>OX352227.1:1869774-3179661 GCA_947086465.1 Eupithecia exiguata | reverse complement strand
GCAAGGACACGGCATAGGGAGGGTAGAGGGGGGAGCCAGTCCGGCGGGCGGCGGGGTCGTGGCCGGGTGTCTCCATTCCACCCTGCCTGATGCCGACTGCCGCAGTATAGGCAGCCGGATGCTCAAGCCACAGAAACCATCAGCCACGCGCTCCCTACGGTTCAACCTCGTAAACAACCTCTTTCAGTGCTTTGCTTGTAAGACGCTTTGTGTAGCAGCTTTATTTGTTTTAAAATTAATTGTGTTGCGTAACCAGTGCATCGTTTGTCGTGAGTGTGATGACTTGTTGGGAAAGCGTAGGGCTCCTCGGTCCGTGTGCGCTCCTGTCCTCCGCAGACCCTAGGGTGAGTGTGCACCCTTCCCTGCTCTTGTACCCTTCACTTCACCTGTCGTTACGCAAACTACCTGTTGTAAACTTTACGGTAGCCTTTGATGTTGAATTTATCAACGGAACTGCCCAAAAGTTGGACACTTTGGACAGGCCTTATAAACTTTGTTAAATTTTATTAATCGAGCGATTATTTTACCACTAAAAATTTTATTTGACGCAGATTTAAGATTTTATAGGTACCTACTTTATAAGAACAAAGTACCTATCAAACGTATGACTGGTTATCTGTCAAATGGATTTAGTTTCGATAATTAAGGTGATTTCCTAATTTGTTTTCAAAATCCTAACGATGGTGACTTTTAGATAAGGAGTATGATTTTTGTCAAAACAATACTCTGATTCAGTTGAATAAGAGCCGCGATTCCGACACTACTTCTAAAATGGTGTCAATAGTGCTTTTAACAACTGAGGAGATACTGCAAAGAAATTTATACTGGTTCTGTTTGGACACTATTTGGGTTACAGAGGAACTGGAGCCATTTGAGGATGTGAAACCTGAACACGTCTGCATAAAACCTCTTACGAGAGACTTTTATTACGCTAAATACCCTGATATACCGAGAAGCGAGTCTGAAGATGAGAATTCCTTGAGTATCAATGGATTTAGAATGAAACATGATGAATGGAAGACGAAGGTACGGATAAAGAAGTTTATTGAAAGCAGGCGCAGCTCTTGCTACTCCCAATCAAGTGTAACGAGAAAGAGCAGCGAATCTCTGAACAGCGAAACCAGAAGAATAACCTCAGAAACTGAACAGAAAAGCATTCTCAAACCTGATGCTTCATATAAAGCTAAAGACAAAAGAGCGGAAGATTTCTTCAGGCGTTTGCTAGAGAACATTCCTCCACCACCCATTGAAGATTTGGTGGATAGAGCACCTATTATTGAAATCTCGCGCACTAACGATTTTGACGAATTAAAACTTCCAGACTATGCTGAATTCGAAAATAACAAGCTTTTGAAATCGAATAGTGAACAGAAATTGCTGCCAATGACATCAACACTAAAAAAATCTAAACATAAAGTCAGTTTCAACGTCATCAATGATTTCGATGATTGCGAGTCCTGGCATGACTCTATTTACGGAGTATCTGATTTACTTGGAACGAAGGAATCAAAGCTCAAGGAAATAAGTCGTTGTAGCTCTGGATCTTTCTTATCATGGTCAGAAATCATCAATGAATGTGGAATAAACAGCAGCATTTTTAAAAGCAGAGAATCATTGTGCTCAGCAGAGGAAATTATCAGTAGATCGCATCGATGCAGTAAAATTGATGATTTGGTTGAAGATTCCGAAGAGGAAAAATCTTACGCAAAGTTTGCCATTTACAAAATCTATAAGACTATAAAAGCCAAAGGAATGGCTGATTCGTCGTCAATGAAAGACATGAGCGCTGAAGCTCACGAAGATAAACAAAAAAAAGTTATTGATGCTTCGCGTGTCTTGAATATGTATAGCTTAGTGCCGGACAGTGCTGACGAAGTAGATGATCTGGTAATAACTGGGCTTTCGACTGAGACCAGTCTTATAAAACTTGTATTTCAATAACCTTAGAAATAGTGCATTTTGCTATTCTTTATTATCTAGTTCGTAGCACTTATGGCCTTTTCTTTATTCACGTTTCACGTCTTGTTCGATTCGTTTTTCTACAACAGGTTCGCAAAACTCTTAATTTCTTTGTTCCTTTTCTAGTGTTTGTGCATTTTCCTAATTTAACTCTATTTTCTGGTTTCTTGCAGCCTCCTGAGAACGAACTGCAGAAGAATTCGGATCGAGTGCTCTCTGAGCACGAGTTAAGAGTTCAGAGGTCCCTGCAAAAGCTCAATGTGCCAGAATGGTGAGTCTTCTTCTCAATATTTTGTTTCTTCTCCTACATAAATATTTAGGTACTTGGTTTTCCTGGATAAAAAGTAGCTAAGAAAGATATTTACTTTCCTCAGAATAAGTTCGATGTGCCTCCTTGCTTATTTTATTATGATCCGTTTAGTCGACAAAAGTAACAGGCAGAGCACTTTCACATTCCCATAATTTAGTAGCATTGCCTTGATATTATATGAATATGTACATGAATTAATAAGATCTAACGGTACCTATCTAATAATTCTCTTAATTTTTTTTTTCATTGTACTTTTCGTTGTTATTAAAGATAATTTTTCTTTATATGAAATGTCGATGACGTGTGGATAGTTTAATAATTCAACTCCCAGTTCCATCTCTCAAACCCTGTAATAAATTCCAGACGCTTCTTGAATTTTCGATGATTTGTTAACGGAAATAGATATTCGTTCCACTTTAGAACGGAAGAGCTATTTTTATAGCAATAGGAGGGTGGGACACCCAACTAAAAGTTGTCACTCGAGAGCGGAAACGGAAGGAGAAATTATTAATGTAGCTAAACAAAGTTCCGTGAGCGTTTTAGCAGAAACATGAATCAAAAAGTTCTTTTAAACAGACACCAGGCCTTTACACCGAGAAAATGATTTCAATTCCATCAAAACGATGACAACAGACGATTCTCCTCGAGGTAACTTCGTTTTCGTTCGAATTTCTCAATTCGGTGTTTCAGAATCAAAGCCCTGAATTATTGAGTCATGCATGTCATATCAAATTTACAAAATGTAATGAACGTGACTTCAAAGCAAATCATAATTGAAAACGCGCGGTTCGCTTCACCACAGCACACGGCCGTGTCAAGGACTCGAGAAAGGGGTTCGATCGACTCAATCTCGGGCTATTTCTGTGCTACTCAAGATTGTGTCTTATTTATTAGCTATTATATGTATTAATAGCACTTGAAAGCTAGTAAAAGGTTATGGGTAATAGAAATAGTTATAGATTATTTATGGTAGTATAACTACGGGAGACTGCGTGGCGTTTTGCAAGGATCTCATTCTGTTCCTATATTTCATAAACAAGTTACAACAGTTAGCATCAAAAGTAAAAACAAGATAGATACTACCCGTACGTCGAATCTTAAATCTTTTGGTCGGTTTTTGCCATTTGATACCGGAAACGGAACCCTAAAAACTGGTTCTCGCAAACGAATACTCAATATAAGATCGTAAATATTGTACTGCCGTGAGCTGGTGTATGAAATGTTTTACATAAATCATTATTAGCGAGCAGTATCCTGCTAATAAGAACTATTGCATAGGCTCTAACAGCTCTCACACCCACGCTAATAAACGGTCAGTAAATTAACGAAGCCGAACTACCTATCTAATTGCATTGTGTTGTGTGTGTGACTTGTCGATGAACTAAAATATTGTTGGATCTCCGTCTGATGAGTAGGTACATAAATCCTGTAGTAATTTTTAAGCATTTTCTTTTGCATCTGGCATCCAGGTCTCTAACTGCTGGACAACTCACACAGCATTATCTAACCCCAAGCTAAGCAGAGCTTGTTTTATGGTCACTAGATAACTGATATACTTAATACAATACAATACATAGATCGATACTTTTTATACATAAAAAACGACCAGAACACGGGGGAAAAATATCTGCAGATCGTACAAACATTTGTCCCGAGGCGGTAATCGAACCCCTCTGCATCGGAAATAAGATTTTTATTGCAATTTCACGAGGTTCATTGAGAATGTTTTTACTTTCCTTCCCAAAGCAGGCCTTTTAAAGTACCTAATAACTTATCTTATAACCAAAATTCATAAAGTAAAATAGTTTTTACAAGTATACAATTCTCAGGTAGGCTATTTTCCGAGAAAACCCCTAAAAATGTGGTTTGTTTTATAAGTAAATAGTTTGTAGAGCCTTATCACTATCGCACTGGCCATTTGCGCGCGATTTCGAAGCGAGGCGATAGCGCAGCGAGCAAGCACGCCGCACGCAGCGGCCGCTTTAAAATCGCTTGCAAATCGCCAGTGTGGTCAAGTTTTGAATTACTAATAATTATTATAAAAACAAAAATATTTTTGTATATTTGTCTGTTAACTTTTGACGCGACCCGCCGCCGGTATCACGGGTACGATAAACAGTAGTTTATTATTAGGACAAAATGTCCGCGGAACGTGCTAGTAAAGTCAAAATGGCCTCGTTAATTCAAGCATCATTAGCGGAAGTGCACAGGAATGGAGTGGAGTGGCCCCTGTTGAGTTCCTAGTTAAAATAAAATTTGGGAGGTACTCTCCTATTTACCTAGGTACATTTCCTTGCAACTAGAACTGCTTACCCGTTCGAAACGGGCGATGGTCTGCCTGCTTCGCAGGATGTTGCTAGGTTCGGTTCCAACCTCGGGACAATGAATTGTACAACCTTTGTTCCGAGCGTTCTGGGTGTTACCTGTAATGTATTAAGTATATCAGTTATTCTATCTAAGCTTACCGATGCATCGTGTTTAAATCTCGTACCTAACTAATAAACTTTATTTTGGTTTAAACCGTAGTTTTTTCCGTAAAAAGTTCTTTAGCTGTCGTGTTGGGTTGTTGTGATGTGAAACAAACAAAAAACGTTATTACTTAAAATCCTAAACATCGATATACGTATAAAACAATTGAACACTTGTTTAATATAAAGTATTTTCATCTACCTACCATCTCGGCAGCAGTTTCATAAACAGAATCAAAGCCAGCGGGCCGTATTCATGAAAGTCTGTTACATATCCGACAGAAGTTCTATTAAGCGTTTAAAATTTAGAACCTATAACCCTCCACGCATTTATTTTCTTTGACTGAATAAAAGAATACAATATTTTATTTTTTTAAGAATTCTGCTTCTTTTTAAGAATAGTGATGCGAATCTATCAGCTTGAACAATATCGGGACTTACGAAAGCTTCGACATACTTAATATACCGAGCTGACAGATTTTACGAGTGTATGAAAATTATATTCTTTCATTATGTCAAATCCTTGGTGGTGTATAACACAAAATTTACTAAGTAAATAGGTTTTTCCATAAATTTTACAAACTTTGCTAGGAAAAGTCACTCCGGGATTTGGTTTCAAACTGGGCCAATTCAATAACCTGACCTGACCAACGGGAAGTGGATAGGTAGTTAAAACCTAGTTATTGGCAGAGGGTTGGTTACGAGGCTTTGTAAAGGCCAACGGAGCACAGCCTCTGATGACCTTTTAGATATTAGGTACATATTTTGCAGCTTTGCGGGTAGGTATACAGGGTGGGGCAAATTTTTGGCCCACCGCACCGTTCCTTTTGTAGTTAGGTTTTGTTCTTAGGAACCTTCTATTTTATTTTGAAGAAAAAAATATCGTCATTTTTAGTTTTTAGAAAATAAGTACGGTTTGCCCAAAAAATTACATTTGTCAAAAAAAATAAGTTTTTTTTTTAATTATTGCCAAAACTTGCGATTTGATTTGGTAAGTTACGTTGGGAAAAGTGTTCCTGGTTGGAAATAGTCGATTAAGACCAACTTATTTTTTTTGACAAATGTCATTTTCTGGGCATACCGTACTTATTTTCAAAAAACTAAGAAAATATTTTTTTCTTCAAAATAAAATAGAAGTTTCCTAAGAACAAAACCTTCTAACTACAAAAGGAACTGTAGTTACCCTTATGGGGCCAAAAATTTGCCCCACCTGTATATAAAACAGGCTCCTATGTTTGCAGCCTCAGACTTAGGTACAGTTATTAACCTGACATTTGGGACTAGGTACCTACCTGAGTCTTGTTGAGTTGAGCAGTGCGTCCAGAATTACCAAAACCTTTGTTAATCTGAGGTAGGTAGCTATAAAGTTGGTACGCACTTCGTAAGGGAAGGCCTATGCATACGTACAACAGTGGGTTTAGTGCGAAAGGATGGATATTGAGTGAGGTATCTTCCTAACGAATCTGGTCGTCCATCAGGTGCCACCTAAAAGCCACCACACACAGAAGCCGGGACGGAGGCGAAGGCGTGCCGAACCAGGCGTGGCGTTCGCGATGCGGATGTCTTCACATTGCAGGCGTGCGAGAGCGGTATTCGCCTCCGGCCCGGCCACGGCTTCTGTGTGGAGGCTTTCAATCATATTTTGTAGATGTCATAACGCCGATGATGATGATTTTGTCATTGTCATACCTTCAATAATATTTTTTTCCGAGCTTTACATTATTCACACAAATATTACAGATGCGAAAGGATGTTTGGATGGATGTTAAAACTGCTAAACGGATCTGTCTGAAATTTTGCTGCACGTACCAAACAAATATAGGCCACTTTTACGCTTGCGAAGCACCACGGGAAGAAGATAATGCTTAGTCCTCATGTTTTTGTATTCCCCAGGTACAAAAATGCCCCTGCCCCCCGCGAGGGTTTCCTCCTCCGAAAGCGTCTGTCTGACGCGTCGGCCTCCGCCGGCCGCTGGAGCGGTCTCAACTCGAAGACCACGTCGCTGGGCAGCCTCGGAGGCGCCAACGCTCAGCCGCCGCCCCCTCAGCTCTCGCCACACACGACTAGCTTCGGTAGATGGTCCACTAGCCGCCTTAATTCTAACCAGGTGAGACTTAATTTCTAACTTCTTATTGAAGTACCTAGGTACTTATCGAATTAGTTTATTTTGTTTCTAGGTTAGTAGATAATAAGGTAGTTTTGTATTGTAAATATGGATGTAATGTATTGTACTATAATAGTTCCGTTATTTGCACTACCAACCAACTTTTCTTACCTTTTTTTCCATCCCAAGGTTGCCTGGGAGAAATCGCTCTCAGTACCATTTGTACTGAGTTTTATTTAGTTATAAGATTTTTTATTCATGTTTATTTTTTGTAAAATAAAGTGTTAATTCATTCATTCATAACCAAATAACTAAATGGAGCTTAGTTCTAACAGTTGACAGTTAGAGAGTAACATTAGGTACCTAATCTGTGCTCTGGTGCAGGTGCTCTACATTTAACTGTATTAGTTTAATGTTTAATTCTCTGGCTCAACCAATGTTTTCTTAATAATAGTTCAAAATAGTTCGACTGAAATGAGGGCGCTTTGGCCTAGATCTGTCAAAAATGACTTTAACCCACCTTAAAACGTGCATAAATTTGAAAAAAGAAAACACTAAGTAGGTTAAAAGTCAAAAGTCAATAGGTAACTTTATTTCTTTAGGCTTACAAAAAAGCACTTAGAAAAGTCAAATTTCATACATAAACAACAACTTTATAAATAGTAATTATCAAACAAGAAACAAAATGTTATTGATTTTGTTCCCTTAAATTTTTTGTCTAGTGGAAGAATTTGTTATGTTATATGATGGTGTGCAGTAGGTACCTACAAATGCATGGTTTGACAGTATCTCTTCTCTGCAAAAGATCTTCACCATCAACAGAGTTGGGAAATAGGGTTCCTTTTATTTTTTGGAAAACCCCTAATTTTAGTAGGGCAAAGCTAAAGCTCATTAAAAACCTTGTTTTCCTCACCCTTCCGCAAGGAGTTTACGAGACCACTTGACCTTGGAGGGGTGATTTCGTTCATCCAAGACCTTTCCATACTTGACTTTACCTCTTTGTTCCTCTTCTGCGACCTCTCCTTATCGTACCTACTTATTTGAAAGCAGAAAATAACATGAATATTAATGAATGAACATTAATTTATTGAATGCTTGGTCTGTGATCGCAAGCCGCTTACACAGTTGTACGCTTTCAGATGCTTAAACAAATTTTAAATTAGAATAGAAGACTAGGTAATAATACAAGAAAACCTGATATAGAATTAACAACAAAGAAAATTATAAACAAAGAATAGAAAGAAAAACATTACAACTAGGATTTACAATTAAAACAGTGGAGCTAACTGCAGACTGTTGCAAAAAAAATTGATTGTAGCTCTCCTGACCCATAATGAATACCAGTCGAGAGTCAAGCGTCCACAAGAAAGATAAAATTTAAATAAAATAAATAAATAGGTATAGGTATACAATCAAAACTAATATTACCATATAATTAAAACAGAATCTGAAACCTTTTTTCACTTTTTTCCTTCGACTTTTATTTTGTAGGTTATGTTATATTATATCTTTTTTTGCACCCACCTATTTTTTATTTGCGCATAGGAAAAATCCGTAGCACATTCTTTACTTTCATTACGGCTATGCTGACACCAATGTAAGGCTTCTCTAGAGAACTTGGTTTATTCACCGACGCGACGGCAACGCCTACATACTTTCAAATGTCAACGTACAGATCGGTACCCAATGTGCTAAATAAATTGTACTTATTGTGTAAAGTATGTAGCAACCTATATTCCAGCTCAATTCGATGTGATATGTTTGTAAACAAACCACCCCCCTAACGTAATATTCACTCTATTGTGGTGTATTTTCTACGCGATTTATATTCACTGTTGATTAAAGATCATTCATTCAGTAAAAATATTTCAACAATTGTATCTAAAACTTGATGCCAACCATGATCAATTTAGCAGGTCAGGTATTTTTGTTTTGGTTTGTTTATAAACATTTGTCATCTAATTGTGCTAGTGTTTAAGTACTAGATAGGTATTTACTACCAAAGTACTTACAACGTAAGCCTATCAAATCGCTAACTCGTTAAGTAAAAGTGGTTACACTCAGGTCACACATTATTTACTGCTGTCATCTGTGGGAAATCTTGTTGCATTAACTTTCTATGCAGTAAATCATGTAGGGATGGATGTTAATAATTTTATGAGCGTACACAAGGTAAATCTACGACCACAGGTACAGTTTAAAAATACCATTAATCATCAGCTGGTCTATTCAGATATACATATTCTTACGATTTTCTTTCGCCGCAGGTTCATTTTCTTTTGTTTTTTGTTCGTTATCAAAATAATGTATATAGCCAAATGAGCCGCGAAAATAGTATGGGTGGTAGGTACCATAAATAAAAGTAAAAAAAGGGAGATACGATACGTTCCCAACCAGCGCTCACTCAAGAACTGTACCGAGTCACAGATGAAATAATGATAAGATATCGAAAAATCAGAAAATTTTGAGTTTGGTATTATCTACTTACGCGTGAAAATATGTGATGCCTTGGGCTTTGTTTTTTGTTTTGGAGCTATTTTGTACACCTGGTGAACGAACGCGAGGGCATTGTCGTGGTGTTTTTGTTAAAATCACACAAAATTAAACGTCATAGCAAGCACGCGAAACACAAACGCTGTATGATGTGAGGTGAGGGAACATAGTTGGACCTGACTTCATGAGCCATACACTTTCGAGATGGTAGTACCAAATCTCCCTTGTTTAATTTTATCTACGGGTGGTACACTCACGAGTATAGGCATGTTATGCGGACAGAAAATGTCATGTGACGAGAAGAGTGTTCAGGTTTTCATGTGGAAGGATTTAAGGAAGACCGAAAAAACATGAATGGATCGTGTAAAAGAGGATATGTTTAAGAAAGGTGTAGGTATAGAGATGACGGCTGAAAGAAGAGAGTGGAAGAAAATCACATCTTGTGCCGACCCCACCAAGCGTGAGTTAAGGACAGGAAGAAGAAGAAGGTACACTCATGTAAATCTGAATTGACCAGCAGGCCAAAGATCCAGAAAGAAACGAAAGTTTATTTCCATGAACTCGGGCCTTATAGTGATCCGAACTTCAGTCCGACACAGATCTGACGAACTTCAGTCAGGCACTTACAGGGCTCAGAGGTCCCTTATGAGTTGGCTTTTAAGGCGATGGCCGTTAACAGATAGCGTTATAATAATTATTTGTTTATTTGTTTCAGACGTCACCTTGCTCGTCAACGCGCAGCAGTATCCGCGGCACCAGTCCGCTCTGCTCTCCATCCACCAGGTCCTCGTTCAGCGCCCGCCAGCCTTACCTCGGGTGGAGGAGTCAGGAACGGCTGAACAACACACCTAGGACGCCACATGAGAGGTACTTTAACGCATTAACTGCCCGCCCCACGCATGTCCCAAGGGACATGTACGTCGGCTATTTAGTGTTAACACTACATAGCGACGTAGGTATCCATACATGACATACATCGGTCGATAGGTTTTGACTACATAATACACGTCAAGTCAATGGATACAGTTTGCAGAACCGTGGTGAATGGCAACCAAAAAGATGATTTGAGACACAAATATCCAAAACCAGATAAAATCCAGTTGTCCATAATGCCTCCTAATGCGTAGGTACTAAACCTATGCGATGAAGTGCGAATTCTTGGTGCCTATATCAACAATTGTGATCTTATTAAGTACTTGTTTTGTAGTTCTGATTTGTTGATTTCCTTTTCAGGCTAGCATCATCGCTCCTCCAGCAGTCCGCCTCAGCCAAAGCAGCGGAAGAGATCCAAACCTCCATCAAGGAAGTGACGTCTGCCATCGTTCACTACGTGTCAGGGTTGGAGCCTCCGAACGGGGACTTGGACCAGCCGTCTCCGAGGTCCAGTCAGAAGCTGTACTGGCTTGAGAGTTCTTTTGTTGGTGAGTCACCTATTAACAGCCAGATATTATTATATTATATTATTTAAGCAAATGTGCTTAAATAATCGTAATACTTCTAGGATTGGTCAGAAGCAACGCCTCTTTTATGTTCTTGTCCAGAAATGCCATTTCATATCTTGTCTTTGACTGGTTCATCGATTTCAGAACCTATAATAAGTGTTTATGTTGATTTAGGCAACAATCCGTCACTGCAAAAAGTATTCTAATTGGTCACACACAACGCAAAAAGCATTAAAATTTGTTTCAATCTGTCATAAGTAAATGTTGTTCTAATAAGTCACGGTTATCTATTTCAGGTACGAAACCCCTAGAATCGCCTAAGACGCCGTTGGTGGTATCAGAAGCGCTACCTCCCCCGCACCCGCGACCTCCGTCGTCCCTCCGTCTCGACCACCGAGCAGCGCCCGGTGAGCGAGCGTGACCGCACCAGGACACACTGCAGGCTCGACACTCGATCACAAACACATTCCCATACACACACGGCAATGTTATTGCTGCATGCGAAATTACCATTGAGGCTTGAAAATGCATTTATATCGACACCCGAACCTGCAGTGTCCTTGAAGTTAAATACTCTCGCGTTTTTCTTGTGCTGTTCTATATGTATTTTAGTTTTGTGGGGTCTTCTAGTTAACTGAAGTCCGTTTTGTGAATTATATGTAATAAAGCTTTTAGAATGTGTAAGACTCAGGACCATTATTTTGTGATTTTTCATTATTATGCACTGTTTTGACTCCCAACTTTTATTTTCTGTAAAAGTGTTTTAAATAAGCAATGTGCTGCACCAGCTTATTAGCCGCTTACGAGTAATGTGACCACGCAACAGCTTTTTTATTTTTCATTTGTTATGGGTAGAGTAGTCTACTTTATTCAACAAATAAATGTTACCATTAAAACTTGCGAAAAACGTCACGAATTTTATAATATCATGACAAATGTTATCTTTCATGTGGAACTATGGAACCGTCTTCTGACTTGGGTACTTCAACTACCTACCCACAAATACTTAGGTACACATTTAAATTTAAACTTTGCCAGTGTAAAAGTACTAGACTCCATGACTGAGCTTTAGGCTTTTGGCTCTTTAGGCCAAATTACAATAAAATTTGAATAGCTTTGGTTTTGTTAACATCAATAATTAGTAGGTACTAAATCGTGTGTTGAACGTGGGAAGTTATCATTAGGAATTTAATACATGTTGCATTTCTATTGTAGATGATATTCAATTTTAATTAACATGTAATTTTGACTAAATTTTCACCATTTCACTGGCAATTCGCTACATATCAAAAAACATATAGTTAAAATATATAGATTAAAATGAGTCTTTAACTAGATAAGTTTGTTATTTTATTTTAGTTATTGCCATACAATTTTTAGTTTTGACAATCTGACATTGAACCAGTTGACTCTGATAGTGTGTTGGTAAGATCAGTGTACAGATTTTGAAGTTTTGTTTGTGTATTTTTTCAAAACTTTTAGTTTAAAGCTAGCAATAATTTAGTTTCTGTATATAAATTTATGTTTGCTAAAAATTTATTTTAGGTGCTAAAATACACAATATCTTTTGTTTATTTTATATTATTGGGTACTATCCAGCTTTAATGAGTCACAAAACGAAATATTTTATATATAATTTCAACAATTTCAAAATTCCGCCATGATTATTGTATTTTTATCTATGGCAACAGTTATCAGAACCATTAAAGTGGTGGTGATAAGTGATAAAATGTCTGGAATCTAGAAAACTCCAAGTTCCTTCTACTTAAATCACCTCGTAATTTATGTTGGGTCTTATTAAGTCCCTAAGTAAATTATACAGGTTCTGATTAGGTTAGAAAAGTTTATATTAAAATTTATTCCGCCGAAATGTTCGATTTTTGAGCCACGAATTTGTTTAAGTCCAGCGACTAAACAAATGTAATAAAAATTATAAGTAAATAAAAAAAAATACAATTGAAAATAATGTTTTCCTTTTGCTATTCTGTTATTCTTAAAATATTTTATACTGACCGATACTTTAATGTAGCTCTCTAGCTGTTATTATCTAATATTATATCTAACTCCAATTTACCAATAGAACAGTACCTAAAGAATGTTATTTCTATATAGTATAGTAAGTAGTTAATATATTTTATATTATGATTAATAAGTTATAGAATCTCGGTACCTTGATGTTATACAGACAAAAGTTATGTTGCTTAATAACTTCGTAACGTATTGTGCCTATTTATGTTTTCTATATTAATGTCGGTACCTATCTAAGTTTAGTTACGTTTTAAATGGTAATAAATATATTCATTTTTATTTTATATATTTTGTTTTATTTTTATTTTTGTGATGTCAAGTGCTTATTTTTGTTCTCTAAATTCGAACTATGATTATACAAGTGCAACACTTAAACACTGTCATGAAACTAATCAACAAGCTTTTTAACTTACATCTTTGGCACAACCTCTACCCTAATGCTTTAAGACACACAAATGTTATATCTAGCAAATAATTAGGTGACCTTTATAGCTTAGTAATTCACAGATTGCCGCGATTTCATCTTCAAAGGTAAGTTTATCCATATTTTGAAAACTATCATTCAAGTAGTTGTAATCACTTCATCTATTTTCTGATTCCTTATTTCATCTTTCTCTGCACGATTAGAAAGTTAATAGTTAGGTTCCTTAACTAGTCATCGACTCTACAATTTAACTATTCTAACGCTATTTTATCAGTATGGGCCCAATATCTTTCGTACTTCTTCACTTTATCTATTCTTATCTTCCTTCTTCACGATTCCTATACTTGCAGACTGGCAAGACTCCCAACGCTCCTTGACCCTGGGCATCGTGAGGCCGTCTCCTGGCTCCACCACGTTGGAAGACGTGCTGGACTCGCTATTGGGTCTTCCATCGCAGCCAGCGAGAATTCCCACTCCTCAGCCGAGCCCTAGGAAGTCTATCAGCCCTTATTATTTGATGGGAGGGAAGGTACTTCAGTTCATTAACATTGTAATAATAATATGGGTATAATTTTAATAAACTCAGGATCTGGGTACGTAGAGAGACCAGGGGGAGGCCTTTACCAGCGCAGTGTGAGTAAAAAACACGAGTCAAATAATAATTGCAAAAGCCAATGTAAGCCAGATACCTACTTATGATTTCAAAGTTATGGTAGAGACTCAAAAATGTCCAAATGGTTCTCCAGAGTCCTCGTTACGAGCAACTGGCGAGTAGTGGCCATAGCAGCGTCTCCCCCGCCTCCCGCTTCCTCAGCACCCCCAGTGAGGGGCTCAGCTCGGTCACTGACCCCAGTCCCGACCGACCAGGTAGGAACGATATGTAAGTTGGCCGTTCCAATTTGTATACTACCCTCGCACTGTTGAATTCATCAATTTACTCAGACCCATAAAAATATAAAAAAACATCTGTTAAAATCACAAGTTCTGAATCGACAAATTCAACAGTGTATTTTACCAACACATCATTGAACATTTTACACACCGTTTTACTATTTTTGTTTCTCGACCCGGATACAAAATATCTTTATGTTCCCTATTATTTGCAAGCTAATTAATATCTAAGAGCGCATCTTTGTTTATCTGAGCATGTCACTCACTGTATGGTAGCATGTCGATGTTTTATTAACTTTGTTAATTGGATGAATTGTAAAAAATGGTTCTGAGTCATTGATTATAATGTTTTCTTATGTTTTAATAAAATATTTGATCAGCGCATTTACTCAAAATCGTCATGTTTACAGGCAATTTAGCTGATAATTCTGCGACAATGCAAGAGACTAGGCGGCCGCGCTCTGCTCAAGGTAGTCATTCCCGACGCAGGAGTGAACCCTTTGCTCAACAGAGCACTTCCCTGGATCGTCGCACTAGTCTCGACTCTGGAGCCCTACGTCCATCTGCCGATCATCACATAAATCGCCACGATTCCAAAACATCCCTTTTTTCTCTACAAACAGAAAATAGTTCAGATGAGACATTTGTCAAGTGCAAATACCCAAAATGCACAGCAAAAGCCCCCTTAGCTGATGCAAAGAGGCATTACAAAACTTGCCATAATTGTACTACGACGTATTGCTCCAGAGAATGTCGTCGGGCGCATTGGGAGAAGCACCGAAAGGTTTGCTTGCACTCTCGAGCGAGCACTCTATGTAGACAAATCATATCAACGGCCAAAGAGGATGCAGATGCCTTGCATCAAATTAGCACAATTGCTCATAAAGGCTACCTAGCGCAAGGTAGGGGTGTTGTAAAGCTTTTCTTCACAAGTCCGGAGGCAGCGGAAAAGTTCACTACAAATGGCTACCAATACCTCACTGAGCCAGAATTTGTGAAGTGGACTTCGTTACAGCCGAACGAAATGGGTGTGGAATTGTACACAGAAGTAGTCAAGCTATGTAGGGCTTACAACCCTGAGACGAGGGTAATTTTATACGTGGCTGTGTGTATTATCAGTGAAGTGCCGACGAAAGGTGCAGTGAAATGGGAGCGACAGATGGTATCGCGCTGTGCGAAGCTGCGTCTAAGTAAAACGGTCACAGTAGTAATACAAGAACAGAATAGAAGAAGGCAGCGACGAGACAGCAAGACTACGCCAGAAGATAGAGAAACCTTAATACTCACCTCCAAGCTAATGGTCGCTGGCGAAAAAAACGCTGCCACGGCGCATAAATTCAGAGAAATTTGCTTCCAAAATATATCTCTGGAACTGGAGAGGAGAGGAGTTAATATGAAAAAGCATTTTCCTGAGGTGTATTCACGGCTAGGGGCGTATGTGGACGGAACGAGCGATCGGTTCATTCCGATGACTATTTATCCTAGAGATGCGTCCAGTGGACGGTCATTCATGTGCATCATAATGCCGGAGAGTGAAGTGGAGAGTACTACGCCGGTAGATGGCAAGGTCATAACTGTAGACGTAGGCGTAGACCGATCACGACACCAACTGTCTACTCCCATGTGAGATAGTGATGGATAGTTTGTAACAGCAAAATGCTTTATTAAAAATTTACATTCCCCGTTTTAATACACCGGATTATTAAAATGGAATCGCGAATAATTTTATGAGGTTTTGAAAGATTTCTCTTCTTTGTTATAATATATCAAGAATATTAACTGTTGATTGTTTGGTTTAAACATCCATTTTAGGTAACCATAAAGGCACCTAAAGATTGGGACTCAAATTATTTAATTTATAAATAAAATAGGAACACATTGTGCAACTAGGTAAAGAAGTTTTTCAGATTGTTAGTTTATTATTAACATGTTTCAGCTAATTGACAATAGTTTATTATAAAAAATATTGCTAGCCAATATCGGCACAAAATGTAAAACTTTATCCTTATATTATCCTTCTATATAAAGATTTTAAAATGCTATTATCATGGAATTAAGATTTTTATACCGAAATTATGCTTAAATAAAATGTTATTGTAAAATTTGGCTGACGAGAAGTGGCTAAACCAAATGGTAAGAGATACATGACTTACCATACATAAATCAGTCACTAAAGATAAAGAGTTATACTGTCATCATGTAAATTAGGAATAAAATGAAGCAATGCCGCATTATAAGTACCTAAAAATTAATAACTAAACCAGAGCCACAATTCATGCGCCTTTTAAGAAGAAAAATTTAAATGGTTTTATCTTAGATAGAAATTTAAACTTATAATTATTTCAAATATTAGATAGGTACTTATAACGTAACATTGATTTATTTATCTTCTCAATCTCAGTAGATAGGAAGAAGTTTTTTTAATCCATCATCTTCTTTATTAATGTTGCCTGTACCGCAGTAGGTAGGTACACCTACTTACCTACTCGTGTTTCATGATATTCCAAAACTTTTACATTCCAAACTGGGACGAATTATATCGATGGAGGATTTATATATCATTACATTGTATCTCTTTAGTGCCAACTATAAAATGCCACCAGTAGCGTGCCTACCCCTTTATTGTATCTATATTTGTTGGTGATCCCTGCAGAACTGCAGTTTTAATACCTAGGTACTGTATGATAAAACTTTTTCAAAACTGCAAGTAGCCTTCTTAACATTTTTCTAACATCATTATTATTCTATTTCAAACTAGTTGTTAGTAGATATTTTATTTTAGAAACTGAAACTTTATCTCTGTAACTAATCTTTTCATATAAAATTGGTAGGTAATACCTCAGCGTTTTGAACGTTACATAAATAACTACAAGCCTACCTATCTTCAAGTAAATTTTGACAACAATTTGTATTTGGAATGAGATTTAGGTGAGGTGAGGTAAGTTGGTAATCCCCTTCCTAATTCTTTCTAGGTACCGTACCTAGATGTATTAAAACTTTTTAAACTTTGGCGATTTGATCATTATTTTTCGGGTTTATAACTATGTATAATGTACCTCCCTACCTAGGTACCTAATTAATTTCGAAATTGCTTGTGGGTAGGCGAGGTAATTTGTGTATAGGTACCTACCTTACTTTAGAATAAATTCATATAATGTTGCCATATCAATTGTGTTTTTTAGTCTGGCATCCAGATATTTATTACCCCGTTGTTGTCCCAAAAGTATTTGAAATAAACAACCCAGCTAAAAAAATATTTGTTTTATTTTTTCCAGGCAAGGAAACAATACCACCACGGTCCGTACGAATGGAACCATAGTAAAATAATGATATCTGACGATTTTTTTTAATTACCTATTTGATGCAGGAATTAATTAGAAAAGAACTTGTATATGAGTCATTTTCAAAAAAATTGTACGTAACACAAAAAACGTTACACAAAATAATTTATAAAGAATAGTTCACAATAATGTTTTTTAGACAGAATGTATCGAACTTTGCGTTTTTGGGCATTTTTTTATTTCTCTGGTTGGTTAACTTTGACTCCGATAGAATATATTTTTTTTTATAGTTTTCTTTAGTTTTTGTAGCATATTCTTGTTTTTTTTTTAGTTTCTGAGGAATCTTTTTTAAATTTTTCTCGGTTTTTTCGCTGCCGTTCTGCTGCTGTCATTGGTGTCTAAATAAATACAATATAATTAATAATAAGTAATATAAAAGTTATAAAACTACATAGGTAATTTACTTTCTTTACATTCAAAAAAAGCATGATTAGGCATTTGAAGTCAAGTGGATTTGGGTTCAAATCCGGTCGTGAACCAATGAATTTTTCATATCGCGGATAAGTTTATGTCTGCTCCATCAGTGACGGAAAATATCGTAAGGAACCCAGCATTCTCTAGGACCAAAAATTCGAATTGTATGTTTCATAAGAAAATAATTTAAAATTAAAAGTACAATAGTATTCATCATAACTGTAAGTAAATTTAACAAACACTGTAGCGTTGTCGGTCTTCATGAAATTGATATTTTTTCCGTATGATGGATTTGATTTTTAGGCTTTTTACCTAAGTGTAAATATTAGTCGTAATTTGTTTTTATTCTTTGATTCTGATAAATACATACATATATTTTATTTTTGTCAATTTATTATTATTTGTACAATTATAAAAAAAATTGTTTAAAAAAAACTGTTAATCGAATAAGAATGTTAAATCTCAATCGGTTTATAATCAGCAAAGGTATCGCGTAATACTTTTAACAAATAGGCAAATCATAACCCCTCTTTTATTCTGAAGTTGGCTAAAATCAGCAATATGTCCACAGCTTTACATTTATTTCTGTGTGTAACGTTACGAAATGTTACACAAAAACACGAAATGTTACACAAATTTCATGGCGACAACACGAGTTTTGATAAACCACAAAAAAGAAACTCTCTGTAACGGTTAAATTTCATTCGCATTCTCATAAGTATATGGAAATACATGAACACACAAAGTTTTTGAGTTATTTCAAGACACACTTACCAAATAAAATCGACGTTACACATAGGAAAATTTGAACGACAAAAATCGACTGTCACATTCAAATCACTGACGAGAATGAAAAAAGTATGGCGGCATGGTTTTCTCGATAGCTTGGCAGCAAAATACAGTTTTGCCAGTGCTCATTAAATTAAGACTACGTTTAAATATAAATTATAAGTACGTCTTTTCGTCGTTACAAAAAGGCGTTACACAAAAAACAAAAAAAGGGGACATAGGTTTAAAATCAAATTTTCTGTGCTTAAACTAAACGTTTTAAAGCAATTTTCTTTTCTTTCTGTAGAACAGTTTATTAACTAATATCCCCTTTAATAAATCTAATAATATATCAACGTAATAAGCGTTAGTTGATGTTTTTGTTATCAAAAGCCCATGTGGGACACAACGGAATTGTATGGAAAAGGAAACGAAACCGAAAACTCATTATTTTTATTTATTTTTAAAAAATAGATTTAATTGAACGTGAAAGATTTAAAGGATTTAAATTAAAGAGAAATACTCTAAATAATATTTAGAACATAAAAAATCTGTGACATTGACAACCAGCAGCCCTATTGTCTAACTCGAAGGCCATTACCAGTGAACTTGATATCGATTACCAGTTGTCAATCCCGTCAGAATGTTTTCGGTATTGTGTAAGGTATTCAACTGGTAATCGGCTTCGGAATGAATGATTCATGTGAATCCAATTTCAGTAGTTTTCGATCTTTCATGCGTTCCGTTAATGCAAGTGGAACAACTAGTAGTTCCACTGGTACTATTTGCAATTAAGTTGTTTTACTAGTTGAAAAAACAATAATTATATTTGTTATGCTGGAAAAACACAGCCTGTGCATTATTTGCAATTAAATCACGTATTTTTTCAGTTTGTTGTGAGGAGATTATATAAAAAGTTTACCACAAAAGTAGTAACGAAACGCAAGTTTTCTACTGTCAAACTCGCTCGCAGTGTTGCCAGATCTACTGATTTAGCAGTAGATCTACCTGCTTTTTGAACCGTCTACTGATCTATTGATTTTTTGCTCAAATTTTGTGAAATCTACCTGCTTTTTCCGAGCATCAATAGCAAGTGACTCCATGTCTTTATTTTAGCTCACGTGACAAGTTACCAATGACACAAACTTCACAAAACTGAAACAGATGAATGAAACTGAAGAGTTCCATGTTCCTTCGTTTCTTCCTTCCAGCTTTCACTTTTTTTCTGTTGGTCTTGGTATGTCTGTTCATTGTTTTCGATTGATTGGTCGCTCCGTTCGTTCGATAAACTTTTGCAAAATGCAAACTGAGTGAGACTGTTTATCCAGTTATTACTCTACTATGAACTAAATAATATATCCAAAACCACAAATCAAAGTTCAATCAGACTGAAAAGAACTGAGCAAAGCACAGCCGACAGGCCGCCTGGCCTCGCTTTCCACTAAATTTCTACTGCTTTTTTCAGATTCCATCTGGCAACACTGCTCGCTCGTGTCCCTCACTTGTCATAACTTGTCATTCGCGGTATATTTTAAAGTTTGTTTGGCTGGTTTGTGAAAACAAAAACAACTTTTACGACTGTTTTTTTCTTGAAAACTAAAAGATTAGTTCCAAAGTAAGTACATTTAACAAATTACTACCGCGTTTTATAATAATAATAATAATAATCACATTTATTTCAGACACATCACAACACAGTCCATATAACGAGTTACATAAAACGAGAACAAAGAGAAAAACACATACTACAATAAAACACTAACAACCAATGTGAACTTTCGTCCAGTGCTGCATAAAAGGGGAGGCTGTATCCAGCCTTCCTGCAATGACCTGCAGGTAGCTGCTGGCGCTGCCGCGCACCCTGCGCATCAGCGACGCCGTTCTCTTGCGCAGGATCGCAGAGAACCCGTCGACCCGCGCCTCCGCGAACATGCCTGATGCGCTACAGAAGCGCGGCAACCCCATCAGCCACCTGAAGGCATTGTTATATTGGACGCGAAGGGCGTTCCAGGTCTTCTGCGTATGCTTGATCCATAGGCTGCACGTGTAGAAAGACTGGCAGTACGCTCTGAACAGTGTCGTCTTCACCTGCGCACTGCAACGCGCAAACCTACGGGCCAACATGTTAGCTCGGACCGTTAACGCCCTCCGCTCCCTCTCCATGTCTACGTCGTCCGTGAGTGCCTCGGTGACCCAGTGGCCCAAGTACTTAAATTCCGAAACTTGTTTCAGCTGATTGCCGTTGAGTGTAACTGATGGGACTGTGGCGTATGTTTTTGAACCTGCCTTGAAAACCATCAGTTCACTCTTGCCCGCGTTGTACTTGAGCCCATGGGCCTCCGCATAACACTCACAGATGCCTACCAGCCTTCTGAGGGCACTGATCGATGGGCTCAGCAGCACCATATCATCAGCATAGCTGATATTGTTGACGGTGACCCCGTCGACTGAACACCCCACCTGGGTGCTGCTGAGCTCACGGACCAGGCGATCTATGTATAGGCAGAAAAGCCTCGGTGAAGTCCCCCCCCCCTGCCTCACTCCGCACTCCAGCCTATACACATCCGATAATGATCCCGCCCAGCTTACATAGTTATCCTGATTGCCATACCAGTACTGAAAGAGCGAAATAAGCTCCGGAGGTAATTGGGTCTCAGTCGCGAGCTTCCGCCACAACCTGTTTATGCGTTACAAAAGTTATCAAGTGTTTTGTTACACAACAGTGTGGTAATATGATAATATGGCTATTTCAGAATGCCAGCAAGAAAAATAGTATCAGATAGGCAGATGAAAATGCTTGTGGCTTTTATGGAAGCAACAGGGGATTCGCAGTGGGCCGCCTGGCTAATAACGGCCCACTGGCGAAACAACAAGCTGAAAAACTTTGGGAGGACCATGCGTGTAATCTCAATGCTGTTGGGGCTGGCGCCACTAAAACCTTAGCCAAGTGGAGAGTTGTAAGTACCTTTTATCTTTTAATTTGAATGTTTGTCACTAATGCTAATTACCCATCTAATTTTAAAGCTTTAGCTTTAGATATGCCAATGCAACCACCGCAATTGGCCCCAACGCGCAGGCGATCATGTAATAATTTTACTTTAAATTTTAGGAGAGTACCATTATTCATGTCACATCATATCAATGGCTAGCCAATTAGTGTCCACTGCTGGACATAGCCTCTTCCAAAGCTGTATTTTTATACATTGTTACAGATACATCACATGCTGCAGATGTGCCTCAGGGGCAATGCAGATTGAGGAGCGGCATGTAGCAAACGAGAAGAAGATCTCGCGTTCGCTAGAGGCCATGGCTGCATCCTTGGCAGCGATACGCAGCGCTCTGTAGCGCGAATTGAAGAAAAACTTTAGTTAGGTTTACTGTTGTACATATATAAATTAGTAGTAAGATTAAAATAAATTAGTATGGATTGTTTTTTTTTAGTTTATTTATGAGTCAGAATCAATAAATTAGCAATAAAAAATAAATTATTAAGCTTTCATAGGCTTTAATAATTATAATAATAATGCTGGGGACAATCACACAGCATTATCTGGCCCCAAGTTAAGCAGACCTTGTGTTATGGGTACTAGATGATAGTATACGTAACACACTCCCAGGACAATTATTTGCAGATCGTAAAAACATTTGCTCTAAGGCGGGAATCGAACCCAAAACCTCCTGCGTCGCAGGCGGACCTTCTGCGCCACAGAGGTCGTCGTTCAATTATGTTCGAGTCCTCCACAATCTGTCAACAACGGCTTGCCTTCCTCCATCAACTTCCCGCCGCCGTACACCTTCAGGGGGATGATGCAGTGCTGCGGTTGTAGCGCACGGTCGCGTGTCATCTCCTCATCGACATCGACGAGGCGTTGGTTACTTTTCCCGCTTCGATGGGTGTATTGTGCATCACCCTGTAAAAAATAGAAGAAAATGTTTATATATACCTACTCGTATGTATACCTATATACAAAAAATGAATTTGAACTCGGGTAGGTATGTATTCAGATAATTATTACTTATTACTTCAGAGATTTTTACTTACCTACTTATTTCCTTAGCCTTCAAACACAATGTTTATCACAATTTTTTTATTTATATGGATATATTTGAGATTTCCATTCCAAACAAGACTCGAATGAGCTCCCTGCTTCATTTGACGTTTCAAATGGGCTTGAATTTTCTACTGAAATTCATTTCGACGTTACACAATACCGATATCCGCGCCAATATACGAAGTTTCATTCATTCACTGGGCTTCAATTTCGCTGGTAATGGTCTTCCATGTGTCAACTATTTACACAATACGAAAGTTACAATCGAAGTCCAGGCTAGGTTTCAAATGTCAAAAATGAAGTCGATTACGATTACCAGTTGAGTTAGACAATAGGGCGGCAGTTCATAATAATTTCTTGATTTACAGGCGGGACAAAACATTTTTGGAGTAAAGTACAATTTTTTTGCAAATGACTCATATAGTGATTCTATTCTATACTGTCTTCGTCACTATTGTATGAAAGAAGCGTGAAATCATCAATTTTTGAAAAATCCGGGAAATCGTAAATTATTTCCTAGAAATTTCGGGAATTGGTACGGGAAAATCTTTCTATTTTTACCCGACTACCGACAGGGGAGGGTTATGAGGTTAGTTAGACCTCGAATAAATGAATAGATTAATTTTATGTTATTTACCGAAATAACTTAATTTAATTTATAGCATTTTGCATATAAGCGGTAGGTATTAGGTATGCTAGTAAAGCTGAAAGCGTGACCATGGCAGACTAAATAACTTAATATAGATTGACTTTAGAACAAAATCTTAATTAAATATTGCCTGATCTCGTGTAGTAGGTATGAGACAATAAGCTTCATGGCCGTCCGTCGTTTCAGGCTTTCAGCGTGAAGCGTGGTGTAAGAGTGCCACCGAGGAGCTCCGGTTGGTTAGGTACCGAGGCATCTGATTTGACCTGATTTCTTTCTTCTTTCGGCTCTGACTTCTGGGCCTTTCAATATAGACATGAGATGTCGCCTCCATGGGTTTAAATAAAAGTAGCTGGTTGATTCAAATGTTCATTCGTACACTACCGAATATAATCTGAGTCGACGCGACGGGTTATGGGCGGCATGAACAAATAGTTAAGGAGAGCCCCTGAAGTATATATAACGTCGGGTACCTAATATAAGTATATAAGGTACCATAAATAGGTACCATATGGTACCCTGACGTTGTTGGCAATCAACAATTGATCACACGAACAATCCTAAATAAATGACGACAGAAATGGAAGTTTCTCAGCTAGTAAAGTTACAAGTAGGTACCCAAAAGTCCGTACACGGAAAATTGATTTTCATTATGGCTGTCGCACCAAATCGGCAACAGGGTTAAATTGTCTAAGTACCTACCTAATAAAATTATGATATTTCCATAGATAGGTACTACCTACTTACCAAAATGTAGTAGGTAAGTACATTGTGGTAGGTACTTATCTCTATGTATTTTATTATGAAACTTATTCAGTCTGTTTTTTGACACGTTTTTATCTTCAAAGATTTTTTCCTTTAAACCTAAAGTGGTAATTATAGTAAACCACCTTTTATTCTGTTCTTTTCTGAAGAATTTTATCAAAAAGTTCTGGTTTCTACCGACCTTGGCTACCTACTAGGTCGGTAGAAACCAGGAAATTCCTGGATTTTAAAAATAGCCGAAAATACAGGTAATGCCCTGGTACAAGTGGTACATACATAGTAAAAGTAAGGACCGAATTTTACCTTTCAACAGTAAGTCGTTTTTATTTATTATCATTAAAACGACGTTTTATTCAGTCTATTATCTACCTTTGCATTTGACCGTTCACATTTTTATTTTATGAATGAAAATGACGTGATGGATGAAGAAATGAATGAAATCAGTTCTGTCATTGCCATGGAATGTTTGGTGTCAGTGTCATGTCAAAAAAATCCTCCCTTTGAGAGACATCGACAGAGGGACTGCCATCTTGGAAGTGCTGAAGCGAATAAACAGTGTAGAGAAATTTTGTTATTTCTCTGAGTTTACTGCTCAGTTTACCAATTTTGAATTACCATTTATCTAGCTTTTGTGTCGTCTATTTGTGTATGGTGTTGGTTTTTGTGTAAGTGTTGTATTTGTTGTGCTTGTTACTCTTGTCGCTAGCGGCCGGTCCCAACCTGTAGAGGTCGGTGACCCTTCCGTATGAGCGATTACCCTGGGCCGGCGGCCCCGCCGCCGGCTCCCGATCCTCCCGATCCTGATCCACCAGAAGCCATGGCCTGTGACGTAAGTACCGTGCCTTGCACAAAACGTCCTTTAGAGTCTACACACGAGGGCAATCCTCCGCCAAAAAAAACCTCTACCTCTCCTGAGGCTGCTGCAGCTTCTATTCAGACGATATATACCCACCCGTCTATAGTTGTAGGTTCAATTCAGGCCTACACTAATAATGACAAGGGCCCATATGTGGTCCATGTTTCCCGATCCGAAACCGACGCCCCTGTAGGCGTCCAGATGAGATCTATCAAGTTTGGTCAGTTCTTAACGAATAATAAATTTCCAAACATTTGCCCTGATGGAGTAAAGCGAGTAGGACGCAATAAAATATCTGTTGAGTTCCAGTCATCTCAAGCTGCCAACAATTTTATTATATCTCCCATTCTAAATATGCACAAATACGTAGCCACCATCCCTACTTATAATGTTACACGGATGGGTCTTGTGAGACAAGTTCCCACTGACTTATCTATGAACGATTTTGCAAGCGATGTCATCTTACCCTCCACATGTGGAATAATAATAAAGGCTAGGAGACTAAACCGAAAAGTTGTTGTAGAAGGTACGGCATCGTGGGTCCCTACCCAGTCGGTCGTTGTGACCTTCCAAGGACAAACTCTCCCATCAAAAATTTTCCTATATTACAACTCTTTACCGGTAGAGATTTATCAATTCCCAACAATCCAATGTCACACTTGCTGCCGCTATGGACACACCAAGACCCAATGTCGCTCGAAGCCCAGATGCTTCCGCTGTTCTTCTGAACATTCAGGAGATAGCTGTGATGTGTCAGAAAATAATGCTCTTTGCTTACACTGCAAGGGTAATCACTTTGCTACCAGCAAAAACTGTCCTGAGCAAAATAGACAACGATCAATAAAGGCTGTAATGGCCCAAAACAGTATCTCATATGAGGAAGCTAGCACCCAATTTCCAACAGTCAGTCGCCCCTACACAGAGGTTGCAAGAGAACCCGTCTCCCAACCTCCATTAAACCAGTGTCCCCAGAGGCCAGTCCTCCAACCCCAACCTAGGCGTTCCTATTCTAGGATTGTATATTCAAATCCAAAACCTAAACCCCTATTGGGTAAATCATATGATAAAGATGCACATAGAAACCTCATCACTAATCCTACCTCAGCTTTACCCAATGGCTGTGCTCTTGGTAGCACCCATCCCGGTCCATCCTCCATGAACGAGAGTTTGATTGATACTCTTCTCTCTTTGCTGATAAACATTTTAATATCTAATCCTAACTCCCTACCGTCCAACGTTGCCCCTAAACTTACGCAATTAGTATCCTTATCTGCTCAGTATGGATCCAGTGCCTGTGCTCCAATGGAACTCACAGAGCATCCGAGCAAAAAAACATGAACTTGCATATTTAATAAATAAATTCCGCCCGTCAGTCATTGCCGTCTCGGAGACATGGCTGAAGCCTGAATCCAGTTTTAGGATTTCGGGTTTCACCTGCCTTCGGGACGACAGGGCTGACGGGCATGCCGGGAGCGCCTTATTAATAAGGCGCTCCCTTTCCTTTTCCCGTATTCCCCTCCCGTCTCTCCCCCTTGGTATCAACGCTGTCGCCGTTGATATCAAGTCGTTTAATATATCCTTTTTATCTATATATATTCCCCATCCCGACTCTTCCTTAATTCCTGATATTCTATGCCTCTTCTCCTCTATCCCGTCCCCTATGATTATTATGGGGGACTTTAACGGTCACAACACTGTGTGGGGCCATAATCATTCTGATATGTTTGGTCTTTCTCTCTTAGAGATCATTGATGAGTCAAACCTATGCCTCCTCAATGACGGTTCCCCTACACGCAGGGTTTTCCCATCCCAAAATCCGAAAAGTGCCGTAGATCTCACATTGTGCTCTCCTCCTCTGGCTCCAGATATTTCGTGGCAAATAGTACCCAATTCTCATGGTAGCGATCACTTCCCCATAATTTTGACCATTCTGATTAATTCCTTGCATGGCGTCATCCCCCATTGTAACCCTTACCCTTCTTTAAAGTATAGAGTTTCTTGCGCTGACTGGTCCTCCTATTCTTCTTCCCTTGATCTTAAATTAGATTCATATCTGCCTTCTGCTGAATCCCCAATTTCATCCTATAATTACTTCATTGAAAGTATAACCTTGTGTGCTGATCTTCATATCCCTATTAAGAAGCCCACTCGAGACTTCAGAGTATCTACCCCATGGTGGGATGCTGACTGTACAGCAGCTGCGGCTGAGAGAAAGTCTGCTGAGAAAACATATTCTCAATCCATGACAACAGAAAACTTTTTAAATTACAAGAAATCAGCTGCAAAATTTAGAAAACTTACCACAAAAAAGAAAAAACAAAGTTGGATAAACTTTTGTGAAAACTTATCCCCTAGAACTCCCTCTTCTATAGTCTGGAGACAGATAAGACGCTTTAGAGGTTCATCTCGTTTAGATCAAATTTCAGCTAGTGATCATACATCATGGCTTGAGGCCTTTTCGGATAAACTTGCTCCCCCTTCAGCACCAACCTTACTCTCCCTCCCATCAGTCCCATCTTTTCTCCCTTCTACTTCCTCGTTAGACGCTCCTTTTTCTTTTAATGAACTAACCCTTGCTCTCAACGGACTGACCGATTCTTCCCCAGGCATAGATGGAATACCTTATTCCTTTTTAATTAATTCATCGGAAAAAACCAAACGAATGTACCTATCCCTCATCAATTCTTTTTATGACGAAGGCATTATCCCTGATCAATGGAAAACGCAAATTATTATCCCCATCCCAAAACCAGGTAAAAACCCCTCCATTCCATCTAGTTACAGACCAATAGCTCTGTCATCTGTTATGGCCAAGGTGGCGGAACAGATGACAAAGCGCCGTCTCGAATGGATGTGTGAAAACGGTTCTCTAATTGCTAAGACCCAGTACGGTTTCAGAAAAGGATTTAGTACTATGGACAGCCTAAGCCTCTTGACGTCTGACATTTACATAGCCTATCAAGAAAAAAAATACCTTGTTGGAGTCTTCCTTGATATTGCATCTGCTTACGACAACGTCCTTCTTCCGGTTCTCAGGAGAAAACTCGTCCAGCTGAGAGTCCCTGAGAAGTTGGTCCGTTTTATCTGTAACATGCTAATGGAAAGATCAGTCATCATTAAATCCTCCGTTGGTCTTCTACCTCCAAGAACAGTCTGGAGAGGCTTACCCCAGGGGTCTGTCCTCAGTCCTCTGTTGTACAGTCTGTACACTTACGACCTGGAACTGTCTGTTAACTCATTCAGCAATGTTCTCCAATATGCTGATGATATCGCCCTATATAACTCTAGCTCCACTATTGAAGATGCTGTAACTTGCCTTAACTCTGCTCTTTCGTACCTTGGCGACTGGTTAACCAACCATGGTCTTTCTCTTTCTGCCTCTAAAAGCTCTGTGGTCATATTTACAAAAAAAAGGGTTATTCCATCGGTTGATGTATATATTGAACAGGAGACCATCCCCCAGTCAAATAATGTTAAGTTTCTAGGTGTTACACTGGACTCCAGGATGTCTGGTACCCCTCACTGTGCAGCAATAGTTGAAAAGTGTGAAAGGAACCTAAACACTCTTCGTTCACTTTCAGGGGTATGGTGGGGCTCTCATCCGTACTCTCAAAAATTATTGTATAACGCCATAGTCCGGAGTCACTTTGATTATGGTTTGTTCCTCCTAAATCTGTGTAATAAATCTAGTTTAGATAAAATCAATAAAATTCAGTCCAAATGTTTACGCATAATATTAGGAGCCATGAAATCTTCTCCCATAAATGCTATGCAAGTGGAAAGTGGCGAACCACCCTTACACTTGCGTGGACAATACCTCTCTGATAGGTTTATTTTTAAAGTAGTTGAAAATTCTAATCACCCTCTCCTCCCTAAGTTGAATCAACTGCTTGAATTATTTAGATACTACGACAAGAAACCTTGTATACTCCACAGCTTTATAAGTTTTTCACAACTCCCTGACCCTATTGCCCAGTATTCCTTAAATCCTCTTTATCAGACTCCCTATGATGTCTTGGTCCACAAGCCAAACATAATTTTAGATTTCGGAATAGATAAGAACTGCCCTGATGCTTGTAGAATATTCAATGCGGAAGTTGCTTTAAAATACCCTAGGTGGCACCTAATTTTCACCGATGCCTCTAAACTATCTCCGGATGGGGAGGTTGGCGCCGCAGTGTGGATCCCCTTTACTTGTATAAGCCTCAGCTTTAAGTGTCCCTCCACATCATCAGTTTTTACTGGGGAAGCCGTCGCACTCCTTGAAGCCATACTTTTTGTTAAATCCCACAATCTAAATAACTCTATAATTTTCACCGACTCTAGAAGTTGCCTCCAGTCCATCCTATCTAATCCCTTTAAACATGTATCTCGCTTTCCCATAATCATGCAAATTAAAAAATCTCTATATGAATGTCATCAAGATGGCATCAATATCATTCTTGCCTGGATCCCTGGCCATTCAGGAATTCCAGGTAATGAGGCAGCTGATAACCTTGCAAAATCTGCTATTCAACTTGGTTCCCGTGAACATTTCAAAACCTTTTCCCATGATCTCTGTCTTCTCCCCAAAAAGCTGCTTGATAAATCCTGGACAGATAATTGGAACTCATCCAAGCAGATCAAAGGCAAGCATTATGCTGATATACAGCCAGAGATACCCTCAGTACCCTGGTTCTCTAAATTCCACAAGGCAAATAAATTTACTACTTCTACTTTATGTAGGTTAAGGCTGGGTGCCTGCTGTTCTCCAGTTTTTTTGGCCAAACTTAGGATTAGGGATCATTCTATGTGTGAGTGTGGCTTGGAAGAAGGAACCATTGACCACATATTTTTCAATTGCTCTAAACTAAATTTTTCCCTATATGATGTACTCCCTCCTGATATCCCGCGTCCTACCTCCATTAAATGTTTACTATCCCATATATTTTCCCCTCATATAAACTTTTTACTATGTAAATTTATAAACTCTAATAAGATTAAACTGTAAATATTAGCACTAACTTTCTGTTACAATTTGTACAGTTCCTGCTTCATTAACCTTTTGTAGTGTGCATGCATCCCTAATTTTGTGTTGTCGTTATAGTTATAAGATCAATGGTACTATTCAAAAAGTTTCTTTTTTGCATGAATTTTAATGAACATTTTATTTTATTTTATGTTTCTTTCTACTAAAGTTTACGACTCTTTTGACATGGACATTGGCAGAGTTGTGGCAGCAAAGCACAGCGAGCCATAAATAAGAAGAAGTTGAAGTTGAAGTTGACATCGACAGAAAGAAACTTCAGAAAGAAACTGGGTGGCTGGCTGGCTGCCGACAAAAATCCGCCTTTTATTAGCGAATTACGTACCGAGATTTAATCAACATTGTACAGTGAAATGGTTTCGTCACATGTGATTTATGCTGCTGTGCCATTTTCGGTGATTGTCGCCTTAGGACTGCTTCGCAAGTGGCGATCGCGAAGTTGGGCAAAATGTGTGACCAACACTTGCCTGCGGGGCAAAACCTTTTTGATTACGGGAGCGAACAGTGGTATAGGCCTGGAGACAGCTAAGGCTCTTGTGAAACGTAAGGCCCGCGTAATATTTGCGTGCAGGGATGTGGAAAAGGCGAAGGCAGCTATTGCGCAGATTAGAGACTCGCAGCCCAACGGAGGGGAACTGGTAAGTGCAAGTAGGAAGTTCTATTCATAGGTCAGGGCATGCTTGAGTTCTTGACTTTGACTGAACATTGCTCTGGTATTATTATGAACAATGCCTCTGGCTTTTAAAGCTAACCTTTCAACCAAGGCACCTTGTGGAGTCAGTTTGTTTACAAAAGATTAACTAGATTTTGGCTGGAGAACTTTACCATGCCCAAAGTGATCACTGATAAACAATCTTACATGGGTATATGATCAATTGATGACAGACAAGCGTACCATAATCTTTTAACATATCAAAAGACTGCATGTGTACTTAAGGTTTATTTTACGAATCACTCATTTCTTGTTTCAAACTTGTACAAAATTAATGTCTGTTTTACAGATTTCAATGCAACTGGACCTTGCATCATTTGAATCAATTGAGAAATTTGTAGAAGTTGTAAAAGCTGGCTTCAACAAAATAGATGTACTAATCAACAATGCGGGTGTTGCGGTGCCTTTGAAGGAAGATCTGAAGACCAAAGAAGGATTTGAGATCCACTTTGGTGTTAACCACTTGGGCCACTTCTATCTTACACAATTGTTGATGGATTTGTTAAAGAGGGCAACCCCTAGCAGGTAATATTCATGCTTGAGATCATTCTCACAAGCAGTAAAAGAAATAGTGAGCAGGATTTTTGACTTTTGAACTAAAGGAAAGTTCCAAGTTCCATATTTGTACTTAGTATCTTGGGTTAAAGCGGTGTCAATGTCACCCGCAACCTACTCCAACTCCAGGAAGACTTTCGCTCGATGCGCCAAAGAGATTGTCAGAAGTCCCCCTTTCATCGATCTCTATATCTACACTGTGGGCCAATTTTAGCCGCTCTTTGATAGAAAATTCATCCAATCATCTCCATTGAATTACTAATGTACTACTAAACATGAATTACTAATTATAGCTAGAGAAAATAACAATTAAAGAATACAAACAAAGAATTGAGTATTTACAATTGAAACAGAGCTAACTGCAGACTGTGGTAAATAAATAATGTAGAGATAGCTAGAGATTAATTATATTTTTAATTGGTAATTCTGTGACAAGCCACAAGAGCTACAATGAAACTTAAAATAATCACTTCAAATTATTTCAAAGTAGGTAATAGGTATTCTAAAAGTGTATTGATTGATGAGGTCATTTCATTGTATGCTAAAATAATGTTAATCATATTTTGTTATGCGCACATACATTATGTGTAAGTTGATTTGTTTTCAATGTGACACAATAATTATGTAAGGTATGCATGATGTGATGTGTGATTTACATAAAAATAATAACACATACACAACGCTATCTTGAGGTCATAAAGGTGTCTGATACAACTATAAGATGTTAGTTTTACAATTTAGCAATACATAAATTCTTGGCTGGGAATTGCTTGGCTATTTGGTACGGAGAAATGCAACAAAATTAAATCAAAGATCATTAAATATGGTCCAGCCGTTCTTGATTTATAATTATAAATGGTTGTAACTAACACAACTTCGTTATTATATACACAGATAATTTACAGGCTCATTGATAAATTGATTTCAGAATAGTAATAGTGTCTTCCACTCTTCACGAAAAAGGGGAAATCAATTTTGAAGACTTGAACATAAGGTCTCAGATTGAGATGGCTAAGAAGAAGCCCGGTGCCAGGCATAACCCTGGGTATTGTAACTCGAAGCTGATGAATGTGTACTTCATGAGGGCGCTCGCTGACCAGCTGAGAGGCAGCGGGATTGATGTGAATTCTTGTTGTCCGGGATTCTGTTACACCAACTTATTCCGGTAACTATACAATATACATAAATAGACTAGTAATTCTACGAACAGTAGACCTCGCGTGCACTTAAGTTTTTTCCAACAATGAATAGTTAGTATTTTGATATAATAATCTTCGCAATAAAATCTCATAAATCAGAGATGTTGTAAAAAAAGAAAAAAGAAGTCAATAATACTTACACAACATACTCTAAATAGGTACCTACATAACCTACAGAATTATAATAAACTAAATAATAAATAAATGATAAAAACCATCATGTTTGTTGTTTGTATTGTGAGGGGTCGTTTCTTACGCCGCATTCACGGCTCTCGATAACAAAGATTATCAAATGCAGTGATGATCAAAATATTATTTATCAAATCTTTTGTTTATCATTAAGAGGGCGCAATCAATACTCGCGATTTGTTAAAAAAGACAGGATTTCGCGTCTATAGAAGCGGGACAGAGCATACGTTTTTGGATCGGCGCGCGGCGCGGTCGCGGCGTTAGCGCAAACATCTGGTTTTCGCTTATTTTCAAGAACACTTGATAAGTTATGGAGAAACTGGTTCAAGGAACCAAATAATTAATAGTAACGTACGAAACAAAACATAAGTCATTTCAATTAACCGCAGGATTCCTGAGATCTCCAAATGATGTGCAAAACAGTGCACTTTCATTTTTTTTATCGTAATTTTTCTTTTCACTTTCAAGGAACAAAGAAATAAAATTGAGTTGTATGCAATTCGAGTTTTTTAACCATGGGGGGATCCCCAGGTCTACCTAGTTTGGCAACCAAACCCGTGAGGTTCGTCTCTTAAGGGGTCTGCGGATGATGAATTGCCCATACAAACGTACTACCAAAATGATTTGTAATTCGAGCATAGTTCCACCATATCATGCGGTTTTTTGTATTCGAATAGTATGTATCTAGGTCCCTGGTTGTTTTTTCTTGATAATACACATCATTTACGAAGCAAGCAAAAATGTAAGCAAAAATAATGCAAAATGCGATTTTGCATATTTATAGGTCGAAAATGACATGCTTTCGTCCTATCTGTTTTGTATTAAAAACAACAATAACAAAACGTAAGAACGTTTTGTTTCATAAGGAACATAGCTTATGTCTAGAGTTACAGAATAAAAACACTATGTGGAAAATACAAAAAGTTTTCAGTCATCATTTTTGGTATTACGGAACATAATAATATTACCAATTGAAGTTGCGAGCAGCTGTCGCCGGATCCTTAACAAACATGGATAATTTGCACGTCAGTGATCTTTCTTTTCTTGAGTTCCTATGAATTTTGTTTTCAGATACTCAATAAAATGGTACCACTACATCTTGATGGCCCCTATTTTCTTCCTGTACATGCGGTCAGCTCAACAGGTCAGTATCAATGAAGTCACTAAAACATCACATCCTAAGAAGTATTATAGTCACTAAAGTAACATCACTTCACATCATATCACACTGCTCACTTTGGATGGATGTTTGTTACTTATTCACGCCAAAACTTGGAAAAACTGAAATTTTACATACGTGTCGGTCGGGGTGGACCTGGAATAAACCTTAGGCTTTTTATCCCATAAACCAGTTCCAATGGGTTAGAAATAACCTTTAAATATGTCCACAGAAACAAGGCGTGCGAAGCCACGAGCAGAAACTAGTGCTATAATAAAACATTACTTATTTATTAATATACCAAAATTAATAATTTATTTATAGTTTATCGTAGAATTTATCTACCAATCTGATACAAAAACAGCAGTATCAGGTATCATCTATAAAATCACTGATAGAGGTTTACAAGGCCTGTATTATGAAAATTTGTTTTTTTTTCATCGATCTATGCTTGAGTCACGCTTTTGATTGGCACAAACGTCACTCAAGCATAGATGACTGAGCAAATTTTCATACTACGGGCCTTAAAGCATTTCGATATGGATATTAATAGATAGATTTCGCGATTTGTTAACATTGTTAAAGAATTTACCTATCGGGTATTTAACTGCACCTTTTTAAGTATATAGGGTTATTGGTAAATTAGTGACAATACGTGAACTACAGGTCCTGCCCATCATCACAAACACGTTCGTGAAGGCGCCAAGTCTAAATTCTAAAAAAAATTATAAGTCACCTGTGATATGGAAAAAAATAATGAAAAAACATCTTTGTCTGGAACCCAACGAGTTACTTAAGACCGATCTTTCACTCTCATATCTTCTGTTAAATGGGGCAGAGCTGTTTTTAAGTTGAGTTTCAAATAAAACCTCTCTAACGAAGGATTATTGAATTGCGGGGGGTACCCATTACCAATACCAAAATTAAGAATTAAGACCCGGCGTCTTCACAAACGTGTAAGTGATGATGGGCTGAACCTGCAGTTCACGTATTGTCACTAATTTACCAATAACCCTGTATACTTACGGTTTGTAATAACAGTGACGCGATAAATATTCGATAAATAATAGTAAATTATGCACCGAGTGTTTAAAGCAGTGTCTTGCGTCACGGGTGTCGTGCATCATGAACGCAACTCAGGGTTCTAGAACAACTCACGAGCGAAGCGAGGGAGTTAGAATCCTGAGTTACGCTGAGTGCGAGAGAGATTTAATCAAGCCAAGAAGAAGACAACTTTATGCACAAGGAGGAAAACTCTACTTTTAACACTTTATGCGTGAAAATAGTAAAAGTTTTGTAACGTGTTTCGCGGCATTCATTTATTAATCCGCCTTCTGAATAGTGGTTAGTTCGATGTTCATTATTCCCACGGAAGTAATGAGTTTAAATTAGGAACCTCAAAATATGCACGGAAATGTTGACCAAGGAGACTCGCACTAAGAGATTTCATTCGATTTGTGTGAATTTGTACCTTTTTGTACCTTGTTCGTTCTAGGGTTCGGAAACCGTGGTATTTTGCGCAACTGACTACAGCATCGAGGGTAAAACCGGCAAGATGTACCGCGACTGCGTGGAATACAACTCCAAGTACCCCTTCGACAAGGATGTGGAGACAAAGCTGTTTGAAGTCAGCCAGGAGCTGGTGAAGAGTCGCAAACCACTGTGAATGGCTTGATGACAGTGCAGTGGTAGTTTCCTGTACTTAGGTTATGTAGCGTCGAGGAAGTAATCCTTAGGTCGTGTTTTGTTATACTTTATCGAATTCTTAGGCCCGTATTATGAAAGCTTACTCAGTCTTAAATCTGTACTTGAGTAACGATTTTGTATGGCATAATCTGCGCTTGAATAACTATTTTGTATGGCATAATCTATGCTTGAGTTACGCTTATGCCATACAATACACTTTATTGCACACCAAGAAAATACAAAAAGAACCACAGGAAAAGATAGATAACAGAGTGGCACAATGGGCGGCCTTATCGCTAAGAACGATCTCTTCCAGAAAACCCTGGGAGAAGGACACGAAGCAGTTGTACAGTGTAGGTACACGTATAGACGTTGGCGTATTACTTAAATATACAATACAGACATACAATACATAATGCCATACAAAATCGTTACTCAAGCATCGATAGATGATTAAGCAAGCTTCCATGATACGGGCCTGAGTGTCTTAACACATACATCCAATACCGCTACCGCGCAATAACAAACATCAGATGAGCCATATTTAATTATTTTTGTTCTGCGAGGTAGCGTTGCTGGATGTAAATATATATATATATATATGCTACCGACAATGTCATGAAATATGGGCAGATATGTAAAACATAGAAGTACATTAAATCCTGTCAGTGCACTTGGGATTAGTGGGATATATCTTAGTGACTTTATCACACGTTAGAAGGAATGTACACAAGAGAAACATTATTTATTGACTTTGGATGATTTTAATTTAATAACGACGTTTAAACATAAATGTACAGTTAAGTTTAGTGTAGTTCATAAACACAGACAAACCTGCGTAACATCAAATAACCTATTGGCAGCTTGAATTGGAAAGCGACAGACTTGAGCGATCAGACGCATATTCAAAAACTTGAATTTGCGTCGTCCATGTTCTGAGAAAAGGGTTGAGTGAAGACCTAATACTGGTGCCGGGTGCTAAAGATTATGTGCTAGATGTAACATACGAACTAGGGCCGAATTCCAATAAAATTTTGTGGAATTTGAATAACATTAGTTACACTCTATTATTTAGTGACTAAATTAATAGCTTCACCAATGTAACGACCGAACACTCAAACGCAACTCGGATATAAGCGCGTCTCAAGCGACAAATTTTTGGCAGATTTTCATTGAAAACTGTAAAACAACGACGACTTGAAACGTGCTTAAATCTGAGATGCGTTTAGTATTCGGGCGATATTGTCTCAAAATGACACATTTCGGCATATTACCTTTGATGAAACAAACTATAAATGAAGGAACGCGTGTAAAAAGTGTCCAATGTTTGATACTAATCTATCAATATCTCCGTGCAAGTAGCACCCACGAGATTTTCTTTCATCTATGGGCGATTCTCTGATGATGTCGTTGTCACAGTAAAGCGTTAGCAGATATCGGTCCCTGTAGGCAATGGAAATAATGAAGCAGAGAGGTAGATCTCAACTGCACGTTCCAATTTAAAAACTATAGCGAACACTTTTAATACTCAGCGCCCTAAGTCCGGTTTCTCGATAATATATTTGAGACGTCTCATTTTTGTATCGGATTTGGTACAGCGCATCTAGCGTGCGGACGTGGAACTTAGCAAATCCCGTACATAAATGGAACGTCTCGAGAAACAAACTCGCTCAGGGCTCAGATATAAATATTCTCACTATAATGAAAACAGGTTATTTGTTTTAACAAAAAATATTGAATAAGAATATGCGCAGGCGCCAAAATGTAATACGATACATTATTTTAGATTAGAAGACAATTATCCCTTTTTTTATTATGAAATGGCAGTTAACGTTAGTTTGGAATGGTCTTAATTTCCCAAGATCGTTGTGCCATGAAAGCGAGCAATTAGTCAATATCCAATGCAATAATACTCAGAGTCAAGACGGGTAAAACCGGCTAGCTTAGCTCGATTATGAAACAATTAATATATATGAATTTTAATAAATGACAAAGAGAATTACAATCAAATTATAGACCAAATTAAAACTAGAATACAATTGAAACAATTGAGCTAACTGCAGACTGTTGCAAACAATCTACAGGTAGCTCAACTGATCCATAATATTTGAAATATAATAAGTCAATATATTTTTACATGTATTGTAATTGTGGCAATAATTTAGTACATAATAATAAAGTACATTTTTGTTCGGCAAAAAGATGTGTGAATAATATATACCTATGTAATACGTATGTACTTATCATAATTTGTATGTGTACAGTGATACATATAAATATAACTACATTTTAAAACGCACAATACTTGCGTTTAGTTTAATTACCTCCACTATAACTCGTAGCTCGGTAAGGTACTGGATGTAGGTACCTGGTTTGCATGTAAATGTTAGTTTAGATTTCCAAAGATATGATCTTTTTATTTAATACATTGTTTTTGATGGGTATAAAGTGTTTTATTTAAAAAAAATCTGTTCTTTTTTCACTTCTTCCACTTGTGGACAAAAAACTGAAGCGAACAAAATCAATAACATTTTGTTTCTTGTTTGATAATTACTATTATAAAGCTGTATATGTATAAAATTTTACTTGTCTAACTGCTTTTTTGTAAGCCTTAAGAAATAAAGTTATTGACTTTTGACTTTTTTATCATCGGGACGAAGCGACCTGTGATCCGAGAGCTGGTGAGTATCTGGCGCATCGCATCAGCATTGCCATACAGCGGGGCAATGGAGTCAGCGTCTTGTGGGGACGAATCGGACTGGTATTGATATGGATCAGTTGAGCTACCTGTAGATTGTTTGCAACAGTCTGACGAAACGAAGTGTGGGACCTCTCAATGGCCTGTTTTCAGCAGAGGACGTAACGAGCTGATGATAATGATTGCAGGGCAGTAACATTTATCTCAGCTAGACTAGATGGCGCTAGTAGTACGTATACATAACTTGCAGCTAGGAATGCGCCTAGTAAAGGTACGGATCGATTAGTTCCGTGGCCGTCTTCTAAGAAAAACACGCTACTATACTTTAGGTACCTACTTATTTTTTTTACCGACGAAACGAAAAACAAGAAGGGGAGGTTCTATGTTCGGCTATATGTATTGTTTACGGTCGAAAATTAGTAGGCCGAGAATAACATCGAAAGCCTACCTATTGCATAAGGTAAGACACCACTAACTTGTCTCATCATCATACATAGGTATATATATAAAAGGCCTCCCCAATACGACCGACGCCACAAATAGCGGTCTTGAGCCGCCTCCATCAATCGACTCTGCGACCGCTACGATGTCGTCGGTCCATCAAGTGGATGATCTCCCAACTAATCTAATTTACCAAAGTTGAAAAATTAAAAAAAATACACTAATTGGTACTCCTACGCAATAGGTTCCTAAAAAGTATATTTTAGAAATGAAAATACCAGAATATCCGAGCAATTAAAATGTATTCAATTAATTACAAGAAAATCGAGGTCCAGCCTGATTCTAGACTTTATAGTATGTATTTTGCAAAACTAACTACATAATGAAGTGCATATTTCGGATCTACAAGTGTAAATGAGTACAAGAATCTTAGCGTCTTTTTCCACTAGGCTAAAACTAGGCTTTGTTTTCCATACATTAGGTCTGAGCTAGAATAGAAAAACTGATAGTTTTTCTTGATTAGGTCTTGAGCTAGAATAGAAAAACTGACAGTTCTTCTATTCTAGCTCAGACCTAATCAAGCACACTTTTTTTTCTTGATTATCAGTTTTTCTATTCTAGCTCAGACCTAATCAAGAATACTAAGGTACTTTTTTGCAAAATTCCATGTTATAGGAAAAATGGTCTTTTACAATACTATTGATTAGATTGAAGCTAGGCACTTAGTGATAAACTTATTTCTAGACCATAATGCCTATTTTAGTCCTCCAAAATACGCAATCGAATGATTCGTTTCGTTTTTTTTTGTGCAAATTGGTTTTCTAATTCGGTATACAAACATAGCCGAAACGAAACACGAAATTTCGTAGTGAAGAAATAAAATGGACCCCCAGAATTAAAATACCAATTCTTCAGCGAATTCCGTAGCTTATGATCAAAAATTGATATGTTCGGTATCGGCAAAAATATTGTTCCAAATTTTGACTTGCGTATTATTTAATTTGGACCTTATGTTGATAGACAAAGATTCACAACTCCGATAAAAGCGCTTTATAAAAAAAAAGTCCTTAATAAAAGTGCCAAAAATTATACATAAAATTAAATGAAACTTCATTATCATTATAAAACTTTCCTATTACGCACAAATTCAAAACATCCAAGAACTGCCTTTCCCTTCCTTTATTTTGTTTGGGTACCAGATGGCGCTTAACTATGCTATTATATGCAGTTTAAATATATGAGGTACGCAGCGGAGGCATTAAAAATTACAATCTAAATACTTTATGCTAAATTATAGAGCCTAGCTCTTGTCTATGCAATGATGCAATTTCCTGCACTTTTCTCTTTCCAATGCGGTATTTTACTTCTACAAACAACATGTCAGCGGCTTTCTCCTTGATCAGAATCATATATAGGCAGCTAATTCTTGGTATAAACTTTACTGGAATGTAACTGATAAATGCTTTTAATGGAAAATTATTGACCGACCATTACACTGATAATAAGACTAAACCAAAATGCATAGAGTTACAAATCGTTTTAAATGTTTCCTAATAAAGGTACATTGGAAAATCTTTGGTAGCAATTTATATTTATATCGAGAGTAAAACCACAACCAGTTAAATTTAAATAATAAACTTGACCGAAATCAGTAGGTTTTCTTATTCTAAGATTTAAATGTTGCCAACTGCGTAATAAAATTACCAGATAGCTACTATTTTACACCCCGTGTGTAAAATTGGAGTTTAAAGACTAAAACATTTGTAAGTTTACTAGATCGGCTAAGATATTGGTCCTTGTGTCTTAAGCACAAGTTGATTGACACCTTCAATGTATCAATATTAAGATCATTATTGGTGTCGATAACTATAAATCCATTTTCACTCACGGAGGGCATAAAAATCAAAGGTCTTCGGCGATCAAAACATCATCACCTCTTAATGGCTAAGGAGGGTTTTTTACAGTAAGTAGATAGTAAGTAGCACCAATATGTGGAATAGCGTGTAGTCAAATGAAATTGTATTGTATTTATAAGATAATACAGTTCAATCTTACTTCTAGTTCCTATTATTATGAAACTACATCCTTTAAATATTTAAAAACGACCTAAATTAATTAATGTAAGGTACTCATTGGTGTCAATTCTGTTGTTGCATGAAACGAAAAGTAATATAACAGCCCTTAAATGTTGCTATCCCTTTCTTCACGATCGTAATAAAAAGGGCAGCTAGCAGTTAAATTAACCTTTAAAATAATAATAGAATTGACATCATTAACACGCAAATTACTAACAAAAATACCAGTCGACCAAATGGTGGACCAAACCGCCAATATCCACGATTTGGTCTGCAAATTTTCACAATTACCTACTGCTTGAAATAAAGGAAGGAATCCCCGATTTCTAAAATCAAGTTACTTAAACTAAGTGCATATCTCTTAAAATAGTCAATACCACTAACAGGTATAATAAATGAATGTAGATACCAGTATTATTGAAAAAAAAAACTAACTATCTTTTAGCCACTTCTAACCGCTCTATAAAGCTCTACTTTGGTGCTCTTTTTAACCAACATTTATCGCTAAAAATTATAATTTCATACAATTCGGAATTACACTTTTATACATTAGTAAGAAAGTATTGATATCACCAAGATTCAGATCTCTGATAAAACTACAACAACCAGGAAAGATCAGAGGATTTCACGAAGCAAAGCCTTGGCCAATCAGAAACCAGCGTGATTATGTTCTCTCTTTTTTTCATGACAGCATTAAGAATTTTGAATCTCTCATTCGAAATATAGAGTACTAACTACAGCCCGCAACTTGGTATGCTTTTTTCCGGGATAAAAAGTAGCCTATGTATCAAATATCAAAGTGCTTTATTTCCTTTAGACCGTACAGGACTCTTGGACACGTCACAAAATACAAATTACATAAGTAAAACTAGGAAATAAAGTGATCACTTAGATTTTTTGTTCACTTCAATCTTTTTAAGGTAAAGTAAAGAAACGAACAAGAAACCTTTACGTTTATGTGCCCAGTACACCTTGATGATCAGCATTTCCCTGAGTATTGTATTTTTTCTTTATGTGGTACAAAAAAGAGTTATCTATCATCTATAGCGTCCACCCTCCTGCCAAATTTCATTAAGGCTGGTATTTCGAAAAAATCTACATTTCCATGATCTTTGAGATCCTACTGCTGTTCAAATATGAACTCTAGGATTCTTATACTGCACCTAATATTCCATTTTATTCAGTACAAAAGCGCCAAGATAGTTTTTTGATTAGTTGATTGGTAAATGAAAAAAAAAAAAAACAATTTTAATACCTACTTGCCTTCTTCTCCGAACCAATATGTCTTACTGACTTGATTTTTATATTGAAAATAAAACAAAGGCAGGGTAACAGATTCGCCAAAATAAATATTTGATTACTTGAACAGTACTCTTTCTATTTAAAGAAATCTTGATTTTTGCACTTGGTTGTTGCACACGCGGTCAGCGCTGTCCCGCTCCCATGTACGCGAAGTCCTATGCCTATCCCTTTCACAAAATGGCGTAGTTAGTAGCCCCTTGAGCTGTTTGGCGTGAAAGAGTAATAGACAGACAGAATAGCTTTTGCTTTTTTAATATAAGAGTATGGATTCTCTATCGATACTTTCTAATTTGAAACTAGCGTCTACGCGAGCTTCGCATGCGCTTTTCAAGTAGACTATGCCCGTTCCCGGGATACCCTTTACCTCCCTGCCAAATTATATTAAAATCTGTTCAGCCGTTTAGGCGATAAAATTTAACAGAGAGAAAGAATTTATTTCGCTTTTATAATATTAGTATGGATTGGACGAATACATAAGTATTGCTGTCCCTTTCTGTCTCATAGTAAACCTACTCTCTATCTGAATTTCTAACAGATTCTGTTAGGCCAAGACTTTGCTACTCATGCCAAAGTAAAATAGTTCATACATCGCTGTACCTAGAGCAGCAAGTCGATCGTATGCTGGACGTGGTATTTCCGTGCAGAGTTATCGAGTCAGTATGCTGGAACATGCCTAGTTCCTTCTCTGCTTTTTGTTCTAATTCTGCCCACCTGAAAAAGAGATGCTTTTTGTTAATCAAATACTTCTTTAAACAATATGAGAGCCTCTGCATGCCCAGCGTGGGGATTATGGGCATATTACCCCCCCCCCCCCCCCCCCCCCCCCCCCCAGGAGATAAAAGCCAATAAGGCGATAATCAGGGGGACGCCTGCTTCCAGCAGTGTACCATTAAAAGCTGTTGAGGAGAGGATGAGAGTCCCAGGGTAGCCTTTCCTTCTCTAGAGCGAGGAAGACACCTACACCGAAAGGAAAGGGCACAAAACAAAGAAATATGTTTAGGAAACAGGTGAATTCAAATGAAAATCATTATCTTGGTCTGCCCGGAGCTACCCACCCAGCGGTGGATGGGTAAAACGTTGGGTCTAACATCCAGCAATGTTACTCGTAGTAAGCTCAAAGTTTCACCCATCCACCACGAGATCGCGGGAAAAGAAAACAAAAAACCGGCCAAGTGCGAGTCGGACTCGCGCACGAAGGGTTCCGTACCAATGTCTATAAAAACGGCAAAAACATCACGTGTGTTGTATGGGAGCCCCCTTAAATATTTATTTTATTCTGTTTTTTTAGTATTTGTTGTTATAGCGGCAACTGATACACATCATCTGTGAAAATTTCAACTGTCTAACTATCACGGTTCATGAGAGTCTGGTGACAGACGGACAGCGAAGTCTTAGTAATAGGGTCCCGTTTTAATCCTTTGGGTACGGAACCCTAAAAATACGTATGAGACACAAATAGAGAAAGGCACGATAAGAAAATCCGTACCTACTAGGTAATATTATAAATTAGAAAGTAACCGTGTCTGTCTGTTACCTTTTCACGCCTAAACGGCTGAATGGATTTTGATGACATTTAGCAGCAGGGCAGGGAGGTAGATGGTACTACTTTTTATGCCGGAAAAGCGCGAGCGAAGCCGCGGACAGAAGTTAATAAATCTATATTTCTGAACCAGGTAAAACCCTAACAATCACAATTTGAATCAAATCTTATATTATAACTAAAAAAGTATTTACAAAACTATGCCGCAAACAAGCAAGCAACGTTTGTTGCATGATAATTAATCAAAAATAATTTGACATAAATAGATTTCCCCTTACTAGTTGAAACAAAAGAGGTCAAAAAGCGAGGCAAGGAGTTAGAGCCGTGCCCCTTTAGATTATCGATCAAATATAGCGTGCTGTAGCAATATAAACCATGCTACCTTAATTTTAAGGATCATTCTCTACACAAGCAGAATAATCTGTGTTACTAAGGGCTCAAAACGTGGTACTTGTGACAATTAATTACAGCACAGACCAACGCTCGTGCCAAAAACAACCATTTTCCCTTCGTTATAAGGTCTTTTCTCTTCATACAGCCAGTGAGCACTTTTCCTGAAACCTTTTCTGAAGCAATTAAACTTAGACTCAGTAATTATTTGATTTTAGATAAAACACTTTGGTGTTAAATTATGGAAATCATTGCGCAATCTGAAATCGGCACTGAAATTTGTCTCCGAGAGCTCAACGAGAGTTGTGCTGAAGGGGAAGGTGCGGGTTCGAATCCCGTCGAGATCGTAAATTTTTGGGATTTATTAATTTCTTAAAGATTTTTTGTCATAACTATGTATCTCATTCATTGAAAACAAGCGTAAGCGTTGTCGATAATTAAGTCAAGTAAATTCCTTTTAGCAAGAATCCTTTATACAAACAAGTAATAAGTAGGTACTTCTTTTAAAGTATTCATAAATAGCACAAAACATCCTCAAGTCAAGCATACGTGAAGTGTTGTTTACTTATTTCATTAAATGATTCATTTGACGACAGTGACGACCTCTGTGGCGCGGTCGGCGAAGGTCCGCCTGCGACGCAGGAGGTTGCGGGTTCGATTCCCGCCTTGGGACAAGTATTTGTACGATCTGTAGGTATTTGTTCCGGGTGTTCTGGTCGTTTTCTATGTATACTTAAAAATATTTATCTATGTAATGTATTGTATTATGTATATCAGTTATCTAGTACCCATAACACAAGCTCTGCTTAGCTTGGGGCTAGATAATGCTGTGTGAATTGTCCAGCATTATTTAGCAATATTTATTAAATGATTCACACAAATAGCTTCGATATTATTGCCCTTATTATAAAAGCTTGCTCAGTCATCAATATATGCTTGAGTAACGCTTTTGTACAGCATAAACGTACTCAAGCATATATCTATGCATATACTGAGCAAGCTTTCATGATACGGGCTTTAAATATAATATTGTAAATGTTTGCTCAAACTCAATAATGTGTAGTGTAGTGTTATAACGGCACAAAAATGTACTCGTCACTGCTGAACATAAGATCAGGGACCAAAATATTTCATCAATCAATGATAATAATATAAGAATTATTATTTTGTATCTATACTTATAATAAAACCGAACTGGCCAAGTGCGAATCGGACTCGCGCACGAAGTTTTCCGTTCCGGTATCCATCTATAAAAACGGCAAAAAAATCACGTTTGTAGTAGGTATGGGAGCCCCCTTAAATATTTATTTTATTCTGTTTTTTAGTATTTGTTTTGTTTTTTGGTATTTTGTTTATCATCTGTGGAAATTTCAACTGTCTAACTATCACGGTTCATGAGATCTAGCCTGGTGACAGACGGACAGCGGAGTCTTAGTAATAGGGTCCCGCTTTACCCTTTGGGTACGGAACCCTAAAAACAGCCGAACATAGAACGTCTCTTGTTTTTCATCGGTAAAAAAACGCGTGGACGCGGAGTATAAATAAGTCGGTACCTACATACACAAGTAGATAAGGTACTTACACCCAATATAGAGATGACACAACCTCGCACTGATTACAGAAGCGACCACAAGTAGGCGTGAGCCCAAGGTTTCTAATCCACAGAGATTTATTTCAGCTTATTTAAGACTAGCGGCCCGCCCCGGCATCGCACGGCTAGATATAACTACCTATTTAACCAAAATAAATACATTTAAACACACTCTTGGCAGACTTTTCATGCTTAGAACACTCGATCAAGTCTGCTTTTGACAAAACAAACAATCAATATCATCCGTTTGGGAGCTATGATGCCGCAACAACCCACAGATAATAAACACATAGACACATCAAACTTATAATATTCCCTAATTTTTCTGAAAATATTATATCACTTGTGTTCATCAGGATTCTAATGGTGAAAGAATTTTCCAAATCGATCCATAGTTTCGGAGCCTATTCAATTCAAACAAACAAACAGATCTTTCCTCCTTATAATATTATTAGTATAGATAACACCACTAACACCGAGTCATTCGTCAACACACCATCCAACTTGTCCCAACTAGTACGAGTTGACGAATCCTTTTTGGCCTTATTGTTGTACACTTATAGGTTGTACATATTTTAAGTAAGTGTTAAGTAGTAGTTAAGTAGTAGTTTTTATTGGAAATTGTAACGCTGCGGTTTACCTCAATAAATAAATCATGAAAAAAAATATCATTTTCGTTCTGCAACTCGCACCACCCTTTGTTTCCTTTTGAATTTATACGTCGAGTATAGTAGCCGATAAAAGCGGACTCTAGGATCAGTAGATCCTAGAGTTCGCTTTTACGACGTATTGGTCATTTTGCGTATTCATGAAGTATCATGAATACGCAAAATGACCAAAAATCCTGCTCCGGTACTTCAAGGAGCTGGGCTGGTTAGGGCCTAGTTAGGCAGGGGGACAATGCACAATACACTCCCATGCGAGTTGTCAGTGCAGATCCCAGTTCCCCCACTTTGAATTAGAATTATAGATGACCAATACGTCGTAAAAGCGGACTCTAGGATCTACTATCTAAATTTTTTTTTTTTTGCAAAATGACCAATACGTAAATTATTTGTCAAACCCGTATGTACTGTACCTGCTTACGTCCAAATAATATATCTCTCTATATCTTTAAGCTGCTTTTAAACCGCAAAGCCGCAAGAACCAGCCTGTGTACTTTTATGTTACATCATACATCATGTTTGTTGAAGACAAGTTCGGTTATTATAAACAGCTTTATAACGAGGAAAAATAAATAATGCTAGACAATAGAGAAGATGACAGTGACAAAAAAACCGGTCCAGTGCGAGTCGAACTCGCACCCGAAGGGTTCCGTACCATTATTCATAAAACCACCAAAAAAATCACGTTTGTTGTATGGGGGCCCCTTAAATATTTATTTTATTGTTTTTTAGTATTTGTTGTTATAGCGGCAACAGAAATACATCATCTGTGAAAATTTCAACTGTCCCACTATCACGGTTCATGAGATGTATCTCATGAACCAGAACCATGACAGTCTGTCTGTCACCAGGCTGTAGCCTGGTGACAGACGGACAGACGGACATCGAAGTCTTAGTAATAGGGTTCCGTACCCAATGGGTAATACGGGAAATCACAAAATTATGTATTTACCGAATTATACCTACCTGAGTCATAGATTACAAGACACTATTGTATATTGTTTAATGAACGGGCTTCATTATTGTTTTGATAGATTGATACCCATGCAATCGATGTCAATGATAGCTCATAATTTTCGCGATAATTCTTTAAAAAGAGCTATGATGACTCATTAAAGGGAGTTTCTCAGACCAGCTGCTTCGTCTAACCAACCGGATGTCGTAATGACATTCTCGGTTATATTAAAAAGTCCCGATTTTAAGTACTTACATAAGTAAAATCTGCGGAAGATAAACGATGTGTGTTTTTACTCAAGTGCTTCACGGAACGACTGTGTAAGCTCGAAAAAGTCCCCAAGATAATACAGGGTTACCAACTTGCTAATTGTACTTTATTCTGGCGAGCATTTATTGATGGCTTCACTTTATATGTACATCATTGTTATCATTGTGCTTCTGCTGGCGACTTCACACGCGTTTGCCCGGGACTAAAGCCCATAATGTTATTCATGGTTTAGAATCTAGAACTATCTCTATGTTCAGGTCGATCTGTTCGGTAGTTTTGGCGTGAAGCGGTAACAAACATCCAAACATCCGCATTTAAAAGATAAATAAAGATAAAATATATTTATTTGCAGCAACACACACACAGTGATAGGTATGGCACTTAATGGGTAGGTAGGTAGAGTTACATTTTATTGTGATACAATGGCCCGTTAAACTGGCAGAAAAAAGTTTTGCTGAGGGCTTGGAGACTGCTTTTACCTACAGATCTCACACTAGGCGGAGCCTGTATCGTGACTTATACCTATACTAGTCTCCTCCGGCTGCGTACGCGTCGTTTTTATGGAATTTTTTAAGGTTATATCTATCGCGTTGGAATTTATCTTTAATTTTTTTTTTATTATACTTACTTTTTATACTTTTTTTTATCCCATTAATTTCTTTAATAGGATACAAAAAAGTATAGCCCGATCCGTTCCGTAATTCTGACGTCAAGCAAGAGTTAACAAACATTCATCCAAACTTGTATATTTATAATATAAGTGTGAAGTGTGATTAGCAAAGAGCCGTGATGAACAAGACACTCAATTCTTAAGCAAGTTATAGCCAGGCGAAGTATAAGGAAAACGAACTCGAAATGCTCAGAACTAGTTCACCAATTGGCCAACGACTCTGTCTAGACTCTACATGTTTTGATAGATATGTCTTAAGTCGACAAGCTACATGATTTGTCTCGATGTTTTCCGCGTTTTTGTCACGGTCAGTTTTGTCAATTGGGAGCAAAAAATCACTGCAATAGATACTAGATATAGTAGACCGAATATTGTACTGAAATAATAAAGCTATACGGGGTGAGTTTTTTTTTCAGGGCCACTGAGGGGGTCTGGAACCGTGAGTTATCGAAAAGTCATGTTAGGAGTTACGTGCTCGATTTTGAAAATAATAAGTTCTGCATTACAAAAAGACGAAAAACTATTTGTTTTTCTGGAAAAGTGAGTTTTCGAAAAAAAATGCATTTTTGGATTCTTTCGTCGATAATGAATAAATGAATGTACAATGACTATGTGCCCAAAGTTGTTGGAACACCTTTAAAATTTAATATTTATAAATTAAACTTTATGAATTCAGTAAAAGACTATGCGAAAGGTAAGTTATTAAATTCTCTTTTTCTGTATTTCTGCAAGTCATAAAAATCTTTTAACATCGGAATGGCTTCAAAAAGGTTGGTATCACTGAATGCGAAGAGACGACTTAAGCGTTTGAAAACAGAAATACCTATAAATTTTAAAATTACATTAATGTGATACCAACCTTTTCATGATAATAACGAAAAAGGCTCAAATTCGACCTTGTTCGCCGCGCGTTTGTGTTTTTGTTTTCAGATATTTACCTTGCTGTTTCCTTGCTTACTCTAAGGTCCGTATTATGAAACCTTGCTCAGTCATCGATCTATGCTTGAGTGACGTTTATCCATAGAAAAACGTTACTCAAGCATCGCTTGGTGACTGATCAAGCTTTCATAATACGGACCTAAGTGTTATCATCTTTGTGAAGATTTCCTTCATACAAATATGATGGATTCTTAAACCGAGTAATGTACAGACATGTTACTACAGAATAGTGCTTAGTAGGCAACCTACATGATTTGTCTCGGTATTATCCGCTGTTTTGTCAATTGGATGCAAAAAGTACCTACACCACAATAGATTAAACACAAACACAACTGAATACTATACAACAGGAAATAATAAAGCTGGTGTTTTATCTGAGGAAGTTATAAATTCATGCCTTTGATTTAAATTTAAAGCTTTTTTCAAGTCCCGACATTGTAGCAGTCGCAGGGAGGAGGCGGCTCAGGACCGCTATGCAAGGCGTCCTTTGGGGGAGGCCCATGTCCACCAGTGAACGTACAACGGGCTGATGATGATGAAGTCCCGACTTTTTTACGTATTATACTGAACAGAGCTGATAAATACTTTACAACGGATGCACAGAATTTCATCAAACATAGCTGATAATAACATACATAGGTAAATGTATGTACAAACATTGCCTGTAAACTAAACATCTACGAATGATGATGTAGGTGGCATCATATATTATCACACTTTAGTGTCTGCCTGAAAATACATAATCAGTAGTAAATTAAAAGTAACAAAAATATCAACTTTCTAAAATAAACTTGAAATAGGAGCAGCTTTTCTGTAGCTTCTAGGTCACCAGACCGACTGACACACTAGTTATAAAATTTGTAACACCCCTTTTTTAAATCGGGGATTTAATCACCCAACTACCGCAACACTTACGTTAAGGTGGTTCATGACAATTTTGTGGTTTTTGATGACTGAGCAAGCTTTCATAATACGGACCTAAGTATTATAATTTTTGTAAAGTTTTCCTTCATACCTATGCCTTTGTTGATATAAAATATCATAGATTCTTAAACCGAGTAACAGACAGACTGTTTCTACAGAATAGTGCTTAGTCAACAAACAACATGATGAACACTGTGAGTGTTCGTGCGAACGCTCGCACTGTTACACGTTATTTTACGCCCGTCGCGTCGTAACACCATAGGTAGAAGTAAGAAAAGTAGTAACATACCTTTGCACAGCCAAAGAGAAGGCTTCCACAACGTTATTGTCATTTTTCGCCGACGTCTCAATGTACGTCGCTATTTTGTTGTCGTCGCACCATTGCTTCAACTGTTCGTGTGACACTTCTCTGTCTTTTGAAGACACGTCTGACTGCAACAAGAGTTCAGACTTAATTTCAAGGAAGGACTGTGTACCTTACCTAGGTTTAAGATGGACTCTTCCAATTCAGCTCATCACTGCGGTCAACAATTCAAACAGTCAACCAGATAAACAACCAAGAAAAAAAAATTGAAGGCTTCGCCCTTAATGTCTGTATTAACTTGATCTAGAGGCAGGGCAATAAATGTCTTATTTAATCCCTATACGAATATAATATAAGAGATCTGTCTATATCTCTGTCCGTCTTCTGTTACCTCTTCACGCCTAAAAAGATGAACGGATCCCAACGCATTCTCTGCCGAGCCTCTACCGCTGCATAGCGGCGTAATAGAAGTTATGGGTGGCGCTCACCGACATGTGCGTCTTTGGCCATGAAAGAGCTCCTTGCCTTTCTTATTCCGGGGAAAGATATATTTTGTCCCGGAAAACGCGTGTGAAGCCGCAGGCAGACTAGTAATAAATAAATTACTTGAACTGTATGTAGAACAAAAGAAACCCTTAAAACTTCCCTGTAGGATGTTTGTGGTTTGATAATTAAATTGTACCGTAAACAATGCCGCCAATTATTTCAATTACGATAAGTAACTCGGCATTTACCACAATTTGCTGTTATTTCAGTAAAACCCATATTTGTAGGTTGTTTAATTGGTCCAAATAATATACGGCTAAATACCTACAATAACAATCTTGCCTTATATACAGAAACGCCACAGAGCCACTTAATTTTGATTAAGATTAAAGTTAATAAACGAGAAAGTGCGTGGATGAGCCCGCCACGCGCAGTGCAAAGTTAGTGAACGAAATACTTTTAATCTGTCCCATTACATTTCATCCAAACGTTCGGCAAACGTAGTGTAGGACGCCCTCCGACCAGGTGCGATGACGATTTGCGAAAGACTGCTGGCAGATGCTGGATGCGGCAAGCTGAAGACAGGGCGCTATGGCGCTCATTAGGGGAGGCCTATGTCCAGCAGTGGACTGATATAGGCTGATGATGATTACATTTCATAGCTTCATCAACTCACGGCACGAAACGTTCATAAACTAGATTTCAGTGCGGATCAGTTCATCAGTTGATGGACGTCAACTGCTGGACATATGCCATAAGTGCCATGTTCATTCTCCCTGTTGAGGTTTCGGTTCCCTGAGTTTTGAGTTCTGCAGGGTTATTCTAACTCGACTGTCAAAGACTCGGAATCTAGCACGGATTCGCGCTTAGCGGAAAAGTAGTTTCCCACAAATCGGATTCGGAGTTTTCGACTTAGCAAGTAGAAGACCCGGTTTCAGTCGAATTAGAATAGCCGATCTGGTCCTGTAAACTAATTCTAATAATTGAATAGAATTAGAATAATTCTAATTATATTCTAATTGAAATTCTAATTGAATAGAATTAGAATAATTCTAATTCTATTCAAGTTTTTGTAGAAGTTTTCTTACACAGAACTTACAATCCTGAAAACACATACCTTATTTCCAACAACCATAAATGGGTATCGATCAATCCCGTTCTTCACTCCCGCGTAATGCAGGAACTCGTTCAACCACATCTTGATGTTGCTGAAGGAAGATCGGTCGTCGATTGCGTAGGACAGTATGCAGATGTCTGACCCTCTGTAGAACGGCGTTCGGAGGGATTTGAACCGCTCTTGGCCGGCTGTGTCCCATACCTGAGGGAGTTTTGTGTTTAGTTAAGGGACGTCGACCTCTGTGGCGCAGGTCTGCCTGCGACGCAGGAGCGATACCGCGATCGGGTCGTCACCCCTCGAGTTGCAGCCGGGGTAAAGAGGCCAAGCCTCGAGACCTCCCTCCGTGCCCCCAACAAGGGCCGGAACGAAACTTTGAAAATCATTGGAATTCCCAAATATTTTCGACTCGTCGATCACTTGAATTTATAACTCATTCCCGGGGAAGATTGTAGATTCAAGACCCGTCGAAGTCGAGTCGACATTTTTAGGGTATTGTTTAATTTCTTAGGAGTTACCCTGAGTGTGAGCGCTTACGCACTTATACGTACTAATATTAGGAATTCGAAAGTAACTCTCTACTGTCTGTGTTTTGTTACCTTTTCACGCCTAAACGGTTGACGGATCTTAATAAAATTTGGCAGGTAGGTAGATGCTATCCCGGGGACGCACACAGGCTACTTTTTATCCCGGAAAGCGCGTGCGTAGCTGCAGGCTGAAGCTAGTCTATCTAGTGTTTTTGTATAATAACAAATACTTTAGTAAAATCTCCTTAAAGATACAAAAACAGAGCAGTTTTACCTCTGCTATACAGCAGTTAGATTTTAAACTGTGTTTTACTCAGTTCAATGCCAAGGTGTGGCCTTAACCAAGCAGACAAAAGAGTTGGTATGTTACCTAAACTACATGATGTAGATAACCAAATAGTTTATATTATGGTGGAAGATTGCTTAGTCACACTACTCAGCCTGCCACACCTATGTCCTGGGTGGTGCCACCTTTAAAATTTTATCATGATATGGTGTATGAAAACGGGTAAGGTAGGTTTGTTGCTGTAGTTAAAGGGTATTTATTATACAGGATCTTTTTGAGATGAGAGTGGATGGCAAAATCAGAAACCATTAGAGTTAGAGATAAATCTTTACAGGAGTCATAGGCTCAATTTATGAGAAAGTAAAAACTACAAACTTTTTTTTTTGTAATTTTTCATTTAAGTTTCCTAAATTCAGTAGGAATCGATGCTTTAAAGAGGATAAACTGTTCAAGTTTTTGCCATCCACTCTTATCTCAAAAAGCCACCCTGTATAATGATTGTTTTGAAAAAAAGCTAAATACCGACTTCAAATTCCATATTATTTATACTTTTTTTGCTAATGCATGGCTATAACATTTTTATAAGCCTCTCAGGATCATTCTCTATACATATAGAGCAATAACCATCCAAATGGGTTCCCAATTAACAGAGTAATTAACTAACATACATAAATAAAACCAGCCAAGTACGAGTCGGAGTCGCGCCCGAAGGGTTCCGTACCATTTTCTATAAAAACGGCAAAAAAATCACGTTTGTTGTATGGGAGCCCCCTTAAATATTTATTTTATTCTGTTTTTTAGTATTTGTTGTTATAGCGGCAACTGATATACATCATCTGTGAAAATTTCAACTGTCTAACTATCACGGTTCATGAGATACAGCCTGGTGACAGACGGACAGGCTGACAGAGAAGTCTAAGTAATAGGGTCCCGTTTTTACCCTTTGGGTACGGAACCCTAAAAAGATAAAAAACATACATACAGCAACATAGAGCCTCCTCCTTTTTTGATGTTGGTTAAAAAGAAGTAATCTTAGTAGAAAGATGGCTTTGTGTAATTGGGCATACAATTAACATGGAGGGTCATTGCTTCAATTGGAGGAAATGAATGAAGCACCGTCAGACATGATTCAGATCACAGCAAAAATACAATGATCATTAAAGAAGGCGCAATGCGCGCCATTTCGTGAAAAGAATAGGCATAGGATTTCGCACTCATAGGAGCAGCGGGACAGAGCATGCGTTTTAGGAGCGGTGCAAGAGCAAAAATGGAGTTTTTACTTATTTACAAACAAAAAACTATCTTAAGGAACCAAGTACATAATTAGTTATAACCTACGAATTCAAACAAAATTCACTATATAGACCTCAGGGTTCCTGAGATCTTGACCAAATTATGTGCAAAACAGTGCAATTTCATGACTTTTTTCTATCACATTTTTTGTTCTTAAGGAACCAAAGAAAAAATATAGAATTTTATATAGCTTATTTGAGTTCTAACCACAGGAATCCCGTGAGTACTGAGATCTAGAGTACTGAGTTTGCCTCTTATGAATTACCTTGGATTCGAATTTGGAGTACAATAAGTACCTATTATTCATTGATTTAGTGAAAAACTTTGTAAAACTATGGGAATACATATACTAATTCAAAACATAGATGCTGCTTAGCTTGGGGCGAGATGATGCTGTGTGAATTGACCAGCTTTTTTTTTAAAATCATAATAAGTTAAAATGGAATTTCTGCCTAACAAGTTAAATTATTATCTACATGCTAAGCAAAACACAATCAAACTTATGCCTACATGTAGATAAGACAACCTTGAGTTTGAAGGTGATCAGGTAATATTGAGGTTGCATAAATTATTCTGTAATCATCATAAAAAACGTAGTAAAATTTTATATGCAATGGTTTCGGGTATTAATCTTTATCCCCGAAACCTTCCTCTCAAAAATAGGCAAACATAGGAATGGTAAAACAATTAAGGCAATAAGTAATTTGAGAAATATAAAATAGGTCAAACATTTCATTGTATGCTTGTTTTTTTGCAAATGGTTACTTTAAAAGCCAGTTTTTACACAAACCTGTAATGTGTACTCCTTCCCGTTAACCTCTATGGTCTTGTTCATGAACTCCACACCAATAGTGTGAAAGCTATGGTCATCAAAGTGATTGGAGATGAACCTGCTCATCAAACAAGACTTTCCAACTCCTCCATCTCCTAAGATCACTATTTTCAGCAGAGTACTCTTTGTAGGGCGCTCGAAGCGGTCACTTTCATCAAGCATTATAACAGTTTACACATACTCCGCAAAATCACTGTGAAATTTAATTATTGCTTGCTTAGACAGTCTTGGAGTGCTGTGTTCAATTAGTGACTCATTTAATTCACTTGTCAGCCAGTTGCTTCTTGCGATCTGATAGCAGTAATTCTTTTTACAAGACCATGCACCAAACGGAGTTCTTACAGAGCAACTAGAGCAAATAATTTGTATTAATTCCGCCAAGAATGAATTTCAAACAGCTGATATCACGCGCACTCCGGTAACACAAAATTCGAAAACTCGACAACGACGACGACGACGGTCGTATTAAACCCAGACAAATAAAAAGCCATCAAACAAAAGCTACGTTGCTCACGCACGAATAATATTAAGTTAATCCGAGCGTGCTGCGTGCAAAATCTCTGTAATTTGTGGAAGGAAACTGGAAAATAAAATCAAAATTTTTCTTTGTTTTGTTGTCAGTAAAAATGTCACTTTGACATAATTTTAAATTTTGTAATTTTGACATTGACATAATGCTATGCTAGTGGTGAGCAAAATCGTCGTCATCGAACCGATTCAGACAATCGACTATGGCAGAGTTGTTTTGTTTTATATTTCTTTCCGTCTCTTTTTTTAAAAGTCTTAAAAGTCTTTCTAGTTTTATTTTAATCTACATATGTTCCATAAGAAATATAACTTAAATCGATAATTGTTTTTATTCATAATAGTAAAATTTAAAACATCAAATACTGCACTTAATGTGGCACTTAACATTAACTACGCAGTATAAAAATTAGTCATTCATTAAATAACCCGCCCCTGACCATTCCCGGTGCAAAGGTGCCCATAACACTTGTAGCATTGCCTCGCTGAATAGCAATGGCAATCCTTTGCACCAAGAATAACCCGGAGCGGGAGTCTCCTGTCACTTCATTAAGTCTACGGCCTAATTCTCCCACTAAAGACTTCGCATCCACACTCCAACTACCCAAGGTCCCAAGGAGAGTCTCCTTAGATATTGATCGAGACTCTTCGCTATTAAGCCGATAACACAGCAGGTTAAATTGTCTAAGCCGTTAATTGTTCGTCTTTACCACCTCATCCATTATTATGATTAATTATTATTAAGTATGTTTGTATTGTAAGCAAAGATTGTGAAACCTCAATATTTTTGGTTGGCCGCAGAGAGCGCAGAGTAATAGGGTACTGTAGAATGTACTCTGCATTCAGAATCATAGGGTAACCCAGGCTGTGATTCTACCCTAAAATTGTTCCGTCTGAATATTTTTTTTCCTTACACATCATTGAAATCGAACAACCGATTTTTCAGGAACGTCACTAAACCTATACAGTTCTTGAAGCGCCATCTATAAAGTGTTTAGGGCACTCCGTTGTAAGTCTGTCTGTAGGTATTAACAAAGGTAGACGGTAGACCCTTAGAGTATCGGTATATAGAGACGGCGTATTGTTCTATAGGAACTTTCGGTTATACAAATATGATCTAAATCGATATTGAACTCATAAACTTATAGCTATCTCGTTTTATCTTACCTACAATAACCAATGTAAAAAGAGACATCAATATAATGTGCGAAACCTATTTTTGGCAACATTGAAACGTGACGTCATAGCAAAGCATGATTGAGGCCGGTTCGCCATTTTACTTTCAGGTATGTAAACTGTCAACGAGAGTTGCATTTACAGTAAAAATGCTAAAATTATTTGAGTTCGGGACTTTTTCATGTGAATACTTATATAGTAAGCGAAAGAAAGCTAATAGGAAGATGCCAAACAGCAGTTTGGTAGGTTGCGGCTTAAAAACAAGTGAAAATCGTCCAAACATAACATTACACCGGTACGTATTCTTATTTTGCTAAATTACCAAATAATACAATAAATACCTTATGTGTTGGCTTTCATAGGAATAGTTTACATAAAATTCATACCGAATGTAGCTTATTTTTGTAAGTTTTAAGTGTAATTAAAGAAAACATGAAACTGTTTGTTTGGCGATAGTGTTGTCCTTCAAGGCATTTTTCATAGGTATCGATGTTTTCAAGTGTAAATTGTAGTGTATTAATTTTCAACTGGTTTTTTACGTTCTAGGTTACCCGAAAATTACGGTAAAAGTGGCTGGACTCAATTGGAGTAGAAAATTTGAAGTTTGGTACGAAAGATATTTTCGTTCGTTCTCTTCATTTTGAAGAAACTTGCTTCAATCGAACTTTAAATAACAAGACTGCGAGAGGATGCCGTACCGTCACGAATCTTTTTAGTAAGTATTTTACTTGACCTTACTCCCACAAACTTCTATTGCAAAGTAATGCATATATGCATTAACAAACTTGACTACCTTTATTTTCCAAAGGGCTTAAATTTTGATATTAATGAATATTAAGTTTTAAGTAAATAAATCTGACCCAAGGTAATATTAAATACTTCAAATCCCCTCTAAAATGTACATTTCCATAAATCCTCCCTTAGCAAATTATTTCCATGCAAAATAAAGTTATTTCGCAAACGATGTGGCACGGTGGGCGAAGGTCTGCCTGCAACGCAGGCAGACCTTCGCCCACCTTTTTTTTTAGAATTTCTTTAAGATTTTAGATTTTTTTTCAAAGTTGAACTACTCAGTACCTTTCTAGAGTCTATAATTGTAGGCTGACAAATAATGTTGCATTATAAATTTATTCTTCATGTTTGTTTCAGCCACTAGTGCCAGCGCGATCCAGTACTTTAATAGAAATAATGTAAATTTGAGATTTATACTGTAAATGAATGAGACTGATTACATTAGGTACTTGTAAAATTGAAAATTTAGGTGTAGTATTAGTTGAATTTTTGAATTAGGTAGGTATATTGCAAATGTGTAAATGAATGAGACTGTTGCATTGCTTCTACAATCGAAAATACAGGTGGCGTCTGTGTTAAATTTTTGATTTATACTGTAAATGAATAAGACGGATTACGGATTACATTGCTTGTTTAATTAAAAATGTAGGAGTCTGTGTTAAATTTGTGATATAATATAATAAATGAATGAGACTTGTTGAATTGCTTATAAAATGTGGTGTCTATCTTTTTGTGATTTATATTATAATAATAAATAATACTAGCTGTTCCCCGCGGTTTCATCCCCGTTAAATTCGAATTTCATATAATATCTAAGGGGATATTCCTGTAACTCTACCATGGGAGTTTGTTATTTTACTAAGACAAAAAGTAGCCTATGTTACTCTCCATCCTTTCTTAGTTAGGTTCCGGTTTCTTAGTTAAGCCGTGACTGAATGACAAACAAATACACTTTCGCATTTATAATATAAGCATAGATAGCGTCTACGCTAAAGATACAGATTACACATTGTTATACCCATATTGTTATACAAATATAAATATACTATCTCACAAATCACTGTTGCATACAAACAATATATTTTGCAATTAAGTAGCTTGTTGTTTCATTTCAGTAGGTACCTTTTTTTCTTAAATGAACACAACGTTTATTAACAAAGAAAATTTGAATCAAATAGTATAAACAAATTAGAACTAGTATTTACCTACAATTGAAACAAATGAGCTAACTGCAGACTGTTCAATAAACTGGTTTGGTGAACTTTGATCTTTAATTCTAAGGAGGTCTGGCACGTGTCTAAACGCATGAGTCTTGACTCGGAAAATACATGAAAAAATTACCATTGTTATAATAGCTCATTTTCTTAACTTCTCAGTGGTTGCGTCTCATGAGCGCGGTCGAGCCATAGTTGGGTACGTGCATTCACATACTTTGTATCTCTAATTTAAGCATTATAAGACTATATGATTATAGAATTCTGTTTCATAATCGTGGTGAAAACAATAAAATCACTACGAAACTGCTAAAATATCGTCACAAAAATACTTGTTTCGATAAAAATATCGAGGTACAAAAGGGCAGCACTACGGAAAGGAGCCATTTTAGTTTCTAGGTAAGTTTAGGTATACACGTTTTTTTCGTAGGTATGCCGTCTCTAGGTATACTCTAAGGGTAGACCCGAAATTTCATCTATCTATTGTCATTCCAACATACCTTTTAGCCAAATTAGTTATTTATTACTAATGTAGATGTCGCAATTACGAAACAAATTTTGTTGACTGACTTTGGGACTTGAAACTCGCGCTCTTGCGAGGTACGACTTGCTTGACTTCGTTTCGCTGTCATACAACTTCATGCAAGCTTGCTCACTCGCTCTCACACGCGTTGAAAGGAATCGCTCGCTCGTTTCTTTTATTATTCCATTCCGCTTTGTTTTGCGGAGGTGAGAGGACATAGTGTGTGTGACGATTGTCCGAATGTGTTCATTGCTATGTGGTTCAATGTTTTTCTTGTAATTAACTTTTAGAATCGAAAGAACAGCTTTTTTAAATAAGTGTTTATCTCAAAATTACGGAGACTGTGTTTGTGATTAGATTGCAAGGTTTGTGAGACTTGGTGTCAATAAACTTGAATTTTATGGGAAAGGTGTGCCGCGTTACCTGTTCGCGAGTGCTTGAGGCCGGGATTGCAATGGCCTTTGCGATGGAGCTGCGTAGTTCGTAGCGTATTCAGGTAAGCAAGTTATGTTATGTTGTTGTTATAGGATGGTAATGGTAAGCTTGGGGCCGCGGCAAGGCAGCGGGGTGGAGGCGAGGGTGCGCGGGGGGCTCGTCCATTCACCTCTGACCCGCGCGCGCGACGCCAAGGTCGGTGCGCCGCCTGAAGGTCGTCACGTGAGGGTGCCAACCCCCGACGCCCCTCTTCGCTCGCGACTGCACGCTCGCACACACAAGTCTTAGAGGATTTTGATTTGGGGTTTATTAATTTTTCCGTATGTTTTAGTGATGTTGGGCTTTGCTATATTACTTTGGAATATCATCGTCGTTTTGATAAGTTCTATTTACAGCGAAGTTTTATTAATAAAAGAATTAAAATCTTGTACAAGACAAGTTGAAGCAATAATGAACTTCCTTCAATCAAAACCAGAGATTTATACCTACCTAATTGGGAACGGCTAAAAGCTATTCTAGTGTGTAGGTAAGCAGGTACCTACTTACTTAGCTACCTGAGAAAATGATTCAGAGGTGTTATGTTATCATGATTCTTAAAATTTGGTTTGGTTAGATTTAGGTATATAGTACCTACCTATCTAATCTACCTAGTTTCTATTAAAACAGTAACTCATTCTACAATTACGTAGGTGGGTAGGTATTCGATAGGTTGTAGTAACGACCTCGCGAGCGGTCATGGAAAAGTTTGTGGGAGACCTTTTCCCAGGAGCAGCGGTGCGGTGGTGGTGGGATAAATGAAGGCTAGACAACTTTTTTTTTCCTGAACTGAAGGCCCTGTGGTCGTCAAAAACAAGCATATATTCGTATAAATATCTGGTGTGGGCCTACGCCTTTAATTCACAACAAAACCTACCTACTACCTACCTAGGTAGGTATATTTAATTTGCCTACCTCACGCACGTCCACACCGCATTCCTTAATGCCACAACCCACAACATGCATTTTTCATCTTTATACCAATTCGCTTTATCGTTGTTTCGTCTACGTCTTGTTTTTAAATCCAATCCGCCTTGCAAGTCTCCATTTATTTTCCCCAAATATCTGCAGATCAAAATAAAATAACTTATAGACACAAAGGAATCGATTCGGACTATCGAAGTTTCTTAATTAGTCTACGCTTTGACTGCACCGCTTAAAAAGTTAAAAGGTCTCCGATTCGTTTTCGACATACCTATCGTGCTTTAAACTTGAGACATAATGAGCTTTGAGAAAAAGTTGCATTTTAAATTTTACACAATCTTAATCGACCACCGCGCCGCCGCTTTGTTACCTGCTTTAATTATTGTAAAGAAACTTGAATGATTAGTAAGCTAGAATATCTACTACTTGATTTTTGACCATTTTAATCTCTCCCATCTGTGCTTTTGCTTTAAAACATGCACATAACATCACATTAGATTCAAATTAGATTGCTTCCACATTACCTTAAACTGGCTATTCTTAGCTTAACTGTAATTTTTTTTAACAACCCTGGCTCATATCATATGATTCGAAAAAGTCTATTCTAACTTGTCTAAGTTTTACACCCATCATCTCAATCATCAATAGACTTTTTCGAATCATATGATATGAGCCATGGTTGTAAAAAAAAACTTGTGGAAGTTTTACACCCAGCTGCCTTGTATTTCTTAACAAATCGTAAAAACAGTTTTAAATAGTTTGATTTAAATTATTTTTTTCGCATTTCAAGTACCTAGGTAGGTATAGGTTTAAAAAGTAAATGTCTTCTACCTTGTTAACTCAGACGCCTTGATTCGCTAATGATTTCGTCACATGCAGCCGTGGGTGTCTTTAACTGTCTGTAGCTACAGCTGATTGCCCTGATTGGTATCGACCAATTATTTAAAGACACCCACAGCTAAGTCACGGAAAGTTCGATAACTTTCAATATCAACGCACAATAATTTCAATTTATTAACTTGATCATTAAATATAATAGCGATGAATAGTATAAGTAAAGTACAACCAATAATTTTAAATGGTTTGTTACTGATCTCCGATAGATATTTGAAGATAAACCAAAATTACGGGTTAGAACAAAAAGGTACCTTCTACGTCAAAAGATCAACTCTTAAAATACTATGTCAGTAAATTCAGCTAGCTATCTACAGCTACGCATAAATTTTCATTGGTACTATAAAATAAATCATCGCCTATAAATTATGTAAAGTATTGTTAAAGCTATTATGGTAATGTTCCTAAATTACTGTAATCCTTGTTAGGCAACTATTTTAAAGTTGCCTTAATAAGGGCCGTTCCCTAAGAAGCTTGTTGTTGCAAAATAGTATGTCGAAATGGCATCAGGTTTTTCCTTGTCTGTATGGTGGAATTGATTAAATGCTGAATTGTAGTTTCTTGTGCCCTTTATCTTATCTTAGCTATCGCTTATATTTACAAGTTGTAGTAGAATTCCAGCGTTTGCTAGCATCATAGCTTAAAAGTTCTTGCTTGATGGATACTTCTTAAAAATCTTTACATTGAGTTAACAATTTTCAATTGTTAATGTATTGATCAATTTGTGTGTATATTCGTAATGAAAAGTCTTTATTAACAAAGAAAATTACAATCAAATATTAGAATTAAATTAAAACTAGTATTTACAATTGAAACAATTGAGCTAACCTCAGACTGTTGCAAACGTAATATTCGTAATTAATTGCAGCATTGTATTTTGAAGATCTAAAAGTTATTTTATAACAAGCAAAAACGGATTTTTTATGTAGCCGAAAAAACTTTTTTGTACATAAAAAAAAACAAACGTCTCCATAATTTCTCCACCTCATCTAAAATCAGCCCATCCCACCTTATATTATTATCTATAGCCATTTTGTTACGTGTCCGTGGAAAATTTTCGAATAACCGAATGGCATTTGATATTATTCTACTCAATGAAAAAAAGCTTTGTTCATTAAATTGTTTATCACGTAGACGACCTCCGATTTTATGTCCTAGCGGAAATGTTATTATGATTTTATGGAAATCAAAAGATAAAATCTATTTATATTTTGTCATTTTTAGTTGAAACAGTAAAAACTTCCAGACAATGTCATACAAGGTAACCTTATAGTTATCAAATTAACAGGTTGTCAAATATTTTAGACTATGAAAACCACTAAATTCATGTTAATAATGACATAATATTTACGTCAACCCGTATCGTGGATAAAACTTATATATTTAAGATAATACCTACACAGGCCACCCTGTATTTCTTTTTGAGATGGGAGTAGATGTCAAAATCCGAAACTTTAAGAGTTAAAGAAAAGTTGTGAAATGAGTCATGGGCTCAATTTATGAGATATTTTCTTTAAATTCTCTTATAGTTTCAGATTTGTCCATGCACTGCCATCTTAAAAAGATCTTATCACGAAAGACGATCAACAAAATGTTTGGTAGCGAATGTACCTACCTTTTAACCGTGGATTTAATGTGTGTAATTTTGCTTGTTAGTGTAATCGTACCTTAGTCGTTTTCAAAAATATTTTGATTTTCAAAATATATTTTAGTCAACTCAACATGTTGGCTTTGGCTACAATCTGCAAAATTGTTCGACCTTACAATTTGATACAACAGCGTCATCTATTGACCGTCAAAACAAACCCTCATCGAAACAAAGACGTTTGAGTCCGCGACTGTACTCTCACTGCTTTCTAGCGCGCATGTGTGCGTGTCGGCCGGTGACCTTGCTATCAGGCGGAAGAGTGACTCACCGAGAGCTTACATACTGCCGTCTACGCTGTGGAGAGCAGGGACCTTCGTAAATATTCTGCCAGTCGTTTTGAGCCATGGACAAATTATTTTGTCCATGTTTTGAGCTTACAAATTCCAAATTCGATTTTAGCACGTTTTGTTGTCGTTGCGCGTTGGTCAGTATTCTTGAGCGTCACAGACAAATACGATGCTTACGCATCTAGGCGTTATTCGATTCGAAGACGAAAGAGTTAAGTTCTTCTGTCTGCTATGTACAGTCAGCAACGAACTAATAACAGTTGCAGTTTTTTAAAGATTTCTTAAACCGAATAAACTGCGAAAGTCACTATTATTATCGCTTATAATTATGATCTTTGGCAGCACTTTTTTTTTGCATGCAATTAAAAACATTACGAAGTTCGGGTTTATTTGAGTTTAAAATATATGAAACGTTAAGCGACTTTCGTTGCTGACTGTACCTACCTAATTTGAATTCTCAACTACCTCCTACTCAAGTACAAATAAAATGTGAACTTTTGTTTGAGAGTTTGATCTCTGAAGTTTGCAGTAAGTAGTCTACAGTTCTCTTCATCAGATAAAAAAAAAATTGGACTTTATTCTGGGCATCGTACCTATTACAAAGTAAATCTATGCTGCCACGAATGAAACCAAGATCCAATCTCAAAGGCAAGTAGTAGAGCATTACTATGACCCTAGCGGTAGTGATGTGACACGGTTCCCCGACACAGATGCGATGATCATTCGATTGCAATGCGACAGTTATACGATATCGATATTCGATACTGTTGGGACTTCTGTTTCAAATATTATGAGAAATGAGCTTTTAGATCTCTTCCAAAGTACATAGGAATCAGAAAAAGACTTTGAGTTTCGGGACACCCTGTATAGTGTATACCTGCTAAAGAATGTTCCGAAACTCAACGTCAATGCCGAAAACGGAAGGTGGTGGCTTCAAGACGACCCAGAAAACAAAATCATGGGTCTATCTTCAATGGTTTCCGAGTGATTAGTGACTACAGACGTTACCGTTTTTGCATACCTAAATCATTTTCAATAGCTTATCTTTGACTTCATACTGAAAAAAAGTTTACCACAATGGCTGGCATATTGATTGGTACTAGTTTTGCAAATAAGCCCAAACCATCTCAATTACGGTAATCTGGAGAAAACGCCAATAGAGCTAACGAATAAAAAAACTATTTATTAAGTTATTTTAAGCTGTCATCGCGTCGGCCAAAGGCCGCGATCTTTTCTCCATCCACTCAATTCCAAAGAACCGATTACCGTTTTAATATCAGAATTATGCAGGAATTTTAAACTATAATAAATTTCAAAAATGGAGAACGTTTGTTTCGTCTGACCCCGGTACTGTTGTTTATTCTGTGTTGGTGTTGCGACAGAAAAAGTAAAAGGTAGGTGCATAGCCGCTGACTAAAGTAAAGTGGTTTTACTGCAAGCGCGTTAGCTATCTTTTTGAGACTTATCTAAAGTCTCGCTCAGTTTGCATAGTGAAGAAAGAAATGCCCTCTATTTCAACGCTGAAAGACAGCTGTTAGCTATTTAGCGCTCTGACGGAGAAGTACAAGCTGAAATAAATAAATAAATAATGCTGGACAATTCACACAGCGTTATCTAGCCCCAAGCTAAGCAGAGCTTGTGTTTTGGGTACTAGATAACTAATATACATAATATAATACAACATAGATATTTTTTATTATACATAGAAAACGACCAGAACACCCTGAACAAATGTCTGCAGATCGTACACACATTTGCCCCGAGGCGGGAATCGAACCCGCAACCTTCTGCGTCGCAGGCAGACCTTCGCCCACCACGCCCCATCGGTCGTCGAAAAATGAACTTTATTACGTTGGTTCCAGAATCTAAAATGTATTTTTTCCAGGCCCAGAAAGACCCACGCTTTTGTCCCACGCTAGGTGGGGTCGTCGGCACAACATTTATTGTTCTTCCACTCTCTTCTATCAGCCGTCATCTCCGTACTTACGCCTTTGATCTCCGTACTACCAACTAAACCACGAAACCCTTAGTCGGTTCAACCGAAAATCTTTGGGACCTCTTACGGACTATAGCGCTGGTGGCTAATTGTGGTGGAATTTTTTTGGGAACTTATTTCATTTCTTAGAGATACCCATAGTGCGGGTAAGCAAAAAAGATAGATGGATTTTTTGTTGTTATAGCAACAAAAAATCCATCCATCAGATTATTGAGTGTCTAGGAATATAGAGAAAGACGAAGAGAAGAATGTTAGGTTTGGATTGGATTTTTTGTTGTTATAACAACAATCTTTTCCTCGGTCTTTCTCTCCCCTTATATCCCCCCACATCCAAACCTAACATTCTTCTCTTCGTCTTTCTCTATATTCCTAGACACTCAATAATCTGTCACTATACTCCAGAAATATCGTTAGAAGCGAATTATTTTGCTACATTCGCGGAACGAAAGATAACTTGTTCCACCAAGTTGTTATAAGAAACCAAACTAGTTTATAAGCTCGGACGAAAAATAATAAAAACCATATCTACAAACTATTAATAGTCGTGTGTGCGTCACAATTTGCGTCAGACAGATTTCGAAAAAGGTTATATTTAATAAAACCGATTTTATGCCATTATTTTCATTAAGCACCACGTTCAAGTGGTGAAATAAAATGAAATTTTGCTTGTTTCTCTTCATACTTAGCTTTTCCTCTTGTCGAATTGACGGTGACAAGAAATTTCATCATAATAATAATCTAGTCTTAAAAAGTACTCAAGATATTGGTGTAGGGTGCAATTAAATTATGTAGTTTATTACTATCATGATGATGATGAAAACGTATGAACAACCCGCTTGGTTCATAGTCCTGAATTCACGAAAAGTGTACCTACTTCTGTGAACTTCCAATATAGCAGCAGCAAATAAATGAATGTCTATGTCTATGTCAATATAATTATGCAAAAGTCTAGCCATTCTTTCACACAAAGCATACGCTGTAAGCATAAGCAAACACCACTCCTAAACTAAAAACTTAAATTCTCCTCAAGCTCAATACGTCCAACCAACCATTCTTTTACCCAAGACATCAAATATCCTTTCCTTAACCCGCTTTCACCCCTTGTTCTCACGGTGTCCAAGACCATCCTTGAAGTTTCGAAACTTCTGAGAAACTGACTCACGAGGGTTACGATACGCGCCAGGAACAGGTCTGCCACAGAATAACGAAGAGTTTGTATCGTAGGTACTGAGCTTCGTGGTTTTGACTCACCGACCACGTTTTTGCGATGTCTGGCTGGATTGAAACGTTAATTTGAAAAGCTTTGTCTGTTCCTTCCTTATACCTTATGTATTATCAGTACATATCCAAATAACCTGCCGCTTTTGTCTGTCTGCATGAACGAAATAAACTCAAACCTTAACGGATTTTCAAACGGCTTTCGCATATTGACAGAGTGATTCATGAGGAAGGTTTAGGTGTGTAATCCATGACGGTATTGTGTAAATTTGCTTAATTATGACGATGATTGTTAGAGTCGCAAAAAATCATCATCCCGACTGGGAGTCTTTAGTCTGCCGCGTAAATCAGAGGTTTAGATGCTACCCGTGCGAAGCCGGGGCGGGTTGTTAGTAAACTAGGTTAGCTTGAAGAGTTTATAAAAACTTTGGCTTATTATATTAGTCATAAAGGCTTACCTACTATTTTTAATTATAACCAACAACAAACGAACCTTATTAAAAGCTTTGTACAAGTCTACCTAAGATGTAGATCAACTCGGAGTAGTAGAAAACAGTCATGAATGTTACAACAATTGCCTGTTAATAACAAGAAACCTACATCAGCTTTAGACGTATGTAACTGCTGATGTAAGTAGCTGCACACGCGGTGCCTCCCCCAAACCATAGAATACATATGCCCTAAAATGCTTGACAGGTGGATTTGTGATCGCAGATTCGTAGATGAACAGATAGACGCTACCCTTTTAGAGCCGTTAGAGCTTGGTCGTTTTTGTCGTAGCAACCGCCACGCGTTTTAAAGTGACTAAAGTAAATTGACGTTTCTGAAAAATTAAAGAGCCATCAAATTTCAAAATTTCTTTGTTTCCATAAAAACAAAATTGTACACTTAGAAAAGGTTAATTTTTAAAATAAAACACTGACACGGAAATAAAATAATATTTTTGATTTCTGTCGCTTCGTTATTAGAATAAAGTAAAAAGCGACGAACAAACCTTTAGCCTGTAAGTTGTTATTTTTCGAGTTGGAGCAAAACCCGTCCCAAGCTTTTTTATCTTACAGATGATCTGATATTTTGTACCTTTCTATGCAAAAGCATAGAAAGGTTTAGAGCTTTGACAATTTGTTTGAATTTGATGTATTTGATATTCTCTTAATCAGTAGGTAAAAGACACAACTAACTCACACATTGATAAAATACTGCGATTTCTACGAATTATTACACGACACTTACAAAAGTGATTGCAAATTGCAACCGATTTCCTTATAAATTGTTAACCGCCGCAAATCCCGAACGTGCTACTTGAGCTTTTTATATCCACATTCAAGTTAATTTTATTTTAATTCGTCTACCGGCATCTAAAGCGACGGTTAGATTAAAAGCGAAGGATATTTTTTACGTTCACAAGTTGATTTGGCCTCCAGCTATCAGTGTATTGAAAGTCGTTAATAGTTAGTTACAGGTGTTTGGTAATCGGTTGTAACGTGTGGTTTTGGCAATTCGTTTCATCTTGATTTGTTAGAACTGACTTACAGCGGGTTTTTCGTACTCATTAAGAACCGAAGCCGTTGGTCCTGCGCATGTACTCTCCCCGGTCTGGCGTCCCATCGGGTTATGAGAGTGATTGAATAGCGAGTGCACCTGTTTGCGCACACACTTGTGTAATAAAATAATGTCCTGCGCATATTGCTAGTGTCCGTTGAGATTGGAGGACATCGTCATTATCACTTATTAAGGTCCTAAGCAATTATCGAATCTCTCGTCGACGTCAATTCGGTAAAAGAAATAGTGACAAGATATCTGATCATTGTTACTAAACAATGATCACCAGATAGCCACAGAGGTCATCAAATGTCATCAAATATAGGTACAAATTTTTGATGACATTTGACGACCTCTGTGGCGCGGTTGGCAAAGGTCCGTATGCGACGCAGGAGGTTACGGGCACGGGTTCGATTTCCGCCCCAGGATAAGTGTTTGTACGATCTGTGTGTGTAATAAAAAAATATATATCTATGTATTGTATTTTAGTATGTATATCAGTTATCTTTATCTAGTACCCATAACACAAGCTCTGCTTAGCTTGGGGCTCGATGATGCTGTGTGAATTGTTAGGCGTACTATGCTCGTATTTATATATATTTTTTATATTAGCGTACTCTTCTTTTTTAGCAACTGGCTGTTTTTAACAATGAAAAAAAAACTTGATTTGACTTTGTAAGCTTTGGCGAGAACCTGAAATGTATTTTTTTCTTGCTCTTATCTGGTCTCTATGTATCAGTTATCTTTATCTAGTACCCATAACACAAGCTCTGCTTAGCTTGGGGTCGATGATGCTGTGTGAATTGTCAGGGGTACTATATCTACTTATCTATTTTTTATAGTAGCGTACTATATTCGTTTTTAGAAACTGGCTGTTCTAAACAATGAAAAAAAACTTGATTTGACCTTGTAAGCTTTGGCGAGAACCTGAAAAATATTTTTTTCTAAATCTTATGTGGTCTCTATACATGTTACGGTGTGCCACTCGTACACTTTAACGGTCAACAGTTTCCGATAGGGAATCCTTATCAAATCACAATAATGAAACCGGACTATTGGCCCCTGTCAACGAGTAAGAGGTTCATGCTTGATCTTCCTTTATGACATTTGTAACCGTATCGCCCGAGCAAAAGGTCGCAATATCCAATACCAACATCACCACCAAAACCCCAAATCAAATTTGCATAACTAACTCGTCAATCCTGAGACCCGCGGAATGCGGCTGCGGCGACACATTTATTCCCCCCACCATTGGTTTCCTCTCCCCCCTTTGCCCCCCCCCCCCCCCCGTTAGCACGGCACCCGAAGGTGGGTGGTACCGGTACATTTTGCCCTCGATGCAGTTGTGAAACCGCCGCCCGGGTCGATGCAGAGCGCTTCCGTGGTCTGAAGCGGTTTGGTATACCTGTAGGTTGTACTGTTTGGTATACCTTGTAGTACCTACCTGTGTACCTCAGACTAAGTAATTTCTTAGTTAGTCTGAGCTGTGTACTGCATAGGTATGCAGTACACAGCTACAGCCAACCTCCTAACAGACTAGGTAGTCAGTTAGGAGGTCGGTAAACGCGTACTCAAAATATAAAATAACAACTAAGGTTTAAGGTTTCTTCATAGCTTCTTTACTGTAGTCTGTTGTCTACGAAGCGACAGAATTATAATAAAACCGCCCAAGTGCGAGTCGGATTCGCGCACGAAGGGTTCCGTACCATTATCTATAAAAACGACAAAAAAATCACGTTTGTTGTATGGGAACCCCCTTAAATATTTATTTTATTCTGTTTTTTTATTATTTATTGTTATAGCGGCAACAAAAATACATCATCTGTGAAAATTTCAACTGTCTAACTATCACGGTTCATGAGATACAGCCTGGTGACAGACGGACAGACAGACAGCGAAGTCTTAGTAATAGGGTCCCGTTTTTACCCTTTGGGTACGGAACCCTAAAAATCAACATTTTATTCTGTAAAAGTTTTAATTTATCTACATTCTATAATAGAGACCTTTTTTGTCATAAATTCTTTTTGGTCTCGTTCTCAAATAAGTCTGTATTATGTAGGTACCTACAGCTCCTATTTGGATCAAACCATGCCATGTGTAAAGGCAAATTCTCGACGAATATTAGGTCAAATAACGCAGCTAATTAGCCTGCGCGCGCGCAAGTCGCATGAATCACGTTGACAGCAGCCTTGTGTACTGCACGATCGAGAAAGGGAATTCTCGTTCAGTTCCGTTACAAGCGTTTCCAGTTTTGGCGGAATTTTCGGTCCGAATGAGTTTTGCATAAAGATTATGAAACTTTAGGCTTGTTGGCCCTTAGCTTTTCTGCATTTTCATTTTTCCTGGAGAGAAATGTATCGGGCTCTACTCAGTGTTGCCAGACGGAATCTGAAAAAAGCAGTAGAAATTTTGGTAAAAAAGCAGTAGATTGGGGAAAAAAGCAGGTAGATTTTAATATGTTATAAATTAGTACCTATGTATTGTGTTTTGCGAGTATTTTCATGCAAAAAAAACATACAACAAATCTACTAACCCGTTTTTTTTTAAATTTAGGAAGCGTTTTCTTTGCCCGCATGCCCAAACTGTTTAGCTTTGTGGAAAGCTAGGCCAGGCGGCCTGTCGGCTGTGCTTTGCTCAGTTCTTTTCAGTCTGATCGAACTTTAATTTGTGGTTTTGGACATATTAATTTGTGCATAGTAGAGTAATAAATAACTGGATAAACAGTCTCACTCAGTTTGCACTTTGCAAAACTTTATCGAACGAACGAACGGACCAACCAATCCATCAATCGAAAACAATGAACAGACATACCAAGACAGACAGAAAGAAAGTGGATGCCGGAAGGGAGAAACGAAGGAACGAACAAAACAAACTATTCAGTTTTATTCATCTGTTTCAGTTTTGTGAAGTTTGTGTCATTGGCAACTTGTCACGTGAGCTAAAATAAAGACATGCACTTGCTAATGACACTTGCTATTGATGCTCGGAAAAAGCAGGTAGGTAGATTTCACAAATTTTGAGCAAAAAATCAGTAGATCAGTAGACGGTTCAAAAAGCAGGTAGATCTACTGCTAAATCAGTAGATCTGGCATCACTGGCTCTACTAGAAAGAAAGCCCGATACATTTCTCTACAGTAGTAGTGTTATTGGAGTCTAGTGGAGCTACTATGGAAAATTTTAGCCCAATCTGGTTAGTTGTTTTACTATAAAAAATATCGTACCTATACTCCAGCCAATCTAGATGTGAAATGTTTGAAAACGAACCGCTCATACTTAACATCAAATTCACTTTTTACGTTAGCGAAAAAATATGAAACTTACAATTTTTTTAATGAATAAGGAAAAAAAATCTAAAAATATAACTGCACTGAGCTTCGGGTGATAAAACGCTGCCCGTTTGAGTCATAAAATATCTACTTCTAATTGATTAAATTTTACATTACAAAACAATCAAAAAGTACAAAAATAAATATTCAGATATATTTCTATATAAATATAAGTTTTTTGAAATCACATGCATAGATCTATTGTTAAAAAATCTAGTTTTATATTCTTCAAACAGATCATAAATTTTTTGCCATTTCAATTCACAGAATGACACGATTTCAGAACACGTGCTACATAGTCATGGGTCTGGAATGCAGTTTAAAATAAAAACGAAAAACTCAATTATTATGACTAGCAATGGCTGACTCATGCATGGTAGAGCTTTTGAAAAACGAACTGCGAATGAAATGCATAAATTCCTCACAAATGAGCTTCTGAAAGTTTATGTACACAGAGCTTTCTAGAAAAATGTAATATGAAATTAATGAAAAAGCTAAATCGTGAAAAAGAGTGTTATGATAAGTCCAGCATTACTTCAGAAGAATACAATTATGAGGGGTCATCACAAAAAAATAAATATGTTAAAAACGTGATACTGTCCAGAGAAAACGGCCTGCATTATGATGATAGAGCATGCTTATTTTGACTTGATAGCTATCCCATTGATATCCTTTCCTCTCCACGAATATTGTTTTGACTTGATACCTATCCCATTGACATCATTTCCTCTCCACGGATATCGTTTTGACTTGATACCCATCCATATCCCGTTGACATCCTTTCCTCTCCACGAAAATTATTTTGACTTGAAACCTATCCCATTGATATCCTTTCTTCTCCACGAATATTGTTTTGCCTCGACCTATTAAGTGCATAGGGGTAAACTGAAAACCAGCGCCGGACATGCTTCATAAGCTGGTCGGCATAATGCTGAGCTTATCCCTATTGCCTGAAAAAATCTATAGCTTTTTATGTAAAACTTTAGATACTTTAATTATTTTTTATATTGTATACTTATGCATGCAGGTTTATATGTTAACATAAGCTGTTGAATTATTCAGGCAGTAAATGACTTTATACTTTGTTTACACCTATCCCATTGACATCTTTTCCACTCCGCGAATGTTACCTATTACCCTACGTTAAGATTTGTATTTTCTTTAAACGCCTGATGGAAGTAACTTACAAAGTGCCAGTCCTACCTAGGTATATCTAATAAATAATTATTATACTCGTTATACTTGAAGTGAACAATATAATATTACAAAACCTATCATACCACACCATCTAGTGCAATATTAGTCATTCTAATCTGTCGTTAAACACATTAGAATGCAACGATTCTATCTCGGCTACTGAAACTGTGATTTATGTCTTCGCAGCTAAAAGCTAAAATAGAATGTCGAGGTCGTCCGGTGTCGGAGACGGGAGTCGAGGAGACGAACCTTGGCCTATTGGACGGTGTAACAGGTGTAAATACTTAAATACACAATTAAAATGGAAGAAAATTGCGGAAGTGTCCCAAATTGTAGGCATTTTGAATGTGTTTGTGACCTTGAGTGAATTTCAGGTGCACAGAATTAGACACTATGGCCTTATTATCAGACTATGTTTGTTCAGTTTTCGATCTTTGCTTGAGTAATGCTTTTGTCATAGAAAATCGTTACTCAAGCGTAGATCGATCAGTAAGCAAGCTTTTCTGATTAGGGCCATTTGTCTGCGATGTAGATAACAAAATACCTAATTCTGTGCATCATGAAACATTTTAAATTCTCTTTCCAATTATACCTTCACTAGCGGTCCGCCCCAAGGGTTGCCAACCCTACTATATTATATAGTATCCTACTATATTTGAGCACCGCCTACTATATTTCTGGAAAAAAATATAGTAGGCGAAACTACTATATTTTTCGGACCCTTTGAAATTGACATGCAACAATTATTTAATGCGTGAAACGGAACGCATCCTCTGCATTGGAAGGCTTGAGTAATGTCAGTCATTCTTTGGCCGTACGGTACGGTATGTTATTAGGTCCGAGGTACGTTAAAGGAAAGAAGTTGATGTTATCTTCCTACTACAGTACTGAGTGCGACTGTCAAAATCGCGACGCGATTTACGCGCACTTTGTTTGACAGAAACAGAGCAGTTTAATCTTGTAAACAGGTTGATTGATAAGTTTGTAATACCAAGTACTGTAATATAACTATGTTGAACAGAAACTACTCTTTTTTTTTAGATTTTTCCTATCCTACTATATTTTTAAGAGGAAGATTTCCAAATCTACTATATTTGAACCAAAATAATCTGGCAACCCTTGCCCCAGCTTCGCACAGGTATATAGCCTATGTCACTCAGTGATTGATAGTAGCTTTCTAACGGCAAAAGAATTTTTGAAATCGGTCCAGTAGTTTTTAAGTTTATTCGTTACATACAAAAACACAAATCTTTCCTCTTTATAATATTAGTGTAGTTAATTGGTGTTCAGATTTATTTATTTATGTCATGCAATAAATGAATATGCCGCCTTCTACGCAGGAGGTTACGGGCTCGATTCCCACCTTGCGACAAATGTTTGTATGATCTGCAAATATTTGTCCCGGGTGTTCTAGGTATTTTCTATGTATTATAAACATTCTATATAGGTAATGTAATCTGTATACCTATTGTATTAAGTAGGTAACTATATCAGTCATCTAGTAACTATAACACAAGCTCTGCTTACCTTGGGGCTAGATGATGGTGTGTAGATTGTCTACCATATACTTATATTACTAGCGGTCCGTCCAAAACTTGCGAGGGTATATGTATTCTTTAGCCTATGTTCATCAGGGATAAAGCAGGATTCTAATGGTGAAAGAATTTTTCAAATCGGTCCTAGTTTCGGAGCCAATTCAATTCAAACAAACAAATCTTTCCTCTTTATAATATTAGAGTTCCGTACCCAAAAACCCAAAGGGTAAAAAGGGGACCCTATTACTAAGACTTCTCTGTCCGTCTGTCACCAGGCTGTAGGTATCTCATGAACCGTGATAGTTAGACAGTTGAAATTTTCACAGATGATGTATTTGTTGCCGCTATAACAACAAATACTAAAAAAACAGAATAAAATATGTATAAAAGGGGGCTCCCATACAACAAACGTGATTTTTTTCCATTTTTGTAGATAATGGTACGGAACCCTTCGTGCGCGAGTCCGACTCACACTTGGCCGATTTTATTATTTTATAAGTAGTATAGATTAATTAATAACTTGGTCGTCGTCGTCGTCGCTTCAAGCCATCGATCAAGGTATCCGAGGCGACCCGGTTACCTGATCGAAGTTCCAATCACATAGAAACTGTAATAGATCAAGAATAATTTAATCGCGATCTCTAAATACAGTCTACCTACGAACGGTAGGTATACAAAATAAACAAAACGTAATATTTCCAGCTCTGGCCTCTATCATAAAATAAAATATACCTAAGTGCGTACAAAATTACATAAATTTATGTAACTTTGTACGCACTTAGGTATATTTTATACTCGATACATAATTTCAACTGTATTAATGAATAGGTAACAGGTGTACAAAATACCAGAATAATCATATTTAATGATGTCCATAAATTCGCTAGATATCGGAAAAATTGGGTAGAGACACTGTTTTCGTAATTTTCCAGTTCGCACTTTTTGAACTTCGAAGAGGAAGTGGCGACACCTGGTAGAGCTTTTGCGAAACTAATGAAATAGTGTTGGGATTAGTCGATAATTGCATTCCACAGGAACAGTGAACCGAGAACTTTAGAAACGCTAGTTTATCCCGCAAGTCGGTAAATCAAAGTAATTTACCACTGACAAGTTGCTATTGCGCTACAATTGCCTCTCTAACTAACTAGTGACAATACATTTCTGTTGTTTATGGCACAGCCAGTTCATTACTGTATACCTGCCCGCAATTTACTACTTATTGCGACATTGTTTTGATTTCTATCATAAATAAATTGTAAGACTACTATCTTGCAATGACTCATGTGCTCCGTCAGTAAGAGCATAGTAATGTTACAGTACCTAACCTACAGTAGCAAATTGGTAGAAAAGACACATTAATTCGATTACAATATTTACAAAATGATTTCAAAAGCATTTTCGCCCGCTAGCGTTGGCTGCATGAGTCTCAATTACTCCCCTATCGATATCGATAAAACATTCAAAATAAATTGTCATTATCTACCAAGTTTGACGTTGTTTGTTATTCTAGCAGATAAAAAACAAAATATTACAACATAATTCACTTTATAACCAGGAAATTGTTAATAGAAACGAGTACGAAGTTGCAACACGTTTTCTTGTTTGCACAGATGGCAGGACAGCTGCTGTCTGGCCTTAAAATATTAAATAATTCTAGACTAGAACGTTTTATAAACCAGGTATTTCGAAAGTTATCTGAAGGTATCGATTACATAACAACGTAAGTATTCACTTTGTTATTTTATCGAGAGAAGATCATATTTAATTTACAAAAGAGCTACAAAACTACATCAATAAACGAATGTATCTGTCGCCACTGGATCGTAGAATTAGCCCGTTTGTCTAGCCATTCAACAAACTAATTCTGCTGTGAAACGAATACAGATTTTTTGAGAAGACCTAATTTTTCGTTCGACGAATTGGCCTAGTGACGTTTAATCATATTGTAGAACGTTTGATGGTTAAACGATCGGCATAAGCAATTGGAAATTGTATTCCAGTTTTGCAATCGGCATAGCCATTCTACAAAGGGTTGATTCTACGAAGCGGCGGTGGCGATATATACGAGTATATTTATATATTACGTTCATGAAAGAAAGAAATGTACAAATTATCTGATCAACTTCAAGTACCAAACCAACGATGATAAAATGCGAATTCGGAAATCTCATCGCCTTCTTTTGTTATTTTCCGCGTCACCAAAAATTACAAAAGAAAATGGCGATTGGAAATGTAATCTTCATTTTCTTTTGTAATTTTCCGCGTCATCATGACACTTAGCCTTGTATTCAAGTTCACGGATGAGCACGGATCAAGCTAACTCCTCGACTAGTCACCTGTGTCAGGGGTGCAAAAACCTGCGAACGATGGCCAGACGTGATGCCATTCACCTCGTGACTTTCTTCTGTGACTAAGATGGACAAGGCCGTTGCTAGACTTGGACTTCAAGAAATATCCAGCAACGTAGGTTTATCGCTTTAGTCATAAATATGTGAATGGAAGCAGTTGGGTTTGACTATTTTTGGTGTGATAGCTTCTATCATTGATTTGGTTCTACGACTCTGCACACAATAATGGTTTGGTAATCTATTACTGAAATATTTTCTAGAATCGGACCAGTAATTCCGGAGATAATATATTACGAACAAAGCAACCCAATCCATACGCATTGTACGCTGGCCACCATTATAAAGACCCACCAATTTTGAACGAGCAAAACTTAACCGAAATCCTTATTTAAGATATATGTCGCCACCGGATCGTAGAATCAGCCCGTTTGTAGAATGGCTTGCTCGGCCGATTGCAAAACGAACGCTGTTTTTTGGGAAAACCTTATTAATTTCACTCGACGAGATGACTAAGTAATGTTTAGCCATGTTGTTGAACGTTGATCGTTCAACAATCGGCATAGACAATTAATTGAATTTCGCCGTTTTACAATCGGCCTAGCCATTCTACAAACAAACGGACTGATTAATGATCCGGCGGCGACATATACATACTTGCATGCTAGTATATTTTGCTCAGCTATTATCATTATCACACTCTTATCACCTACGTAACAAAGCGACGTGTTGAATGAAACGCAGCAATCGCAGTCCTTTGTTTAAGTTCATGGGATCGTAGTACGGAGATTGTTCACCTCGTCTATTTTAGCGTCGGCGTGGGTAGGGTGCGTCGCACTAAGGGGATAGACGACCTCGCACTTGGGGTCAAGGATGTAGGAAATGAACGCTTCTTTCCTCATTAGATCGTCGTCTACCTGAGGTTTTACTTGCGAAATTCAAATAAGGAAGTCATTGATTAGGCGTTAGTAGTTTAGCGTCTGTTCGTGGCTTCATATACGTTTTTCCGGTATAAAAGTTGCATGTATCTAGCTAGCCTGTTACTAATTAGCCAAGACTGCCTGCTTCAACGTCTTTAGAGAGATAGTTCTAGATTTAAGTCCGATCCATTCAATAGTTTTATCGTGAATAAGTTAAAAACTTCCCGTCCAAACCTATCATACACATTATTGTGATATTTCACCTCTTATCTTGTGCTTTCTCTATACATATAGTTAAGTTAGTTACTTTCGTCTACTATAGTATTATTATCTTTGCTTTCGTCTTCTTAAAGTTAAGTATGACGGAACTCTACATTTTTATTAGGAACACATTTTGCAATGTATGGCAGCTATTGCGTTTTCTTGTCGGTTCAAAAAAGTCCAAAATCCATGCCAATACTTATTACATTACCTACCGATATGAGTTGTTGGCATGCTGTGATAGTGAGACGGGACGGCGAATTAGAATGCGCTTATCTTTGTAGCGGCATGTAATTCCAAACCTCTGTTACTTTGCACCTGTAACTACGGTACCATTATCACAACATGACATGACGTACTTGCGTCGCATAGATAGTGCTGTGACCTTAAGATAATTATCGGTCGACGCCTCGTCTCACCACTTTATCGATAACTTAGAACTAACAAGGACATGTGATCCTATTCAATTGAATAAGGTTAATAAGTTCTTGTTGCTGAGTGTTTGTATTGTGATTCATTTTATGGAGTATTGATATTTTAATGCCTTTCACTACTAAGGTATAGGTAAAATCCTCAAATCAAAGAAATGTTATATTTTTCGTAAATTCTCTAATAGTCTAGTACATTCTCAATTTCCTTTATGTGAATTAAACCCAAATTTACAAAAAAAAACCTGATAATTTCCGGATATTTTCGTCAGGTGAAAGAAAATTTGCCTGACATGCTAAAGTGCAACCTTCTGTTTCTTCGAATTTTCAATAATAGGTATAATTATTTACGTATTGATAATTTTGTAGATTAAGCTGAGATAATGAACTCAATGATTTACTTTACATTTCGTAGTAATTAGTTGAATTACCCAAACCTATGTATGATTTGCTAGCTATTATCATTATTAGGAGCCGCTTTAGTAGTCTTGAAAATTTTCCACATGGGTAATATAAAGCAGACAAAGCACTCGTCTGGCGTATCGTACAAATGACCGCTCGGCCTTGTCTAGGCCGCGATGACGCCATCTTGTGACGGATGAACTCTTTTTATTGGGTTAAAAAATTCAACTACACTTGTCTCGCTCTTCGTATTTATTTTTACTCCTCCAGAAAGAGACGGAAAGCTGCGTTCTTGCAAGGGCAAGAACACGCCTGACTTTTTGCTTTAGCTAAGGTATTATTTTATTAAAAAGCTCAATAAAATAGAGTTGAATTGCAGCTCGTACTTCTTTGGTATATTTGTTTTAGTGCAACTCCGAATGACGCATACAAGATCCATTGCTCAACGGCGGTTCGTTGTGTAATTGACAGTTAATTACGTTGCCAAGGCGACTGCACTGAGTACTCAGATAACGGAGAAACTGGGGGCAAAGGACTTAGGACGGTAATTGATCAGCCAGACTGAATCAATTTACGATAGAATAAGCTTGTTATTCCGCAATAGGGGTGCTAGTTTACTGGAAACTGATTATGTAGAAGGCTGAAGAAGTTGCTGATCTATAGAAATCACTCGATATGGAGAAAATTGATTTTATCATTAGGATCCATTGTATTCAATCAAAGCATTTATTTGCAATCAGTTTATGAGTAGGGTCTTAGAAATAACCCACTTAATTTATATTAAGCCCTGTTACGGCAATAACCATGTGGTAGAAGCATGCTATAAATAAATTATAGTAAAATTCATGAATAACCGCAAAAGTCATTGATTATAATCCTTTTCAAGTTTGTAACATAAACTCATCAAGCGCATGGAATAGACTGGTATTGGGAACGGTGGACCAGTCCTGCGCGAAAGGCGAAATGCTTGCGGCCGAACACTACAACCGGCTCCGTGAAGGCCGCCCCCCACTCCTCTAGATCGTGCCGGTACGTCTTATCGATAGAAATGACTTTGACTAATCTCAATGCCATTCCCAAAATAAATTGATGCGCCTGTATCGGAAACTTTTGTTGTTTGTTGTTTTAAACGACGCAGTTTCAAGTTGCTTACAAAATTAAAGTGTAGTAGGTACCTAGAGTCATAGTCATAGCAGACATGCGTAAGTCGTTATCGCAATCGAGCTTCGCCCTCGTAAACACAGTGCCAATGACACGAGGGTCGCTCGGCAGAGTATCGATAAATAATATCGTGGTGCTATCGCAGCACTGGCCGGCGCAAGGCCGCCCGTCGACCGACACGTCCGCGTACACAAACACTACACGCGGATCCGAATCGGACGGCCGCGCCAGCGCCACCGCGACGCGACCGCGAGACTTGTTTTCTTTTTCGAATTTTTCATTTCGAATTTGATGGTTCTTATTTCTCATTTGTTTTATAAACCAACCAAAGATTTTAAAACGTTTCTGATCTTTTTATTATGTCTGATGATGATGATAGTGATAAAAATTTAGTTATGAATCAACAAGGTCATTCATTTATAACCTAGGTGTACTTACGTGTTTGTTACGAAAGATAAAAAAGCGTGACTAATGTTAGTTTTTTGTTACAGATTGCCCAAGATGATGGTCATATTAGACAGCAATAGCCCTGATTCATCAAAACGAACTGTGATCGCCAGCCAAAGAAGGCTGCAAATTAACAGAAGACTGAGAAGCAAGGCCTTAAAAATGAGCGACCCCAGATGATATATTAAAGAACTTTTTTAAACGTTTACCATGCGTAGAAAACAACATTTTTGAATAGTTTGACACTATTTTGATTTATAAGTGTGAGTGAATGGTGCTAGTGAGGTGACACAGTCGATAGTCGATATCGAGGTGATGTGACAGCTGTCAGTGATGAACACCGCGATGTCAAGCGACGCTGACGCGGTGAAGGTTGAGGGGGGTCACGTGTCAGTCACCACGATCAGCATGTCCGGCCCGGAAACGAGCAATGGTAAGCATTTTGCAGATTTCAACGATATTTTATAAAGCTCAGAGAAAGTTTAACCTTTAGCTTGAGTGGCGATAAGGTTGTTGCTTGAATACCCCTTTCTCAGATTAACCAAATAGATTATGATATCGATTTTTATCCTAAAATAATTTAATTTTAATGAAAATTTAATATATAAAACGAGATAATAGTGAGTCACATCACGTAATGACAAAATTACTATAATGTTAGGAGATAGTTTGTAGAATGTTGACCTCGGATGCGGATATTCACCCTTTTTATACTATGGTTGTCAAAATGTTTTGTCTATGTCTGACTAATCCAAATAGGACGTCTTACTAGTGCAAGTCATCTCTACAAATCAGTAAAAAGCATAGGTAATTGAATACGTATCACGTAAAACACATCTCTCAAAAAGAAAACTGCTGGAAAAGCACTCAATTTCCATTACTTTTTCTGTTAGTGTTATCATATCGCACCCCTACAACAAGACGCTATGTCAAAATATAAATTTGTTATTAAAACAAGCTAACCAAATTATAACCAAGCCGCCTGCTGTGAACATAATGATGTTGCATGTCGTATGCAACATCGAAATACGTACCTACCATTAGGTAGGTACGTACCATTAGGTAGGAAATACGTACCTACCATTAGGTAGGTACGTACCATTAGGTAGGAAATACGTACCTACCATTAGGTAGGTACGTATTTCGAATGTTGCATAATAATTATATTATATCCCCGCGGCTGTAGAGTCAGGATGATGATAATAATTATATTGTGTTCATAATCATTGTCATGCGCCGCCCGCACTGAATCGTTTTTAAAATCAGCCCTATTGTAGAATGTCTAGGCAGTTTTCAAAACAGTGCTATTCAATTATATTATGTATAATGAAATGTCTATGCCGGTCGATCGTTGAAAGAGACATCTCGTTGAAACAAATGATTTTTGATGTTGGTATTCTTTCAGCGTTCTTTTTGACGGCCTAGCCATTTAACAAACGAGCTGATTCTACGATCCCGGATCCGACGGTAGCGACATAATTACTACTTTAATAATAAGTAATTAAAATTATAATATTGTATATAAAAAATGTATTTTTAATCTATAAAATGTATAAAAATCGTTAAATAATTTTTTTCGTTTACATTTTTAACGAGATATTAAATAAATGAAGTGTATCATAATAATAACAATGCTGGACAATTCGCACTGCATTATCTAGCCCCAGACTATTTTTTTTAAATAACATTATACCTATTTGACACGTCAGTTTTTACCCAGTTATTATTTATTACCTACATTGCGAAACAAAAGGCTTTATACTATCCTACATTTCAATGTGAATGAAACCGCAGACTAAGTACCTACATAGGGGCATCAAACGACACTGACCCGTTCACTGACCTGTTAGGAAAAAAGTTCAGTGGCCTTCAGAGTACTTACCATACACGATTATGAGGTATAAGCACAATGTTTTCCCTCTATAGATGATTTGGTACTCATCATCATCTACAGCCTTGAGAGTCCACTTAAATCATATTAGGTAAATCAAAAATTCTTTATTTGCACTAATATAAAAAACTAGCAGCGCCTCGCGGTTTCACCCGCGTAGTTCCCGTTCCCGTAGGAATTTCGGGATACAAAGTAGCCTATGTCCTATTCCAGACTATAATCTATCTCTGTGCCAAATTTCATCCAGATCCGTTTTGCCGTTCTGGCGTGATAAAGGAACAAACATCCATCCATCCATCCATCTAAACTTTCACGTTTATAATATTAGTGAGATTAGTGAGATGAGATGTACACTTAGAAAAGGTCAACTTCTTAAAATAACTGCTGGACGTGGCCTCCCCTAATAAGCGCCTTCATCATCATCATCAGCCTATGTTAATCCACTGCTGGACATAGGCTTCCCCTAATGAGCGCCTTAGCGCCCGGACTTCAGCTTGCCGCATCCAGCATCTGCCAGCAGTCTTTCGCAAATCGTCATCCCACCTGGTCGGAGGGCATCCTACATTACATTGTACATTGTAATTTTTTCTCAATATGGACTATTTCATGTATTCAATAATTGTGTTTAGTCTGAAATAAAAGATTTTATTATTATTATTACGTCGCGGTCTCCACTCAAGAAGACGTTTACTCCAGCGGTTGTCGGTTCTTCTCGAGATATGGCCACCGCTAAAGTAGGTGTAGGTCTTGGTATGAAAGGAATTTTAAAAATTCAAACTCTAAGGGGTTCAAAATTGGAGTTGAAACGTGAAACAAAAATGCTCTGTATTATATTTACACGATATATTTTTTTTATTCGGCCTCGACACAAAAATAGTTGTTATTCGATTGACGGGTGGATATATTGTGTCTGTGTGTGTATCTATCTGTGGGTTGTTGCGGCATCGTAGCTCCCAAACAGATGATTTTGATTGTTATTTTGTCAAAATCAGACTTGATCGAGTGTTCTAAGCATAAATAATAATAAATAATAAATAATGCTGGACAATTCACACATCATTATCTAGCCCCAAGCTAAGCAGAGCTTGTGTTATGGGTACTAGATAACTGATATACATAATATAATACAATACATAGATAGATATTTTTTATTATACATAGAAAACGACCAGAACACCCTGAACAAATGTCTGCAGATCGTACACACATTTGTCCCGAGGCGGGAATCGAACCCGCAACCTCCTGCGTCGCAGGCAGACCTTCGCCCACCGCGCCACATCGGTCGTCGTAGCATGGAAAGTCTGTCAAGCGTGTGTTAAAATTCACAATTTTTATTTTGTTTTGTTAATTACCTCTATCTACCCGTGCGAAGCCGGGGCGGGCCGCTAGTCTACACTTATATTATAAAGAATAAAGATTTGTATTTATTTTTGTATGTACCGAATAAACTTAAAAACTACTGGACCGATTTCGAAAATTCTTTCTCCATTAGAAAGCTTACCTTCAGAGAGTAACTGCTGAACTGATAACTGCTTATTAAAATAAGCAAATATGTATACTATTGGTGTTCCTTTAATAAATAAACAGCCAAACTTCCGCATTTATAACACACTAGCAGCGCCTCGCGGTTTCACCCGCGTAGTTCCCGTTCCCGTGGGAATTCCGGGATAAAAAGTAGCCTATGTCCTATTCCAGACTATAATCTATCTCTGTGCCAAATTTCATCCAGATCCGTTCAGCCGTTCTGGCGTGATAAAGGAACAAACATCCATCCATCTATCTATCCATCCATCCATCCATCCATCCATCCATCTAAACTTTCACGTTTATAATATTAGTGAGATTGTAAGTAAGTAAGTTTACAGAGTTGTAGGTACACAAGTAAACACACATTTTTACAACGTCAGGTACTTAAAGCTATGAAACAGAGAGATATCTTTATGAACTTACTAGCAGCGCCTTGCGGTTTCACCCGCGTAGTTCCCGTTCCCGTGGGAATTCCGGAATAAAAAGTAGCCTATGTCCTATTCCAGACTATAATCTATATCTGTGCTAAATTTCAACCTGATCCGTTCAGCCGTTCTGGCGTGATAAAGGAACAAACATCCATCCATCTATCCATCCATCTAAACTTTCACGTTTATAATATTAGTGAGATAGGTATAACAAAGACAATAATTTTACGCTTGCATAATAATATAGGTAATCGGTACCTACAATTTTATAGTTGAAAATAAATAAATTTATACGCCTTTTTGCATTTCATGTGCCGAGCTCCCAAGCTCTATTGTCATCCAGATAATCCCTAACACTATAGTAAGCTTTTTTAGAGAGTATATTTTTTACAATTTTTTTGAATTTATTTTCTGATTGATTTGTTAGATATACATTCAATATACTTATGTATTTACGAATAATTAACAATATGAGATCAGTTTTGATTTTAGATGTTTATTACCTCTTAACGCCAACTTACTGAATGGATGATGGATGAATGGATGATTTTTATTTATTTAAATAAATAAATAAAAATCATTTTATTCAGAACATTTTACATAAGGATCATTGATGCTTATTGAAACGATGACACTACCGAAGCTTAAAAAACTGTGTGGTAGTGACAACGCCCAACTCCTAGATTCCTGATGCTTATTCTTATTCCTGAGTAATACAAAAATAGTAATTACTGGCTAATATTAGCTAATAATTATTTTGCATAGAGGTAGTCTAGATCTGGAATATCACATAGGCTACTTTTTGAATATCAGATAGGCTACTTCTTGTGCGAAGCCGCAGGTAAAGGTTATTGCATAGCAAAGTCCGGTGCGAACGTCCTACGATGTCCCTGTCCTTCACCTTTGTGATTCCCCAATACTTTAATCTTATCAGTAGCTGGCTGATATGCTAATATCAGTGAATTTTCGAAAAGATAGAGTTACTTGCACGTATCCTTTGGAAAATCACATGTAAGATGTCAATGCACATAGTTATGTTAAAACATCTAAGCGCCTGGTCGAAGCGACGCGTGACCCGAGAGCTGGTGAGTATCTGGCGCAGTGCATCAGCATTGCCATCGGGGCCAGCGTCTGCGCCAGCGTCTTGGGGACGATTTCGACTGGTATTGATATAGATCAGTTGAGCTACCTGTAGATTGTTTGCAACAGGTCAATCAATCAATCAATCAAATGTTTATTGCAAGAAATACATGGTATTAAAAGTTGTTATTAAAAAAATTAAATGTTTTAATGTATTCTGCCCTAGTGTGCAACGTCTTAAAATTTACAGAACTATTAGGTACAATTCTAAAATAAACAAAACATAAAATTCACAAACAGATAAAAAAATGTTACTAATAATAAAACAATCAATAGAAAACAAATGTCAATAATAAAGTAGATGAAATTTAAAATTGTAAATGAAAATTCAATTAAAAAAACTGGTGGCTCAGTTGTTTAAATTGTAAATACTAAGAAATTAATAAATCCCAAAAATACTAGTTCTAATTAGTTTCTATTATTTAATTGTAATTTTCTTTGTTATGTTATGTCGATCATTTTATGACACTTTTTAAGGGGTAAATGAGCAACGAAGTTTTTAGGGTTCCGTACCCAAAGGGTAAAACGGGACCCTATTACTAAGACTCCGCTGTCCGTCTGTACGTCTGTCACCAGGCTGTGTATCTCTTGAACCGTGATAGTTAGACAGTTGAAATTTTCACAGATGATGTATTTCTGTTGCCGCTATAACAACAAATAACAGAGAATAACAACTAAAAAACAGAGTAAGATAAGTATTTAAGGGGGCTCCCATACAACAAACGCGTTTTTTTTGCTGTTTTTATAGATATTGGTAAGGGACCCTTCGGGCGCGAGTCCGACTTGCATTTGGCCGGTTCTATTTAGAATCCGAAGCTACACCAATTTAATGTTTTCTTGATCGTTCATGATATCTTTATTATTTCCAGGCCAATTCTCGTATAGCTCGAGTGGGGTCCGCATCAGTGTGTCTTCGGTTCCTCACGACGAAGACTCTACTGATGCTGAAATCTCCAAGATTGACTTCTCTCAACATCAGTACGAGGTAATTTTATTCCTGCCCTCAGCGTTTTTAATTCAGACTCATAAAATCCCGTAATTTTTAAATTATTTACGTTCATAAACATTATTTATGTTGATATCGATAAAAACAACAAAATGTACGTCCATCACTAGACAATATTGCCTTTATCGAGTTTAAAGAAATGAACCTGACAACCTTCGCATGTAATCTATTGTGTTTTACAACCTGGAGTTCAGAAAGCAGCTAAAACTCCCCAGCTGTGTGTGAAATAAGGAGGTTTGTGGTAGATAGATAAATAGATAGATAATATTTTATTGTACCACACTAACACAGAAAACAGTACAGAAATAAATGCTAAGAGTAGACGAAGTACAAATGCGGCCTTATCGCTATGACTGATCTCTGGATTGCAACCTTGGGGTGGACTAGACATGTAAGAACAATGAAGACGGTGGCACTCGAAATAATAAAAATAAAAGAAACAAATAATACTTAGGGTGCAAGCGCACTATGCGTCAGCGGAACTGCGCGGCCGCGGCACTGCCCGTCGAATTAGAACAAATAACGAAAGAGGCCGCACGGCTTATTTGGTGATTTTGTTCTAATTTGACATAAAGTGCCGCGGCCACGCAGTTCCGTTGTAGCGTAGTGCGTTTCCACCTTTACACTACAAAGGTATTTTATTTTTAGTTATTATAATATACTACCTACATAAACATGAAAATAACGTTGTCTAATTTATAAAACGATAGATAATAACTGATGAAAGAAGCAGTTTTTAAAAGACAGGAAGTGATTTGGCACGTCCGATGTTCAGGGGGAGAGCATTCGTGTCTAGTGTAGAGCATTCTAGAGTGGTGATAGTGATAATGATTTGCTTTAGTGTAGAGCATTCTAGAGTGGTGATAGTGATAATGATTTGCTTTAGTGTAGAGCATTCTAGAGTGGTGATAGTGATAATGATTTGCTTTAGTGTAGAGCATTCTAGAGTGGTGATAGTGATAATGATTTGCTTTCCAGGTCAACATGCGAAACAAGAAGGCTCTGTCTTCGAGTGGGCAGTACGAGGCGAACGATCGCGAACGACCCATGTCTTGGGAAGGAGAGCTCTCCGACTCAGAGATGGTTATCGACACCTCTGCCAATAACGGTGAGTTTCACTATTAATTTAAGTGAATGCGTTAACCCCTTCATTGCCAAGCCTCTGCGGAACGACATGTCACTGCCAAATGGGCGCGCCACGCTGCTCTAATAGCTCGAATACGGATATGTGCGTCATGGGCATTCAAATTGTTAGAATATCGTAATAACAGTGGCATCTATCGGTCCAAAAATACGTCTCAAATTCAGCCCGTGAATGTACTAGAGGCGACATAGGTTGGTCGATAACTCGATAGTACCTATCGTTTAGATAATTCGACATTGAGACGTTCCATTTCATAATGGTATTTATTTTCCTATCCTTAACACTTCCATGGCCCCGGCACCGCACCTGTCCGTCGGCACCGCGGCTGTACGGCTAGGCAGTAAATGCGCTTTCGCGTATATATTTATTTTTGTGAATAACCGAGGATGTTTTGAATCACTATGTTACTATATATATATACTAGCAGCGCCTCGCGGTTTCACCCGCGTAGTTCCCGTTCCCGTGGGAATTCCGGGATAAAAAGTAGCCTATGTCCTATTCCAGACTATAATCTATCTCTGTGCCAAATTTCATTCAGATCCGTTCAGCCGTTCTGGCGTGATAAAGGAACAAACATCCATCCATCTATCTATCCATCCATCCATCCATCTAAACTTTCACGTTTATAATATTAGTGAGATATATATATATATATACATATATACCTTCAGTAATGAATAACACGATGAAGAAGAGATAGAAATAATAACCTGTAATCAAGAAACTTGTGGGGCGATTACACCATTTCTAAAATTCTCCTAATCTTCCAGACGAAACCTGCAACTCAACCGATCTCCAATCCTCCCGCGATTCCATCGACACGCTCCGTAACGTGGTCATCAAGCAGGAGCCGATGAAGAGCGAAGGCTTCCAGAGTCTCGACGACCAGCGGGTACTAGATCTCAAGTACCCACCGCTGCAGCAGCATCAGAGAAGCCTCAGTATGAATCGGGTGAGTTCTTATTCCCAACTGTCTAAGAATCAGAACTGTCATTTCTGATCCTTATGTATGTCAAGAAAAAAAGAGGTGTGACTTTCTTTTAAGACCAGCGGGCGATCTTTGCTGTATGAATCGGGTGAGATCTTACTCCCACCTGTGTAAGAATCAGAACTCACATTTCTGATCCTTATGTATATCAAGAATCCGTTGGAGGTGGTACTTTATCTTAAGACCAGCGGGCGATCTTTGCTGTATGAATCGGGTGAGATCTTTTTCCCACCTGTGTAAGAATCAGAACTGACATTTCTGATCGTTATGTATATAAAGAATCCGTTGGAGGTGTGACTTTGTCTAAAGACCAGCCTGATCTTTGCAGCAGCATTGGAGAAGCCCCAGCATGAATAGTAGTTTATCCCGACTGTGTAAGAATCAGAAATGTCATACAATAGGTATATCACAAGAGACCATTGAAGGTGTGACTTTCTCTTGAGGCCTCTTTTTCTCCTCTCGGCTCTTGGTCACGCCGTCAGTTCAAATAAGTAAAATACTTAAAGAAAAGTGAAATCATAAATATTAACATAAAACTATTCCTTACAGATACCACTGCTAACCGACACCCCCCTATCTCTACCGCGAAGACCGTCTTCTCCCACAAACTCCGCTAAATCCCTGGCGTTATCCGACCAGGGTACGATGCCAATGCCTCAGACAACCATTGGGGAGATACAGAACCTTACAATCAAGAAGGAGATGTTATCAGGTTAGTCGCATAAAGAAATATTCCCACTCACCTGTTTCAAAATCAACAAAAGTGGTTTTGAACATTATTCCTCATAGGTCTAGCACTATAAGCACTATGTATCACTCGGTAGAAAGTGCAATTCCTACCTCGTGTGTTTTAAGGCCTTCGGCTGCGCCTCGGGCCCCAAATGACACACTCGATAAGAATCAGGCACGTTCTCGCCTCAATGAACAATGTACTACATATGTATATTGTAATACCATGTTATGAAAAAAGTCGAATGCATTTTTTTCGTCGTCAAAGATAGACAACACTTATAATCTCAGCTGCTCTGAGGAATTTCGTGCTCATTATCTTATCATTCCATTCCACTATAAAACCTAAAGCTACTACAATCTTTGTATAAAACCAGACACTTGCAAAATTAATTTCGTACGCTTGTCTGCATTGCAATTAAAACCACACCTTATCCCATTGTTTCAGAGTTGAAATGCGAACCGTCCTTAGGCATGGAGAAGCTTCTAGGCACAGCATTAGGCTCACCACTCACAGGCAGAATGCAGCGCGTCCAATCCAGTGCCAGTACCGATTCCGCCGTACATTCCATGTACACACACAGGTGAGCTAAATTAAACCGTTTTGTATAGAATATAAAACTCAAATTGTAGGAGCATCCACAACTACATTGATAAATATGGAGAAGCTTCTAGGCACAATCTAAGACTCACCACTCACACTCCCACAATGGTAAACTTACAAACGAATTTTTAAAAAGTAATTTACAAAAGCCGGAGTTAGGAGCCGTGTGGTGCCGGTTTAAAATTTGCACCATCCCAACTCTTCCCGTGGGGGTCGTAAGAGGCGACTAAGGGTCATACATCGGGGGGTGGGCAGCAGCAGCGCCTCTTGCAGAATAGATCTACCATCGAACTGCTATCCCCAACCCGCATCCCCAGCGTGGGGATTACCCCCCATGAGATAAAGCCAATAAAGCGATTATCAGGGGGAGGCCTGCTTCCAGCAGTGGACCATTATAGGCTGTTGAGGTGAGAGGGGAATTTACAAAAAGCCGACGAAAATTAAATTTTAACCATCAAACCATTAGACCTTCTGCGTCGATTTTCATCAAGCATAGCTAAGAACACACTCGATGTCACCTTCCAAACTTAAACTAAATCAAAATCAGTTCATCTGTTCAGAAGCTTCGATGACAGGGAGACACAGACAGACATATAACGTAGATTCCCACGGGGTTTAAAAAAACACCCTGTTGTTTAGAAGATAAGACTCAAAATTATGGAGCATCCAGAACTGTGACCCTTTCAAAGTTACGCTTGAGCTTTCTCGCTGTCTTGAGATAAATAGGTAGGATTTTCATCTACTTATATAATGCTCTGTTATTTCAAACTACCAGGCTACTTATGATATGCCATGTCTTTGGTAGAAATAAGGGTCAGTTTTCAACATTACTTCTAAATCTCCCTCCTCTTGCAGTGTGTACAGCAGTCCGTCCGCCAGCCCGCGTGCCAATCGCCACTACACGCCGTCTCTTTCTCGCAACAACAGCGACGCATCGCACTCTTCCTGTTACTCCTACAGCTCTGAGTTCTCGCCTACTCATTCCCCGGTTCAGGTAAGATTCATTTGATTTTCACAGTTGAAGTAAAATACTTCTAAATATTTTGTGTGCTAATACAGAATTTACATAAAGAGGGTCAAACGAAAACAACGACGATGAGGATGTCCTCTTAGCCGAGTTTTGGCCACAGCGGCCAGTCTCTTTGTACATCTCCAATCAGATAGATTTGCGTCCATCTCAAACTCACCAAACCCTAGATCTACCCTAGATCCCTAGAACCCTAAATCATCTTTGTACATCTCCAATCAGATAGATTTGCGTCCATCTCAAACTCACCAAACCCTAGATCTACCCTAGATCCCTAGAACCCTAGATCATCTTTGTACATCTCCAATCAGATAGATTTGCGTCCATCTCAAACTCACCAAACCCTAGATCTACCCTAGATCTCTAGAACCCTAAATCATCTTTGTAAATCTCCAATCAGATAGATTTGCGTCCATCTCAAACTCACCAAACCCTAGATCTACCCTAGATCCCTAGAACCCTAGATCATCTTTGTACATCTCCAATCAGATAGATTTGCGTCCATCTCAAACTCACCAAACCCTAGATCTACCCTAGATCCCTAGAATCCTAGATCATCTTTGTACATCTCCAATCAGATAGATTTGCGTCCATATCAAACTCACCAAACCCTAGATCTACCCTAGATCCCTAGAACCCTAGATCATCTTTGTACATCTCCAATCAGATAGATTTGTGTCCATCTCAAACTCACCAAACCCTAGATCATCTTGGTACATCTCCTCAGCTCAGGTTGAGTTTGGCATTTTATTGTTCTAACAAATACTGTTGCTTCCAGGGTCGTCACCCCCACGTAGTATACAGAGAAGCCACTGCCGCGTTCCCTGCATCACCAGCTCATGATGAAGATGCCGAGACAGACGACAGACTGCATCATCACCAGGGGATCAGTCGACAACAGCTTATCAACAGGTGAATGTCTACTCGGAACGGTTTGACAAGTCTGTCAGTATCCGTCTCAAAATAGGATCGCTAGGTATAAGTACTTAAAAGTTCTTTGTTTGAGCGTCACAGCGCCGCTGTAAAGTCAAACTTGACTTACATTACAAGCCTCTGACAAGTACTTTCTTTCCAGTCCATGTCCGATATGCGGCGACAAAATCAGTGGTTTCCACTACGGGATCTTCTCCTGCGAATCCTGTAAGGGTTTCTTCAAGCGAACGGTTCAGAATCGGAAGAACTACATGTGTTTACGCGGCAGCAACTGTCCAGTTACTGTTGCTACACGGAAGAAGTGTCCCGCTTGTCGGTTTGACAAGTGTCTGCAGTGTGGCATGAGGTTGGAAGGTAAATATAAACGTACTAGCTGTTTCCCGCGGCTTCACCCGCTTTAAATTCGAATTTCACATTTCTAGGGGGATGTTTTACAACATCAAATTTCCATGGATGGATGTTTAGATAAAAATTTGCCTATGTTACTCTCCATCCTTTCAACTAAATCTATACAAAAAAACAAGTCGATTGGTTGCTTAGTTAGGATGTGAAGGAAGGACAAACAAACATACTTTCGCATTTATGATATTAGTTACGATTTTTTTGAAGATAAAACCTAAAATGCAGGATCGTCGTTCTGGATATGGCTGGCAATAATCATAGCCACAACACGGTGCAGTGAGTAGTACTCGTAGTACGTTGCTATGTTTCCAGCCGATCAAAAGGGTAGCTTCTGTATATATAAATTGTTAAAAGCTCGCGCGATCTCTTTTTGTTGTTCCTATAATGGAGGATTAGATTTGTGATGTCAGCGTGGATAAATTGTATGAAAAGCAAAAGATTCGTGCCATCTTTTAAAAAGTTATCTAGGATAATTTCTCCCTCCAGACCACATTCCAAAATTCCACATTCCCCTATCTTCTGTTTGTTATTTTCAAAGAAATGTCATAGTAGTTCGCCGAAGTACCAGGCGCTCATACGTTGTAAATAGTTCAGCGGCTCACGTATTCTACTTCACTGGCTCGATTGTTAGCGCAAATAATTGTGCATTCAATATTTAACCACGAATATGCATCAGTTACGCCTATACACTTTATTCCTCTGTAAATAAGGTTCAAAATCGTAAGCTTTGCTTGTTTGAGAGATCATCAAGATGTTTTTGGTTACAGCAATAAGAGAAGACAGAACACGAGGAGGCAGATCAACATACCAATGTTCGTACACACTATCAGGCGCGGCCTCAACCGGATCCCTGCTGTCCGCGCACGTCCCAACCACATTACGGCACGCTTCAAGTCTCAACTGTGTAAGATACCTTATGTGTTTGCAATAGAGTCGGTTTTACGATGAGATAAATGTTCGTTCACACTATCAGGCGCGGCGTCAACTAAATACCGGCTGTCTGCGCACGTCCCAACCACACTACGGCACGCTTCAAGTCTCAACTGTGTATGATACCTTATGTGTTTGTAATAGCGTCGATATTACAACAGGTGGCAGTCTGACCAAAATCTAGAACTTTAGGCTTACAAAATAAGCACGTAGACAAGTGAAATTTTATACTATAGACTAATTAATTATTAATAGTAATCATAATTATTATCCTACCACCAGGAATTAAGTGGTTTTTACGCTGCCAAACTACAGTAACGACACAAAACTTAACATAGTATATTCTAAGGTTACTTTCGCGAGAACTCATAATAAAACACTGTTTTAACCGGATTGATTACGTATATTTTATATTTTGTTTATAACCTGACGTTTCGGAGGCTTTTCAGCTTCCATAAACAAAATATAAAATATACGCGATCAATCCGGTTAAAACAGTGTTTTATTACAAAACTTAACCTTTAGCTGTTAGAATAAGATTGATTTTACAATAACTTATTCTGACTATTTCTGACGCTTTGCAGGTAAACGGTCCTGGTTCATACAACAGCAGAGGGGAATCAAGCAATAGCCGACTAACGCCCGAAATTCCACCGTTATTGCAAGTAAGTAAAAAAAATAACACATTTTGGGCAAATAAAGTTCGCCTTTTTCAATCCAAAGGTGATTTCTCATGGCCATGAGAAATCACCTCTGATTTATTAGGGATTTTCTTAGCTCCAAGCTTAAAAGCTTCCTCAGTCATAGGTATACGCTTGAGTGACGCTTTTCTATTTAATAAACGTTACTCAAGCACATAACGGCTTTAAGTAAGCTTTCATAATACGGGTCATAGACTACACCAGAATGTAAATATTTTAAATATTACACTCATTTCCACAGGAAATAATGGACGTGGAACACTTATGGCAATACAACGTGTCAGAAGTAAACCGGCTCGGCAAGTCCACCGGTGGGAGTCCCTCGGCCAATCCCTTGCTAGCAGCGAGTGGGATCACGGCACAGAACTCGAGCCCTGACTTCCTAGCGGACTTGTGCGATATAGCTGACCATAGGCTATACAAAATTGTGAAGTGGTGCAAGAGTCTTCCCTTGTTCAAGAACATCTCGGTAAGAATTCTCTCAACACCTTTTGGATACGTTTATCCTCTGTAATTTCTTATCAACTTCTTATATCTTAGGATGACGACGGCTTTTCATAGTTTCAAACTTATGTAGATTTTGAATAAACATCAAAAGCTCGCGTGAAGTACCAGGCGCTCATATCTTGCGAGGAGTTCGCTGATTCCGACTTTGTTCCCACTGACGAGGACTCAGGATCGACCAATCACGTTAGGTGGTTTAGAAGAACCAGGAATCGCAAACGCGATTCCTGGTTCATCTATTCCGCTGCTCAAAGATACACGATACTGTAATTAACTAAATAGTGTGACCTGTCTTATCAATCCCTTTGTCCACAGATAGATGATCAAATAAACCTACTAATAAACAGCTGGTGCGAGCTCCTCGTGCTGTCGTGCTGCTACCGCGGTGTCAGCACGCCGGGCGAGGTGCGCGTGGGCGGCGGACGCGGCATCACGCTGCAGCATGCGGCCAAGTAAGTACACTGCAGAGACACGCGACCAAGTACTGTTGACAAATAGCTGGAGCAAGCTGCAAACTCAAAACCTGACCAACCAACCGACTGACCAAGCAGCGTTGGAAAGTCAGTGCGCGGCTCTTGTCGAATTTAGTAAGGAGTGCAAATCCTTCTCTTGAACTTTGCCTAGCTCTATCGCAACATAGATAAGGTAACTCCTCATACATGTGTGTTATCTCCTGAATGAGATTCAAACATAGCGAGGCTATATTTAAAACTCATAGGTCATCGCATTTTATAAATTTTTATATGAAACTAGCAGCGCCTTGCGGTTTCACCCGTGTAGTTCCCGTTCCCGTGGGAATTCCGGGATAAAAAGTAGCATATGTTCTATTCCAGACTATAATCTATCTCTGTGCCAAATTTCATCCAGATCCGTTCAGCCGTTCTGGCGTGATAAAGGAACAAACATCCATCCATCTAAACTTTCACGTTTATAATATTAGTGAGATAGTATGGAACATCGTGCACCTATCCGCGCCGATCAGCATTTCCACAAAATCCTGTAGGTATACGGATTCCATCAAAAATGTGGCGAGTGCGGCGCGGGCGGTGCGAGCGGCGGATGACGTCATCCGTATTCACTCGTCACATTATACAGTTCTAAACAGAAATACTGATGCAATTCGGCGCTTTCGATGCGTACGGCGCGTACGATGCGGACAAGTGCTCGAGGCCTTGCTAACCAAAATCAGACGAGGCCTTTTGATAGGGGCATTGGGGTACCAAAATATTTTTACATCTTAAGGTATTAAGATGTAAAAATATTTTCACTTAGGTACTTTCTTGGTTATACCTAAACCTTGTTTCTGTTTCCCAGGCTAGGCTTGACGCCGTGCATAGAGCGTATGCTGAGTTTCACGGACCACTTGCGGCGGCTAAGAGTGGATAGATACGAGTACGTGGCGTTGAAGGTCATTGTACTTCTGACCTCAGGTTAGTATCTACAGAAATAATGAAATCTATCAGTTACAAAATACGCGCTATTTTTGTTTAAACGCTTTGTTTACTTTTGAAAACAGTTACAATCTCTTTCCCCATTACAATTTCACCGTGTGCTTTATTCTTTATCTATTTTTCACCAGTGATTATGAAAATTATCATGTGATGATGTTTAAGATACGTTTTACAGCGTAAATATAAATTACTCGAGGATCAAACTTGTATGAGACCACCGCAAAATCAACCTTTATACAATTTAGGTACAACTGATTATGTATCACTAGTAGCGCCTCGCGGTTTCACCCGCGTAGTTCCCGTTCCCGTGGGAATTTCGGGATAAAACATAGCCTATGTCACTCCCTGAAAAGTCAGCTTTATAATGGTGAATTTTTGAAATCGGTCCAGTAGTTTTAAAATCTTTCCTCTTTATAACATTAGTGTTGATTAGATATACATTACCTACATTGTGTATACTGATAGTTTCTCACGATAGTAATTTTTGCTTGCGACGACGTTCATGTGCTTTGAACGCATAGTTGCTACTTATACGATACGATACGACACAGTGCGAGTTAAACACTAAAGTGTTTTATAGATCGTAATAAATATAAAAAAACTAGCAGCGCCTCGCGGTTTCAACCGCGTAGTTCCCGTTCCCGTAAGAATTTCGGGATAAAAAGTAGCCTATGTCCTATTCCAGACTATAATCTATCTCTGTGCCAAATTTCATTCAGATCCGTTCAGCCGTTCTGGCGTGATAAAGGAACAAACATCCATCCATCCATCCATCTATCTATCCATCCATCCATCCATCTAAACTTTCACGTTTATAATATTAGTGAGATAATCCATCTATATTCTTCATCATAGTATTTGCTATGATATTAATAACATAATTTTCTTCAGACGCACCAGATCTTCGTGAATCAGAGAAGGTTAGAGCGTCACAAGAGAAAGCGCTGGCCGCATTACAAGCATACATCGCCACGCACTCGCCGCAAACTCCGGCCAAGTTCGGAGAGTTGCTGCTGAGGATTCCTGAACTGCAGCGGACTTGCCAAGTGAGTGTCAACTTTTTAGCAATAGATAAATCTCAGTTAGTGATTTAGGGCTAGAACATTAGAAGAAAAGACGGCGGCTGCATTAGAGGCATGTACCTATCGTAACGCACTCTCCACAAACTCCGACCAAATTGAAGAGTTGCTGCTGAAGATTCCTTTACTGCAGTGGACTTATCAAGTAAGTTTCAACCTTTTGTCTCTAGACATAAGGCTCTGTTAGTGAATAAAAAAAGGTTAGAGCCTCACAAGAGAGAGTGCTAACCTAGGACTTGTCGATAGAGTCTCCACTTTATTCTAATAGGCATAACGTTTCTTATGGTGCCGGAGAGATTACCAACAAGGTTCAGGAAAGACACCTCACGTTCAGAGCAGCAGAATAATGTCTTTTGAAACTTTAACTTATTCCCTTTGTTTCAGTTCTTCATGCAAGTCGGCAAAGAGATGCTGAATCCAGCAAATAAAAACAAAGATGGCGAAGGACCGAGCTTCAATCTACTCATGGAACTGTTGCGAGGTGACCATTGACATGTCAGCTTGACTTTGACAGGTCAAACGTCAAAGATGACACATCGGAAGGATATGACAGGTTGGGGAATCATCGTTAGAGTGTAGATACACGACATTCGTGTCGTATCGTATCGTATAAGATGGCAATCGATTTGCGGAGTAGGCCTCGAGGTTATTGTAAGAAAGACATGACAACGCGTCAAATGACATTGCTCAAAAAGCATTTTGTATGGATTTCTTGGAATTTATAATTATAAGAAATTGCCTTGTGATCGAATTTCACAAAAAAATATGAACTTGTTTATATATTTTAGTGTTTTTCTATATAGTTGGTATATGCCACTAAAAAGAAAATGATTTACTTATAGTCCAGTAGGTACATAATGATTGAATATTTTTGTATGTACATATATTATAATCTGTAAGTAGTGTATCTCTGTCAAACTTTAGCTTTATTGTTTTATGAAATAATTTCCTGTAAAAATATCATTATTGTTATAATATTGGCCTTTAGCAATGTATAAGACTGCTTGCCTCCTTGATATTCATGTCAGTGCCAAGATAATATAAAATGCATTTACTCAAGTAAAAACTTTATTTTACAACTTTATAAGTACAGTAGATCGCTAGATAACTTGGTTCAGAGTTATGTTCCTTCCAATTTTAGTCACTTTTATTTATACCTACAGTATAACCAATTTTTTACACTTGTAACAGACATTATACAGTCAAAATATACACTACTGTAAGACTGCCTAATAGTACATTATTCTAAGGTTTTTGCTATTATATTGCGTAGCTCGCACTGGGGCAATTTTCTACCAAAATTTGTTAATGTCCCAAGATATTTCGATTTCGACGGGATTTGAAACCGCAACCCTCCCTCAGTGCGGGATGCGCTGCCTATCGCACTACGAGGTCAAGTGACGTAGGAGTCGAAAAACTCTTGGACTAGTTCGAAACTTTAGTTCGAACTCAAGCGCCGTTACTTCCAAAGTCTTTAAGTCCCGTCGAAGTCGAAGTCGGATTTTTTTTTGGACATTAATTAATTTTAGTACATATTCTGCTTGAGAAAACTTTTCTAAATAGTGAACTGTGTAATTTTATAAACAGCATAAGTTACGAATAAGTTTTATTTATTCATAAACAAACTGACACTGCCACAAGCTTTTTTATGTATGTGTATTCTAAGTGCAAATAATATCTATAACTAAATATAAGGCCAAGGGAACAATTAATGATTAGATTAACTTTATCGGAAGGTCTAAATGTAATTTAGATTATCTGCAAATAGTGCATACCTATATTTTTATCATTAAAATTTTGGAAAAGCCGTTTTCAGTTCTGAATTCGAACCCTGAAAGTGGTTTGGGTTTTTTATTTATCTTATCGGATTATTGTATTCAAGTATTAGTACCTCTGTTTCGTGGTGGGCGAAGGTCTGCCTGCGACGCAGGAGGTTGCGGTTTCGATTGCCGCCTCGGAACAAATGTGTGTAAGATCTGCAGACATTTGTTCAGGGTGTTCTGGTCGTTTTCTATGTATAATAAAAAATATCTATCTATGTACCTATATCAGTTATCTAGTACCCATAACACAAGCTCTGCTTAGCTTAGGGTTAGATAATGCTTTGTGAATTGTCCAGCATTATTTATTTATTAATTATTTTTTGATGCATATTATAATATTTCGAGATAAAACATTAAGCTGTTGCATAAATAAGAAGACAAATTGGCATAAAATAATAAATAATTAACTACATAAAGAAAACTTCTTACACTTAATCATTGCCATTTTAATTAAGTTACTTAATAATATAATTTCACATATGATTAAGTTTTGTATATTTATGGAGGTATTACATGTTGTATACTTGTAAGGAGTGTGTCCGAGGGTAAAACTTTTCGGATTTAGCTGTAACATTTTTGATTAAATTCTGCGAAAATCCCGTGAACAATGATTTGTAAATAAGTTAAAAGCCAATACAAAAATATAAGTCGACAATATCATAAACTTTAAGGTTGTTAAATTAAAAAAAAACAATTGGTGTTTCAGTTTCTTGTACCCAGTAGGTACCTAAGTTATTTTATGAAGTTTCCCGAAATATTTCTTTATTAATAAAAATAATGGTTTAAAGAAATGATTTCTCTCCGAAATAAAATCAAAGCGACAACGAATCGGGTTTGTTTTATGCATAGGTTAAAAGTTTTTGTTATAATTGTGTAAATTTTATATTAATTTTATAAATATTCGGTGCAATACTTAGCATGGATTTCGGAATACCTATGCAATATTTTGGTTCTAAATCATTATTATTTATGATTTTATGCTTTGTATTTATCGATTATAAGCTATATTTAGTGTAGCTGTGAAACCAGTCAAAACACTGCCTTTTATACATAGCCGAGAGCTCAGCTTAGCGAGCTAATGCTAAATTTATAAAATATTCTCATAAATATTAGCTATAAGTTAAGTAGATTAGGTTTTGTATTTTCGTATTTTTAATAAAGCCTGTACGTATTTTGACACAGAAAAATATATAGTTCCATAATAACAAAATAATATGAATAAATAACAGATTTTATACAGATATAAAAACCAAATTTCAGAAAGAACACTAGACTAGTAGTACACTAATAAAATATGAAAAGCATTTTGTTCGCACAGAAAAATATTAAGTTCATAGTTAAAAATATATAATTCATAGTAACAGAATAATATAAATTAATAACAGATTTTATACAGATATCAAAAACCAAATTTCAGAAAGAACACTAGACTGTAGACGCTGATAATATGAAAAGCATTTTGTATACTTTACTATAAAAAAAACACGAGCTAAGTGTTTTTTTTTTGCGATTTTAATGGATTCAAACTGTTGTATTTATTAATACCAATAAAAGATAAAGGGCACAAGTACTTCAGTGTTTAGAACTAAGGTATATCTTGTAATAATTAGATGTTAAAAATAGTTTATAATAATGTTTAAAAAACAACGTGCCACTTTTTAGTTTTAAATTGAGATTTTTGTAACATTTCGATGAATTGCCAATGCTTGTATATTTTAGGACATTTTTAAACGTACTTGCTACAATTAATTTGATTATTATTTTTTCCATTTTGAAATTCATCAAAAACGAGGGTAAATATTTTTGATACGTACAAAAAACCTTACCTACAAATTCAACAAATGACAGTCAAAGCGATTGCTATATTGGAAAACGCTTCTGTTGAATAGTAAAACACACCACCGGGTTATTGATAATTCACTGATACTGCCTTAGTATCGTCACAACACTATAGTGAAAGCCAGCACTTAATTCCTAAAATTACATGTAAATCACCTCCCATACAAAAATATAAAAACACTGTCCAAAACCTAATACATTACTAAAGACTGATCCCACTTCCACATCCACTTCAGGGCAAGCCGTTTATAAGTTTAGTTTCAAATAAAGCCCTTCTAATGAACATTTATTGGGTAAATACTGCCAATACCAATTTGACGAATTAAGACCTGACTTCTTCACGAACGTGTGCGTGATGATAAGCAGAACCTGCAGTTCAAGCAGTGTCAGTAAATTACCAATACCAATGTATATGAATCATTTCACAATAGTAATACAGTTTCAGTAGAGATTGTGCTAAAATCGAAGGTTTAAAGTTTTTATCGCTTTTTCTTATGCATAAAGTAGCATGTACAATGAGCTTTACTCGTGGCATCTACATAATATTAGTGTAAAAGTTGCTGAACTGATAAATTAAGGGTAGGAAATAATTTTAAGTGCAAAATGTTGAAGTCAAAGTTGTATGTTTCTGATGGATGGATTTCTGTCACCCAACGACGAACTAAATTAATTATTCGGTCAGGCAGATGTGAAAGGAGCTTAAGGTTAGCCAATTTTGAATCATTTTTATTTTGTGAGCATTTGGGAAAATGTAGATTATTAGCACAAAATGTCATATTTTTGAAATGCTCCAAAAACACCAGTGAATCGAAGTTGATTTTATCAAGAGTTCATAGAAAATGCATTACGATTTCAAAAAAACAAAGCAAATTACGTTTCCGTTAGTTTAATTGCTTTTGGAACGCAGGGAAAATAAAAACCACATTTTTTTTTATCTCGCGCTAACCCGCGTCGAACCTCCTTAAAAACAGCAAACGTAAATATTTTTTTATGCAATAATTGTAACTCAAAATATCTAATACCTCTGGTTACATACCTAGAAACTTTGTAACCCATTGAGTTTTAAAATAATTTGTTTGGAACCTAGAAGATCTATAAATCATTTATATGACTTGGATATATAAACTCATATGACATATGACTTTGACTTCAGCACATCATATTCAGTAAAGTTGGCGGATGTATGAGAGAAGTAGCGCTTGGTCCGAAGAATTTTTATATTAAAAATTACTAGGATTGTAAGAATGGTATGACGTCCATGTATTTTTTTACGTATTGTTATTATATTATTCTGTAAGTATTATATTGTATTCTTTTATTTGTAGCGTACAAGATTTTTTATATAGAGAAAAATAAACTCAATTTTGATTTATAAGCTTTTAATTTTATTTCTCCTTAGGTACTTTGTTTTAAGTATTCCTTACTAAGCAAAAATTACTTACTTTATACACAACACACAAATCCAGGCCTCCAACATACTGGAGGCCGACATCAGCGCAGCGTATGTTGTATGAAAAAACTAAAAACAGCCAGTTTTTAAAAATTTACCTATACGTCACTTGTCTGAGGAAGTGTTTTGTTATCTCTTGTGAAGGTAAGCAAAGAAAAAAAACAAAACACTGCTCAGCAAGTAAGGTTGTTCGACGCGGGTTGGCGCGAGATTAATTGGTGTGGTTTTGCATTTTTTCTGCTTTCTACAGAGATAAATAGCGAAAAATTTATTTGCCGAAAATCCTAAGCCATTTTCTATGAACTCATGGTAAAATCAAGTTGATTCATTTGTACTTTTGAGCATTTGGAAAAATAAGAGATTTTGTGATAAAAATCTACATTTATCCAAATGCTCCCAAAATGCAAATGAATCATAATTGATTTTATCATAAGTTCATAGAAAATGATTTAAGTTTTGCGAAAAATTACTTTTCCGCTAGTTTTATTGCAAAAAAAAGTGTTTTTCTCTATCAATGACGTACAACACACTGGTGGTCGATTCTGGTGTTGCAATTAAAGGTCTGTTAAAGACCTGATTTTACAAAATTTCTAATATTTTCGTGTTGTTCGACCAAACTTGATTTTAGAATTATCTAAAACTAATCGCGCTTTTGATCGTGGTCCGAGGATTATTAGGATTTGAAAAAAAAAATGTTTTTTTTTGTTATTTGACTACAATATTACTGTTTTCGGATTTTTCCTAACAAGAGGTAAAGATTTCTAGTTCGCTTTTTTACTTTAACCTTAAAAAGATTGAAGTGAACACAAAATCAGAATGATCACTTTATTTCCTACTTACTATTTTACTCCAAGAGTACTGTGAGGTCTAAATGAAATAAAGCATCTTGATATTTGATATCTGTTCCGTTGACTGACCCACCCCATTTTTGGTAATAAAGTTGACTACCACGCTAAAAAATATTTTGACCTCGGAGTTGAAAAAAAACTTCGGTGGTACAGATTACCCCTACATTCGTTTGGAGCCTGGTCAGGGCTTGGTTTCTCGAGTAAGGTAGACTCGCATCAGCCCAGACGAAACTAGCGGTTTAAATGGTTAAATATACCTACTACGGAAACGTTACCACAGTTTCACTAATAGGGAAGATGCCTTTAAGACACTACCCACATTTAGACATAATACGACATCATGATTAAACTCGATTAGGTATTCCTAGTGAGCCCATGGTATTAATGAATATATACCTATTGAATTGAATCATTGAATCATAACGACCACAGCTGAACTTCCGTCACCAAACAAAAACTACACTAATATTACAAAGAGGAAAGATTTGTATTTTTGTATGGAACGAATAAATTTTAAAACTAATGGACCAATTTCAAAAATTCTTTTGCCGTTAGCAAGCTACATTATCACTGAGTAACATAGGCTATAGAGTATTCTAAATATAGAATAATCGCACGGGTGTACGAAGCCGGGGCGGACCGCTAATAAGATATATAAAAAACAAGGGGGTTTTACACTCACGCTTGGCTGGCGGATTGGTGACCGCAGTAGGGGTGGTAAAAATGAAACTGCTGTTCTTTCTCTGATGGGTTTCTTTTGTCAGCTCTTACGATATCCACGGGCTGGGTCCTGAATTGGAATTACGTAAAAACCACCCATCCTTTTATGACATTTTAGAGCTCTTTGAATGGCCTTCGCAATTTGCAATTGTATAGCGAAGGCCATTAAAATAGCTTTCAAATGTCAATTATATGGCGGGTCGTTTTAGCGTTATTCCACAACTAAGTGAAGGGGTCGATTTTTACGCCGCGACCGCCGCAGTCGCGGTCACTTATGATGATGATGAGGCAATATCAACTTAAGCACGTACTTTCCTGAATAAGATTAAATACTAATTTATCATTTTGATAATGAAATAATTCTTCACGCGCCCGTCGATTTTAATATAAAAACAAATTTATCTCTCTTATCAAGACTTAATTACTACTTTATCTATAATCTTAATTTTTAAAATAAAAGGACAAGTGTTCGACATTTGAAGTGATTGTCAAAATGCTAAGAGCAGTGGTAACTCTTTGTCTCTTGGGGCTGGTGGCCTGTGGACCGCCTGTCTCCCGGTCCAGGGAGGACATTGAAAAGTTCCGAGACTTTTTGGAGAGCACTACGTCCGGTGAGTGTCATATTGAAATACTTCCTACTTACTACCATCTGGCTGCGAATGGGTGTTGAGTTAGGCCTTTGTGTTACCTGAAAAAAGACCAAAAACGGAATTGAAGAGTCTCATTGAAGCATCAACCCCGTGCACACCTACAGAAAAGCTAAAGCGAAGCTTTCAATGACCAAAAGTCCTGCAGCGGTACTTCATGGAGTTAAGGCTGGTTAGGCAGGGGGATAATGTATGTACAATACACTTTCATGCAAGATGTCAGAGTAGAGCCCCGGAAACTGGTCGGTGTCAACTGGGGGGACAACTTTTTCTCCCATGGGGGAAAAGGCCTGTCCTCTCCCAGTTAAAATTATCAGCGGCAACTGCAAATGCTTCTGACCAATGGTTTTTGGAGTTTTACAATAAACGTTCCAAGTTCCAACACCCAGATCGTACCTAGTTAACCAGTTTCATAATCAGACTATTTGTCGACATTCCCCAGAAAATGGCCGCCGCATCTCCCTCCCATCCGACAACCCGAATGCCAATATCTGGGAGAACTCCGGCAAGTACCAGGGCGACATCCTACTGGATGAGGACCAAATCCAGAGCATGGTGGAGCAGTTCTCTTCGGGACGTAATGCGTACATCTTCCCCAACACAAGGTGGCCGCAGAACACTGTGGTCTATGAGTTCGCTGCTGGACATTTTGGTAAGAAAAAGAACAAGCTCTATAACTTTTGTTAGAAAAGAAATATCTCTTAACAGTAGTCACCAAATATCGGGAAGTTTCAGCCTGTGGAAGGCTTTAGAACGAGCGCAAGAAAATTTTAGGATGGGTGGTGAACAGGGGCTTATGTAACGTGATTTTGAAGCGTTTGAGTAGTTTGTATGTTCGGGGGTAAGAGTAGATGGGCGGAACTGTAAAAGTTATGCGATAAAAAATGCTCTGTCTTCTAAATATGTTTGCGACTTAGGTAGGTTTACCTTTAAACCATGGTCATGATTTCAGACGCCGCCCAAAGGAACCACATTCTGTACACGATGAGCGTTATCGAGCGGTTCACCTGCATCCGTTTCCGGGAGAGGCGCGCGGGAGAGTTCAACTACGCCCGCATCACTGTAAGTTCATTGTCTTATAGGTACATACTGCGTGAATTGTCCAGTATTTACATTTTGTCCAGTAGTACAGCGGCGCCTCTGAATAAATCTATCACTGAACTGCGATCCCCAACCCGCATGCCCAGCGACTTATTTCACCCAGGCCAGCGTCCAGCAGTGGACCATTGTAGGATGTTGAGGTTGAGGTGGGTGAATAATACGTCCTTAGGTACGTTTTCTTTATTGCTTACACAAACAACAAGGAAATTGTAATAATTCTACAAATAAAGATGACCATAACGTCTCTGCTACTTTATATGCACGTTGTTATAAAGTTGCTAGTCTGGCAGAGATCGAGAGCGTACAGGTTCTTGTTGTCATTGTTTCCTCTGAAGAACAAAAAGCAAAAAAGTAGCGTATATCTACGAATAAGTATTTATTATCATATCTCCATGTTTTACCAGGGTAACGCCGACGGATGCTACGCCAGCGTCGGCTACTGGGCCTCCCGTGGAGTCCACACCATGAACGTCGCACGCGACCGTCCCGGCTTCGGCTGCCTCGACACCATTGTGGTCATCCACGAATGGTTCCACGTCATCGGCTTCTTCCATATGCAGTCCACTTACAACAGGGACACGTATGTGAGGATCAACTGGGATAATATTTTGCGAGGTAGGTGTATTTACATTTAACTTTTACACCAGTTTATTTCACGGGCCGTGGCACAATTTATAACAAAAAAAACGTCAAGTGCGAATTTCTGTAGGTTTCATACTTTTTGAAATATTTCGTTTTTTTTTTCAGTTTGAAATAAATTTCTAAGTCTAACCCACCGCACGGTGGGTACATATTTGTACAATCGGCAAATGTTCGAAACCCTCGGCGCGCGAGTTACACTCGCACTTGGCGGATCTTGTTTAGATTTATACCTATAGCCTTCTGTTGAAAATATCTATATTGTCACTATTATTTACAAAAATATCATTGTACTGACGACACATTCTGACCACAAGGTTGTAATAAGAAGTATTATTGATATGAACCTGTAGGGCGAAAGCTTTCCGAGATCCCTCTCAGAAAGCTTTCGCCGACGAGATGTCGAGAACGAGATGTCTCTGATCTCTCGGATTCTGGTATTAAAACGAATGGTAGATAGTAAGTAAGGGGAATCTATTTCTGTACACAAGATATTTTTGTACACAGTTTCGATAGTACATAATATTTATCAATAAATATTATCTTCAGGCATGGAACACAACTTCGACCGCATCGGCAACAACCTCGTCAGCAACATGGGTCTTCCTTACGAGCACAACAGCTGCATGCACTACGGACCTTATGGCTTCTCTATCAACGGCAGAAGCACCATGGATAACCTCTGGGTAAGAGTTCTTGGTAAATTTAAACGTAAACGGTATGACGGGAGAGACACGGGCTTAGAAACACCACAGCTGCACCGGCACGATTGTTCGATGATTTCCGAGAGACCAGGGGATATAATTGGACGACCTCTGTGGCGCGGTGGGCGAAGGTCCGCCTGCGACGCAGGAGGTTGCGGGTTCGATTCCCGCCTTGGGACAAATATTTGTACGATCTGCAGGTATTTGTTCCGGGTGTTCTGGTTGTTTTCTATGTATAATAAAAAATATCTATCTATGTAATGTATTGTATTATGTATATCAGTTGTCTAGTACCCATAACACAAGCTCTGCTTACCTTGGGGCTAGATAATGCTGTGTGAATTGTCCAGCATTATTATTATTATAATTTATTTGCAAATTTGGCGAAGGCCATTGAAATGGCTTTCAAAGCCAAAAGATTTTTTTTTTACTTTTGCCTTTTTTGGGTGGTTTTAGCGTAATCAATCTCCAGGTTTAGACCTACGTCTAAGCAAATTTGAGTCCCATCAGCTGTAGAATTACGCTAAAACCACAAACCACCCATCCTATGATTGACACTTGAAAGCCATTTCAATGGCCTTCAAAGCCCCTTTAATGGCCTCAATAACAACAACTAACAATAATAATATTAATAATAATTACTTTAATACAACAACTGCGAATTACGAAGGCCATTCAAAGGGTTTTCAAATGTCAAAATAGGATGGGTGGCTTTAGCGTAATTCTACAGCTGTTTATCTGTTCCAACCATCCAAACTTTCGCATTTATAATATTAGTGTCATGTGATAGTACCTGGTGACTCGCTGTGCCCACAACCAGGCTTCACAAAATTAATGTATCTTTTATAGGGCAATGTATACGCTTCTACAACAAAACTCCTAGTGAGTTGTTTTTTTTAATTATTGCCCAAACTTACTATTTGATTTGGTATGTTACTTTGGTAAAAGTGTTCCTGGCTGGAAATAGAGTCGATTAAGACCAAATTGTTTTTTTTTTGACAAATGTAATTTTTTGGGTAAACCGTTGGTACTTTTTTCAAAAATCTTAAAATTTCAATATGTTTTTCTTCAAAATAAAACAGAACCAAACCTTCTATCTACAAAAGAAAAGGTAAAGGCCTTTAGGGGCCAAAAATTTGCCCCACCCTGTATACATAAACAGCTTATTAGATAGTAATTATAGATTATCAGTAGTAGTAATTAAATTATCAAATAAGAAACAAAATGGTATTGATTTAGTTCGCTTCTGTATTTTAGCACTAAGAAAATAAATATATGTTTGCCTTGTATTAAAACATCATTGTTCATCCAGGGACCTAACTCTGCAATGGGTACGATGAACTCGGTGACCGGCTATGACTTCTTGCGCGTCAACCGTCACGCTGGCTGCGCTTCGAGGACGGAGGATCAGCTCAAGGACTTCTTCTACGACGCCGCTACGATGAAGGAAACTGTTGTTGACAGCAAGTCTGTTGAGACTGTCGCTGATGCTGTAACTGTTGCTGATGATGAAGCACCGCTTGTTTAAAGTGTTTTAAAGTTTTTTTGTAAAGTCAAGGCTAGACATTACAAGACTTAAGTTTTGATCTTAATTGTGATTATAAATATTAAATAAATAATTAATTTCAGTCTATATTCTGGTTTTTTGATTTATTTCGCATCCGCCTTCTAAGAATTAGCAAGCTGAAGTGCCAGTGGGCCGACCATATCTCGAGATGAACCGACAACCGTTGGGGTCAACGTGGTCTTGAGTGGAGACCACGACGCGGTAAACGTAGTGTAGTATGACGCCCTGCGGCCAGGTGTGATGATGACCTGCGAAAGACTACAGGCAGATGCCGGATGCGTCAAGCTGAAGACAGGGCCTTATGGCGCTCATTAGGGAGGCCTAGGCCTCCCTAATGAGCGCCATAAGGCCCTGTATCTACTTTCTATTTTGAGAAAACATAAGCGACGCCGCTGGCGGAAGCTCATCATCATCATCACCTATGTTAGTCCACAGCTGGACATAGCTATGTCCAGCTCATCATCATCATCACCTATGTTAGTCCATAGCTATGTCCAGCAGTGGACTAACATAGGTGATGATGATGATGAGCTTCCGCCAGCGGCTTCGCACATGTTTTTTCAAAACAGAAAGTAGGTAGGTAGCCGTTAAAAAAATTCAAAAATTCGATAACTTTCTTTCTTTAGGCTTACAAAATAAGCACTTAGCCAAGTCAAATTTTATACATAAACAGTTTTATAAATAGTAATTATTATCTATCAAATAAGAAACAAAATGTTATTGATTTTGTTCGCTTCAATTTTTTGTCCACTAGTGGAAGAAGAGTTATGTTACTCTAAAAGTGGTCCAGTGATCGTGTCGTCTCATTTTTCCATTGGTTTTGGTACAGCAGCGCCTCTATCGTGCGGGCAGAGAACTACGGAAATCCCATACAAATATGATACGTCACTATCACGTCTCGATACCTATCCTATCGAATGTACTCGGGGCTCAGATCTTTGTGTACAAAATTCAGTCCATAAAGTAATAAAGTAGTTTTGGCGTTGTCTTCCGATTTCTACTCTCCTGGGAATTGTTTTTTTTAATTATTGCCAAAACTTACGATTTGATTTGGTAAGTTACGTTGGGAAAAGTGTTCCTTATTGGAAATAGAGTCGATTAAGACCAACTTATTTTTTTTGACAAATGTATTTTTTTGGGCAAACCGTACTTATTTTCTTAAAACTAAAAATTATGATATTTTTTTCTTCAAAATAAAATTAAAGGTTCCTAAGAACAAAACCTTCTAACTACAAAAGGAACGGTGGCTACCCTTATGGGGCCAAAAATTTGCCCCACTCTGTAGAGTATATTTTACTCTACATGAGCTGCTGCATAATCATAAAACGTAAGGTCGTATACGGCTTAAAACGGCATTAGGGTGCGTTTCTCATCATGCGGATTTCCATCCGCGTGCGGAGCGCGGCGGATGGGCTGGAGCAATTATAGGTTTCGGGTGACTCGCACGTGGGCGGAAAAAAACATTAACCTAAAGCCTTAAGATACGTTTTATAAGTCGGATAATACAAAGATTAATAAATTGTTATCCATGATAGGTAGCTAAGGTAGGTACATAGGTACATACATAGATACCCAACAAATAACAGTCCCGTTTTAATTGGAATAATCATAGTGATTATTCAAGATAGGTACTAATCAATTCAAGTACAGATAATACTCAATTTAATCATAATCCTATCGAAGTAATCCAAAGTAATCCAAGTATGAATGAATTAGGTTTTTCCCACGGTTTTGATTGCATACTAAAAGTTATATTAAAATCTAATAAGGTTACCGTTTCATTTGATAGGAGTATAAGACATTTATTTTCCACTCACAAACAATATTATTTATTTAAAGAAAATTACAATAAGAACAGAATACAATAATAATTACAACTAATATTTACTGAAATCTATTTTCTAAAAATTTAAGCCGTCACCAGAAAGCAAAGTGCCCAGAATGCTGGCAGCATTGCCACGTTGAATAGCAATGCTAATTCGTTGACCGAAATAAAAGCCAGCATTCCGATCACCTGTGGACTCTATTAGGAGTTTTGTTAGATCACAAAAGGTTTTCTTGGATGATGGGAAGCGGTTACGCAGCTTAAGGACGCCTTAGGGACTTACACGAGCGTTAAAAAAATTACAAGGTACAATTACTTGGTCTATAAGCAATACCTGTTTTATGAGCTGATGCTTGAGATAGGCTTATAAAAGCCCGTATTACAAGAAATACTTGAAGGTATTATACAGTCAAACTGAAATTTAAAGTATGTGTCAACTTTCGAAGCATCGATACCTAGGATCCTGGTTAACGGACTCACGGGAGAGCGACACCGAAATGTCCGCATCGAGATCGCCAGAGCAACATTCGTGAGAATGAGTAAGTAAACTGTGCTCAAGAAGATTGAATATCAATCTCCGCACCAGCTTTGTCCAATGCTACGTCTGGTCAATAGTCCTGTATGGCTGCGAGGCATCTCACTAATATTATAAACGTGAAAGTTTAGATGGATGGATGGATGTTTGTTCCTTTATCACGCCAGAACGGCAAAACGGATCTGGATGAAAAATGGCACAGAGATAGATTATAGTCTGGAATAGGACATAGGCTACTTTTTATCCCGAAATTCCTACGGGAACGGGAACTACGCGGGTGAAACCGCGAGGCGCTGCTAGTAGACTATAAATAAGACCTTCGCAAACGAATAGAGTCGTTCGAGATGTGAGTGTATCGTCGTATGTTACGCATAAGTTGGACTCATGAGATCACAAACATTGAGGTCCTTAAACGAATAGGAGTCAAGAGACCTAACCTTGTAAGAACCATCAAACAGAAAAAAGTTGCCTCGGACATGTTTTACGACATGATCGATATCAAATGGGGCAAGTGATAATGATGGGGAAGATACAGGGTAAAAGAGCAGTTGGTCGGGAGACTGCCTGGCTCCGCAATATAAGGCACTGGACTGGCATTAAGAAAGCAGAAGATCTATTCAGGCTAGGCCTAGATAAGGAAAAATTCAAGAGGATGACCGCTGACCTTCATTAATGGAGAGGCACTATTAGAAGAAGAAGCCAACATTCGTCCATTCCCGAATCCCTACTAACCTTGGAACTCCATAGATGGCGTAATGATATTTGGCAAGTAGTTTTGTCAAACCCACCGACCTATGTATTTCTATGGTCAAACCTTTATTAATAACAGTCGACTGACCTAGGAGAGTCATAAACCCGTTTCCTGTGGGTATCATTTAAAAATACATGATCATGAATAATCTAGAATAAACACTTTTTTTTAATGTTTCACTGGTACTTATTTGCTTGATGATAAGAGTATTTTCAAGTTATTTTCTGATTTTATGCGTTCATCCTTGGACATTGCCACTGGCAGATCCGTAGTAAAAAACAAGTCAAAGTTGACTGTAATTTGACGGTCACAGCGCCATCTATTATGTGTGGATGCCTTTGTGGCTATTCATATTTTGGTCCGATATAGTGAGCGATTTGTTTTATTAGTAGAAATTCAAAACCTAATTACGTAGTTTAAGTCCTTAACTGATAATATTAATAAGATAATAGAAAAAACCCGATACACTGTACAAAAGCTACGACTCATCAGGTTCAGCGGTTGTCTTCGTCATGTTGCGCGCGGCTTTGGTTCTCTGCTTAGGGGTTGGGCTGGTGGTTGCCACCCCGGCTATTGTGAGGAGCTTGGAGGAGATCCAGGCTTTTAGAAGCTTCTTGGAAAACACGAAGAATAGTAAGTACTCAACCATTCGTTATTGCGGACCTTGTATAATATTTCGAAGATTCTAAGTGTGTCATTATGCAAGTCCTGTCAACAAACCTAACCTCATAATGCATAAAATATTGGAAAAGAACATTATAACAACTTAACTCCCTTGAAAATTATTCATAATTACAAGCAAAGCAAATTTTTCGTAGACATTGCTACGCCGTAAAGTCGCGTAGAGGCCAAATGAATTTATTACACCTGTTTCGTAGACTGCTACAAGAGGCTACGCCGCCGTAGCAACGTAGAGACCAACATTTTGATCAATCTTTGTACAGACTCGCTTTCTTTTAGAGTAACAAATTTTTTTTTTTTAAATCATTTTATTTTATTTATTATTATTATAGATATTTTTTTTATTTAATTACATTTATAACTTTATAACTCTACTATTTATAATTGAACTGGGTGAAAGTTCCTTACCATTAAATACCGATTTGATTTGATTTTTGATTTGATTTAATCCCCTATTAGACCGCCTAAGAGCCTAAGATCGTCATGTTCAATGTCTCAAGTCGCGTTTCGTGAGAGTTTTCCATCAGTAAACCAGTTTTTAATGAAAATCTGTCAAAAAATCGTCAATTGAGACTTGCTCAAATCTGATTGATCTTAAAAAAATTGAAGTGATAATAAATCGAAGTTATCACTTTATTTCCTAGTTTAACCTAAGTAATTGAATTTTGTAAGCTCCAAGAGTTCATTTGCAGTCAATTTTTCAAGATCATTTATTAAATCACCTCTTCTCTCTTCCAGCCAACGATGCCACTTTCCAAGCCCGCACACAATCCCTACCCCAGGTCAACGCCGAAGAACTGAGCGGGAAGTACCAGGGAGACATAGTCCTGGACGACTTCATCATCGAAAGTATGCTGATGGACTTCGCACAGGGAAGGAACGCCTACACCTGGCCTAACACCAAGTGGCCCAATGATACTGTGGTCTGGGAATTCGGAGAGGGAGAGTTTGGTAATAAAATACTTTTCATTCCCCCATCTCCGAAAGAGTATTTTGCTCTTCGATATCTGAGCTAGAGGATAAAGTAAATTGAATTTAGAACATCGTGCACATGATGTTAATAAAATTGAATTTAGAACATCGTGTGCACGATGGTAAAGGTGTGTAAGTTGGGTTCGATTACCGGATAAAACAAGTAACTTTTCAAAATTCTGTGAAAGAATATCTTCTTATTTTCAAGAAAAAGTATGTTCAGTAACCTATTCTATTTTGAATATTTCGAGTAGCAGCCCTCCCGCGGCTTCGCACGCGGTTTTCAAGTAGCCTATGCCGAGATCTCATTTACCTCACTGCCAAATTTCATTAAGATCCGTTCAGCTGTTTAGGCGTGAAAAGTAACAGACAGACAGAGTTACTTTTGAATTTATAATATTAGTATAAATGGATATGAATAAGTCATAAAAAGTAGAAAAGAAACAGGGTCACTAATTTGTTCGGTTATTTACCAAACAAATTAGTGACCCTGATTTTGATAATAGATCAATCGAAAACTGATAAAACAAACTCATTTAATAATAATATTGTCAATGTTATCTGATAATAAATTATAAGATAAAAATAATCCACTTAATTACCTCCCTCCACATATTCATACTTAACTTGATTGTAATAATCAAATCAGCTAATCAAATCAATAACAAAGTAGTAGGTGCCTTCTCATGCGTAAAAACAATAAATCAATCAATCATCATCAACAGTCACGAAAATAAATTGCAGAAATTTTCCTACTGGTTTTGGCTGAAAACCAGCGCCCTATCACGAATAGTTCCGCTATTTGTGTTAGAGCACCACGCTGAGCCAGGACCTGTTAGACATGCCTACGTACACACGCTACACACGCTATATCCACCAACCCACGGATGAGCTGCTTAGTACCCACCATCATCATCATCATTTACTTATTGCATCATAGTATGGTACATAAAATTTGTCAGAACTTATTGACTATAATTAATAGATAATACCCACAATATGTACCCATTCAGGGTGTTGCAATGGGAGATAATTTATACTACCAGTAGTTTATTAATATGATATGAAAGGTATGTCAAAAATTATAGAACATTTCAATTACATGTCACCAAATGTATCACTTAAAAATTCATTTAATTCGTAGTAGCATTTATTCAAAAGCATCTGTTTCAATCTTATTTGAAAAATATTATTATTTTCTTGGCGTTTTAACTGGCCCACTGTTTTTAACTGTGTCTTTGTAGTTTTAGCTAGTAGACTATAGGCATTTAAGTAGCGTCTCTGTGTTTGTAATTTACCCTGGTTTATTCTTTGTTTTTATTTAAATTTAGTTACAGTAATTGTACCTATTTGCGTGTACTTTGTATGTCTAATAAACCATTTCATTCATTCAATTCATTCAAATGTACAAACATGTGTTATTGGTCGGCAGGTAGAAAATGCCTCGGCATTAAGCCCACCCTTTTGTACCTTAGTGCAATAAAGTTTTAAATAAATCAAAATAAATAGACTTTACCAGTTATTCCTGGGGTTATTCTGTGCCTTAATTACATATTGTGACAGCATGACGTCACGTCTTTGTATTCTCTGATTGGTATTTAACGTGTCATGGCGGATCTCTGTATTAAGTAGTTTTGTTTTATCAATATAATCAAAATCTCGATCAAAATAAAAAATATAACAGGTGTTTGGTAATCTATGGCTCAGATATAATTCGGTTACTACATAAATTGCTGATTTTAAGTAACTGTCATCATCCCTATTCGCCACCGGATACCCGGCTACCGGCTACCCGGCGACCGGCACGTGTGATAAGCCACTTACTCCCTTCTTTCACGATCCTGTATAATTCTGGGTTGTATAATTCTGGTTTAATTGTGAATTCGCTAACCTTGTTATAAATGTCCAGGACCGCTGCAGTCTGCCGCCATCGAGGAGGGCATCGCCGACATCGAGAGGCACACCTGCATCAAGTTCCGCTACCGCGAGCCGCAAGACACCACCTTCGTCAGAGTGACTGTAAGTCATTTACGTAATTAAAAACAGCCAGTGAGAAACGAAACAATTATTTTAAACTTACGCGATCTGAACACATATTTATAAATACTATTTAACGGGTATTTATCGCGTTTAATTACCTTATTTTCCCAACGTTTCGACAGGTTTACACACTGCCGTGGTCACGGGATAAAACCATTATTATTACTTTTAGCTTGTGATGCGAAACAGCGCTACACCAAGTTTTTCAATTAATGTATGTATTTATTGCTATACTGGTGTATATATGCTCTACTCGATGTAGAATGTTTGTAAATAATTGATTTATAAGTACCATTGAATTTATAAATCCAGATTTCATGGTTTTCCTTTCACCTAATTTATCAAGTTTGTTAGAGAGATTTCATCCTGACTATTGACCCTAACGATCGATGCAATAAAAGTACAGGGTGTAATTTTCAGATTTTAGTCGTTTCGATTCCCGGGTGTGGCAATCGAATTTTCGAAAATCTTTGAATGCAGTTTTCTTTCTTTTCAAAAATAGAGGAATGTTTTCTTTGAGTAAAATGTTCTATCTACAGAATTAAGAGTACTCTCCCTCCAGGTGGCATTACAAAGTTCCACCCTGTATATAAACAAAATAACCCTCCCCTGTTGGTAGTCGGGTAAATATAAGGCCGATCCGTTCAGTACTCTTGGCTTGAAGAAGTAACAAATGCATCCATCGATCCAAACTTTCCTATTTAAAATTAATTAATTTCAATTCAATTTATTTACTTACTAGCAGCGCCTCGCGGTTTCACCCGCGTAGTTCCCGTTCCCGTAGGAATTTCGGGATAAAAAGTAGCCTATGTCCTATTCCAGACTATAATCTATCTCTGTGCCAAATTTCATCCAGATCCGTTTTGCCGTTCTGGCGTGATACAGGAACAAACATCCATCCATCTATCTATCCATCCATCTAAACTTTCACGTTTATAATATTAGTGAGATATATAGTGAGATGAGATTCCATTAAAACGATCATACAAGGAACCTTACCTACACTGATTAATTAGGAATACAATCAAAAAGTTACAAATTTCAGATTATAAGAAGCGACTACAATAGTTAACCATGATTTTTTTCTTAGTGTGTTGTGAATTAATTCCACTTAAGATTAACCCCTTCGTCTCCCTCAGGGCCAAGCCAACGGCTGCTACGCCAACGTCGGCTACTGGGCAACCCGTGGAGTCCACACCCTGAACCTAGCTCGCAACACACCCGGCGTCGGCTGTTTCCGCCACGCCACGATCGTGCACGAATGGATGCACATCCTCGGCTTCCTTCATATGCAGTCCACGTATAACCGGGATGAATATGTCAGGATCGCTGTGGAGAACATTCAGCCTGGTAAAATCATTGAAAGATCGAATAATGTTTTACTTCACATCATCATTAAGCATCTGCTGGCTGACCGAGTCGTAAACGACGTTGGTGACTCGGCAAAAATATCAGAAGGGTTAATAATTCAACACCTGACTGACTCCAAGATGATTTAACAGCCAAGATTGGAAAGCTACTCATAAAAACAGTTCCAATAAAAATTTAAATCCTAGATAGCGCATGATTCAGTAGCTACGTTGGTTAGAAGTACAGGGTGCCACGTAACATGTGTACTGAGCCGAAAGGTGGTGATTCTGGACCCAGAGTGGTTCAACTTGCGACTACTTTTTTTAAAATCAATAATTTGATTAATATTGTTTTTGTTTTTGAAAATGTTTTTCATGCTATTCGTATTCTTTTACTTGTACTCTTGAAAATATTTTAAAATATGAAACTTAATTTGCTTGTTTTTTCAACAATTCGAGTGTTTTGCCATGAAATCTTAATATATAAAGGAACAAGCTATTTTCTGGGGACAACGCCCAGCCCAAACCACTGATGCTAGACAGCTGAAATTTGGAGGGTAGGTACCTCTTATTCACAAGCTCCCGATAAGAAGGGATTTTTTTTAATTCCACCCCTAAGAGGGTTAAAAGAGGGGTTGAAGTTTTTTTGGTGTTTTTTCTTACTCCTACTTTTCTTACCAATAGCCCGATTTGCTTTAAACTTACAGACAATACTAAAAATAGAAAATTATTGAACACGTGTTTCAGGATTTTCCAAAATTATAATGCAATTGACCTGAAATTTTCCGTGTTTATAATGTTGTATAATGTTTTCCAGGAATTTAAAAAAAACCCCTAAATGTAACCGATAAAGTGTATGTCGAAATAAATGCTATTCTATTTTGAGAAAAAATATTACAAACTTCGTAAATGATAATAAACAATCAAATTCATCGATCGTAACCGAGATTGGTTCTGTTTTCAAGAGAACTAAAACCACCAAGATATATATAATAAGCATGCGACTTTCTAATCTCAGTGTCTTGAATCCAGGAACCGAGAACAACTTCGACATCTACACCAGCAACCTGGTGGATAACCTAGAAATAGAGTATGACTACGTCAGCTGTCTGCACTACGGACCATACGCCTTCACCATCAACGGACAACCAACTATTATCGCTCTTCAGGTTGGTAACACATATTAAGGCCCAACGCAACCGGCTTAAAAGGCCCACCTAGAAATTGTTAACGATATTATATATTACTAGCAGCGCCTTGCGGTTTCACCCGCGTAGTTCCCGTTCCCGTGGGAATTCCGGGATAAAAAGTAGCCTATGTTCTATTCCAGACTATAATCTATCTCTGTGCCAAATTTCATCCAGATCCGTTCAGCCGTTCTGGCGTGATAAAGGAACAAACATCCATCCATCTATCCATCCATCTAAACTTTCACGTTTATAATATTAGTGAGATTTGACGACCTCTGTGGCGCGGTGGGCGAAGGTCTGCCTGTGACGCAGGAGGTTGCGGGTTCGATTCCCGCCTCGGGAAAATATTTGTATGATCTGCAGATATTTGTTCAGGGTGTTCTGGTCGTTTTATATGTATAATAAAAAAAAATCTATCTTTGTATTGTATTGTATTATGTATATTAGTTATCTAGGACCAATAACACAAGCTCTGCTTAGCTTGGGGCTAGATAGTTGCTAGCTGTGTGAATTGTCCAACATTATTATTTGATGATTTTTATTTTATTACGTTGTAATGTGTTATTTAATGCCTATATAATTTAAAAATGGATCATGTGTCTGAATTAAAGAATATTATTTATTTATTTTTTATTTTTATGTATTCCAGGAGCACGAGGGCGTTATGGGCCAACGAGAGTACATCACTGACAAGGACTGGCTTCGTATCAACAGACACTACAACTGCCCTGGAGCTTGGGATTAACTACTAACCTAGCTTAAACCTAAGTACATAATATAAAACATAAGATCCCGGGTTAATCAAGCCTAAGACCCGACTATGCTGATGACAATAAAGTTGTTAGGTATGTTCTTAAAATCAAGTCTATAACCGTGCACAAAATTGTAAATACAGAGATTTCGTAAAAAAATGCATTATGTTTTATTTTTAACGGTCAAAAAAGGAGGTTGTTCTTTGTTCGACTGTATGTAAAAACATACAGCCGTACAAAGAGGATTCCGTACCCAAAGGGTAAAACGGGACCCTATTACTAAGGCTCCGCTGTCCGTCTGTCCGTCTGTCACCAGGCTGCATCTCATGAACCGTGATAGTTAGACAGTTCTCACCAAAAGTCCTGCTCCGGTACTTCAAGGAGCTGGGCTGGTTAGGGCCTAGTTAGGCAGGGGGACAATGCACAATACACTCCCATGCGAGTTGTCAGTGCAGATCCCAGTTCCCCCACTTCGAATTAGAATTAGAATTAGTTAGACAGTTGAAATTTTCACATATGAGGTATTTCTGTTGCCGCTATAACAACAAATTGAATAAATTTAATATTTAAGGGGGCCCCTACACAACAGACATGATTTTTTTCCCGTTTTTATAGATATTGGTACGGAATCCTTCATGCGCGAGTCGTAAATTTCTTGGAGATTTCTAAGAAATTAAAAAAGGTCCCAAAACTCTTCGAGTTCGGCGGTACTCGAATGCGAGACGAAACACCCAGAGTGCGAAAGCTTACGCACCTTCGAAACACATTTAATTAACCTTTGCCCTGCTACATGGTATCATTATGTGTCCATAACATAATATCTTAAACATTTACACAACACTTTTTCCACACTCAAGTCCAAATCACCGCTATTTTTACCACATTAGCAAAAACGGCACAAACACCGAACCATAAACTTTTAAATTCAAAACACGGTTAGTTTTTTTATATGTCCCTTGAGGGCGACCTCTCGCGTTGTCGAGCTTTGATCTGGCAAGTCGACGCCGCACTAAATATTGTCAGGACAAATTCACGTTGTTTGAGATCATTCTGATTTAACTTTACCAGTTGGTGATTGCGATTTATCGTGACAAATGCAGTGAATAAGGGTTTAATATGCGTTTGATGAGCAAAATGATTGGTTTGAGGTATTTTTGGTTTTTATGATATTCATAAATATGAAATTCTCCGTTCAAATAAATTAGTAAGCTAATTAAACTTTAGTTCAATGAAGAATTCTACAGAACAACGTGTATAATTACTTAGCTATCTAGATAATCAACTTGTGTTGTAAACGAAGTGAAAGAAAAGTAACTTAATACAAATCGGAGACTTGTACTCTATGGATCATTTGAGATACCTCTTGATAGTTTGCAATTGTGTTCCATTTAGCTCAATAATAATTGTTTCAATTGTAAATATGAATTCTATTTTTTTCTATTCATTTTGTAATTTTCTTTTTAATCCAGTTTTATTAAAGGATGTGATAATCTTTATTAAAAACAGAATTACAATACATGAATTAAGTCATATAAAAAAAATTGAGGTATGTATGCATATAGGTACCTAGGTACATACATAATAGCCACAACATTATAGTTCTAACTATTCCAAATTTTAAAAAAAAACTATACAAAAAACTTTTCAGAAGCTTCAGTAACTCCGTAACTCTATACTTAAACCGTACACAGAATAATCAGCAGTGAACTAGTTCTTCGAAGGAGTATCGACCACCCTGCGCCCGCGCAGTATCAGTTACACTGTGCCGCCCGCGCCGCTGTCAACAACCAAGCCAGTAGTCCGTGACCGTGCTAGGTAGGTATAGGGAGATCAAATGTATAACCAACTTTGAAATAAGTTGGGTCTATGTTCGACTGTATACGTTTTATAAACTTTTTTACGTGTCATCATCGATTTCTTAGTCAATTTTATGGTGGACTAATTTGGATCATTCTTCTGCTATTGTGAATGAATAAATGAATGAACACTTTATTGTACTAAAAATTAACATGAATGAAAAATCTTATATACAAAATAAAATGTATAAAAGGCGGCCTTATCGCTGAGAGTACTACTTGTCCTTACAGTTCAGCCATTCCCGAAAAGAAAATAACATAAAAACTTAACCCCTAGAGATGCAGCGTAGCACATGCAAAGTTAAAAAGACACGAAATGTCCCAACACTGACAAGCACTTAGCGATATACCGCTAAAAAGATAAGGACATCACAAAACTGTCGAATTGTCACAAAAAAGTGTCAAAAACCACTTCGCCTTCAGAAAAAAGCTAAAAAGCTACCAAATCTATTTTAAGAAGAGTGTTTTTAATTAAAGTTCTGTACAAATTAAATGCTTCCTCAGGATATCTGAATATGATTAGTTTTATCTCGGCATATTTGTAAGTTTACGATTTTACTGATTGGTGTTACAAAAAAACACAGTTAAAAATTAACTTGGGAGTGTCAGCTACACAAATTTATCAGTACCTACCTAGATTTTTTTTAAATAGGTTTAACTAGTTCAAACTTTGAACAGGTAGGTAGGTATTATAACCTAAAACGGGATAAATTTCAAGATAGTGATAATGTTGTTTTCAGTTTCTACATTTTGGCACAGTTGAATACCACACGGTCAACATTAACTTAGTAACCAACTGGTTCGACTGACATTCGCAATTAATGTTCCTTCGATTTTGAAAATAACAATAACAGAATAAAACAATTACTACGACACTTATATCTATTACCTAAAAAACTAAGCGTCAGCAGAAGGCAAAGTTCCCAGAAAGCTAGCAGCATTGCCACGTTGAATGGCAATGCTAATTCGTTAACCGAAATAAAAGCCAGCATTCCGATCACCGGCGGTGGACTCCATTAGGAGTTTTGTAATGTAAAAATGTAATCTTTCTTTATTGAGTGTCCACCAGCACTAACACAAATTACAAATTATAAACCGTATAGACATGTCATAAGGATTATTTTTTCTGGTCGGCGGCGCCTGCGCACCTCGGTGGCACGACATTCCGGAAATGCCAACAGCACGGTTAGTTTGCCACGGAACCCATTAATTTGGCAAACGTCAACACGACTGTTTGGCAATGTGGCGGAACGCCAATGATTTGGATATTAGTCAAGAAAGATGGATTGTAAAGGCATCTTGTGTGGTAAAGCAAGGCCAGGCATAAATAAATTAATAATAATAATGAATAAATAAAGCCAAAATTTAGGTATAAGATGGTTGAGGTGGTTTTAAACCGAGTGAAAAACGCTGATTTTCACGTCAATTGCGAGAAAATGAAATTATCAAACGTATCTTCAGTAAAATATTACACACTTTTTAATCGACTCGAAGGAGGAGATTCTATGTTTGTGATCGCAGTGAAGGTGTTACATATAAGGCAGCTGCTGATCTTCCTCTGGTAGGTTCCCTTAGTCGCCCCTTACGACATCCACGTGCTGGCTTGGAGCCGTTGTAAAGGTCGATTCTTTCGACGCGACCGGCTCGGAGCGGCCGAATATAATTACATACTTTTACTCGACCTAATTTTCTAAAACAGAAACAAATACCAATTTTCAACAGACATATATTAAAAATCATCAATTACTCTGTTCTACCTCAGCTCCCAAGTAAAGCCGAACAACTTATTTTTTGGATATTTTTCGTTAGTGCTAAAATTAAACTAATTAATTGTACGCGGTGACGTGAGGGATGGTGAAATTTAGTTGAGGTAATTGTCAAGCGTGCGAGCGTGCTGTGACCATGGGTTTTGACATTATTAGGACTTTATGAAATTATTAAAATAGCACATATTATTAAAGATACTTAGAGGGCTCTACGGGCTCTAGGTACACGTGTACTTAGTCTTACGTTTATTTTGCAAACCCGATACTTAAGTATCGTTCTAACTTAGAACAACAAAACACGATACTAGTGCTAGAACTTCTAACACTTTCATGGTTCAAGCCAGGCGCACACGTCGGTCTGCGGCGTCAGCGCCACCGTGAAGCGACGCCGCCCGCCGAGGCGCGCCCTTGCGGGTCGGTTAACGCATTCACTGCCACCGCTGAGTAGCCACTGGCAGTGTAGTGTAGGTAACGTAAGACAAACCTATCGTACGACGTCACTCAATGACAAATAGAAGAAAAATAGAATTGTATTTTTTATTGTATATTATTAAATGTAAACATATCAGATTACTGTAACGTCATCCACTTTTGATAAATATACAAATTACCATTTAGAAATTAGAGATAAAAATCTAGTACAAAAAACCTTGTTTCACATCAACAAATATTCAGTACAGAACCAACTACAGTCGTGTTATTTACACTACCAACCAACATAAACAGCAATAAATGCGTTAACCGACTTCAAAAAAAGGAAGCGGTTCTCAATTCGGCTGCATATTACTTGATATCTCCACATCCTCCTCCTCAGCAGCCTTTATTGGTCCACTGCTGGACACAGCCCTTCCCCTGATAATAGTCTGATATCTCCGCCTATATGGTTAACCGATTTCGCTGGTTCTTTTACTACATTTATCTTTATATATTTATAACATCAAAATTTTCTACACAGACCTACAGAATAATCCTGAGAGGTGGTCCCATAAAAAAATAATCCTAAGAGATTAGGTACTTTTTATCCCGTGACACTAGAAAAACAAAGAATAATAACTATATTTTTCATATTTTTAACAGATCTCAAAACATGGAATGTATACCGGAAGATTCGATGACAAATGTGAGTTCACGCATTATTGAGAGAACATCCCGCGATGGACCCGTCAGGATCGCACACCGTGACTCGGCTGGTGGCGAAACGTGATTTATTGCCTGTAGCTCGCTCGCCAGAGGAGAGCTTTGTGTCAGTTACCTACTCTACTTACTAGCACAACTTTTGGAAAATAGGGAGCATTAACGTATTAATAGCAAAATAGGGGTAGTTTACTCTGAGAGATTGAAAGAAAAAACTTAAGCTCGGGCAACATGCCATTGAAACATACACACATTGGTAGCAACATCTTTCTATTATATGGTGTAGGTATCTGATACTTCCTATCAATAGTATCTATGTTTTCACGCATTACTGAGAGAACATCCCGCGATGGACCCGTCAGGATCACACCGTGACTCGGTTAATGGCAAAATGTGATTTATTGCAGGTAGCTCGCTCGCCAGCGGAGATCTTTGTTTCAGTTACTCTACCTACTAGCACAATTTAAGGTAAATAGGGAGCATTGACGTATTAATAGAAAAATAAATAGATTTACTCTGAGAGATTGAAAAGAAAAAACTTAGGCTCAGTGTAAAATCCATTAAAACACCCAGCGGTGAGTTCATATACCCTAAAATTTTATTAAAACCCAGTGCTTTTAGGCCGAGACGTTCTAATGGTGACGTTCTGAGCAGGCATCAAAAAGATTCCAAATCAGACTTCTTTCTCAAACACCACTAAGGAAATAAAATAAAATAACTTATTTTTCTTTTATTCTCAGATTAAATTATGTTCGTCTCTAATGTCGTTCCGTTTATTTTATTTTCAAAGCCAGAGTATAGTCTCGTTACGCGCAGCCGCAAACGAGATGTCTTTGCCGCGCATCTCGAGCTGTCTCCCCCAATTATGGCCGCCATGACAGTTTCGCGCGCTTGCTTTTGAATTTAGAACATTCGGTTTGAAGTTTTTGTTTTTATTTTATTTTTGAATGACGATCACTCGAAAGTTGTGCATTTTTAAGAAGCGATGTCGTCCGTAGTTGGTCAATGATTAAAGCCATTTAATTGACTAGCTCATGGTTTAGCTGTGACGAGATTATTGACTACCGAACTGAATATAAATTTGAGCTTAAATTTATTCACGGTTGTATTGTATAGAACCTGAAGTTTCTAAAAAAACACAAACACATGGGTACAGGTTTCAGAAATTCATACAGTTTTATTCATTACGCGTCTACGAAAGTGCTACGCCTAAGTCAAAATTATGTGCTACGAAATCCACATTTTTTTATTTCAATTGGTAAGGTATATATAGGTATAATATATCACTGTGATCAAGGTAACTTTAAAACTGCTGTCATTGACTTATGCATAACCTAACTAAATACCTAAATATGAAAAAAAAAAGTTTTTTGAGACATGATATCCATTAAGAAATGAAATAAGTTCCCAAAAAATTTCGGTTTCGGCGGGACTCCGCCTTATTTCATTTCTTAGAGATACCCAAAGAGCGAGTAAGCACTAAGTATAACAAAAAAAAACATGATATCAATTCTAGAGAATACTTACCATTGAATACGATCGAAAATATGGAAAAAAGTTCCGGTTTTCAAAATATATATCTATGACTACAAAGTTATATCATATCCCTCTGGCGATGTCGAGCGCCACGCTCCACGACTACTGGCGTTTTTCAACATTTTACACTAATTCGAAGCGACGGGTCGCCGGTTCTATTCCCGGACGAGACGCTGGCACGGATGCCGTTCAATTATACAATTATAGGTGCTATTTCAATGAATTTTATTTACAGTGATGTGCTTTGATTCAATTGTATGAATCAATCGTGGCATGGCTGTTAGCTAAAATAATAATTTATTTTGAGGGTAGAGTAGGAAGATCTATATTTTGTGGGCCCATGATCAAATAGAAAACGAAACGTATGCGACTTTGTTTTCTATTGGAAACTCTTTTGATATCTGTAAAAGTTTACATACTTTCTCACTTAGGTATAAATGTATTGTTTAATAGCTGGCCGCGCGCTTTTCATGCATCCCATATTTTCAGGTTAATATAATGTATACTAAGCAAATAACGTGGCTTTCCATTGGTAAAAGAATTTTCAAAATTGGTTCAGTAGATCCAGAAATTACCCCCTATAACTTCACAAACTCACAATCTTTAGCTCTTTATAGTATAAGTAAAGATTATTAAGTTGATGGGTAAGTTGTACCATGGTCGTCAGTTTTAAAGTTACAAGACCTAATTTATATGTAAGTAAATCCATTTCATAAAAGTAACAGGTAAACGATGGCAAATCATTTAAAATTTAAATCTAGCGGCAAAATAATAAATATAATAATGCACGTATACTTATTTTTCGCTTCTTCCACTTGTGGACAAAAAATTTAAGCGAACAAAATCAATAACATTTTGTTTCTTGTTTGATAATTACTATGACTTTTAGACTTTTACTGACAGTAGATATGCTTGCACCTCGAAGGAAGTTCTAGATCAAGACGAACTGAAACTGCTCTACCAAGTAACTTAAGCGATAGGTAACTCATACAGATATAAAATTTTCTTTCTAATTTAACGAAGCATAGTCTATCACTTGCGAAAGACTATGCTTCGTTAAATTAGAAAGAAAATTTGATATCTGTATGAGTTACCTATCGCTTAAGTTACTTGGTAGAGCAGTTTCAGTTCGTCTTGATCTAGAACTTCCTTCGAGGTGCAAGCAATAGTTAGTTAAATTGAGTCGATCGTAAAAAAATCTCTCATCCGCGTCCGCTACCGCATAAACTTATCAAAACCAATTACCTAAAAAGTTTGTTCTAATTTTCTCTACTCAGCGACCATAAATAATACATGTTGACGTGTCAATTATTGCCTCAATCGTTTCCCGCCTAAACATTTTTTCAACAAAGGCGTTGCCAATCAGACCACGCCTCTTCGTACACAAATTTCAAATTAGATGGACATCCTACTTTCTACCCACGTTTCAATAACCATTCTATTTAAATATCGATAGAGCTCTATATTCTTTGGTATATAAAACCATTCGATGTTTGAAAATTTGAAGTCTAAAGTCGAAGCCATAGAGGTTGTATTATCTTTATTCGTGAATGGGGTGTCTAAAGAGGTTGTGCCCTTTTTTTCTTCAGCCAGTAGCGCACATATGGCTAACGTCAGATTCTCGCCAGATCACTGCAAAGGTTCCATTAGTTCACACATTAGCATGAGTTAGTCGAATTATTTAATTAAATAAAGTAATTCAATAAGCGAGTGGATTAATAACGATTACTTGGATCGGACAAGTTCGATTGGACTCTGTGTTATAGACTATAGTAAACGTGACAGTGAAGAATTGCACATTCGTTTTTGATTAACGCTATGGATAAAGGTGAGTGCAATTATATTAGAAGTTTATTTTTTAAGAGTGATTACGGACTAAACACTAAAATGTTAAAATCTTATAGGTACTACCTATAGGATTTTTTTAGGAGCTGTTGGAATCCCCTTTTGTTTTTCGTATATTTCAGCCTGGATTTATGACGTAACAAAGCATGGATTGTATGAACTAATTCAATTGTTTAAAAAATCTAAAAACCAACATTAAATCCCTTAGGTACTTTTAAACCGTTTTTAGGTGTGAAATTAATTTATGGGACCACCTATGAAAAATTATCTATAACAACTGCAAAAAAAAAAACAAACAACAACAAGTATACCTTATTATTAATATATATAATGACGTAGACCTAAGATGACGGAGAAATCAACGAACATATAAATTTCTAAGAAATGCAATAAGTTCCCAAAAAATTCCGGTTTCGGCGGGACTCGGGAATTTTTGGGAACTTATTTCATTTCTTAGAGATAGGTACCCAAAGTGCGGGTAAGTACTGTAACAAAAAATCATATAAATTCCTCTTTTTTCGAAGTCGGTTAAAAATAAAAGACAATCGTAACAGTTTTTGAAATTTATAAATACCAACTTAGCATTTCTGGACTAACAATCAAACAGGTAGTCTGCTACGTCGGTATAATATCCGGATGGATATTATTTTATAACATTATTGTTTCTGATTTATCCCTTAAACTAATCCCTTAACTTTACCCTGTTTTAAATTACATACACAGGTGTCCCGAAACCTCGTCAAGCCGAAAGCGGAAGAACGGTGGGTTCAAGACGAACCAGAAAATCCCACTCAAACAGTTTCTGAGTTATAGGCTTTTTACTGAAAATCTGTAGTTCTCTGCCCAGCGCTACACTTTTCTATGCTGTGACTACAGATGTCAATATTTTGTCATTTTTATTGATGTATTACAAACTCAAATAATTAATTCATAAATTTATGTGCGAAAAAAAACATAATGCTCATCGTTTAAAAAAAACAGTTCTAGTTTTGGCAAAATCATTTTCAATGTTAACTTTGACTCTTCATACTGTAAAAAAATCACCACGATAGGCTGACATGTTCTTTTAAAAGTTGGCGAAGTTATCCTAGATTTCGTAGTTTAAAACGTATCACTTTTAGCTTAAAGATTAACATTATTTTGTTTTTATGAAATAATGCCTATAATCCAAACAGTTTCACATTTAAAACAGTAAATTTTACCTATTAAATATTTAATTAAACTAGTGCAAATGAGGCAGATAATAATATATTTTTGAAATAAATAGATAATGACGCTATTTGATGTAAGTTAGAGTGAGGCAGGTAAAGATGCTGAAGACGGGCGCTATGGCGTTCATTAGGGGAGACCTATGTCCAGCATGTAGATCCAGTATGTAGATGACGCCATCGAATGCTACCAACCATTTTCACTATTTAGAAATTTGAAGTCGGTTTATTTTATAGTTTTCTATTAATATATTATATAATATTAAAATAAGGTAATATTTGTTTGTTTGTTTGAATTGAATAGGCTCTGAAACTACTGGAGCGGTTCTGTAACCATTCGTATTCTACATTATTCCTGATGAACATAGGCTATAAAATTTTATGACTTACGTCATATTTTATCTGGGTAGGTACTTTATATGTCTAACCTACCACGGCTACCAGAACATTGCTCTGACGGTGGTATGTGCTACAACTGTACAGATCCTGTTGTTCAGCGCAGACGGCGCGGGCGCAGGCCTATCAGTTTCAGTTCGCACGTGGAAACTGTTTTTATGCTCCGCGGAACAAGTGTTTAGCCCCTTGTTTGCGGTAGGTAGCATCTCTGAATGATGGCTTTGTTTACCAATAGCTACTGATGCCTTGCTATTTGTGTGGAAAGAGACGCAAACTAAAATAGGATATTTTACTCTTTATGAGAAAAAAATCTAAAAATATAGTAGGTATTATTGAGACAGACAGCTTATGCAAAAATCAGGCGGCAAAATGTTCGTTTCAGTTCATAAAATAACAAAATAAATGTAAAAAAATTCAGGCTCGTTACCTTACTGTTATTAAAGAGACTGTAATTTAGGTACCCTCCATTTTTTCAACTTTAACTTCTTTTCAACAGACGACGACGCTGGAGCCCGTCAGAATCCGAAACACTACGACAAGCCGAACTACACTCCAAACGCTCACTACCCCGACAGCAACCTCTTCCAAATGATCAAATGCCACGAGGACAGTCTCCTCCGCCTTCACCACCTCACAACCACGCGACAAAACTCCTACGAATACCAGAACGACATGGCTTGGTACCAGAAAGATCTACGCCAGTACCATAACAAACCAACTGAATACACCTACGAAGATATGCGGAAGAAGTATGATGAGAAGAAAGATAGAGAAGTGAATGAGGAAGAGAAGGAGAGGAAGAAACCTAGACGGAACAGAACGACGTTTACGAGTCAGCAGCTGTCGGCGTTGGAGAAGGTTTTTGAGAAGACGCACTACCCTGACGCATTTGTTAGGGAGGATCTGGCGGCGAGGGTTAATCTGACAGAAGCCAGAGTTCAGGTGAGATTCTGTTGTCAAAAGGCCATTGGCCTACTTTGTTCAGCGAAATTAGGTAGGTAGGTAGTAGAAATACTTTATTGCTGACTTAACCACAGATGAAATAATGTTACTTAACTTAGAAATAATACACAAAGGACCACTTAGGTACCTATCTATATAGGACACGGGGTCCTATATAGATAGGTGCCCATTTGGCGGGTAAGGTCCTCGAGGTGGTCGTGACGCGTCACGTGTTTCTGGCGCGTCGCGAAGGGGGATGCTCCACACCCCCAGAGAGGGGCCCGATATCGGGCATCCGCGGTGGGTTCGTGGAAGAGAAAATCGTCCCCATGTTCCCATCACAAGCGGCAGAGGCGGAAACACCCTGAGGGTTTTAGTGGGTTGGAGTCCCACATAATCGTACCGCCTCCCCGTGGCTGTACGATATGCGTGCGCATTTCCCTCAGAATAATAAAAATAAAAAAATAAAAGGTACCTACCTATCTATAGAAAAAGCGACAATAGGCGATCTTATCGCTCAAGAACGATCTCTCCCAGACAACCTTGAATGGGGTTAAATCTGAGTGCATAATAATATATTATGTAGGCATTAACTACTTCGAAAATAGATAAATACGTATACCATACATTACAAACTACAAATTCAGTAGTGGAAGTCTTGGGTAGTTGGAGTGTGGATGCGAAGTGTTTAGTGGGAGAATTAGGCCGTAAACTTAGCGAAGTGACAGAAGACTCCCGCTTCGGGTCGTTCTTGGTGTAAAGGATTGCCATCGCTATTCAGCGAGGAAATGCTGCAAGTACGTATTATTGGCACCTTTGCACCGGGAATGGTCAGGGCGGTTTATTTAATGACTAATTTTTATATTGTATTTTCTATACCTACTAGACTGTATTTTTTACTTGTACTATATTTTCTATTTAATTAAACGGCCATAAGTATTTTAAAGTGCCACAAGCAGCCGCACGTGCGGCTGCTTAAGTGGCACTTTATATGTTTGGAAATTACCATCCTAGGTAGGAACCTAAGCAAATATTAGAATGCCTAGCACGCTTGCAATTATAAAACATAAGAAATACATATGGCCGTTTAATTCACATGCAACGTAGATTTCGCGGATGAACCTATCCCGCCCCGACAGTGTTGCTTGATTTAATAACTAGGTATGGCATGTTACCGCAAATTCGTCTACTGCGCGGTATCTCAACAAAAGTAATTTTCTTGCAGGTTTGGTTCCAAAATCGCCGCGCCAAGTTCCGAAGAAACGAGAGATCAGCAATGTCGAGTCACCGTAGCAGTGCGAGCCAAAGCTCCCCTGAACCCGTTGCCGTCCCCATCGGAATACCTCAGGACCCTCGCCAAGACTTTTCTCGCAAGGAACCCTGGCTTCACCACTTCCAAGCGAACAACCTGAACCTAAACCTTAGCATTCCCATAGCGAATAGTGGACTTTACCAGAACGATTATCTCATGATGCAGGGGAACAGGCAATACGCACACGTGCCTAATTCAAACTCCTTGATGGGACAAGGAGTAGTCGGATACAATGGTTCAGATAACGGCTACGGATCTTGTGCGCTGATTGGTGGCTACAGTGCTCCATTGCCATCAGCTCATCCAAGTTCGTACAATTTGAACCTGCGATTGAGACCTCACGATTTTAGTATCAATAATCTGGCATTATGATTAAAAAAAAATGTTTTAGTGCATATAAGTTTAATCTTGATAAAAATAAAGGATAAGATTATTTCGTGTGTTTTTTTTATTAATACCTACCTTAGTGTAATGGGATTTCTTTGTAGCCTTGATTAGAGCAGAGAAAAAGACACAGTCTGGCGTTGACAAAGCAAAATATGACATGACAGTGACAGACCAACCGACCAGGACAAACAAAATAAACAACAAAATTTTGTTTACGTTTACGTCGTTTCGTTGGTCGATGTTGTGTTGTGTTGTGTGTGCGGTGCGGTGCGTAAGGTGTGTTGCGTTGCGTTGCGTGCGATGCGAAAGCGAAAAGTTTTTAGCAAAGTTTTGTTTTTGGATGTTTACCAAATCTTTCTTGAAAAGTAGAATGGCTTGGCTTTAGATACTAAAAAGCAACAATCAACTTCATAACCAAAACTTCTGCACGTCCCTACATAATTGGAGTAAATAAGAAGTTAGCGTTAACAAAACAATGTCTACCGGCAAAAATTTAATGTTTCTCTTGGCGTGCGGTTGTAGTGCTCTCATCGGATACTATTACGGCTCACGACAATATAAAGCTGTAAACAAGAAACCTCGAAAAAAAGAAGTCCATGAAGTTATCATGTTTTACGATGAAGGGCTTGTCAGCACTAGGGATTATCGGAACTCAGTGACACCAGCCATGGAAAGAATTATATACTACTTGAACCTTCCGAGCCAAACCCTCGATGTATGTATGTACATGATGACGAGTCCAGATTTCTGCAATATCCTTCTGAAACTGCACTCGAGACGTGTGAAACTGAGAGTTATAGTAGATGCTGAAATGGCTTATGCAACCAGATCTTATTTTAATAAGTTGCAGCGGTATAGCATAGAGGTTAGATGGATGAAGTCAGTTCACTTAATGCACCATAAGTTCTGCCTGATTGATGCATCAACTGATAACGAATGCTCAACACCATTGCTATTGAATGGGTCCTTGAATTGGACGAAGCAGGCCACTCATGGAAATTATGAGAATGTGTTTGTGACCTCTCAAAAAGAGTTGGTAGAGGGATACAAAAAGGAGTTTGAAAGGCTTTGGCTTCTCTTCAAGCCCATTGCTTAGGGTGTATCCCACTCGTCAAATATCATTGTCCAATCTTGATGCACAACATTTGATCAAATTTCTTTGACCGATGCTCATCCGACTCATCAAATATCTTTGTCCAATATTCCTTAGTAATTTGTGTAGTTGAGTTCTAATGAACACAAATCACACTAAGTAATACTTAGGTATTAGTACCTAAGCGGAAACTAGTGTCAAAACTTTGGTCAAACATTGGTGTTGCTAGTAAATTGGATAAAGTTTTCCAATTTATTTGATCAAAATAGGACAAAGATATTTGACAAATGGAATACCACCCTCTCTTAGAAAACTTGTACATAGGTACATAAATGTAGTGGACCAATATAACTCATAAGGACTGTATTTTAGGAGATCTAGAGATACTAAGTTTTCACATTTATTACTTAGTTTAATATCTTAGACTTTCTTTCTTATTAAGTTATGTGTATGTTAACATGCTATTTACTATCTAATTGCAAACTAAATATTTTTTATATTTTTTGACATAAAATGTCTGCCTCTGTTCCAAGTGAATGATGCTGGGATAATGCATAGACTTTGTTAAAACTAGCACAAATGTGCCTTTTCTTTTGGAAGATATTGTTTAATAAGTACTTTTTAAATCAGCTACCTCTATTTTCTTATTCTTATTATATATCCTCTTACTCTTAATATCTTATTTTATATACTTTCAGTTACTTTCTAGGTTTAAGTAGTGTAGTAGGTTTAAGTGTGTTAAACATGCATGTAAAATGTTTTTGATAATGATGTAAGTGGGGGAATTTCTCATATTATGTGATAGGTAGATATCCTAAGTTATAAAAATAAGTAGATTTCTAAGTCTAAATGAATGTGATAAATACTTGTATATGCAAGGAAGGATATCTTTCATATTATGGGTACCTATAGTTGGTTGCACTCAAAGTATTCTTTAGTATAATTGTCATGTCGCTATGAACATAGGTTTTTTTTTAGGAATTTGGCATTATTTCTATTTATTATATCTTTGATTTTCAAGACTCAATTCATGATTATTTAAATTTAAATAATCACATAAAAGTACTTAAAATTGTAAGTACTGAATATAAAAACTAAACCAAGTTGTTTAAATTTTCACTCTAATAAATGATAAATTTAAAGTTGAAATGTCTTTTTCTGTCAGCATTTGTATCTACCTCTTGTTCTTTCTCTCTACGCTACGACCTCTAGCGTGTGGCGCAAATGGTGAAGGTCTTGCTACGCAGGAAGGTGCGGGTTCAATTCCCGACTCAGGATACACTTGTTTATACTACCTGCAGATTTGGTTTAGGTAAAAATTTAAAATCGTAGGTATCGAAGTAAATCGCCGAAATATAAGAATCCCCTATTTGTAAATACCATAATTAATATAGTGTATCAATATACGGTATCCTTCCGGCAAAATTATATTCCTTCAGGTGCCAAGGCGAAGAGGTGGGTGGGTAACACAAACTATATAGCGTATGTGGGTAACCAGTACAACCCCAGTAACGCACACCTTGGCTTCATAACTTATGCTTAAGTTCTTATTCTATGGGTACCTAGTATCAACCAGTTTGAATCGGAATAAGGGCAGTCGCACACATCCGATTTTTTGTCTGTTTGTCGGATTAAATTGTCTATGGATAGCCTGATCCGACTCACAAAATGTTAACATTTTGTGAGTCGGATGACACGACGAACTCACAAAATGTTAACATTTTGTGAGTGTGGCAGTACACGTCAGACATTTTGTCGTACAACAAAAAGTAGGAAATACGAGTCGGAAACTCGGAAGGTGTTTACGATTTTTATAGCCGATCCAATTGTCTGAAGGTGCAGCTTTCATACTTCTGCATAGACACAGCACACGTCTGATTTTTTGTCTGATATGCCAAGCAGTGTTGCTAGATCTACTGATTTAGCAGTAGATCTATCTGAGTTTTGAAGTAATCTAGGCTTAAAGAACTTTATTTTTCTCATAAATTCTTTCGATTTCGAGTCAGCTTTGAGTCTAATTTACACTCTCTCTTTTTTACTCGTTTCCTTTTTCTCTGATGAACATAGTCTCTTTGTAGAAAGGAACGCGGAACTCCATCGTAGGTTTAATGTATTATTCTGTTTGTATCTGCAATGTACTGATGTATTACTAGAGTTTCTACTTATTTTGTCAAATTTGATCTGGTAACACCGTTTGCCAGTTGAGTCTCATTCACAAACACTCGCGATGATAGCTCAAGAAATACTGAGGTCAGAAAAAGTGTGAAGCAAAAATCGGATGTGTGTGGGGTAAATACGATTTTTTGTCTGACCTCGCCTTCCGACAAAAAGTCTGACGTGTGCGGCTGCCCTAACTCTAGAATCAAAATCGTCTGGTCGCTCCATTGATCTAAAGCTTAGATATACCGATACTCTAAGATCTAAAGTCTATACCGAAGGGGATCTCTTTTTTCATTCGCCCCCCCCCCCCCCCCCTTGTTGTTGTTATGCTGTCAAGATGATAAGACTGACAGTTAAGTGATAAGAAACTTGCTTCTCTACTTCCTACTTTGGTGATTTATGAGCCCGCGTGTTGTTTTGACGACAAAAGTTCAAAGTCAAACTTACTCTTTCCCTTCGGATTTTTATAATTTAAAATAGATACTTAAAAGTGAAATGGTGTCCGGAACCGTTGCAGGTAGACTAGCCTTGGTGACTGGTGAGTACCGGTTTTAGACTATTTAGGTCAGAAAAGAAACTTTTAGGAAAGTAAACGTACCTAGTAACTTTTGAGTTAGCTATATATTAATACCTACATATTGTGCTCTTGCACTAGTTGCACTTTCGTCAGGAAGGGGCTTTTGATTTCAGCCAAAAAACTGCCCAGAACTTTTAAGATAGGGAGGTAGTAGGCTCTCTATTTTTTCTTTCATACCTACATATTTAGAATAAAAAAGTGAAATAATTAGGTATGTAATAGGAATTTCAGTTAATATTTTTTTTATAGATGTCCTACCTATCAATCTACTGCATATTTCATCATATTTGCTTGTCAGGTGCTGGGTCAGGCATTGGTCGAGCAGCCTGCCAAGTGCTGTCTCGGGAAGGAGCCACAGTTATAGCAGCAGACAAAAACTATGAGGCCGCTGTTGAGACCCTTAAAACTCACACGGCTCTGGCCTCCGGGACAAATAGTAAGTTGTTTTTTCATATTGGTTTTATCAATAGACAGAATCAGAATAATATATGTATTTATCTTACTTACTTACAAACAAAATCCCTATCTTTCTGGAAGCACTCTTGGAGATCATAAAAAGCTTTTGACAAAAGCAATTCATTGAATTTTCTTCAACATGACCGGACCGGACAGGACTCTCAAGTCACAACAAATAGAAGGTACTTACATATTAAGTTGCCTGTTCCAGCTTCAGAGCAAGGCCTCTCTCCCTTTTATCCATTCCTTTGTACCCTAATGTTTTTAAACTTTAAATTGTCTTTATGATTTTCTTATAAGCCTTTTCTATTTCCAGACGATGACCACAGTGCAGTAGAACTTGACGTGTCAGACTCTACCGCAGTGAACAACCTGGTACAAACATTGTTAAAGCAGTACAAGCAGCCTCCGACGATCGTGGTCAACTCTGCCGGCATCACGAGAGACAACTGGCTTCTGAAGCTGTCAGAGAGTGACTATGAAAGTGTGCTTAATGTTAATCTGAAGGTAAGGAAAAAGGTTTTGTTTAAGTGTTTTTGTTTGGCAAAACATTGAGGTAGACTATGGCCAGGTGTGATGACTGGTGCCAATTGCCAGCAGTTTGGTGTGAGTTACACCTTGTGTTATCCTATTGAGATGTGTCATACCGTGACAAATCTGCATGGGATACCAATTTAGACTAGCAGCGGTGCGATTACGCAAACTCCACCTGTCCTGAATTGACATTTGAAATCCATTGCATGGCCTTCGTATTTTGAAATTTATATTTTGAAATTGTTACTGCGCGTAGGCCATGGGCACTGTAACTTCGCCACACAGGTTCTACAGAGACCTAGTGCGGGACAGAGCTCTGGTTAGGTACATTCGCATACATTATGCCAAGCCGGAAATTACGGAAATCTTTCATTTTAAAATTACACTTTTAAGTTTACTTCTAAGTTAAGATAGTGGTATGTACCATAAACCTATTGTGTTTTAATCCGTGTAAATTGGAGATAAAGATTTATAATTATTATTTATTATTATTACATGGCTTTTAAATGTCAATGGTGGTTTTTCTTAACAGCACAGCTTCTTGGCCGCATTGGTTCACATCCGAAGATTAACCCAATTGCCCACAGTCTTTCGTATGTCGTCATCCCACATAGCGCCCTGTTTCAATGTTGGATGGAGCGTGTGATTGAAATTGGAAGGAACCTAACAAGTCTAATTTAAACCGAATTTATTTAAATTACACTTGTGCCTTTTATTTTGTTACCATCAGAATATGTAAACTACTTATTATTAAGTAAAATATAATTAGGTGCCTAAAATAATTAATTTAAACCAATTGCAGGGTACATTCCTAGTGATGCAGGCGTTTTCTAGAGCGATGACGAACGCCCAACTCCCTGGGTCCATCATCAACATCTCCAGCATAGTTGGCAAATACGGAAACATAGGTCAGTAGGTACCTACAGTACTTACCACAACCACATTCATAAGTCTAAATAGAATCAAATTCCCGCCTCAATGACGTCGGTACGTTGAGAAAAAGTGTAAGGTAGACTGAGGACGATTGAACCGCCTCATGGTTGAAACATCGCGTTTTCTCGAAAACCGCGCCGCCGCCACATCTATCGCCAGTAGCGCTCCGCTCGGCCTACCAAGCGAAGCAGTCGAAAGGAGTAGGCTTTTTCGTTTTAACGCTAAAACTCATCTCACTATCTCACTAATCTCACTAATATTATAAACGTGAAAGTTTAGATGGATGGATGGATAGATAGATAGATGGATGTTTGTTACTCAATCACGTAAGAACGGCTGAACGGATCTGGATGAAATTTGGTACAGAGATAGATTATAATTTGGAATAGAACATAGACTACTTTTTATCTCGGAATTACCACGGGAACGGGAACTACGCGGGTGAAACCGCGAGGCGATGCTAGTAATAATATTATAAACGTGAAAGTTTAGATGGATGGATGGATGTTTGTTCCTTTATCACGCCAGAACGGCAAAACGGATCTGGATGAAATTTGGCACAGAGATAGATTATAGTCTGGAATAGGACATAGGCTACTTTTTATCCCGAAATTCCTACGGGAACGGGAACTACGCGGGTGAAACCGCGAGGCGCTGCTAGTAGTTCATAAATTATTGATGATACAACATCACACAGACCTCAAAATAGCTAAGCTTGTGGAATCCAGTTGGTAATTTTTGACACAGAGCTCTCTAAATTACGTATGCTGATTTTATACTTGTGTGTACCTTTGTCCAAATAAATGTATTTCTATTCTATTCTAAACACAAACTTATTTATTTTGCAGGTCAAACTAACTACTCGGCCAGCAAAGCGGGTGTGGTTGCCTTGACGCAATCAGCTGCGAAGGAGCTCGGAAAATTCAACATCAGGTAGGTACCTAAGTAAAACTTTAACATGAGCGGGCTGACTTGCTCTATCGGTGTAAATGTTCTGTTTTTTTATTGATAAACGATTGATTATCTACACTACCTGCTCTTAGTTTATGTTCTAGGCTGCGTACTGGGACTTTCCAAGCTTTACCTTTTTTCTAGTACAAATCTTTAGGTACCTAGGTAGGTACACACGCATACCTACACAGTACACACCATATAAAGCGAACGAAATATCACGAAACCAAAGTTCTTGTCATTCTTCGCGAAAATGTGACACCCTAGCCATACTCGCATACAGGACGACCTCTGTGGCGCGGTGGGCGAAGGCCTGCCTGCAACGCAAGAGGTTGCTGGTTCGATTCCCGCCTCGGGACAAAAGTTACGATCTGCAGACATTTGTTCAGGACGTTCTGGTCGTTTTCTATGTATAATAAAAATATCTATCTATGTATTGTATTTTATGTATATCAGTTATCTAGTATCCATAACACAAGCTCTGCTTAAACAATGCAGTATGAATTGTCTAGCCATATTTATTTATATATTTATTAGATAATTAATACTTACCTACTCAAAAATTTATCGCCGTAGGAGCTCAAGCAATCTTGGTAATTTGTTAATGAGGTTCTTTTTCTGCTTTCAGGGTAAACGCCATTCTGCCAGGATTCATTAACACTCCCATCATAAAGACAGTTCCAGATAAAGTAAAGGACAATCTGCTGAAAATGGTGCCTTTAGGAAGACTCGGTGAACCTACCGGTAAGAGAAACAAATCAATCAATACTCAGAATTAGGCCTCCAACGGCAACTCTTGTTCTGTGGGGACTCCGAAACATGTGTTATAAATTAAACATACCTACATGTTGTATATTTTAATTAAGAATCCGGCGACACCTGCTCGCAACTTCAATTCGTGAATTATTATGTTCTTTAATACCAAAAATGATGACTGAAAAGTTGTTGAATCTTTGACATTGTGTTGTTATTCTGTAACTAGACAATATAAGCTATGTTCCTTAACAAACAAAACGTACGATATTGTTGTTTTTAATACAAAACAAATAGGATGAAAACATGTCATTTTCGACGTAAAAATTTGCAAAATCGCATTTTTCATATTTTGGCTTGCATTCCATTATAGGCGTGTATTATGAAGAAAAAAACAACCAGGGACCTAGATAAATACTATTCGAATACAAAAAACAACATGACATGGTGGAAATATGCCCGAATTACAAATCATTTTGGTAGTACGTTTGTATGGGCAAATCATCATCCGCAGGCCCCTTAAATTATTTAGTTTTCTTATAAAAGTTATCGAAATAATTAGTATTATATTTTTTAAATTATTTCGTATATAAACGTACGATCGTTATTTGATGTTCTCTAGAACACTTTAGTAGTCTCGTAGTGAATAAAGTGTTTTTTTTTTAAATCTTTTATTATTTTTATACAGGGTTTTAAATATTATGTCACCCTTATGAACTAAGTCTTAAATTATTAATCAGTTTCCGATCTTACTTTAAAAACTGCACGGTATATTTCTATCAGCGCCCTGGCATCCAGGGACACTGGTTCAGAAAGGATGCTGTTGCAGCCTCCTACCTTCCAGAAGATATGATGACTGTCAAATAAAATAAAGTGTTCTAGAGCACTTTATTCACTACGAAATAGCTGAAGCGGTATTTATTAAAACAAGATAAAGTTAAAAACTACAACCCGACTACGTGAAAGTTATAAAAGTTTGAAACATTTACATTGACAAAATAGAATGACGTATCGGTCATATTTGATAGGCATAGAGTTGAAAATGAAAATAGGTCGTAGGTATTGTAATTTTTCTCTATGGGGCCTGCAGCCTGCGGCTACCTAAACTTTAATACGCGTTTTCAAGGCTTATTCAGGGTCGGAGCCCTAAATCCTATAGCCTATAACCATCGGGGTATTGAGACGAATCAATCGATACATAATTTGTTGAAATCGAACCAGTAGTTTCAGCGCTACGTGGGAACAAAGAAATCGGCCACATACATACAAACATAGGGTGCTAACCTCATAACCCTCCCCTGTTGGTAGTCGGGTAAAAACTGGATGTTTTTATTATGTAGCAAAATGAAAAGTCATCTGAAAATTTAGCCAAATTTAGAAGTCTTTAGTCTTCATTTCGCTAGATGTTTTTATGGTTATTTTAATATTATTTAACATTTAATTTCTTCCTTTTGCAGAAATAGCAGAAGTGATCACGTTCCTCAGTTCAAACAAGAGTTCTTTCGTCACTGGAGCGGCTATAGACGTCACTGGTGGATTCTAAACCTTGTTTCTGTGTCAACAAGACATCATTTGTCTTGACAGGAAAAGGGAATGAGTAGATAGCATGAAACTGCGAAGCTATAAAATATTTTAAAATACTAAGCTCAAATATCCACTGGCAAATCACTAGCAGAGAATCCATCCATAGGAATTACAATTTGATTGTTTAAAAAAATCTTAAATCAACTTCGAATCCTTTTTTAAGTTTTTCCTTTAGGAATAATATTTTATGGGACCACTTCTGGACCATTCTGTACACCTACCTACAATAGCGATTAATTTTCAAAATCGGTCTATAAGTGGCGGAAAAATAGACAAACTTACTTAAAATATAATTTAAAAAAACTATGTATGTAATATATTGTATTAAGTATATCAGTTATCTAGTAGCCATAACACAAGCTCGGCTTAGCTTGGGGCTGGATTATGCTGTGTGAATAGTCCAGCATTATTTATTATTGTTGATTTTGCTGTTTTTTGTTACGATTTTTATGTTGTTTCGTTTAATGTTGATGCCTATCTTATTTTTTACAAAGTTATGGATATGCACCCAAATACTTTTTTACTTAACCTTATGTAATGTTTTTATTAAGTGAAACTTACTTTTTTGAATTATTCCTTTATTTTGAATAATGCGTATACACAAAGTTGTTCTACAAGACTTACATATACGTACAATAATAATATCTAAGAAATTATGTACTAATATTTGGTTACAGGTAAACATTCAAAACTACACTCTAGTCAAACGCAAGATCCAATGTTTACAAACATTACCCACATACCTGTTAAATATAACGTTAGTTACACCATTTATAATTAAAAAAACAACTGGATCGATATTAATTTTCTTTGATTGACTCCGTCCCGAACAGTTGAATAACAGTTACAAATATGACAAAATCACGATGGGAAAATCGCTTTCTAATAAATTTTGCGTATACACGTAACGCCATCTCTGATTCTAAAGCGGAACTAAGTTTGTCGGGTCAGCTTATTTAGCCTAATCACTTTGTTGTCTATTGACAGAATTTGTACTACTTGTAGATTTTTGGTCTTTCCTACAATGCTGTGTGCTAAACGAGAATTTAAGATTTTTGTGTTGTTGTTTACAAACATTACTTATTGAGAATGGCTAGAGAACAGGTATCACTTAAAGCATAGTATAGGTAACTACCGAATAATACTAGACTACGTACTAACATTAAGTGCCTTACACACTAGTTTATAGCTCTTAAACGCTTGACCCACCGTAATGGTGAAAGAGCATAATCTGTGATATTTTGTAACGAACGAATAACATTAAAAGTACCACCATAAGGGCCTAGCTACTGTTATTAGAGCATATTAATTGAAATCTACTTGTTAATATAATATTTAATAATTACGTTTTTGAATGGTTGTTTTGTAATAAATATCAATAAACTTACTTTTTTCCCATAAACACATTTTTCTTTCACTTTGGCCTTCTATGACATACATTGCAATTAATCGCTCCAACAAACCCACACTTCGTCGAATATCTAGTTGTCTACCATAAATACTGACTGATCTACGTAATTACCCATCAAAAAAATAAAATTCAGCTAATGCATTGACAGTAAAAATAGTGAAGTCAACAGCGCAGGTGTGCAGGGTATCTCCCGCTCCGTCCGATCGCGCAGGCATGGGCAAATAATTGTAAGTGCCAATAAAACCACACAAAGCTAAATATTTCGCGGCTCACTACGCTCGCCGGTAGCACATCCCTTCCCCAGCGTGAGCTCACACATTGAACCGCTCATAACGTTGCCTTGAAGCCATCAGTTCGTGCAAAGGGCACCTCCCACATTGGCAGTAAGCATGCTCGTCGTCAGTCGATATTAACTCCCACAACAGCGATTTTGGCTTTTCAGGTGTCAGCTTCCGTTTCTTTCCAGATAGAACCTTTAGTTGCGACCTCGTTACACGCTGGATGTCGCCCGGTACAGCCGTTTTCAAGGCTTCAATCATCTGAAAGTTGTTTGTTTAAAGGTACCGAAACTACTGGTTATGTTAAAAGAAATTACAAATTTAAACTACTTTTTATAATTGAAAAAGACTGTTGCAAATAATCTAGATGTAGGTGAACTGATCCATATCAATACCAGTCGGTAGCGTCCCCAAGACCCTGTAGGCCTTACCCCGCTCCTGTAGGGCAATAATTTGCCTTCAGATGCGAGCCAACAGAGCGCTTATCCGGGGAAGCCTGTCCAGCAGTAGGCTGGTAAAGGCTGTTGATGATGATTTGTAACAAAAAGTAAGACTCAAACGTTCGGGGATGGTTCAGATTAAAAAAAAACGGGAAAAATATAAAAAGCCCGGAATATATATTACTTTCTTAAAACTCACCTAACCAAAATGCCAAAATCGCCAGAAACGAAGTTCAGCATAAAACCACACTGTTTGAAGTTCGGTGAGATCTAACCTAGCCAACGGTCTAAGGTGAGAGCAGAACAAAGGCTTTAAGCCAGCAACAAAAAATAAAAAAAAAAAACAAAAATAAAGATCTACAATTTATTATCTTATTTCGCTCCTTTCACCTTATTCCTCTTAATTTCGGCCTTATTTCTCTGTCTCTTGGATTTCATGAAGTTCTTGTAGACCGACTTTCTCTTGTCATCTATGATCTCCTTGTACTTCTTCTTGTTGTACTTCTGGAAGTCTGCGTCAGCCAGCAGTTCGTCCACCATGGTACGCTTCCGCTGTGCCTTCGTGAGGCGCTGGTTCATGTGGTCTAGCGAAGAGTCCATCACCTTTCCAACCTGGAAATAATAATAATAACGTTTATTAAATAAAACCGGCTAAGTGCGAGTCGAACCCGCGCACGAAGGGTTCCGTACCATTATCTATAAAAACGGCAAAAAAACACGTTTGTTGTATGGGAGCCCCCTTAAATATTTATTTTATTCTGTTTTTTAGTATTTGTTGTTATAGCGGCAACTGAATACATAATCTGTGAAAATTTTAACTGTCTAACTATCACGGTTCATAAGATACAGCCTGGTGACAGACGACAGCGAAGTCTTAGTAATAGGGTCCCGTTTTTACCTTTTGGGTACGGAACCCTAAAAAGAATTAAGACTAAAAATTACTACGTAATTGGTTCTTTGCATATAACTTTAAATTATATTTCAGTATAAACATAAACAATTAAACAAATGGTGTGAAAATATACATAATGTGATGGGTCTCCTGAGAACACCAGTCTCATATGAGTATGGGCCGTAAGCGTGTGTGTTGTTTTTGTGACTATGCTCCGATTTAGAATCCAAGATATTTTATGTCATTAAAGACATTTATGAATGAAAACTTAACAGTAACTCATAACATCAACCGAAAACAACAAGAGAATCACTAAAACATAACCTTCAACAATGCATAATCATGAATATAATGCTTTCAAAATCAAAAATTGTTTCAAGCTTCTGTGCTTCACTTCAATGATACCAATAATGTTGTTAAAATATTATCCACCTATATTCCTTGGGTTTTGTAACACTCTTTGTATCCAAAAAATATCCAGGTTTTTAAATCGGAGTATAGTGCTCCTGAGGACACCGGTCTCTTAAGAGTCCGGACAATATCGGATAAGAAATACAATGACACATTGCATTACCACATATGATTAAAAACGCAAAAGTTTGTATGAATGAATGTATTTTACGTCTTCGCTACGTGTAATCGAGTTAATGAAATACCTACGGAACCCTAAAAATTTAGGGTATACCCTGTTGCCTATACCACCTAGTAAAATCATAAGCCTTCTTAACACTTTCATTGCCCACGAATCACATGCCCTGCCCTGGCAGTCAACACCCTAAACAATCATAGACAGAGTCCAGGTGTGTAGTATTCAACAGCAAACAAATATTGCTGACAGAGTATGCGGGAATCTAGAGCTTACATAATCTTTTACCTATCCTCTTTGCCGGAAACAATCCAATTGCTTGTTCTAGTGTATAACTCCCGTAACAATTCCCATAACAAACCCAAAAATCACCAACGACATCAATAATCCCCACACAAGCCAAAATATCCAACACATGAATTTAGCTATTGCAACCTATAATAGTGAAGAAGTCGCGTATGAATACTAGCTGTCCGCAGGTATGCGTTGCATAAATTCCCCCTAGTGCCAAGTTATGCCCAGTTAAAACTATATGTACTTACACAAAATTTACATAAATCTAAATAAGTAAATATTTGGATCATGATTTGAAAGATTTGACAGCACTCTGAGTATGTCAATCAAAATTAAGCCGGTTGTTTCTTTTATAAAAGACAAGAGAATTTTGTATGTAGAGACAGAACTTCTCTATGCTTTAGGGTAAAGTGGAGACCTTAGAGGAGATGTCCATGAATTAACTCATTTGTTACGATTATTATATTAGGCTCAAATGTTTGCAATTTAGCACAAAGATATCCAATAAGAGGCTCGAGAGGCTAAATGAAATGAAATTTATTGTAGAAACTGTGTACAAAAAGATCTTAAAAGAGTGGACCAACAGTTTATCCATTAATTATGGACGTGCAATATTTAGCTTGTATATCTAGGTAATTAATGATTATAAAATTGTTTAATGTCAACATTTAGAAAAATGTTTTTTTATGCCTACGAAGTTTTGTCTTAAATTCACTTGTAGGTAGTTCTCTTGCCTCTAGGAATTTTGTTGTATACTTTTACAGTCATGGTAGAGAAATTTTTCCCACTTAGTGCAGTTTTCTTTGAGGGCAATATAAGTCTACTGGGATCTCTTTTTTTTTAAAACAGAGTTAGTTTTATCTTTATACTGATTAAAGAATGAAACATGCTCTTTTATGAAACAGCCAATTTGGAAGATGTATAAACTCAAGATGAAGAAACATAAGCTTCTAACGTTTACTTTAGAAGCTTATGTTTCTTAAAGAGAGACCTGCATGACTCTAATGGACCTATTCCAAAGACGGCTTTTACACACTTTTTTAAATAATGAAAGCTCTTTTGACGTGCGTAGAGTTACCGATAAGCAGAAGACCATACCCTAGTACTAAGGTGACTTAGCCAAAATATGCGGATAATGCAGTTTGATGGCCTGTAAATTATTACACTCCATCCAATTTACAACAGATTCAGCCTCCGACGTAAGACATTTAATTAGAGTTCCATCCTTCTTCTCATCGGCAACTACAATCGAGATATCGTCCGCAAAAAGAACACGTTGATTTTTTGTGATATTCGGAAAATCGTTGATATAAACAAGAAATAGTCCCAGAATACTGCCATGTGGCATACCAAAATTATTTAGTTTAGCTTTATATTTAAACGTAGTCGATAACATTTTATTATTATTTAAGTTTTTATCTTCTGCGTATTGTTTCGACCCAGTCAGGTAGCTTTTCAGCCAATCTAAAGCAAGGCCTCTAAACAGAAGTCTTATTACCTATTTAACTGCGGGCCGCGTTCTATCATTAGGATTTATATCTAAGACTATTGAGCTAGCTAGTTGGAGCAAGCTGTGTGTAGTAGTTTGGCTAGGCTAGTGTCAACGGGTGAAAGTATTTTAATATTTAGCATGGAGAATCGGAGATAGATAGTATTCCAGAGAAAGACGTAGCTTACTTTTATTCCGAAAAACGAATGGAAAGCTGTAGACAAAAACAAGCGCTGTCTTGCCCATCAGGCAGAGAGCAGCAGTCTATACAAAAAAATAGATAGAGGGACAACACTTATAATACACAATGCACATGACGTACATTATGGGCAAAGTGTTGCATGCCCATCCCGGGCAGTAAACACCCTCAACAATCACAAACAGACTGAGATGGTATTAAAAAGCAAAACAAAATTTGATGACATTAAACACTTGGACGGGAGACACTAACATGAACTTTTATTTATTTATTTATTTAGGTGGAAAACAAACAACTTATAATACTTAAATAATAGGAACAATGGTGGTAGGTATAACTTAAGCTAAAGAGTTTTCACTTATATGTATAACGTAAATATGCTTAATAATAAAAATTACATAATCTGATAAAGTTGATACAAAAAAAACATAATAATGAAATTGAAACTCAATTTATAGTGCTTTGCCTGTTTGGTAACAAATAATTATAAGGAGAAAATGTTGGTCTAAAGAGTCATAAAGTACATCCCTTTTATCAAAAAATAATAATAAGATACTACTTTAATATATGAATAAAATAATATATAAATAACTGTTTATGTAACGTTTAAATAATTACATACTGACTGCTAAGAATTGAAAAAAGCCATGGATACTGTGTGTTTAAATATATTTTGGTTGGTGTGGAATAGATCAAGTTGTGAGTAGTTTGTGTTATAGTGCATACCTATAACACAAACTACTCACAACTTGATCTTTTGTACGAGGCAGGTATGAGTTCTGACGGTAGTTCGTGGAGCACGTCGGGTAGTATAGCTTAGATTGGTTTTACGAGAGGAGCGACCAGAGGGTATCGATAATTTGATATCAGATAACAGTGAGGGGGCTTCAACTACGTTTAATAATATATATGTAATAGTGTTAAATCCGCGGCTTATCTCCTGCTTTCCAAGGGCAAAAAATGATGGTGTTTACAGCTGTCAATATAACCCGGAATAAAAATCCTATGTTTGAAATTAATAAACTTGAGGAATTTCTTTTGCGGTTTCTCTAGTTGGGTAATATATTTATTATATCGAGGATTCCAAGCCTGGGAGGCGTACTCTAGATCCTAACTAGTGAACAATACAGTATTTTTAGCGTCTTCAGCGATTTGAAATCTTAGTTACTCTAAGAAGAAAACCTAGTGTACTTTTACCTACCCTCTTTGCCGTGCACATAATCCACTTGCATCTTCTAATGAATGACTGCCAAAACAATACCAAAAACCAGCAAAGCCATTAACAATCCAAACACGACCCAAAATATCCAACACATGAATTCAGTTACTAAATATATAGAAGCGAAGAAACTGCATATGAATACGAAGCTGTCCGCAGGTATGCGTTGCATAAATTCCCCCCTAGTGCCAAGTTATGCCCAGTTAAAACTATAAAGTTAGGTACACAAATATTAATATAAATAAATATTTGGATCATGATTTGATAGCTCTTTGAGCACGTCAATCAAAGTTATGTCAGGTGTTTCTTTTTTAAAAGACAACAGATCTAAACCTTAGTCAAACTCCTTGTAGAATGTCGGTAGACAAACCGCCAACACAACCCGAAAATTCACTCTGTTGCCGCGTCCTCCTTCAATAATTCAATTCGTTTATTAAAACCAGACATAACAATAAAGAGTTATCCAATGCGTACCTACGTCTCATAAATATTGCATACGATTACCTACTTAAAATAAGTATCTGAAACTCGAAGCCAAGCAAGTGAGTTATTTATGTTGGTTTGTTTACAAAAATTCTCTATGGAGTTTGACTAAGATTATAGCTACTAGCCAAACTTTGGCCAAACTCCTCTGGCATACAAAATCGATGCCTATAATATAGCCATAGATTTTGTATCTGAAGTAGAGAGAACTTATCTATGATCTAGCTAGGGTACAGGGGACAATTTTTAATCCATCATTCATCAGCTGAAAGAAGCTGTACGGCTCTCGTAAATATCGCTACAATGAAGAGTGCTTCAAGCTAAAGACAGCGCGCAATGGCGCTCAATAGGGGAGGCCTTTGTCCTGCAGTGGTCTAATATAATGGATGATAACCCGCTTGCAGCAGTTTTGCAACCTTCACAAGGTCGTCAGTCCACCTTGTGTCGGCACACTGCGTGATTAGTGCATGTTGCAACGGAAGAATTGTATTATAAAGAACTATGTTGTCTAGCAAATACCTATAATGATTGGAATCTAAATAAAATAGGGTGCAAATTTAGGCACCCAGTTGGATATGTATTCCTAAGCTGAAAAACAGTTACTAATAAGACAAGAAATAGAGCTCAAATATTACCTGGTTCGTTACTAAAAAGTATTTATTCTTTGTATTTGACAGAAATAGTACAATACCTGGAAGTATTTGGGCAGAGCTTCCATATCATTCTTCTTGTAGAAACGTTTGGGGTCAAGTGCTGATCTCATCTTGAGGACTTGAAGGTCATTCTGCATTTCCTCCGTCACTTCTGGTGCTGGCAGGTTGAACCACTCAGGTCCCTTGGTCTTTTCTTTTTCTTTCTGTAAATGTAAGATAAGAACACTGAGCATAAAATTGTATAGGTAATTTTAATTCCTGTGATAATGGGATATTTTGTGTCGAGCAGTGAAAAATAGACTGAGCCCGAATCGATATACCATGAGATCTAGATGCTTTGAATTTGTATGAAATCAGATTTCGGAAATATTCTCTCACACAGCATCCAAAGTTTCCAACATTGTGTTACATATGATGCCTAGCTTGGCCAGTCTGTTTCTAGTTTTATTCTTATTACTTGGGTGCTCCAGAGATACCTCAAGCATGGGAGTGTATTGTTCATTATCTACCTGCCTACGTCAAGTCATACTCCTTCAACTAGTAGAGAGATCTTTGGTTCTCAACAGCCTTTTTTAACATGAGAAACAACCAGAAATATAGACAGAATTTTTTTGCTGGTAACTTAAGATAGTACTTCACAGATACCTTTCTCTCTGCCTTCAGTTTCCGAGCACTGGTGTGATAACTTGGCAATACATGTTGCTGCTCGAAACCAGGCTGAATAACACTTTTCTCCATCTCTTTTGCCACATCCACTGCTCCCAAATCAGACTTCAGCTTTCCTGTTTCCATATCCATCTGGTCGAAATGGAATATCCTGCGTCTATCTATGTATCTGTTCAAGATGTTAGCCGTCCAATACATATCATTAAAGAATTTTTTGAATTCTGCGTCGGCCCTTGATGTTTTGAGCTTTTCTTGACGTGCTTCTTCAATAATCGCCTCCTCGTCAAGTTCTTCTTTTTTCTTATTGAATAAAAGTAGTAAGGCTTGCCTTTTTTCTTCACGATCTGACGAGGTAGGAAGAATATCATGAAATGTTATGGAAAACAAAGGTTTTTTTTGGGGTGTTAAATTAAAGAGTCCGTTAGCTAGGTACTTACAAGACAATATAAAATAGGTCCTTAAAATTTCGAGAGAAGCTAGCACAATAAAGTAGTTGTGTAGGATATGGGTAGGGTTCAGTTTTTCTCGATATGTGCTATGGCTTTTGGAAATAATTACTGTTGTATACTAACCTACAAAGTAAGGTTTTTCATCTTCTTCGAGTAATTGGGTCTTAGAGTGGAGCTCTGCGTCGCCGGATGTATCTAGGATGAAAGCCATTGTGAATGCAACTTTGAGAACAAATAGATAGAATACATTCCACTCTGCACTCAAGGAAATCACTGGTAAATTGAAAAATGTTGAAACATGCTTGTGAAAGAAAAGTCCAAACTTCTATCAAACGTTATACTTCTATGAACAAAACCTCGAAAAATCAATAACAAGCGGTCGGTAGTTTTGTTCTGACTTTTAGTTTTGATTGACATCTGATACAATGGACACATGAAAATGACATTGTTGCTTTTGGTGACACGCCACCTGATTGCCAGCCGGCGCCATAAAAAAAGAAGTTGAAATTGCTTTGTCACGTAGATTGAGTATACTCATAGAGAAACATTTTTTAGTGTGAGTCTCAGACTAAGTAAGAAATCAAGACGGAGCCCCGCCAAAAAACCACACTGAAGCCGGTAAAACTACGCCTTGACGTATATATACACAGTTACACGCGATACGCGATACACAGCGACACGATTTGTTTGCTTGTTTGACCGATTTGAAAAATTCTTTCACCATTAGAATCCTACATTATCCCTGATGAACATAGACTATAGAATATTTTCAAAAAAGTTAGGAGGAAGCGAGCCTTGCTGGTACCCCCCACGCTCCCAGCCCTCTTGAACCCCCCGCCCGGCCCCCAACCAAAATATCTGATATGGGTATCGTTTCCTATTAACTTGGTGTCGACGATTTCGAATTTGATGACGGCAAGGTCGTAGCAATACAACCACCGTGACCCAGCAAGGCGAGCCGCGCTTCGTGTTCGCATTCTGTTGGCGTGGATGCGAACCGCAATGACCACCGTCACACTGCAAGGCGAGCGAAAACGGAGTTGCGACCATAATTATTGTGTGTGTGTAACACTAGTGGACCAAATCAAGAACACCTTGTTTTTTATTTGATATTTATTACTATTTAGAAACCTGTATATAGTATAATATTTGACTTGTCTAAGTGCTTATTTTGTAAGCCTAAAGAAATAAACGTTATTGAAATTGAAATTGTTTTATTTTTCCCCTATCTAGTCGGAGTAAACATACTTATATACTAGGTACCCCTTAAAAGAGGTACCTTTACAATAAAAAAATGCTACATTACCTATTTAATTATCCATTCATCCTGCTAGTACTTAGACAAGAACATATTAGGGTAATAAGTTTTTACTATACGGCAACACTCACTACGTGCACACATGTTTACGAAACCGGCTTCATTTCGTTGACGACAGCGCTCCGTCTTTATTTCTTACTTAGTCTGAGGTGTGAGTATACTTATATTGGTTGGCACGTAGATTAAGTAGGTATATATAACTAGTTGGTTTTTTACCCTGACTTTAGGTTTGTAATTTCATGTCTGCTAAGTGGTATTTTAATATCATAAATCTTTAAATTACGCTACTACGTAGGTATGCGTGAATAGGTGAACTTTTAATGAGCATAGAATTTAAACAACGTTTAGGTGTCAATGTTAAGTTTCGTTTAAATTTATTAGTACCACCGCCACACGTGTAGACATTTCAAATACCTACTAAAATATACAAAAATAATTTTATTTTGTATAGAATATTTTTGTTAGAGGATCAATTCAAACACTATTATTATTAGGTATTTGCTTTGGGTGGCTTTGATGTCACTGCGGCCATGATAGACCTATTGTGCAGACTTAGGTACCTACGCGTTATTTTTTATTGCGTTTAAAATTAGTTTTTTTTATGTTGGCCAAGATAAATAAATAAATAAATAATGCTGGACAATTCAAACAGCATTATCTAGCCCCAAGCTAAGCAGAGCTTGTATTATGGGTACTAAATAACTGATAAACATAATATAATACAATGCATAGATAGATATTTTTTATTATAGGTAGGTACTTGTATAGAAAACGACCAGAACACCCTGAACAAATGTCTGCAGATCATCGTACACACATTCGTTCTGAGGCGGGAATCGAACCCGCAACCTCCTGCGTCGCAGGCAGACCATCGCCCACCGCGCCACATCGGTCGTCAAAAAAAGATAGATCACATGGTCACATTTTGTCAAAAACAGTAAAAATTACAGGGTTGTCAAAGGTCTAAGGCCTAGACCTAAAAAGAAGGGGATCTCATATTGCATTGAACATTAAAATGACTTCAGTATTGTCAGTTGATTAAAAAAGTTATGGTAGATTTTCGTTTTTGATTTTTGTTTTTTGACTAAGTTTGGTAATGTAGCGATGTTAGGGAGATTGGCATCTACGGTTCGGTGGATAATGTTACAGTTCGGAAAGTCAACAAGATAAAGTTAAAAACTACAACCCGACTACGTGAAAGTTATAAAAGTTTGAAACATTTACATTGACAAAATAGAATGACGTATCGGTCATATTTGATAGGTAGGCATAGAGTTGAAAATGAAAATAGGTCGTAGGTATTGTAATTTTTCTCTATGGGGCCTGCAGCCTGCGGCTACCTAAACTTTAATATGCGTTTTGAAGGCTTATTCGGGGTCGGAGCCCTAAATCCTATAGCCTATAACCATCGGGGTATTGAGACGAATCAATCGATACATAATTTGTTGAAATCGAACCAGTAGTTTCAGCGCTACGTGGGAACAAAGAAATCGGCCACATACATACAAACATACAAATATACAAACATACAAACATAGGGTGCTAACCTCATAACCCTCCCCTGTTGGTAGTCGGGTAAAAACAGGAAGACCAACAAAGAAAAAGGTGCGGAGAGGGCCAAGAGCTCTCGAAACGGTTCCGTGTAATAGAACCCATTCATTCAATGACCCTCATTCAACCCTCGTCGGACCTTGAATTATTAATTTAGTTCAAAGAGGACTTAAATTTTAATTAGAAAGTTGCTATAAAATGTACCTACATCAAGACAAGACAAGAAATGCACTTTAGAAGCTTTAGAGACCAAAATATTTAGGAAGTGGCAAAAAAAATGCCTACCGACCGGTTCCTATGAAAATGAAGTCAAAATCGGTTTAGATGTAGGTAGGTACCGTTTAGACGCACATTGACTAATACGCAAAATGACAAATCGCAGAATGACCAATAGAAATAACATCATGAATACGCGAAATGACCAATCGCAAAATGACCAATACGTGAAATGACCAATACGCCTTATGACCACTAACCAAACTTACATAAGTAATTAATAGTATTATTTGTAAACGAATGACCTAGGTTACCAAAGTTACCACTCAAAGAAGATAGCTAAGCTATCTAGCTATTGTAAGGTATGGTACCTACCTACCTATTCCTGTTTAGTCACAGAATAACTATTTGGTCGGTACAGTAACAATATAAAACGCCTACCTATCTAAAACAAAAGCACAACAACAAAATGCGTTCATTTATTGGTGGCTACCCTCACGGCTCCCGCCCGTGTCCTTGCTAAGTAGGTCAATGACAAACACTCGATCGCTGCGCTCTGTCAAGAGCGAGGACAGCATCACGGGCCTAAGTAGGTAGGTACAGTCAACGACACAAATTTATGGTCAGGGTCCTTCGATCAAAAAAAGCCGGACATTTTTGATCGATGTCAGGGTCACTCTTTTAAAAGCCTGCAATGGTGTTTAAAGCCCACAACAGCCCCCCTAGCACGGGGATTGTTGTCTAGGGTAGAATAGACAATAATGACATTGCATCGCTATACATTGCGTACATTATTGAAGTTGATGGAATGCATGTCAAATAATTTACGCATTGGATGACGAAGTGACGTAATTTTTCTCTATTCTACCCTAGACAACAATCCCCGTGCTAGGGGGGCTGATGGAGCCATAATATAAGTACATTTTATAATATAAATCATAGCAAGATATATTTTCTATAGTAATCGGCGAGTGACAACTCAGACGCAGTTATAACGTATATTTAAATTACGTCACCAAAATATGTCGACAGATATTGCACGATATATTTTGGTATAGTAAGACATGACGGCCACCATCTGGGCAGCTTGCTATACCTACCGTATAATAATATATAGCTACTCATATGAATATATGTATATATTATGGCTCCGTCTGTTGTGGGCTTCGATCAAAAATAAGGAGTTCGCGGCCTCCCCCGTAGATACCTAGAGCCTTACAAAAATGTCACTCAAAATTATCTTCGTTTTGTTTTGACGCAGACAGTTTGAGCAGAGCCTGACAAGTTTTTTCCATACGGAACAAGAGATTGGTGGAGTCAAATTCATTTTATTTTATTTTGTAAGTAGGTAGGTACCTACCTGAGAATTATATACCTACCTACTCAGTTTATTTTCTATAAGGATTAATTAACAGAATTCAGGTAAAGATAACGAATCATTTATTGATGAAACTATAAATTGGTGTCTCAATAGTAGGTATTTATACAAAAGGGTCATTTCAGACATACAATAATTTAAACTTACAATACAATTTCAGGCAGGCACTCTAGATTAAAAAGAACTGGTTCCTGTCTGCGGCTTTGCACGAGTTTTTTTTACGGGAAAAAAATAAACGTTTTATAAATTCATACTTCTGGTAGGTAGGTAAGAACCTAGTCTTTCTTTTATTAGAGAGTCTACGCAAATGAAATTTTAGGGCGGGCCAACTAATTATTTTAAAAATCATCAACTAGTAATATTAAACCTATTTTTTGAAAAATATATTAATACAAACTATAAATGAAAAAAAAAATTAGAAGAAATAGCCTCTCCATTTATCAATTTAGAACAAATTTAATATTTTAACATAGGCAAACCAAACAACAATATTTTATGCTGATTTCACAAGTATATGACTCACGTCTCAATATACGGGTACAAAATATATTTAAACTTACTGAAAATAAGAAATTCCATCCTTTTTCAGCACTTTGGACGAGTGATTCTTGCATTTTTTGTACGAGCACTTACCCATGCTTTTTGTTTGAACGCTAAAATGACACTAGTTGAAAAGCTTTCCTAACATGTCAAAATGTTCCTCTTTTGCTACTGAAGGTTGTGGGCTGCGCATTGTGAATCTAAGGGGGGCCGGCAAAGCCGGACATTTTTGATCGAAGGTTGTGGGCTTAAAACTAAAGAAAATGAATGAGGTAGTTTGCGTAAACAAAATACAACGTTTCCCTTTTAAAAATGTAGAGCAATCTTCCACTGCAAAATGTCAACTTACAACTTGGCAATGTTGCTTCCATTTCATATTAAAAGCGCCATCTCCTAGCCTTGCATGACCGTTGGAAACCTGTAGATTTCCCAAGGGAGGGGGGAAATATAAATTATGTTTTGTTTATTCAAAGCGAGAATGCTAGAGTTTAGCATGACTATAAAGTTTATTATTTCTAGGCAGGTGTGTGTGTGTCGCCCAGTTCCGCACCGACAAATCTTATGCTTAGTTTTATATACCTATATATATTGACCTGTATCTAAATCACATTATGTTTAGACTTAGATAGGCAAATAATATTGTATTACATTTTAATACACAAACTTGCTAGTGGTTTATTTTTCGCTTCTTCCCCTAGTGGACAAAAAAATTAAGCGAACAAAATCAATAACATTTTGTTTCTTATTGATAATAATTACACTATTTATTTAGCTGTTTATGTATAAAATTTAACTTGTCTAAGTGCGATTTTGTAAGCCTACCTAAAGAAATAAAGTTATTGACTTTTGACTGTTTTGAAAAAACTAACTTCAAATTCCTTAGTAAGTCAACACTGTATTTTTATTATCCTTTGGGAATACAATTTTTATGCTATACCACCTCGGAATCATTCTTCATCCAATAACGAAATGTTTTTCCAATCGGTCCATATTAATTGAGATATCGTCGAACATAATTATCTAGATCTTAATCTAGGTATAAGTACCGATTCTCCTTGTGCACATCCAGTAAATACCGTGGCCTCTATGGTATTATAATACAATACAATACTTCTTTATTGTACACGAGAAAATAACATAACAAAGAGACATCACATAAGATAAGTACAATAGGCGGCCTTATCGCTTAGAAGCGATCTCTTCCAGGCAACCTTGGGATGGAAAGATATTTCTGTGGAGGGCTTTTATTTGCAGTATCGTACCATTGCACAGTTTTGGAGGTTTTAGATTTCTTAAGGTGGGCCTGAACCTCTAAGCTCCCATTCAAACGTATTATTCGATTCATTTGGAAACTACGTCCCCGATATTAATGAAATTTTGCATACATAATCGATAAGAAATAGCTATGTTTGTATCGTTTTAGTTTTTCAAAATACATAATCATCATAAAGTGAGAGCGAAAATTCATTTTTATCCATTTTCAAGTGATTTTATTATTACTTTCGCACAGTTTTGGAGGTTTTAGATTTCACTGACGTGCCAACTCTAAGGTACAACTTGTGTGAAGCAAGGCCAGGAGGATTAAGAGAATGTAGGAATTCAACGGGATAATAACCTGCGTCGTCTGCTTGTAAGACAAGAGTCAACAGAACTATATTCCATTCCGAATCGAAATGAGTTCAGCAGAATATCATTTATTTCTGTTGCTTTATCATTTCTAGGTGCTTAAATAGCACGGTCCTGGAGTTTATTAATTTGGTCACGTTATCTACCATTACAACTACTTTATACGAGATGGAGCTATTTCAGTAAGGAAATAACAAAGGGGGTCAAAATACCTGCAGGGGCCATATTACCTTCTCCAAATACTTAATTGCCCTATTACGGAAAATTACCAAATAAAATCCAACCCCACCAATCAGCCTCTTAATCAGGGTCGCCCCTCGAAGACCATCCCGGCCTGAATATAATTTAATCCTGATTTAAGAAAAGGTTGGGGCTAGGTAGAGTAAGGTTATGGAGTCTTATTGCATTTAATTTTGTAAGTATAAGGCCAAAATTAATAAACCCAAGTTTTTTAAATTTCTTTATTTTCATAACATGCATAGACTGTTGTGAATACAAAAAGTAGCATATTTTTTTCTTTATTCGATTGTGCTATAATTTTGATTAAAAAAAATGTACTAGTTTCTGCCCACGGCTTCGCACGCGTTGTTTTATGTTATTTCTATCCCATGGAAACTGTTTAATGGGATGTAAAGATTTATTCCAGGCCGTGAACTACCATGCAAAATTTTAGTACAATCCGCTCACTAGTTTTGGCGTTAAGAGGTAACAAACTTCTATCCAATCCAGACATTCAAACTTCGCATTTATAATAAGTTTGCTCCATATATTTAGACGTGTAAATGCCGAACAAAACCCTCCATGATAAGATGGTAGGCATCCATCTATTGGAGAAAAACGCCAACACCCTTCCTTATTCGCTAGTATGCTGCAGGATCCAGTCCTTGAAGGAGTACACGCGGGTGTAGACGTCAGGGTAGCCTCGCGCACACGGCATGCCCCACGACACGACGCCGACCACGCTGGAGCCTTGCACTAGAGGGCCACCGGAATCTCCCTGTGGAACACCATAAAATTAGAGGTTTCCCTTCAGTCAAACCTGCGCGTCAAACTGAAACACGAAGCGGGGGCGTAACCAGCGAGGCGGACGCTGCGATTACGCCTCAATGGAGCCTTGCACACTTACGCAACCGAGACGCGGAAACTTTTTAAGGGAAAAGTATTGCGTTGTTGACGCTCCCGTTTCGCGTTCCGCATTCCGCGTGTTTGACGCGCAGGTTTAAAGCGCAGAAGACATAGGTGCGTCCAGAACGATTAAACCGAGTGACACGCTTTGAGTTTTTTGTTTACTACCAAGTGGTGGCGGCTTTGTGTGCTTAGAAATTAGAACATCTAGAAATGGATGGAGAAAAGTAAGTTGTGCCAATAGTACTATCGTATCGGCTGAAATAAATGAGCTTCTTGCCTAATAAAATAAGACTCTACCGTGCTCTGCCACGTGCCCGTCGCGTCACTGACAGCCGGTTCTTCAAACGCTTGTTATTTTGCCCAATAGTTTAAACATTTTGTTAATGACAGCTAACACAATCTTGGTTCTTCCACACACTAGAAGTTAACTAAAAGTTTAAACTATTGTCAAATGTAACAAGCGTTTGGAAAACCGGTTGTTAGTCATTTTAGTGTAGTTAGTGTTAGACTTTATGTATAACTAGGTACTGTAAGATTGGTAAATCCTCATCGAACATATCGAGTTGAGCAAAAGAGAACAAAATGAGTTGTACAAAAGGGCAGCCCCGTGATGCAACTATCCGCAGTTGAGCAAAAGGGAACAAAATGATATGCACAAAAAGGAAGCCCCGTGCGCAACTATTCGCAGCTAAGCAACCTCAGTTGCGCAAAAGGGAACTCGCGCATCCAACGGCTTGTTCATTCAGAACTCTTATCTTGGTTTTATTCTACCTTACTCCATGAACCTAAGTACTATGCATCATTGGACCTACCTATAGCTTATAAAGGTTTATAAATATATAATATCAACAGTAGATAAAAACAAGACAAGAGTTATGTTCTGAATAAACAAACCGTTTTATGAGTTTTATGAGTATTTAAGATCTTCTAATCCAAAATGAGACTTACATGACAAGCGCCTTCCCCTGTCTTAGTGAGCGAGCAAATCTGGGTTTCATACACGGGGTTGATGCTGTTGTAGATATCCTGGCACCGCTCCACGCTCAGGGACGTCAAGTTTATCATTTGCAGGTGGACGGGCAGAACTCCAGGGTACTGTGGGCGAGAATTATTTCAAAGAGTTATAATAATTATTTTTTGATAGGGTAACTCTTCCGCAGTTACAACAGTGGAGTCTCTCAAACGGCGAAAGCACGCTGAGCTTGACCGAGGTTAATTGTTTGAGCCATTTGGGGTGGAAACCCTTGGTCCTAGGGATTCCGGGCACACACAATTTATGAAGATCTTAGCAAACTTCTAACAGAGTCCACAGGTGATCGGAATGTTAGCTTTTGGTCAACGAATAAGCATTGCCATTCAACGTGGCATGATGCCAGCATTCTGGCCACACTGCCTTTAAATGACGGCTTCGATTTTCAGGTAATTGATATAAGCGTTAATACTAATTGTTGTAATTTATTGTTTTTGTGGGTTTGTTGAAATAAATAAGTCTAATAAGATTAATGTGAAAGTTTGAATGTCTGTAAGGTACCTCTTCACGCCAAAACTACTTCACAATAATAATAATAATAATGCTGGACAATTCACACAACATTATCAAGCCCCAAGCTAAGCAGAGCTTGTGTTATGGGTACTAGATAACTGATAAACATAATATAATACAATACATAGATATTTTTTATTATAGGTACATAGAAAACGACCAGAACACCCTGAACAAATGTCTGCAGATCGTACACACATTTGTCCCGAGGCGGGAATCGAACCCGCAACCTCCTGCATTGCAGGCGGACCTTCGCCCGCCGCGCCACATCGGTCGTCAAGAAGATGAAGAAGAAGATGTTTGTAGATTAGACTTAGAATAACTTAAAGGCTGGTGGCATTTTTAAGTAATATACTTTAAACTCCTGAAACCATGGTAACCTACATCTCAAAGCTCTATTGTCCGTGAACAGAACCTTAAAACTTCATTCTCTGCCTCTGTAATAGCCTCATTAGGGCAGCGGAAGCACCACTTAGCCGAGAGAGCCTTGTCAACAATACCCATAGGTACATACATATAAATACACAAGCGGCTTAAAGGACTGTGTGCACTTAAAGGAACGTATTCCATATTGGCACTCCACCTGCCCTTGGAAATTCTGATACCATATTTATAAAGAAAGAAAGAAAATACATGTATTGGCTCACACACACAATACACAAAAAATAAAATAACCATAAAATAAATTAACTGTAACCTATAAGAACCTAACTTAACTTATTCTACACTAGCAGCGCCTCGCGGTTTCACCCGCGTAGTTCCCGTTCCCGTGGTAATTCCGAGACAAAAAGTAGCCTATGTTCTATTCCAAATTATAATCTATCTCTGTGCCAAATTTCATCCAGATCCGTTCAGCCGTTCTTACGTGATTGAGTAACAAACATCCATCCATCTATCTATCCATCCATCCAAACTTTGACATTTATTATATTAGTGAGATGATGAACTTGTAATACATGATTATTATATTAGTGAGATGATGAACTTGTAATCTCACTAATATTATAAACGTGAAAGTTTAGATGGATGGATAGATGGATGGATGTTTGTTCCTTTATCACGCCAGAACGGCAAAACGGATCTGGATGAAATTTGGCACAGAGATAGATTATAGTCTGGAATAGGACATAGGCTACTTTTTATCCCGGAATTCCCACGGGAACGGGAACTACGCGGGTGAAACCGCAAGGCGCTGCTAGTACATGATAATTAAGACACATCATAAATACTATAGTAGGTATACTATAGTATAACTTATTTAAGTTAATTCTTTGAATTAGATATATCTAATTTTAAGTTACTTTGTTGTGCCTCAACGGGGTATATGTTTGATACTAGTTTACATAAGATCCTTGTCACACAACATGTAACAAATTGGTGGAAATATAATTATTTCATACATACTTTGCAATAATCCATTTCCTATCTCCTATCCTTTCCTTCAACATGCTCGGTAATTACGCTGTCTCGCTCTGACCACCGCGGTCCAATAATCGATTGCAAGAAGATGGACAATTAGTTGCCTCTGCGCCGTCAAGTGATCTATACATTGACTGCGTGCGTATACTCCGTGACGTGAAACCTCTAAACTGAATACCTATTTAACTATAAAATACAAGTGTGGTGTACACCCTGTGTTATTTTGAAGAACTGTAGTGCTGTCCATCACAGAGCTGTGTAAGGACATTGCCGTGTGTGATCTCCAAGCAGCCGCGTGGCGCTCAGCGCCTCCATCATCATCAGAAGAAGGTACCGTGCATTCCTTATTTTCTACTGCTGTGATCTTGCCCATACTTACACCTTTATTACAGCAGATTTCCCTTCCAAAAATATTGCAAAGTGCCTTCGAAACCCCGCTCAACATACAGTCCATTTAAATCCGAAAACATCACCCTTCTTATGCGTGGTTGATGAAGAACCAGCCATCGGAAATAACCACCATAAGTTTTGGTCCTACCGAGCGCAGATATTTTTATAATTTGCACCATTAAATCTAATCCGCCATATACTTAAATTGTTCAATCTATTTTACCCGCCCGGACGCGAGCCTATCTCAGTCCGATAGTAAACATTTCTCTCAAAATTCATATGGTTTCACACATATTCTCCCGCTAGGTAAATTATTAACGATATTCCTACTGATAAATAATATCATAAGTTACCACATATTCTCACCCGCAATCACTCTCGCTAGGCAAACTTATAGATATTTATTTTACTCGCACCCGCTTCGCTAAATCAGTCTAGGAACATTTGTTATTGCTACCTATTAGGTATTCCATTTTCACGCGCGTCGCAATTAGTACCATACCATATTACAATACCTACCTTTTTAATTTATCTGATAACAGAGTCGTTACCTTTGAGCAACAGTATTCATACGCCATATACATTCAAGCGAATCTACCCGCAATTCGAGCAAGATAATCATTATTTTATTTTGTCCGTTGATAGCTGCGCTCCAAGCTCACGCGTACTATTCAATAATCTTTGGTTGCACTCGCCTATTGTTTTCGTAACTCGCTATAGTAACTATTTTGCTCCCGCTTTATTCTGTGCCTTCTGTAGGCAGTTAGAATTTGTTGTTGTTGCAGCTTCGCATTCCTTATCTCTTTTTATTTAATATTGGAAGTTTTGTTTTTGTTTTCGCGTCTTTTCTGTTAGTTGTTCACTATGAGTAAAAAAGGTAAAAATGAAGATTCTGATACCGATGACAATTACGATGAGGATAAAGCTCAACAACGTATGCTTGAGTCTAAGCGAGAACTTTTATTTGCTCGTATGCAAGGTATTTATGACCTTGCTAAGAAAGCGCAAGGCGATTCTTCGAAGTTTCTGGCTTTGCAACACAGTGCGTTTAACATCGATCAGCTGCATAAAGATTTTGAAAGAATACTAGATTCATATAACACAGTTTCGCTTAAATTGAATCCTAAACACACTGTTAGGTACCAAGAATGGACTAACTTTGATATAATGTACTGTCTTATCAAACAAGTCATTATGACTCATTTGCCGCACACTAAAAGTGAATCTCTCCCGCAAAGTGAACGACCTAGGCCGAAACTTCCCCCAATAGAATTGCGAAGCTTTGATGGTGATGTACGGACATGGCCACTGTTCTACCAACAGTTCAAGTGCACTGTCCATGAAAACTCTTCACTTTCAGATAGTGATAAAGTGTACTATTTGGTTGGTAAACTTTCTGGTTCCGCGGCGTCCGTATGCGCTAGGCTGCCTCCGACCGCTGAAAATTACCCTATTATATGGGAATCTCTCATACAAAAGTACGATGACCCCAGATCACTCGCTAGTTCATACCTCAATCAGTTGTTATCTTTTAAATCGCTTACATCCAATACCGCTACAGGTTTGGAGTTATTTTTAGATAGCTTTGACACGTCTGTAGAAGCTCTAAGACAATTGAGCCTTGGTGACCTATCAGAATTTATTCTGCTGCACCTCGCTCTCCAGAAACTGGACTCAGAGACTGTCAAATTATTTGAATTAACCTATCGTAAAGATAAAATGCCAACCTATTCAAATCTAATTGAATTTGTCAAAGAACAAAGTAAAGCACTCTCTCGATCAGCTGCTCCTTCGTCAAAATCGCCCGTGCAGCAGAAGTCGCGCGCTCATGTACCTACGCCAAGTGCGAAAGCTAACGCTCAGACAAAATCCTTTGTGAATACTGACCAGGCTCCTAACACAACAGGTGATGAGACAAAATGCACTTTATGTCAACGCGACAAACACGATCATTTTTATCGCTGCTTTGCCTTTAAAAAACTGTCTCCTCAAGACAGATATAAATTCATAAAAGATAACTCGTTCTGTACCAACTGTTTGAGTGTAAAACACAAAATAAAGGAATGTACTTCCACACATACTTGCTCCCACTGCTCGGCTAAGCATCACTCACTGTTGCATTTTAATCCACCCGCTAATAAAAATAATAATGTAGAAAAATTAACCAATGATAATAAATCGACCGCTACCGCTCACGCCTCTCGCCCCGCTGCGTCTATGCATACATCCTCTCCCGAGGAACGTGCTTGCGCTTCTTCTATGGACCTTGCGCCCCCTGCGCTTAAAGTCGCATCTCGCTTACCCGCTCCCACTAATGATCAGAACCTTAATACATCAGTGTGTACTGTGTCTTATGATCATGATGCGCGCACAATAACAACTGCGTTATTGGCCACTGCTAAAGTAAAATTTATTGATAAATTTAACCGCCCTCATTATTTGAGATGCCTGATTGACCCTGGCTCTCAAAGTGAGTACATCTCCGCCGAGTGCAGTAAGCGTTTATCGCTTCCCGTTTGCACCCAAAGCCGTTTCTCTAAGGTACAAGGTATAGGAGGCGCCTCACAGAAAATCCTGGGAGTGACCTCACTTAGATTTACTTCCCGCTTCGACGATAACATTGCATATCACATCGAGCCCATGATGGTTGATTATATCACTTCACAATTACCCGACTCGCGGGTCGATGTTAGCGCCCTTGGCCATATACATAACCTACCCATGGCTGATGATGACTTTTCGGAACCTTATCCAATTGACCTGCTCCTAGGTGTGAACGTGTATTGCCAAATACTTTTATTCAACAAGGTCACAGCTACCAATATGCCAGTCGCCTTGGAAACTACTTTGGGTTATATAGTCATGGGAAATGCTCCCATTGAGTCACCACGTTCTCTATTACACACTCTTTGTGCTTTCACCGCTGATCCGCTTCACAAGCTGGTGGAAAGGTTTTGGAATATCGAGGAACCACCAAGTCAGTTACATTTAAGTCCCGATGAAAAGCAATGTGAGGAAATCTATACTTCCACTACAACGCGTAATGAGGATGGCAGTTATGTGGTCATGCTTCCCTTTAAAGATGATCCTCAAAGGTTGGGTAACTCTTACATAACCGCGAAAAGGAGATTTTTGTCTCTCGAAAGGAAACTTTTACGCTCACCTGATTTGTATGAGAAGTATAACGATATAATATCTGACTATCTTGATAAAGGCATTTTAAATCGTGTATCGCCAGACGAATGTTCGTCTCCAGGTTATTACCTGCCACATCACCCTGTAGTCCGTGACGACAAATCTACGACTAAGGTCCGCATTGTATTAGACGGCAGCGCCGTGACTGACTCCGGCCTGTCTCTAAATGACATTTTACATAAAGGCTATAATCTACAAGCCGACATATTTAACATTTTAGTAAATGTTCGCATACACCGCATTGCATTTTTTGCCGATGTTAGACAAATGTATTTATGTATATATACACACCCTTCTCATCGTTGTTATCAACGTATTTTATACCGCTTTTCTTCAGATGGGCCGCTTGAAACCTTGCAATTTGAACGGGTTACTTTTGGTTTACGGTCTAGTCCAATGTTGGCTCTAAGGACTTTACGCCAGTTGGCTCAAGACGAAAGGCAAAGGTGGCCAATCGCGGCTGAAGTTATTGAACGGGACGTTTACATGGACGACCTAGCTTCTTCTGCCGCAACTGTTGATCATGCAGTTCAAACTGCGCTGGAATTGATTCAAATGTTTAAGGCTGGTGGGTTTGATTTAGTCAAATGGACTAGTAACTCCTCCGAGTTGCTACAACATATACCCGAGTCGCATAGACATTCTGAATCTATTTCATTCGATGTTGATGACGCGTTCAAGATTTTGGGTCTTCGCTGGCTTCCCGCGTCTGATAATTTTTGCTTTCAGACTTCGATCCCGCCTTCAGATTTCACCAAAAGGGCAGTCTTGTCCGTGACCGCACGTCTGTATGATGTCTTAGGACTCGTCGGACCCGTAATTCTTTACGCTAAATTGCTAATCAGAGAACTGTGGCTCCTGCACATCGATTGGGATGACAAGTTACCCTCTGATATAGCCGCCCTATGGCAAAGATATTTATCTGAGCTACCTATCATTTCACAGCTCAAGTTTCCTCGCCATGTTGGAATCGAAGAGAATAATTCTAAAATAACGCTTATCGCGTTTTCGGACGCAAGCGAAAAGGCATACGGTTGCGTGGTTTACCTGCACGTGTCTAATAATGACCAACCACCTACTGTTTCGCTATTGTGCTCCAAGTCCCGCGTCGCATCAGCCAAGCCTACAGTAACACTAGCTCGGCTGGAGTTAAATGGGTTAGTACTTCTTGCTAAGCTACTCGGCGCTGTTCATAATTCATTATCCGCACGTTGTCATATCGATGATGTTTATATATTTTCAGACTCGACAGTCGCTCTCTGTTGGGTATCTTCGTCCCCGCATCGGTTTCAGACCTACGTGGCCAACCGAATTTCGAACTTTCAAAGTTTATCACCTTCACAAAACTTATATCACGTTGCAGGAGTGGAGAATCCCGCTGATTTTGTTTCTCGCGGTTTACTACCCTCGCAGATTATAGATAACGACCTATGGCTTCAGGGCCCCCCTTGGATGTCCAAACCAGTCGATGATTGGCCTGTAAGGAAATTTTCTTCCGTTCAAACTCAACTGCCTGAAGAGAAAACTGTTTCTCATGTCACCGTAACAGATGAGATAAATTTGCTTATAACTTTAGGTTCTAAGTTTTCCTCTTGGCTGAAGTATCTCAGGTCCACTGTCATCGTTCTTCGGTTTTTAAAGGTTCTTCCTCGCAACCGCGTTATTACTGCTGAGGATTTAAATTTGGCTGAAAACAAAATAATTCAAGCTATCCAGCAAAACTGTTTTGCTAAAGACATACGGAACATTGCAAATAATAAGCCTTGTTCCACCGCTCTTCGGAAGTTATCTCCTTTTATTCTTGAAGGAATAATACGGGTCGGAGGGCGGCTCTCAAACTCAAGTCTAGATTATAATCATAAGCATCCCGCTCTTATGCCTAAACACGGTCACATTTCTGAATTAATTGTTGATTTTTACCATCGTGAAAACAGTCACGCCGGCCCACAACTGCTCATGTCAATATTACGCCAAAGATATTGGTTTTTATCCGCCAGACGCCTAGTGCGTAATCGCATCCATAAATGTTTACGCTGTTTTAAACTTAATCCCAAAAATACCTTTCCTCCAATGGCCGATTTACCAAGTTGTCGTGTGGAACCTTGTATTGAGGCTTTTACACACACGGGAGTTGATTACACAGGCCCTCTGTCGATTACTCCCACTAGAAGACGAGGTATACAAAGCCAAAAGGCTTATCTCTGCGTTTTCGTGTGTTTGGTAACTAAGGCCGTGCACATTGAGCTAGCCACCGATCTTAGCTCCGCTACATTTCTTAACGCTTTTAAACGCTTTCTGTCTCGCCGCGGTCCTTGTAAGTTTTTATATAGTGACAACGGGACTAATTTTGTAGCTTCACAATCATATCTTAACGATTTATTTAAGTTTTTGGAAACAGAAGAGTACTACTCGCTCTTTTGTAATGAACTCGCTAAACACCAAATCACCTGGAAAAGGTCACCTCCCTTAGGAAGCCACTTCGGCGGAATTTGGGAAGCTAACATAAAAAGTATCAAATCCCTTCTCTTCCGCGTGATTGGTAAACAAATTCTTACGTACGAAGAAATGCTTACGGTGCTTAATCAAGTCGAAGCTGTACTGAACAGTCGACCTTTGTATGTTCTGAGTACCGATCCCTCGGAACCAACCGCTTTGACACCCTCGCACTTTCTTTCTACGCAACCTCTAGCTTTTTTACCCGCTGCTGATGTTAGCAATGAACGGGAAAATTTGTTATCGCGTCACTCCTTATTGGATTCGATTGTTCAAACGTTCTGGAAACGATTTAAGAACGAATACCTTCATAGTTTGCAAATGCGTGAAAAATGGAATACCGCTAGTAATCCTCTCACTACAGGAACAATAGTTCTTCTTAATAATGAAAACGCTCCCCCTCTGTCCTGGAAACTTGGAAGAGTTGTTGAAGTTTTCCCAGGCAAGGACGGTCAGGTTCGCTGTGCAAGAGTGGTTACGGGTGATAGTTCATATGTGCGTCCGACAACTAAATTGTCGCCGCTTCCAATACAGTAGGGTGACCATAATTTTCTTACTTTTAGGATATTTTATATCCAACCGCTTATTATATTAGTTTTTAATTTTAACGTCTCCCATCATTAAATTCGCTCTTTATTATTCTTCTTTAATCCCGCTGCGCTTTTTATTTCTTTATTTCTTTTGAAGGGAACCTTCAAGGGGGGGAATATGGTGGAAATATAATTATTTCATACATACTTTGCAATAATCCATTTCCTATCTCCTATCCTTTCCTTCAACATGCTCGGTAATTACGCTGTCTCGCTCTGACCACCGCGGTCCAATAATCGATTGCAAGAAGATGGACAATTAGTTGCCTCTGCGCCGTCAAGTGATCTATACATTGACTGCGTGCGTATACTCCGTGACGTGAAACCTCTAAACTGAATACCTATTTAACTATAAAATACAAGTGTGGTGTACACCCTGTGTTATTTTGAAGAACTGTAGTGCTGTCCATCACAGAGCTGTGTAAGGACATTGCCGTGTGTGATCTCCAAGCAGCCGCGTGGCGCTCAGCGCCTCCATCATCATCAGAAGAAGGTACCGTGCATTCCTTATTTTCTACTGCTGTGATCTTGCCCATACTTACACCTTTATTACAGCAGATTTCCCTTCCAAAAATATTGCAAAGTGCCTTCGAAACCCCGCTCAACATACAGTCCATTTAAATCCGAAAACATCACCCTTCTTATGCGTGGTTGATGAAGAACCAGCCATCGGAAATAACCACCACAAATGAATAAATGATGCTAAATGTTCTTTTCGTCACAACATCGGATGTCTCATGGTTATCTTAAATCTTCCTAAATATTCTGGAGACTTGGAACCTGAAAGCCAATGTACCTTTGCTACATCGTAGAGTGCTACGCCGTAGCAAGATAGTACTGTACCGTAGCACGCCGTAGCTAGCTATGCCCTACGCCGTAGCAAACTTTGGCCTACGCCGCACCGTAGCAAGTGTTGGCCTACGCCGTAGCAAGTTTTGCTCTACGCTGAGGTGAAGCGCGTGAACGACAGAGAAAGGAAAAAATAATAAGGTTACACGAGTCTCTGATCGTTCCATACAAACGAGGAAGGGTACTACACTGTTTGATGTTGACCATCCAAAACTAATGATAAAATCAGTTTATCTCGTCATTGTCTATGTTTGTAAACACTCAAACCGTAAAGAAAGTACACATTTGAAAGATACTAGCTTTCAAACTTTCGTATTTCAACACTGTTTTTAGCCCAACATTGCAAGAAAAGAAATAATAAACGGAAAAAGAAAACTATAAACTAAAGCCCGTTTCGACATAGTTTAGTTATTCAAAAGTTTAATTCAAACTATTTTGAAAAGATACACTCAATAGTTTTTCTATAACGACTTTTAGCACAATTGTGCTAAAAGTCGGTTCACATTTTTTACGCGGTCGTTTTAGAAATGTTCATTGTGCATTTCATCCTATCGTGGTAGCGTAACTTTGTCAGGTGAGGTAGCTTACATTTAGGCCTCGAAGTTCGCGCCGTTGACTAGTGTACGCTTAAGATCGGATTCCAATTTTATCATCATCATGTTTTGTTCAAACCATTACTCGGCAATAATAAAATTGAACAGTTCCTTCTATTAAATTTTAAATATTTATTTCCCCCCGTAAACTCAACCCTCCTCCAAACTTGTACCTATATCTAGAGGTACAGAACCTTTATTGTTTTCACTTTTCCATTTTGTTAACAAAGCACCGTTATATTCTCGTAAAGTTGATGCAAAGTTGATTTTATCAGCCTAAAGCTGACTCAAAAGTACAGAAAATTTGACAAAATTGATTACATTAGGGACTTTGCAGACGAGAATACCAGGAAAATGGTTTTTTAAAGCGATAAAGTGTTTTCGAAGTTCATTATGGGCTATGGCATGGGGGGTGACGACCCGCGAAAGTTTTCTGGCAGACGATAGATGCCGCAAGCTGATAACAGGGCGCTCATTAGGAAAGAACTATGTCCAGCAATGGACTATAGTATGGACTAGTAGTGATGATGGTAAAATAGTTGTGTCATGGTATACCTAATTGATCTATTATGTTTGTACATGCTGCTGTTATATAAAATGACAATGTTGTGATGACTCGGTTACTTGGGGCCTGACCATTGACGTTTATCCTTTGAATGTAGCTAGAACACGCCACCAGTGGACCAACGATAAACCGTTGGTCCTGCGCCTAACCTCTCCCCGGTCGTGTTGGTGATTATGAGAGTGAGAGAATATAGAGTGCATCTCTGTTTGTACACATACTTGTGCACAATCATATTGCTGTAATTATCGAAAATTCGAGAAAGAGAACATCCGCCCATTGTACTTTTGTGATTCATGTCTATGAAATATTTTATTTTCGTACCTCCACAGAACATCGTTGAAAAGTTGACTCACTGTTTGTTATTTCAAACAGTGATTAATTAATCTCTTGTGCGGAGGAAAGTTTAAAACTTTGGTCCTTTGCCCTGGGATTAAAATTGTCGGAAACAATTTAAGTAAATTTTCAACCGACGACGAGGCGAAACATCGAGTTTCATATTTTGATAGACAGTTTTATAACTTTCAACTGTTTGGAACTCCACTTCGACGCTGCTTCAGGCACAGGTCTTGTGTCCTATATTTTATCTATTTCAATAATTTATGAAGTTTCGAACAAAGGTTACTTGAATTATTTGGAAGTTATCTTTCTATGAAAACTTTACCAATTCATAAACCCTTTATTTTATATTAGCTTTCGCCCGCGATTTTAAGGGATAAAAAGTTCCCTATTATGTTAATACAGGCCTAGAAATTCCGAAAATTTCTGCCCGATCTGTTCAGTAGCTTTGGCGAACATCCGAACCCTTGAATTTTTAATAATATACTTATGTCCAAGAAATGAAATAAGTTCCCAAAAATAGTAAACAGTGCGGGTAAGCACTATAACAAAAACCCTAATATACTAATGTAATTTTTTTGAAAGAGAAACGGAAATCTTTGCACATAGATAAAAACATGAAACTGAGGGTAGACGTAGTTGTAGTTTAGAAGGTACCATCATTGCCTACCTGCATTGATTTTGGATTTTGGTAGGAGTGGAAGAAAAACATGGAGAGGCCTTTGCCCACACAGCAGTTCTTACTATTCATCATCAGCCCGTATACGTCAACTGCTGAATATAAGCCTCACCACAAACGACGCCATGAATGACTATCCTGAGCCGCCTCCATCGACTCCCTGCGACCGTGACAAAGGCGTCGGTCCTTCGAGTTGGAGCTCTTCCAAACTCCGTTCCTACTTTTTTACTATAAAACTATCGTAGTCTTCCGTTCCTACTATTGTAACGGCTAATAAAAGTTTACTCACCGAAGTCCGTCCCCACCCGCTCAGTATCAAGTCAGCATCAGCTCCCGTATCGATCTCGGGCAAGCCGATCGGCTGGACATGGCTCCCGAACTCGATCTCCGTGGCAGTGCGCACCACGCTGACGTCATTGGCGATAAGACCGCCGTCGTAATTCTCGTGGACGATGATCTGGTCTGAGTAGTAGCGATCTCCGCCTGCTAGCAGGCTATTGGTGCCGACTACTACAAGCAGATTATGGCGGCTGGAATGAGGATTTGGTTTGTTAAAGACAAAGTGAAAGTTAAAATCTAAGTTTGTGAAGATTTGATTGTGGTCAATAAAAATAGCGATAAACATAATATAAATACTAGAAATAAACATAAACTCGCTGTGCCCACAACCAGGCTTCACAAGATTAATGTATCTTTTAAAGGGCAATGTATACGCTTCTACAACAAAACTCCTAGTGAGTTGCAAAATCTATCAATAAATAAATTCAAACCAATTGTCAAAACCTTTCTGTGCAAAAAGGCTTACTACAAAATATCAGATTATTTAGAAGATAAAAAAGCTTGGGACGGGTTTTGCTCCAACTCGAAAAATGACAACTAACAGGCTAAAGGTTTCTTAGTCGCTTCTTTACTTTAGTCTACATACCGAAGCGACAGAAATCAAAAGTACCACTTTATTTCCGTGTCAGTGTTTTATTTTAAGAATTTGACCTTTTCTAAGTGTACATTTTTGTATTTATGGAAATAAAGAATTTTTTATTTTGATTTTGAAACTCATCTGGCGATTATGTTGTATGGATTGTCCATCATTAAAATCACTCGACGGACATTTTTCATAGATTTAGTTTCAAATCTGGATTGTTTTTGCTGAAAAGAACATGACTCCAACTTTAATAATTAATTTATGATAGAGATAGAGAACTGAAGGAGCCTAGAGAAAAATATTAGGGTACTTTTTCTACTATTACTTACTCGACGCTTTCATGCACAGCCGTGTACCTACCCATCGGCTGTTCAGCACGGTCCCTCGCAGAAGTGAGAGTTCAGCAGACTCCGCAGAGAAGCCTGGTAGGGCATTCGGCCTTCTAGAGAGTTCTCACCGCCCACTATACCCAGTCTGGGTACCACCACCCCGTCAAAGTCAAGGTCAAATTCAAAAGCCAATATAAAGTCAACGTCTGTGACGAAGTGTATTTTTGCGGGAAGAATCACAAAACTGTTGAACGGATTGGGCTGTCATTTAGCACAGATGTTTATTTAATTGGTGTTGAAAATATGGAGAAACCTTAATTTTTAACTTCTCAATGGGAACCCCAGGAGAACCAGATGGAATCTACTATGACCTGAAGCAAGCGCGGCTTATCAAGCTTGTCCTCTAGATACTTACCCTTCGGTACAATGGGCCGCCGTCAGCACCCATCGGTTGTTCAGCACGGTTCCCCCACAGAAGTGGGAGTTGAGCAGACTCCGCAGAGAAGCCTGGTAGGGCACTCGGCCCTCTGGTGCGTTCTGACCGCCCACTATGCGCCAGTCTGGGTGTGGATTGTCCAGGGCCGGAAGACCTGCAAGGATACGGAATGAGGAGATTGTGGCGAAATTAATGCTTTTGCGTTAAAAGATAAAGAAATATTTAAGGTTTCTTTTTCTACTTGGTTTAACAAGTTAGTTCATAAACTCTCGGCAGTGGCGGCGTAGCGTAGGCTAGTACCCGAGGCAGTTTTCTAACCCCCACATCAAAAAAACGGAAACTGAAATACTGAACCGCCTTGGGGGTTGGTTGACAATGCCGAACCTCAACTTCTAACAATAGGCATTATAAGTAACGGCGAGCGGAGCAAAATGATAGATCACAATCTAAATCTCGACCTCTGTGGCGCGGTGGGCGAAGGTCTGCCTGCGACACAGGAGGTTGCGGGTTCGATTCCCGCCTTGGGACAAATATTTGTGCGATCTGCAGGTATTTGTTCCCAGTGTTCCGATCGTTTTCTATGTAAATAAAAAATATCTGTCTATGTAATGTATTGTATTATGTATATCAGTTATATAGTTCCCATAACACAAGCTCTGCTTAGCTTGGGGCTAGATAATGCTGTGTGAATTTTCCAGCATTATTTATTTATTCATTTTATAATTAACGGAGAAATCAACGAAAATACATTTAAAAAAATACAATTCGACATAGACCTGCTCCTTCAAGTCTGTTAAAAGGGCATCCTATGTGAAAATCGAATCTTGCATGCAATGATAGATCACAATCTAAATAAACTTCATTTTACAACAAAAATAATTTAGCAGCACCCGAGCGAAATATATGAAAGACTTATAAATGTACGTAGGAGATCTAATCTAAGTAATCCAATTTATTAGAGCTTCTAAATTATGTAACATACAAGTAAAGGAGAAATGTAGGTTTATTTCTGTGAGGGAAGCAGATTGGAGCAAAGTTAACAAGAATTCTCATACCTCCAAGTTATGTTTCATATCATAAGTAACATTTATATGTATTCCAGGAAACGTGTGGTTTCACAATCGCAATTTCAGCGTGGGATAGGTTCTGTAAATAAGCCTGAGCAGCGGAAATGCTTCAGGAAATAAGATTTCGCGATTGGCAGTTTCGTTAGGTAAGCTAATCTTGCGGCAGAATCATCCTAATAATAATTATAACATAAATGAATGCGAAAGTTTGAATGTATATTATCTCTCACACCAAAACTACTGAACAGATTGGGCAAAAACTACAGAATTTTGCATAGGTACAGATAGTTCTAGGCTTGAAATAAAACATAGGCTATTTTTGTCCCATAAATCAGTTCCCATGGGCTAGAATGAAGCTAAAACATTTTCAAAGAAACAATGCGTGCGAAGCCGGGGACAGAAACTAGTAGTACAATATTTTTATAGAACAAAGTTGTATAAAACTCACTGATACTTTTGTACTACGTACAGTACAGAATAATTGTACGTACAGGCAGTAGGCGAAATAAAAGTTTAACCTACTGTTTATACAAGGTGTCTCACGGCCATGGGACATGGAGGGCAAGTACGAGAAATAATAATGATATTCCTATCTTTAATATTTAGTTTTTTTTAATGAAATGAAACATTCCTTTATCATATTAAAAAAAAGTAAAACTGCATTCATAGAATTACGAAAAATTACTTTCGAAAGCACGTAATTTTTCGATGAAGTGATTTGACAAAATCCAAAAAATAGCAACCTGTATTTTTATGGCACCGATCGATAGAGTCAATCATAAAATCAAATCTGAACACTCCAAACTTATTTTAAACTACTTAAACCTAGGTAATTTCCCAACTAAATAGTCAACGGTAGTAAAATGGCTCTTCTAGTGATCACAACACTTTTTACGGCAGAAGTCTTAGCTACGAGACGAGATTTGGCATAAAAATAAAATAAACAGTCAGATTATGATTACGAAAAACAAAAGAAAAATAATGTCTTTGCCTTGCAGCAGGAAAACACAAAATAAGTATAAAAATGCAAATGTACAGGCACATTGTAAAATGCATAGTATGTACCATACATTACTCTGGTGCGGACCTCTAAACGGTACGTTTATCCCAATAACTATGTTTACTCTACTTTTTTTATTTTTTTTCATAGTCAATAGATCGTTGTCCGGTAGAGGGGGGGACCTCCTCCTGAAAGCTTATAGATATTTGACCGCTTTTGTTTCAGTTCGAAATGTTTCCATTCCATCCCAAATGCAAATGCATAGTTTTAAGTGAATCTCCACTCAAAATGAGCATAATTGGCTTGAATTTGAATAAAATAATTTTTCACAAGGATATTATATATCAACTCGTATAAAAACTAGAGCAGAGGGCACAAATTAAGTATGTTTCTGAAAGGATTTAAAATGGCTTTCATCTGAGCGAGCATAATGAATAAAAAGGGGAATCCAATTTTCTCCGATGCAGAAATGAAAAAGTGGGCAAACAAGAGATTTTAAATTGAGTTTCTAATTAAGAAAATCTTTTGGCTAATGAAAATGGAAAACAAAAATATTAAATGCTTATTACATAAAAATTGTATCTACTTACCATATGTTAAGTAAATTAGGAAAAAAATTAAGAGCTAAGTTTGAAAGAGCTTTTATTTAAATGAAAATATTTATCTACTAATAAATATAAAAGTGAACGAGCTCAAAGTGTGCATTTTGTTGGGCTCCTAAAAAGAGCCCCACAAAATGCACGTTTTTGTAAGTTTTCCGTCTATAATTTTGTCAGCACTTGTGTGTGTTAGCATTATTTTGAATAACATACAAACTTAAAAATTCCAACAGCTTTTAAGCATGATTTTATTCTTGACTTTTAATAAGTTACCCAAAATTTAAATTCAGTAATCAAACATGACCAACGGATCATAGTCTTTATAATGAGATCCGACATGAGGGAGCTGCAAACAAGGGGATGGGGTGTGCAGAATTAAGTCGTAGATTAAAACGATTCAGTTACGAAGTTTACCCAGCAAATAATGGTCAACAGTCAGCGATTAAGTTTTGTGAAAATGTAGGGAAATACAAACTAGTTTCTTCGCACGATTTCTTTCCCATGGGTACTGATTTATGGGATAAAAAGTAGCCTATATTTTATTCCACGCCTACCTGTATGCAAAACTCAGGTCCATCTGTAAAGTAGTTTTGGCATGAACATGTAACAAACATCCAAACTTTCGCATTTTAGTATAAATATTAGTGCTAGGTAACATAATAATCGAGGACAAAAGGTCCCGTGGTCGGTCTCCGACTTCGACAGCAAGATGTGTGCGGGTCCCACTCTTCGCTCTCCTATCAGAAGAATAAGAATATTTATTTATACAAAATGTATAAAAAAGACTTGGCGTCTTCACAAACGTGTTTGTGATGATGGGCTGAACCTGCAGTTCAATTATTGTTACTATTTACCAATAACCGTGTATAAAGAAGGTAAAATGTTTGCCTAGTAACGCAGTCACCGTAGTCGAAATCGGCAGGGATATTTCATGACTATTTAATAAAGATAGAATAATAATTAATATAATAACTGTTATGATCAGAATAATGTCTCACCTCTTCAAAGTTTTCACGCCAACTGTACTAATACTAACCTAGCCCGGTCCCTTAGGACTGGACCGTAAAACGCGGCTTTACCGTAATTTTAGTTTAAATTGAAAGGAGTTTGTAGAATGAAGTCTGGTATAATATGTTTTTTGTTTGCTCTTATAATTTGATTAAATTTGTAACACTTTTATTTATTCAATATTTTTAATTTTAGCCCTTGCTGTCCCACTACTGGGCCTCCCATTTGTCTTTCCACTCCTCGCGATCCAACGCTGCGACAGGCCATGATGGAAGATGTGCCTTTAAGTTATCCCATAATTTTACTAACATAAATAAAACAATCAAATGAACTAAATGTAACTTTAGTCTTTGAACAGGTTTGGATGAACAAAAAAAAAGGAGTAACATTACAGGTTACTCCTGTAGGTGGAGCCACCGGCACTATAGTCTGTAAGAGGTCCCAAAGATTTTCGGTGGAACCGACTAAGGTTTCGTGGCTTAGTTGGGTAGAGCACACGCGTACTGAGGGTGGGGCGCGGGTTCGAGTCCCACCGAAATCGAAAACTTTTGGGAACTTATTTCATTTCTTATAAATAAAAAATCCCCTTACCCTGAGCACAGATGACAAAACAGGCAAGCACTACCACAAACATGTTTCACATCAAACAACAGCAATAGACGAAAATAATTGCAATGCCTAACACTTTTATACTGTTCCTGAGATAAGAACTCAAATAAAAGACAATCGGGCACTTTAGATAATTTCGAACGAGTTTAGGACTACACAATACAATACAATACAATACAATACACTTTATTGCACACCAAAAAAATACAAAAGAAAAGAAAGAATACAGGAGAAAAATAAATAACAGAGTTGCACAATGGGCGGCCTTATCGCTAAGAGCGATCTCTTCCAGACAACCTTGGGATGGACACGAAGCAGTTGTACTAGTATAGACGGTGGCGTATAACTTAAATATACAATACATACATACTATACATATTACTAAAATACATACAAAATACAATATAAAATACATATTAATAATACATACCAACTTTGTAAAACAGATGTAAAATAAAAACTAGAAATTAATGACTAAAGAAAGATAGTGTTGATATACCATGTTCTTAAATATAGGGAGAGACTTTGCGTGTCTGATAGTGGTAGGTAGAGCATTCCACAGCTTTGTGGCACGTACGGTGAAGGAGGAGCTATGGGCATGGGAGGAACGGGTTGTCAGTTGGAGGGTGTCGGTGGAACGAAGTGAACGGGAATGGGTTTGGTGGAGATACTCAAATCGTTCCTTAAGGTAACGCGGAGTATTAGGGATGAAAAGGATGGAGTATAAGAGGGAGAGAAAGTGTGCGTCCCGGCGAAGGCGGATTGGCAACCATTTAAGCTTATTGCGGTACTCGGTAATGTGGTCATACTTACGCAGACCGAAGATGAAGCGTATGCAGAAGTTTTGAAGCCGCTCAAGCTTGTCAAGCTGCAGTTGGGTAAGATCGGGATAGCTGGCGTCGGCGTAATCTAGGATAGGGAGCAGAAGTGACTGGGCGAGCGCAACTTTGGTAGACGTCGGCAAGAAGTTACGTAACCGCTTGAGGGAGGCAGCCGATGCAAAAATCTTGCGGCTTACCTCTGCCATTTGTGTTTCCCATGAAAATGTTCTATCCATGAAAATGCCTAGATTTTTTACACTTTTACTAATTTGGATTGGTGTGTTGCCAAAAAGAACTTGTGGAATAGTGAGCCAATCAACCTTAGCTATCATTCTCGAGCTCCCAATAATAATGACCTGGGTTTTTGAGGGGTTTACTTTTAACCCATGCGAACTACTCCACTCGAGGATAGCTTTCAGGTCGGAGTTGGTCTTGTCAATGGCTTCACATAACCTTTCTACAGGAGCCTGGGTATAAATTTGTAAGTCATCTGCGTAAAGGTGGTAGGAAGAAGATAGCTGTTTGGAGATAGAGTTAATAAATATAGAAAAAAGAAGAGGAGATAGCACGCCGATACACAAGTGTAGGAACTTGAAATAATTATGTCTAGTTACTTATAGATAGACGTGATAGAGTACCCTTGTACGAATAACTACTTTTTACTTAGTACCCACTAAGTACCCACCTCAGTAAGGCAGAAACCTAACCTTGCACCAGTTCCAACCTGAATAGTCTCCATATAGGGATGGAATACCTGAATAGTCTCCATATAGGAATATATACACACATATTTGAATAGTGTCTCAATTAGAGATAGAGATAGAAATGCATTTATTGACACAAAAGAGATACAATTAGGTTCTTTAATGCTGATGAAACACTAAAAAATACAACAACAAAATTTTTAATCAATTGACATGTGCCCTGATAACTTTTTCGAAAACGCACCATAAAACCATTTCCGTACTGCCATAGAATGAAATAAAGTGGGTACATCCCAAGAACTTTACAATGACATAATGTTGCAACGCTGTTGGACAAACATTGCAACTGGGCCCAGAGCTCGAACAATCATACCCATAGCCCCACTTCCTTTTCGATACAATTTTCTTCTGTGCTTTGCAAAAGATTAATATCTGACGTTTCATATCATTTTTAGGGTTCCGTACCCAAAGGGTAAAAACTGGACCCTATTACTAAGACTTCGCTGTCCTTCTGTCCGTCTGTTCGTCTGTCACCAGGTTGTATCTCATGAACCGTGATAGTAAGACAGTTGTTAAAAACAGAATAAAACAAATATTTAAAGGGGCTCCCATACAACAAACATGTTTTTTTTTTGCCGTTTTTATAGATAATGGTACGGAACCCTTTGTGCACGAGTCCGACTCGCACTTGGCCGGTTTTATTATCGAACCCGGAGGCTGAAACTGTCATATAATTTCCGGCTGTCTCTGTTATCGTTCAATACAAGAAACAAACGCAAGTTTCAAGAGAAGAACTAACAAAGACACAACGGAGGTGCTTGAAAGATCAACGACTTTGTCAACACTGGTTTAATAATATATCTAGCGGGCACTTATTCGAAAGGGGAACTATAAACTTTAATCCAATCAGCATAGATCTAACCCTATACATGAAAGGTAAAACTGGGACCAATTGTACAAAAAACAATTGACATTTGCACAAAAATTTATATTTTATACGATTTTTTTAATGCCAATCGATCCAATATCAAGATATTGGATCGATTGGCATCATCATCATCCTATAATACTATTTCTATAACCATCAACCATATCTTATCATCTGATATTATATAAAATAAAAACCATTGTACTATATTAACTACATATTATTAACACAATGTTCTTTATGTGCAAATTACAAGATCTGTTATAACAAGTTTAATGATTGTCAAATGTTCACTATCACCACCCATTTCTATAGTAGGTAACTTGCGGATAACGGGGTTGGTTCACTTCTAGAAATAAGTTTATTCAAGTTTATATTGTTAACATTTAAGTGTTACTGTTAGTTATCCCTAAGAAAAAAAAATTCTAACCTAAGTTGGTCCGATAAAAGTTTTTGATCAGTAGTCTAATATTTAACTTCTATCGGACCAACTGATGTTAGAAGTGCCAACAAAAAAACCTAGTATACATTTTTTAAGGAGTCCAGGAGTGATTTTTTTAGTCACTAAGGCCCGTATCAAGGCCGTAAGGCCCGAGCTTTCATGGAACGGGATACGTGATATTTCATGATGCTTGAGTAACGTTGATGCCATACAAAATCGTAACTCAAGCACAGATTGAAGACTGATCAAGTTTCCATAATACGGGCCTTTAGTGACTAAAAAAATTACGCCTGGACTCCTTTTCGTAAAAAAAAATTGTATCTGCCAGCTTAACGCAGGTTCGATGATAGACATAGCTATCTCACTAATATTATAAACGTGAAAGTTTAGATGGATGGATGGATAGATGTTTGTTCCTTTATCACGCCAGAACGGCTGAACGGATCTGAATGAAATTTGGCACAGAGATAGATTATAGTCTGGAATAGGACATAGGCTACTTTTTATCCCGGAATTCCCACGGGAACGGGAACTACGCGGGTGAAACCGCGAGGCGCTGCTAGTAGTTCATAGTTATGGTACCTCCCCTTACTGCTCCGTCCAAAAAGTCCACTCTGTATAACTTTTACCGCTGTTCACGGCATTTATCGCATTTTTTTAACTACTACCTGGCTGCGGCTTCGCACGCGCTTTTCAAGTAGCCTCTGTCCATCCCCGGGATACCGTCTACCTCCCTGCCAAATTTCATCCGTTTAGCCGATTAGGTGCGAAAAAAAAGACTTACTTTCGCTACAATATTAGTATTGAGCTTTGTTTTGATAGCTTAAGTTTATAAAAAACATTAATCGTTTGTTTTGTTTATAAATAGCTTTAATCTTTTGTTTTCCGCACAGGCCCTACCCACGGTGTTTGTTTTTCCTGTCAGATTTCAAAGGAGCTTTACTTTTCAACTTTTCAAAAACAAATAGGTACAATACAAAAATTCATTATTGTACACCAAAAAATAACATTACAAAGAGACATCACATAAGATGAGTACATTGGACGGCTTTATCGCTTCAAAGCGATCTCTTCCAGGCAGTCAAAGTCTTGCCTCTAGAACTTAAGCTTCCCATATCTGACCGTACCTTCTCAAACTCAAATATTGTAAGCATCTAGACATCATGGTGGACTATAAACTAAACCGAAGGCGATCAACTTAATTTAGACAACGGCTCATAACTGCTACTTTACAACTATTTTATGAGATAAGTTGCAGTGTGCTCCGGGCATCTGTTCAGAGACTTATAAGTTTAATAGATTTCTACCTACTGTAGAATAAGGCAAACGTAGTATAGGACGCCTTCCGACCGATGCGGCAAGCTGAAGACTATGGCTCTCATTAGGGGAGTCTACTGTCGGACATAGGTCCAACAGTGGACTATAGACTGTACTGTACGAACTGGTGGTACTATAGACTGATGATGATGATCATGACGAAATTAAATAGCCAGAAGAATGTACACTGTTTTCTTTAAGCAAAAGAGCTGGAGCCCGTAGTATAATATTACCGAATTTGTTTGGTTTTCAACAAAAAATTGTAATCAAACTTTTTCCAGCCGCCTAAAAAACTTCTTTGAACTGTAAAAATCCACTCTCGATGTTGCCCTTACCGGCTGAAAAGTGTTATAAAACTTGCTTTTCAATCTCCTTTTCATTTTCCAGACGTTTCCGTAATTGGTTTTCGAAAATAGAACGCTATAAATAAGCTGAAAACCATTGTTTAATTTCTCGTAACCTTTTCCGCAACATTTTCGTTTATGTAACTCGTCAACTGAAACGTTCCGTATTTTCTCCAGCACGAGTTAGGTATTTTTATATAAATAAGAAATAACTTGTTCCTTGTTATAGTACATTACTGACGAGGTCAGTAATAGGTTGCTGAAGAGGTCAGTAGTAGGTTGGTCAGTAATAGGCTCCGATAATTATGACTGACAGCGTAGCGCCGGCCATCGTGGTCAGCAGAGCAGTCATAACGTACCAAGGCTTGTTAAGTGCTTTACTCAAACAATGCGAGTGATTTAAATAAAATCATCGCCATTGTACCTAGTACATTTTGAAAGTGTAATAACATAACTGTATGCATGTATACTTAAAGTTAAGTCACTGTACTATATTATAATTATCTAGTTACAAATAAAGATTTTCTTATTATAATAAGTTATTATACAGGGTTATTGGTAAATTAGTGACAATACGTGAACTGCAGGTCCTACCCATCATCACAAACACGCTCGTAAAGGCGCCAAGTCTAAATTCTAAAAAAAAATATAAGTCACCTCAGACTAAATGAAAAAACATCTTTGCCTGGAACCCAACGAGTTACTTAAGACCGATCTTTCACTCTCATAATATGTGCTGTTAATTCAGGGCAGAGCTGTTTTTAAGTTGAGTTTCAAATAAAACCTCTCTAACGAACGATTATTGAATTGCGGGGGGTACCCATTACCAATACCAAAATTAAGAATTAAGACCTGGCGTCTTCACAAACGAGTTTGTGATGATGGGCTGAACCTGCAGCTCACGCATTGTCACTAATTTACAAATAACCCTATATAAGATATAATATATTATCATCCCATGATGGTTGTCAACAAAAAATATAACCATTGAGATGAACTAATTTTATTCTATCGAAGGCAGCTACTTGTACTACAAACGTTCAACCGTCTCAAAAAGTCTGCAGGCACTGCCCGAGGCCTTCACTGATGAACGTCGGTGTTATATGTACAAAGTTATGTAGGTACCAATAACACCGACGTTCATCTGTGAAGGCCTGCTTTGTACTACAAACTAAACCTACCTCTATGGTACAAACCTACTAGGTCGGAAACGGCCAGTCAGTGTATTGGAAATTTGGTACCAACCTACGATTGTTCGGAAATGGACACGCTCGCCTCGAGGCTTGCATTGTGTTGTGGGATGCGATGTGCCTGTTTGTTATGATTTTGGAAAATTGGCTTTAAGCTCTCCAACTCGCACTTGACGTTTTTTTTTATTTTTATTTTTGTTTGAAATCATCAGCCAGTACAAGACATTCGTCCTCTTGCATAAAGACTCGACTTTTTGGTGTTCCATTTACAAAAAACATACATTTCATTTGAATTGAAAATGGAACTGAAAGCGCCTTTTTGGTCATTGTTGGATGTTTTGTATGGTGATTCTTCCTCCATGGTAGAATCCACGTACGTAGGTAGTAACTGTGCTTTCCGCGTAACAAAGACACAAAAAAGTTGGTATCAATCAGCGCGAAATCTCTGCAATATTTGCTTACTACAAATTTAACTGAAGATGAACTTGGCTTATTTAATTGAAAATGCCATGAGGCGATTAAAAACATGCAAATTAATTTATTTATATGCAAATGGGACACAATGGCAAAGAAATAATCAATATGATTCTATTTATCTGTTGCGCATCACATGAAATATGGTATTTTAAGACTAACGACCAATTCGTAAAGTAGAGAAGTGAAATCGGTGTGGAATATATACTGAAGGTAAGTTTTGATTGTTCTATTTTCTCACCCTCAAAGTGAAAAGTATTGTTTTTCACGCGGACGAAAACCATCCATTAGAACTCGGTCTTGTCATCCTCAAAGTATAAACAACCTCGTCTTTATTGAAGTGGTTTAGTCTCTTGTTAAAAAATATACTATGATTAATGTTAGTTCGTTGATTTTAGGTAGGTAGTGCAGCGCAGTGTAATTTTCTTTTTTTGTTGTAAAATTTTACTGTATTCTCTTTTAAACAGTTGTAATTTTAGGTACTTTGTTATTATTTTTTATTTCAATTTTGACTCTACGATTAACTTCTGTAATCTGTGAATTTGATTTTGTTATTTGTTTGGTACTCCTTAAATTTGTTATATTGACTAGGTATTATACGACACATTTTTAGCTATTAACACTCTAACTTCATTTTAAATTCAAATATCGGTGCTTTTACTGCATACAATAAAGTGAATAAATAAATAAATAATACTATTAATCCGGAAACTACTCTAGCGAAACCGCGTGCACAAAGTGATCATCTCAAAATAATCAGTAAAGGCGATATCAGACGGTTCACTCGAGAGAACATTCACACGAATGAATGCTTCATTTTTCTTTCATTCCATGTTCACACGACTTATTGCGAATGACAAAAAAAAGAACGTTCATCTGTTATTTACTTTAAATATGTCATCGGGTGAAGTCGTGCGTCTCGGAATCCGTTTAATTTGTGATCATTTAATCCAAAACTTAGTAAAAAAGAAGCAAAGAAAACGTCGACGTTGGTTTTGGTTGGTTTAGATCACTAATTAGGGATTTCATAGGGTAAGTACATAATGTTCTATCCTTGTATTCGTCAAGTTTGTGGTTCCATTACATTGATAATTTTTAAAATGTTCCAAAAACAGCAGCGTACTTAGCTCATTCCACTCGAACACCATTTTGCCGCCAATTTTCCGTGACGCAACGGGACGTGCGTCTGCTACCGGGCTCGAGACAAAATGGCCGAATCCGAGTGAACGTTCTCTCTGTGTGCAGACCGTTCATTTTTCGTTCATTCGGAGTGAGAGTGAAAGATGCCGAATGAAAAAATCTAACATCGTCGGATCGGTTCATTAATGAATTCATTCGGCACTCTTGTTTCATTTGAGGTTCAGACGAATCATTTCGAGTGAAAGATGCCCAATGAAAGACAAAGATGAACGAAAAGTGAACCGTCTGATATCGCCTTAACGAAGCTGAAGAGCTATTTACACAAAAATGGCTGCCGATGGAAACAATCTGGTTGCATAATTAATACGACAGCCGAACACGATGGAAACAGATTGAAAGAAAAAAAAAGAAAATGTAGGCATAATCAGAGCTTTTCGAGTCAATGGGCAGGGATTTTCGATATTCATGGTTCTTTTGTAATTTATACGAAAGTCGACCTCGTGTTTTGTTGTTTTGGGGTTTGATGTTTATTAGGTACTAGTTTGTGTACGCGGCTTTTTATGTTTTGTTTCTATGGATACGTAGGTTATTTCTATTCTATGTGAACTTATTTATGCAATGGGATAACGAGTAGCTTATGTGTTATTTCTAATCTAGACATAGGTACTTTACATCCACTGACCCAAAAAGGGCCAAAGAGACTATTAAAGCCAAAGACTCCAAAACCCACGGGATTTTGAAGTCCTCTCCAGTGTCTCGACTTTTTGGTGTTCCATTTACAAAGAACATACATTTCATTTTAATTGAAATTGGAACTGAAAGCGCCTTTTTGTTCATTGTTGGATGAACCGACCACCGCTTGGGTAAACGTGTTCTTGAGTGGAGACCGCGACTCGCCAAACGTAGTGTAGGACGCCCCCCGACCAGGTGGGATGACGATTTGCGAAATACTGCTGGCAGATGCTGGATGCGGCAAGCTGAAGACTGGGCGCGATGGCGCTCATTAGGGGAGGCCTATGTCCAGCAGTGGATTAATAGGCTGATGATGATGATGACTTCTACTTTTAATTTTTTTATTTACATCTAAATTGATAGTTCATAGTTCTTTATTGATAACTTAAACATGTTACAGGTCACTTATTTATGAGTTATGTAATTATTACATAAATTATTAAATAGAAATATAAATAAATCAATTTAATGATCTTCCGGGTTCAGCGGCTTTTGGAGTGGTGTAGTGGTTTCTGTGTTTTGTGTGTGCACCATGTTTTGGAGTCCATATCTGTTTACCTCTTTTTGACGATGACTGTACTTACGTCTAAACTGGCACTGGCATCGGTTTGTTCGTGTCCAATGTCCAATTGATTTTATTTCCAGTCGGGCATTACCTTGAATCTTTAATGGCGGTTAGCTGGGACACGGTTAAGGCTTTCTAAAGGTTAAAGTCATTTACAACGGCATAATCACACTATACGGGGCGTCCCACGGATATGCCACATGGAGGGAAAGTACCCTGAATATTGTAGATGGAACATTTTACTGAAAGAAGACATTATTTGAAACGTGAGCCGAAATTAGTAGAAAATAAAGTGTTAATTTGTTTGGTTCCGTACCCGAGGATGATAAAGATTGAGACAGAATTTTTTCAATGTGTTTTTCTCTATTAAAATTGAAGGGGTCGTACAAAAAACTTGATTTTCGTACCACATCAGTGTCTGCTATTGATGTTTGGACGAAGCGAAACATAACCACGCACAAACTTTGCACATAAAAGTATGTCTGTATTAGTATGTTAAAAAAAGTGATACGTTACTATGTGTTTTTATGAATACTTTTAACTACTTTAATTTACCAATTAGATTTAATAAATACTGAGGTTATAATATTACTCATGGGAAAACCGAATGCACAACAATCTCAGTCCTCTGTCCACACCACGCCTTTCGTACGTTGAATTGGCTAAACCTAGCACACAAAAAGCTTCGTAACTTCAAGTGTAAAAAGACCAAAAAGTATAAAAAAGTTGCTACAAAAATTGTTACGTAAAAGTTATATCCCCTGAAGTCCATGATTCACAAAATAGAAGCCTGTGAAATAATCTGTCTCTATTTTGTCGTTTTCGGATTTCAATACCGCTAGGAAGTAGGTAGGTATATCGTTGGAGCTAATACTTCCGACAGATGTATAGCAATTTCCCGTGAAACTTCTCACCCGGGCGACCCCTGGCGAGCGTGAGAGGACTCCGTAACGAGACTACATTGTCACTAAAAGTTGAGCCTTTTGAATCCAACTATGGTACTAACGTATACCCACTAAAGGTGTGGGGTATGCAGTAGAGCTATCTGGCTACAAAATACGTTAAAATTCTGGATTGCAAATGAAATATTTTTTGTTATTTTATTTAGGTATGAATAGATTCAAAAAATCTTGTATTTTTAACTTTTCAGCTAAAGTAAAAAACGTCAGCGCGGCAAAAAAATCATTTTTAGTAACTTATTACTCATGTACCTATTATTTAAAGTAGGTGTCTCTCTACCGAATCCTCAAATCATAGTAAAAAGGAATTTTAGTTAAGGAGATTAAACGCGAGTTTAAACGCGTTTGTGGGCATAGCTCAACATCCGTGCCCCAAATAACTGTCAAAGTAGCACAGACGTGGTCTTCATCATGTAAAGAAACGTTTTCACAACTTTTTTCTCAAGATTATTGTATGCGACCTCAAATCTTATCTCTACTGGACCATAAGTTTCGTTCTCTTTTATTAATGGTTCTGTTTGACAAATTAAAAGGCTGCAAATATAGCTATCTTTTTCTTAATTATGTATGCTAAATTTTATTGAAATTGATGATGTAGTTTCCAAATGAATCGAAATGTACGGTTGTATGGGCACACTGTTCGCACATACCTTAGAGGTCAAATCAACTCTACATTTACTAAACGACCCCACCTACCCTGCACCAATATACTACGACCGACACAGATTAGCTTCCAAACTAGTAATGAATACTATAACTAGTAGCGTCTTGGGACGCTTCCGACTGGTATTGTTATGGATCAGTTGAGCTACCTGAAGATTGTTTGCATCAGTCTGCAGTTAACTCAATTGTTTCAATTGTAAATACTAGTTTTAATTTAATTCTATTATTTGATTGTAATTTCCATTGTTAATTTCGTTCCATTTTATAATACCTCTAAATGGCTGTTCCGGTTCTCAATATCTATCACTGTTTTTGCCGATAGGTTGGTATTTGGTAGCAGTTTTTTTTAATTATTATTTTCTTATCTCATATGCATACAGAAACGCGCAAATAGCCTGCCTAAAAACCCCTACGGGTTTAAGAAGTGTTATAAATTAAGTCCTATGTATATTCTTTTTAAATAAATAAATAATAAATAAATAAAAAATAAATAAAATAAAATAAAAACAAATTAATTTCGTAGACGGGCGCTTTATTTGACATTCATGGTCCGAACCGAACCTAGAAAAATCCACGAAATAACTGGAGCCAACGTTTTTCTGCTGTTATAAAATCGATTAAGTATTTTGGTGAGAGAAAAGTATTAAAAGCGGCCTTGAATCTAAATGAGGCTTTAATTTATTTTCTTCTGCGTTTTTAGCGGAATCTGCGTAAACAACAAAACAGGTTTTCTTAAAAACGTGGGGAAATTCTCAGAAAACATGAATGGTTTCCAAGGATTAGAAAGAGCTGTCTGCCTACGCCGATACTGTACCGTCTACTGTTTTTAAATTCCAGTTTTATTAAAATTTGATACCTATTATTTGTAATAGCGAATTTAATTGGGAGGTCTTTGCCCTGCCTTTGGGATGACTCAGACAAATAGTCAAATTATTTGGTATAACAATTATTTCTTTGAAATGAGCTATCTGTTTCTGTGGGTTCGAAAAAGGGGCCTCCCGTTAGTGTGAACTATGAACACATGAATACAGTTCGAAGAGGGCCTCAACGTTATTAGTAAAATAAGTTTGCTTTTATTTCGGTAGTGTTATCGTATCAATAGTTAACAATGATCCTTCATGTAAAAAGTTCAGAATAAATGTTATTATTATTGTAATAAAAACATTTATTCTGAACTTTTTATTGCTGTTGCGTTGTATTATTTTATTCCAATAATGTCACTTATCTAATATGACAAGGATAGACTTATAATAACTAGATATATCTAGGTATAGGTATATATTATGGCTTCCCCTTCCAATTGATTAATTGCTTTATGTCATATTTTTTTATAATAAGCTCGCAACTGTACTTACATGCGGGTTAACTACCGAACCCTGTATTTGTGTTGGAAGAAAACCAAAGTTCCTAAAAAATCACTATTTTATATGCAACATTGCGAAACAAAGTTGCCTTTGATAGAAAATCTGTACTATACATAATATTAAACAACTCAAAATAACTCTAGCTACACGATCAAATAGGTTTTTATTATTTTTTGTTTTCCAAAGTTCTTTATTTACCATAAATTTTTACAAACGTAGATTAAAACTAAACACTGTTTAGAACCTAACTAATAGAAAAATTATAATTAACTCAACAGGCTAAGGACGCCTTTAAAAGTTTTTTGTTAAAATATATATTTATGATAACTAACACTTATTAAATAATTAAATAATAAAACTATACAAAATTTAAGCAGAATTTTCATTAAAAAGAAATTTACGGTCGTATGAGTCATCAGTCGTATGGTTTTTATTATTATGTGTTAACATGAGCATGTAAAAGTAAAAAAAATAGAAAAAATATAGTATTTATTGTAGCAAATAATACGCAAAAAATACATGAAAACGGTCATTTTGTAGATAATTTACTGAGTTCAACAGTGATTCATCGGCTTCCTCACTTCTTGTTATACAAATAATAATAAAATTTAATTATTGATATGGACTAACTTATTTTATTCATAACATGTGTGTCAACGAGTGAGTGAGAGTTGAATAAAGCCATTGTTGTACCCTATTCAAAGCTTGGAATCGACTTTACATTGTGCTATTTTTAGAACCTATGACCGTTTTACTGCGACCTAGGGATTAGAACGGGTCAGCCCGACACGCAATGTTAATCATGTTTTATAAGCCTTTATGTTACTTGCGTTACTCCTTACTTGGAGCTTTAAGCTCTGCGCACAACACCGCTACCGCACAGCAAAAATGCATTTAGGCTTACTCGTTATCTATAGACACATTTTACAGTGTTGTTTGTCATCTGATGCCGTCAATATTAAATGCATCTAAATGTTACGAGTTTAAGCCCAAATTTGTATTCCCATTTTGGCACTCTGCGGTAGCGGTGCGGCCCTGATCTGCGCCAACTTACTTATTCTTAGAGCTATGTCGATAACTTTGGTTCTCTGTCGGATTTATTCGTTACGAATCCTACCCTTTACCAAAAATAAACTCCAGGCTTTATTAATGGTTTTAGATTGATTTAAGGAACATGTTTTCCAGTTCGTTGCACAAAAGGTGTCCATCCTTCAACAGCTACTAAAGGTAAGTGAAGTACGTACCAACGAGTACCAACTCGTCTTCTAATGGAAAATGAAAATAAAAAACTACAAAATACCCGTCACTGAGAGAGCTTTCAGATGAAACCTTTTCCACTCGAGTACAGTCAACTTGAGATTTTCATGAACAAGTTTCAGTGGGTTTCCATCTACTGAAACTAATAAAACTAACTAAATTAGGAAATATGTACTATCATTTTTCATTTTACAAATTGGATTTAATTTAATACTAGCCGTCCGCCCCGGCTTCGCAGGCGTATATTCGATTAAGATTCTAATGGTGAAAGAATTTTTCAAATCGGTGCAGCAGTTTTGGAGCATTTCTAGCAGCGCCTCGCGGTTTCACCCGCGTAGTTCCTGTTCCCGTGAGAATTTCGGGATAAAATATAGCCTATAATATATCTCTGTGCCAAATTTCATCCAGATCCGTTCAGCCGTTCTATCGTCCATCAGAATAAGTTTAATATATTAGTGGGATTAGAATAGATTAATAAGTAATGACATTTCAGGATCTATTTACCATGTCTTGACTGAGTGCTTTTTACCCGACTATACATATAAACGAACCAGAACTATGAGTTTGTTTTATCTAACTTTTTTTTGCATTAATCTCAAATATCGGTCGTTCGTACGATTGTTTTTAATTTCCATGGCTGTGTTGATTCCAAACGACTCACAACTCAAAATGTACGCTCATTACTAAGGAATTCTTTACGCTTTTAATTTTTTTTTTCAGTTTTTTTTAAACATTTTTTTTAAATCATCATATCTGCCTACCAAATCGGTCGCCGAACTTCAGGGATATAAATATCTCTAATTTACGCCGCGTCTTTTGCCGAGTTCAATATTTTGCCCACAACGTGATATCTGTGCTGAATACAAAGTAACCCTTCAGATGACAGTACCTTCTTATACAGGGTTATTGACTCCTTCCCACCCTTACAAGGATGCTTCGATCGAAGGTACTATCCTATAAGAGTCTTATTTTATGCAAAGATCCATCAACGTTCACTCCACATTTTTTCATTTCAAAATGCTGGTTGCAGTGTTTCAAAGGTAGAGCTACATACTTCTATTTTGCATTTATATCTACACAAGCAGCGCCTTGCGGTTTCACCCGCGTAGTTCCCGTTCCCGTGGGAATTCCGGGATAAAAAGTAGCCTATGTCCTATTCCAGACTATAATCTATCGCTGTGCCAAATTTCATTCAGATCCGTTCAGCCGTTCTGGCGTGATAAAGGAACAAACATCCATCCATCTATCTATCCATCCATCCATCTAAACTTTCACGTTTATAATATTAGTGAGATGTGATATGCTTTATGACAGCATAAGAAAACTTGAAAGAAAGAAGTAGGAAAAACAGTATAATATTGCTAACAATATAACAGCTAAGTATACCGAGGTACCAGCGTTAGCAGAGAGCTGAAACCAACAATGCGATAGTTTCAATTTCAAATTTATTTATTCAATAGGCAATGCCAATGCACTTTGTTGAAAACAAAATAACTATACATCCTTTATATTATAAATAACACAACGAATTAATAATTTTTTTATTTATGTGTGCAATAAAGAATTTTTTATCTATCTAATACAACATTGCTAAGAAGCAGTATTCCAAACATATCTGAGGGAAATTTTAGGTAGAGCAATAAGCCTTCTCTTGTAGGGTTTTTATACAGATTTTACATGATCTTTCGTTTTGTTTGGTGATATGTTCAGACAAAGTATTGTATAATCTAACAAAAAAACATTCTATACAGGGTTATTGGTAAATTAGTGACAATACGTGTACTGCAGGTTCAGCCCATCATCACAAACACGTTCGTGAAGGTGCCAAGTCTAAATTCTAAAAAAAAATATAAGTCACCGATACTAAATGAAAAAACATCTTTGTCTGGAACCCAACGAGTTACTTAAGACCGATCTTTCACTCTCATATCTTCTGTTAATTCAGGGCAGAGCTGTTTTTAAGTTGAGTTTTAAATAAAACCTCTCTAACGAACGATTATTGAATTGCAGGGGGTACCCATTACCAATACCAAAATTAAGAATTAAGACTTGGCGTCTTCACAAACGTGTTTGTGATGATGGGCAGGTCCTGCAGTTCACGTATTGTCACTTATTTACCAATAACCCTGTATACATATACAGGGTTATTGGTAAATTAGTGACAATACGATCGCAGTTATTCAGTAGAATAACTGCGATCCCTAGCAAAATGAAGACATTCTTTAAGATATAAAACATAGAAAACCGCTAGTTATAGTAGTTTCCTATTTCTAATGATATCTAGCACGCTTACACAGACACTGATAATGTTTAAGTAGTCCACAAAGATATCGCTGTGCGCAACATGTTGAGTGCCAACCCGTGTACCGCGATAATGTATAAATAATACGCAGTCTTCTCGATGGGAAGCCAGCAGGGATGGATTTGGAAAGATATAATAGTAAAATATAAAAAAAATTACAATCAAATAAAAGAATTAAATAAAAACTAGTATTTACAATTGAAACAATTGAGCTAACTGTAGACTGTTGCAAACAATCTAAATAATATAAATATAAAACGATTTTAAAAAATCCTGTAATCTTTAGTTTTGATTTGAATCGGTCGAGCTACCTCTTTGCTTGCAACACAAAACGTTTGCAGGTAGCTTAACCGTTTCAACTTTAAATACTTGTTGCAACTTGTTTCTGTTAGTAGTAACTTTTTTTAAGTACATACAATTCAAGTCAGAGTAGCCATTTTTTTTTATAATGCCCATGTTTGGTACATAAAATAAAAAAATAATGCTGGACAATTCACACAGCATTATCTAGCCCCAAGTTAAGCAGAGCTTGTGTTATGGGTACTAGATAACTGATAGACATAATACAATACAATACATAGATAAATATTTTTTATTATACATAGAAAACGACCAGAACACCCTGAAAATCTGCAGATCGTACAAACATTTGTCCCGAAGCGGGAATCGAACCCGCATCCTGCGTCGCAGGCGGACCTTCGCCCACCGTGCCACAGAGGTCGTCACACGTGCCCCGATTGGCCCATACGCGTTTCACGGGGATCGATTTAAAAATAATAAATTTAAAACCATAGCCATAAGTAGGTATTCTAGGTACTAAATAATTGATTGATAATCGATTATTAATTTGCATTTCTATCCAAATCAGTTTCCAAATCAAGTTTATTAGCTATGATTTTCCGAACACTTTCAAAAAATAGTACCTACTTATTCGTTAAGTAAAATGTATTGAAAACTATAATATTTCTATCTTCATTTTTCCATACAATTTTAGAATAATACAGCCTGGCACCAATATTAAAAAAAAAACATTTGTATAGGTAGTTGACATAATGGAACTAGACGATCATTCTAACCTACTCAAATAAATTGGGTTGGTACAAAGTAATAATAGGTTTTGATGTAAGTAAGTGCGGTAAAATTAATTTTCGAAAGTAACATCGAGCTACTTTGCATATCAATGTAAGTAATATCTACGTGGTATTACAGAGGTAGGTATAAACCAAGTCGTAGCGGCATAAAGAAACCTCCATTAGCTGATTACGGTTGGACTAGGGTGGTTAAGCATGTAGGGATAGATATCAAGATTCTCAAGACCCTTTGAAAGGATTTAGTTAAGACCGGGTAGGTCTTATGCCGGGTACAGACCAAGCGAGCGAGAGCAAGCGAATGCAAACGATTGGAAATTGACAATCGTTACGTTCGTTACATATTGCTTTGATGTAGCGACAGCCGCCGCCGGAGCACGGCCGAAGACGAAGGCCCTTGTTTGAACTCGCTTGCTTTTGCAATGACGTCCACACTGGTACTTTTGCGTTCGTTCGTTAGCCTTCGCTCGCTCTCGCTCGTTTGGTCTGTACCCGGCATTAGAGACATTGTCACAATAATTTATGGCATCTATGATGTCAAGAGGCATTTTTTGACTTCAAAAAAAGGAGGAGTTTCTATGTTTCGCTGTATGTTCGCCAATTTCCCTGTCAATCACAGATAGACTTTTTTGTTAAAAGAATCCTAGAGTAGTCCCATAAAAAAATTACTATGTGTTACTATGTGTATTACTATGTGTCCCGCAAAACATAAATAACCGGTGTTGATATAAAGGTATTCAAAGTCATTTTTAGCTGTAAAAAAAATATGTACAAAGAGTTTGACTTCGTCCTGCCTGATGAGAAGATGAAGCTTACTGAGGGTACGCTTGCAAAGAAAGGTGTTTGTTAAATATACCCGAAAATACTCAGGAAGCAAACGAAGATTCACCAAAATTAAAATATATATTTCTCTGTTCTGTCCGATTTCAGTATATTGAATATAGTTAAAAAAGTAATTCCAACTTAACATCACGAGCACAGCAATATTTTGGTAGGTTGAATCTGTCTTGTTTTTCGAGTCCATCCCTGTTCATGTCATGAAAAAATATCTAGATCGACTTATAAATATCCTTTTGATATGTGTCGATTGTGGCAGAAAAAGGTTACAAGGTTACCAGTAGGAAATTTCTTGTAGAGAAGTATCTTTAGCATCAACAATGATGTAAATTCGAGGTCAATTTTTGGTGAACAGCGGTCAGCGGTCACACTGGTAGCGGATTACACTGATAGTTTTCATACCGTCATAAAGTATCACGAAATGAGAATGACCACGGAATCGAAAGTTTAAGTATTGCCGGAAGAGAAAAACTAATACTAATAAGTCACTGACGACCTCTGTGGTGCAGCGGGCGTAGGTCCGCTTGCGACGCGCGTGGTTTTAGGATCAATTCCTGCCTCGGGACTAATGTTTGTGCGATCTTCAAATATTTGTAACGGGAGTTTACTATGTTGTTGGTTCTATGTTCAATATATTGTTATCTTATTAATATTAGTTATATATTAGTTATCTAGTACCCATGACACAAGCTCTGCTTAGCTTAGGGCTAGTGATGTTATGTGAATTGTCCGATCCAATATATTTTTATCTGTAAGTTACGAGCTTATTGAAATTGAAATTAAGTATTTTATAAATTCTGAAAACCATATTTAAAATTTTAACAAAGGTATTGAATAACCTCTTTACTTGACACACTTCTTTCCCACTGGATTCCCATTGTACAAAGTTATCCTGTTATTGCTCATTGAATGGCATAAAGTTGACAACCGACGATAACTTTGCACACAGAGAACACGTAGGTAAATCCAGGAAACTCACGATTTCTGTTATTCTTCACATCATTTTTATTGTTTTTTGTTATATTTTACTTGAAAATGCTGATTTTCAATAACAATAATACCTACCTACCTAATACAAACCTATATCTCATCTCATCTCACTAATATTATAAACGTGAAAGTTTAGATGGATGGATAAATGGATAGATAGATGGATGGATGTTTGTTCCTTTATCACGCCAGAACGGCTGAACGGATCTGGATGAAATTTGGCACAGAGATAGACTATAGTCTGGAATAGGACATAGGCTACTTTTTATCCCGAAATTCCTACGGGAACGGGAACTACGCGGTTGAAACCGCGAGGCGCTGCTAGTTACTACATAAAAGAAACTATCGTAGTTTGACGAATTCATTGAATCTAAATTTTGTGTGGGTTTGTGTCTCTGAAACTGTTTCAGCTGGGAAAAATCCATGGCGGGAATAGAACCCGCAATCTCCTGCATCGCAGACTAACCTTCGCCCGCAGCGCCACATCAGATACATCAATGAGTTTCATTTAGTTTAAAATTAAAAAATTAAAACTTCTGAAACCATGGGGTTTTGGGAAGTTTTTATGTTTTAATGTTATTTAAATTTTTTAAGCTTTCAGCTTTAAATCATCAAAACAAAAAACACTTCTCCAAAAGTATTCAAAATAAAATAAGAAAATACGAACCAAGAAAAAAGCTCAAAGCTGGAAAAAGGAAACCAAGACAAAGAAAAGTATTAATCGCATTATGAGAAAATATGGTTTAACTTGTCTCGAGATATACCCAACAGGTTCATTAATTCATATTATAAGACCGTTGTGCGGTATGACGCCGAAATTAATACGCTAAGTAAGGTTAGGTAAGGAACCTAATATTTTAAAAGCGAAAGTTTCGGAAGAGTCTGGTTGAGGACATTAAAATAACTTAAGTACAAATACTTCTTCGTGAAAATCCCTATAGAAAATGTATGCAGGTGAAAAGCTGTCACTAGCATTTTTAGGTCGACCGACAGCGGAAACGGAATTGACAGCTTTCAAAGAAAACATTGCGCGTGGCTAACAAAATAATATTCTGAGATGTTTCTCATATTATTATTGTAAGCATGCCTACATCCATTCTATGACTACCCATGTTTCCTTGAACCAGACACTATGACCAGAAAAGTGGGAAACCAGACACATGTTGCCAAAAAGAAAGGAGTCAAGTCAAAGATAATACCTACCTGCCTAATACCGCTGCTGCCAACTTTGGGATTAGATGATGCGGTGTGGATTGTACAGTATTATTAATTAGGTAATTAGATGTTTAAAAAAACTAGGTAACTACAATAATATTACACAAAATTCAAAGAATGGTGTGGCTATTTCAAGGGAACACACAACCTTGCGTGAACACACCTTGCTCACCAAAGCTACCGTTAGCTAGCTCACACGGGAGCAATCCGATTCGCTACCAATACATATAGGAACAGAACGCCATTTCATCCATTTTATTTGAATCCGTGCATGACAAATAAGTGAAGCATGCTCCACGAAATTGATAAGTTCCCGGCAAGAAAACACCATCTTGGATTATTGGAAAATCTTCAAGATTCTACTAGATACTCTCTCTTGAATGTTTGGAAGTTCACTGAACTGCTCTGAAATCTCTTATTCAGAGAGAAATTAAAACCTTTCGGAACTGGGAGTTTTATTGGACACGTCCGAAAGCTCGTAACTCAGTTGGTTTTTTTAAGAGGGCTTTTTATATTTAATAAGGAATACATTTTGTCTGTTCTGCTTTTCATAATAAGTACATAATCATCATTAAATTAGGGCGAAAGTAATAAAATCGCTTGAAAATGGATAAAAATGAATTTTCGCTGTCACTTTATGATGACAAAGTATTTTGAAAAACTAAAACGATACAAACATAGCTATTACTTATCCGAGTATGCACAATTTCATTAAAATCGGGGACGCAGTTTCCAAATGAATCGAAAAGTACGTTTGTATGGGAGCTTAGAGGTTCAGGGCCTTCTTATGTTCTTATGTTCTAGAATCCAAAATATTTCATGTGAACTAAGACTTAATGTAAAATAATGAAAAGTTAACCAAATCGGATAAAATAACAAAAAAAAAACTATTCACACAGCGAGATAATGTACCTATACCTATTTACAGTTAATAACTAAACAGAAATTACAAATTTTGCTACGCATAATAACATTATTATTAGCACACGAACATCGAGAGTAGTTTTGATTCGAATTCGAAAACAGACGAGAGATTAATCAAAGCTTTCCAAACCAAAAATTGTTTAGAAATTCTGCGGTTTACTCTGATTATAACAATGTGGTCAAATATTTTCCACTAATATCGGAATGGTATTAAAATATCATGGATTCTATAACCAAGTATAAACAGGTAGATATAATTATACATATGTTTATTCTTAGGCAGGTAACTTCTTGTTTTATTTTTTATAGTCGATAGACCTTCGTCTGACCAAAATCTCACCTGGTGGAAAGTGAAGATATTGTGGCCAACAACGGTGTATATATAATACATGATTTATTGCATCATAAAATAAAATAGAAAAAATATATTATCTTTTCCTGTATTTTTTTCCTTTTTTATGTTTAGTGTGCATTAAAGTGTTGTATTAATATAAATAAATAAATATTAAGTTATTAGACTGAAATTCCTATAATACCTATAATTTCATAGCACCATAAAATTGCTTGGCAAGTTCGTCCCAAAGATTAAGCGATATAACTTTAGGTTTAATTCATAAGTTTGGTCGGTAGGCACTATCGACTTTGGAAATTGACCACCAACCAAACCAACACGTAGGAAGAGCACTCGCAACTCCACTTCCGTGTGTTTGTGGTAAGACAAGTCTGCCTGCAAACCACTTTGCTCCCGTTCCTTGCCAAACGTGTGGGCTCGAATAATAAACGTATGCTAATGTTTGAAGATCTCAGTGGGTTCGTCTCCTCTCCGTATCTCAAGGTTACAATAATCCTGTCTCTACGGATATAAAGTTGAATTTAAATAAATAAGTAGTTAGTTACGGGCTAGATTAAATACTTTTAATGATTCTATGTTTTAGGGGCAATATTGACGCCATTTTGTGAAAAGGATAGGCATAAGATTTCGCGTTTAGAGGAGCGGGACAAGCAGAGCGGCGTAAGCTCAAAAATCAAGTATTTGCTGAATAACTAACACTTGTTTGCAAAAGCGGCCAAACTACTTTTCATAAAGTATAACTTAATTCTAATCAAATAACATAAATAAATTAAAACTAGTATTTACAATTGAAACAATTGCGCTAACTGCAGACTTTTGGAAACAATCTACAGGTAGCTCAACTGATCCATATCAATACCAGTCGGAAGCGTGCCCAAGGCGCTGGCTGCATTGCCCTCGCTGTATGTTATACAGATGCGCTGCGCCAGTCGTTGAAAAGAAATGTTGTAATTTTTATGTATTCATTAATTTGAAAATGTTTGAGTTGCAGAAAAGTAATTAATCCTACATAATAAACCTATTGATTGCTCAACCACAGAATAACTACATAACATGTATATAGTGCTGCTCAACTACGATAGCTTCAAGCTATTGTTTAGCTAAAGCAATCATGCAGTCAAATCAAAGTGGCTTTCGACCACAATACAATTAACGCATGACCGCGTAATCTGCGCACGATGAATTAAGTTATAGCCAGGCATTGTGTTGGCTAACTAACATTGGACATAATAGAGCATTGGACGTTAAAGAGCATTAGATACGTCCGATTGTAAATCAGCGCCAGGCTCCAGACTAGAGTGTATTAATTTATTTATATAAATTTATTTAAAACTATAAAAAAACTAGGTCCTTGCTTTTTTATCTTTTTTGTAAAAAGGCCTATACAGCTGAACGCGCATCTGTCGGCGCTACCGGCAGGCATTAGATAGATAGATAATTTATTCATGAACAATTTTTACAATTGTATTTGAATATTGGAGTAGGTATCTTAAAATAGACTTACGACTGTAACATTAATGTGAGTGTAAAGAAAATTAAATACATTCACTCTCTCTCTCATTCTTTACCGGCAGTCATCGCATTTCCTCATGACCTTTTACTGAAATGCCGCGCGCTCGGTGTATACAATTTCATATAAAGATTTAGAATATTCGATGACTGCAGGGAATGCCGTGTCTGCCATACTCCCAGGTGCGTGATCACCTTAAAGAACACTCCTGAAATTCAGAAGAGTGTTTTGATACCTCGTTCATGAAAATCGCCTAACACTTTCATTGCCCATGAGTCACAGTCGCACATGCGACGCGCTCCTTCACGACTTCACGACAAGAAGAGTTCTCTTTGAGTCACGGTCGGTGAATTGTTGTTGCTTTGACTGCCCAAGCAATAGTTAATAAAAAACACAGCCAATTACACACCAAAGGTTTTTCTCAAAGAATATTTTTTTATTATTTTAAAAGTCTTTAAAAAGAAACCTGCGAAACTACCTTAAGGAAATTATGGAGCTGATCAATCTCACCTTCATTCCAGGGAAACTGTTTTGAAAAGAATTACCAAGAAAAATTCGCAGCAAATGAAGAAGTGACTAAATTGAATGCCCTCGGGTTGTTTGCGCTCGGAGAAAAGTTTACAAGGAGACTGGAACTGAGCATTCTTAGATATGATATGATGAGCCAGGGCCACTGATTACGTTGGCTTGCTTTTTATTTTCTTTATACACAGTTTCAAACAAACATCAAACATCAAAGTGCTTTGTTTCCTTTATACCTTACAGGACTCTTGGACACGTATTTGTTATGTTAGAGCCAGAAAATACAATACAAGTTTTTGATAACAACTTCAAGTAACTTTTGAGTTGACTCAAAGTGGCCGGTTAGTCGATACGCGTGAATATAGAGTATTTAAGGTGAAATGAGTCCCAAAATCACGTTTTGACTGTACGGAAAATCAATTTTAAGGCTATAAAACACTATTTTTTAAAATATTTTTTGATGAGCATCGAAAGTTAAGGATTTTTGTTAGTAAGTTATGGGAGTCGAAACACGATTGACTAAATTTGACTCGATAGAAAAAAATCGCAAAGTTTCCTCTAAATTTTCATTTTTACTACCGAAAGCCAGTTTTATTCGCTAGTTATTCAACATTTTTTAATGAAATGTCGTCTAAAATACTTAATTAAAGACTTTAGACGATTATGGTTTTATTTTTTTGCGAAAGAGTATTATTTTAGAGCAATCACAAATTTAATAAAAATAAAAACCAGTGAAATTGCGCGTCGGCCGGCTCTTCTCTTCCTTTCTCGCCTTCACCGCGCGGCATTCGCACGTCCTTGTCTCGAAAATACGAACCTATTTCACCTTAAGGAGGTTCATAAATATGCTATCAACAAATGAAACCGCCTTAAATATACATAATGTCCTGTTTTAAAGATTTTCGTGTATAGCTTTCAGTATTGCTGTAAATAAATTAATAAAACATTTATTTGTCTTTCACAAAGGTCTCTAAACTAAGGTAGGTATTAAATATAGTATGTAGTTAATTGGTTATGATTATGTAGTTGCTAACTTCGATGAAGGCATAACATATACATATAGTAGGCATATAGTAAGTCAACCAGTATACATAACGGTATTCATGATTATGCCTAGTTATACACCAATACAAGTCGGTCTTTCTTTGTCACCACTTGTCCAAAGGTTTCATGAAACACGAAACTCGATACGTACCTTACCTATCTTCAAAGTCCAAAGTCTTGTACTCATCGGGTAAATTCCACCTCACTTGTACCTTTGCCACCAAAAGGCTCTTGACCGTTCTTGACTAAATTAGCATACATTTCTGTGGTGAAACCCGGGGCGTTGAAGCAAGCCCCACTTAACCTCCGTATCACGTAAGCTGTTTAAGTTATATATAACTTTAAAACTATTCTTAGAGCGTCGCAATTGCTTTGGCGTGTGGCTTAAAGTTTTGTTTAAGGCGCATACCCGACCTAAACTAGCGCTGCCACCTACTCTATCATATCCGTTTAACAAAGGAAATTTCAAAAATCCATCGCACAGTTTGTGATACCTATTATAAGCTTTTTTTAATGCCTCTGTAATTTTATTCTATTTATCTATTAGTTTTATTCTATTTAGTTTAGGCAGTGACTCGAAGTTGCGCTTGGTGGCCACCAAAATCTATTTTCGATTCACCGCCTACTGGAAGGGTAAATGCACCCTGCATTTACCCTTCCCAAACTACGTGAGTGGATTAATTAGTTTCCAACAGAATGTTTGTAACTGTTGGTAACTAAAGTAAGAGAGAGTCGGTTACCCACTGTCTACTGTTAAGAAAAGTTTTCTCCTACAACTTGGACACGACCAGAGAAAGGCCAACATTATAAACTACGTTAGAACTCTTGAGTTAACCTGTTAACATCACTAGTGCTCGATTTTGTCTTTTTTTTATCTAGGACTAGCTCATCGCCGGGTTCTCTCATTCATTACTTATTATTAGTAGATATTTAGGTATATATAATAAGCATAAGGTGTAATATAGTAAGCGTTAAGCATCTCAGCGAGCTATGAAAAGAGCTAATGCTCGGAGTTTCTCTGAAGGAAAGGATTCAAAACGAATACATCTGTCAGAGAACCAAAGTCATCGACATAGCTCTAAGAATTAGCAAGTTGAAGTGGCAGTGGGAAGGTCATATCTCGAGAAGTACCGATTACCGTTGGGGTAAACGTGTTCTTGAGTGGAGACCGCGACTCAGAAAATGTAGTGTAGGACGCCCTCCGATCAGGTGGGATGACGATTTGCCAAAGACTGCTGGCAGATGCTGGATGCGGCAAGCTGAAGACAGGGCGCTGTGGTGCTCATTAGGCTCCCCTAATGAGCATAGGCATAGGCCTCCGCCTATGCCTAGCTGTGGATTAATAGAGGCTGATGATGACAATGTTTTCTTTAGAAGTCGGGTATCCCTTCCACAAAAATACAATTACTTTGAACACACGCAAAGAAAGCTTTTATTCTATCCACTCCGACATCGACAGCAATAATTCTATCCGAGTCGTGTAATAAACACCACTTTGTTCAATATTCACGTTAGCTTATCCGATTTCATCTGAATAAATCCGAAATGAACGGAGATAATTCATATAATATCGGTGAGTTCGGCATTATTCAGCAATTTCGACAATATCGGCGAATTATCTACAATAGCTTCAAATTGACAGACGTAGGAGAGTACCTAGGTATTTATTTACATAAAGCCTGGTTAACACTTTGTTAAGTATCCAGTGCGAGTGACAAGTGCAAGTGTTAAGTGATCAGTAAAATCTGCGTGTAAACGGAAGTGAAGTGAAATCAGCTTGTAAACGGATCACTTTTACTAATCACTGATTACTTGCACTTGTCACTTGCACTTGCTACTTAACAAAGTGTAACTGGCACATAACACAAGCTCTGCTTAGCCTGGGGCTAGATAATGCTGTGTGAATTGTCCAGCAATATTGTCCAGCAATACTTGTAATCTTGATGTTTGCCACATCCAAAAACCTTACTTGTTGTGAGGTCGTTAATTTGTTTACTTTACTGTCCCTTCTAAATAACTCTAGTACGTTGACCGAACAACAGGAAGTCCAAAATTGCGAAACCCATGTTTATCCAAATAGAACGCGGCAAGGGCACAGAAGGGGTTCGAATTAAAACAAATTGATTTCGATTTTTCCACCCCGGCTCTATTAAGAACGGTTTTATTAGGTACATTTATTTATCAAAAGAGATGACGCCGCCGTTTCGTAGAATCAGTCCGTTTATACATAGAATGGCTAGGCTGATTGGAAAACGAATGCTGATTTGATGGAGATTCCTACCTTATTAATTTTATACGAGATGGTTTAAAGGGTAATGCATAGTTTTTTTCTTTTTTAATCGATTATTTGTTTCGAGGTTGGAAGCATCGAAGCAAAACACAGAAGCTCGAAACAATTCTTGGTTTTGAAAGCTTTTTATTCATCATTTAATTGATCTGTCGTTCGTTTTCGAATTCTACTTCGAACATTTTCGCTCCACGTGTGAGATTATGCGTTGTTGAAGTTTGTATTTTACTTTTTAGTGTAATTTTACCTTGTTAATTGTTATCAGTTTTCATAAATGTCATTGTTGACATAAAATATATTGGATTCTCAATCAGAGTATACCTAAATCCCTCCAAATTCAGTAAACACGTTTAAATACTTGTCAAACTTTGTTTGTAAGAGGATTTATATGCGTCACTCACCAAATGCATTATGTATCATTCATTTATTATCCAAACGAGATTATTCTGTTTACGTCAAACTTCCATTACCGACGATTTAGATATTTGCATAGAGATAAGCTGAAATAAATAAACATAATTACTTAGGCGGAGAGGGGGGAACAACGGCGAATATAAATTACATTTATTTTATCAGGGGCGTAAACTTTATCGTATCATCAAAAAGCTTTATTGTACCTATCTACGTACAAATGGAGTACAAAGGTCGGCCTTATCAAAGCAATCTTAAACCACTCGATTATTCGGAAAAAACTAAATACCGACCTAGAGTTCCCTAGTTTTAGACTGTTTTAATTTTTACGGGATAAATAGTAGTCTCCCGGTTTTAAAACTTTATGTACCTACTGCGAGATCATCCTCTATCCACATTATGTACTTGAAACCAACATGAATGTAAATACATGTGCGCCATCTGCATTATAATGTATAGGGTAGAATAACATTAAAACAAGGCAAGCAATGTGTCTGAATATATTCCACAATGTCTAGCCTAAACAATAATAAACAACATTTACTACCAGGTATAAGTAGGTAATTTCATCGTAAGAGGATAGAGTCAGCCATCTGTAAATTGTAACAACACTCAAATAAACATAGCAAAGGAAGTTTACATCAAACGTGGGATTGAACAGACCCTCTGTTCAATCCCACGTTTGATGCACGGTATCAAATCGGGAAAAGATATCTTTCACTACCGCTGACTTGTCAAAGTTGCACTGCTGAAATCAATATGCATCAATCACTCAAAATCATTGGAAAACTATTTCTGTAGGATTCATGCGCACGATGTTCTAAATTTCATTTACTTTATCCCCTAGCGGATAAAAACGGCTTTTACACTCAGATATCGAAGAGAAAAAATACTCTTTCTGAGATGGGGGGATGAAAATAATTATTATTCAGGTTTCAGGGAAGAGTAATAATAGTAATAATAAATAATGCTGGACAATTCACACAGCATTATCTAGCCCCAAGCTAAGCAGAGCTTGTGTTATGGGTACTAGATAACTGAACTGATATGCAAAATATAATAGATATATATTTTTTTATACATAGAAAACGATCAGATCACCCTGAACAAATGTCTGCATATCGTACACACATTTGTCCCGAGGCGGGAATCGAACCCACAACCTCCTGCGTCGCAGGTAGACCTTCGCCCACCGCACCACATCGGTCGTCAAAAGTTACCTGCGTAATAATAATAACATATTTTGCAAAATAAATCTTATTCACTACGGCTTTTCTAAAGAGCAGGTTTATAACGAGGTTTTTTGTAAGGGAAATCCTAACACTGAATTCGTGAATCAATTTCGGGTCAAAGCGTTACTTGATTAGGGTTGGGTCATACTTCAAAGAAACTAGTTGTGATGTTGTTTTTATTATTCAACGCCTCTATGGTTCGGCGTCTTATTCCGCCTTCGCTGTTTCATGGATTTTTGAATTCGATAAAATGATTATGTTATTACATGTATTAACATTATGTAAACAATAAATAAACGCCCCCGATAATACAGAACCGCAAAGCCACAAATTGGATTCTAATCTAATAACTTGTTGTGGTTCGAAACTACAACATAGCTCTCATCTGATATTCTCTCGGGAACGGAATAATCTCGCAAGGTACCTCTTCAAATAATTTGCACAGACAACATCTAACTAAGTTTAGCTCAGAGAATATACAGGGTATCCCCTAAATACCTGCAATTACCAAAGCGGATAAAATTACATAAAAATAATCGACGAATATATTTAATTAAAGTTACTCGTCCTCTGGATCGGAACCAGAGTGTACGCAGCTGCGTACACTCCGTGTCTCGCGTGCGCGCCGTCAGTATCAAACTAATCCCACTAATATTATAAATGTCAAAGTTTGGATGGATGGATAGATAGTGGATGGATGTTTGTTCCTCATTCACGCCTCAACGGCTCACGGCTCACGGCTCAACGGATCTGGATGAAATTTGGTACAGAGTTAGATTATAGTCTGGAATAGCACATAGGGTACGTTTTATCCCGGAATTCCCACTGGAACGGGAACTACGCGGGTACCAAACCGCGAGGCGCTGCTCGTTTTATAATAAGAGAGTCTGGATGTTCGGATGGATGTTTGTTACCTCTTAACCAATAATGAACAGATCGCGCTGAAATTTTGCATACAGATAGTTCTAAGCCTGGAATAAGACATGGGCTACTTTTTATCCGTTCCCATGGGAAAGACATAACGTTAAAAAACGCGTGCGAAGCCGAGGGTCAAAACTAATACCTCATATGTTTTAATTTAAAATAATAAGTAAAGTAGAACAATCGAACAAAGAATAAAAAGCTACTATTTTAGTGAAAAAGCCACTGTAACAAGATTTTTTGTACAAGTAGACAATTTTTTGAAATCGGTGAACATACAAAAACACATCCAATCACAGAATTTTCTCCTTTATTCGAAGTCGGTTAATAAAATAAACGCAACGAAAGAGATAAACATCCCTATAACAACGTGCGTGTAGAAGACCTATCCCGAACACAAATATCCTGCGACCTTATTTATTATCTTACCTGAAAAAGGATCATAGTAAATCAAGCGAATGCAAACCGCTGAACCAAAAATGCTTCAGTCATGCAAAAATTGCGGTGAACATTTTGTTATTAAAATAAATAAGCCTGAAGTAAATTACAACAGAAAATACTGGTGGTTTTCACTGGATATTTGAATGTGAATTTTCTGAATAATTTAACAAAAACGACCAAAAATAAAAACAGTGTTCTAAAATAAGAATGGACTGAACATTGAATTCATTTGCCTCTGAGTTCGTCGTTCTAACTAGATTTAAACGTAACATTTTCGAAGTTTTTCAGAGAAAGAGAAATTGGATAACAGATGCGGGAACGAACTTTTCAGCTTTCAAAGTAAATGCAGGGTGGAATAATAACGTTACTATCTAGAGGGCAAGTACCCAAAACACCGACGAAAGCATTATTTTTATTAATAAATTATATTAGACATTAATTACATACAGTAATTAATGTCTAATAAACATTGGACACAGGCAAATATTACATTGAAGATTTTCGTGCGAAAAATGTGTAAATTATGCTCCCGTAACATATTATGTACCTAAGTACTCAAAATACCCAGATTAATCAATGGAAATCTGTTTCAAAAATCGAGACGATCTCTCGATTTTTAACGCCCGAATACTCAAATTTTGAGGGCGTTAGCCTGATATAATGAAAAACGGTTGACCTGAGTGGAAAACTACTAATACACTATTGGCAAAAGAAGCACCTTAATTCAAAGCTCATTTATCACGTCCCGTTAACAGTTTTGGACTGAACTTTTCAACTACAACGACCAAAACATCACAGACCACTAACTTCAGCACGCTAAGCGACACTTCGTATTCCAAGCGCAAAGTTTTACGGTATAAGTGCGAAGGTTTACGAGATAAATGTCGACTTTATCTCAGAATATACTTTCGTGGCAGAGAGTGGTGAGAGGCAGGCATCTGTAGGGACATTTACCGACCAAAAATGCGCTTATCTTTCCCGTCATCATGGAATGATGTAGAAAAAGCCGGCGACGTGATGACGCCTATCAAAAATATAATTCGCGAGTTATACATGGTGGACCAAACAGTAACGTCTAAAAAAATTGGAATGCCTCACCCCCGGGGTTACCTGAAAATAACCCATGTTCCTCGATTTTTCGTAGTTTTCGAGTTATGATTTTTCAAAATTTTGTTTCAAATTTTTCGGGCGGAAAAGTTAAAACTATTTTTTTTGTGGAATTTTATCGATTTATGTTGTATACTGACCCAAGGAATTTTTCTTGCACAAAATTGTTAGCTTTCTAACAGTAAAACAAGTTACAAATTTTTTGATCGAAAATAAAACATTTACGTTTGAACGACACCAAGTTGAATTTTCGACAATGTATGAAAAATAATGAAAAAATAGTCTAATGGTTTTGAGAGATTTTAAAAACTTGTACGACTCGAAGCGCTCATAATGGTACTAAAAAATGCTACTTATTTCGCTATTATTTGCTGAAATCGGTTTTGTTCATCAATATAGTACCGAGGTGAAAATTCCCAAATTAGTAATTTGATCCCAGCAACTTATACAATGTATAAAGTTAAAAAATTTTAGGTGTTCCCACGACTTGGGACATAGTCGTCATACGTTTATGTTATATTAAATTATAGTTATGTTATTGATTATCGAAGAAAGAATACATAAACAAAAAATTTCAAAAACTCTCTTGTGTAGCAAAACTTAAAAAAATCATTAACGTTTTTAAAGCAGAACTTATTTTTCTCAAAATCGAGCACGTAACTCCTAACATGACTTCGATAACCCTCACGGTTTCAGCATTCCCTTGGTGGCCCTGAAAAAACCCACCCTGTAGTATCAGCTAACCTAGTTATACAGGTTTCACAGGTTTTTAGTGCGAAGTCATACAAGTTAGATTTCCGTGAACGCAGAAAACACCAATTAAATTTGTAATTAGAGAGAAAATGAGTCTTCTCAGCTATTAACTTGGCCTACTTACTTACTATTATACAGGCACCACTTCGTAACTTGAAGAACTTAAATAACTTATGAAATGGCGCGTTCGTTTCTACTTAAAAGCAGGGTCTCATGTTCTATACTTAGTAGCTAATGGTGTAATGAAGTGAAAGTGCGTATATTTATTGCCACATTTGAGTTCACAATTCGAATTTACTCGAGTTATTTTGAAGATTCCAAATCGATTATTTTTCTCGTAGGTGAAGAAGGTTAGGTACTCGGGACAACTCGGGAGTACCCATCGATATAAATAAAATTCGTAAGATACGGTACGTTCTCCCAGCGCTAACTCAACAAATGGCATGTGTTGTGTTACAACTAAACGCTAAGACACACGCTTCTTCCAAACTTGTGCAAATATACCTACCAAGTGAACAACAAAGAGGGAAAGACGTACCTACCTAGACCCAAGTGTGACCAAGAGAGGACCAAGACAACAAAACGCTACCCATGCACGGCGACTCGGAACAAAACGTGTATTGCTATCTCATTTTTGGCAAATTATGGCAGTAGGATATTAAGAATTTTTTAAAGTTTTTTTTGTACTTACGAGTAAAAAGTGATGCCTGGGATTTTTTTAGCTTTGGAGCTATTGCTCCAAAGCATCATATTTGTAACCTAGTGAACGATCACGAGGGCTTTGGCTTTTATAAAGCACAACCCACAACCCATCTTTTTTAATGTTTTGTGTTGTTTGTTTATGGCTTCCTAGTACGCTTGTACCACGATACTCTAGCGACACCAATGTCGCGTTAGGTTTGTCTGGAAAACGACAAAATAGCTAGACATTTCAATGCATTTTGAAATTTTGTGGAGGAGAAGGTGAACGACCTGTATTGCCACCTTATTTTGTACTTAGTATACCTACCAATCTCTCCGTTCAAATAACTCCGTACGCACTATCTAGAGTTTCTTTCATCTATGGATGATTTCACGACATTGTCATCGGTTAGCAGGCCCCAGCTCATACAAGGATCAGTAGCAATATAGTAGAATTTTCATGAAAGAAAAATTCTATAGTATAATCTTAGGATCAATAATATTACAATTCGTTATCTAGCTGCCGATAGACAGCTCCAAACCGAAGGAATTTAGTATCCTTGACTTAGAGTTTATTGTCCTTTGCAAAGTATCGCCTGAGTCTATACAAATCTATAAATTGCGTGAGTACTGTTTGAGTTTTAACTTTACTTTTACTTATAATACGGGTAGTTGGTAAGTTCATCTTGGAAGTTTCTCAATATCGGATAAGAGATTATTTTGGACGAAATTACCGTCATTTTTACGGGTTAGGGTACAACTCATCCGAGAAAAAACTCATCCACGGATGAGTTGTCCACTTCACTTTTTGTTATGGGTATAAATTACGTACGATGCGGTAATGTTAGTAGGTACATTTTTTCATTTCATTTGTGTGCGTAAATTAAAGGTTTTAAGACGGTATGGAAATAAGGTTTCTGCTTGATTCGTGTTATCAACTTAGGTGCTTAGAGTACTTCCCTACCTAAGGTAATAAATTGATAACACGAACCAAGGAGAAATCCTATTTCTAAATAGAATTTTTCATATTTGCGAGGGTTCTGACGAAGAAATTAATGGGGCATAAGATGCTATGGAGGCCTATGTCCAGCAGTGGACTGATATAGGCTGATGATGATGATGATGAAGATGCTATGGAAATATGTTCTCAGAAGTAGGCAAATATGAAAAACCTCTTGATATTTTTGAAATTGAGGAAAAAATAGAAAACCAAAGATAGGTAGATAATAATAAAAGTTTAATATTCACAAGATTTACAACTTTAATACGAAGTTATCTTTACATAACGATATATGGTACATACTAACTATACATAATGTGAAACTGCAGTTATACCTACATAATAAATAAATCTTGATGAGCTTGTCAAAGGAGCAGGCAGGACGTGGACAAGGAAAACTCAGGACAGGGAGGAATTATTATTAATTTATTTATTATAATAATAATAATATAGCCTTTATTCAAACTATTAGGTACATACATTTTATATTATTTACAATTTTGCACTCCTAGTTTGTTTGCCGCTTGGCACAGACCTCCCCCAGCCTCCTGGCTGGGGGAGGTCTGTGCCAAGCGGCAAACAAACTAGGAGTGCAAAATTGTAAATAATATAAAATGTATGTACCTAATAGTTTGAATAAAGGCTATATTATTATTATTATAATAAATAAATTAATAATGCAATGTTTTACCTTAATTACATTTATAATATAACATTCGTTTGACTAGATAAGTATCTCAAAAGCACATTTTATTACGAAAATACAAAAACCTTTCTAGAAACTTCACCTATGTTTATTAAATATAACTTCTGAACTAGGGGCTCTATTTATACTGCAAAAAATATTGTTTATATCTATTTTTTTCGTGCTTTCTATACCTACTTTTATACTGAATGCTTTGGGTGAATTTCTTTATTCTAATTTATGAATACTTTTGATCAAGTATGATCTATGAAAAAACTGTTTACAAATACTCACAAAATTCTTATTTTATATTATCTAGTTTACTAAATAGTTATCTACATACATAAGATGTACTTATGGTGTTAAGGACTTAGCCTGCCTTGCACAAGGCTATTAAATAGCTAATCAGATTTATTAAATTAGACGTCTTTTTACGGTTTGACAACTCGCTAATCAATCACATTTTAGCATAGACATAGAATTTTTCACTAATTTTAGCTACCTACATAAATATCCTTACGCAAGCGGACCTAAGTTTGATGTAGTAGGTAGAGGTACACTACACACGTTATAAAATGGTATTTTTTATTACTATAGTAATAAATATTTGATTGAAATATAGTATTTATCTTAGGTTTAATAAGTGACTAGATTAACAATACGTTTTCATAAAACATTCGATTTTTTTAAATTTGACGCCGATTATGTTACTAATTTGACAAAACGTGGTCATAATGTACATGACTTATATTTGACCTAGACTCATTATACAGTCAAAAGATTCGCAGAATGCTAGATAAAATACAAAACACGATCTCTTATTTTCATTTGGTATGTATTAGGAAATAATTTATCATCATGTTAATATAAATGAAGAGATAAGAAATCACATTAATAAGAGGTAACTTTAACGTAACGTAACGTTAGAATGTTCCATGATCATGCTAGGATAGGACGTATCACGATCACACCAATGGAACCTGTTACAAGATAGAACCTCCCTTTTTAAATTAAATTAACATTATCTACTTAAGCGTGAATTCACGCACTCAATCTTAGGAATGTGCTTTGCCATTTATTCTAAACATCGAAAAGTTAAGACTGCCGTCTTCTATCTAAACAACACACAGCTCTTTTCAAATTCGCAGCGAAACCACATTTAGTTTGGACCTCTTTTTCCGGTGCTTTCGTTTCAGTCTTTTCGATGTGGTCCGGATTTTCCTCATCGGATCACGTATCCGATTGATACTTTACTATCAAATCTAGCTCTTCCTCACTTGGCTTTACGGGTCGAACTTCTGTGCACTCAAATTTCTTCGGCCGTTCGATTTTGTTCTCGATGTTTACCAGCACATCGGCGACGCATTGGTGATCTTCGGGCGACTTCGGTTCTTCATCTTGGTCTTCGTTGTTGTTCTGCGTATCTCTTTCCATTTCCTTGCTGTCTTCCTCATCGCTGTTTTCTTTGCCTTCTAATATCATTTTGTGGGTTGCTTCTTCGACGACGCTGTCGGTTGGTGCCTCGTTGATGCATGAGTGTGTGAGAGTGAAGGGTAGTTTGAGGGAAAGGTCTCCGCCCATTGCGCTGAAGACAAGTTTGATCTTGACGTAGTAAGATACGTAGATGGCGAAGACGTTGCGGTCTTCTGGGGTGTTTTTGCTGATGACGGTGGACGCGAGGCTGGCTCCGGTCTTAGAATAGGAGTCCTCGAGTGCTATCCAGTTTTTGGTAACACCTGTGAACAAGCAGACATATTTCCAGCCAAACAAAAAATATCATTATTTGGTATTTTGAATGGAAAAGCCCAGAACTCTCAAAACAACGAATTAATAGCGAGCTGACAGAAAGCATTGACTCTTATTGGTCGTTACCAGAAATATTTAAAGCATTAATGTCGAGTATAATAAACGAATTGAATTTAAAGTTTAACATGAAACTAACATAGAAAAAGAAAAACATTTGAACTGAAAGCGGTTTTCTCCTTTTGTCTTTTTCAAAATTACAACTGACCTTTATGAGGAGTGAGAGTGTAAGAGTCGGTGTGGGTCTGCCCCGGGTTGACAATCTCGGCGCCTTTAACCAGCGCCACCACGTTCTTGAACTTGCCATTTGAGAACATGCAGACATCCACATGTTGGACTACCAGAGCCGAGTATAATAAACGAATTGAATTTAAAGTTTAACATGAAACTAACATAGAAAAAGAAAAACATTTGAACTGAAAGCGGTTTTCTCCTTTTGTCTTTTTCAAAATTACAACTGACCTTTATGAGGAGTGAGAGTGTAAGAGTCGGTGTGGGTCTGCCCCGGGTTGACAATCTCGGCGCCTTTAACCAGCGCCACCACGTTCTTGAACTTGCCATTTGAGAACATGCAGACATCCACATGTTGGACTACCAGAGCCTGGGGACAAAGAAGGCTGATAAAGGGTAAAGAAACGAAAAAATAAGAATATGGAGAATAGGTAGGTTCGCTGGAAGATAACTTCGGTAAGTGATACTCAGCAGCTCTCGGATTACGCGTCGCTTCGACCAAATGATCAGATAATTTCTTATAAACCCGGAGAGCCTCGGTACCCCACGGACCTAGGTTCGCGACTCCAAGGAGAGCAAATGCGTAGGCTCAGTCAAGACCTGCAAATTTGCGCCGCACCAGCCCTCGCGGATGTTCTCGGAAGATGGAAAGGCGCGAGTCTGCCGACGCAAGTAGCGTCCCACAGAACAGGCCTCCACAACTCCCATGGGACCAGAGTCATACTATCGGGCCTCTTAACATCGTCACGCAACAAACCATTCGGTTCGAGAATAGCTGGTACGGTAGTTGAGACAAAGGCCCGCCGGATGAAGAAGTCTCTTACAATTTGAAAAGTAGTTTGTGAGTATCCAAACACACTGTGTGAAATGGCTGTTTCAAGTCAGAATCGATAACGTTTATTTCTTTAGGCTAGCAAAATAATCACTTACGTTTTTTTTTGTTACATAATCTGCGCACGCTATCGCACTGACTAGGCTACCCCCGGCTGTACCCAAGTGTAACACACAAAATGCCCCCCAAACCAAAGATTTACGATTTAGATTTAAATCTTTTCCCCGAACATTTATTATGTAGTGCGCAAAGCTGGCGATGGGTGGCGGTAAAATTACTATTTTTTTTATATCTATCTACTTTGTTATTTATAATACGACCAATTATACAGTGATCTCAAAAATTTGGTTCTATGTTTGTCAGAAATTGTACACTTTCGGAATAGAACCGTTTTTGTATTATTTACCCTTAAAACCTTATTACATTTGACCCGAGCGACGCGACGACGCCCTTAACCAATATAATAACGGGCTTTGGGCTAAACCGCAGGAATTTGTCTTACTTTATTGATGTTTTTGTTGGATGTATACCTGAGTTCACATTACACGCTAGTAGTAGCGATATATGTAAAATTCGGAAGATAGGGTTCACCCAGCGCTAACTCAACAAATGGCCTGTGTTGTGTTAGAACTAAACGCAAAAACATACGCTTTTTCCAATCTTTTGCAATATATGTTCCTACCAAATTAACAACAAAGACGAAAATATATGCCTAGACCTAAGTGCGACTGAGACAACAATACGCTACCCATGCGCGGCGAATCGCAATAGGACGTGTATTGCTAATGCTAACACTTTTTATGCACGAATGTATCGTCTGTTATAAGTCTATTCCTGTCTGCAACTGGCGAATTATGGCAGTAGAGTAATAAAAAAAATTAAGTTTTGTTGCACTTACGAGTTAAAAGTGATGCATTTGGTTTTGTTGTACTGGAGCTATTTTTACAATTGCACACTAGTGAACGAACAAGAGTTTTTGTTATAGTCAATAAACTTTTAGTCGACAAATCACACAAAAGCACGTCCGTTATATCAAGCACGCGAAACAACAACGCCTTCGGCGGCCCGTCCGACTATGACTGAGGTGGGTCCTTATTGGGGGGACCTTATTGCACTTAATTTGAGCCTTCCACTTTCGAGAATCCTGCCTAATCTCCCCTTTTTTACTTTTATCTAAGGTTAGTAGTATTTAATTACCTACTTCTTTTTATTAGGTCTAATTAGGTAATACCAGAGACAAACTTGTCTATGCACCTTCATATTTGAATGTTTACACTCTGAAATCAGAAAATTTAACACAAACTTTAAAAAGTTCACATAAAAAAATTTACTACTGGCTCTAATCCGCAAGAAAATGTTTTACAACCCTTCTATAATATTTCATTTTAAAAGTCTGTGCACACAGATTTTACTCCAATGTAAATTTATGAAAATTCCTAAGCTTCTCGTTCGTTTGAGAATACAGATTTTATATTAGCTAGGCTATGCGATTATAAAAGTTTTGCTTTCTTCATGTCACACATCTATACTAATAAATTTAACAAGATAAAGTTAAAAACTACAACCCGACTACGTGAAAGTTATAAAAGCTTGAAACATTTACATTGACAAAATAGAATGACGTATCGGTCATATTTGATAGGCATAGAGTTGAAAATGAAAATAGGTCGTAGGTATTGTAATTTTTCTCTATGGGTCCTGCAGCCTGCGGCTACCTAAATTTTAATACGCGTTTTGAAGGCTTATTCGGGGTCGGAGCCCTAAATCCTATAGCCTCTATAACCATCGGGGTATTGAGACGAATCAATCGATACATAATTTGTTGAAATCGAACCAGTAGTTTCAGCGCTACGTGGGAACAAAGAAATCGGCCACATACATACAAACATACAAATATACAAACATACAAACATAGGGTGCTAACCTCATAACCCTCCCCTGTTGGTAGTCGGGTAAAAAGAGGAAAAATTTGTTTGTTTGAATTGAATAGGCTTCGAAATTTCTAGACCGATTTGTAAAAAATTTTCACCATTAGAATCCTACATTATCCCTGATAGACATAGGCGAAAGAACATAGTCAAAAAAGTTAGGGATTCGTATGAAAACTTCGATAATGTAACCCAAGGTGTGAAAAAAAAGACCAAAAAAAACCTTACATCGCGTACGCTGCGGAAACTATTGAATATAATAGAATAGAAAAACATTTATTTGGACACAGGTACACACAAATATAAAATAAAGCGGAAAACAAGAACAATTTAACATGGAGGTAAGGTACGTGACACAGAAGGGTGTTAGTAAGAATAAGGTGACTCTGACTCCATGACCCTGTGCCGAAATAGGGGTTGGCTCAGCGTGTGCTGAACAGTTTCTGCTCAGCGCTGTTTTTCAGCCAAAAACCCGTAACGGACAGCGATTCGGTGACGAAAGAAAAAAACAAATGACAAACAATTGACAATAGAGACCTACATTATATCTACCCGTGCGAAGCCGGGGCGGCCGCTTGTTAGATAAATAAGTACATAGATATATTAATGTAAGTATAAATTACATTAACTTCAATTACTTTTATAATTGCATTATAAAAGGCAGTGTTAGACTTAATAAGTTAGGAAGGCTTTTTAGTTCGATATATTTACTTTAATATCCGCGCGCCATGAACTAAATTTAACATTTCAGCCCGATCCCTTCAGTTGATTGGCTTTGTTTACGCACAAACACCAAATCATCGTAAACTTTCGCCTTTGTATCATTAGAAGGATCAAATCAAAGTACAAGTTTATACACCATCCCCAAGGCAAGATAACTGCTGATCAGTAGGATCTCATTTCCTTACTGATTAACTATGTTTCCAGCTTAGGTGAGTACACCTTATCCATTTGTTTACCAGGTTTATGATACGTTCGTAATCCAACCTACCAATTAGACTGTAATTCAGTCTCGTATGAAGAATCGTTCGCACATGGCAAGTGTTTCGTGGCTGTGGAAGCTCGCTTTAGAAACAAGCGACGACACAAAAAAAGTTTGCAAAAACGAAACTCTTTGGTGATGATGTAGAAGCTGGCGACGACGATGTCAAAAAGTTTTCAAAACAAACCTAACTCTTTGGTGCTATATAAACCTTTGTACTCAAAAACAAGCAGAACTCAAGCTTTCTGCATTGAACGTTTTCTTTGAATGTATACTATACCTAGTATTGGTTTTAATCTCTTTGTATACCTATGGCAGAGGTTTCTGTGATTTAAAGAGCATGAAAGCAACCTGGTTTTATAAGGACCTTGTTTACTTCGCTCTGACTGACTTTATAATGACGTGCCTTGTATGTGCAGTAACGACTGCGCGTAGTCTTTTATGCAAGGGTTTTTTGGAAGTTGGTGTTGTTTTAAAATACAAAGATGTATCTGATTCAAATTCAAATACACTTTTATTCACTAATTTTTTCATCTAATGCGTTATTTATGGCACACACAATAGAAATCTCATAAATTCTGGTTGAAACTTAAGTTACTAAAACACTAACAGAAATAATCATATTTCGAAAAAACTATGTAATAGCAACATATACCACACATTATGTAGAGACACAATATTTAACCTTTTTATTTATGTATATTTTAGTTGAGAGTTGTGACGACAATATTTAACCCTAATCGCAAGCTGGGCGTCATGAAGTACCCAAACACATGAACCGATTTTGACTTGATCTTATCAGTGTTCTCAGATAATTCTTAATAGGATTTAATATCGACAGACAGCTCGCGGGTCACGTTTTTATACGTCACAACGTCGATTATAGCTTGTGGGAAACCATTTTGTCACTGTAAAATATATCTAAAGATAACGAGAGTAAGTTTAATGCTATTTGTGCTGCGCCGTAGCGGAGTTGGATTAATGTGCACAGAGATTAAGAGTACCCTTAAATAAAAGGAAAAAAAAAGGGAGCTTATGTAATATAGCTCTTGAAAGTGGAAGACTCAAATTAGGTGCAATTAGGTTCACCCACCTCGCCCACGCGTGCTTGCTACGACGACGTATTTTGTGAGATGTATTAACAAACAGACTACATCAAAGCTCTCCTTTTCGTTTATTAGGTGTACAAATCGCTCCGAACAAAAAACAAAGCCAAAGACATCACACATTTCACTGGTAAGTACAACACAAGTTTGAATTTTCTAATTATTTTTCTGCCATGATTCCCCATTTGCTTAAAGGGATAGAAATATACGATACATTCGTCCGTAAAAAGAGATAGCAATACACGTCTTACTGCGAGTTGCTGTGCATGGATAGCAACACATACCATTTGTTAAGTCAGCGCTGGGAGAACGTAACTTATCTTCCGTATTTTACTTATATCGATGAGGATACCTACCACAGGAAGCAGATCCTTCCTATAATTATCTTGTATACTCGTATTCAACACCCATGGCCATGACGTGAAGACGTGAGGCTTATTTCATACGAATTTCGCTGGTAAACTTGCCCCGTGTAGTCGAGCCTACATGGTTTGTTTGGTATACCTATGTATGTATATGTTTTATTGGAAATTTGTTTTGTGAATTCATTAATATTCGCTCTGTTGAATGCTCTGAATTGAACTCATTTTACGAGCTATTAGCTTTCGAAAATGAAATAACCAACCGAGTTAAATGTATTATTATTGTAGGTAATTTTAATAATAAGGATCATTTCACCTACTTGTCTGGTTATATATTATTCACGACGATGATGATCAGGGCCGTAGCCCTAAATTATTTTGGGGGGAGTGAAGCTCCCTTCGCCGAGCCGGCGGTTTTAGGGGTGAACCCCAAAAACCCCCTCTCTATGGGCCTGGTGATGAAGTACGTTCGACCAAAAGAGGACATGACTGAAGGAACACTTTATTGCACTTGATAGTAACATAAATATAAAATCTAATTAACTAAATAAAAAAAATAACAACGTATAAAAGGGGGCCTTTTTGCTGAGAGCGGTTTCTCCCAGGCAACCTTGAGCATTTTATTAATGCTTGAAAAATTTACACTTTTTCTTTTCCATCCTCTATCGGACTCCCAAAGCTACCGAAATCTCACCTTGATTCTTCTAACAGTCTTGGAGGAGTGGTTTCCGACGACCACGCTGACCTTGATTGACTCTCCATGGGAGTAGATGGGCTTGTCCAGCCATGCCTCCAGCTCGACCCTGGTGAAAGCAGAATTTGTCAAATACTTACGTTGCACAGATCTTGGCTCACCAGGAAGCCTACAAAAGTGTGCAGTGTAAGAAAGGTAGGTAGGTAATCTGTTTGGGTGATATCGTAAATTAACCTAAAAACTCGATCTAATTTCAAATCTACAAAACAAAGAACAATATAAAACAAGACCCGTCAAGTGCAAGAGTAAGTCGCGCGCCGAGGGTTTCGAAAAATTGCCAATTAAACAAATATGTACCCACCGGTTACACTTTGCTATTTCATTGAAACTGATTTTTTTTCGACTTTTTTCTAAATATTTCAAAAAGTATAAAATCTACAAAAATTTCAAACACTGTTTTGAAATTTACAAACTGATACCTTTCATTTAATACTACACGAGTAGGTAGCCCCCCCCCCTAGAAAATTCCACCGCTCCCTTAAAAAATTGATTTTTTACAGACATTTCTATATTTTTCCTGTACAATATTGATCTACAAACGTCACATACATTGTACGTGGATCACTCCGTAAACTTTGGAGATCAGGGGGGGGTCAATATTTCGACAATTTTCAAAATATTTCGAAAAGTATGAAGCCTACAGAAATTTCAAAAACTGTTTTGCAATGTATAAACTGATACCTTTCATTTGATATCCCATTTGTCCACATAGGTCTTTTGAAATTTTAACATCACACTTTGTACTCACTCAAATTTTTATTTTCATTCTTGAACTATTTACATCTATTTTTTTCTTGAAATCAGTAATGGCGCATATTGTTACTGAGATATTCAAGAAAGACTGGGGACGGACAGAGCGAGACTATGATAGGCCAATGATAGGCCTACCCAAAAAAAAAGGAAAATATTTTAAAAGTTTTAAATACATAGGTACATAATTAAAACTTAATAATACATCTAATATTTTTATGAAAAATAAGAAAACACAAAAAAACAACAAGTTTCATTAATCAATTTTATAAGGCTTCTATTTTAATAATGATTTATGTGAAAACGCTAGTCACTGTTAGGGCGTTTCGTCGGCTTGCCTGTCTGATGTCACGTCTTTCATTATAAAAGGAAATTGCAGGAAAAATTACCTACTTTTTTGGAAGGTGTGACGTAATTTTGCTTTGATGGGTAATTTACCCGTCATGGCCGATGCTGTTTACCCGCTACAGTTTAATCTCGCCCTATCCCGCCTGATCCCGTAAAATAGTGAGGATTAGTTATTATTGACGTGTTGTCACACGTTACTTACAAAACCTTGACTACTCTCAGGTAGAGCACTGTTAGATATTCAATCTTAGATTTTCCATCTTAAATTTGCGCTATTGTTTGTGTATTAATATTTTTAGCTATTTCTGTCATTATGTACCTTATTCTATGGCTGTTATTTATAATTATTAGTTTTAGTTAGATGTATTTTTTTTTGTAAATCGTTGTACAAAACTTAGTAGGTATGAAGTACCAGTGAACTTATAAGTCGCCGGAGGTGTGAGCCCTCGTGTCTAAATACAAGTTTATTGTAAACTTAGTTAGAGCGAGGTGCCATTATCTTTGACCCTGATAGGTTTGATACAAGTAGGTATATTTGTACTCAAAGAACAGCAATTGTTAGCGCAGCATTCAAATATTAATTATTATTAATAAAATATTAAAGCATTAAAATAGCCCGACAAGTACCGACTTTGTAAACCTACCTTTTGTGAATAAATATTTATTTTTATTATTATTATCATAGTGTGGCGTTTTCCAAAGACGGGATAACCCTAATTACCATGATGTCAGGTCAAACGAAAGTCAACCACTTCCCCCGGATCAGGAAATCAAGGCTTCGAAGTTTGACGTGACATTCAAACTTCGAAGAGCCCTATTTTCAGTTTGATTGAATGTGCTAACTTTTGTCTAAAGAAAGCTCCTCCCCTTAATTCCCTTGCTTTTTTTGATCCCTTAATTTGCGTTTTATTTATTTATTTGTGTGATGGTAATATTTTGGTTAGGTATCTCAGATTGAATCAGTATTGTCTGAAATAAATTTTATTTATTTATGGGAGAGGCCATGTCTAACGGATGAAATGACAATGGAATACCTAAAGATATTATTAGTTAATTAATCTTTCCAAAAAACAGTTTGTAACACAGATTAAAATAACACCTAAGTTCCTGTTTGATAGTCATCAAATCAGCTTCGTTTCATTGCTCAAAACCAAAACATAAACATATGCAAATTAGGACCAAGTGAATTGAAAACCTTTCAGAGTAAACTTCAACACCTGGTCTGTTTCTGAGAAGGGACTTGTGTTTTACACCGTACGACACGACATTGGCGAAACAAAAAAAACATGTCAGGCGCAATATTTGTTTCGCGAATGATATATTATGTTGCAAGAACATCGCTTGCAAGTTGCAACCTGGCATTCTTTATTCCGAGCTGTAAATACTCTAATATTAAGAAATTAATAATATACTCTAATATTCTCAGAGTTTCTTCGGAATATGCACTGTGAACTGCGTTTTATACTTTTTGGATCAAAAAAATACTTGTTACCTACGGGTTCCCTTGCTTATGGTTCGAGGTTGAGGAAGTCTTAAGAATAATCTAAGAGGTTCGTCTCTGTATGCCTTATCACTTGCAGCTTGATTTTATCAACTGCATGCATCTACTGTTAGTAGGGTTCTACATGTCAAATAGGTCAATAGGATTAACGATAGTGTAGGCAGTCACAAAGTCCTAAGGTATAAAAGCTACCTTTTTAATTATTTCCGTATCTCTTCTCTCTCAGAATGAATGTTGGGTTTACAAAATATTTTATATAAGATTACTGCTTTTGTTTATCGATAGCTTTTAGCATTGTTTCCACTTGATAAGATGTTGTTGAACAAAATCAACACTTTGTAAAACAACAGATTTTTGTGTTCTTTGAAAAGTTCTTTACGAACCTCAAGAGTTTTGAATAGATAAACAAAAACACATATCTTGCAGGTATTTTTATAAACTTTGTGTAGATTACTTTTTATCTACCTTCATTTATTATTTTATCAAATCAGACTGTACCAAGCAGACTGACAAATCATAAAAAAGTACTAAATGGAGTTGCAAAGAGACTTGAACCTCCTTACATTATTGGAATCGTATTCCGACCTCTTTATCCAGTTACTGGAGGCCTATTTTAATTCTCCAGAATACGCAAATAAATTATTAATGCTGGACAATCCACACAATATCATCTAGCCCCAAGCTAAGCAGAGCTTGTGTTATGGGTTCTAGATGACTGTTACACATAAATTGATAGGTATTTTTACATAGAAAATACCCAGAACACTCAGAACAAATATTTGCAGATGGTACAATAATTTTTTCCATAGCGGGAATCCAACCCGCAAGCTTCTGCGTCGAAGGCGGACCTTCGCGCGACACGCCACATCGGTCGTCTTCTTTATTTTTTACAAATTGCGTGTTTCGTTTAATTTTTGTTCAAATTTGTACTTTAGCTCGGTGTATTAGAGTACCCTAAGACCTACCAACCTGGGGCGAAACACTAAATTGTGGAGCTATTGAAAAATAAAATAGGCCTTCCTGGTTACCTTCGTCCATGCGTTCAAACAACAGAATGTTTAGAATTTAGAAAAAAATAAATTATTTATTCACAGAAAACATGTGAAATATTACAATGCTGATAATGTTTCAATGGTTACAATGCAATACCAGTAGTTTTGGACTGGTGTGCGAATATTATGGGATAAATGGCGCCATTTTGTGAAAAGGATATAGGCATAGGAGTGAAAAGGATAGGCATAGAATTTCGCGTTTATAAAAGCGGCGCAGAACAGCGACGATAGCCCAAAAATCAAGTTTTTACTGATTATCTATTAATTAGGACATTTATTAGCAAAAAAAGCCAAAGTTTCCCTTGGTATTTTATTATTTAATACGGTGATGACAATAAAAAATCTTGTGATTGATCGTTTAGGAGAAAATCAGTATTAACTAAGAAAAGAGATGGTACTTTGCACAGTTATTTCAGATATAATAGTTTTTTTTTTTCATTTTTGGAACAAAAGGAATCTGCCTTGTATCCCATAGATTATTATGTATTTTGTCGATGCTTTTTCGGTAAAGTAAGGTCGTAAAGATAACGGAGAAAAAAGGTTTTACGTAACACAATTCACGTTAATTCACATATGTGAATTAACGTGAATTGGAGATTTAGTCGTGGATATAATATCCACGACTAAATCTGCCTTCTTACATGATAATAATATTAATAATGATTTTGACTGACTAATATCAGTTAAATCGTATGTTATTATTATATTGGTTCGCATATGCATATGGTTTTTATAGGTAATCAAATCGGGCTGTGTAAACGCAAGTTCATTACGTTTTCACTTAAGATGAGCTGTGCTAGGATTATCGGCTTATGCTCAGGTATGTATGCGTGTAATGAAATGGTCTCACCTGCCATCTGATAGCAAAAACGGCTTCTCAACGGTCGCTCTTGGAGGCAGTAGCTCGGCACTTTCTGAGGAAAACACAAAAAAAACATGAGAGTATTTCAGGAGGATATCATGTTTTCTTTACGGAAGATTGACGGGAAACAGCACTGGACCAAGAAATATGGCGACTTCTCTTATGGCTAACACACAGCCAAAATGAATATTTTACTGAGGTTATACTAATCATCATTAAATTAGAGCGAAAGTAATAAAATCGCTTGAAAATGGATAAAAATGAATTTTCCCTCTCACTTTATGATGATTATTTATTTTGAAAAACTAATATCACAGTAAGTAATACACATACTCGATTCCAGAATCGAAGATATTTTTTGATAAAAGGATATGAGATAAAAGCAAAGTTGATAAGGTCAAAACCGAAAACTGTTCCAAACTTCAGCGATTTGGTAACTTCCATGACGCCAGGTTGCTGTCGTACGACATTTCCATCAATATTACTTTGGTTTTGTAAGCTCTTTGTTGTCATAAAATATATTCGATTTTAAAACCGATCTAAGTGACAAAATGTAACCGTAAAAACTTACCTAGCTCTCGCTTTGAGTGATAGTTTTCATCTGATTCTGATTTGGCTTTGTTTTTCAACCTGTGAACAAAATTATACGAAGTGAAATGAGGAAATTCGTATCAGTTACGCCAAACCATTGTGGCAAGGATGTTCCATGATCACTTTGAGGAGCGCAGCGTGATCAATCTAATGAGAATAAGCCGATTGAACGAGAGGGCTGTTTCCACCAGAACGGAGTAGTGGTATAACTCGTGTAGTTAAATTTTGGGATGAAAATTGAGGATCACATCATAGTAATTCATTGAATCATTAATTCACATTTACTATGGCGTCATATCGTCGCTGAATCGTCCATAGATGAAAGAACTGAATCGTCCATAGATGAAAGAACTTATTTTTCGCTTCTTCCACAAGTGGAAAAAAAATTGAAGCGAACAAAATCAATAACATTTTGTTTCTTATTTGATAATATTTACTATTTATTATGCTGTTTATGTATAAAATTTGACCTGTCTATGTGCTTATTTTGTAAGCCTAAAGAAATAAAGCTATTGAATTTTGAATTTTTTTTGAGCTGAATCTTCCGTAAGTAGGTGAAAGAATTTATTTTTTCATTTTTTTAATCTCTGTGCCGCCTTGTCGACGCCTGACTAGTTTATAGTGATCTGTGGTCGACGCACATGTAGGTATATCTATCTACATCACGTTCGCTTCACCCCATAAAACAAGTAAACTGTCCCAAAGTAGTCTCAAACACCCGCATCCCAAGTTGGAAAGGAAAGGGCCTAAGGCTTCACTTTGAGGACCCTTTGGAAGCCCTCAGGCAACACTAGGACTCGTGTCTTTAGAGCGTCTGTATTTGTTTACTTACTAACCTATCCCCGCGGCTTCGTATACGCTATTTCTGTAGCCTGATATTTAGGTTAGATAATGTAGGTCAAATTACGTCATGATAGGTACTAACCTATGTTGTTCACAAAATATTGCCAATAATATATAAATTAAATTAAATTCTTTTACTTCAGATAACTGCTATCCATAATCTGTGAGTAACAAAAATATCTCTTATAATAAATGTTACTATTCTTAAAATACCTACTAATACCTACCTACCTTATGTTACAATTACAACCGCCAGTCCGTCCGGCTTTCGTCAAGCCAACCAAAATCGATGGTGTTTTTTTTAGTTATTGTGAAAATAAGATAGATAGGTTTTTTTTGTAATTCAGTAATCCAATGAAAACATTTAAAACAACTTTAAGTACTAATTTAACCGAGGGTAATAAACTATTTTTTATCAGATAGTAGCTTTTTGTACTTCACCGTCGATAGGTTAGGTGGTGTACCAATTAACAATTAACAAATGCTTTAGGAATCGAGAGTTTTTACTCTTATTTTAATGTAAATTCCTTTTCCAATTTTCATTCAAGCATCGTTTTGTCAAATAAGCGCAACAGCAACAGTCACCGACAAGGTAACGCTATTGATCAAAAACTTGTTCGGTGAAAGCCGAATATGGCCCCTATTGTGAATACACTAGAGTTCATGAGCAATAGTGTCTATTTATTCATGGCAGACCCGTTCAAGCGAATATTTTAAATTGAAACTACAAAGAGACGGTAATAAGAAACATTTTTAAAGTGACTGTTATTTTCTTAGTAGATGTCTATACGTTCGTTACGTTCTGGTTCTTCTTATTTTTAAAATAACACAGGAATTTTCATTTCATTCTTTGCTTTCGGAAATCACAGAAGAGGTATAAGAATTTTCAGTAAGTACAAAACAGGTTACCTATTCATTTCGTATTCAAGAAATAGGGTTCGTCACACATAAAGTTTTCAGGTAAAATAGGCGACGTAAACTTAATTCACCTATGCTAATTCACCCAGGTGCATTAAATACACTTTAAGTTAACTTTATACACCTGTACCGGTGACGTAACATTAATTCTCTTAAGCTAATTCACCCAGGTGCATTAAATACACTTTAAGTTAACTTTAAACACCTGTACCGGTGACGTTACATTAATTCTCTTAAGCTAATTCACCCAGGTGCATTAAATACACTTTAAGTTAACTTTATACACCTGTACCGGTGACGTTACATTAATTCTCTTAAGCTAATTCACCCAGGTGCATTAAATAAACTTTAAGTTAACTTTAAACACCTGTACCGGTGACGTAAACTTAATTCACCAGAGCTTATTCACCTATTAAAAATACACTTTTCAATGTCGTAGTTGCTTGTAGTTTAGTTTGTCAACTTTAACTTTAGTAAAAGTTGTCACACTAAACTACTAGTAACTTTAATAGGTACTTCATTGGTTCTAGCTATTTTGTAAATGGATACCTAAAGATAAAGATATACCTATTTATTTATTTGACTCAACAAGAACTGCACAGACAAACACAAACAAGATAGGTAAAATACAAAATTGAGGAGATGTTACATACGTAGATAGATGAGAGATGTATCAGCGAGAAATGAATTAGTATGTAGGTACAGCAAAGAAAGAAAGAACAAAAAGCTTAGGTATACAGAACCAAAAATAATTATAGGTAAAAAGAAACAGAATCCAAAACAGAAATAAAACTACAGAAAAATAATAATATTATTAAAGCTGTACAGTTCACACAAAAAATTAAATGTCTTATTCAGGTACCTACCATCTTATATTACCGTACTATTACCTACCATCTTATATTACCGTATTACACAAAAATAGATGAGTACTTTTTCAACAACACTTTTTCAAACATTCCAGGTTTTACCCATCGTGCATAGTGCACATCCTATCTGTGATCGTCCGCGCAGCCCACGTATGGGCCAAAAAGGGACTAAAGGTTTTCCTATTTTAAGCCCGTGTACTTACTTACCTTGGGACTAGGTCGTGATTTTGTTATAACGACCGTGACACAGAATAATCTCCCTACAGTCCCTACTTACAACACAATGAACGAAAAAGTAAATTCCAATTTATGTAAAAAAAAACTGTAATTTTTCTTCGAGCAGGTAAGTAAATATCCCTAACTTTTTTCATAATATTTATGAAAAGTGTTTATGCTTTACGAGCGGGCGGAATTGGAAAACTTGACCTCTGGTAAATAAAATCTTGACGGAGTTCCCTTTGTCTAAAAAAAGCCGGAAGGAAAAGTCAGTAAAGGGAGATTTTTGAAATGAAGGCATTAAAGGTCTTGGGGAGTTTTGATTAGGCTGTACAAGTTATGATATTACTTTGTTCGCTGGAATGTAGTTAGTTTTAGTTGAATATTACCAGTTTTATTTTTTATGACTGAGCACGTCACACAGCGGATCCGTTTTTATAGAAGTGTTTTTTACGAATCCTTTGCTACTAGAAATAATCGTTCACTGGTTCCGGAATACTGAAAAAAGCCTCACGGAAAATAATATAAATAAATAAATAATGCTGGACAATTCACACCGCATTATCTAGCCCCAAGCTAAGCAGAGCTTGTGTTATGGGTACTAGATAACTGATATACATAATACAATACAATACATTGATAGATATACATTGATAGAAAACGACCAGAACACCCTGAACAAATGCCTGCAGATCATAGACACATTTTTCCTGAGTCGGGAATCAAACCCGCAACCTTCTGCGTCGCAGACGGACCTTAGCCCACCTCGCCACAGGGGTCGTCAAAGAGAGGAAAAGAAGCGGATCCTGTAAAACGGACACTGAGTGAATGCGTCCTTATGCTTCTCTTGAAACTAACCATTGCTTGCAACAGACAAAAGTTAGCTCAACTGTTTCAATAAACGTACTAGTAATAATACCTATGTGTTAATAAAATTTGGTAGTTAACTAAAAATACCCAACTTAACATTACATAATGTAAGGTACAGAAACAACGACCTCGACTCAAACGTTAAAATGCTTCGTGTGATTTATTGTTGCTGTGTCACAGGTTCAAGGAAAAGCGGTTAACAGGTGAAAATGGATAATTAATGCGCAATAATTCAGTTGATTTACTACAGGAGCTACTTACAACATTACCAGAGCTAGGTACTTAAGCATTTTATGGCAGTTTTACATTATAACTTTGTGGCCAAAAAAGTAAATTAAAAAAGGATAGCTTTTACTTTTACTTACAGATAAAAAAGCACACTGTCTAAACACAATGAACTAACCTTGGGGTTCGTTAGGGCGACTTTTGGTCTAAACTTAGACCTTCTAACCAGGGTCTAATAAAGGTATTGACAGAACAGAAGGTGTATATCTATCTAGTTGACATCTTTTGTTGTTGGCATCTTCAACGTTTATTAGATGTAGACTAATCATTTCAATGTTTCTTTCAGAAATAGCGCAAATAATATATGTGCCGAGCCGTAGGACACGTAAATTTCTCCTATGAATACCCAAGATACTCACTCAAGTTATTTGTTTCACTTGATTTCAAGTGCAAATATATTATTTGCGCTATTCCTGAAAGAAACATTGAAATGATTAGACTAGATCTATATGGAAAAGTATTAAAAAACAAGTACGAGATTTATTATACGCCCATTGTACGTTACGTATGTTTAATTGTTTATATCTGTTTCTTTTAGTTTTATTTTGTGGTGTACAATAAAGAATTTTGTATTGTATTGTATATATTTATTTATTTTCCTTTGATAGCAATCATCTTTTCAAATATTTTGCTAAGGGCATCATTGTACCAACGTATAGAATTCATTTCCTTTATTTTGAAGAGACACAATTGCGTGTTGAGCCTTAAAACACGTCTTCTAAACACCCGACACTTTGAGTTGTATCACCCAGGAGACTTAGGTAAGGTACCTGAAATCTAGGCTAAAAGTATACTCATTTTAACAAACAAATTTTAGATTAAATTCCTTTGACAGGAATCATCTTTTCAGATCTTTTGTTAAAGCTATTATTGTCGAGAACTCATTTCCATCCTTCGGAAGCGACACAAATGTGTGTCGAGGCGTAAGACACGTCTTTTTCTCCTAAACACCCGAACCTTTGATTACCCAAGAGACTCGGGTTCGCGTTTCAGGGTTATGCACAATAATCTGGGCATCGGAACGCCTGTTCGGTGTTCAGTAACCCATGATTAATGCCTTGGATCTTTAAGCCGGGTTTCCACTGTGAGAGTAATGGAAGAGCTATCTAAGTAAAGCGGAACAGTACGATTTTCAGTGGAAGTCACTGAAGTTCATCTTTTCTATATTTGCCACATATTCTGTGGGATATAATATAAATTGGGATAGTATAATTGGGATAGTGTAAAAATTTGAGAGAGGCATTTGATTACCAGTGGAACGAAATACGCTGAGAAAAAAAGTTAGACAGAATGACATATAAGTACCTATGTTTTGTCCAGAAAAGACCATCGTGTGGCAACAACTTACATGACCAACGATGAATCAAAAAGGTCATAAATATAAATACTTCCACCCTTGACATAAAGCGATTCAGGTTTTTATTATCAGGAAAAGCAAAAGCAGACTGCGAGTTTCAGACTTCAGCGGTATACCCAATCAGCTTATAAATAACGAAACTAGACTGCAACTCTGTGTTCGTGTAAAATAAGTAGTCAGGATACATGGATAGTGGTTTCAGCGATTATTGAAATCTAGTTGCGATATAAATAGTTAAAGATTTATAAAACACTATAGACGACCACGTGAGCAGCAAGACTTAAAGGCAGTTGGAGTGACCGGCTGGCAGGAAAAAGCCAAGAATAGGATCGGATGGCGAAATTTACTCGACCAGACCAAGGCCCACCCGCGGCTGTAGAGTCAGGATGATGATGATGATGGCCACGTGACTTAGCACGCGTTTTTCTGGGATAAAAAGTAGCCAATGTCCGTCCCCGGTATCCTATCTACCTCTTTGCTAAATTTCATTGATATCCGTTCAGCTGTCTAAGCTCTCTCTAATTATCTTTTCACTTGCAGTGATGAACTACCATAATACCTTGAACCTACAACAATGGCTACGATTATTTCTGTAAAGGGCGAGGAAAAAAGATAGATAAGACTCTAGTTAGAACGGAAAAAAAAACCTTTTACACCGATAGTAATCGATAATTTTTCTTTATCGATCACAAAATAAATCTAATGTATCACCGACATCTGTACTAATATTAACGTTATAAATAACTAGCAGCGCCTCGCGGTTTCACCCGCGTACTTCCCGTTCCCGTAGGAATTTCGGGATAAAAAGTAGCCTATGTCCTATTCCAGACTATAATCTATCTCTGTGCCAAATTTCATCCAGATCCGTTTTGCCGTTATGGCGTGATAAAGGAACAAACATCCATCCATCTATCTATCCATCCATCCATCCATCTAAACTTTCACGTTTATAATATTAGTGAGATAGTGAGATTAGTGAGATTACCATGTTACGTATTTCTTGAGAAATAAACAAGCCTAGCTCTTATTTTGTCATGAGTATACAAGATCCGATACATGTTAAACCTATTGTAGGATTATTATTTGGGTCAATTTAACCGTCTACAATAGGGCTAAATGGTGGAAAATTCCTTCCTTACCAGTAAATCAATCACAAACGGGTAAAGGAATTGCGTAGGTGTTTAAATTACACTGACACGGGTGAGCTTCGCCAAAAAGATGTTTCGGTTACCTACATCTTTTGTTTTGCTATCGCAAATGCTGAGTTGTCTTTTTAGATGTTTATAGTATTATACCTACACCAAGATATTGTAATTAATGATATAAGATTACATTTTGTTGCTCAGTGAGTTGTCCAGCATTAAATATGATAAATGCAAAAGCAGTGAAAAACGGTTGATAGGTATCGATAAAGTTTTTGCTATTTTACTGCGTAAGCCTCACACTAGGGCAATTTTCTAAAAAAATTAATAATGTACCAAGTTATTTTGCTAAGCTTTAATTGAGACGGTTTGGATAAAACTTTATTATTTCCCTGTAGGTGGAGCTATGTCTTAATAGGCTATATATATACAATCGGCACTTAAGTCTGATGGAAGTCCCAGAGTTTTTCGTCTCGTTCGGGTGGCGCAATAGGCCATTTGACTACATTGGAAATAAGTTGCAAATTTTTTCCATCCTAGTCAGCGACAACGTAACAAAGCGTAATCTGGTGATTTTTATAAAAAAATATGCCTATTTTATGTAAAAAATGGGATTAATATTACACATTTTTTATATGTTTTGCATTTGGTTGCATAGCTGGTGACGTCACACCTATCACAGATTACAGTGCGTGTGGATTGTGTGTGACGTCATCGAGTCATGTCACCGGAACTATGACATGAGATTATCGTTTTGGCGCGCCATTATTTAATTCAAACTTTAAAATTAGTTATTATAACTAATACGACTGGCCTTTAAGAAATATTAATTACACTTTGCATATTTTTATCAGACAATACGTTAGAATTATTTCCCAGTATTACTACTACTGGGAAACAATTCTAGTAGCCTATTGGCAGCGTATCCCGCACTAAGAAAGGGTTGCGGATTCAAGACCCGTCATAATTAAATTTTACTATAAAAACTATCGTAGTAACGAATTCATTACAGATAACCCGCTTACATCCGTAATGGATTATCAAATTTCTTAGCATGTAAGTTAAGTCTTTTCCTTTTCATCAGAAAGGAGTTTAATGAGATTTAAATGAGAAAGATTGCATCCTAGAAGCTTCCCCAGGATACCTAGTTATTTTTTATCCAGGAAAAACGCGTATTAAGGAAAAAGAAGATCGAGGTCAAATGACATCCTATTTCTGTACACTTACGCTGAATCGGTTTTCAGTCTGACTGGTGCGACTGCAAACACCGTGTATTTCGATATTTCAGTCCCGCTGATTATTGCACGCCCTTGGCATACAAACATTACGTTGGTTATCAGAAATCCCATAAATTCTCAGTTATCGCTGGCGTAACCAATATGTATGCATTTACGTTGAAATGTTTATATTTATATCTGCTTAATTTATTAGTTGTGCAGGTTGAAATAAGTGGGGAATTGTTTTGATATTTATGTTAGGTACCTGACGTTACTTGCATAATGTATGAATGTAGGTCTGGGGGATTATTCTTAACATAAAGTGCTACCTCTAATATGTAGAGAGACGGAAGTATTAGTATTTTATGCTTTAGGAATAGTGGTCTGCAGCTATCGCTAGTTTTTATTATGAACATTGCTCTAATGCACCGTTTCTGCAGTTTAAAAACTCTCTTTGTTTGTAGAGTTGCACCAGAATATTAGGCCATATCATAACAAAGATTCCACCATCCCATGATACGCCGTTAATAGAGCATCTGTATTTACGGTCGATGACAATCTATGTAGAGCATAATATGATAGGCTACTGCTACGGCTACGGCTACGCTGAGTGGAAGCCTTATGGACTCACATTATTTTTTCACATTACTTTCATCATTACCTCTTTTTTTACTGTATTTTCTTGTATATTGTGAACCAATAAAAAATAATCTTATTCTTAATAAAACACTGTTTTAACCGGATTGATCGCGTATATTTTATATTTTGTTTATAACCTGACGTTTCGGAGGCTTTTCAGCATCCATGGTCACAGGCAGTTAGAATATACAATCTTATTCTTATTAATCTGGTCGAACAGTTTTTACTAATCAAAACGCCTATTTATTGTGGCCACTTTATTCAACTCTTTTAAAAGCCTTGAGATCGATGTATAACGTGAAAAAGGCGTAATTCCATTGTCATTCACGTGTCCATTATTATTGATGTTAGTGGTTCATTCCCCATAATTACAGAGCCAACAGAAAGGGCGCCTCACAAACAAAGCGTGTTTGTTTTGTGGCAGGTGGTGTATTCGTTGATTACTATGACTCGTGTTTATTTGGCGCGAAACAGCGCTACACCGTTTATTCCATTAGGGTGCATTCTAAAACGAGGTTTACAAGTTTACAATACAATTGAATATTTTACTCAATGATTTTTGCAGTTCAGATCAGACTGAGTTTATATATTATGACGATACACTGCGTAAATGAACAAATACGACTTGATCTGTAGATGCATCCAACAAAAAATCCTTAAATCCTTATTTACGGAGATGCAGGGCGTCGCGCGTCGCGTGTGGCGTGGCGTCTGCTCTCTCTCTCGCACACTACACATGCCATATGTTTGAATTCAGTGAGGGCCGCGACGCCCTGCGTGTCCGTAAACGTGGCTTACTCCGTGGAATGCGTTTTGCATCAGACCAATCATACATAGATATATTATAGGCTCTCAAATATTAGCTAATCTTTCTCAAATTGCGTATACAACATAAGCAAAATTTTCAAATTTTGAGGTGTCTCCATACGCACGGTGCCTCATGCATGACTCTTAGCTACAGTTCAACTGACCTGAGCAGACTGTGGTGTCCCGAGTGCTGTGGTGAGGGAAGCACTGGAGGGGGGATCCGCCCCGATCCTTGCAGATCGCGGATCCCCATACGCACGGTGCACCATGACCCTCAGATACAGGACGACTGACCTGAGCAGACTGTGGTGTCCCGAGTGTTGTGGTGAGGGAAGCACTGGAGGGGGGATCCGCCCCGATCCTTGCAGCACGCGGATCCCCATACGCACGGTGCACCATGACCCTCAGATACAGGACGACTGACCTGAGCAGACTGTGGTGTCCCGAGTGTTGTGGTGAGGGAAGCACTGGAGGGGGGATCCGCCCCGATCCTTGCAGCACGCGGATCCCCATACGCACGGTGCACCATGACCCTCAGATACAGGACGACTGACCTGAGCAGACTGTGGTGTCCCGAGTGCTGTGGTGAGGGAAGCACTGGAGGGGGGATCCGCCCCGATCCTTGCAGCACGCGGATCCCCATACGCACGGTGCACCATGACCCTCAGATACAGGACGACTGACCTGAGCAGACTGTGGTGTCCCGAGTGTTGTGGTGAGGGAAGCACTGGAGGGGGGATCCGCCCCGATCCTTGCAGCACGCGGATCCCCATACGCACGGTGCACCATGACCCTCAGATACAGGACGACTGACCTGAGCAGACTGTGGTGTCCCGAGTGCTGTGGTGAGGGAAGCACTGGAGGGGGGATCCGCCCCGATCCTTGCAGCACGCGGATCCCCATACGCACGGTGCACCATGACCCTCAGATACAGGACGACTGACCTGAGCAGACTGTGGTGTCCCGAGTGTTGTGGTGAGGGAAGCACTGGAGGGGGGATCCGCCCCGATCCTTGCAGCACGCGGATCCCCATACGCACGGTGCACCATGACCCTCAGATACAGGACGACTGACCTGAGCAGACTGTGGTGTCCCGAGTGTTGTGGTGAGGGAAGCACTGGAGGGGGGATCCGCCCCGATCCTTGCAGCACGCGGATCCCCATACGCACGGTGCTGCGACGGCACGTCTTCTCATCAGGACTTTTGGCTAAGAATAAAGAAGAAATGTTATTGACTTATTTTTTAGGATTCCATACCTCAAGAGGAAAAAAATGAACCCTTACAGGATCACTTTGTGGTCTGTCTATTAACCTTCATTTCTCAGATTTTCTCTTTTCGTGAGTTGAATTTTTTATCAGATACTCAGATCTAAAACTCGACGCCAAGCAAATGAGTTCTTTTTATTTATTTGTGTTTTGGTTTCCTTACAATCATTCTACATCAAGCTGGTCTAGGGTTTAGGACCTATAACCTTACCTACAAATCATTATTTGCAGGTGGCATATTTATGTAGACTTAAATTAAAATTATTGTAATTATAAGTAAAACTTTTCCTATTAAATAATAAGATGAAACGAAAATATTCGATGTTTGAAAAAACAATTTCAAAAACAGTAGCAAAATATCGCTTTGATAGACATTCGACGGCTCCATGCGAAGCTTTTTGAACGTGAATATTAAACGACGCAGCTGAGTATATCCGGGATTAAATATTTCCACGAAATATGTATGTGTTATCGGAAATATTGGAAAGTTTGAAAGCAAAAGTCAGACGTTTAAAAGGGTTAATGTTTATTAAGGGTTATATGTTTTAAAAGGTTGAAAGTTTGACACTTTTAAAACTGTCATGTAACGTAAATTTGTATGGACTTTAAACCTATAGCACTTTCGGGTACTTTCCGTTGACCTAGAATCATGATATTTGGCAAGAAACAAGGTCTTTTAATTTTAAAATTATACGGAACCCTCGTTGCGCAAATCCGACTCGCATTGTCGTTTTTTTAGTATGATCGTGTCGTCGTATTTCTCCTTATGGACTGATTTTTCGCTATTTTACTTTCGCTATTGCACTTGTAGAGACTAATCTCGATTTGGTCCACATACATTTCAAAGTGTTCGCGTTCGTCCCACTCACTCCGGCCCAAAGTGGTCCAAATACGGAAAATTAAATCTAACGCCGCATTCGCGTGGGATTCGTAATTTGTCCCTAAAAACTTAAAAACAGTGAAAAGTTAAAGGATTCGGAATCGGTTTTAGTTTTTTCAAAACAATCAAAGTATTGTACACTAGCTGCTGCCCGTAGCTTCGCACGTGCTTTTCAAGTAGCCTTTGTCCGTCGCTGGGATACTATTTACCTTCATGCCAAATTTCATTAAAATCCGTTAAGCCGTTTAGGCGTGAAAATGTAAGAGACAGACAGACAGAGTTAGGTACTTTTGAATTTATTAAGTACAGATTAAGTCATGAAATTCATCACTTGAAGTTACTGTCTCTATTTCAGTAAATTACTATTACCTGCCATATTATCTGAGCCTTCAAAAATGTTTTCCCAGAAGTTTTCATCTCAAATCGATCTGTATTTACCTGCCATATTACCTGCCATATTATCTGAGCCTTCTAAAGAATGTTTTCCCACAAGTTTTTATCGAAAATCGATCGAATATAACAAACAACCCCGTACGTGGGTGCATCGAGGTCGTTGATAGTTTGCGAACTTTGTTACTCTCAAAGAGGAAACGGCCAGTTTTGCTATAAATATTTTAAGGATAGCTATCGTTGTCTATACACTAATTTAAAATATGACAACTTTTAGTTTTTAGGGTTCCGTACCCAAAGGGTAATAACGGGACCCTATTACTAAGACTTCGCTGTCCGTCTGTCCGTCTGTCACCAGGCTGTATCTCATGAACCGTGATAGTTAGACAGATGAAATTTTCACTCTATTAATGCGAAAGTTTCCTAAGTAATTTGCGTAGTTGATTTCGAATGAAATTACATGACATCACACTAATATTAAAAATGCGATAGTTTGGATGGATAGATGATTGTTACTTCTTTGTTGTAGAAAATCAATAGGATTTGATTCAACTCAATACGCATAGTGTTTCTTTGCATTACCTTTTATCTCGGAAACTAGGCTTGCGATGCCGCTGGGCCGTGAATGCTTTAACCATATTTTAGTGCCTCTGACTGTACCTACATTAAAGCATTGAACACAATAGAAATTCGATAGGGGAGACGTGGGGATAAACATCAATGAAACGCGCTGACACTACCAAAGCTTATTCAGATTGTTAGCGAAATATTGTTTGCATGAAATATGGGTTCGCTAAATCAGAGCAGTATTTGGTATCAAATTGAACGTACAAATTTGTATTGTGTATTTTATCGAAAATATTGAGAAATCCATTATTATTGTGATAATTTGTGATACGTATTGCAGTGTTCAAAAATGCGCGGAAGGATCCCTGCATGTAGAGTCATGTTCGTCTTTTTCTGTGTATAACTGCATATCTAACAAGATCCGTCAAGTGCGAGTGTAATGCGCCGAGGGTTTCCAACATTTGCCAATTATAGAAATATGTACCGGTTAGAGAATTAAAACCGAAAAATATTAGATTTCTTTCAAATATGGCTCAGCAAACTTAGGAGATAATTAGGGCGTAGTGGTAAATATTTTGAGTCTCTTTTATATATTTCAAAAAGTATGAATTCTACAGAAATTTCAAAAACTGTTTTAATGTGAACAAAACGATACCTCTCATTCAAGTTCTTTACATTTTTCCTGTAAAGTATAAATATGTATCTACAAACGTCACATACATTATAGATGGATCGCTCCCCAAACTTTGGAGATAGTGGGGGGTGGGGTACAAGGTGAACTGTGAAGGTTTTCCCAAATTCAAACAAATCGAATGAGATCTCATAGTTCGAGCCTCCTTGGTTACCATATCCATACACATTTTGAGGTTCCAAATTCGAACTCATTACTCCCTTGGCAATAATGAACATAAATTCAATCTAGTTCTTCATTTTTATTTAGAACATCAAAATTTAGTTAATCACTATAATATTTGACTAATAAGTCTTTACTGTAGAAACAATTTGACTGAACTGTATTGATAGAGTCAAAGTCGGTGCAGAAACACAGAAATGGGCGTAATACCGAAGTAACATTATTTCATCTGTGGTAATACCCTATTGCCCTCGGGTTTCAATGACGACCGCGGCGTAAGTAAGACACTGCTTTATACCTTCGGTTCATAATCTACAATACTCATAGATAGATTGTGTGAAACTATAGCCGGTAAGACACTATCCCGTAAAGGTGATTCCTTAGAGCTGGCGGTTCCAATAGAAGGGCATCCAGTATTCGTAGAAAATTTACAACTTTATTAAATTCAAAGAACCGCTAATAACTCAACATAAGCGCAAAAAGCCGATACAGTATCATAAAAGTCTATTAAAACATTTCTTAATAAATTTTAATGATAATTGTTAATTATCGCGGATCCCCGAGACCCCTGGGATGCCCTGACCTCTGACGGTCATTATTACGCTGCTAATTGGTCTCCCTATTCCGTGGAAAACTAAGATTTAAATTAAAGAAGCGGGAAAAGTGATTCCTTTTTTATGATATTTATAGAACCAAATATATTATGTAACTCCGGTAGTGGAAAAAAATAGGTATTCTAATTTTGAGACTTCGTGTTCACTGTTCGAGATAAACCAACCAGCATGGTTCATTGATTGATGTTGAAACTCTCGCAAATACATCTGAACAGCTGATTTTTTTCTATTTTGATTAGCTAATGAATTTGTGTTTTAACTGACTTCGCAAAAAGGAGGAGATAATGTTCGGTCGTATGTGTGCTTTTTTCTCCTTACCAACATAAGCACGAACATCGTACGAAGTCCCAATTGGAGCTCCGTGGTACTGCTTGGCTGGCACCAGTTGGACACTAGGTGGCGCTAGCGGGGTCAGCTCCAAGTGGAAAGGGTAGGCGTTGGCTCCGAGTCTCTTTATCAATGCATCCTGGAAAAAAATCTTCCTTGAGATTTATGAAAGCAATTTCAAAGTGTTTTAAATGACCGACACTTTTCATTTGATACCACACTACTCAAACGGAGACGGGATTTTTTTCTCCGTTATAAAATAATAACAAAAAACTTATTTTTTTTATTCATGTTTTTTGTACAAAAAAGTGTAAAAAAAACATATATAGTACAAAAGACGGCCTTATCGCTGAGAGCGATTGTTCCCAGGCAACCTTGGGACGGAAAAAATAGATATAAGAAAAAAAATGGTTGATAGTGCAAATAACGGAACAAAGGTAAGTATAGTAAGATAAGTAGGTACCTACCTACTTTAATAAGAAACCTCATCACAAAAATAGAATAGAATAGAATTTATTTGTTAAAAGACTTACACATACACAAAAATACATAATAAACTTGGCTTAAATACAAAAATGTAAGTCCAGTAACAAAATGGCTCTGCCTCAGCATGAGTTGGTTGACTAGCGAGCTAGCAACCAACGCTGGTCTTCCGTCAGAGCCACTTAAATAAAGAAAAATAAGGTCCTTCTTCTCGAAGGTCAGCAGTTTTTTAACTTACCAATGGGTTATTTATTTTCCTTGGTGTAAAAATGCTGTCTTCTCCATGATTTGACTTATCAAGAGTCCAAAATGGTCCAGCATTATGTAGCATAACAAGTCCCAAGAAAAGAAATAAAGGAGTTCATTCGAGATCCGACCTCCTTCAAGTGCATGGAATCGAGGGCTGAAGCTAGGCTCAATTATTTCCGCTCGGGTAAAGAGTCATGTTCGGTTCGAATTAATTGAGAAACCTAATTAAATAATTGATCCAATTACCTCCACAAAATGTTAGGCTATTAAAATAATTCATTTCCCTGCACACCTTCTAAATTACCTAGGCAAGTAAATTGATATTAATGCCCGGTAAATTGTACGATGAACTTCCATTACCCTCACAGCAACATTTATAATAATAATGATTTATTCAGACTAAAGTTACAGATCTTATTTAACTTATGCTACGGTCCATAGAAAAAAAGGGAGATACGGTACGTTCTCCCAGCGTTTACTCAAAAACTGTACCGTGTCACAGATGAAATAATTTAAGTTTGGTGTATCTAGGTACTTATGCGTTAAAAATATGTGATGCCTTGGGCTCTATTTTTTGTTTCGGAGCTATTTGTACACCTGGTGAAAGAACACGAGGGCATTGTCGTGGTGTTTTGGTCGAAATAACACAAAAGGATACGTCGTCGCAGCAAGCACGCCACAACACAAACGCCACCGCCCGCGCCGCTGCTGGTCCGACTATGACTGAGGTGAGGGTTAAGTTGGACCTGACTTGAGCCATACACTTTCGAGATGGTGATGCCTCATCTCCCTTTTTTACTTTTATCTAAGTTTATACCTATTAGAAATGGGTACTTAAATTATGTAGAAATAATGAGTAATATCGTGACTATAAAATATAAAATATATCGTAAACAGTTTGAAAACTATTAACCACTGTTCCACTAATTCTACAACTAAGCAACTCCAATTTTACTAATTTAGTCTCACTAGCTTGTACCTACCCTTGTGGACCTCACCGCAAATCCCTAGGGATCCACCAATTTTCCTTCTTTAGTTCAGTTTTGTGCAGTCAATTTCGAATCAAATCGCTCCAAAGCTCGGCTTAAGGGAAGCTTCTGAAACGAATATCTAGTCTTCGATGCTATTATGTTTTTTTTAGTTTTCCTCGATATCGGGGGTCAAGATTTTTCATGGACCCGCTGGGAAATAGGAAACAATAGAATCATGGACCTCTGGGAATAAGCCAAGATTTCGTTGCATTTTTTAAACTAAATTGTTAAAGCACACATGTGTTACATTTATGTAAGGTACTCTGTAAGGGCACATATTGTAACCATTGTATTAAATTAATTGTCGGCTATATTATAACCGACAATTATAACTTTTTTATAATATAAAAAAATATAATTGTTCGAATATTTATTTTCATTTTCGTAGACAGCGGGTGTAGAAACGGAGCGGAACACGTTTTAAAAAAAACCTGCCTGTGCTCAAACTGTCCACTCGAAATGTAACCTTTATTGGTATAGTAAAGTTTCCAATTTTCCAATAGTTCCTCGACACTGGGCTCTTGTATCTTCTCGAAACTCGGCTTAAATTGTCAACTCTACTTTAGTTGAAGCTGCAACGTAGTGTCCCAGCTTTCCACAATTTAGTTCCACACTTTAGTTGAAACTGGAACGTAGTGTTCCAGCTTCAACAGTGGAGTTTACAATTTTCTTCCCTACCGAATTTATGTTTATTATGTTGGTAGTCAGATCTATGACGATCTATGTCTAGGCATAGTTGCATAGATAAGTAACAATGCCTTATTGCTAGGCCTGTATCACGAAAACCTGCTCAGTTATAGATATATGCTTGAGTGCTGTTTATGCCATAGAAATTCGCATAGATTGATGACTGAGCAAACTTACGTATACGGGCCATAGAACGCACACCACATAGAGCTATGCATCACTATGTTGTATACATTTATCAGACAAGGTTCTGGGCCTGAGCTATTGAATACCTCCGACAAAGGTATCTGATGAAAGGTACGATCGTCTGGAAGCAAATTAATAATAGATCTATCCAGCATTCAGATTTATGAAAGGACCACTAGCCGATAGCCGTTGTAAGCATAATCAGTGTGGAATTCTGTACGTATAAACCGATTTCTCCCGTAGGATAAGGTAGACCTTATTAAGCCTCATACTGTCGAAGGAGCCGCCTATAGTACTTATCAAATTTTAAGTTAGATTATAAGGTTTTGTACAATGAAGTATGTATACATTCATTCATTAATTCCTATTAGCTTTGCCTGAGTATTGTAGAGATTAAAATGAATAGAATGTCATATAGGTACAGGGTTATTGGTAAATCAGTAATACTACGTGAACTGCAGGTTCTGCCCATCATCACAAATATGTCCGTGAAGATGCCAGGTCTAAATTCTTTAAAAAAATATATAAGTCACCTCTGATACTAAATGAAAAAACATCTTTGTCTGGAACCGAACGAGTTACTTAAGACCGATCTTTCACTCTCATATCTTCTGTTAATTCAGTTCAGTTGAGTTTCAAATAAAACCTCTCTAACGAACGATTATTGAATTGCAGGGGGTACCCATTACCAATACCAAAATTAAGAATTAAGACTTGGCGTCTTCACAAACGTTTTTGTGATGATGGGCTGAACCTGCAGTTCAGCCCATCATCGTTCTAAATTCTTTAAAAAAAATATAAATCATCTATGCTACTAAATGAAAAAACATCTTAGTCTGGAACCCAACTAGTTATTTAAGACCGATCTTTCACTCTCATAACTTAATTCCTAATAAAACCTCTCAAACGAATGATTATTGAATTGCGGGGGGTTCCTATTACCAATACACAATTTGAGAATTAAGACCTGCATGCAGTTCACGTAGTGTTACTAATTTCCAATAACCCTGTATAACTAAAATCAAAATTGTTAAAGTATTTTGATTCGGATTCCATTCGATTTTGTAGTACCTATGATAGGTACTACAAAATCGAATGGAATCCGATCTATCATACCCAAATCTATACGAGTTAGAACCGTCCCCAAAACCGCCAAACCGCTGGCTGCATTGCCCATTTCGCTTTAGAATAGCTTTCTGCGCGTATTTGTCACGTGATTCGCCAGATGACAAGAAAATTGACGCTTTTATACTTCGTAGTTTCGCAGAGAGAGAGGATTTCATGTCAAAATAAGCGCGGTAATATCTTTTTTTTATCTGCATATACCGCGTTTATTTTGACAATATAACTATATTTGCATATCATCAAAATAATACGTGATAGTAAGTGCGGTAATATCTGCATATACCCTTCGATCAAAAATTTCCGGCTTTGCCGAGGCCGCGAACTACTTATTTTTGATCGAAGCAATACCGCGCTTATTTTGACACTTATAGACCTAATAGGCAAACAGACCTGCATCAATGCATCTTTTATTTGACCGCCCCAAGTGAAATGCGTCATCTTTTCAGGTTAGTCGAAGAAGTTAATTTAAAGATAATGCCTTATTGTCGATTTTGAATGAAAATTATATAATTATATAACGTTTTGAGCTAAAGATTTCAAATTTACAAATATCAGGTACAAAAGTTCCAATTCCGTTTTTGCGGCGCCACATAAATGCTTTTACACGTTTATTTCAGAAGATAAATGGCTTTGACCTTTGGTTGCTTGGCACTGATGTTTATTTTCTATTTTTAGTATTTCAATTCGTACCTTTATCAAAGATTGTGGTATTGCGTGGAAGTTACATTGACTTAAATCAGACGGGAGTGTGTTCAATCTATATAATATATACAACACACACACACACACATATATATTTTCCATTCACTTTTTTTTTTTTTTTTTTTACATATTTTCTGATCTGTAGGAAATACCCACCTAGTAGTAAAATTAACAGTTTAATATAAGTGAATAATATGTTGTTATGTGATGTTATGGAAATTGTGTGAGATTTTTATATTATTGTTTATTTTTTATCAAAAAATTGTGATTTTGACTTGCCTATGTTATGTTATGTAACGGAATGGTAAATAAATAAATACAAATACATAAATGCGCGAATATTAATTTTATTCCTCAAGTCGACGTCAATATTATTTTATTTTTTTAACATTATAATTTTATGCACGATACACATATACAGGGTTATTGGTAAATAAGTGAACTGCAGGCCCTGCCCATCATCACAAACACGTTAGTGAAGGCGCCAAGTCTAAATTAAAAAAAAAATATAAGTCACCTCTGACACTAAATGAAAAAACATCTTTGTCTGAAACCCGATCTTCCACTCTCATATCTTCTGTTACTTCAGGGCAGAGCTGTTTTCAAGTTGAGTTTCAAATAAAACCTCTCTAACGAACGATTATTGAATTGCGGAGGGTACCCATTACCAATACCAAAATTAAGAATAAAGACCAGGCGTCTTCACAAACGTGTTTGTGATGATGGGCTGAACCTGCAGTTCACGTATTGTCACTAATTTACCAATAACCTTATTTAAAGATAACCTGCTCCCATACATTATAGATTTGTCAATCTACGTTAGTTTTTATAGTGTATCTTAATATGTTTACCTGAAGCGGACTGTTAGGTTCCCTGTCGTGGTTGCAATGCTGGGGCCAGATCTGAACCAGGCTCATGATGGCTTCGTTGCAGAACTTCAAGCCCATCACCTCCTCGTCTTCCCGTCCATACCTGTATGATAGATACCAAAGTTATGATGATAACTAGATTTATAAAACAAAAAAAACTGACTGACACAACAAGATATCTCTGGAACTTTAGGAGCTACGTACGAGACTGAAATTTTGCTTTATAACCTTTTTCTTATGGTAACATGCGAAATTTCAGTTTCTTCACCACCCACTTAGAAGGGACTTTTGGAAATTCGTATTTTAAGGTAGTTATAATGGTGTCAAAGGTAATTAACATTATTAACAGACACTTGTATAAGATAAAGGCAAAAAGGTTTTGTGCATATCGTTTATATTATTTAGAAATTTGTATGGCCCAACAAATTTCTTATACTGGCTGGCGCCCAAACGTGGGGCATAAGAATATCATAAACTAAATGACATGTCGACCTTTCGGGCCTACCCGAACAGGCGGACAGTAATATCGACGACCTCTGAGGCGCGGTGCGCGATGATCCGCCTGCGACGCAGGAGGTTGCTGGTTCGATTCCCGCCTTGGGACAACTGTTTGTACAGATTTTCATTAAAAACTATCAAAAAACGACGACTTGAGACTTGCTTAAATCTGAGAAGCGTTTGAGTATGCGGGCGCTATAATGTTGGTATGCATTTCCATCCCGCACTTTAGATTAATAATTGTGCGGTTTAAGCTGGCTCTGACATCCAGGGCCGGTTTAACACGCTACCTACGCTACAATGAAGGCAGTCATGTGTCATGTCGCCATTTTGAAATGAAACGACCATTTTGTTTTACGTGGTTGGAATATGGCGCGTAATCGCGTGAAAATGTCTCTATCTGTTAAGCCAATTTTATGGAAGAAGTTTTAATCAAATAGATTTTTAGATACATCATAATCTTTCTAAATTTCTAGGCCGTTGAGGGGAACAGCGCGTCGGAAGTGCAAAAAAAGCTGTGCCCTTCGATCCCTAACCCGCATGCCCAGTGTAGGGATTAGGTTTGGCATAGCCCCTAATAAACGCTTTCGACACAGTTGACTTTGTTTACCTTGGCTCCCTGGTAACTGATACCAATGAGGTGGACGCGGCAATCAATAGAAGAATTCTAGCCGGTAACAGGTGCTACTTCGGCCTACTCAAATATTTCCGCTCTAGGGCTCTATCTAGAAGATCATAAATCTTCCTGTACGTAACGCTGCCACGACCAATACCGACCCCGACCGACCGTACGGATCGGAATGCAAGGTGCTAAGTAAGAAAACAGAAAACAGCCAACTCGTGTTGAAGGTTATTTGTTATAGTGCTAACCCGCACTTTGGGTATCTCTAAGAAATGAAATATGTTCCCAAAAATTTTCAGTTTCGGCGGGACTCGAACCCGCGCACCACCCTCAGTACGGGTGTGCTCTAACCAACTAAGCCACGAAACCCTTAGTCGGTTCAACCGAAAATCTTTGCGACCTCTTACGAACTCTATAGTTCTATACCTCATACGAACTCTATGGTTCGTAAGGTGGACTACGGTGGAATCTTTGCGACCTGCAAAGATTCCACCGTAGTCCACCGGCGGCGCTATCGCCGCCGGTGGACTATATAGTTAGGTTCCCTGTCGTGGGGTACACATAATACTTACCTACATTGAAAAAAAAAAAGAAAAACTAGACATTTTTTTTACTAAATTGGTTAATTACATGTCATTTCCCAGCAGGTTCCTAAATTAGGGTAATTTTTTTTTCTGTTGTCAAGATTTTCACTATGCGAGTAAAAGCAGCAGTCAAGTAACCATTTATGTATGTAATTTCAGTGTATTGATGGGTAGCTCCTTGAATCTATCAGGTAGAGCATTAAATATCTTAATACTCATGCAGAATGCATTCTTTCTAGTGAGTGCTAGTTTAATCTGGGGTAATAAAGCTTATTATAGGACTTGTTTCTTCACTGTCTATCACAACGATCTAGATTTTTTCGTTTTAGTCGTTTTAGTTTTAAAGTAAGTGGGCTGAGTCTTTACAAATAAAATAGCTTGTTTTATGTAGAAGCAAGGAAGTGGTAATATTCCCAGCTTTTTAAACAGCGGTACGCAAGAATCGAAAGATTTCGAAGGATTAAACTTAATAAACCCCGCTGGGGTAAACGTGTTCTTGAGTGGAGACTGCGACTCGGCAAACGTAATGTAGGATGCCCTCCGACCAGGTGGGATGACGATTTGCGAAAGACTGCTGTCAGATACTGGATGCGGCAAGCTGGGCGCTATGGCGCTCATTAGGGGAGGCCTATGTCCAGCAGTGGACTGATATAGGCTGATGATGATGATGATGATGATGAAACTTAATAAAGTAAAGTCTATTCTCCAGACATCCCTTGATCTAATACTGTCGAGAGAGCTTACAAAGCACCGCGATCACATTACTTTTACAGGCAGTTAAATTTTTATTGTCTGGTAATAAAATGGAGGGTTTTTTTATGCAAATTGACTTGTTAAATTGTTATTGTTGCGGTTTCGGGTGATTATTCACACTTGCGTATTTTGAAATAAAATATGTAGGTTAGGCTTCGATAAAAGTAAAAAAGGAAGATACGGTACGTTCTACCAGCGCTCACTCAAAAACTGTACCGCGTTACAGATGAAATAATGATTAGGTATCGGATTATCAGAAAATTTAAAGTTTGATGTATCTACTTACGCGGGAAAATATGTGATGCCTTGGGCTTTGTTTTTTGTATTGGAGCTATTTGTACACCTGGTGAACGAATACGAGGGCATTGTCGTGGTGTCTTAGTCGAAATCACACAAAATTATATGTCGTAGCAAGCACGCGCAACACAAACACCGCCGCCCGCGCCGCCGCCGGTCTGACTATGACTGAGGTAAGGGAACATAGTTGAACCTAACTTGAGCCATACACTTTCGAGGTGGTAATGCCTCATCTCCCTTTTTTACTTTTACCGAAGAGGTTAGATATTTATTTAGGTTTAGGCTTTGTAATCTGACGATTTGACGGCAGGAGTTTCGTAAGCCAATTTTATAACTGGTTACGTAGTTACTTACAATTCTTGAGATCAATTTTATATTTAAGTTGTTTGTTTAACATGTTATATTATTAACATTATTATCCCTTGGAGTCGAAACCCTAGGTCCGTGGGGTACCGAGGCTCTCCGGGTTTTCAAAAAATTAACGGAGCGTCTGGTCGAAGCGACGCGTGACCCGAGAGCTGGTGAGTATCTGGCGCAGCGCATCAGTATTGCTATACAGCGGGGCAATGCAGCTAGTGTCTTGGGCACGCTTCCGACTGGTATTGATATGGATCAGTTGAGCTACTTGTAGATTGTTTGCAACAGTCTGCAGTTAGCTCAATTGTTTCAATTGTAAATACTAGTTTTAATTTAATTCTATTATTTGATTGTAATTTTCTTTGTTAATAAACATTATGTAATTATAAACTAATTATTATTTATCGGGTAGGTATTTATCGCGTATTTTTAAAATAAACATAGAGAGGCACAGCAGTGAGAGTCCCGTTTTACGCTTTGGGTACGGAACCCTAAAAAAGATACGCCACCTAACCCATCCCGCTGCCAAAACCATGTTTTCAGCAAGTGCCAAACATGTATTTAAGTTTTATTTTCTAAGTTTTAAAAAGAGCCGAACTTGCTTGTCTTGATCCGTTAACTTTTATGTAACGACCTTCTGGCGCCTTGTCTGACACTTCGTAATACTGTAGCCCGTTAGTACACCAAAGAGATATAAAAGGAGTCATTACATTATATTTTTAGCTCTATTCGCGAATAGTTTCAGTGAAAATAGATCATGCCGAGCCGTGTGGTGCAATACCAGTTTAGAATTTGCACCATCCCAACTCGTCCCGTGGGTGTCGTCAGAGACGACTAAGGGACATGCACCGGGGGGCGGGCAGCAGTGCCTCTTGCAGAATACATCTACCTCAGAAATAGTTTGATTATTTTATCATCTTCGCAGGTATGAAATAAGGCAGCTAATGATCATACCTAGATCATATACAGGGTTATTGGCAAATTAGTAACACTACGTGAACTGCAGATCCTGCCCATCATCACAAACACGTTCGTGAAGGCGCCAGGTCTAAAATCTTTAAAAAAACACCTCACTAAATGAAAAAACATCTTTGTCTCGAACCCAACGAGTTACTTAAGACTGATCTTCCACTCTCATACCTTCTGTTTATTTATTACCAATACCAAGTTTAATAATTAAGAACGCGTCTTCACAAACGTGTTTGTTATGATGGGCAGAACCTGCAGTTCACGTAGTGTTACAAATTTACCAATAACCCTGTATATAGATAGATCATACACACAGCAGATCGACAGCGACGGTAGCAGCTGTGAAACTGCGCAGATCGACTTCCGCGTTTTGGGCCATAACAGTGTTAGTATTCATTCACTGCCCAGCCTCGGCGATGCGACCCACAGGAGCGCGCTCGCCGCGACACGGACCCGCAGATCAACTTCTTCTACGATTTAGACCATGAAAGTGTTAGTTTAGTATATTTTACTTTAAACACACTAAATGTACATTTTATTACCTACCTAATCAAAAATAAATGTAGGTGCATATACTAAAGATAGTGAGAACACTATCTAAAACAACGTTTCTTACCTAAACGTCAGCGTAACTTGTCCAAATAGGTTCTTCTTCTTTATAAACTCTGGCTCGACGACGTGCAGAACCCCCTGTATCCTGTCAATGCTGTCATTTTCCACCAGCAGGTCTCGTGACGCCAGGTACAGCGTCAGTGCGTTGTTGGGCGAATTCTTTTTGAATACCCTGTAAAATATTTAAATGTATAAGTTATAGTATATTCTAAGGTTATTTTCGCGAGAACTCATAATAAAACACTGTTTTTACCGGATTGATCGCTAAAATCAACTCCAATTCAGAATTTAAAATTCAGGCGATCAATCCGGTAAAAACAGTGTTTTATGTATAAGTTATACTAAGCGCGCTCTGGTCACCCTAACGTTCAACGCAACCTTTTTTTAGGCTGCTCTAGTCGCCCGGACGTTGAAGTGGTTATCTAACATTGCTTACTTACGAGGAATTTTAAGAAAAATTACAACAACAGAATAAAATAACTACTAATATATACACTAAAATGTATTTTCTAAAAATCTGAACCATCACCAGAAGGCAGAGTTCCATGTTGAACAGCAAGGCTAATTCGTTTATCGAAATAAAAGACAGCATTCCGATCACCTGTGGACTCTATTAGGATTTTTGTAATAAAGTCTATAAAATATTATATATCTTTATATTTATTTATATCTTTACATTATACTAACTGTTACCCGCGACTTCGTCCGCGTGGGGTTTAATATAATTGTTTTAAAGTTGTTTAAATAATATATTTTTATTTCATTAAATAATTGGCTTCATAATCGTGCCGCGCCGTGCCGTCGCGTCGCGTCGTACCTTATGCCGGGTACAGACCAAGCGAGCGAGATAGAGCGAAGGCTAACGAACGAGCGCAAAAGTACCAGTGTGGACGTCATTGCGAAAGCAAGCGAGTCCAAACAAGGGCCTTCGTTCGTCTTCGGCCGTGCTCCGGCGGCTGTCGCTACATCAAAGCATTAGGGAACGAACGTGCCGATTATCAAATCCCAATTGTTTGCATTCGCTCGCTCTCGCTCGCTTGGTCTGTACCCGGCATTAGCTGATGTGCGTCCACTGGATTTTTGATGATGACGACATCTGCGACAATATCCTCGTAGTGACGAGGACATTGGACTTCACCCACTGCAGGATATACTGTAGTGGGTGAAGTCGGGTTGTAGATGATGATGATCATGATGTGGACATTTTTGCGGATGACGCGATGACACGATACCCATATTTCGAAATACAATTCCATTTGGCAAATATAATATGTTAAACCTAGATAAGGTGCTTATTGTAGTGGGGTATAAACCTTACCTTTGTGAATTGAGCGCGTTGTCGGACGCCATCTCGTTGTTTCGAAACCTGAGAACAAAGAACGGTGATTATCGACTTAGTTGTCCATTTGTTCCCTTGTTTGTTTCTAATCCTAATGTATCTACTATTAATCAACATTAAAAAATTAAGGATGTTCTATGTTGGATGGTATGTATGTTATTTTAATTTATGTTCACCGATTTGGATTTCTCCTTTCGTTTTTTATAAAGAATTAATGATCCTGGGATGGTTACACAATTTTTTTTATTTCCAAGGGATTATATTTGTCCCGTATAACTTAAAAAATGGTGGAAATCTAAAATTATTGGAAGCAGGCTTTTAGTTTTTGTAAAAAACATCAAGTTATTTGTCATCGTACTATAAGAACTATAAGTAATAGGTAGATACATAAGTAAGCCAGGGCCTTTTCCTGTACGAAATAGGAGACAGTGAAATGCAAAAAGTCTCAGGCCAGCAGTCAACTAGAATAGAGCGAAATACTGCTACATATTAATAACTAGCAGCGTCTCGCGGTTTCAACCGCGTAGTTCCCGTTCCCGTGGGAATTCCGGGATAAAAAGTAGCCTATGTCCTATTCCAGACTATAATCTATCTCTGTGCCAAATTTCATCCAGATCCGTTCAGCCGTTCTGGCGTGATAAAGGAACAAACATCCATCCATCTATCTATCCATCCATCCATCCATCTAAACTTTCACGTTTATAATATTATATATACTAGCAGCGCCTCGCGGTTTCACTCGCGTAGTTCCCGTAGGAATTTTGGGATAAAAAGTAGCCTATGTCCTATTCCAGACTATAATCTATCTCTGTGCCAAATTTAATCCAGATCCGTTTTCCCGTTCTGGCGTGATAAAGGAACAAACATCCATCCATCTATCTATCCATCCATCCATCTAAACTTTCACGTTTATAATATTATAAATATAAATATAAATAATATATAAATATATATATTATTATTAGTGAGAAGAATTTTCCAACATTAGTAGGTACCGTGAAATCTGCTTTATTACATGTTAGCTTGAATAAACTCATACGTGAAATAGACATCATAAATAGGCTTAGTAAGATAGTTGATACAAACGAGATGAAGCCAAAAAAAATACATTTTCCTATTCATATAGGTACGTGCGTGAAAGCACATAATGCTTGTCGCTTAGCTCACACTCAATTGGTTTTTGGCAGATATGTAGATATTTTTTTGAATGACACTATCACTGTGCTGTGACATCAGCGTGTTACGAGTATTCTTGTATATATATCATCAAATGATTTTTTTTTATTAATATATATGAAAGAAAGAAAGAAATTTATTTATTGGCACACAAAGGCAAACACTTTATACACGTATTTATGAATTATCCTTAAATCTATAAACAAGCCCAGTGGACCAATAGGTCCTACCTCAGCTTAATGTTGCTCTACCAAAGGTTGAGCAACGCTGGTTTTCTGGCAGGACCTTTCAGTGCGTGTGGACACGGACAACAGACGAAAAAGATTCTAAAAACTATAATTAAATTAAAACTATAGGTACAGTAAAAATTATACCTAGCTGTTCAATACGGGATCAATTCAGGCACAAAGTAGGTAGGTACCCTACAAGGGGATCTCTTTTTTCATTTCATTAAAAAAAATATATATATTTCTTTGTACTGAACTGACATTGGCAGATTTGTGTCAACCAGATGCAGAGTCATATCAAAGAAGTATATATCATGGCGGACGCTGGCCCGCAACGTTTCTAAAAATATTAAAGTTCTTCCGAAGCGAACAACACCTTTTTGCAGTCATTAGCAAGGTGTTTTATATTCAACCTGTCTTAATTCCCGACCCTTTCGGCCAAATTGTGGTATTAAGCGGGATCCAGGTCAGACCTGCTATTGTTCGGGTAGGTAGACCGATTCCGAGCATAAACCTGGGGATTATCAACAATCCCTCTGTTTTCTTTTTCTTCTGGTTTTAAGGTTAAGGATTCCGTACCCTAAAGGTACCTATTTCAATCACTAAGCTTCTTAGCAGAAGAAAAAACGAAAAACGGACAGACAGATAGCTCTGTCTGTCCGTTTTTATGTCTGTCAGCGGGTTTTATTTCATGAACCGTAAAAGGTAGACAGATGTAATTTTCAAAGCGTATGTATTTATTATGCCGCTTTAACAATTTATCTCTTAGAAAATGAAATAAGTTCCTAAAAAATTCAGGTTTCGGCGGGACTCGAACCCGCGCCCCACCCTCTGTACGGGTGTGCTCTAACCAACTAAGCCACGAAACCCTTAGTCGGTTCAACCGAAAATCTATGGGACCTCTTACGGACTTAGCGCCAAGTGTGGGTAAGTAAGCACTATAACAAATAACCCTCCCCTGTCGGTAGTCGGGTAAAAAACCCTCCAAATTTCAACTCTCAAGAACCAGTGATTCGGGCTCTGCGCTGTCTGTCACTTACGCCTTTATAATTTATATTGATATTGATTATTATTAGTGTAGATGTCATGTACATAAAGCTATTGAGACAAAGTGATACCTTTATAAAACCAAATTAACAAAGAAAATTTCCTTTTGTATTTCATGCGCCGAGCTCCCGGCTCTTGAGTCATCCAGAGAATCCTTAACACTATAGTAAGCTTTTTACAAAGTAGGTATTTTTTTCCTAAACTTATTTTCTGGTAGTATTATTATCTGTTTTGGTTATAATTGTAAATACATGTTTTGGTTATAATTGTAAATACATTTTTATGCGAATATAACAAAAACAGAATAAACAAATTATGTACCTACAACTAGTATGAACATTTGAATCTGTTTTCTAACAAGATAAAGTTAAAAACTACAACCCGACTACGTGAAAGTTATAAAAGTTTGAAACATTTACATTGACAAAATAGAATGACGTATCGGTCATATTTGATAGGCATAGAGTTGAAAATGAAAATAGGTCGTAGGTATTGTAATTTTTCTCTATGGGGCCTGCAGCCTGCGGCTACCTAAACTTTAATACGCGTTTTGAAGGCTTATTCGGGGTCGGAGCCCTAAATCCTATAGCCTATAACCATCGGGGTATTGAGACGAATCAATCGATACATAATTTGTTGAAATCGAACCAGTAGTTTCAGCGCTACGTGGGAACAAAGAAATCGGCCACATACATACAAACATACAAACATACAAACATAGGGTGCTAACCTCATAACCCTCCCCTGTCGGTAGTCGGGTAAAAATTTAAGCCGTCACCAGAAGGCAGAGAGCTCAGAATGCTGGCAGCATTGCCACGTTGAATGGCAATGCTAATTCGCTGTCCAAAATAAAAGCCAGCATTCCCGATCACCTGCGGTCTCTATTAGGAGTTTTGTAAGATCATTGCATATTGCGTGTGCCCAGGACCCCAAGGACCTAGGGTTTCCACCTCAAACGGCTGGAATAGGTAACCTCGGGCAAGATTAGCGTATTTACGCAGTTTGAGGGACTCCGTTGATGTTGCTGTGGAGCCGGCCCTTACTGATTAAGCCTATAATATAAATAGCTTATTAATTCTAGCTAGTCTTGTTGATATATACGCGAGTTTATTTCTATTTCTGGTATCATATAGATGCCCGTCGCCTAGTTTGTTTCTGCTGGCTATAGGTTTTCTGACATAGGTACATGATGAGTATATGGATAAAAAAAGTACACATTATCATTATAACAATGGTTTTAAACAGTTGTCTTAAGGAAACTCGAGAGCCAAGTTTATAAAAAGATCTAATAGCTCTTTTCTGAAGAATGAAAATGGCTTCTGTATCAGCTGCGGTACCCCAACCAAAGTAGTGTGCCGTACGACATAACTCTGTGAAAATAGCTAAAGTATACGAGGCGCGTCATTGTAAGGTGTGTCATTCAATTCAGTCCATTCAGATAGTGATGTCATTGTTGTGCCTAGGTGGCTCTGGGGCTAAATGGTCTCAACTGATTCATGTTAATTATGATTTGTAAGGTCAAAGCTGAATGCACTTAAAAGAAGTTTAATACTAAATGGAATACCTACATAAGCATTGGTTGAGTTAGGCACTCGTAATAGATAAGCTAGTCGTTAAATAGAAACGGGTAAAGTATTCCGAAATTTTCAAAAATTTACATATACATTCGCTGTTTTATTTCTATAGATAACGATAAATTTTGTTATGAAAATGTGAGGTATTTCCTTTATTGCTGATGGTATACAAAAGGAAAAAGATTTAACAAAATGAAATCAAACTTTCACCCTATTCTAAGTCGTTCCCGATATTAATCCAATCTCAATTGAGGGGTTTGGAGGTTTCCGCGAGAGTTACTTTGAAATCGGTATTCTTATACATAATAAAGTTTTTGAGTATTCCATCGACTCATCCTTACTGACAATCAACCTAGGCAGTTTTGTTGATTGCACAATAGATCCTTCCAGGTTTGTAACGGTGTTGTTTTACGTAGATAAGTATGTACTATGCACCTACATAAAGATGTGATTTGCGTCTTACCTGAAACAAACCCATTGCAAAAAACTTGAGACATAGTAATAATTGCATTATCGGCGGCTTTTCTGAAATTCTTCATTACTGAAAAACTCCATAGGATTTGAGGCATCTTCGCGTAGGTAAGTATCTTCGGGCAGAATAAAAGTATGGATCGTCATCTAAATAATTTTATAAACTCTTACATTCCAAAATTTCACTGATTTTAATCAAAATCGACACAATTAAACAATCGTTTATTATCATGAATGGTCATGGAGTCAGGTTGAGTCGATTCAAGGAAATCTGGAGGAAACAACTAAGAAACCCATATTCTTACTGTTTCCAAAAGATTTCCTTAAGTTAGTGTGTTCATTTCATCAATCAAATACTAATTGACATGTCCAAATGGAAAACTCCACTGGAAACAAGGTGATACAGAAAAAAATAAGAAAAATACGACACTCCCATGACTCCCAGCCTTTGCATGGTGCTTTTACCATACTGCCAATCTCAGTGTCTTTTCCAATGCAAAAATCGTGCAATGACGAAAATCCAAAGCATTTTTCCCACCAACTGTACCTGTATTCAGCTATAAATAGTAAACAGTGGAAAATCGTCGACACATAACGCCACCATGCGTGCACTCGTGCTAGTAATTCTGCAACTGTACTTCGCCGAGGGATTTCTCCCGCGACCCTCGCAGGTCTATCTCCCAGCAGACGATGGCGATGATCCAGGTCTCCCACTGATCCTGACGCCGTATATTGAAAGAGGCGAAATTGAACTAGCTCGGAACCTCAGCCTAGTCTCACTCCCTGGGATATCTTTGAATGTACCAAGTCACGCTGGCTTCCTCACCGTCAACGCTACATACAACTCCAACCTATTTTTTTGGTATTTCCCACAGCAAATGCGTTTTTTTAGACATGGACAAATAGTCATCTGGCTTCAAGGCGGCCCGGGTGCAAGCTCACTCTACGGACTCTTCGAAGAAAACGGCCCAATTCAGGTGGAGTACACGAATGATACATACAGTTTTACTAAAAGACAGAAGACTTGGTCAGAGACTTACGACGTTCTTTACATCGACAACCCAGTCGGAACCGGTTTCAGTTTCACAGAAGACATACGTGGATTCGGCAAGAATCAGATCCAAGTGGGCGAACAGCTGTACTCAGCTCTAATCCAGTTCTCACAACTGTTTCCGGAGTTACGAGATTTCTTTTATATTATCGCTGGAGAAGCGTATGCAGGCAAGTACGTACCAGCGCTGGGCCACACGATTCACGAAAAGAACCCTCATGCTGAAATATACATCGACTTAAAATTGATGCTTATATTCAACGGCTGGTGCGATCCCATTAACCAACTGCTCTACCACAAGCATGGTCACCAGCTAGGTTTCTACGATGAGTTCAGTGCATTACAAATTAAAGCCTTGGAATGGAAGATCAAAAGTCACATTAAAAAATTTAATTGGCTTAGAGCTTCTGAAGTAAGTCAAATAATGTTTCAATATATTCAGAATGCAGTAGAATTAGGACGCGACATGGGATTTGATGGCCATTTTAATATGTTTAACATTTTGACTGATAATGAAGACCCACACTACTTTGTGGATTACATAAATAAGAACACAATTAGGAAAGCTATACATGTTGGAAATGTGCAATACAATCCAGTTTCTTACACGGCTTACCAACATTTAAAGGCTGATATATTCAAGTCTGTGGCACCCTGGATACCAAAGCTCCTTAGTAATTACCGATTAGGATTCTACAGCGGACAGCTGGACCTCGTGGTGCCATATGCGTCCACAGCCAACTTCTTGAAAAAATTAGACTTTTCTGGCAGTGAGCTGTACAAAGTAGCCGATCGGTATCCTATGACTTTGGTAGTTATGAATATAGATCATAGATACCACACCTACGAATATGTAACGTATATTAACGGTTATATTAAACGGGCAGGAAATTTGTCAGAAGGTGCGGAGGGAATAGCCGGACATCAACTCGCCAAGGATGATAAATGGTCAGTTTTGTTTGTAGATGATTCGCATTATTAAATATTACTAACTTATACATACCTACCACATAAATAATATTAAGTTTACTGGCAATTTTGGTGCCTATAAAATAATTGCTTATACATAATTTACTCATCCTATTTTTTGTTGCAATGTAGATAATAATGTAAATGACTTTTTGATTATTTCAAATAGGTATCCAGTGTTGACACCTTGTTTCTGTTATGTTTAGTTACAAACTGCATTTTGTGCGCTGGATCTGAGATCGTGTCTGTCACTTACCAAATCAAATCAAATCAAATCAAAAATTCTTTATTTCCATAAATACAAAAATGTACACTTAGAAAAGGTCAAATTCTTAAAATAAAACACTGACACGGAAATAAAGTGGTACTTTTGATTTCTGTCGCTTCGGTATGTAGACTAAAGTAAAGAAGCGACTAAGAAACCTTTAGCCTGTTAGTTGTTATTTTTCGAGTTGGAGCAAAACCCGTCCCAAGCTTTTTCATCCTCTAAATAATCTGATATTTTGTAGTAAGCCTTTTTGCACAGAAAGGTTTTGACAATTTGTTTGAATTTATTTATTGATAGATTTTGCAACTCACTAGGAGTTTTGTTGTAGAAGCGTATACATTGCCCTTTAAAAGATACATTAATCTTGTGAAGCCTGGTTGTGGGTACAGCGAGTTTATGTTTATTTCTAGTATTTATATTATGTATATCGCTATTTTTAGGGAAGCTTTTGATATTTTTATGAGTGTACAATAAGTTTTCATAAATATATTGACAGGGGACTGTCATTATGTTTATTTCTTTGAATTTATCACGCAGGGATTCTCTGGGACCCATATTATAGATTGCACGAACAGCCCTCTTCTGCAGCACAAATACGGTGTTAATATCTGCAGCGTTCCCCCACAGCAGTATACCATAAGACATAATACTGTGAAAGTAGCTGAAATAAACAAGTCTAGATGTATCCACGTCTGTGAGATGACGGATTTTTTTGACTGCATACGCTGCAGAACTAAGTCTTTTCGATAGCTTATCTATGTGTGGGCCCCATTGAAGTTTATTATCTAAGGTGATTCCTAAGAAAACGGTACTTTCTACAATTTCTAACGTTTCTCCTTTTACGTTTACATCAGCCTTAACTTGTTTAACATTAGGTAGAATAAATCTAATACATTTTGTTTTGGTTTCGTTAAGCAACAGATTATTAACACTAAACCAATGGACTACTTTTGAGATTGCATTATTCACATCGTCAAAATTTGTGTTTTGTCGTTTCATTTTAAAAATTAATGAAGCAAACAGTACAATCTCGTGATTATTCTTTACCAGATGAGGCAGGTCGTTAATATAAACTAAAAATAGGAAAGGACCGAGGATAGAACCCTGCGGTACACCCATTTTAACTACAGACCCCGAAGACCGTTTCCCATTAATGTCAACTCTCTGTATCCTATCACCCTACCTGGTTCTGACTGAAAACCTAGTTTCCTAGTTTATGACGGCTAAAAAGGTTTTCCACTTTTTCCAAACATATGTCACTTTGCAGTCTTCACGGAATATTGTATTTGTGTCGTTTTGTTATGTACTTGTAAGCGAGATATAAGTTAAAGTCCTTCGAGCTCTTGGAAACTCTTTTCGTAATCTAACTGTGCGCTATACCTACTAAGCGTAATTACTGAACAGGTTTTTAAAAGAAATACAATTGATTAAAAACTAATTCAATTGAGGAATACAAAAGATGTTTTTTTTTATTGAATTTGATATTAATGTGGCATTAATTTACCATCGTATTTGTAATATAAACATAAATTTGGGCTCCTGAAGCACAGTTTTATCGTAGTTTAGGTGCTTATTGGAATAATTACTATCTGCCAAGTTATAGTAAGTCATTATAACCATTTTGTTTGACGTTTATACTCTAGGTACACATATATAATGTGTTTTTTAATTATCTTTGGATAGGTAGAATGTGAACAGTAAAACGATAACCAAAATTGAGTTGCTCTGAAAAGAGAGGATTTTATTAGGTACACAAACCACTTTTACAAAACATTCTTTAACATTAATTAATCACAAACTCACCTGAAAAGAGAAACAACATTTAAAGCTATTGCTTCACCAGTTCCTATTAATTAGGTATTCAAATTACATATCCTTACTTAACCTCCATATTTATCATGCTGTGTCATTCAGTCAATCTGACAGACCAGCCCCATAGATTCCAACGAGTTCACAGATAAATAATACGCCAAAGTTATTACGCGGCAAATTCAAACTAAATGAAGTGTCATTCACTTCGTTTACACATTATATTAAAATGAGAAAGGCTCCGAAACTACTAGACCGATTTGAATTATTTTATCACAATTAGAATCCTACATTATCCCTGATGAACATTGATGAACATAGGTGATAGAATAATGACTGTAGGTAGTAATTATTTACCAATAGGTTCTTAGGCTCAGGTAGGTACTAGATTATCAATATTTTATAACCCAGTTTGTTCGTTTTATTTGTACCTATGTATTTGTTGGTTTTTGGGAAAGTAAATAATTTTATTTTTACTACTTCTTTTGCCTTCCTACTTCTTCTTTTATCAGACATTTCACTTTAAGTAAATGAAGCACATTTTGTAAAAGAGCCCAGAGTTATTTTATTTTATGTTCTGTAAGGCAAATATGGCCGTTAGGTCTTCACATCTAGGTTAGGTTAAAACAATTTCGAGAAGAAGACCAGGAGGAGGATCCAGCTAAGCTACGCAACGTGTGGAAAACTACGCCGAGTCTTCTCGTCATCCATACCGCAATGACGTGGACACTCACGGTAGGGCTGATCCACCAGTTCAAGGTCGCTCAGCAAGCCATGGAAAGAGTTATGCTCGGAGTTTCAACGAATTCATCCGACAGAGAACCAAAGGTATCGACATGGCTCTGAGAATTTGCAATCTCAAGTGGCAGTGGGCCGACTATATCGGATCCAGGTCAGACCTGCTATTGTTCGGGTAGGTAGACCGATTCCGAGCATAAACTTGGGGATTATCAACAATCCCTCTTTTTTCTTTTTCTTCTGGTTTTAAGGTTAAGGATTCCGTACCCTAAAGGTACCTATTTCAATCACTAAGCTTCTGCTATCTGTCTGTCCGTTTTTATGTCTGTCAGCGGGTTTTATTTCATGAACCGTAAAAGGTAGACAGATGTAATTTTCAAAGCGTATGTATTTATTATGCCGCTTTAACAATTTATCTCTTAGAAAATGAAATAAGTTCCTAAAAAATTCAGGTTTCGGCGGGACTCGAACCCGCGCCCCACCCTCTGTAAGGGTGTGCTCTAACCAACTAAGCCACGAAACCCTTAGTCGGTTCAACCGAAAATCTATGGGACCTCTTACGGACTTAGCGCCAAGTGTGGGTAAGTAAGCACTATAACAAGAAACCCTCCAAATTTCAACTCTCAAGAACCAGTGATTCGGGCTCTGCGCTGTCTGTCACTTACTCCTTTATAATATATATTGATATTGATTATTATTAGTGTAGATGTCATGTACATAAAGCTATTGAGACAAAGTGATACCTTTATAAAACCAAATTAACAAAGAAAATTTCCTTTTGTATTTCATGTGCCGAGCTCCCGGCTCTTGAGTCATCCAGAGAATCCTTAACACTATAGTAAGCTTTTTACAAAGTAGGTATTTTTTTCCTAAACTTATTTTCTGGTAGTATTATTATCTGTTTTGGTTATAATTGTAAATATATGTTTTGGTTATAATTGTAAATACATATTTTGGTTATAATTGTAAATACATTTTTATGCGAATATAACAAAAACAGAATAAAAAAATTATGTACCTACAACTAGTAGGTATTAACATTTGAATCTGTTTTCTAAAAATTTAAGCCGTCACCAGAAGGCAGAGAGCTCAGAATGCTGGCAGCATTGCCACGTTGAATGGCAATGCTAATTCGCTGTCCAAAATAAAAGCCAGCATTCCCGATCACCTGCGGACTCTATTAGGAGTTTTGTAAGATCATTGCATATTGCGTGTGCCCAGGACCCCAAGGACCTAGGGTTTCCACCTCAAACGGCTGGAATAGGTAACCTCGGGCAAGATTAGCGTATTTACGCAGTTTGAGGGACTCCGTTGATGTTGCTGTGGAGCCGGCCCTTACTGATTAAGCCTATAATATAAATAGCTTATTAATTCTAGCTAGTCTTGTTGATATATACGCGAGTTTATTTCTATTTCTGGTATCATATAGATGCCCGTCGCCTAGTTTGTTTTTGCTGGCCATAGGTTTTCTGACATAGGTACATGATGAGCATATAGATAAAAAGTAGGCATTATCATTATAAACAATGGTTTTAAACAGTTGTCTTAGGGAAACTCGAGAGCCAAGTTTATAAAAAGATCTATTAGCTCTTTTCTGAAGAATGAAAATGGCTTCTGTATCAGCTGCGGTACCCCAACCAAAGTAGTGTGCCGTACGACATAACTCAGTGAAAATAGCTAAAGTATACGAGGCGCGTCATTGTAAGGTGTGTCATTCAATTCAGTCCATTCAGATAGTGATGTCATTGTTGTGCCTAGGTGGCTCTGGGGCTAAATGGTCTCAACTGATTCATGTTAATTATGATTTGTAAGGTCAAAGCTGAATGCACTTAAAAGAAGTTTAATACTAAATGGAATACCTACATAAGCATTGGTTTAGTTAGGCACTCGTAATAGATATGCTAGTCGTTAAATAGAAACGGGTAAAGTATTCCCAAATTTTCAAATATTTACATAATGTTCGCTGTTTTATTTCTATAGATAACGATAAATTTTGTTATGAAAATGTGAGGTATTTCCTTTATTGCTGATGGTATACAAAAGGAAAAAGATTTAACAAAATGAAATCAAACTTTCACCCTATTCTAAGTCGTTCCCGATATTAATCCAATCTCAATTGAGGGGTTTGGAGGTTTCCGCGAGAGTTACTTTGAAATCGGTATTCTTATACATAATAAAATTTTTGAGCATTCCATCGACTCATCCTTACTGACAATCAACCTAGGCAGTTTTGTTGATTGCACAATAATAGATCCTTCTAGGTTTGTAACGTTGTTGTTTTACGTAGATAAGTATGCACCTACATAAAGATGTGTTTTGCGTCTTACCTGAAACAAACCCGTTGCAAAAATGTTGAGACATAGTAATAATTGCATTATCGGCGGCTTTTCTGAAATTCTCCATTACTGAAAAACTCCATAGGATTTGAGGCATCTTCGCGTAGGTAAGTATCTTCGGGCAGAATAAAAGTATGGATCATCATCTAAATAATTTTATAAACTCTTACATTCCAAAATTTCACTGAGATTAATCAAAATCGACACAATTAAACAATCGTTTATTATCATGAATGGTCATGGAGTCTGGTTGAGTCGATTCAAGGAAATCTGGAGGAAACAACTAAGAAACCCATATTCTTACTGTTTCCAAAAGATTTCCTTAAGTTAGTGTGTTCATTTCATCAATCAAATACTAATTGACATGTCCAAATGGAAAACTCCACTGGAAACAAGGCGATAAAGAAAAAAATAAGAAAAATACGACACTCCCATGACTCCCAGCCGTTGCATGGTGCTTTTACCATACTGCTAATCTCAGTGTCTTTTCCAATGCAAAAATCGTGCAATGACGAAAATCCAAAGCATTTTTCGCACCAACTGTACCTGTATTCAGCTATAAATAGTAAACAGTGGAAAATCGTCGACACATAACGCCACCATGCGTGCACTCGTGCTAGTAATTCTGCAACTGTACTTCGCCGAGGGATTTCTCCCGCGACCCTCGCAGGTCTATCTCCCAGCAGACGATGGCGATGATCCAGGTCTCCCACTGATCCTGACGCCGTATATTGAAAGAGGCGAAATTGAACTAGCTCGGAACCTCAGCCTAGTCTCACTCCCTGGGATATCTTTGACTGTACTAAGTCACGCTGGCTTCCTCACCGTCAACGCTACATACAACTCCAACCTATTTTTTTGGTATTTCCCAGGGCAAATGCGTTTTTTAAGAGATGAACAAATAGTCATCTGGCTTCAAGGCGGCCCGGGTGCAAGCTCACTCTACGGACTTTTCGAAGAAAACGGCCCAATTCAGGTGGAGTACACGAATGATACATACAGTTTTACTAAAAGACAGAAGACTTGGTCAGAGAATTACGACGTTCTTTACATCGACAACCCAGTCGGAACCGGTTTCAGTTTCACAGAAGACATACGTGGATTCTGCAAGAATCAGATCCAAGTGGGCGAACAGCTGTACTCAGCTCTAATCCAGTTCTCACAACTGTTTCCGGAGTTACGAAATTTCTCATATATTATCGCTGGAGAAGCGTATGCAGGCAAGTACGTACCAGCGCTGGGCCACACGATTCACGAAAAGAACCCTCATGCTGAAATATACATCGACTTACAATTGATGCTTATATTCAACGGCTGGTGCGATCCCATTAACCAACTGCTATACCACAAGCATGGTCACCAGCTAGGTTTCTACGATGAGTTCAGTGCATTACAAATTAAAGCCTTGGAATGGAAGATCAAAAGTCACATTAAAAAATTTAATTGGCTTAGAGCTTCTGAAGTAAGTCAAATAATGTTTCAATATATTCAGAATGCAGTAGAATTAGGACACGACATGGGATTTGATGGCCATTTTAATATGTTTAACATTTTGACTGATAATGAAGACCCACACTACTTTGTGGATTACATAAATAAGAACACAATTAGGAAAGCTATACATGTTGGAAATGTGCAATACAATCCAGTTTCTTACACGGCTTACCAACATTTAAAGGCTGATATATTCAAGTCTGTGGCACCCTGGATACCAAAGCTCCTTGGTAATTACCGATTAGGATTCTACAGCGGACAGCTGGACCTCGTGGTGCCATATGCGTCCACAGCCAACTTCTTGAAAAAATTAGACTTTTCTGGCAGTGAGCTGTACAAAGTAGCCGATCGGTATCTTATGACTTTGAGAGTTATGAATATAGATCATAGATACCACACCTACGAATATGTAACGTATATTAACGGTTATATTAAACGGGCAGGAAATTTGTCAGAAGGTGCGGAGGGAATAGCCGGACATCAACTCGCCAAGGATGATAAATGGTCAATTTTGTTTGTAGATGATTCGCATTATTAAATATTACTAACTTAAACATACCTACCACATAAATAAAATTAAGTTTACTGGCAATTTTGGTGCCTATAAAATAATTGCTTATACATAATTACTCATCCTATTTTTTGTTGCAATGTAGATAATAATGTAAATGACTTTTTAATAATTTCAAATATCCAGTGTTGACACCTTGTTTCTGTTATGTTTAGTTACAAACTGCATTTTGTGCGCTGGATCTGAGATCGTGTCTGTCACTTACCCTACCTGGTTCTGACTGAAAACCTAGTTTCCTAGTTTATGACGGCTACAAAGGTTTTCCACTTTTTCCAAACATATGTCACTTTGCAGTCTTCACGGAATATTGTATTTGTGTCGTTTTGTTATGTACTTGTAAGCGAGATATAAGTTAAAGTCCTTCGAGCTCTCGGAAACTCTTTTCGTAGTATAACTGTGCGCTATACTAAGCGTAATTACTGAACAGGTTTTTAAAAGAAATACAATTGATTAAAAACTAATTCAATTGATGAATACAAAAGATGTTTTTTTTAATTGAATTTGATATTAATGTGGCATTATTTTCCATCGTATTTGTAATATAAACATAAACTTGGGCTCCTGAAGCACAGTTTTATCCTAGTTTAGGTGCTTATTGGAATAATTACTATCTGCCAAGCTATAGTAAGTCATTATAACCATTTTGTTTGACGTTTATACTCTACACATATATAATGTGTTTTATAAATATCCTTGGATAGGTAGAATGTGAACAGTAAAACGATAACCAAAATTGAGTTGCTCTGAAAAGAGAGGATTTTATTAGGTACACAAATCACTTTTACAAAACATTCTTTAACATTAATTAATCACAAACTCACCTGAAAAGAGTAACAACATTTAAAGCTATTGCTTCACCAGTTCCTATTAATTAGGTATTCAAATTACATATCCTTACTTAACCTCCATATTTATCATGCTGTGTCATTCAGTCAATCTGACAGACCAGCCCCATAGATTCCAACGAGTTCACAGATAAATAATACGCCAAAGTTATTACGCGGCAAATTCAAACTAAATGAAGTGTCATTCACTTCGTTTACACATTATATTAAAATGAGAAAGGCTCCGAAACTACTGGACCGATTTGAATTATTTTATCACCATTAGAATCCTACATTATCCCTGATGAACATTGATGAACATAGGTGATAGAATAATGATTGTAGGTAGTAATTATTTACCAATAGGTTCTTAGGCTCAGGTAGGTGTTAGATTATCAATATTTTATAACCCAGTTTGTTCGTTTTATTTGTACCTATGTATTTATTGGTTTTTGGGAAAGTAAATAATTTTATTTTTACTACTTCTTTTGCCTTCCTACTTCTTCTTTTATCAGACATTTCACTTTAAGTAAATGAAGCACATTTTGTAAAAGAGCCCAGAGTTATTTTATTTTATGTTCTGTAAGGCAAATATGGCCGTTAGGTCTTCACATCTAGGTTAGGTTAAAACAATTTCGAGAAGAAGACCAGGAGGAGGATCCAGCTAAGCTACGCAACGTGTGGAAAACTACGCCGAGTCTTCTCGTCATCCATACCGCAATGACGTGGACACTCACGGTAGGGCTGATCCACCAGTTCAAGGTCGCTCAGCAAGCCATGGAAAGAGTTATGCTCGGAGTTTCAACGAATTCATCCGACAGAGAACCAAAGGTATCGACATGGCTCTGAGAATTTGCAATCTCAAGTGGCAGTGGGCCGACTATATCGGATCCAGGTCAGACCTGCTATTGTTCGGGTAGGTAGACCGATTCCGAGCATAAACTTGGGGATTATCAACAATCCCTCTTTTTTCTTTTTCTTCTGGTTTTAAGGTTAAGGATTCCGTACCCTAAAGGTACCTATTTCAATCACTAAGCTTCTGCTATCTGTCTGTCCGTTTTTATGTCTGTCAGCGGGTTTTATTTCATGAACCGTAAAAGGTAGACAGATGTAATTTTCAAAGCGTATGTATTTATTATGCCGCTTTAACAATTTATCTCTTAGAAAATGAAATAAGTTCCTAAAAAATTCAGGTTTCGGCGGGACTCGAACCCGCGCCCCACCCTCTGTACGGGTGTGCTCTAACCAACTAAGCCACGAAACCCTTAGTCGGTTCAACCGAAAATCTATGGGACCTCTTACGGACTTAGCGCCAAGTGTGGGTAAGTAAGCACTATAACAAGAAACCCTCCAAATTTCAACTCTCAAGAACCAGTGATTCGGGCTCTGCGCTGTCTGTCACTTACTCCTTTATAATATATATTGATATTGATTATTATTAGTGTAGATGTCATGTACATAAAGCTATTGAGACAAAGTGATACCTTTATAAAACCAAATTAACAAAGAAAATTTCCTTTTGTATTTCATGTGCCGAGCTCCCGGCTCTTGAGTCATCCAGAGAATCCTTAACACTATAGTAAGCTTTTTACAAAGTAGGTATTTTTTTCCTAAACTTATTTTCTGGTAGTATTATTATCTGTTTTGGTTATAATTGTAAATATATGTTTTGGTTATAATTGTAAATACATATTTTGGTTATAATTGTAAATACATTTTTATGCGAATATAACAAAAACAGAATAAAAAAATTATGTACCTACAACTAGTAGGTATTAACATTTGAATCTGTTTTCTAAAAATTTAAGCCGTCACCAGAAGGCAGAGAGCTCAGAATGCTGGCAGCATTGCCACGTTGAATGGCAATGCTAATTCGCTGTCCAAAATAAAAGCCAGCATTCCCGATCACCTGCGGACTCTATTAGGAGTTTTGTAAGATCATTGCATATTGCGTGTGCCCAGGACCCCAAGGACCTAGGGTTTCCACCTCAAACGGCTGGAATAGGTAACCTCGGGCAAGATTAGCGTATTTACGCAGTTTGAGGGACTCCGTTGATGTTGCTGTGGAGCCGGCCCTTACTGATTAAGCCTATAATATAAATAGCTTATTAATTCTAGCTAGTCTTGTTGATATATACGCGAGTTTATTTCTATTTCTGGTATCATATAGATGCCCGTCGCCTAGTTTGTTTTTGCTGGCCATAGGTTTTCTGACATAGGTACATGATGAGCATATAGATAAAAAGTAGGCATTATCATTATAAACAATGGTTTTAAACAGTTGTCTTAGGGAAACTCGAGAGCCAAGTTTATAAAAAGATCTATTAGCTCTTTTCTGAAGAATGAAAATGGCTTCTGTATCAGCTGCGGTACCCCAACCAAAGTAGTGTGCCGTACGACATAACTCAGTGAAAATAGCTAAAGTATACGAGGCGCGTCATTGTAAGGTGTGTCATTCAATTCAGTCCATTCAGATAGTGATGTCATTGTTGTGCCTAGGTGGCTCTGGGGCTAAATGGTCTCAACTGATTCATGTTAATTATGATTTGTAAGGTCAAAGCTGAATGCACTTAAAAGAAGTTTAATACTAAATGGAATACCTACATAAGCATTGGTTTAGTTAGGCACTCGTAATAGATATGCTAGTCGTTAAATAGAAACGGGTAAAGTATTCCCAAATTTTCAAATATTTACATAATGTTCGCTGTTTTATTTCTATAGATAACGATAAATTTTGTTATGAAAATGTGAGGTATTTCCTTTATTGCTGATGGTATACAAAAGGAAAAAGATTTAACAAAATGAAATCAAACTTTCACCCTATTCTAAGTCGTTCCCGATATTAATCCAATCTCAATTGAGGGGTTTGGAGGTTTCCGCGAGAGTTACTTTGAAATCGGTATTCTTATACATAATAAAATTTTTGAGCATTCCATCGACTCATCCTTACTGACAATCAACCTAGGCAGTTTTGTTGATTGCACAATAATAGATCCTTCTAGGTTTGTAACGTTGTTGTTTTACGTAGATAAGTATGCACCTACATAAAGATGTGTTTTGCGTCTTACCTGAAACAAACCCGTTGCAAAAATGTTGAGACATAGTAATAATTGCATTATCGGCGGCTTTTCTGAAATTCTCCATTACTGAAAAACTCCATAGGATTTGAGGCATCTTCGCGTAGGTAAGTATCTTCGGGCAGAATAAAAGTATGGATCATCATCTAAATAATTTTATAAACTCTTACATTCCAAAATTTCACTGAGATTAATCAAAATCGACACAATTAAACAATCGTTTATTATCATGAATGGTCATGGAGTCAGGTTGAGTCGATTCAAGGAAATCTGGAGGAAACAACTAAGAAACCCATATTCTTACTGTTTCCAAAAGATTTCCTTAAGTTAGTGTGTTCATTTCATCAATCAAATACTAATTGACATGTCCAAATGGAAAACTCCACTGGAAACAAGGCGATAAAGAAAAAAATAAGAAAAATACGACACTCCCATGACTCCCAGCCGTTGCATGGTGCTTTTACCATACTGCTAATCTCAGTGTCTTTTCCAATGCAAAAATCGTGCAATGACGAAAATCCAAAGCATTTTTCGCACCAACTGTACCTGTATTCAGCTATAAATAGTAAACAGTGGAAAATCGTCGACACATAACGCCACCATGCGTGCACTCGTGCTAGTAATTCTGCAACTGTACTTCGCCGAGGGATTTCTCCCGCGACCCTCGCAGGTCTATCTCCCAGCAGACGATGGCGATGATCCAGGTCTCCCACTGATCCTGACGCCGTATATTGAAAGAGGCGAAATTGAACTAGCTCGGAACCTCAGCCTAGTCTCACTCCCTGGGATATCTTTGACTGTACTAAGTCACGCTGGCTTCCTCACCGTCAACGCTACATACAACTCCAACCTATTTTTTTGGTATTTCCCAGGGCAAATGCGTTTTTTAAGAGATGAACAAATAGTCATCTGGCTTCAAGGCGGCCCGGGTGCAAGCTCACTCTACGGACTTTTCGAAGAAAACGGCCCAATTCAGGTGGAGTACACGAATGATACATACAGTTTTACTAAAAGACAGAAGACTTGGTCAGAGAATTACGACGTTCTTTACATCGACAACCCAGTCGGAACCGGTTTCAGTTTCACAGAAGACATACGTGGATTCTGCAAGAATCAGATCCAAGTGGGCGAACAGCTGTACTCAGCTCTAATCCAGTTCTCACAACTGTTTCCGGAGTTACGAAATTTCTCATATATTATCGCTGGAGAAGCGTATGCAGGCAAGTACGTACCAGCGCTGGGCCACACGATTCACGAAAAGAACCCTCATGCTGAAATATACATCGACTTACAATTGATGCTTATATTCAACGGCTGGTGCGATCCCATTAACCAACTGCTATACCACAAGCATGGTCACCAGCTAGGTTTCTACGATGAGTTCAGTGCATTACAAATTAAAGCCTTGGAATGGAAGATCAAAAGTCACATTAAAAAATTTAATTGGCTTAGAGCTTCTGAAGTAAGTCAAATAATGTTTCAATATATTCAGAATGCAGTAGAATTAGGACACGACATGGGATTTGATGGCCATTTTAATATGTTTAACATTTTGACTGATAATGAAGACCCACACTACTTTGTGGATTACATAAATAAGAACACAATTAGGAAAGCTATACATGTTGGAAATGTGCAATACAATCCAGTTTCTTACACGGCTTACCAACATTTAAAGGCTGATATATTCAAGTCTGTGGCACCCTGGATACCAAAGCTCCTTGGTAATTACCGATTAGGATTCTACAGCGGACAGCTGGACCTCGTGGTGCCATATGCGTCCACAGCCAACTTCTTGAAAAAATTAGACTTTTCTGGCAGTGAGCTGTACAAAGTAGCCGATCGGTATCTTATGACTTTGAGAGTTATGAATATAGATCATAGATACCACACCTACGAATATGTAACGTATATTAACGGTTATATTAAACGGGCAGGAAATTTGTCAGAAGGTGCGGAGGGAATAGCCGGACATCAACTCGCCAAGGATGATAAATGGTCAATTTTGTTTGTAGATGATTCGCATTATTAAATATTACTAACTTAAACATACCTACCACATAAATAAAATTAAGTTTACTGGCAATTTTGGTGCCTATAAAATAATTGCTTATACATAATTACTCATCCTATTTTTTGTTGCAATGTAGATAATAATGTAAATGACTTTTTAATAATTTCAAATATCCAGTGTTGACACCTTGTTTCTGTTATGTTTAGTTACAAACTGCATTTTGTGCGCTGGATCTGAGATCGTGTCTGTCACTTACCCTACCTGGTTCTGACTGAAAACCTAGTTTCCTAGTTTATGACGGCTACAAAGGTTTTCCACTTTTTCCAAACATATGTCACTTTGCAGTCTTCACGGAATATTGTATTTGTGTCGTTTTGTTATGTACTTGTAAGCGAGATATAAGTTAAAGTCCTTCGAGCTCTCGGAAACTCTTTTCGTAGTATAACTGTGCGCTATACTAAGCGTAATTACTGAACAGGTTTTTAAAAGAAATACAATTGATTAAAAACTAATTCAATTGATGAATACAAAAGATGTTTTTTTTAATTGAATTTGATATTAATGTGGCATTATTTTCCATCGTATTTGTAATATAAACATAAACTTGGGCTCCTGAAGCACAGTTTTATCCTAGTTTAGGTGCTTATTGGAATAATTACTATCTGCCAAGCTATAGTAAGTCATTATAACCATTTTGTTTGACGTTTATACTCTACACATATATAATGTGTTTTATAAATATCCTTGGATAGGTAGAATGTGAACAGTAAAACGATAACCAAAATTGAGTTGCTCTGAAAAGAGAGGATTTTATTAGGTACACAAATCACTTTTACAAAACATTCTTTAACATTAATTAATCACAAACTCACCTGAAAAGAGTAACAACATTTAAAGCTATTGCTTCACCAGTTCCTATTAATTAGGTATTCAAATTACATATCCTTACTTAACCTCCATATTTATCATGCTGTGTCATTCAGTCAATCTGACAGACCAGCCCCATAGATTCCAACGAGTTCACAGATAAATAATACGCCAAAGTTATTACGCGGCAAATTCAAACTAAATGAAGTGTCATTCACTTCGTTTACACATTATATTATAATGAGAAAGGCTCCGAAACTACTGGACCGATTTGAATTATTTTATCACCATTAGAATCCTACATTATCCCTGATGAACATTGATGAACATAGGTGATAGAATAATGATTGTAGGTAGTAATTATTTACCAATAGGTTCTTAGGCTCAGGTAGGTGTTAGATTATCAATATTTTATAACCCAGTTTGTTCGTTTTATTTGTACCTATGTATTTATTGGTTTTTGGGAAAGTAAATAATTTTATTTTTACTACTTCTTTTGCCTTCCTACTTCTTCTTTTATCAGACATTTCACTTTAAGTAAATGAAGCACATTTTGTAAAAGAGCCCAGAGTTATTTTATTTTATGTTCTGTAAGGCAAATATGGCCGTTAGGTCTTCACATCTAGGTTAGGTTAAAACAATTTCGAGAAGAAGACCAGGAGGAGGATCCAGCTAAGCTACGCAACGTGTGGAAAACTACGCCGAGTCTTCTCGTCATCCATACCGCAATGACGTGGACACTCACGGTAGGGCTGATCCACCAGTTCAAGGTCGCTCAGCAAGCCATGGAAAGAGTTATGCTCGGAGTTTCAACGAATTCATCCGACAGAGAACCAAAGGTATCGACATGGCTCTGAGAATTTGCAATCTCAAGTGGCAGTGGGCCGACTATATCGGATCCAGGTCAGACCTGCTATTGTTCGGGTAGGTAGACCGATTCCGAGCATAAACTTGGGGATTATCAACAATCCCTCTTTTTTCTTTTTCTTCTGGTTTTAAGGTTAAGGATTCCGTACCCTAAAGGTACCTATTTCAATCACTAAGCTTCTGCTATCTGTCTGTCCGTTTTTATGTCTGTCAGCGGGTTTTATTTCATGAACCGTAAAAGGTAGACAGATGTAATTTTCAAAGCGTATGTATTTATTATGCCGCTTTAACAATTTATCTCTTAGAAAATGAAATAAGTTCCTAAAAAATTCAGGTTTCGGCGGGACTCGAACCCGCGCCCCACCCTCTGTACGGGTGTGCTCTAACCAACTAAGCCACGAAACCCTTAGTCGGTTCAACCGAAAATCTATGGGACCTCTTACGGACTTAGCGCCAAGTGTGGGTAAGTAAGCACTATAACAAGAAACCCTCCAAATTTCAACTCTCAAGAACCAGTGATTCGGGCTCTGCGCTGTCTGTCACTTACTCCTTTATAATATATATTGATATTGATTATTATTAGTGTAGATGTCATGTACATAAAGCTATTGAGACAAAGTGATACCTTTATAAAACCAAATTAACAAAGAAAATTTCCTTTTGTATTTCATGTGCCGAGCTCCCGGCTCTTGAGTCATCCAGAGAATCCTTAACACTATAGTAAGCTTTTTACAAAGTAGGTATTTTTTTCCTAAACTTATTTTCTGGTAGTATTATTATCTGTTTTGGTTATAATTGTAAATATATGTTTTGGTTATAATTGTAAATACATATTTTGGTTATAATTGTAAATACATTTTTATGCGAATATAACAAAAACAGAATAAAAAAATTATGTACCTACAACTAGTAGGTATTAACATTTGAATCTGTTTTCTAAAAATTTAAGCCGTCACCAGAAGGCAGAGAGCTCAGAATGCTGGCAGCATTGCCACGTTGAATGGCAATGCTAATTCGCTGTCCAAAATAAAAGCCAGCATTCCCGATCACCTGCGGACTCTATTAGGAGTTTTGTAAGATCATTGCATATTGCGTGTGCCCAGGACCCCAAGGACCTAGGGTTTCCACCTCAAACGGCTGGAATAGGTAACCTCGGGCAAGATTAGCGTATTTACGCAGTTTGAGGGACTCCGTTGATGTTGCTGTGGAGCCGGCCCTTACTGATTAAGCCTATAATATAAATAGCTTATTAATTCTAGCTAGTCTTGTTGATATATACGCGAGTTTATTTCTATTTCTGGTATCATATAGATGCCCGTCGCCTAGTTTGTTTTTGCTGGCCATAGGTTTTCTGACATAGGTACATGATGAGCATATAGATAAAAAGTAGGCATTATCATTATAAACAATGGTTTTAAACAGTTGTCTTAGGGAAACTCGAGAGCCAAGTTTATAAAAAGATCTAATAGCTCTTTTCTGAAGAATGAAAATGGCTTCTGTATCAGCTGCGGTACCCCAACCAAAGTAGTGTGCCGTACGACATAACTCTGTGAAAATAGCTAAAGTATACGAGGCGCGTCATTGTAAGGTGTGTCATTCAATTCAGTCCATTCAGATAGTGATGTCATTGTTGTGCCTAGGTGGCTCTGGGGCTAAATGGTCTCAACTGATTCATGTTAATTATGATTTGTAAGGTCAAAGCTGAATGCACTTAAAAGAAGTTTAATACTAAATGGAATACCTACATAAGCATTGGTTTAGTTAGGCACTCGTAATAGATATGCTAGTCGTTAAATAGAAACGGGTAAAGTATTCCCAAATTTTCAAATATTTACATAATGTTCGCTGTTTTATTTCTATAGATAACGATAAATTTTGTTATGAAAATGTGAGGTATTTCCTTTATTGCTGATGGTATACAAAAGGAAAAAAATTTAACAAAATGAAATCAAACTTTCACCCTATTCTAAGTCGTTCCCGATATTAATCCAATCTCAATTGAGGGGTTTGGAGGTTTCCGCGAGAGTTACTTTGAAATCGGTATTCTTATACATAATAAAATTTTTGAGCATTCCATCGACTCATCCTTACTGACAATCAACCTAGGCAGTTTTGTTGATTGCACAATAATAGATCCTTCTAGGTTTGTAACGTTGTTGTTTTACGTAGATAAGTATGCACCTACATAAAGATGTGTTTTGCGTCTTACCTGAAACAAACCCGTTGCAAAAATGTTGAGACATAGTAATAATTGCATTATCGGCGGCTTTTCTGAAATTCTCCATTACTGAAAAACTCCATAGGATTTGAGGCATCTTCGCGTAGGTAAGTATCTTCGGGCAGAATAAAAGTATGGATCATCATCTAAATAATTTTATAAACTCTTACATTCCAAAATTTCACTGAGATTAATCAAAATCGACACAATTAAACAATCGTTTATTATCATGAATGGTCATGGAGTCAGGTTGAGTCGATTCAAGGAAATCTGGAGGAAACAACTAAGAAACCCATATTCTTACTGTTTCCAAAAGATTTCCTTAAGTTAGTGTGTTCATTTCATCAATCAAATACTAATTGACATGTCCAAATGGAAAACTCCACTGGAAACAAGGCGATAAAGAAAAAAATAAGAAAAATACGACACTCCCATGACTCCCAGCCGTTGCATGGTGCTTTTACCATACTGCTAATCTCAGTGTCTTTTCCAATGCAAAAATCGTGCAATGACGAAAATCCAAAGCATTTTTCGCACCAACTGTACCTGTATTCAGCTATAAATAGTAAACAGTGGAAAATCGTCGACACATAACGCCACCATGCGTGCACTCGTGCTAGTAATTCTGCAACTGTACTTCGCCGAGGGATTTCTCCCGCGACCCTCGCAGGTCTATCTCCCAGCAGACGATGGCGATGATCCAGGTCTCCCACTGATCCTGACGCCGTATATTGAAAGAGGCGAAATTGAACTAGCTCGGAACCTCAGCCTAGTCTCACTCCCTGGGATATCTTTGACTGTACTAAGTCACGCTGGCTTCCTCACCGTCAACGCTACATACAACTCCAACCTATTTTTTTGGTATTTCCCAGGGCAAATGCGTTTTTTAAGAGATGAACAAATAGTCATCTGGCTTCAAGGCGGCCCGGGTGCAAGCTCACTCTACGGACTCTTCGAAGAAAACGGCCCAATTCAGGTGGAGTACACGAATGATACATACAGTTTTACTAAAAGACAGAAGACTTGGTCAGAGAATTACGACGTTCTTTACATCGACAACCCAGTCGGAACCGGTTTCAGTTTCACAGAAGACATACGTGGATTCTGCAAGAATCAGATCCAAGTGGGCGAACAGCTGTACTCAGCTCTAATCCAGTTCTCACAACTGTTTCCGGAGTTACGAAATTTCTTATATATTATCGCTGGAGAAGCGTATGCAGGCAAGTACGTACCAGCGCTGGGCCACACGATTCACGAAAAGAACCCTCATGCTGAAATATACATCGACTTACAATTGATGCTTATATTCAACGGCTGGTGCGATCCCATTAACCAACTGCTATACCACAAGCATGGTCACCAGCTAGGTTTCTACGATGAGTTCAGTGCATTACAAATTAAAGCCTTGGAATGGAAGATCAAAAGTCACATTAAAAAATTTAATTGGCTTAGAGCTTCTGAAGTAAGTCAAATAATGTTTCAATATATTCAGAATGCAGTAGAATTAGGACACGACATGGGATTTGATGGCCATTTTAATATGTTTAACATTTTGACTGATAATGAAGACCCACACTACTTTGTGGATTACATAAATAAGAACACAATTAGGAAAGCTATACATGTTGGAAATGTGCAATACAATCCAGTTTCTTACACGGCTTACCAACATTTAAAGGCTGATATATTCAAGTCTGTGGCACCCTGGATACCAAAGCTCCTTGGTAATTACCGATTAGGATTCTACAGCGGACAGCTGGACCTCGTGGTGCCATATGCGTCCACAGCCAACTTCTTGAAAAAATTAGACTTTTCTGGCAGTGAGCTGTACAAAGTAGCCGATCGGTATCTTATGACTTTGAGAGTTATGAATATAGATCATAGATACCACACCTACGAATATGTAACGTATATTAACGGTTATATTAAACGGGCAGGAAATTTGTCAGAAGGTGCGGAGGGAATAGCCGGACATCAACTCGCCAAGGATGATAAATGGTCAATTTTGTTTGTAGATGATTCGCATTATTAAATATTACTAACTTAAACATACCTACCACATAAATAAAATTAAGTTTACTGGCAATTTTGGTGCCTATAAAATAATTGCTTATACATAATTACTCATCCTATTTTTTGTTACAATGTAGATAATAATGTAAATGACTTTTTAATAATTTCAAATATCCAGTGTTGACACCTTGTTTCTGTTATGTTTAGTTACAAACTGCATTTTGTGCGCTGGATCTGAGATCGTGTCTGTCACTTACCCTACCTGGTTCTGACTGAAAACCTAGTTTCCTAGTTTATGACGGCTACAAAGGTTTTCCACTTTTTCCAAACATATGTCACTTTGCAGTCTTCACGGAATATTGTATTTGTGTCGTTATGTTATGTACTTGTAAGCGAGATATAAGTTAAAGTCCTTCGAGCTCTTGGAAACTCTTTTCGTAGTATAACTGTGCGCTATACTAAGCGTAATTACTGAACAGGTTTTTAAAAGAAATACAATTGATTAAAAACTAATTCAATTGATGAATACAAAAGATGTTTTTTTTAATTGAATTTGATATTAATGTGGCATTATTTTCCATCGTATTTGTAATATAAACATAAACTTGGGCTCCTGAAGCACAGTTTTATCCTAGTTTAGGTGCTTATTGGAATAATTACTATCTGCCAAGCTATAGTAAGTCATTATAACCATTTTGTTTGACGTTTATACTCTACACATATATAATGTGTTTTATAAATATCCTTGGATAGGTAGAATGTGAACAGTAAAACGATAACCAAAATTGAGTTGCTCTGAAAAGAGAGGATTTTATTAGGTACACAAATCACTTTTACAAAACATTCTTTAACATTAATTAATCACAAACTCACCTGAAAAGAGTAACAACATTTAAAGCTATTGCTTCACCAGTTCCTATTAATTAGGTATTCAAATTACATATCCTTACTTAACCTCCATATTTATCATGCTGTGTCATTCAGTCAATCTGACAGACCAGCCCCATAGATTCCAACGAGTTCACAGATAAATAATACGCCAAAGTTATTACGCGGCAAATTCAAACTAAATGAAGTGTCATTCACTTCGTTTACACATTATATTATAATGAGAAAGGCTCCGAAACTACTGGACCGATTTGAATTATTTTATCACCATTAGAATCCTACATTATCCCTGATGAACATTGATGAACATAGGTGATAGAATAATGACTGTAGGTAGTAATTATTTACCAATAGGTTCTTAGGCTCAGGTAGGTACTAGATTATCAATATTTTATAACCCAGTTTGTTCGTTTTATTTGTACCTATGTATTTATTGGTTTTTGGGAAAGTAAATAATTTTATTTTTACTACTTCTTTTGCCTTCCTACTTCTTCTTTTATCAGACATTTCACTTTAAGTAAATGAAGCACATTTTGTAAAAGAGTCCAGAGTTATTTTATTTTATGTTCTGTAAGGCAAATATGGCCGTTAGGTCTTCACATCTAGGTTAGGTTAAAACAATTTCGAGAAGAAGACCAGGAGGAGGATCCAGCTAAGCTACGCAACGTGTGGAAAACTACGCCGAGTCTTCTCGTCATCCATACCGCAATGACGTGGACACTCACGGTAGGGCTGATCCACCAGTTCAAGGTCGCTCAGCAAGCCATGGAAAGAGTTATGCTCGGAGTTTCAACGAATTCATCCGACAGAGAACCAAAGGTATCGACATGGCTCTGAGAATTTGCAATCTCAAGTGGCAGTGGGCCGACTATATCGGATCCAGGTCAGACCTGCTATTGTTCGGGTAGGTAGACCGATTCCGAGCATAAACTTGGGGATTATCAACAATCCCTCTTTTTTCTTTTTCTTCTGGTTTTAAGGTTAAGGATTCCGTACCCTAAAGGTACCTATTTCAATCACTAAGCTTCTGCTATCTGTCTGTCCGTTTTTATGTCTGTCAGCGGGTTTTATTTCATGAACCGTAAAAGGTAGACAGATGTAATTTTCAAAGCGTATGTATTTATTATGCCGCTTTAACAATTTATCTCTTAGAAAATGAAATAAGTTCCTAAAAAATTCAGGTTTCGGCGGGACTCGAACCCGCGCCCCACCCTCTGTACGGGTGTGCTCTAACCAACTAAGCCACGAAACCCTTAGTCGGTTCAACCGAAAATCTATGGGACCTCTTACGGACTTAGCGCCAAGTGTGGGTAAGTAAGCACTATAACAAGAAACCCTCCAAATTTCAACTCTCAAGAACCAGTGATTCGGGCTCTGCGCTGTCTGTCACTTACTCCTTTATAATATATATTGATATTGATTATTATTAGTGTAGATGTCATGTACATAAAGCTATTGAGACAAAGTGATACCTTTATAAAACCAAATTAACAAAGAAAATTTCCTTTTGTATTTCATGTGCCGAGCTCCCGGCTCTTGAGTCATCCAGAGAATCCTTAACACTATAGTAAGCTTTTTACAAAGTAGGTATTTTTTTCCTAAACTTATTTTCTGGTAGTATTATTATCTGTTTTGGTTATAATTGTAAATATATGTTTTGGTTATAATTGTAAATACATATTTTGGTTATAATTGTAAATACATTTTTATGCGAATATAACAAAAACAGAATAAAAAAATTATGTACCTACAACTAGTAGGTATTAACATTTGAATCTGTTTTCTAAAAATTTAAGCCGTCACCAGAAGGCAGAGAGCTCAGAATGCTGGCAGCATTGCCACGTTGAATGGCAATGCTAATTCGCTGTCCAAAATAAAAGCCAGCATTCCCGATCACCTGCGGACTCTATTAGGAGTTTTGTAAGATCATTGCATATTGCGTGTGCCCAGGACCCCAAGGACCTAGGGTTTCCACCTCAAACGGCTGGAATAGGTAACCTCGGGCAAGATTAGCGTATTTACGCAGTTTGAGGGACTCCGTTGATGTTGCTGTGGAGCCGGCCCTTACTGATTAAGCCTATAATATAAATAGCTTATTAATTCTAGCTAGTCTTGTTGATATATACGCGAGTTTATTTCTATTTCTGGTATCATATAGATGCCCGTCGCCTAGTTTGTTTTTGCTGGCCATAGGTTTTCTGACATAGGTACATGATGAGCATATAGATAAAAAGTAGGCATTATCATTATAAACAATGGTTTTAAACAGTTGTCTTAGGGAAACTCGAGAGCCAAGTTTATAAAAAGATCTATTAGCTCTTTTCTGAAGAATGAAAATGGCTTCTGTATCAGCTGCGGTACCCCAACCAAAGTAGTGTGCCGTACGACATAACTCAGTGAAAATAGCTAAAGTATACGAGGCGCGTCATTGTAAGGTGTGTCATTCAATTCAGTCCATTCAGATAGTGATGTCATTGTTGTGCCTAGGTGGCTCTGGGGCTAAATGGTCTCAACTGATTCATGTTAATTATGATTTGTAAGGTCAAAGCTGAATGCACTTAAAAGAAGTTTAATACTAAATGGAATACCTACATAAGCATTGGTTTAGTTAGGCACTCGTAATAGATATGCTAGTCGTTAAATAGAAACGGGTAAAGTATTCCCAAATTTTCAAATATTTACATAATGTTCGCTGTTTTATTTCTATAGATAACGATAAATTTTGTTATGAAAATGTGAGGTATTTCCTTTATTGCTGATGGTATACAAAAGGAAAAAGATTTAACAAAATGAAATCAAACTTTCACCCTATTCTAAGTCGTTCCCGATATTAATCCAATCTCAATTGAGGGGTTTGGAGGTTTCCGCGAGAGTTACTTTGAAATCGGTATTCTTATACATAATAAAATTTTTGAGCATTCCATCGACTCATCCTTACTGACAATCAACCTAGGCAGTTTTGTTGATTGCACAATAATAGATCCTTCTAGGTTTGTAACGTTGTTGTTTTACGTAGATAAGTATGCACCTACATAAAGATGTGTTTTGCGTCTTACCTGAAACAAACCCGTTGCAAAAATGTTGAGACATAGTAATAATTGCATTATCGGCGGCTTTTCTGAAATTCTCCATTACTGAAAAACTCCATAGGATTTGAGGCATCTTCGCGTAGGTAAGTATCTTCGGGCAGAATAAAAGTATGGATCATCATCTAAATAATTTTATAAACTCTTACATTCCAAAATTTCACTGAGATTAATCAAAATCGACACAATTAAACAATCGTTTATTATCATGAATGGTCATGGAGTCAGGTTGAGTCGATTCAAGGAAATCTGGAGGAAACAACTAAGAAACCCATATTCTTACTGTTTCCAAAAGATTTCCTTAAGTTAGTGTGTTCATTTCATCAATCAAATACTAATTGACATGTCCAAATGGAAAACTCCACTGGAAACAAGGCGATAAAGAAAAAAATAAGAAAAATACGACACTCCCATGACTCCCAGCCGTTGCATGGTGCTTTTACCATACTGCTAATCTCAGTGTCTTTTCCAATGCAAAAATCGTGCAATGACGAAAATCCAAAGCATTTTTCGCACCAACTGTACCTGTATTCAGCTATGAATAGTAAACAGTGGAAAATCGTCGACACATAACGCCACCATGCGTGCACTCGTGCTAGTAATTCTGCAACTGTACTTCGCCGAGGGATTTCTCCCGCGACCCTCGCAGGTCTATCTCCCAGCAGACGATGGCGATGATCCAGGTCTCCCACTGATCCTGACGCCGTATATTGAAAGAGGCGAAATTGAACTAGCTCGGAACCTCAGCCTAGTCTCACTCCCTGGGATATCTTTGACTGTACTAAGTCACGCTGGCTTCCTCACCGTCAACGCTACATACAACTCCAACCTATTTTTTTGGTATTTCCCAGGGCAAATGCGTTTTTTAAGAGATGAACAAATAGTCATCTGGCTTCAAGGCGGCCCGGGTGCAAGCTCACTCTACGGACTTTTCGAAGAAAACGGCCCAATTCAGGTGGAGTACACGAATGATACATACAGTTTTACTAAAAGACAGAAGACTTGGTCAGAGAATTACGACGTTCTTTACATCGACAACCCAGTCGGAACCGGTTTCAGTTTCACAGAAGACATACGTGGATTCTGCAAGAATCAGATCCAAGTGGGCGAACAGCTGTACTCAGCTCTAATCCAGTTCTCACAACTGTTTCCGGAGTTACGAAATTTCTCATATATTATCGCTGGAGAAGCGTATGCAGGCAAGTACGTACCAGCGCTGGGCCACACGATTCACGAAAAGAACCCTCATGCTGAAATATACATCGACTTACAATTGATGCTTATATTCAACGGCTGGTGCGATCCCATTAACCAACTGCTATACCACAAGCATGGTCACCAGCTAGGTTTCTACGATGAGTTCAGTGCATTACAAATTAAAGCCTTGGAATGGAAGATCAAAAGTCACATTAAAAAATTTAATTGGCTTAGAGCTTCTGAAGTAAGTCAAATAATGTTTCAATATATTCAGAATGCAGTAGAATTAGGACACGACATGGGATTTGATGGCCATTTTAATATGTTTAACATTTTGACTGATAATGAAGACCCACACTACTTTGTGGATTACATAAATAAGAACACAATTAGGAAAGCTATACATGTTGGAAATGTGCAATACAATCCAGTTTCTTACACGGCTTACCAACATTTAAAGGCTGATATATTCAAGTCTGTGGCACCCTGGATACCAAAGCTCCTTGGTAATTACCGATTAGGATTCTACAGCGGACAGCTGGACCTCGTGGTGCCATATGCGTCCACAGCCAACTTCTTGAAAAAATTAGACTTTTCTGGCAGTGAGCTGTACAAAGTAGCCGATCGGTATCTTATGACTTTGAGAGTTATGAATATAGATCATAGATACCACACCTACGAATATGTAACGTATATTAACGGTTATATTAAACGGGCAGGAAATTTGTCAGAAGGTGCGGAGGGAATAGCCGGACATCAACTCGCCAAGGATGATAAATGGTCAATTTTGTTTGTAGATGATTCGCATTATTAAATATTACTAACTTAAACATACCTACCACATAAATAAAATTAAGTTTACTGGCAATTTTGGTGCCTATAAAATAATTGCTTATACATAATTACTCATCCTATTTTTTGTTGCAATGTAGATAATAATGTAAATGACTTTTTAATAATTTCAAATATCCAGTGTTGACACCTTGTTTCTGTTATGTTTAGTTACAAACTGCATTTTGTGCGCTGGATCTGAGATCGTGTCTGTCACTTACCCTACCTGGTTCTGACTGAAAACCTAGTTTCCTAGTTTATGACGGCTACAAAGGTTTTCCACTTTTTCCAAACATATGTCACTTTGCAGTCTTCACGGAATATTGTATTTGTGTCGTTTTGTTATGTACTTGTAAGCGAGATATAAGTTAAAGTCCTTCGAGCTCTCGGAAACTCTTTTCGTAGTATAACTGTGCGCTATACTAAGCGTAATTACTGAACAGGTTTTTAAAAGAAATACAATTGATTAAAAACTAATTCAATTGATGAATACAAAAGATGTTTTTTTTAATTGAATTTGATATTAATGTGGCATTATTTTCCATCGTATTTGTAATATAAACATAAACTTGGGCTCCTGAAGCACAGTTTTATCCTAGTTTAGGTGCTTATTGGAATAATTACTATCTGCCAAGCTATAGTAAGTCATTATAACCATTTTGTTTGACGTTTATACTCTACACATATATAATGTGTTTTATAAATATCCTTGGATAGGTAGAATGTGAACAGTAAAACGATAACCAAAATTGAGTTGCTCTGAAAAGAGAGGATTTTATTAGGTACACAAATCACTTTTACAAAACATTCTTTAACATTAATTAATCACAAACTCACCTGAAAAGAGTAACAACATTTAAAGCTATTGCTTCACCAGTTCCTATTAATTAGGTATTCAAATTACATATCCTTACTTAACCTCCATATTTATCATGCTGTGTCATTCAGTCAATCTGACAGACCAGCCCCATAGATTCCAACGAGTTCACAGATAAATAATACGCCAAAGTTATTACGCGGCAAATTCAAACTAAATGAAGTGTCATTCACTTCGTTTACACATTATATTATAATGAGAAAGGCTCCGAAACTACTGGACCGATTTGAATTATTTTATCACCATTAGAATCCTACATTATCCCTGATGAACATTGATGAACATAGGTGATAGAATAATGATTGTAGGTAGTAATTATTTACCAATAGGTTCTTAGGCTCAGGTAGGTGTTAGATTATCAATATTTTATAACCCAGTTTGTTCGTTTTATTTGTACCTATGTATTTATTGGTTTTTGGGAAAGTAAATAATTTAATTTTTACTACTTCTTTTGCCTTCCTACTTCTTCTTTTATCAGACATTTCACTTTAAGTAAATGAAGCACATTTTGTAAAAGAGCCCATAGTTATTTTACCTATTTTATGTTCTGTAAGGCAAATATGGCCGTTAGGTCTTCACATCTAGGTTAGGTTAAAACAATTTCGAGAAGAAGACCAGGAGGAGGATCCAGCTAAGCTACGCAACGTGTGGAAAACTACGCCGAGTCTTCTCGTCATCCATACCGCAATGACGTGGACACTCACGGTAGGGCTGATCCACCAGTTCAAGGTCGCTCAGCAAGCCATGGAAAGAGTTATGCTCGGAGTTTCAACGAATTCATCCGACAGAGAACCAAAGGTATCGACATGGCTCTGAGAATTTGCAATCTCAAGTGGCAGTGGGCCGACTATATCTCGCGAAGAACTGACAACCGCTCGGGTAAACGTGTTCTTGAGTGGAGACTGCGACTTGGTAAACGTAGCGTAAGACGACCTCCGGCCAGTTGGGATGACGACCGAAAGGCGAAAGACTGCAGGCAGATGCTAGATGCGTCAAACTGAAGACAGGGCGCTATCTATCTACGACCTCTGTGGTGCGGTCGGCGAATATCTGCCTGCGACGAAGGAGGTTGCGGGTTCGATTCCCGCCTCGGGACAAATGTGTGTACGATCTGCAGACATTTGTTCAGGGTGTTTTGGTCGTTTTCTATGTATAATAAAAATATACAGTCGTGGTCAACTAATTAGGGACAATCTCTAGTTAAGCCAAATTGTTTTTTATTTTTTATTTTTAACGAGTCTTAACAATATTCCATATCTTTTACATGTAAGTATAATTAGTCATTGATGTGCCCGATTATACAAAGAATAACAACTTCTTAAACATTAAACCTCTTTACAGTATAGCTGATAGATTATCATAGTGCTATTTGTTCAAATAATGCTGGCTGGCCATTTAATTAGGGACACTGAGATATTGCGTTATATTTTCAAAATTTGAATCTCGATACTTTTTTATTTCTTCTCTTATTGTTTCGTGGTAGTTTTGGCGGCAATCCCGATTTTTATTTTAAGTTTTGAAAAATATTTTGAATAAAAATGGGCAAAAATACAAGTTGCGATCCAACACTACGAAAAATTATCATGAAGTTTGTTGTCGAGCATGGTTGGCCATACCGAAGGATAGCAGAACATTTAAATTGTTCAAAAACTATGGTATACAATGCAGTGCAACATGTCAGACGCAATAACACAGCTTTAAATGTGCCCAGAACAAAAAGATCGAGAAAAACAACTCCGCAAGAAGATAGAATGATAACCAGGTTAGCTAAGAAAGATCCGTTTCTAGGCTCTATTTTAATTAAACACGAAGTGTTTGGGGCAGACGAAAGAGCTGGTGTCTCAGCGAGGACCGTTCGACGACGTCTGGTAGAAGCAGGGTTGTTCGGAAGAGTGGCTCGCAAAGTACCGTTACTGAAGAAAGAACATAGAAATGCTCGTTTGGCGTTTGCACGTAAATATGGACATTGGACCTTCGCCCAATGGCAACATGTATTATTCTCTGACGAGACCAAGGTTAATTTGATTTCTTCAGATGGAAGGCAATACGTACGGCGTCCAGTAAAAGCGGAAATGAATCCAAGATTCACAAAAAAGCAGGTGAAACATGGCGGTGGAAACATTAAAATGTGGGGTTCATTTTCTGGACGTGGAGTGGGACCTGTGAGGAAAGTTCAGGGTAACTTAGACCAACATCAATAGAAGGCAATATTGGAGGAAACGATGCTTCCCTATGCTGAGGAGCATCTCCCTATCATATGGACGTTTCAGCATGATAACGACCCGAAACATACCGCCCGTTCAGTCAAGTCGTTTCTTACCAGTCAGTCAGTATCGGTGCTAGATTGGCCAGCAAATAGCCCGGCACGAAATCAAGAAAAAAGTTGCCACTTATCGTACCACAACTTTAGATGAACTTAATGAAGCTTTTTGTGAGGCATGGGCAAACATTCCTGTCGAAACATGCCAGAAACTGATAATGTCTATGCCACATCGGTGTCAAGCGGTAATTACTAACAAAGGTTTTGCTACTGGGTACTGATTTTACACGTAATAAAATGGAGCTGTTAAAGATATTATAATACTGCAGATTATTAGTTTTGTTTAACTCTATTTTTCATTATAGTTTACTGTCCTTAATTAAATGTCCAGCTACAGAACTATACCTTAAAATTGAATACATGTTCAACCTTTGATATTAAATATTTTTTTCTATTTATTTATTCTTTTATTTACAGCCATTTATAGCATAATAATCGGACCAAATTATGCAAATAATAGGTGCTGAGAAATCAATAGGGTTTTATATTTACATGTACATAACCGGTTATTGCTCATCACTATCTTGAAAGTCCCTAATTATTTGACCACGACTGTATATATACATATTGTATTACATATGTAGTACAGTTATCTAGTACTCATAGCACAAGCTCTGCCTAACTTGGGGTTAAATAATGCTATAATGCTGTGTGAATTGTCTATGATGATTTATGATTTGATTTAATATGATGATTACGTAAATCAAAGGACTTTTAAAAAGTCCTACAGTTTGTGATATTTAAAGTAAGGTGTCCTGTCCAGAGGATGTTTTTCGATTTTCGGCGTTTGTTTCTTAATACATAAAGAAAATTTAGGTAGTTACCTAGTGGCATTAAATCACCTATCTACTGATGTGTGACAAAAATATATTTTCTTTTATTTTCCCATTATAAGTTGAAAAAAAGAAAAATACTTATCATAACAGAATTAAAGTTGGTACAGAATTAGACCAGGTACTATTAGAAATCATTTAGAACGGGATATATAAAAGCCAATTCATCATCAATCTATGCTGAAAATCCCTTCGAAGCATTAGCGTAGCGTATACAGATTTGCAACTACGAATGATATATTCCCGAAATTCTCCTTATCATTCAAAACTTGACATCTAAAATACAGAGCATTTTATCATATTTTCCCTTCTGAAATAATAAATGATGTGGAAGCGCCCCAAACGATTAGATAATGCTCCATGTTTTACGACAAAGGATGGCTCATTTACTGGCTGTACGGTGCCCATACTATCTTCTTATCCACTTGGATTAGACTGTATTGGTTGCAAAAAAATACGGACTCATAGTTTAGTTTTTTCAAAGTGACTGTCTTTTGAATTACGGCAAGAAGTCTTGCTCTCCCCTAAATTGTAACGCCTACCGCGTTACAAGTTGTAATAGGCTCTTAGACTACTATTGGGAATTATTTCCTACGTATTGTCTGATAAAAAATAATGTAAATGTTACTAATATTTCTTCAAGGCCATTCGTATTTGCTGTGAAAACTTTTAAAGTTTGAATAAAATAATGGCGCCCTAAAACGCTCATGGCTCCGGCGACATGATTCGATGACGTCACAACTCCGTTCGTCAACTAACACCATGTCAACCTGGACGGAAGAAATCACCCCTCTCTTCATGGTACACACTTCACACCATAGATTTATTATTAGTACTAGCCATATAATAACTCTATGCTTCACACCCATCACTTGGTATGATAGACACCATAGAGATTATATAGTACTTATATAAACTCTATGTATGACACTCTGAAACTGACAATGGCGGAGTCGCGGCGAAAGGCAAGCGGCGCCGTAAAGAAGTTGAAGATGAAGTTGTTACGTCACCAGCAACGGCAGAGCGTTTTCGATCACGTGACCGAACATAAAAAAATAATTTAAAATCTCTTTTTTACCTAAAGACACATTTTTTAATGAAAGCCATCAAAATACGCTTTTTTACGTTATCACTGACTAGGTTGATAACAATTTGGACCTTATTTTCAATGTATTCAAATAGCCTATTCATACCATAAGTGTGATATTAAATTATTTACATGGGTACGCTACGCAATTAAATTTGTATGATTGATTTGTGCAGTCCTTGTATGCCTGACTAGCCAACACCGTCGCTGTAGACGAAATCATCTTAAACACAGTTTCATCATGATTTTTTGATTGTTTTGAAAAAACTAACCACATCGTTTATTTCACAAATAGTAGGTACCTATTGTACAATTATGAAATAATATTGTAGTATTATTAAACCAGCATTCTCGTTATTGCGCTCAAGAATAAAAGTAAAATAAATAATAGAAAAGGGCATACAAAAATAAAAAGTGAGGAGTGGGTTTTATCGCTATTGATCTTAGCGATAAACCCACGGATAAATCCCTCCACTTGTTTTCAATCATTCATACAGAAAATACAAATCTCATTATGTTCACACCTCTAGCAAAGTGAGTCCCAAAGCTCACGGTCTTGACTGTAGGGTACGTAAATCAATTAAACATTGAGTTTTTATGATTATTATTATTTACTAAAAAGTTAAGAGAGTCAAAACACCACTGACTAAACTTGACTCGATACAAAATAATCGCAAAGTTTCCTCTAAATCTTCATTTTTACAGAGATACTTCTACGGAACACACAATTTTATTTGCTAGTTATTCAACATATTTCAATGAAATTTCGTCTACGTGTTCCCTAGTAAATACTCTAGTTGGTGATGGTTCTATTTGATTGCGAAAGAGTATTATTTTAGAGCAAAAAACAAATTTATAAATAGAGACCAGTAAAATTGCCCGCGGGTCGGCCATTCCGCGGCTCTTGCCTTTCTTTCTCGCGTTCCCCACGCGGCGAGAAAACCGAAAAACAAAGCCAGACATAGCTTGGCTGCACAAATATGTATGGTACTACATACAATTTTTTTTTTTTTTTGCCTCGGATAGGTTTTCTGGCCACCTGGCCACGCAACTCGCGTGTTGGTGAGGTATCGCCCTTAGGTGTAAAATTAACAAAAACGACATCAATGGCTTTGCTTGGCACGGAGCCAGTTCTGGCGATGGGTGTTAATTACTGAATAATGACTACAAATTATTTCTGCTCTATCTCTGACGTTCTGGGGAGGTTGGCCTCGTTGGGTTCGTAATCTAGATGGTGGGGGACGACGTGACCTAGCCTAATTCTAGCGATTTTACCCACAAGTTGTCAGTAATGTGTTTGACGACCTCTGTGGCGCGGTGGGCGAAGGTCTGCCTGCGACGCAGGAGGTTGCAGGTTCGATTCCCGCCTCGGGATAAATGTGTGTACGATCTGCACACATTTGTTCAGGGTGCTATGGTCGTTTTTCTATGTATAATAAAAAATATCTATCTACGTATTGTATTAAATTATGTATATCAGTCATCTAGTACCCATAACACAAGTTCTGCTTAGTTTGGGGCTAGATAATGCTGTTGTGATTAAATTTATTAATTATTTTGTAAATATCTTTAGGTTCTGCTTTCTTTAAACGCATAGATAAATCAGTATGGTTAGTGTACTTTTCTGTTTTGAGTAGTTTGATGGGGCATGAGGGAATAATTACTTGGTATCCGGTAGCAAATATGTTCGCTATTTCCTTTTCCGTTTGGCAGCTTTTCTTAAATGCTTGAACTGTCCAGCATTATTTATTTATTTAAAAAATGGTATACGTGTTGGTTGTAACTGATTAGGTAGGTTGATGATTAGGTAATTAGTTTAGTTAGTCAGGAAATTAGCGGCAGCGTTAGGTATGAGTAGCCCCGTCCCTCGGAAAGCAAAGCTCCTTATGCCGTTGTTGGTCCTGATCCTGACCTCGTGTCGTTCTGCTGTCCCATCAAAATTCAAAATTCAATAACTTTATTTCTTTAGGCTTACAAAATAAGCACTTAGACAAGTCAAATTTTATGTGTGGGAGAGTGAGGGATAAGAAAGTGCACCGGTGTTTGCACGCACACTTGTGCTCTATAATGTCGTGTGCTAGTCTCCGTAGAGACTTTGTTGAACGAATTTCGACTAGGAGGACATTGACTATCTATGTAAGTATAAAAATATATAAGTAAGTGTCTTTCACTGATAAAAATTCATTTCATAAAATTCGTCATTGGAATAGCGATCAGTTGAAAATTCCATTGCAAATGGCGGTCGCGTCGGAAATCCGGTTGCTGCGGTTACAATAGAAGCACCTCCCGCCATTACGCTCTAAAAATCATTTTTTTGCGGTCAGGGCGGATCACTGGATGCCAGCAGATGAACGCGCACTCTTAAAAACCTTTCGGTCTCCCCTCAGCGATAAAACAACGCGACAAACTTTGACAATAATTTTGAATAGATTCAGAACTCCATTTTGATAAAGTAGTTATTTACGAGCGTAAATGACAGGAGGGTGACAGATGACACCTGTCAGAAGTCAGTATAATAAAACCGGAGCACATTCGTTTTTGTTGATAAATTATATGTTAATGAAAATTAGGATAGTTACTGCTGAGCCGTGTTTTTAGAAATACTTACTTATAAAATAGTACTACTGAACTTAGTAGGTAAGTAAGAGAAACACTGAATCTTTGTATGCATAAATACATAATGTATGATTTCGTGGTTTAGTTGGTTAAAACATACCCGTTGAGGGTGGCGCGGGTTCAAGTCCCGCCGAAATAGAAAATTTTTGGGAGCTTATTTCGTTTGTTAGAGATATCCAGTGTGCAGAGTAAGCACTATAATAACAAATGAAACCGGTCAAGTGCGAGTCGGACTCGCGCACGAAGGGTTCCGTCCCATTATCTATAGGATTTTATTAAAACCGAGAATTTTTCACGTTTGTTGTATGGGAGCCCCCCTTAAATATAAATTTTATTTTAATTTAATTGTTTAGTTGACGGACAGCGTAGTCGTCTAGTAATAGGGTCCCGTTTTACCCTTTGGGTACGGAACCCTAAAAACCTAATTTATGTATAATATAATGTTACAGTGAGTAGGTGATTCAGTAAATATGTGTAATTGCGATGCTGTCATCGTGATTATCATAATAATGGGATACCATCATCGGAGTGGTACTCAGGTATAAGAATTGCACTTAAGAATCCGGCGACAGCTGCTCGCAACTTCAATTCATGAAGTATTACGTTCCGTAATACCAAAAATGATGACTGAAAACTTTTAGTATTTTCGACATTGATTGTGTTGTTATTCTGTAACTAAACAATATAAGCTATGTTCCTTAACAAACAAAACGTAAGATATTGTTGTTTTTAATACAAAACAAATAGGACGAAAATAGGTCATTTTCGACGTAAAAATATTCAAAATTCGATTTTGCATATTTTTGCTTCCATTACATTATAGGTGTGTATTATTAAGAAAAAAACAACCAGGGACCTAGATATATACTATTCGAATACAAAAAACAACATGATATGATGGAAATATGCTCGAATTACAAATCATTTTGGTAGTAGGTACCTACGCTTGTATGGGCAAATCATCATCCGCAGGCTCCTTAAATCAGTCTATTTGATTACTGATTTCTACATTATTAAGGTACACCAACTTATTAGCTCCATTAAAATATCATAAGTTATCAACACTCAATTGTGTTGATAACGGACAAATTGCATTTACCTACTTATCTACCTATAATATCTATGTACGTAACTAGATATTTTTTTTAAAAATACGCATTTACTGAAATACCCTAAAGATTATCGCAGATCAGAGGCGCACTAATAACATTCAAAATTCCCACTTAGAGCACACCCGTACTGAGGGTGGGGTGCGGGTTCGAGTCCCGCCGAAACCTAAAACTTTTGGGAACTTATTTCATTTCTTGCTTATGTTGACTGTACAAACATTTCGTGGATATGAGTGGGAATAAATTTTTCAATATTATAAATGCTGCTGGATGTGATTGGGAATCAATGATCGCTGACGCTAATCGATTTCAGGTGTCATCGACTCGGTTCCTTGGGCACGGAACCCTAAAAATCAAAGCCTATGGCAATACTATTCGCTTTGTAATTTTGTTGATGAGCAGTAGATATAAAATACATCGTCCGTATTTATTCTTAGCACATTTTCACGGGTGTTATCCTCCAAAAATATTTTTTCAGTTTTTATACACAAGCCAACGTAAACGTTTCTTTATCGTTTATGAGCTATATCTTTTTTATAAGACACATAAAAATTACGATATTTATTTATGTCTTTTATTTGGTTTATGGGAAAATTACTGAAAACTGAAGCGTAAATCACCTTCCCACCAATTTATCTTATCCAAGAAGTGAAACCGACTGGTATTGATATGGGTCAGTTGAGCTACTTGTAGATTGTTTGCAACAGTCAGCAGTTAGCTCAATTGTTTCAATTGTAAATACTAGTTTTAATTTAATTCTATTATTTGATTGTAATTTTCTTTGTTAATAAAGATATAGAAATGGAGACTTCGTAGAAGCTCCCAAAAATTTTCGATTTCGGTGAGACTTGAACCCGCGCCCCACCCTCGGGTACGGGTGTGCTATAACCAACTAAATCACGAAATCAGTAGGTACTCAAAATATCAGAATGAAAATATTTAGTAACAATTCCGCGAAAAAAACCTTCTCCGATAAGTTCTAACAAAATGTAGTCCGCGTTGTAGAAGAAAACGACGCCAACTACAAGATGAAAAAATACCTGTTACTTGTTACTTATTACTTGTCCCTGGACTGCTTTCCGCAACTAGGCCACAGGTGGGCCCTTTTTGCGTGTCGGGTGGTGGGCTGCTAATCTAACCACCCGATGTCTTCCAGGAAAAAATACCTATCAAAGCAAGACGTCAATTATTTATCTTAAATCAGTACTCACCAACTGAAAATCCCTATTATAATAAATGAAATGGTATATCTCTGTGAAATTTTCTTAGACCTTTCTTAGACCCAGAGTGCGGGGTAATCACTATAATAACAAAAAAGTTTTATCATATCCGTTCATATGTAAATGTAAGTGAAAGTTGTTACGTATTATAAAAAATAAACAAAAAAAAAGTGTTTCTTAAAGGTGGGCCTGAACCTCTAAGCTCCCATACAAACGTACTCATCGATTCATTTGGAAACTACGTTGGTTTTAATGAAATTTTGCATACATTATCCGGATAAGAAACAGCTATGTTTGTATCGTTTTAGTTTTTCAAAATACATAGGTATTTTTAGCTTTTTGCTTTATAGTGCGTTACTCGCACTTGGTAAATCTTCTACGAAACTCATTATTATCAATTTTAAAGCGATTTTATTCCTTTTGCTTTAATTTAATGATGATTATGTATTTTGAAAAACTAAAAAGATACAAACATAGCTATTTCTTATCCGGTTACGTATGCAAAATTTCATAAAAATCGGGGACGTAGTTTCCCAATGAATCGAAAAGTGCGTTTGTATGGGAGCAGAGGTTCAGAAAATAACCTTAAGAAAATTAAAGAAATAAAATTTCGACTTCGACAGGACTTGAACCCGAAACCGTCCCTCAATACGGGAATGCGCTACCAATTGCACTACGGGGTCTAGTTTTGTCGATCCTGTTTATGTTCCTATCTAAGTCCTAGGTAGGTATTCGTTTTCACAGTAAGCCGACAATACTGTTTTTTTCACACCGCATCTTCTTAACAAGCACGCGAGTTTGTGTTATGGGCACGATGGCTGATTTATAAATAACTAGCAGCGCCTCGCGGTATCACTCGCGTAGTTCCCGTTCCCGTAGGAATTTCGGGATAAAAAGTAGCCTATGTCCTATTCCAGACTATAATCTATCTCTGTGCCAAATTTCATCCAGATCCGTTTTGCCGTTCTGGCGTGATAAAGGAACAAACATCCATCCATCTATCTATCTATCCATCCATCCATCCATCTAAACTTTCACGTTTATAATATTATATATATAGTGAGATAAGGCCTGCCCCCAAACGAATATCCTGCAGATCGAATAGAAATTTCTTCGCAAGAATCAAACCCGCAACCTCCTGAAACGTATGTAGACTTTCGCGCTCTGCGACATTAATCGTAAAAATAGTCAAAATATCAACTTAGCAAGAAATTATCTCGTGTTATGTTGAGCCTTGTGCCGTATTATTAAAGCTTGCTTAGTCATCAATAGACCTATGCTTGAGCGACGTTTATGCTATAGAAAAGCGTTACTCAAGCATCGATTGATGACTCAACTCAAAATGCTTTATTAAATGCTTGACTCACACGTCACAATACTCAGATTACATAAATAAAACTACTAATAGGAATAAAGGGATCTTTTTGATTTATTGTCCACTGTTTATCTATAAAGATGAACTTGTTTATACAAGTTCTTATGAACTATGAATTTAAGTAATCTGTAACAGTTAAGTCTCACACACGACTCAGCGCCACTGTACAATTTTTTAATGGTGGAAACATTTATTGGTTTGGGTATTAGTTATAAGTTCTGTAATCACTATAACTATAACTGTTTGTTTCCTAAATAAATAAAAACATAAAACTGCAATCTTTTCAAAGAAGCGAACAAGACACCGTTTACCATAAAATGTTAGTTTTTGAGTTGGAGCAAAACTCGTCCTAAGCTTTCTGATCCTCTTGATAATCTGATATTTTATAGTAAGCCGTTTGACAAAGGATATGTTTGACAATTTGTTTGAATTTATTTATTGATAATTTTAGGAACTCACTTGGAGTTTTATTGTAGTTAGAAGCGTAGAGTATACATTTCCCTATAAAAGATACATTAATCTTGTGTAGCCTAGTTATGGGTACAGCGAGTTTATTCTTATTTCTAGTATTTAAAATGTAAAACGCATATTTTAGGGAGCCGATTGATATTCTTAGGAGTGTACAAAAAGTTTTCATAAATATATTGACATGGTACTGTCATTATGTTTATTTCTTTGAATTTATCACGTAGGGATTCAATACTCAATACTCAATATTTTTATTGCAAACATGTTGTACATGGGATCTTAAAGATAAAGTGTCTCAAACATGCACCCTGCTAGGGCACGGCAATATTTAGCTAGGTGGCAAAGATATATATAATATAGACTTCACGTTGAGGGATTCACTGGCAAGCTTTCACAATACCCATAATGTTATGAGAATTTCGCTCGAGATTTCGTGTTATTGATGATTCGATAACACAGAGAAAACAAAGATTAAACGATTAACGAGTGAGCCCGAGTATTTTTACACTCGACCTCATTATGCCTGTACAGACGGACGTACGAAACTTTTCGGAAATAAATAAACATTGAATCATTGATTATTTTGTTTTACACCGACCGACTGAGATGTGAAAACACATCAATCTCAAACGCCGTTTTTCTTAATTTTGCTTACATACTTTATTTTTATGCCTAGCTTAGGGGGCATCCATTAATAACGTGAAGTGTTTAGGGGGGGAGGTGGTGGAGGAAAATCTCACCAAGTGTCCCTCTCCCCCATCTCACGTGGGGGAGAGGGGGGATCTTGGCAAATATCACGTAATTTTTTCCACGAATTTTAGCAGTTCCTACTAAAGGTTGTTGGTTTCGTGTTGGCGCGGGATTCAATTTTGGAAAAGGAAATCGTTAACCATTTGCGGCTAATTATTTTTCCGTCAGATTTATTCCTTATGAACATGAACACAGAAAAATTAAAACTAGTACGGTAAATTTGAATCTCGCTTCAACGCGAAACGAACAATCCGTATTGTTCGATTTTTACCTGACTACCAAAACGGAGGAGAGTAATTCGGATGGCAGCGCAGACCACAGACAAATTTGAATCCCAGCAGCCAACACGAAACGAAAAATCTTTTTTAATTCATTTTACATCAAATTACGTATTTTAAAAAATCTCACGTGAGATTAAGGGGGTCTATTAAGGGGAGGGGTCTAGCAAAATCTCACGACGATCTCACCAAGGGGAGAGGGGGGGTCGAAAAATCACCAAAATCACCTCACGTTATGGATGCCCCCATGAACAAAAATACCAATAGGCTGAAGAAAAAGCAAGTTTTTTTTGTTTTTGTTTTGTTTTGTCTTTTGTTTCAAGTAAAATTGAACACAGAAGGTATCGGTTTCAATGAAGTTAATAAAAAGATAATTTCAACTGAACAATATAAAGTGCCCTAAAAAAAATTAAACTATCTAGGCTAACCGTGGTAGGTAGTCATCTAGCATGTAGGACTTTTGTTACTTTATTTATAGACCCTGCCCACTCCAATTAAATATATACGTTTATCACAATCTAACCCGCAACCTCCTTAGCCGTCGTCGTACCTGTGTAGTAAAAGATACTTAAGTATAGCTTGGAAGTTGGGGTTATTCCACTTTTCCCCCTTGAAAATATCCTCAAGGGGGCGCAACGGAATGCGGAGAGAATTGGCAGTAAGATGGCGGAAAAGTGACAATTTACATAACTGCGGTTGTTCCTTAAGAGATTCCAGAAATCGATATAAAGAGACGGTGGGTTATACAGCCTCCTGTATGAAACAACTTCCATAAATGGTTCCATGCTCTTGTCAAATAGTATAAGTACTTATAATACAGACAGAAATAAATTTAAGGTAAATAAAAGCAATTTTACCAAATCGTAATTAACTTCTTAGAAGCAAGAAAATCAATTAATTAGAAAATATCTGCTCTGAACAAGGGTAAAATTTTAATCAAGATCTAACAAAGACTATTTCCTGAGGGCTTTGAAAATAAAATAGGTAAGAGTCTCTCTTTCTACAACTTTTAGTGGCCTACTGCTGGACGTAGGCCTACCGCTCATCAGTAAGACCCTTTTTTTTTAGTTGCTTGGGTCTATTGGTCTATAGACAACACTTTTTTTACACCAACTCAAATAAAATCGTCTCGTCGTCGAAGCTTCTCCATTCTACTTTATCCAAGCAGGCTCGCTCGCTCGGCAAGAAGTTCCACTACTGTAAAACCTACTGAAAAACCATTTTCATAGTTAAAAACTTGAAGACGCCGATTTGGAGGAGTAGGCTGTGACCCCATGTTACGGCGCGGGTGCCGTGCCGTTTTACGGTGGCGGCGCCGGCGCGGCGCGCCGTACCGTGGTGATGGGGCCACAGCCACGTATATTATGTATCTTCAGAATATTGTGCGCGAAAACTTATGGAACCTGAGAGCAGACGCGTGCAGTGCACTATGATGCATCTTTCATTATAACTTCTAACTTAGAGCTTGTTTCTCTTCTAAGTTCTAAGAAATGTACACTGAGTTTGAAGGCTGAAGCTCAAGAATAAACCGGCTAAGTGCGAGGCAGTCCCTCGCATTATGTCATAGCATTACTTCTATAGTGATTATTTCATTGGGACGGTATGGGAAATTCATTTTTTTCGAAGATTTTGTTAAACCATACTATTTTTTTACTATATTAAGAGCTAATGTTTCCTAAAAAACGTTATGTTTCACGCGGAACCATAAGTCAAGTAGTAAGTAAGGTTCCGCGTGAAAAGATTAAAAACCATGAAATTGTGAATGCCATGAACGGCCGAGGACGAAAACTCAGAGTCGATTGACTAAACTTTTATGAGTTTTCATAATTTATTTCCTCGTCCAAACTTTTGTTTTGCTGCCAAGGGTCGTTATTGGTGCTGATTATTTTGGTGCTGAGATCAGAATTAAGAATAAGTTTTTTTTTGTGAAATTAAGAAAAACGTTCATATTAGTCTTAAAAGCATACTTTGGTAACAACAATTTTATTCCTTTCGGACTTTATTAACAAAAAAGTTTCTGATGAGGAAACAAACAAACCTAGTCGGGATCTATCTCTATTTATCTATAATTATTTAGAGTATTTCAATTAAAACTCGTTTTTTATACGACATTTATATTTTTTTAACTGAAGAAACAAGTTTATTTTCATAAACTCTATTCGATTATTCGCCTTCTACAGGTTTTTTCCCTACGTATCGTATTTTTGAATCTGAATATTTACGTTCGTTACCATAAGAGTGCTTAAAAATTCACATTTAGATTTTTGCAATAATCGCCCTCTTAAGCGAGGTTTTGTTTATTGTTTATTTTGCTCACATGTACATGTATACAGCTTACATATTGATGTTAAAAGGTTTTGATGTAAAAATTGTGATATTAATCCGCGTAAAAGCCATTCCTCATACATGTCACGTAGTATCAAACATGGAAATGCGTGGAAAGTAATTGAATCAAATATGGCGTTACATTCACTGACACTGAATGAACTCGTCGTCACTCCTATGAATTCCGTCGCCCAAAATAGAATTCTACCTAATTGGTAGCCTTCTATTTTGTGCGACGGAATAATAAAGGAACTTAATGAACCTGAACCCAATGAGTCTTGATTAACCTTCATTCGACTTTTAGTACTTCAGACACGTGACCCGAGAGCTGGTGAGTATCTGGCATAGCGCATCAGCATTGTCATGCACCGGGGCAATGCAGCCAGCGTCTTGGGGACGCTTCCGACTGGTAATGATACAGATCAGTTGAGCTACCTGTAGATTGTTTGCAACAGGCTGCAGTTAGGTCAATTGTTTCAATTGTAAATGTCAGTTCTAGAAGGATAGCTAATTGGCAACCTTCTATTTTGTGCTTGAGATCTAGCTAGACTAGATCCATGAAATAGCTAAATTAATTTTTCAAGGTATTATATAACTTTTTTCAGATTATTAAACACTATTTTCTACGTCACAGATGATTTAATGATAAACAATAAACAATTTTAAAAATCACAAAAGGTCGGCCTCTGCTAGAATACCTAGCCTTAACCTTCACTCGTGAGGCAAACTTTTATCTATATTTCTATTTTTAGATAGTGGTTGAAATTGGATTAGACCATTGAAGTAAAACTAGACACGGTAATAGTCCAAACGGTAATGCGAGACACCTAATGGGAAAATTCGGTTGGTTGGATGGAAAGATGGATGTTTTTTTAGTTCTTTACCCTATAACTATTGAAAATATTGGGCTGAAAAATTGCATAAACGCCTATGCAATTTTTCAGCCCCATTACCTGAAATAAAACATAGGTTTTATCCCATAAATCAGTTCCCATGAGACAAAAATAACTTTCAAGCGTTTCCATACAAATCAAGTGCGAAGCCACGGGCCGAAACAAGTAGCCTATAAAAACGCTATCGATTAGACATATTTTTCTTTAATCAAAGTGCTTACTATCATAATCAATGTGGTTCTTGACCAACCAACAATTAGTTCATGCAACCAACCAAACCCTCATTAGGTACCGTGATATCCGTTTCGACTATTACCGTGTCTACATTTACTTCAATGGTCTATTCCGATTTCAACCAAAGAAATCAAAGAACCCTTGCTTACGCTTGCAAGCATCGAGTTCCTAGTCAAAGTTAGTTTAGTGACATTAATATTTACATTTCTAGAGCAAATAAAGAGATTTTTCCTGGAAAATTTTCCATAGCGATGAAGATTATTAATATTATAACTCACTTTCTATAATTTATTCAACGGCTGCTTATGCTTGATCAGTCCAAACGCAATAAATGCGTGCCTATTATAGCTTTTACGTAGTTATTGTATACTCTTTGATTATAGCAAACAAAAAGTGAACATTCTTGATTTCGATTTATAACGACAGTGTTTGAAATTGGAATATAACCTTTTTAAATAAAGCTAGTACCTACACACCACGATGAGAAAAAAGGTGGCGATCTCTTTCGTTAAAAAGTCTTTCTTCAAGCAAGTTTCTTAGAGACCCATTCCACTCATCCAATATCTTTATCCAAGTTTTTTGTCCAACATTTGATCAAAGTTTTTTATAAAATGTTCACTCCACTCGTCAAATATTTGTTTTGTCCGAGATTCCTTTGTAATTTGCGTAGGTACTTGAGTTCAAATGAAATCCCACTTAAATTAAAATGCGAAAGATTGGATCGATAGAATGAAGTTTGTTACTTCTTCACGCTAAAACTTCTCACCAGATCGAGCTGAAAATTTGCACCTATTCCCGATTGTCCCTACCCCCTGCGTTCCTACTAGGAACAATCAGGAAAAAAAATCTTGATTGTTCCTACCTACGATCATACTAGGAACAATCGGGAAAAAATATTCCCGATCGTGCCTAGTAGTAACGAAAGGAAAAAATTACTCATATTCCTAACCCACTGTTTCGCCAGCCTAGCTCTTGACCTGAAATAAATGAAAAAATGAAAATAAAATGATTTATTTGACATTTGACATTGACTTTCCGAGGAAGCAACTAAACTAGAACGAGTGACAGGTAAGTGCAATAACGGTTAACTATACTTCGTACAAACTAAATTGTCAGAAATTTAAACAGAATTGGTTACCTACCCAGTAACTTCCGCAACCTGCCTGGCAAACCAATATAACCAAACCAAATAAACCATAGGCCACAATTTGACCCATTAAATTTCAGTTTCCATGGGGCAAAATTATTTATTTATTAATAGATGAGCAGCTAGTGGCTGATGTGTCTATATCAGACAGTGTCGAATTTAGTTATTGCGTAATTTTTTTTAGTTTGTTATTTTTGTCTAATTAAACCTGTATTTTTAGTTTTCATAGAAACAACGCATGCGAAGCCGCGGGAGGATATCTTTATCTTTGATCAAATATCGGTGTTGCTAGTAAATTGGATGAAGTCATCAAATGTACATTGGACAAAGATATTGAATGAGTGGAATGGGAACATTACATGCGCGTCTTGCGCGTCATTAGTACGTCCTACTTATGACTAGGCTCCTTCTTTAGAGCAAAATAAGAGCTTTTTTTTTTAATATTTCTCATCATAGCGATGAAGATAAATATTTCATTCCGTATAATTTATATAACAGCTGTTTATCCGGTGAGAGAGCAAACGCAATCTGATGGGTGTGATTCAACGCTTGGCTCGAGAGATGATTTATGATTTCCTTAGTTTGATATAAAGCATGCACGCTTATGGCTTATAAGGAAATGCCATTTTTCTAATGCATCTATTTATAAGAAACTAGTTTTTGCCGACGGCTGTATGCTTTATATCCCACTAATATTATAAATGTAAAAGTTTAGATGGATGGATAGATAGATGGATGGATGTTTGTTACCTACTCAATCACGCCAGAACGGCTGACCGGATCTGGATGAAATTTGGCACAGAGATTATAGTCTGTAATAGAACATAGGCTTACTACTTTTTATTTCGGAATTCCCACGGGAACGGGAACTACGCGGGTGAAACCGCGTGGCGCTGCTAGTATTATATATATATATCGACTAAATTTATACGTAGTATACCTTGCCTAATTTCATTTAAGTATCCGTTCAGCCTTATAGGCGTGTAAGGTAACAGACAGACAGAGAGATATATAAATGACATCTGTATCTATAATATATATGAATAAGAATTCTTATTCTTGTAATAGGTTATTAAACCCACTTTTGAAAAGTGTCTCAAGTAGATTCTATAGATACAAAATTTTAAGTCAATTCATAAATGCCAACAAAATGCGCCTAAAATTTACATTTTCAGTTCTAGCGCGTAATATTATAACTGTGGTCATGACGTCAGTAGACTGTGCATTTATCTCAGCGAATGCGCTGTTGTTACTGTCGACAGTTCATACTTTTAAGTTTACGAATTCAAGCCTTTTGTTGTGATAAATAAAAAAAATAAAAAAAGTTTACCAACTCATCCGTATGACGTTTTAACATACGGCGCTTACTATATCATGTTGTTAAAAACAGATTAAATGTTTAATTAATTCAATTGGACTTATAATTTATAATATTTTTTTTAACTAACATTTTCCGATTGCTTTGCATTTTTTTTCTCATAAAGCATAAAACACCCGTTTATGATACAGCACTACAGACTTGACGAAAAAGAAAGAACCCTAGAATAGAACTATGATTGTACAGAACTGGATTTCACTTGTTGTATCATGTTAACATTGTAGTTTATATATGACTAGCAGCGCCTTGCGGTTTCACCCGCGTAGTTCTCGTTCCCGTGGGAATTCCGGGATAAAAAGTAGCCTATGTTCTATTCCAGACTATAATCTATCTCTGTGCCAAATTTCGTCCAGATCCGATCAGCCGTTCTAGCGTGATAAAGGAACAAACATCCATCCATCTATCCATCCATCTAAACTTTCACGTTTATAATATTAGTGAGAAGTGAGATGAGATAGTGAGATTAGTGAAATTGAGTATTGAAATAATTTCGAGAACAGTTAAATTTTAGTAAAATTAATTCGTCAATGATGAACCCTGTGGCATTTGATATGCTCTGTCAGTGGCTTATTGACAGACAGCACCGGCGCCGTGGGCATTATTCCAATTTCAAAACTGACAATCCAAACATGCGCCAAACTGAAAATTAACAAAGAAAATGCAAGTTCCATTTTCAAATTGCAAAATTCCATTATCGAATGTTTGTTTTGACTGCAGATCTATTAATCTCTGTCACCTCACACGATGGTAGATGAATAGGGGAGGGCAAGGTAACCAATCACTTATGGACTTGGAGAATCGATCAATTTAAATTTTAGAAACAGTTTTCGTTCGGAATTGGCTAATTTAAAGGTCAAAGCAACTGTAGTATGCGACCTGCCTCCCGCGGCTATTGGGTAGAGCCACAGAGAATCGGAAATTGAGCCAAACAAAATATTTATTAACCGCTGGCCCGTGTGCGGCGCTCAGCGGTCGCACCATGATTGAGCTAAAAAATAATATTATTTAAAATTTTTGTCAATTGTTTACGTTCAAATTCTTAATAAAATATCATAGATAATTTATTTGCAACATCAATGTTACGAACAACGTACCGGATTTTGAAGAACCGCGATTTGGACGAATCGTGTTTTGGACGAACTGCTTACAAATCTGTCAGTCACGGAGGAATGAAAAATCTCTATGAAGTATACACACGTACCACCTGTTTGTACTTCAAACTTTTTCTATTCGCTATATTTAACTAGAACTGATTTGATTTCATTAAACGCACTTTTTAAAACAAAAATATTTTTTTATCATGAATAAATAAAAGGTTACATTGAAAAGAATTAGGTACGTAATCCTTATGTATCTTCAATGTATCTCCGATTCATCTAAATCTCGACATACAAGGAAAACATCGACGAAAACAAGATAAAACGCCGTCTTAAAAGCCAGAAAGACGACACATGTGACATTACGAATTGGTCTCCAACTTAGAGTAATAAGGCACTAGAGGTGTTGTATATACCCATTTCAGTCACTCAAGAGAGAGATAAAAATATGCTTGTAGCCTGAGAAGAAATGAGATAGAATGAAAGTTTCTCTGTCTCTACCAGTGTGCCAGTTTTTTCATTGTTTAGCTCTTATAAGAGCTAAACAAACATGCCGGGCACATCACATAGTATTTGTTGTTTTCGACCTAATGATACTTTCTGCTAATTAAATGTGTGAAAGTGACTCTGCGGGCGTTCCTGCGTCTCTCAACGATATAAATCTGAAGCAACGATGGTGCGGTGCAGTGTTTTTGGATGTAAAAGTGACGGTGAACGAAAAGTGCCGAGTTTGTCATTCCAATCGTAAGTACAAGCTCGTTTGACTTCAAAAAAGGTTTAAAATTTATAGTTTCATAGATTTCCGTACAGACAAGACTCAAAAACTATGTTTTAAAATAATTCTAATAAATATAACCTAAAATTACGAAAATTTAGGGTTGCCTGCACTCGAAAATAAAATTCCCCAAATGTCGTGGCGCATTGAGACATGAATACCTACATCTACATACATTCTTAAAATATGTTTTTGTTTGTTACAGATTTCTCGAAAACAATGATTTACGTTTGCTTTGGATAGAAGCCACGGGTCGAAAAAACTGGGAACCCAAAAATATTTAGTAATTTGTTCAACATTTTCATAAAAATCGTGAACAAAAAAGAAACGCGAACGCATGTGTTCTCTTATGCTGTTCCAAGACTGGTAAGTAAAATAAATATATACATAAAAAGAATCAGTGCTACGGCTACGATGATGGGTGAAGGACTGTTTGAGATTTGTATAGAAAAATTATACCTTCTATACTAATCAAATACTAAATCAAATATATTTAAATGGTTATATTTATTGGGATTTGGTGTTACTAATATTACTTACTATTTTTAATACTATCTATAACTATCTATATATATATCTATAGCACTATGTATAATCTTCATATTAATGCTTCAATATTTTATTTCAGGCATGTAAGATAAATACTACTACGTGAGGAACATCACGAAAACTTTGAGTTTGTTAAAAATACAATGCAGTGTAAATAAAACCAACATACCTACTTACTAATTAACAATTAGTAAGTAGGTATGTACAGTTTAATTAGTGTATGTACAATTTTATTATAGTATCAAGTACTATTATTATTAATTACTAGTATTAAGGTGCAATGTTATACATTATAATTGAATAATATAAGACTGAAAAGGGTACATTTTGATAAGTTGGGTAGCCAGGTACTTAGAGAAATATTTTGATTAAGGCTCTTTGATAGAAATAAAGACTGATTGATTTGTGATCCTATGATTTGTGGAGAATATATTGGAATCGTTTTAAAGACTGGTCATTTTTACACAGGTAATAATTATAACAGAATATAAAATATTTGGAAACATAGGCAAGGACGTAGGTAATATTGTGTATAAGGTGTAAAAACTGTAATATAATTTGGTTTTCTCTGTACTTTTTACCTGAAGTATACTTTTAAAAGTGCTTTTGAATTTCGTACTATGGTTGTCTTATCTTAGCAATACCTAAAGTGTAAGATTTAATTACTCAGAAGAAATGTGATCTCCTAAGTGCAATTTTTATTGTCTGTGTTTGGTTAGTGTTTAAATTGATTGTCTAGCAAAAATATTCTTTTCAAAATGACATACTTTTTGTAATTAGTTTAGTATTTGAAATTATGTCTGACATGTATGTGGCGGTGGTAATAAATTTAAACGAAACACGTTGTTTTATTTCTGTGCTAATTAAATCAAAAGTTTACCTATTCTCGCATACGTAGGTACCTAATTTAATGATGTATGATACTAAAATACCACCTACCAGGCATAAAATTACGAACCTAAAGTCAGGGTAAAAAAATTGCATGGCAACACCACTTCGTATAGTCTGTCCCTCTTTGTGGCCACACTTGCCAACCATCTAGGTATACTCGATCTACGGTCTCCAATTTGCTTTTGACCGACGCAAAGAACAAAAGAGAAGGCAGTTCTATGTTCTGCTGTAGATATGTATTTTTTATGTATGTCTATTGATTGTTCCGTCAATTATGAACCGATTTAGAAAATGATTTCGCTATTGTATGGAAATTGATCCCGAGGTGGTCCGAGAAAAATAATATTCCCGAGGTATTTATCTCGCTAAAAAACAGAATAATTACTGAATTTGAAGTCGGGTTTTAATTTTTTCATCAAGATATTACAAATAAAATTCTTTGAAAACCTCTTGTGGCGCAACGGATGAAGGTCGGCCTGCAACGCAGGTTGCGGGTTCGATTCCCACCTCAGGACACATGTTCGTACGATCGGCAGACATTTGTTCTGGGTGCTTTATGTATATCTTATCTATGTATAATAATTATTTAATAAGTATATCAGATATCTAGTACCTATAAAACAAGCTCTGATTAGCTTGGGTCTAGATAATGCTGTGAGAATTTCCCATTATAATTCACTCAGCGCCTTGCGGTTTCACCCGCGTAGTTCCCGTTCCCGTGGGAATTCCGGGATAAAAAGCCTATGTTCTATTCCAGACTATAATCTATCTCTGTGCCAAATTTCATCCAGATCCGTTCAGCCGTTCTGGCGTGATAAAGGAACAAACATCCATCCATCTATCCATCCATCTAAACTTTCACGTTTATAATATTAGTGAGATTTATTCCATTTATTTATTCATTAAGTACCTAGTAATTTCATTGATTATACCTTTGGGCTGGTGTTGTTCGAAAAGAAAACCGGACTTTTCCATTTAAATCAAACACTAAACTTTGTCTAAAAACTTATGTCAAAGACGTCGACCGAAAAGTCTTCACACATTAGGTAGGTAAACGTGGAAACTGCAAATTTTACGATTTATCTTTCGGGGAAAACCACTTTTGCTAACCGCTGGTCTGTAAAAATATAGCTTTTATAAAATGACCATCAGTTAATCCGCTGTAATCCAGTTTAATCTTATCGGAAAGATAATGTTATGGGTTTAATCTGTTCAATAATCTATGTAGGTATGTTAAACCTTTTCTAAAACAAACATTTTGGTTGATAGGCTTGCATTATTCCCGAGCCTGATGTACCTTAATGAAAATGTTTAGGTTAACTGTAATAGGTAATCACAAAAAAAAAAATGTTGGTCATAGGTAATTAGCGAAATAATTTCGAATATTAATAATTAAACATTTAAAATTAATAAGAACACACGGGAAACATTTATCACCAAGCACTTTGGTCGATTCATATTATATTTGTCTGTCACGAATACTATATTTGCCGCTTATTGGCTGTATTTTCATTACGAATAAAAACAAAAGAAACTGAACCAATCAACAGTGGCGGAAATAGTACCAGTGATAAACTCATAGCCGTGAGGTGCCGGCTTAGAATTTGCACCACCCCAACTCTTCCCGTGGGTGTCGTAAGAGGCGACTAAGGGACATTCACCGGGGGGCGGGCAGCAGCGTCTCTTGCAGAATAGATCTACCCCCAAACTGCGATCCCCAACCCGCATGCACAGCGTGGAGATTATGGATATTATGAGCCTAGATTGTTACCATGAGACAAAAGCCAATAAGGCGATTATCAAGGGGAGGCCTGCGTCCAATAGTGGACCTTAGGCTGTTGAGATTGAGGTTGAGATGATAACCTCATGAACACATCAGAATTGACCTTTGAAGGTTCTGGTAGTTTCAGTTAACATAGAGGGCTGTGTGGGTCAAGACTTCACGCACCCTACTGCTGTTTTTCCGGTCAATTTCAACCTGGGTTCTTCAAGACAAGAGTGAATAGTATCTTCTAGACCTTCGTGATACACCGTCGGCCACATCTTCACTTTCCATCAGGTGAGATTGTGGTCAAACGGAGGTCTAAGAGACTTATTCGAAGGAAATAAAAATTAGAGGCATTATTTTCTGCATGCTTACTTACGTACTTACCTTCCTAAATAGGTAGAAATAAAAGAAAAATGGATTCAGGCGTTACTTTGCGGAAATCCATTGCTATTAGGATTGCACTTTATGGATGAAAATGTTTAGTAACAATTCCGCGAAAAACCTTCTCCGATAAGTTCTAATAAAATATACCTAGTCAAAATGTAGATATTTGTTCATTTGACAAATTGAGTAGCCAGTCCCATAAGTCAGTGAACGTTTGATAAAGAATGAGTTCAGAGATTTTAGAAATATATTTCATCCAGTAATTTATTCTAGAACTGCATTTATAACAAACTTACCTAGAGAAAAAGAAAACTTAGCATTCGATCATTCGCTCCAACAAAGCACAGCAACTTCACTTCAAAATTTAAAAATCGAATCACGTCCAATAATTCAAATCGTCACTACTTCACTCACGATTTCTCGCTCAACTGAAAAGAAATCTTGTAATTCTTAATTCAAAAAACCACCACCTTTTTAAATCACCGTGTAACGGCCGTTCCAAATTTGAATGAAACTGCCACGGCTTTAACCCGTCAAGCACCGGTCTAACCCGTGCGTCTCGCGCGCGGTCCAAAGCTCGACTAACGCTGAAGCTCGTGGCCTCGCGCTCCGAAGGCTGAAACCCTGAAAGATGGGGCTTGCATTCAACAAGTATACATAATAGGTAATATACACTTAGCTGTTGACATTAATGTTCGAAAAAAGCTTTTGTTGACGTTGCAGGTAAATTAGGATTGACGGTTTGGAAGTGTAACATTGTTGCCTTTGCCAGCGCTGTTCAATCTACATAATATCAAAGACACATGGGTGCATCTAAGAATGTCACAACCAGATCCGTTCGATCGAGATTGAGCATGTATAAGTGACAAATATGACGAAAGGGTCATTAGAAGTTATCCACATCCGTCATTCATGACGAAACTGAATTGAAATTATACAGAAAACTGCTTCTGACGAAAGAGGAGTCTGACGGACGTGCTCTAAATCATTAAAACATCTATGTATCCGAACAACGAAACATCCAAATTTCTTTGAAATTTTCGAATCTATACATAAATAAGTATTAGTGTGATAATCTAATAATTTGATTCATCATTTGTTTAAAGAATTAATGGCTCCAAATATTTGAACGTAAATAAAGTTTCTTTGAATGGATTTGTGCAAAGATGGTTCTAGTGAGGCGGTACTTAAAATGTGTCCTTGGAGTGCGTGCTTTGGCGCAGATATAAGGGAGCGATAAATGTGTCGCTTTTCAAATGTGGCGCTACACTAGATAAGCATGATGACTGATTTTGAGAAACAGTACAGAAATGTTTTCAAACGTCTGTTGAATCGAAAATAAATAATATTTATGCAACACCAGAGGATTTTGACTGAAACATTGAGCTTAAATGCAATTTAAATTTCGCTCTAAAACCCTAGAATACTAATGACGTCTATCTATATGACGTCACCGATGCTCGAACATTAAATTAAGCTATTTTAAGTAGATTAGAACCTTATTGGTGTTCAACGTGTCATTGCGGATTGCTGTATTTTGTATTATTATTATTTTATCAATATAACAATTAAGCGCGTTAAAAAAATATAAAAAAACGTGCTTTGTAATCTATGGCTCAGGTATAATCGGGTAAATACATAATTTTGGTGAATTTTAATTACTGTCATCATCTCTTTAAGCCTGGTGTGCGTGTGAGGCCTCGCTAGTAGGCCTGGTGTGCGTTGATGCCTCACTTAGTAGGCCTGGTGTGCGTTGATGCTTCACATAGTAGGCCTGGTGTGCGTGAAAGGCCCCACTTAGTAGGCCTGGTGTGCGTGTGAGGCATCACTTAGTCCTGCAGAACACTAACTAACTACTTACACACACACACACACACACACACACACACACATACGCTACACTGTAACTAAATGCTAACAAAGCCAAGTCCCTAAAAGATACTAAAAGTTACTGCAAATCCTTGTTGTTGCAGAAACTTCGCTTTAACTGCGGAAACTTTAAATTGTCTTTATCCTACTCCAGCAGGGCAAAATGCAGAGAAACTATTAAACTGCATTAGGTAGGTACCTACCTGGATAAGATAAGATAGACAAAATACATTAATCATCTTATATTTTTTGATCTTAATCTGTCAGCTACACTCATATTTTTATTAGATTAGGATACTTTAGACAAGGTTGCCAAGCAGCCAATGTCGTGTAAAATTGCAAGTCTCAAGTAATAAATAATAATAATAAAAATCATTTTATTCAGAACATTTTACAGAAGGATCATTGATGCTTAATGAAACGATGTCACTACCGAAGCTTAAAAAACTGTGTGGTAGTGACAACGCCCAACTCCTAGATTCCTGATGAGTCTAGATAAACATACAGCTTCAAAGACGAATTATATCTAAGGTATAATTATCAATCAGTAAGGGCCGGCTCAGCCGAAACATCAGCAGAGTCCCTCAAACGGCGAAAATACGCTAATCTTGACCGAGGTTACATATTTGAGCCGTTTAGGGTGGAAACCCTAGGTCCTTGGGGTCCTGGGGCACACGCAATATACAAAGACCTTACAAACCTTCTTTTAGAGTTCACAGGTGATCAAAATTCTGGCTTTTATTTCGGTCAACGAATTAGCATTGCCATTAAAATGTGCTTTTCCACAGCGAGTAAACCGTAGATTTTCACGGCGAGCAAAATGCGTTTTAACAAAGGTGGTGCCAATTCTAAGCTGACACCACATGATGATACTTATATGTACCTACCTGAGTTCTTACATCTAGGTAGGGGTAGGTACACGCTTTTTACCCGTAAGGGTTAATGTTTCCCATGAGTTTTTATGTTGTTATCTGATACTAATATATTTTTCACTTCTCATGCTCAAAAACAGTGTCAATATAGCGTAGCTTAGCGGGCGTTAAATTCGTTTTTAAGATCTATGGTTATAAAGTTTATTCCTTTTTAATTTTTGTTCGAAATAATCAGCCAGTACATTAGATTCGTCCTTTTGCATAAAGACTCGACTTTTTGGTGTTCCATTTACAAAGAACATAGATTTCATTTCAATTTATTTTTGAAATTGGAACTGAAATGAAAACGCCTTTTTGGTCATTGTTGGATGTTTTGTATGGTGATTACTTTAGTACTATACTTACAAATCTGTGATGGTGATTCTTCCTCCATGGTAGAATGCGAAGGTAGGTAGTAACTTTGCGTTGCGCGTCATAAAAACACAAAAAAGTTGGTATCAATCAGTGTAATATCTCTGGAAATGTCACTGAAGATGAACTTGGCTTATTTAATTGAAAATGCCATCAAGTGAAAATTGATTTAATAATAATGTAATTGGGACTGAATGGCAAAGAAATAAATCAATACCTATGTATTATAGAATACAAGAATTAAAAAATATGCGACCACTCCGATATCGTTTTCTATACAAATCCAAAAGAATCATCAAAATCGGCCCTCAACGCAAAAAAACATATCTCTACGTACAGCCAAACATAAAACATCCTCAACACACTTACGTTCCAATTCTTTCAAACACTTTATTCATATAAATTTCACGTTCCGAAAATTCTCAATTCTATTTTTAAAATTATTGGTGCGATTGATCCTTCGATCTAATTGCGCTACGCGGTGGAAATGGAGAAGGAATTTCTTAAAGAAGCTTCGAAATCCATTTGATTTGAGATGTGACCCAACATTTCCATATCTAGCTATACGTTGGTTCGAGAATCCGAGAGATTTTTTTTAAACAAAGGAGTTAAAATATCATAGTATATTGACACTTGTATTATCTTGAAGCACATCGCAATATTTTGGTTTTGTGAGCTTTCATTCATCATTTCGTTTGACTGTCGTCTGTTTTAAAATAGAAATTTGAACGTCTTTTGCTACGCTTGTGCTTGCAATTACGCGTTGTTTTGTTTTTGTTTTTAGTGATTAGGGACCTACCTTGCTGTAAGCACTGATAGTCTTAATTAACAATAAAAACATGAAACTACTAAATAGAAAAAAAGAGAACTAATAAGTATTTACAATTGAAACAATTGAGCTTAACTGCAGACTGTTGCAAACAATCTACAGGCTGCATTGCCCCGTTGTATGGCAATGCTGAGGCGCTGTGTCAGATACTCACCAGCTCTCGGGTCACACGTCGCTTCGACCAGACGCTCGGATATTTTTTTTTAATCCTGGAATAACTCGGTACCCTACTGACCTAGGGTCTCGACTGCAAGGGGAGCAAATGCGTAGGCTCTGTCGAGACCTGCATACATGCGCCTCTTACTAACTACATTTTTTCAATTTTTGTGAAGTTTTCATTCATTTATTTATTTATTTCATTTATTGCCTTTGTTAACATAAAATATCTTGGATTCCAGAACCGAGTATACATACTTATAGATGAATTCAGTGAGGCATTCGATGAGCTTCAATGGCACAGACGGCCTTCGCAACACAATACCAGACCTGAGGTCCAACAAGGGCATTATGAAAATGTTATAAGGTATAGGATAGGGAGAGTCTAAGGTGCTTTCATTTGAGATTGAGAATAGTCTCAATTTTAAAATATAACTACCTACCTACTGTGTGGTTGGTATGGTTCATTCCGGAAATCCCCCACGGCCATCCCCCACGTGGGGGATTACCGGATTTTTTTTCCGGAAATACCTCAAATCAAATCGATCAGTCTCGTGGGGGATGTATGTATGTATCATATTTGATAGGTACTACCTAAGACTAATAATCATGTCTTAAATTTATTTTTAGGGTTCCGTAACCAAAGGGTAAAACGGGACCCTATTACTAAGACTCCGCTGTTCGTCTGTCCGTCTGTCACCAGGCTGTATTTCATGACCGTGATAGTTAGACGCTTGAAATATTCACAGAATATTTAGTTATACAGGGTTATTAGTAAATTAGTGACACTACGTGAACTGCAGGTTCAGCCCATCATCACAAACACGTTTGTGAAGACGTTTGTGAGAGGTCTTAATTCACTTTAACAAATATTTAAGAGGGGCTCCCATACAACAAACGTGCTTTTTTGCCATTTTTATAGATAATGGTACGGAACCCTTCGTGCGCGAGTCCGACTCGCACTTGACGTTTTTATTTTATATTAAATAATAACCCAAATTAATTAGAATTCGCAGAGCAAGGCAACGTTTTGCAATTTCAAAAGCAAAGGCACTATACTGTTTCTTGCGCCTGAAATAATAAGCTCTCACTGTCTCGTTCAACTTAGTGCAGTTCATATACCTATTAATTAGCTAGGTACTTACTTTATTAAGTTTGATATTTTACTTTTTTTTAGGTTAGTTAGTAAGTTTTTACAACCTGTACCTACATAATATTCTTATATGTCTGATAATGCTGATTTTTGGGTTGAGGTACACACATACTTATTACGTAGGTATTTAAATTTACTGAAGTAAGTCTTTATTAGTATAGTAAGTAAGTTTTTGCCACCTGTACCTATTTAATATTCTTAAATGTCTTTTTAAACTTTCGCGATTTGTTATCCGGTATTTATCGCGTACCTTTTGTTTTGATTTCCCCGTTTTGGGGAATAATCTTCAATTTCGTAAATGTCTGTTAATGATGATGATTTTTTGGTTTAGGTCCACATTATAATATACTCGTTGTGCCCAAATTTATGTAGGTACATAAATTTGGGTACAACGAGTATATTACCTTCTGATGAAAGTGTCGTGGTTCTGGAGTTTCTTTCAAAGAGACAAACTTACAAACTTGCCATAATAAGTATTTGTATACTTAGGTAACACTCAATCAAACGTCTCAGGTTATTAAAACTAGGCACTCCCTCACTAATACATATAACAGTGTTTTGAAGAGCAAGTTTCATAGGAAGCTCGTAGCAATTTTAAATAGAGCATTCAATGCCTTTGGGTTTGTTTAATATTCCTGAAATATTTCTCTTATTTTTTCACATTTTTAATTTGGTAAAGTTAACACAAAAATATCGTGAAACAAAACTCCTTACACTATACCTAACAATTTACTCCAAGGCACAAATGCAGCGCCTCGCTTTATAAAATAGCAAAATAAAACACCCAGTGTAAAATATTGCCTTCATCCCGCTCGCAGGCGCTTAGGGAATCGTAAACAATAATAACGGCATGATGTGTCAGACTCGCTGTAGTATCATGGGATCCGTAGCTAAAGAATATTATAAATATGTATATAAAAGCAAAAGTTTGTGCCGTTGTGAAGATGTTTGGCCGAAGACAATGACAAAACTAGGTACCTACTGAATGGATCGGGCTGAAGTTTAGAACTGACCCTGGAATAACGTAAAGACTACCTACTTTTTATTCCAAAAAAGGCGTGCGAAGCCGTGGGCGGAAGCTGTTAGGTAAAAAATAAAATAAAACGTCAAGTGCGAGTTGAACTCGCGCATCAAGGGTTCCGTACAATCCTGTACTTGTATGTAATCAAAAATTGTTTTGTGAATTAGCATCAAATTTACGGTTTTTAGATTTTTTCTTTTACTTGTGCTAGAAAGCTTTGCTTCTTGCCGAATTTCATGATTCTATGTCTACGGGAAGTACCCTATAGGTTTTTTGTGCCCTTGGAAATTTCTAAAAAATTGGGCATAAACGGCTATAATTTTTGATTGCGTTGACTTAAAAGTTCGATTTATATTGCGGCTCCAAGAGGTTACAACTTTGAGTATACGATGTGAATTTCAACTCAATACCTCCACGCGTACCTGAGAAAAGAGGTTTGACAACGGACAGACGACGGACAGACGGACAACAAAGTGATCCTATAAGGGGACCTTTTATCCTTTTGAGGTATGGAACCCTAATAATGGAGAGTCTATATTTAAACTAGTTGTCATGAATACAGAGTAGATAACTACCTAGTATAATACTGACTTGAACTAACAATCCAAACGTTTTCGCTTGTATCTCCATGTATAGGTATATTTCACTTCAACAGCCTTAGAGCGCAGAGCCCTAAGTTCAACTTGACCTAAGATCAAGCAGCCTACGTTCCGTTACTAGGATCTTTGGGTCGGATTCGTCTCACTAGTGGGACGAAGCTGTCGGGACGAACAGGACATCACGTTGGTCTTGGCGATAGTATAATATACGTCTAATGAGACGATACGATCGTCTCATTAGTGAAATGGAATTTGCGTAGAATTAGTACCAGATATCTATAGGTACCAAAAATGAGACGCCAGATGACGTGTCGGTACTACCGTCAACCGAATCGCTGTCATTATCTATTTTGTGTCGATGCACTGAAAAAACGAGGCATTCCTCGTAGTGCACCCAGATGAAGCGCACCAAAGTACCTACGTCCACATAGCGCACCCGTTTTGGTGCCTAATACCGCCAATACTTGTACCGATAGATTTCTCTAAGGAGGCGTAGGTGTATGTAGGCAGGCACCGATGGTAATAATCTGGCAAAACACCGTATCGGCATTCAATCGAAGGCACGGAACCCTATAAAATTTCCATCCAATAAAGCTCGAGTTTGTATTGAAATTAAATAGGACATGCGTATCCTAATCCTCCCTTCGTGTTTATTGTTTAAAATGGAATGTCGCTTTGTGAAATATTAAAATGAATTTATTTCTGACGTGAAATATCCCTTTGAGCTTTGAACCATCATCCAATAATGTACAGTCAGCAACGAAAGTAACAACGCATGAATTGATTTCTAAGAGTCTCCATTGGACTTAAGTGTGCATAGGGGGGTAAAAGATCTTAACTCATATTTTTATTGATACTTTTTTGTATGCGGCATTTATATCTCTAATCTCTGTATATTGTTACTTAGTTATTAGTTAGTGTAAGTGGTTCTGTAGGACCGTTCTAATTAAATAAATAAATTGAAATTGAATTGAATTGAACTCCGAATCCCTCCTAAGCGTACGTACTGGTAAGCGTGCCTTCTCCTTACAAGAGGGGTACTGCCATAATCACCACGCTTGGCAGGCGGATTGGTGATCGCAGTGTAGGTGTTAAAAGTATTCAAAAGAAGGCTGCTGCCAATCCTCTGGTCTGGTAGGTTCCCTTATATTACGATGGAGGTTGTATAGGCGGAGTGAGAGCTTTCGATATTCTTATGCTGCGACCCCACGGCTTTGGTACCCCCAAATACTTAAATGGATATCAGAAAGCACGTTTCAAGTCACAATTTTGTACAGTTCCCTTTTTTATACTGGGTTATGTGTAATTTAGCTAAAGACACTGCGTTAACGGCAGGTTCAGTCCATCATCACGAACACGTTCGTGAAGACGCTAGGTCTTAATATTTTTTTGTAAGTTTGGTTTAAATGTAAAAACATATTTTTCCGGAATCCAACGAATAACTAAAGAAGACCGATCTCCAACTCCCACACTAACTGTTAATTCTTTTTTAAGTTTAGTTCTAAATAAAACCTCTTCAAAGAACGATAATGGAATAAATAAATAATGGTGGACAATTCACACAGCATTATCTAGCCCCAAGCTAAGCAGAGCTTGTGTTATGAGTTTTTTTATACATAGAAAACGACCAGAACACCCGTAACAAATACCTTCAGATCGTACAAATATTTGTCCCAAGGCGGGTATCGAACCCGCAACCTCCTGCGTCGCAGGTGGACCTTTGGTCACCGCGCCATAGAGAAATGGAGGGTGGAACCTACTTCCAATACCAATACAAAGTTTAAAAATTAAAACCTGGCGTCTTCATGGAATTACCAATAACCCTGTATTTCTACAAGTAAGAATTTGTTCTTAATCTTTAAAAATTAAAAAAAAACAGATAAGATCTATTACCTACGACTCAGGCACTCGTAGACCAAGTAGTCTATATTTAAACTAGCATTATAAAGAGGAAAGATTTGTTTGTTTGTTTGAATTGAATAGGCTCCGAAACTACAGGACCGTTTTGAAAAATTCTTTCACCATTACGATCCTACATTATCCCTGATGAACAGAGGCGATAGAATAAACCTATGCGAAGTCGGGGCGGACCGCTAGTTGCATAATAATATGACACAAATTTTAATCTGCGCGGAACACGCGAAAAATGAATGGAGGAAAAACAAAACTACCTGTAACAAATCAAAATGGCTATCTTCTATCTTCCGGATGGAAATAATTAATTTCCTAAGTAATTAACTGAATAATCTTAACATAATGGGTACATTTTGGCCAAGGCGCGCCTACAATGGCTCGTTGAATCCACAATTGTGGGAATATCCCAGCGTGAGTGAAACGCTGTTTTTGTTTACATTGCTTTTGAGGGTGGTCCAATATGTAAAAGGACAACGGACTTAAAACTACGTGACAACCTAACAATATATCAACAGCAAGAAAACTTATGTTTATGTATACTAAACAAACTTTCACAGAAGAGAGGTAGGGAGTTCATGGTAGAGTCATGTAGAGTTAATACTTTCATAGCCTAAGACGCAGAAGTCCTTCTGCGGGTCTGAGTCGCGGCGGGGCGGCGCGGCAGTGCGACATAACATAACATTTGAAACTTCATTATTTAATGCTATTTTGCCCTTTTTTGGGTTTTGTCAACTCCAGCTTCACTACTACTTACGTCTCCACCTATAAAAAGGAGATCACTAGCTCACATTTTTAGGGTTCCGTACCCAAAGGGTAAAAACAGGGGTCCTGTTTTATCCGTCTGTCCATCTGTCACCAGGCTGCATGTATCTTTCTTTGATATCGGTTAAAAAGCTTTCAACTCGATTGGATTACTGTCTATTAATGGACCTTGCAGTTACTTCCGAATGGCTATTTCGTTTCGATAATTATTGCTTTTGAAACAACGCTTTGAATGGCCACTTTTGGTTTTGCCTCGGGGTTTCTTACATGCAACAGTTAACGATAAAGTTTTATTTTGTTTTCATAATTACCTGGATGATTATCAACATCATCAATAGTAAGTTACTTGGCAAACCGCAATTCCCACTTTTAAAACGAATCTAAGGCTTAGATGCCAGATAATAATGAAAACAAAACAAAACATAAGTACAAAGGTTACCTTCGTAAGGTTAGTTAACTTTAATGTGCTCTTTCTCATCCTTAAAAACCTTTAAAATAATTAAATAAATAAAATTTATTCAAAGAAATAACTTCGCCTCACTTGCTGCTAAAGCTGTTTAAAATTACTTACTTATGTCCTAAATTTTTAACGTAAAATATATAAGGAATATCGCTATCGCTTTATACAATAGTTTGAAACTAGTATCGTACAAGGTATACAAATTCTTTGCTCGTCACCAGTTACGAAAAGCTAACCGCGGTTTCTTAAGAGTACAAAAAAGTATTTAATCGCAACTGGTATCGTACTAGTACAAAAAAGTTTTTAATCGCAACTGGTTACGAAGCTCCAGTTTCGTACGCGGCCGAAGGGAAAGTAACTCACGTAAATAGACAAAACATGAGTGTACTAAAACAAAAATAAATATAGAAAACTAAAAATTTTACCTGAACTAGGTAATCCTGTGTTCCAGGCGACTAGAGTGCTAATCATTATATAAAATAATCAATTATTATTACGATGAAGGCGTTTAGTATAGCAATGTTGTTTATTTTAAAAACAGTTTTAAGTATAATTTAGTTTTACTCAATGTAAGTTTAGTAGGTGCCTACCTACTTAACTTACATTGAGTAAAACTAGATTAATCACTATTCTAACTAGATTAACTTTATGTATAAAAATATAATTTATCTAAAAGCTGTATCGTCGAGGGATAGACATTGAAGTATACCCCTTAATTTTTTTACGATCTTTATAGTGAATTGCGTAAAAATTAATGTGTTACTGTGTGTCAGCTAGTGATATTACGTAGGCAGTTGTTTTTTTATGTTTATTTTTGCACTTTTAACAAAAAGTTCCATTACATCGTTTTATGCCTATCAAACCAAACTATGATAAGCAAGCAGATTTTTTTTTACAAGCAGATTATGCTATAACTTTTGTCACTGTCTTTTGATTTTTCTTGCTATTCTCATACCAGAGCTTCTATAATTTGTTTTTCGACAACCCAATCAATTTCCTCTGGGTGTCATCAAACCTTTGTAACCTTTTATTTCTGTACTGTTTTCTGTGTTTGTGTGGTACAATAAAGAATTATCTATCTATCTATCAAACTTATTAATAAAAGGAAGCATTCACCTCAACCTCGGGACGAGGATTCTGGCTGAAGGTCAGTAATTAACATACCAGAAGCAAGACCATTTACAAATAAGTACTGAACAACAAAAGTACTGGTCCTATAGGCATACAAAAGAGCACAAGGTAGGCAGGTCAGTTTTTGTACATCTGAAACGAATAATTTCGAATATCAAATATCAAAGTGCTTTATTTCCTTTAGACCTTACAGGACTCTTGGACACGTCACAAAATACAAATTACATATGTAAAACTAGGAAATAAAGCGATCACTTTGATTTTTTGTCCACTTCAATCTTTTTAAGGTAAAGTAAAGAAGCGAACAAGAGACCTTTACCTTGTTAGAATGTTAGTTTTCGAGTTGGAGCAAAAGTCGTCCCAAGATTTTATATCGTCTGAATCTGAAGTCAGACTTGCTTGTAAGGTGAAAAGAGATTAGTAGGATAGGAGAAGGTTACTAAATTTTTCCTCAATATTTTGTCTCTTTCTTCCTTATGGCACTATGCAGTAAGAGTCACTATTGCGACAACAGGCAACTCGCAGCTATAGTAGCTGTTTACATTATAAACTTCTTAAACTGTGCCACTGACGACAGATTGATTTGAACGTAAATTTAAAAAAAGGTCTTCAACTTAAAGCGCATACCCGACCCAAACTAGCGGCGCCACCTACTTTATCATATTTTTCCGTTTAACACAGGAAATTTCAAAAATCCATCGCACAGTTTCTGAGACCTATTATAAGATTTTTTAATGCCTCTGTAATAGTTTTATTCTATTTAGTTTAGGCAAGTTTTATTCTATTTAGTTTAGGCAGTGAATCGAAGTTGCCCTTGGTGGCCACCAAAATCTATTTTCTCTTCACCCTCTTTCGGCTTAGTACACATGTTTCGTGGCACCCTTTAATAATTAATAGGCGGAGCACGTGAGTCATATCATCCAGAAAGGTGGGCTCGGATCGTCATTCAGTGGGTGCCTAAGGATAGGCGACGACGATGCAACGCCAAGACAGGCAAAAGAGATGCTCTGGCGAGACAGGCCTATGAGACGCTCTGGCGAGACAGGCCTCTGATTCCTGGAAGAGTCTGGTGGAGACCCCAAACTCTTCCAGGAATCGCGTTAGCCTTTGCCCGGCAGCTGTGCAACATAGGGTAGATAACAATGATACCTACATAAAGGACTTTCAAAAGAATGCTAGGTCGACCACTGAGAGAGAACACGGACGGTATTCTGGTCAACGACTTCTAATACGACTTGTACAACAACAATGACGAATGACCACTGACAAGTTTCATTTTTCAAGCTTATTTCATTCATTTCTAACTCCATTTGTCACTGTTCCTTTTCACCATTGTATGACATGTCAGACCATACAAACAAATTACCTTATGGTGACCATTTTTAGTCATGAGCTATGCTTAGATAATCATTAATCACCTTTTTTAATAAATACTCATTGATTAGTTACCTACATACCAACAATTAGAGGTACGTACCTACCTTAATTTATTTTAGTTAAAAAAAAATATAAAAGCTGAAGACAAGGCGAAGCCTTGGCCCTCATTAGGGCAGGCCTATGTCCAGCCGTGGATAATCATCATCATCAGCCTATATTAGTCTGATGATGATGATAATTTTTTTTTTTAACGAAAATTGATCTCCTCGGGGTTTAAAATTCGGATTAATACACATGTTTCGTGGCACCCTGTTGGTATACATCGTCTGTGCTTTGCGGCCGTAGGTTTTGCGTCAAACCTAGATTCTCCTTTTATTTTTGACAGTGTCGATCTAGCTCGGTAGCCAGCCGCAAGTATATGAATGTACCCGCTTTATTTGTTATTACAAAAGCTCTTTATTGTTATTGTTGCTCAAATTGCAGGTTCTCACGCCTCGGGTCATCATGGCCTTGATTGGGCAAGTTACGAGATCATTCATCAGAAATTGGGTAACAGTTGCCTCAATTGTTGTAAAAAACAATTCATTCAGAAAATTAGAATGTAAGCTTCTTTTGTTCTGTCAAAACAAAAGACATACCTACTTCTTTTGTTTTGATAATTTTTGAAGGACTGCGTTTTCTTTGAGGGATTTGACAAATGGAGTGGTAGAAGAACAAGAAACATCATCACATCATTATCAGCTTATTCCACTGTTGCACATAGGCAAGAAAAATTATAATCTTTTAATACTCTTTTCTGCTGCATCATGTTGTAGGTTATTCGTATCGAACGAGATTCCCCAAAGAGAAAAAAACCACTCCGCGAGAATCCCTTTGACAAGAACTTATTGATTGATGCTTCATCGCGTCTGCAGAGAAATGGAAAAGTGGTAGCTATATCTTACCCAAGTAATAAATTCTTTAGATTAAAAGTTATAAGGAAAATAGCGACTCTATCAAACTTAAAAATAGAACACGCATCCTGACTACAGTTAAATGTTCAGCTTGATCAATATGGAAGACGCATCGTCCGAGGCTCGTACGCATAACAATAGCTTTACACAAGCGCAAAGTTCAACGCTCATATACACCTGCCAATTTTAGAAGACAATTTACTCCTTTAACGAGTTGCCAAGCAAGGTGCAGTGTAAATGTGGTTAATTTAGCGATTCTAGAGAAGCAGAGAAGAGTGGTGGAAGGCTAACGTTCTCCGCGGCCGTCCGGCTCAGTCGTTCGTTCACAACTGACCGATGCTACTCGTGTTCTTTTAATTTCCGAATTGTGTTGTGCCAGGATCAAGGATTCTTTTTTCAAGTGTGAGTCTCTTTTTTTAAGTCGCCTATTTTCAGCCAGCGATACTAAACGCTAAACTTTTTACGATTGCTTGAAAACTTTTTGTTTATATACCGGTTGTTATGTAGGTTGCTTATGTTTCAGCATAATCGAAAATGGTATGATTATAGTCATAGTCATACATTATGTCATACATTCTAGACAGTGAAAGTGGGAGAGTAGTTAGCGCAAAGATGTGAAAGACAGTACTAAATTTATTTCCTTATTGACCAGTACTTATCTAACCACTAGTTTTAACTTGTCAGTAACAGTGTAGAAAGTAGTCTACATTAGAAGTCTAAAGACTTCTTACGTGGCCTTAAAGTACTAATTCTCCATCTAAGAGCTCTCCGGAGAAAAGTTTTCACTTAAGCTGATTATAGTTTTTCCAAGAAGTTACCTATACGGAACAAGAATCTAGTATGTAAATTGTTAAGCCCAGCTGAGTCCATGTTTGTAGGTTTGTTTACGCGAAAGATATTTTTTTGACAACATGCATCACTAGAGTTTTGTGATAACAACAGCACTTAGTATGTAAAAATGCATTGGAATAAGTAAGCGATGCACTGCAATATGATAAAATTGGTGCATTTCGAATACATCTCGTTGTCGATTCAAAACGAGAGTAAAACATCTTCAACTGGATCAAGAACCTGTTTAATTTTAATAATACTTAAACGTGCAAAAGGTCAGTAACATATTGCATCCCTTTTATCCGGTCTCCTTTTTTTTGATAACCAAAAAAACACCTTTTTAATTCCAAATTCGAACCTTGATGAACCTATAAATAAAAAAAAAGTGTCAAACTTTATTGAAATCATTGTCTAACGCCTTGTTTACTAAGATCGAAACGTGTCGTTGTTTTTCTTTGTTTACCGTATTTTTCCCAAAACCTTCCTATACTTCTCCTCTTTATCGTAACTAAGCCTTTCCATCAATATAGGTACACATAAACATTCACATAAACATAGCAATCATACGATTCATAATATGTCGGTCGGTCACATATACCGGACGGATCAAATTGAAAAAGTTTCGCTCTCATTTGTCGTTATCGTCAACACAACTTTCACACAACTTGGGACCAACAGGGAATCACACAACTTAGTACCAATAGGGTATCTTATCCAATGATTATTCCAAAAGTTTTGTGGATTAGACGACTTCTTAGGAAAATAACTAATTCGTTAGGAAAATAACCTATTTTATGTGATTAAGAACATTGTTGAATAAATTCTTTTGATTGTTTAATTTTTATTTTGCATTCAACAATGCGTATGTTAGATTAAACATTATGTTTTTGTATTACATTAAAACAGATAAGGGATTTGTTTAAATCACCTAATTTTGAGGAAAAAAACTGGTTTTAAAATAAATTTGGTTCTTATGGTCTTACATTTTGTTTAATAAATGAAGTATAAAATATAAAAGGTAGGTAAATATTTTGTTTTCCACCTTTTGTTTTCTTTTGTTTCGCTTTGTGTGAGTTTATTGGTTCCTAAAAGAAGCTATAGGTAAATGAATCAAAGAGAAAAAGGTAAAAATCCTTGTCGACACCGAAGTGGTTCCTTAACCGAATACCTTATTCGGGTAAAACCCTTTCAGGAACCCCAAAAACATAAAGTTACCATGTCCTTAGATAACTTAATGAGAATTCCATCGCTTCCTGAGGCGAACATTGCTATTGTGTAAAAAAAATCGATTGGGCCTAAGCTAAAGATAAATAAATCAAAGAGAAAAAGGTAAAAATCCTTGTCGACACCGAAGTGGTTCCTTAACCGAATACCTTATTCGGGTAAAACCCTTTCAGGAACCCCAAAAACATAAAGTTACCTTGTCCTTAGATAACCTAATGAGAATTCCATCGCTTCCTGGGGCGACCCTTGCTATTGTGTAAAATAACGAGAAAAGGGATTAATAGCTGATGGTGCTTCTTAAAGTATGTTTACACAGTGCGAGTAAGCATGCGAGCAACACGTGAGGAGATTCTAGCGATCGATATCATCATCATCAGCCTATGTTAGTCCACAGCTGGACATAGTTCTACCCTAATAAGCGCTATAGCTGTCTTTAGCTTGATCCAGCATCGAAGGGGGCTTCGAGGCTTGGCCTCTTTACCCCGACTGCAACTCGAAGGGTGGCAACCCCTCGGTCCTTGGATCGCTCTTTTTGTCGTATTTATTACCGAGCTTTCTTCTGTTATTTTTTTTATGAGGCTGCATATGTTTTGTTTTTTTTTTGTTTCTGTTTAACTATTGTTACGCTGCTAGTACGGTAGACTGCCAGCAGCTGTCTACTGGTGACGTCAGCAGCTTGCACTGTGTAACCGGGCCTTTAGTCACTGTACACACCTTTTACTTCATACCAAGAGGTGAGCATAAAGTTGTCCCAACTACTTACACTAGAGTGTTATCTATAATGTAACCAGCAAGATAATTTTCATCAAATAATGTTGTATTTCATCACGTTAACTGAACAACTTTTACTCGACTAATTAATTAGTGACATAAGCCATAAGGTTGCCCTAAAAAAGTTTACTATTGCACATAAGGAGCCCGAGTTATCTACAGTACCTAATATTATAGAGAGGAAAGATTTGTGTGTATGTATGTAACGAATAAACTTAAAAACTACTGGACCGATTTCAAAAATTCTTTAACAATTACAAAGCTTCCTTTTCAGGGAGTGACATAGGCTATATTTTATCCCAGAATTCCCACGGGAACGGGAACTACGCGGGTGAAACCGCGAGGCGCTGCTAGTAAGGAGCTAGTAAGCTAGTAAAGAAATACAAATTACCTTTGATACCCACATCGCACATTCGTTCCCGTCGTAGACCGTAGACCCAAGATTCCCGTCTTGGGACAAATGTTTCTACGATCTGCAAATGTTTCTTCCTAGTGTTCTGTGTATTTTCTATGTAGGTATAATAAAATATATCTATTTATATAAACATATATGATATAATATCAGTCGCTTAGTACCCATAACACAAGCTCTGTTTAGCTTGTGGCTAGATTGTCCAGCATTATTTATTATTTAAGTTTGTCCAAATCTTTACCCATCCAGTCTAAAAAAACCCACATAATGTAACCTTTAGATGCGCGCAAAAGGTCAACAGGGCATCATTGTTACATTTTCTAGCCTAGAGTAAGTGCCTCTTTACCTTCAGATTAATGATATCGCGCTTTCGAAAACATTTTTCATCTTTTTTATTTTGGCAAAATCTCACGACGTCTCACAGATTCAGATTCAGATATTTATTGGCAACATAGTTACAGGTCTTGTCGTAAAACATTCTTACTCAAAGTATGATGTTAGCGCTAATGATTTAACTTACTGTTACTTATAACAATATTCATTAAAAAATAAAAATAATTAAATTAACAATAACATTACATCTTAAAAGATTTAATTTCATTAATAAATCAAAAAATCACACAAAAAAAACACAAAATTCACCGAGGGGGAAGGGGGTCGAAAAATCGCCAAAATCACCTCACGTAATTTATGGATGCCCCCTTTTAGGTGCAAACCTGCGATTTATCTTTAAAAACTTATTTCCAAACAAAACTAGCTGGAGTTTTAGATCCTTCATCTTCTTATTCCTTTACTAATTGTCAATTTCCGAGCTTTTTGAAGGTAGAGTAGGTCTCTACATACGCAATGTAGAGGTAGAGTAGGTCTCTACATACGCAATGGAACCCTACCCGCAATGTATTTTTATTTCTGCGCAGTATTATTGCTCTGCCATCAGTTTCCCAATTTATATTGCAAAGTTGACAGAGCTCTCGAATTTCACTGTTACAGTCGACAAACTAAACGAAAACAGGGTGATTCACGACCTTAATAAGTTATTGTTCTTTTAACGAACACCGCCTACATAGAAACGAGTAAATAAAACTAGGATATGTGTACAATCAACACCAAAAATCGATTAAAAAAACTCTTAAACTCGTATACGTCGTGTTGTTTCCCTATCCAATTGTATTATAAATTCGAAAGTAAATAATGTCTCGCGTTTATTTACCTTATTTTCCCGACATTGCGACAGGTTTACACACTGTCGTGAAACGTCGAGAAAAGAAGGTAAATAGACGCGATAATTCAATTCAATTTAAAACTTCTTTATCCAAGACATCCATTGATACAGTAAGTAAACTAGTGTTAGTAAAAAAAATCCTAGCTCTACAAACTATGTTAATTATGACAATGTTTTGCAAGCTTTACACTTGTACAAAAAAACTTTTAGCACTGACGTTAACAATTTAAACGCGATAATTACCCGTTAAATAGTATTGATCGCGTAGGTTTAAAAATAAATATGTCTCTCTGTCAGACAGACAGACATAGAGACCTTTTCACGAGGACGGCTTAACGGATCTCAATGAAATTTTGCAAAGAGATATGGGATGATATGAGTTAGGTTAGGAGATTAGCCGGGTAGGTACTTATTATAAATATTTCTTAGCTTTGACACATAACTAAGAGTTATTGGTTTTCTTTTGTTATCGAGAAAAAACTGTAAGTAATTGATAGATTTTTATAACTACAAGTGATAATAGAAGCTTTGCATTACATTCTTACCTTGTAGGTATGCATGCTTTTAGGCTTATTGTACAAAAAAATACATTGTAAATAAATATATAAAAAAACTAGCAATATTACTTAGTAACTTAACAAACATAACTAAGATAAGTTACTAAGTAATCTTGCGAAAAAACGTTTTTCGCGATATTACTTAGTTTTTTTATATATTTATTATATATTAGGGAAAGTTTGACCGTGGCCCGCGATTTTATTCGTTGACTGTACCTACAAATCAAAGTCAACATTAGTATAAGTCGTGTACACAAAGACAGTGATTGAAAATCTCATGTTGTTTCGCTTAGATCATTTGACAAATATGATCAAAAAAATCGAAATCTATTATTTGAGTTACGTATGTAATTTAATTTAGGTAAATATAATGTTTATCTTAGCGAGACACTTACATTTTCAATAGGATATTTGACTAAATTGAAAATAAGTTGCAAATTGGTTTAATCCTAGTCAGTGACAACGTAACAAAGCGTAATCAGGTGATTTTTAGGGTTCCGTACCCAAAGGGTAAAAACGGGACCCTATGACTAAGACTTCGCTGTCCGTCTGTCCGTCTGATGTTGAAATTTTCACAGATGATGTATTTCTGTTGCCGTTATAACAACAAATACTAAAAAACAGAATAAGTATAAAAAAATATCTAAGGGGACTCCCATACAGCAAACGTGATTTTTTTGTCGTTTTTATAGATAATGATACGGAACCCTTCGTGCGCGAGTCCGACTCGCACTTGGCCGGTTTTATTATAAAAAAATATCCCTATTTAGATAAAAAACGTGATTAAAATTACACATTTTTTGATAAATGATCACGTGACCGAAAACGCTCTGCGTTTGGTTGGGTGGTGACGTCACACCTATTACAGGTTACAGTGCGTGTTGTTCTTCTTGTTAAGTGTGGTGTGAGTGGTGTGACGTCATCGAGTCATGTCACCGGAGCCATGACAGAGATTATAGTTTTTTTTACTGATACGACTGGTCTTCAAGAAATAATAATTAGATTATGCATTATTTTTATCACACAATACGTTAGAATTATTTCCCAGTAGTAGTCAAGTAGCCTTTTCCAATCTATAACTACACGACTTACATAAAGACAGTTATTATTTTATTCAGGACTAGCTCTTGCCCGTGTGTACGTGTCGTAAAGGTAACCATAATCATCAGTGTTTGTTACGTCATTAACCTAAATTGCGTAAACCAACATTACCGAAAGTCGCAATACCAGTTTAGCAGTATGTATGAGAACGTAAGCATGTGCATGTGGGTAAGGTAGCCGAGTTCTAGAACATGTTTGCAATGGTAATCTTCGAATAGCCCTTAAATATACTGCCTGCATATCAAGCGGACACAGTATTCACCTGACTGTACTCAACAGCTTCAACAACTTGATGGTGTCCTAATCGACAGTAAAAGAATAATAATAAGAATCATGTATTTGCATAAAACATGAGTATTAACATGGTATGAGCATGCAATTATGTTAAAATATAGATTAAATAAGGTCCACATGTTTTGCCATTACTGGCGTGCAAATAGGAGAGGGCCCAGTGCAGATTTGTCACTAATGCGATATGTCTTTTCATAACTAAAAAGGTATAATAATGAATCATAAAAAAAATGTCAGATAAACTTAAAATTAATTATACATTCTAACTAATTGGTAGGTTCATAAAATCAAAATTTGTCAAGCAGAAAATCATTAACGCTATAATAACATTTTTCTATAAGTACATACTTGAGTCTATTTTTAAATACATTCGACGTAACAGAGTTATTGTTGTTTATACATTTTACAGCATGATTATATATTTTGGGTGCCATGCCTAAAACACTTTTCCGTGTAAGGGCAGTTTGTGATGGGTGCGTACAAAGTCTATTATCGGTATTGTTACGTCGGTTACGTACCACACCATCGGAGAAACTTTTAAATAAATGTTGGTTATTTTTTACAAACATAGTTACATTTAGAATATACAGAGCTACAGAGTAGAGTAAGAGTTTTTTAAAGTTTTTTTTTTTTAAATATTAAAATCAAAAGTGTCTGTTGGGTTGGGACACTGTGTCCTAATAAATTTTGACCGTATCGCCAGCAACTCATATTCAACGTGTATTAATCAAAGAAAAATACAGAATACAACTATCTATACATCTTTTTGGGATTTTCCAAATATTGATGCCGAGAATGAGAAGCCGTGTGGTGCCGGCTTAGAATTTGCATACCCCAATTCTTCCCATGGGTGTCGTAGGAGGCGACTAAGGGACATACACCAGAGGCAGCAGCGCCTCTTGCAGAAAAGATCTTCCTCCGAACTGCGGTCCCCAACCCGTATGTCCAGCACGGGGATTATGGGTTGTTGAGCTGGTGAGGATGCCAAAAATATTGTTAACAATCAATCTTCCATGCACAAGGCATTTGAGTACCATTTGTTATTTTGAAAGATTTTCTTTAGGCGCTGCGCAAACGTAGATACATTTTGCCGACACGGACACCATCACAGTGAACCGTAGTTGTTGTGTCCTGTAACTATGATCGGACAGAGTTGCCCGTTGCTACTACTGGTCACTGGTAACCGTAGTTACTGTCCGGCTCAGTACAATTGTAAGGAAATTTGTTAATGTTGCTTGTGTCTGACAACTTATAGTTTGCTGACACCGAACACTTTTTGATCGTCAATGAGTATGTTACGTTGGAACAACTGGACACACGTATGCGTAGGGAGTGGTTTCTTTCATAATATTCATCGGTTTCTTGTATGTGACACAAGACACAAAAGGGTCCAGGTTTGCGCAGCGCCTTAAACTCCCGCGATACATGCTTTGTCTAGTGTGGAGACCTCAGGAAAACTATACCTGAAATGTTGTTTTTTTTTTCATTTTCAAGCTCTACATAAAAAGTTTACTAGCGAAGAAAATTACGACTCAATAACAGAAATCGCGGGAAATTAGATAATAAAATACACTGCTTTACGCGCTAACTAGATGTATTTATCTATTTATACCTTTTCTGCGGGAAACTGCCGCGGTTTGGCGATTCTGTAAATTAAGTCTGAATTTTCGTAGTCTATTGATCAGGGAACCCTAAAATAACGTATCGATAAATACAAATCCTCTATGTCCGCTAACATTGTCCGCTATGTAAGCATAGAAACTTACGCATCATCGGGTCGTCAGTTTGGTAGCCGAACTCGGCCAGTGCGGCTATTCGCTGGTACATATACTAGCTATGCCCGTGGCTTTGCAGAATTGAGTTAATGACTACCTAGCTAGACCAATAAGTCGTGTGGATAAAGATTGACAATGAAAGCCTCAAGCTGATCTTTTAATCAAAACACTTTTCTTCTTGTCTATACTAATAACAAATTCTGTAAGCGGGGCCAGTCGACCAATTCAAAACATGCATTAGGTCAACTGGACTCGAGGGGCCAGTCCGAGCGGGGCCAGTCGACTAAAGAGCCTCAAATATGATCTAAGTGGGACAGCAAACTGTAATTTTCAATCCCAATCTATAACATCGCGACTTATACATATAAATTAATAAATAAATAATGCTGGACCTTTCACACAGCATTATCTAGCCCCAAGCTAAGCAGAGCTTGTGTTATGGGTACTAGATGACTGATATACATAATACTATACAATACACATATAGATATTTTTTATTATACACAGAAAACGACTAGAACACACGGAACAAATATCTGCAGATCGTACAAACATATTTTGTCCCGAGGCGGGCACTCAATAAACACTTAAGTAGGTTTAGGTTGTTGACCACACGTCCAATCCCACTGCCAAACAACAGAAAAACGAGCATTCAAATATAGGTACCCATGTTTGTATTTTTATAAAGTATATTATAACTCGTAAAAATTTTGTGCACAAAGGGCTGATTTCCAGCCAATTCGCGATCCGCGTGCGTTTGTCCCGCGTGATAGGAAACACTTAAAACTAGTAGTTCTACAAACAGTAGACCTCATGAGCACTTAACTTTTATCCAATAATTAATTATTGAACTTCTTTTTTATAACTACAGAAGTACTGGTATAATTATTGCGTACGATTTTCACATACGCATAATTCGAGTTTACAATTTCAATTTACAAAGGAAGTTTTTTTTCGTAGGTTTCGTATAAAGCACTATGTATCACTCGGGAGAAAGTGCGATTCCTACCTCGTGTGTTTTAAGGCCAAATACACACTCGGTAGAATCAGGCACGTTCTCGCCTCAATGAACAATGCACTACCATAAAAATTATAGTTAACCACTTAACTCAATCTCTTTTACGTTTGATCACGGAAAACGCGTGTAATGCCGCGGACGGAAACAAGTCAGTAGAAAATAAAAAAACAGAAATAATAAATACTAATATAGGGTTACATATTGATTCCTCTCTTCAATGGAGACCACAAATTGATGTTCTCGCAGGCAGACTTAGTTCAGCAGCCTATGCGGTTCGAACAATTAGATATATTGCCGATGTAGATACGGCTAGGTTAGTTTATTTCAGTTACTTCCATAGTATAATGTCTTATGGTATCTTGCTTTGGGGACGGGCAGCCGACATCCAGACTATCTTTGTTCTCCAAAAAAGGGATGTACGCGCAATTTATAAATTAAAGCCACGCGATTCTTTGAGGGATCTATTTAAAGACATAAATATTTTGACAGTAATATCGCAATACATCAATGAAAATCTAATGTATACGCACAAAAATAGAGATAGTTTTTTGAAAAAATGTGATGTTCACAACAGAAATACAAGAAATAAGAACAAACTACACATTCCATCATATAGATTACGAAAGGTAGGCAAATCATTTATAGGAAATTGCGTACGCTCCCTATTCGTAAATTTAAACAGTACATAAAACGAAGTCTTATCAAGAAGGCCTTTTACTCCATAGATGATTATATCAATGATGTTAATGCTTGGCCAGATGTCGCCCAGTTCCGCGCCGACAATAGTATTATGGGAGAACAATCTTAAGCTTAGTTTTATATAAATATTGACCTGTATCTAAATCACATCATATTTAGACATAGATAGGCAAATAATATTGTATTACATTTTAAGGATTATACAAACTTACTAGTGGTTTATTTTTCGCTTCTTCCACTAGTGGACAAAAATTGAAGCGAACAAAATCAATAACATTTTGTTTCTTGTTTGATAATTACTATTTATAAAGTTGTTGTTTATGTATAAAATTTGACTTGTCTAAGTGCTTTTTTGTAAGCCTAAAGAAATAAAGTTATTGACTTTTGACTTTGACAAAAAAATCGATTGAATAATCTAATTCCAAAGATAACGTCATTTCGACGACTAAGTCTTCGCTCGCTTTGCTCGCTCGGTCAGATATATGAAATTATCGTTTTTGGATGGCCCCGCACGTAGACCAGTTCCCCACGCGAGCGGAATTGTGTTTTTCTCGTTTTATAGACGGAACCCTTCGTGTGCGAGTCTGACTCGTACTTAACCGATTTCATTGTGTTGTGCTGACTTTATCGCAACCTTCGAAAGCTTTAAATTCCTGAAAATACCTATTAAACTAACGTATGAATATTTACGAAAATACACTGAATTCTGTAAGCGAGGAATCTCCACTCCGCCATTTTATCAGGAATACCACAGTTTTATTACAACTAACAAATAAATAAATGGTCATACACTAAACCAACTAGCTGACTTGACAGAGAACTTTCTTAACGAGAACACTGCACTTCACGATATCATGGTACGCCTTCTACTGCTCATCATAAACCTGTACTACTGCTCGGGTTTCCTCCCAGACGGGAACCTACTAGAAGACCCCCAGATGGAAACCCTGCCTCCTGACATTGTTGACCCTGGTGAGCCACTTTTCCTGACACCGTACATTGAAAATGGCGAAATCGAGGAAGCTCAGCGCCGCGCTCTGGTGAAATTACATGATCTCGAACACATCGAGAGCTACTCGGGACTCTTAACTGTCAACAAAACCTACAACACTAACCTTTTCTTCTGGTACTTTCCTGCCAATCAAACTAGCCCGTATCACAATTCAAAATCAGCAGAAGTGATTATATACCTGGCCAGCTCATTCTTCACTAATAATATCAACAGCCTGCACGGCCTGTTTCAAGAAAACGGTCCTATCAGGCTTGTACATGGGAAGTATGGTGTATATGCAGAAGAAAGGGAACCGTCTTTGAACAAGTACAGACACGTGATCTACATCGATCACACCCCCGGAATGGGATTCAGCTTCACCGAAGACTTACAAGGGTATCCTGACAGTTCCAAGAAAATCGGAGAGCTGCTCTACACAGCAACGCTCCAGATCTTCAAACTCTTTCCGGTCCTTCAAACAAAATATCTTTCCATCATGGGGGAGATGGTCGGAGCGAAATACGCCACGCAGTTGGCATATCTTATTGACGAAAAGAAGTCCACAGCAGATATCGATATTAAACTACAACGTATGTACCTCATTAGCCCTTGGATTGACCCGCTAAATCAAGTGGGGTACTATCACAAACACGCCTACGACGTCGGTCTCATCGATAGTGATATGGCTAACGTGGTTCTAGCCCTCCAGGAAAGGGTTCAGTCTCTCATATATCAGAAACAGTGGATCCGAGCGTTGTCGTTATTTATGGTTTTATACAGAGGATTGAGCAGAGCCACTGGTCGAGATTATTTGTCCAATTTATCAGAAAGTAAACCATATACGGATATTTCAACTTATTCCACCTTTTGGTTCTGGTTGAACGGAAGCCGCAGAAAGGCGCTGCATGTAGGAAGCCTAAAATACGAAGAAAACATGTCAGACTCAACTTATATAAGCTGGGTCATGATGAAAAAAGACCATATGCAATCAGTGCAGCATGAGCTCTATGTACTGGCAAGGAAAGGTTACTATATATTCTTGGCCAGTGGACCGCTTAGTATCGTTGTGCCCTTCAGAGCTATGTTTGAAACCATCAAAATCTTTGATGATCGGACCAATTTTGTAGGAAAAGGATGCCTTATAGACTTAGTGAATAGAACTTATCCAGCATATTTGTACATAGGAGCCCTTGAAAACAGCAATACTGTTGCAGTACTGCAACAGAAGGTGGGTAATTTTCCCTGGATCGACCAGCCCGAAATGACTTGGAGGGTTGTGGACTTTTTACATGACCTTAAGCTTAATCTAGACGATGAGAAGGACGGTTATAAATATGATTCACGTTCTGAAAGATTGATTCTAAAACTAAATACCGATAAAAAAGAAAAATTTAATAATAAATTTTGGGGATCCAACTAATACTGAATTTGCAGCTAGGTTCCTCTAAAGTCACATGAATTAAATTTTCTTATTGAAATCAACATTATTTTTACCTATCAGACTTTAAAAACTTTACATTCACGATGCCCATATAGAACGGAATCTATTGGTATACCACATATACCCATGTCCGCAGGGTATTATGGTATACCAATTGATTTATTGCACCAAATCTCACAGAAAAATGGAACGTCTCGATTACACGTCTATATCGAGTCTTTATACTATAGATAAACAAAACTCAGGTCTCTGTACGGTAGCACTGCAGGCCACAGTTCCAAGGTCAGTCGTGAATCTGGCATCGTCTTCGCTCGGCTTACGTCAGCGGCAGCAGCAGCTTTCACCGGCTCTTACGCCACGCTATCCATTGATGCAACTTGCGTGAGAGAATACGAGACCCGCGTGCGACAGATCGCTCTAATTGGTGCCGGTTGGAGAATACTTAGAAAAGATGAATGATTAGAATGGGCTCAAGAATCCGCTGTGATAATGAAAATCTTGCTTGCGATCGTTCAATAAGCCGATTTGGACATCGGCTTATTTTGGTAAAAACTGATGGATTTAACGATTCAAACGTAACAGTGGAACCCCCGATTGCCAAATGTGTTTAATTAAGGAGTTTTTTTTTGTGAAATTTGCTTTTTTTCGCCGGAAATAATTTTAGTTTGTGTTTAAAACTTCAATGTGATTCACACTAAAGTGGTCGATCATGGTTTCTGTTTTTATTTGTTTCATGCGCCTATTTCTTGTTTCCTCTGTTTGTTTCTTTTACTTTTACATTTCAATTTATGTATCATGTAAAAATCACTTAGTTGTTTACTTCACCTGTGTCATTAACTCGCACACGTATTGTTATCATTTATAAAATATAATTTAATAAGTAAGTAATAACCAACCTTCATATATTGTAAAGAGTGTGTCCATAGCCAGTGACGCGCTCTACGCTAAGTTAGGTGCTACGGAAGACCAGCGCTGCAGTGCTCCCGGAGCTCCTGCAGCACCCGCTGAGTGGCAGCCTTTTGGTCTCGCATTGTTTTATGATTAATTCTCTTTCATCACTGTATTTTCTTGTGTATAGTGAACCAATAAACATTTTCTTGTTCTTATTCATACATAATGTGGATGTCGATATCTATATACGTTATGTATTATACGTAAACGTGTATGACCTGAAAGCACCTTAATACTTTGAATGTGGCCAACGACTCAAATGACCATCTCCAGCTCCGTCAGGCGAAGACAGGGCAATAAATGCGAATTCAATTGCTTTGTTTGAGAAGAAAGCCTTCAAAGAATAGAATCTTTATTAACAAAGAAAATTACAATCAAATAATAGAATTAAATTAAAACAAATATTTACAATTATTCAATTGTTTCAATTGTAAATACTAGTTTGAATTTAATTCTATTATTAAGCCTTCATTGATTATTTTATCGGATAGTATGTACAGTAAGCCTATTAGAGTGGTTTTTCTTGGCAGCTTATAGAGTGTTTGCTCTTCAAGCAAAGCTATGCGCTGAGTTACTATTGCCTTTTTACATGCAGCAGGCTCACACACTTATTAGTTTGTACCTAACATTGTTTTTAATTTGAGCTATTATAGGTGAGGTCGAATACTGGTGATTTAAAGCTTAAAATTTGGTTTTAAACTTTGTGTTTGGACCACACCACCATTATCCCACTTATTGGGTACTTACCAGTAATATATCGCATTCACTGCCCTGTACAGGGTTTTTATAGGGTTGTATAGAGAACGAGTGTGCTACCAGAGGCCTTAGTCTGAGTTTATACAAAAAATATTCGATAAACGTAATCGAGAACCATTGATGTCTTCCACGAAAAAAGCTTAAAATGGTAGTAGACACAAACAAAGTCTAGCCAAAAAAATACGATAAATGAGTCTCATTTTCCTATTCGTATTAGCGCTATACGTGAAAGCACTAAAGTTGTAATTATGTTTGTCAACTCACACATACATAGATTCGTTTTTATCTTTGAAATCAAGAGAATTGTTGAGTGAGCGTGTTTTACCTCTATGATTGACGTGTTTGGGTTAGACTGGTACGCTCATAGGACGCAAAGGAAATACTTAGATTTGGTGCAAGTACCCAGTGAAATGTTTTCCCGCGTGTAGGTGCTTATTTTTCTTGAAGCACCAATTGAAGGCATTTCTGTGATCAAGCTATGTTGGAGGTGCTCTATTTACTTACTTTTATAACATCAATGCCGCAAACGTGACTACCGCTGGCATGTCAAAGTGCAACAAATCACTCAAAATCACTCGTAAACTATCATTGAACAACTAAGAAAGGATTGGATAGTTGTCAAACTACTAAGTATAAATAGTTCCTCTCGATCCGGTAGGTGCGCTACAAGGCGCTAAATGTATAGGAAGGACTCGAATTCGACGGAAGTATTGGAGAGATAATGCGTACCTCGTACTAGGGCCCCAGATGTCGTCCTGATAGAGGTTTACTGATAACGTAATCGTATAAAGGATTTATTTTCGAGATGAAGGAAAAAAGAGAACGGAGAACGTATCTATTTTTGGGTCATCTTGTTGTTTTATTGTATAATGTTTCTACTTATCTACGTATATTGTGTGTTGCAGAAATAAATTATTATCAATATGTCTTTCTTTTTTTACTACACAAACCTTTACCAACTCCTGTAGTTTTCGTTGTATTGTTGATTATCTAGATGTATTTCGGTACAAACAAGATAGGTTGGTACTTATTGTACGTATTATTAATAACAAGAATAATATAAGAAATTAATAAATCCCAAAAATTTACGATCCCGACGGGATTCGAACCCGCACCTTCCCCTTCAGCGCAGGGGTGCTCTTTTTCCAACTAAGCTACGTGATCTTATCTAGTCGGCCCGAAAATCTTTGGGAGTTCTTTCGGCACTTACGCCGTCAGCGCCACCTACAGAGGAAACAATGAAGTTATCCAATTCTGCTCAAAGACCAAATTTACATTTAGTTCTTTGACGAGAGGTTTTGCCGTTGCTTGATTCTAAGGTTTTTATTTATTATACTCTGGGTAATTTCTAAGAAATTAATAAATCCCAAAAATTTACGATCCCGACGGGATTCGAACCCGCACCTTCCCCTTCAGCGCAGGGGTGCTCTTTTTCCAACTAAGCTACGTGATCTTATCTAAATACATAATAGTATAATAGTTCGAATCCCGTCGGGATCGTAAATTTTTGGGATTTATTAATTTCTTAGAAATTACCCAGAGTATAATAAATAAAAACCTTAGAAGAATAATATAGCCTTTATTTCAAACTGTTACATTTTATATTATTTACAACATTTTAGAACACCTAGTTTGTTTGCCACTTGGCAGAGGCCTCCCCCAGCCTCCTTCATTACTCCATGTCCTGAGTTTTCCTCGTCCATGTCCTGCCTGCTCCTTTGACAAGCTCATCTGCCCATCGAGTGTAAGGTCTGACCTGATTCCTTTTCCCTTCTCGGGGAAACCATGTTGTTAGTTCTTTGCTCCATTTATCTGGTCCTATCATTATGTGGGCTGCCCAACTCCATTTGAGCTGTTTTACTTTGTCAGATATGTCATTTAGTTTTGTACTCTCTCTCTTAAGTGAGATTTTAATTTTCGTCAACGTAAAAAAAAAACTGAAATCAACGTAAATAATTTACGTAGTACCTACCGCTTATCTTTCAGTAATAGGTGCTGGGGTCCTATCCTGCTAAAATAATCGCTTCACTTTGTCAACTGTATCGTCTCGGAATAACGCCATTTTGGCAGGCGCATACCCGACTCAAACTAGCGCCGCCGCATTTAATGCCTCTGTAATAGTTTCATTCTATTTAGTTTAGGTAGAAAATCGAAAATAGATTTTGGTGGCCAGCAAGGGCAACTTCGATTCACTGCCTAAACTAAATAGAATAAAACTATTACAGCGGCATCAAAAAGAACTTATAATAGGTATTACAAACTGTGCGATGGATTTAAGGCTGTGGTATGGGTCAAACTAGCGCCGCCACTTATTTTATCTTATTATTGATTGATTTGCACAAAGGAAATTTCAAAAATCCATCGTACAGTTTGTGATACCTATTATAAGCTTATTTTTAATGCCTCTGTAATAGTTTTACTCTATATAGTTTAGCCAGAAAATCGAAAATAGATATTGGTGGCTACCAAGGGCAACTTCGATATTCTGCGTAAACCTAATAGACTAAAACTATTACAGAGGCATTAAAAAAAAGCTTATAAAAGGTATTACAAACTGTGCGATGGATTTTTGAAATTTCCTTTGTTCAGCGTAATAATAAGATAAAATAGGTGACGGCGCTAGTTTGACCCATACCACAGCCATAAGAAATTTCCTTTGCTAAACGGAATAAGCTAAAGTAGGTGGTGGCGCTAGTTTGGGTCGGGTATGCGTCTCAAATGAAATAAACTACAGATAGAGGAACGCGCGTTGAAAGTGTCAAGATTGAAACCATTCTATCAATGTATCCATGCAAATAGCACCAGCTATATCGAGATATAGTTTTTTGCATCTATAGACGATTTGCGACATTGTCATAGTAAAGCGTTTGATTATCAGAATTGGGCCACCGTACACATACATACCTACCTATCTGCTATAATGAAATGGTCAAAGCAATTTCCTCCTGAATTTCTCTGTTATTCAACTTCAGTTTCTGAAACATAGCCTCTATCTTTACCAGCATAAGATTTAAACTTCATCCACATTGCTTCAACGAGATTATCTCTAAATTGGCGTTTCAAAATAATCTTTATTACGTCTGATATAAGGTTTAATTTACTGTGCTATAAGAAAGGTTAGAATTTCATAGTGGTTCCTTTTGTTTCAGAGTTCCGTAAACCTGCAGAATGGCGAGCCATTGGACGGGGATGATTGGTGAGTAAAATAACATGATTTTATGACTTAAGTTTAAAACTAATCGAAACAGTCGTAAGTCGTAACATATGTATGTAACGTAACATATGCATAAACTATGCGTACAATCGATTTTGATCTGTAACAACTACGAAGTTAAGAACTATAGTCGAGTGCCGAGGGAGGCGGAGGAATCAATGTGTGTTATTTAATGTAGGTATAAGGTTAGGTGTAATACCGTTGAAGTTTTCATATCATTTACTAGTTTGGAAACGTTTTCTCTTATCTTGGAAACGTTTTAAGGTTATTTCTATCCCATGGAAACTGATTTATGGGATAAAAAGTAGCCTATATTTTAACAAAGACCTAGAACTACCTGTATGCAATTAAAACCCGATCCGTTCAGTAATTTTGGCGTGAAGACATCCATCCATCCATCCATTTAAACATCCAAAATTTCGCATTTATTATACTTGTTTCTGTCGTTTAAAATTACTTAGACCCGAGTTCACCAACAGATGGTTTTTAAAACAGTTTGTTTGACGTTTTTGACACAAATTTTCATTAAACGCCAAAGTTAACCGATAAAGCTGCTTAATTGTTCGATTATCTTTTGGTGAACACAGACGACATTAGGTATCCACATACACAGAAGGAATCTGCCTGCCCTCGTAACTTTATTTTTGTTCGTTTTCTGAACCACTGACGACGTAATCAAAGTCACGTTCCACCATCTTAGATTTTTTTGTTGTCTGTTAATACAGTTATTGAATTGATAAAATGTAACCAGTTAATAATATCAAAAAAGGGCCTAAAGTCAAACCGTCTAGCGCAAACGCATAAACGTTTTCTATGTCAGTCAACAATGACATAACCGAAACAATGGCAATTTGCAATAATTAGCAGGCAAATAGCTTGCATAGGAGTGTTAGCATTCTCTGTTCGGACATTAGCAGTAAAACTGTGTGACGAAATGATGAAAAGAGGAGGCTGATGATGCTGATGAAGAGTGATGAATGATGAATGATGAAGAAGTCTTGGATGATGTAAGTGGCGAATCATTTTGTAAAGAATAGGAGAAATGGTGGACGCATGGTAAGATATTGTAATCTACATACATGCCAAATAAAGTAATAAAATAAATAATGCTGGACTATTCACACAGCATTATCTAGCCCCAAGCTAAGCAGAGCTTGTGTTATGGGTACTAGATAACTGATACACATAATATTATACATTTCATAGATAGATATTTTTATTATACATAGAAAACGACCAGAGCACCCTGAACAAATGTCTGCAGATCGTACACACATTTGTCCCGAGGCGGGAATCGAACCCGCAACCTCCTGCGTCGCAGGCAGGCCTTCACCCACCGCACCACAGAGGTCGTCGAGTAGAGTGTGGGGTTTTTAGACCTTGCTCCGTTATTTTGTGGGTGTAAAGCTTTGTGATGAATTATTTTTGATGATGGTGTAAGAAATGCTTTATTATTGGATCCTTTTTGAAAATAAGGCGTTTTCTGGGCGAAAAAAAGTTTAAGGTTTTTGTTACAGTGCTTTGGGTATCTCTAAGAAATGAAATAAGTTCCCAAAAATTTCGGTTTCAGCGGGACTCGAACTCGCAAGAGGTCCCAAAGATTTTCGGTTGAACCGACTAAGGCTTAGTCGGCTTAACCGAAAATCTCCTCTTAAAAAAAACCTCTTACGGACTCCAACTAAGCCACGAAACCCTTAGTCACTAAGGGTTTCGTGGCTTAGTTTGTTAGAGCACACCCGTACTGAGGGTGGAGCGCGGGTTCGAGTCCCGCCGAAACCGAAAATTTTTGAAAACTTATTTCATTTCTTTGAAAAGATAAATAAGTAGTACTTATTTGCTTGAATATTTAGTAAGATGAATCCGTATGACATAGATTATCAACCTTTATCGTACCCAGCAGGGACTACAATGCTCTAAATATGGAAGCAAAATGATTGAATTCGTAACGTATTTAATGAGTTTATCTATACTCTTCAACGGATCTAGCTCGAAGATCCGTGCTCTAGTATTTCACGGCTGAAGGACTGTGCATTCACATTAACGTATTCAATGAGCCAGATTCCCGTAGCCTTCGACCTTAGGTGCTCTGAGTTCGTAGCATGAGTTGTACAGAGTTTACGAAAACTATATTTGTTCTGGTTTCTTCCCACACATTTAGCCCTGAAAAGTGCCCCGTATAAAAAGGATTGCTTTTCTTGATAGGTTAGGTAGATGCTTTACACGAAAGAAGTCCCCTAGACGCAGCGCTGTCGGCAGTGCGACCGAATGACTTTGAGTGAATAACGTAGAAAAAAATTAAGTCCAGTCAATGCCGCGGCACTTCTTCCGGTAAAATTTACTTTTAAGGTATCACAGCGATTTTCATACGAGATCTTCTTCTTCATTGTTTTGTGACTTTTTGACTATACGCTACAATTCTCTCAATAAGATTGTAGTTTTCGAATTATTTTGAATGATTCGTTGCATTTTAGCAGAATCTTTGACAGGTCAGCGCGGTAGTAAACGAAAACCTTTTTGTTTTCGTATTTTTCAAGCCCATACTAGCCACTCTGATATTTAGGTCTAGGCGTGTGTTTGCCTCGGCTCCGTGACATTCAAGTATCATGCCTTGTTTCCACTTCACTTTAAGTGGAGGTAAGAGATATTTATTGGACGCACTAAAGCCACCAAGCCTGCCGACAAGCCCGGCGGCGACTTCGTCGATGGCATATCAGTCATACGCCGAAATGTCGCCAAAAGTACCCTGGTAGATGTACCTAACCGATTAGGCCTAGATCTCCGTAGATACTTACGAGATCACCGTGGCAAAAAACGTCCTTAAAAACTCTATCGACAAAAAAAATACGATAAAAAATCATAAAAGTGCACTGTGTCTAGCTGATTAATAAGTATCTGAATCTTTTATCACTATTGTATCAATACCTCCGCGTAAACAGCACCGTACTATCCAGAACTTCGTTCATATAAAGATTCTTCGTGACGTTTCCGCGAGCGACGATACCGTTATTGTCATAGTAAAAAGATTGGTTAGCAGAATTGTGCCCCTGAAGAGTCGCGTCTATCAAAGTTCAACGAGTGGCAACGGCACTCTACTTTCGATAATACCTACATAGCTTTTGGCCTTTTGGTTGAGCAGTCGTAACTTTTAGTCCGACCTTAGATAAAAGTAAAAAAAGGGAGATGAGGCATTAACATCTCGAAAGTGTATGGTATACTCAAGTTAGGTCCAACTATGTTCCCTCACCTTAGTCATAGTCGGACCGCCGGCGCGCGGCGCGGCAGTGCGGGCGGTGGCGTTTGTCTTTCGCGTGCTTGCTACGATACGACGTATACTTTTGTGTGATTTCGACTAAAACACACGATAATGCCCTCGTGTTCGTTCACCAGGTGTACAAATAGCTCCAAAACAAAAAACAAAGCCCAAGGCGTCACATATTTTCACGGGTAAGTAGATACTCCAAACTTTAAATTTTCTGATAATTATCATGATTTCATTTTTGACATGGTACAGTTTTTGAGTGAGCGCTGGGAGAACGTACCTTATCTCCTTTTTTTACTTTTATTTGAGTCCGACGTTTAGTACGTAGAGCTTCGTTTGTCGTTATGTCGGTTCGCATGTCATTTAATTTAAATCCTTATATGCATAGAATTTCTATCGCTTTCAAAATCTGTCTTAAGAAGTTTTTTTTTTAATAAAACATATTATCGCACTCTTCACAACTTGTAAGTTGTCTTCAAGAACCGTATATAGAGAACCTGCATTAATAAGTTTTGTCTTTGTATAAAAATTATTTATACTTACGCTGTTGGCGTTCCCTTCTTTAAAAAATAATTAAAGGGTAGCATATCATAAATAACAAATACTTGCTAGATGACCTATGTTTTCAGTAACAACCAGCGATAACGGCAGACCATTTGTCTTTTCCCTGATAATTCTCTGACACTAATGGAAACGAATGTGTTAATTTACACGCCCCTATTTCACCCCGTCAGGGTGGTTTAATTGTGAAAACGGGTATTTTCCACTTCCACTGCTATTTATAATACTACACCTCTTTACTGTTGCCAGACTCTATAGTTATTCCACTCTCTTAATTGCTGTTTGGTAGTTCGACTAACAATCAAAATTAAATAGTCATGTCCTAATGATTAACCTATGGGTTAAAATCGAATTATTATAATGATTCGATTTTTTATGACAATCGATTTTGCTCGATTCTGTTACCTACTTTTGCATAGGGCGTGGATTAGGGCTTCCAATACCGGGATCCCGGTATCAGCCAATACCGGGATCCCGGACTTTTTTTCGAGATTTTTAATACCGGTATTGAAATGTTCATAACCGGGATCCCGGTATTAGTGATTTTATTTTAATTTTAGTACAAAACACAAAATGCGCCAAAGGCGTGGAGCGGGAGTTTGGTGGTGCTCTTTTTTAAGAAGGGAGATAAAACCCTTCTTAAGAATTACAGACCCATCACACTCCTGAGTCACGTCTATAAGCTCTTCTCACGAGTCATCACGAACCGTCTCGCCAGGAGACTCGACGAATTCCAGCCACCGGAACAGGCCGGGTTTCGCGGAGGATATGGCACCATAGACCACATACACACAGTGAGGCAGATTATACAGAAGTCCGAAGAGTATAATCAGCCCTTGTGTCTGGCCTTTGTGGACTATGAAAAGGCCTTTGACTCTGTCGAAACCTGGTCGGTTCTGGAATCCTTACAGCGATGCCAAGTAGACTATCGTTATATCGAGGTGCTGAGATGTCTTTATGAGGCCGCCACCATGAGTGTCCAAGTACAGGGCCAGCAGTCTAAACCTATCCAACTGCGCAGAGGAGTGAGACAGGGGGATGTCATATCCCCGAAACTGTTCACAAGCGCGTTGGAAGATGTGTTTAAGACGCTGGACTGGAAAGGTAAGGGCATCAACATAAATGGCGGTTACATCTCACACCTGCGATTCGCTGATGACATAGTCTTAATGGCGGAGTCGCTGGAGGAGCTGAACCAGATGCTGGACGGCCTAGCTTCAGCCTCGCGACGTATCGGTCTAGGGATGAACTTGGATAAAACCAAGGTCATGATCAATGGCCTCATTGATCCGGGACCGGTCGTCGTACATGGCCACCTTCTCGAAATTGTTTCCGAGTACACTTACCTAGGGCAGATTCTGCAGTTTGGTAAAAACAATTTCGAGAAGGAGGCCAGGAGGAGGATCCAGCTAGGTTGGGCAGCGTTTGGGAAACTACGTCGAGTCTTCTCGTCATCCATACCGCAATGCTTGAAAACGAAAGTTTTCAATCAGTGCGTCCTACCCGTCATGACTTACGGAGCTGAGACGTGGACACTCACGGTAGGGCTTGTCCACCAGTTTAAAGTCGCCCAGCGAGCTATGGAGAGAGCTATGCTCGGAGTTTCTCTGAAGGATAGGATTCGCAACGAGTACATCCGACAGAGAACCAAGGTTGTCGACATAGCTCAAAGGATTAGCAAGCTGAAGTGGCAGTAGGCTGGCCATATCGCGAGAAGAACCGACAACCGCTGGGGTAAACGTGTTCTTGAGTGGAGACCGCGACTCGGCAAACGTAGTGTAGGACGCCCTCCGACCAGGTGGGATGACGATTTGCGAAAGACTGCTGGCAGATGCTGGATGCGGCAAGCTGAAGACAGGGCGCTATGGCGCTCATTAGGGGAGGCCTATGTCCAGCAGTGGACTGATATAGGCTGATGATGATGATGAAACACAAAATAGGTAATAAACTATCACTACCGCACATAGACATTTTTATCCATTTATTTATTTTGGAATATTTTAAATCGGACTTCCTGTAAGTCCCACGTTGCTCTAAGTTTTAAGTACAGTGCGGAAGGCGGTGGCGCCCGCCAGGGGTGAGGGGAAATTCCCTATATGCCCCGGCCGCTCCGCCTCCCCTCAGGTCCTCGCTCATGCAACGCGAAGCTGTTAAGTCTGTCATGGTCAACGTCGTTCAAGCTAAAACTCAAAAGAAGACGGCTAAACGGCAAGATTCTTCTAGCACTGTAATTGATATTGATTCTATTGTACGCGTTGAAATGGGATGGGTGTTTATGATAGTATTGGATGGAGGTGGCCGAGAAATGTATCTTGATATGGCTTATAATTATTTGTTATGCATTCCGCCAACAAGTGTAAAAGCGGAAAGAGCGTTTTCCTCAGTCACATATTTATGCAATCGATTAAGAAGTTCGCTCTCTGATAAAAGCCTAGATGCTCTTTCTTTCCTTAGAACGCAATTTCAGGAAGAAAGAGCCGCAGCCCAATGATATCGTGCTTGATGTGACAGTAAAATTGTGATTTAAGCTTTTTTTAATCATTAGATTTTTATTAAGTATGTTTATTTTTTGTAATTGTAAACCAAAGTACTCGTATAAATAGGTATAAAAATTATATTATTGAGATGTCTTTTGTTGGCTAGATATTATGTGTTGATTTCTAATTTAAAGTAGATTTTTTTTTCAATACCGGGATCCCGGAATCCCGGTATTTAGAAAAAATCATTCGGTATTAATACCGGTATTGAAAAAATCCGGTATTCGAAAGCCCTAGCGTGGATATTATGTGACTTAACGTGAATAGGAACTGGTTTAATCATACAAAATTGTTTTCTTTAAGAATCCATAAGGCGTGTATCCTTAGGTAGAGCGCAGACGGGTTCGTGGGTTAGGCCCCCGGTGTGTGACGCCCCCGTGGTGGACGCACCCGATTTCGTTTTAGTGCGATAAAATGTATTAGTTGAGTGAGTGAGAGTTCAAGTGAGGAAAATCTGTCTTAAAACTATCGCGACTCAAGTCTGCGCTCAGTCTTATACCATTATTTCGTGAAATGTGCATACTGTGAGAGCGGGACAGAGTAGAGCGACGTGCCAAAATCAAGTTCTGGCTTATTATCTACTAATTATTTAAAATGAAATGAAATAGCATGAAATAGGAAAACTAAATGATTACTCTAATAAAACATTAGTCTGGCTAAATCCAAAAAAATAATGTGGTGTGGTCGATAATTTAGAGCATTTCCATTGTAACCGTTTTTTATGCGATTTTCGTTTTATTAATGAAACCAGTTCATTTTCATAAATTCTATTCGATTACTCGTCTTCTACAGGTTTTTTCCCTACTATCGTCTTTTTTTATCCGAATATTTACGTTGGTTACCTACCATAAAAATAAGTGTTTAAAAATACACATTTTGGTTGATTTTTGCATAAATTTTACTCTGATCCTTTTGTGAGAAAAAAATAAATAAAAACCTACAGTAAGCGTTACGTTCAAAATTATTCTAAAAATAATTAAGCAATTCTGTATCAAAATCTAAAATTATTAATTCTTGACTCCGTTTCTACAGCTATTTTTGCCATAGTAACAACAAAATAATTTTTTATGATGAGAAGTCTAACAGATGAAGGCTTCAAATAATTTATTATTCATAAACTTAATGAACCTTTAATAACCTGACTCGAATAAAATTACAATTATGAGCAAAAGCGAGTAGCAACCGAATAAAATAAACATCTTGAATACCTCTTGTTTATTATAGCTGTTTTAATAACTATCCAATCCTTTTTAACCGACGAAAACAAAAGACGATGTGGTTCTGTTCGACAGAATGTATTTTTAGGGTTTCGAGATCGGTTTCGAAACCCCTATGATCTCGCTCTCGGTCCGTCCGTAGTATTTCATGAATATCTCAGTAACTACTGCAGGTATTAACTTAAAAATTGAAATAATAATATAATGATATAACATTCCGTGTTGTCCGTGATTAATGATTTAAAAAAAAATTAAAACTGAAAATTTTCTGTACAAATTGTGATGTTGAAATTTCAAAAAAGACCTATGGGGGCAAATGGGGTATCAAATGAAAGTTATCGGTTTGTACATTTCAAAACAGTTTTTAATATTTCTGTAAGTTTCATAATAAAATACGAAATATTTTTAAAATAGTCGAAAAATTTACATATATACATAACTGGAAAAATTTCGAAACCCTCTGCCGCGAGTTACACTTGCACTTGAATGATCTTGTTTTATGTATGTCCGTCGATTTCACCGTCAATATACAGGGTTATTGGTAAATTAGTGACAATACGTGAACTGCAGGTCCTGCCCATCATCACAAACACGTTCGTGAATGCGCCAAGTCTAAATTCTAAAAAAAAAAAAAAAATCACCTCTGATACTAAATGAAAAAACATCTTTGTCTGGATCCCAACGAGTTACTTTAGACCGATCTTTCACTCTCATATCTTCTCTTAATTCAGGACAGAGCTGTTTTTAAGTTGAGTTTCAAGTAAAACCTCTCTAACGAACGATTATTGAATTGCGGGGGGGGTACCTACCCATTACCAATACCAAAATAAAGAATAAGACCTGGCATCTTCACAAACGTGTTTGTGATGATGGGCTGAACCTACAGTTCACGTATTGTCACTAATTTACCAATAACCTTGTATAAATATTATTATTAAAAATCATTCGAACATACAAACTTTCGCTTTTATTACTACTGAGATACAGTTTGATGATTTGAAATATTGTACTTCAGTATGTACTCCAAATTCTGACTCTACGTAAACGGAATCTATTATTATTCTGCCACAAAAACCAGGCAATTTTCCAAATGCCTATCTTATTCTAGTTTCCCTTCAACACGTATAACCAAGGGCTCTTTTGAATTCAGTGCGTGCGACCTACGAGTTTTTAATATTCATTGTTTAACCCCGTTGGAGGCATTAATGCTTTCCAAGTTTATCATTTTGTCTCTACGCTCGCACTTACAAATAAAAATTAATTAATTAATAATGCTGGACAATACACAACACCATCTAGCCCCAAGCTAAGGAGAGCTTTGTCATGTAATGTCTTCTAATAATGTCCAAAGAGAAAAATATAAAGTCCATGTGATACGTAGGTCGGAGTAGGTACTTTATTTGTTCACTTGTGGGGTAATTGGGTAATGTCAGTTGCAATTAGAGCTCCGAAACACAGACACAAGGCTAGGGCTTCTGGCTACAAAAATCACGAGACCGTTTCTACATGGTTACAGGACTTTCTAGTACTTTCTGATAAGTGATTGAACCAGGATTCCACTTAGCTGAATCCATAGTATTAAAAGTTCCGCGGCTGATTCTCCATTTTTCTTCTACGGCAATCAAAAGACTCTGGCGTTCCGCATAGACAATAAGCGCATTGCAAGATCAATAGGGAGGATCTACGTACAGGACGAAAAATAAAAAAAAAATCAATATGGAACCTTTTTTCTTTAGGCTTACAAAATAAGCACTTAGACAAGTCAAATTTTATACATAAAAAGTTTTATAAATAGTAATCATTATCAAATAAGAAACATAATGTTATTGATTTTGTACGCTTCAATTTTTTGTCCACTAGTGGAAGAAATGAAAAATAACACATTCACTGCGAATGGCTACCATCAATTTGATTCCGTCTTTTACAAAAATAACATCTTTTTACTCGATACATTTGAAAGCATGTACACGGTACAGTAATATTAATGTTTTTATCTGTAGGAATAACAACATAAAATAATAATAACAAATAATAACTGACATTATCCTATGCCTATTTGTTTGAACAAATCTCCGAAACGGCTGAAGCCATTTTGACAGGACTTTCAATGATAGCTGATGTTATAGCGGGTAACTTATGCTATTTTTATTTAAGACTATCGGTCTGCCCCGGCTTTGCACATCAATAAAATTAGTATAGAAAAAGAAATATGATTCTTCGCAAAAAATAGTACTTACGAAAAGGTGAATAATACTTGGGCCAAGCCGCGGTGATAACAAGTGTCATAAGGGAATCTTGTTTTGACGATCCAAAGAGTTATCTTTTAATATCTTTCTGTAGAAAGCGCGTTTACTTTATCAGGATATCGTGAACAAAGAAATGAATCCGACGCTGATGCGCAAAAACCTGCGCTTTCAACTTTCGTTACATCGTGGGAAGTCGATGACGCAAAACGTGAGAGAAAATAAGAATGGGTACATAGGTAATTTTTATTCGAGGAATAGGTATGTTATGTTTCGAATGGTATTCTACACATTTATAACTCTTTTACATAACTGCTTATACCTAGATACATTAATATCAAGTTTTTTTTCAAAATCTCACATGTCTGAAATTTGCTGTGCAAAAAAAAACTTGGAAAATGTGCAAAAAAATGTGTTACGTGTGAAATGCTGGGTGAAACTTAATTAATTAAATTAAAATATTATAAATTATTATTAGGGTTCCGTACCTCAAAAGGAACCCTTACAGGATCACTTTTTTTCCAAGGTAAGCACAAAACACCTCCCGTTGACCTAGAATCACGATATTTGACGAGAAGCAAGGTTTTATAGCACACATAAAAAAAAATGCAAAACGATAACTTTTTTGTTTATTCTCTAATTTTTTTTTATTCTCGCCATGTACAAAACCATACTTTCCTTTGACCTAGAATCATAAAACTTGCCAAGAATCAAGGTCTTATAGTACAAGTAAAGAGAAAAATCCGAAAATTTAACAATATTTATATATACAGGGTGTGTCAAGACCACTACCGAAAACAAAGGGGGGTGGTGCAGCACCCCAAAACAAAACGAATAAAAAAAACCGTTGTCCGAAAAAAAAATTCTAGCGGGAGATATGAATTTTTAAAGATTTTTATTTGTTTTGCTAGCCAGCAATGTACACGTAAGTTTACAAGTGCCGTAAGTTAGTACCTAATAGGTATGTACGTTCTTAGTCTTACCTAATTCCGGTGCAGTCTCGGTCGAATCAGAAATGGCACGAACTGCGCTCCTCCTCGTTCATGGCACAGCTGAGCACGTCTGATTGTGGACCGATGAACACGATCCAGGAATGTAGGATCCTCGGCGCTTCTCGCATTTACTCCAGCATTTTCGCTGCAGTCCGCGTACCTACTCGAAGGTTTCTCCTAGCAAAGTCCAAGACCTGTTCTTGCACCTGAACACCTACCCCTCTGCCACCCCCGTGCCTTTGGGGCGTAATACGTTCATTATTCAGGACCCTTTGATATGCAGCCGTGAAGACTTTAGCATCAGACGGATGTGTCTGATTGGGGTACCTATCCCGGTAAATGCGCAAGGCTCGTGACGCATTTCCTTTCACTTCACCATAACACATTAGCAACTGTCCATACTCCCTCGCACTAAACATAATAAACTCGTAAACAAAACACTAACATAATTAAAGACCTAGTACTCTAAGACTAACGATTAATGAAATAAAAACACACCAAAACTAACTGAAAACTAAACTAAACTGCCTAATACCTAATTAGAAAAACTCATAAAACAGAAGAAAAACACGAACGTATTGCAATTTTTATGCACCGCGCAAGTGTTCACTGCGAATAATGAACACGTACTAAAAACAAAATGAATCAAAAGATTAGTGAAATTAGGTAAATAATGTCCTTTTAAAAAAGCCGAAAAACGCCGAACGACATTGCTCTGTCATAATCTCTTATGATTATGTGTCTTATTGATACAATCATATGATTCCACAGAACAGAAAAGTAAGTGGAAGTGCTAAGTGGGCGTGGCACGCGTGTCACAATTAAGCGTAGTTACGCTTAACTGATCTCAGTCGTGTTCTAACATCGCTTTGAATTGCTTGTCTCGCGACAAATTCATTTTTCCGAAGCTATGCCGTATTGTTCCATTTTGGAATGTAAAAATGATAGTAGGCGAAAAAATCTTAAAACCGGAGGTGTTTCATACCATCGGTAAGTAGGATTTTAATTGTTTTCTCCTAAAGTTTCAATTTATTTCAATTTACAAATAATTTATTACAACGGTTAGTCAAAATCAACCTTAAGCAATTATGATAAAGTTGATTTTGGATTGTGTCTATTCACTTCGTTCTCGAAAGTTCTTCGCTACTCGATTAGTGATGTAGTCAAGCAAATCGGCTGTTGATTTTATCGATTAATATCGATACAAGAAAATAAATATTTTAATGTGATTTTAATGTTGAATCGATTATTTACTTAGCAAAAAACATTCTTTATTGGAAAAGAAAACTACAATAAATTAATAAAACCAACTAAAAACTAGTCTTTACAATTGCAACAATTGAGCTAACTGTTGTAGCAGACTGTTGTAAAGAATCTACAAGAATGATTGGTTTATTTAGTAGTAGCTTCTGCCCGCGGCTTCGCACGCCTTTTGTTGGGATAAAAGTGTGCTACTCTCCATTCTTTCAATTAACTCTATGCCAAAAATAAAGGCGATTGGTTACTAAGTTAGGGTGTGAAGAAAGGACAAACTTTCGAATTTATAACATAAGTTAGGATTTACAAACCAAGGAGAAGTAGTTCAATATGCTTTATACAGGGTGGAAAGAATCTATGGGCCCTGGAGGGGAACTACCTTAAATCCTTTAGCTAGCTCATTTAACTGAAAGGACCCTTTATTTTTAAAAAGAAACATAATTGCATTCAAAGATTTTCTAAAAATTCCTTGTCTCACCTGGGAACCAACCAACTAAAAATTAAAAAAATAAACCCTCGCTATTTTATTATGCGAATCAGTAGGATTATTGTTCAGGATAAAAATTGTCAAATAAACATTGGACCTTTCACTCATCTGTTGTATAGGATACCCATGAAATCGAATATTTATTACATATTCTTTATTAACAATACCTAGTATTGTTCACTTGTAACAAGTAAATGACACGTTATAATTTTCTTATCTCTAACATCCAAAGACATCGTTATGATGAAGAGGCTTGCTAATGTTATTAATTGGAAGGTACCTTGTTGCACACTTCGATAAGAAAATCGTTAAATGGTAATAATAAACCTATGCACAATTCCTTCTTACATGAGGCGTTCTGACAAAAACTTTAAAAACGGAGTGTGTTTTTTATCAACTTGCGGCAACAAATTTGAATTTCGAACGATAACTTTCATCATTTTTAGGGTTCCGTACCCAAAAGGTAAAACGAGACCCTATAGCTAAAATTCCGCTGTCCGTCCGTCTGTTTGTCTATCCGTCTGTCACCAGGCTGTATCCGTAACCGTGATAGTAAAGAAAAAAAGTAGCCTATGTTTGATTCCAAGATTAAAATTACCTGTATGCAAAATTTCAGACCGATCCGTTCAGTAGTTTTGGCATGAAGAGGTAACAAACATCCATCCATCCATACATCCAGACATCCATCCAAACTTTCGCATTTATAATATTAGTGTGATTTTTCACTGGTCAACATCTGTCTACTTAAAAAAATGTTTCATATTTTGTGTTTGTATCTATTGATGATAAAATAAAATGAATATTATTTTTCACTTTTTGATTACTTATAAGACATTATTTCTTTTTATCCTGAACAATAATCCTACTGATTCACATAGTAAAATAGCAAGGGTTTATTTTTTAAATTTTTAGTTGGTTCGATTCCCAGGTGAGACAAGGAATTTTTAGAAAATTTTTGAATGCAATTATGTTTCTTTTTAAAAATAAAGGAATGTTTCCTTTCAGTTAAATGAGCTAGCTAAAGGATTTAAGGTAGTTCCCCTCCAGGGCCCATAGATTCTTTCCACCCTGTATATTCACGATTGCTCGGAATGAAACCGAGGCATGGAATCGAAAACAGATACGCACGAAATTCAAATATTACGCGCGAAATCAGAAAAAGAAGTTTTCCATAAAAAGTAAAAAAAAATCTATAAGCCCATGTTTTGACAAATTTAGATTTATAGCTTCTATTTGAGCAATTATTATTAAAGGAGTTTTTACTACTAAAAATCAACATAAATTTACCTGTTGCTCCATTAATTTTCTTTATTGTAATATGGGTTCATAGAAATATATGTCTACGACTTCTTTTCTGGTAGTTTAATTCCTTGCAGACCGCAGAAAATTAAAAAAACCGATAAAATATTTGAATTTCGCGCGTAATATTTGAATTTCGCGCGTATGTCTTCTCGATTCCGAGGCTCGGTTTCATTCGGAGCAATCGTGAATAGCCCTGCTGGTGCAGCCTTAATCGAGTAGCAGTAGATCTGCGAACTATCAATCGAATATCAATCTTATACTTAACGAAATTAGGTTTATAATAACTATCACGGAGAATACCGCCATCTATGGTCAAGTAGCGGAATTAACTCGTCAGGCGAATGTTTGGTGAGTATAGATCGTAAATACGTTCTGCTGCTAAAGTAAAATGAATCTTATTGAGTAGATTTCAAGGTTTATTTCCAAATCTTTGACGTTGGCTAGTTTTGACTGAACTTGAAACTACCAATCAAACGAATTGTTTCTTTGTATTGTATTATATGATTAGGAGTTTATTTGTGTGAGTTTGGCGACATCGGTTCCCGTAGTAATTTTGTTGCATTGCACTTCCACTTACTTTTCTGTTCTGTGTATGATTCAGTTTCCTTTTACACTACATTTTTCTTTGACAAAATGTAGGCCGACACAGTTGATGCCTACTACCTATTTGTAATTAGGGTTCAGTACTTAACGGGTGCTAACGGGACCCTATTATAAAACCTCGGCTGTCTGTCGTCTGTTCGTGGTGTAAATTTTTTCAGCGAATTACAAAGAATAGAACTACGGACAAGTGCGGTATTTTTCCGTAACTTTTATGTTTTGTAAAAAGCAGGTAAAAATACCATAAAATAATTTGAATTTCGCGCCAACCGGCGACGATCACCCTTATTCCGCAGAAGCTCAAGTTTGTGATCAAGTGATCGATCACCCATCGATCTAAATAAAATTCAGGAGATAACTAACTACTAGCCTATAAGTAGGTACCTATCTTATTTCTTACGAGATAGATAAAATAGGTACCACTCATGATGGTTGGTATGTTTAGAATTACCTTGCAGTAACATCGTTTAAAATAAAGCTACGGAACCAATTTGTTAAAGTAAATAAAATTTGCTCAAATTGTCGGTAAAAGTCAAAGGCGTTACACGTGCGTCCGCGGCCTTTGTCGGAAAGTTTGGAGAGGTGCCGCTGCGCCGCGCGCGTGTCAAAGGAAAGCCGAACTAGGTATCTATTCTCTAGGCAGGACGATGACCTCAGAAAATAAACGCGGGTCTGTCAGCTGTTCTTAACAAAAGTGGATACTTATTTCAGACAGATTAAATGTACCTATTTTAAATTTTGATGTTTCTAATCAATTCTTGGTATGCTTTCAAGGTCATGGCCGCGAATTAAATCGTAACCGCGCGCGTGTCAAAGGAAAGTCTAACTACCTATTCTCTAGGCAGGACGATGACCTCTAAAAATAAACGCGGGTCTGTCAGCTGTTCTTAACAAAAGTAGGCACTTATTTTAGACAGATTAAAAAATTAAAATGTACAGATTAAAATGTATTTTAAATTTTGATGTTTCTAATCAATTCTTGGCATGCTTTCAAGGTCATGGCCGCGAATTATATCGTAGCCGCGCGCTTGTCAAAGGAAAGCCGAACTACCTATTCTCTAGGCAGGACGATGACCTCTAAAAATAAACGCGGGTCTGTCAGCTGTTTTTAACAAATGTAGGTACCTATTTATTTTAGACAGATTAAAATGTATTTAAATTTGTATGTGTCTAATGAATTCTAGGTATGCTTTCAAGGTCATGGCCGAGAATTAAATCGTAGGTAGTATGTACCTACCTACTAACTATTTATTGAAAAGATAAGTTCGTAGGCGCGGAACTTTCACGTGTCGGTAGGGTAATAACCGCGCCCGCGCGGATAGGGACCTATTTGGCTGTGCGGTGCGGTTGGTGTTTTGCAATACATTGCTGCTTTTTTTATTTTATTAATTTTTTGCTTATTTAAATTACTTATTTAGGTAGATATGTTCTTATAGTGTTGTGCTATGGGTATGTACCTAGAAAAAAAAATTAAAAAAAATTGATGGGTCGACATATTTTTCGCGTTTTTTTTTCGCTAAATATTTTCAAAATCATGGTCTGATTGCACCCCCCCAGTTTTCGGTAGTAGTCTTGACACACCCTGTACAATAGTTTTTTCATAATACATATTATTATAATACATAAGCAAATAAAAAAATATGAAATACCTTCTTATAAATCTGCTTCCTCCACCTCCCCGATGCCTAGCAAACACACCCCAAGCAAGCGGTAACAAACCTCTCCACATTTATACCAATTACCTAATACACTTGGATCTATAATCCAAGATATTTTATGTCAACAAAGATACTAGTGAATGAAACTTAACAAAAACTGATAATAATAACAGATACCTACAAGATAACCACTAAAAACACAAACTCCAACAAGGCGTAAATATGAAAACGCAGCAAACAAAATCGAGTTTGAAAACAAACGACAGGCGAATGACAATAAATTTTCAAAACGCTTTGTTCCTCCTATGGTACCCGTATAATAAAAAACAAATAATAATATAAATATTAAGTAAAAAATTCTTCACCAATATCTTTTTGGTTTTGACCAAACCCAAGAGACCCTTTGTTTACAAAAAAAATATCTAGGATTGAACCGAGTTGAGGTAGATTGCTTTAGCAGGATTTATATGAAGCCATTTTCCTACCTCATTTGGCAAACGCTCGGATCCTTTAGCAACGTAAGCGACGCAATTATGACCTGTGATGTATTAAAAGTACGTACAGGAGTCTTGCCAAACGACATTTTATGAAAAACAGCGTGTGCAACCGTTGAATGCGTGCTATGTAGCAATATCCTGTAGGTCCTATATAGGCAGAGAATTTAGACCCGGCTTGATTGGAATTCTAGTGAAGTTTCCTATGTAAAGCTCGTGCAATTCCCAGGCTTCTTGGTGTAAAGTTTCATTTAGAAAATATTCCTAGAACACTACCGACTTACCTACTAGCCTACTACAGTTGTAGTATAACATGTTGTAGAGAAACGAAGTTTTCATGATTTGAACCACTTTTTACAATAACTACAGTAGAAAAAATAGAATAGAATAATGCTGGACAATTCACACAGCATTATCTAGCCCCAAGCTAAGCAGAGCTTGTGTTATAAGTACTAGATAACTGATATACATAATACAATACGTTACATAGATACATATTTTTATTATACATAGAAAACGACCAGAACACCCGGAACAAATACCTGCAGATCGTACAAATATTTGTCCCAAGGCGGGAATCGAACCCGCAACCTCCTGCGTCGCAGGCGGGCCTTCGCCCACCGCGCCACAGAGGTCGTCAAAGTTTAGATTATAAGTATTATTATTCTTATTATGTGTTTCTCATTTCCATGATCTCGGGCTATATGTATAGTGACCCGTTCCTTTGGGAGGCATGCGTGGGGTCGAAGCCAACAGCACAGAGGCTCTTTATGAGAGTTAATCTAAAGGCGAGGGCTACATATAGCTGGTATCATCCTAGGATGATATCTGATGAATTGATATCTTATAGAATAGAATAGAAAATCTTTATTTGTGTAACAGAGTCAAATTATGACAAATGTTGCTCTTCTAACATCATTGCTCTTATAACTAGTATTAAATTAAATGTTACACAAAAAGGTCACCGGCTCAGCTTAATGCTGCTGTGGCACTTGTGCCATAGAAGCGCTGGTTTTAAGCGGGCCTCTTATTTGATTATTAAAAAAATCGTGCTTTACGAGGACGCAAAAATCAAATTATTTGGGTTTAAAAAACTTTATTCTCATACAAATACGTGGTTCATTAATGAGATACATATTTGAGGTTTTTAGTAACTTTAATCTCCTTTTTATTAAAATTACAATAACAAAATAAAAACAATTACAACTATTACCTAATACACTTATTTTCTAAAAATAATATTTTCTGCGAGTCACAAACAGGTAAAAAAACATGTGTTGTCGCAAATCGTAAAATAAATTCTATGCACCCTTTTACTCGCTTGTACAATATGATACACTCGACGATGATATCCGCTAGGTAGAGACTATTGCAAAGGAAAATGAAAGGAATGAAAAATCAGGCTATGGTGATGGGTGGATGGACTGGGACTGCAGACACCTGTCATAAACATAGTCTCAAAACTGTTGAAAGCGGCAGGCGGTGGCTTGCCGAATGCTGGATGGGTTCCTCAAAATGCCGGCGGAAAGGAACAACATCGTCGCAAACGACTGAAGGGTTATTATTATTATTATAAGTTGTTAGTATTAGAAGATACCTCAGTCTCATAATTAGTCAGAGTATAGATCAGATTTGTTCTCGCAACACTCATCGGTTCAAGACGATTTCACCTACTCAAAAATTTCAACTTACCAGTGTGAGGGCCTCTAGTATAACAGTCTAGCTTCAGCTCGGGGCTTCACACGCGTTTTTACGTAACAAAAGTAGCTTACATTATGTTATTCCAAGTTCAGAACTTTCTGAGTGCAAAACTTCGGCTCGATCCTTTTAGTAGTGTTGTCGTTACCGTCCCACAAACATTTGCACAACGGCAACAAACTTCCTTTATATTATTAGTAACTTTCGTCCCTGATTAGTAGGATAGAACAAGTTCTTCATTTGAAAGACTAATAAATACTTTTACATACTAATAAATTGAAGTGTCTGTTTGTAATGTCAAAATAACGGGTTTTTACTCATGAAAAAAAAGAGGACGGGGTTCTATGCTCGGCTGTATGTATTTAATTATTTATGTATGTTTGTCGATCTCTCCGTCAATTCCGTCCGTTCTCCGTCAATTGTGGACAGGTTTTCGGTTTAAAGAATCTTCATTTTCTCAAAGAACATTACAGTTCACTTATAAGAGAAAAACAAAAAAAGCGTACATATTATATAAGTATCTACTTAGTTATTTTAGCTCAAGTGTGTGCTACCTATCAACATAATATAATAATAATATTAATTATTAATAATAACAATAATTATTTATTATTGTATGGGAAATGATACCGAGGTGGTCCCACGAAAGTTTTATTTCCGAGGTGATATTTGTCTCAAAAAACTTCAGTAATCAGTAAATAATCAGTGTAAAATTGAGTTAAGGAATTTTAGTGTTTGTTATTTTTAAACTAAGTTCACACTTGGCCGTCGGTTGGTCTGGACATAAAGTTTCATCCAAGCAGAAGCTAATAAATCTCTACCGTTTTGCAACTTCACTGAGGAACGCTAAAATGAGAGTATTGTCTCTTCGCCCGTGAGCACGTCTTTTGTCTATGGTATTTTCTTGCATTCTTTTGTAACGGAAGATGGAACTGGAGTTGGAACTTCAATTTTTTCCGAAAAATCCTTGCTGCTTTTTAGCTTAACTAGTTGGAACGAGCTCTATGTGTCTGTACCTCTTGGTGTTACCGACTTCACGAGGACGATCTATGTTTGGTTGTTTTTTTTTGTTATGAATGTTAGTCGATTTCTCCGTTAAATGGACAGATATTCATTCCTTCTCTATAGAATATATACAGAATGATCTCGAATCGGTCCCATAAAAAATATTCCCAAGGAGTTCCTATTTATTCCGTCAAGCTTAAAAAACAACAGTAGACTTGAAACTCACGACTGGCTGCAACCATTTTCGTGATATCTTCGCCAATAATCAGTCATTTTATATGATTCTTTCGTTGTTCAAAATCAGCCTTCATACAACAACGAATTCATCATCAAAATCTATTAAAAATTGGCGAAGATATCAGCAAAATTGCTGTAGATAGTCGAGATATTTCAAAAGATTTTTTTTAAATAAAAATTTCGCTATTCTGTAGACTTATAGAGAATGATCCTGAATTGATCCATATTTTTTTTGTGCAGTTCATAATTAACGGGGAATTCGATGAACATACATAAAAAAATTGTTCCTTCTCCAGAAGTCGGTAAAAATTGCAAAAATGCCAGGCAAAGTCCTTGTTACTAGGAACATAAATGATAATAATACCAACATCCAAGTACAACGTCGTATCACCCGAAATAGGTAGGTACGAATAGATATTGGGCATTCACCGCTCAAGGGCGTGGGAACTTCTTGACGACAGAGATGTAGCAAGGGTTACGATAAAAGTTTAAATTGCCGTAAAAAGAATCTTAACGTGCAATGTGTACATGTGGTAATATGACCAGACCATGATTAGAATGTAAAACTACCTGCAAGGGCAAATAATTTCCCAGTGGCCGCTTATGCAAAAAATAACGTACAATTGAAGAAATAACTGAACATGTTACCTATAAAATTTAATAAAATAATATACTTTTTTTGATTGAATAAATTAAAAATATAAATTTTCTTAAAAAACATTGTAGTTCTTATAAATATAACAATAGCCAATATGACGCATGTCCAGCGCTTATGTCCAGTTGTGGACTAGTATTGGATAAACAACGTATACTGGTTTTATACTTACACGTAGGTTTGAAACCTACATTTAAAACTTAAAAGAGACGTTTTCTTAATCTCAAAAAATTTATCGACTAGACTGAAAAGAGGGTGCTTTTAGTTTGAAATTAGATGGCACTGACCCTGCATAGGTTGACATGACATTATCATAACCTTTATTCTTCCCTAAAAGATTCTCGTAGTAAAAGTAGTAGTACTACTACTCGTAGTAAGTAAAGAGATCTCTCGTAAAAGATTATCATGTTTCTTATTTGTTAAACGCCTCATTGGAGAAAGAAGACCAGTGACAAATTTTTCAAGTTTTATTACGTGCCTTTACTTTGATGACTATGTTAGTTTTTGCTTACAGAAGGCTCATAAGTGACGGTTGGGTATGAATAACTTTTTAATTATAAAAATCAATTGCGATTGCTAGTAGGTATTTCAACGAACATTGTGATATTTCTCGTTGTACAAAATAAATTTCTGTGTGCTCCTGTTGTTGTTGTGTAAAAGGTGGCCCCAGTAAATACGTCCTAGTTACAACTCTGCACGATTACAGCCTAACACCCACAAAACTATTGTTACCAGAACAATACAAGATAATGCTACTGGGAGTGAAGATTTTGTTATGCAATAAATGGCATTCTCGATGTCTTTATGTTCAGTGTTAATTAATATGTGCCTACATCACCTAAGGATGTCAAAAATGAGATAACAATAAAACAGTCGTAATAGCGCTTACGACTTTATTCCCCGGGGCAAGCGATGTGCATGTGAATTACAAGTGAAACGATAGTCAAAATTTTTAGAACAACTTGTATCCAGTTTAAAAATCCTAGATATAAATAGAAATAAAATAAATTAACTTTTGTTTACAAAGGAAATAGTAGATTATACACTAAGGGGATAAAGCACTGTTTTATGTCACGGGAGCGAATTGAATCCCGAACGTAACGAAGGACTCATAATTTAACTCCTGAGCGTAGCGAGGGAGTTATAAGTTAATTCCTGAGCGAAGCGAGGGAATTAAGACTGAGTCCTGAGTGCAGTGAGGGGTTCAACCGCCCAAGACTAAAACAGTCTTATCCCCGAGGTGTATACTCTACTTTTCACACCTTATGCGAGACAAAAAAACAGGCTCAGTAGATAAATAATGTTTTCCTTTGACTTCTCTGGCAGCAGATTGTTGACAATGCCTATGGCATCTAATTTGATAAACTCAGGAGTCAAAACACTTTCATCACTCGACATTTTCAATATTATTTTTGAAATTAAATCTTCTATAGGCACCTACAAGAACTCGATTTGTTCGTCACGCGTGAACAAATGAAGGCGCGCGACGTTCCAAATTCGAAAGCACAAGCCGTGGTCCTAGATTCGAAATTCGAATTTCGAACACCGCGCTCCTCCGGACCGGGGTTCACACGGAGGCAAACTTCATTTATTTTGTCAAATCAAGTAGGCCATGGCCTAGGACAAATTGTGTTTAGCAAAATTAAACTTTATGCATATAGTAATAAGAATTATGAAAAGTGAAATCATATTATTAACCAGCGGGTTATAATGAAATTCAGTACAACATTATAACCCGGCTAATACCAAGGGATTTAATGTCTTGCTTTCGGTAGGGTTTACATGACCTATAATTCGGCATTGTCGAGCATGTGGTTTGAAATAGTAGATTATACACTAAGGGGATAAAGCACTGTTTTATGTCACGGGAGCGAATTGAATCCCGAACGTAACGAAGGACTCATAATTTAACTCCTGAGCGTAGCGAGGGAGTTATAAGTTAATTCCTGAGCGAAGCGAGGGAATTAAGACTGAGTCCTGAGTGCAGTGAGGGGTTCAACCGCCCAAGACTAAAACAGTCTTATCCCCGAGGTGTATACTCTACTTTTCACACCTTATGCGAGACAAAAAAACAGGCTCAGTAGATAAATAATGTTTTCCTTTGACTTCTCTGGCAGCAGATTGTTGACAATGCCTATGGCATCTAATTTGATAAACTCAGGAGTCAAAACACTTTCATCACTCGACATTTTCAATATTATTTTTGAAATTAAATCTTCTATAGGCACCTACAAGAACTCGATTTGTTCGTCACGCGTGAACAAATGAAGGCGCGCGACGTTCCAAATTCGAAAGCACAAGCCGTGGTCCTAGATTCGAAATTCGAATTTCGAACACCGCGCTCCTCCGGACCGGGGTTCACACGGAGGCAAACTTCATTTATTTTGTCAAATCAAGTAGGCCATGGCCTAGGACAAATTGTGTTTAGCAAAATTAAACTTTATGCATATAGTAATAAGAATTATGAAAAGTGAAATCATATTATTAACCAGCGGGTTATAATGAAATTCAGTACAACATTATAACCCGGCTAATACCAAGGGATTTAATGTCTTGCTTTCGGTAGGGTTTACATGACCTATAATTCGGCATTGTCGAGCATGTGGTTTGAAAAGTATATTATTGTATCTTAGTTAATGATTTGTCCAAATGTTGACTATCGTTTCACACTCGTAATTCACATGCACATCGCTTGCCCCGGGGAAATTTGTATCTAGGATTTTTAAATAAATTGATGTTTCATCCGAACAATATAATATATTGTTCGGATGAAACATCAATTTATTTCCAATTTTAAAATGTGCCATTGAAATACGCTGAAACAACAGAAACACGGAGAAATGTATTTTTCTTTATGTAAATAAACATTTCAATCGTCCATATTTTCAGCCATTTCAACATTCTCGAATGTCCTTCAACAATATTTTACGGGTAAATCATTTTAATATCGCGCTTGTTTGTACTTTTGATTTCAATTTTCAATCAGGTGCCACGAAATTGCTTTTATATATTTTGTAATTAAAACATTTTTAAACAGCCATTTTTACAACCCGCCGACAATAGGATTGGTGAAGGATCAATTTTGTTCATCGTATTTTGTTGTAAAAATCATTTCAAATTGAGAAGAAGTGATAGAGTCGTATTTAAGAAATTCTGTTGGGAGATAGATAAGTTTAGGAGATGCGCATTTGTTATTTTTAATGAGGCGTCATTATTTTTACTATAGGCATGATGACTAGTTTTAGAAACTACTCTTGAGAGGTTATTAGATATCTACTGAATACAAAATCATGTACTAATCATACATAAAAAAAAACTAATTTTAAAGGAATAATTGAGCCATTATAAATTTTACGATACCGCTATAAAACACTGCAATACTAGACGTCAACGATACACAAACATCTGATGATACAGAATGTGCTTAGTATGTTTTAGGGTTCCGTACCTCAAAAAGAAAAAAGGCACCCTTATATCACTTTGTTGTCCGTCTGTCTATCCGTCTGTCTGTCCGTCTGTCAACTCTCTTTTCTCAGAAATGCGTGGAGGTATTGAGTTGAAATTAACATCAACTACTCAGTTCTGTCACCTTTTAGAGCCGTGATATAAATCAAATTTCTAAGTCAACACAATCAAAAATTACAGCCTATTTTTACATAAAGATAGACTAATACGTCGTTTAATAAAAAAACTTCTACGTCTTATGAAACCGTTTTTATTGCTAACCTAGATTGTAAGAGATAAGCAACTGCAACACAGAATAAAGCTATTTCCCGAATACTTTATGATCACCATAATGTACTTTGTAATTACCTTACCTCGCTTTCTTAATCGTTGGACAAGCATAGCTAAGTTGCTGTAGAATTTCATAAGATTTTGAACTCCTTCCTTCTCTGGTGATACCTAACTAAGAAAATTACCTACAATCAAATAATAGAATAAAATTAAAACTAGTATTTACAATTGCAACAATTGAGCTAACTGCAGACTGTTGCAAACAATCTACAAGTAGCTCAACTGATCCATATCAATACCAGTTGGAAGCGTGCCCAAGACGCTAGCTGCATTGCCCCGCTGTATAACTGTGTATCTGGTGATAACTTGTCTTGAATAACTTAACCCGTATAGATCTCAGTCTACGGGTCAAGTCCTTTTTTTTCTTTTCGAGGGGAAAAATCTGCAAACAGATACCATACTGTAACGTAAGAGAATGTCTCTCTACGCACAAGTTATTAAAGTAACGTAAGAGACTGAAGGTCTCTTACGTACTATAGTTCGTAACGCAGGAGACTAAAGAGCTCCTACGTACAGCCTAATAAAGATCCTATTAGTTTCAGAAAAGAAAAGGTTTTAAGATTGTTACAGGATTTATTTTAAAAGATGGATTTACAAATGAGATGAGTCTTAGCCTAACCTTATTTTTAGAATTGAGGGATCCGGAATTAGAAGTTGGTCAGCGATGATGAAGTACTGAATGGAGCTGTTATTGACTGAGGCCGGAACTGCTTGGAGCCGGATCTGCTGCAGCTGGAAGGCCGTGGGTTATTGAATTTAACTGCAAAGAAATCGGGTGTGAGTAGGTTTACGAGTTCCCACAGCAGGCTCTCCGGAGAAGATCTGGGCTTTCAGGTGGACCCAGGAGTCAGGGTCTAGGCTCCGTCTTCTACAGCAGGTGTAGTAGTGGACCCAGAAGACGGGTGTTAGGCTCCGTCCTCTTCAGCGGAAGTGGAACCAAGGTCTTCCGGTGGGCCCAGGAGACGGGTGGTAGGCCCCGTCCTCGTCACCAAAGGTTCAGAGAATCTTTTAGGGTGTCCAGGTTTGCTTTAAGACTTTCTTTAAGAGTTTAGAGCATGGTAGCTGATGAAGATTAGTTAAGTACTTAATGACTTTCCTGGTTGTAGTCCGGGAGTCAACTGAATTGTAGGGCGACTCGAGCACCTTATATATGCTCGAGCGTTCAAATTCCGAAGTTCCAAAACAATAGTTCGAATACTCACTGACTAATGTTTTTTACTAAGGTTTTACTAAAAAAAACATAGAGAAACATCAACGAGACCTTATTGATAAAAAGTTTCCGTGCGAAATGTATACAACCTGACCACATTCCTCTATGAACCAAGACATTTTGACACCTTGTTTACAAAAATATGACAATCTGTCAAAATGTAATTACGACAATTTCATGTTGAAATCGTAAGAAAATTTAATAATAAATAGTGAATTTCGCATCAGAAAAATCAGAACTGTTCAACAAGCTCAAGATATTTTTAAGATAGAAATTTGGATTTAATGGTCTAAATGCTCAATTACCAGCTCTGGAATAGTATTTAATGATAAAACCAACACGGAAACTTTCATTATAAAGTAAGTAATCTTATTATAATGTGCAAGAAATAGAATATAACAACAGATTGAAAATAAACATTGGCATGAACCAATTCATAAAATCACATTAGATGAGATAATTCTAAGAATAGGTAGTAGAAAAACAAGAAATCTAAGTATTATTATATTTACAGACTGAAAAGCACCTTTTCAAGTGATAAGAATGATATATAATATCTATTCTCACGAAATCAACAATGAACAACAAAGGTACATAATTAATAACATTACATTTCCCCCAAAACCCGGAAAAAAAAAAATTGACGCAGTAAAAATTTTTTTTGTTAGGAATAAGTCCTTGCCTTATCATACATCATCCATACATTCACCAACCACTCACATTATTACACACATAGGGGTTGTGGTTCACATTTAATGACCACTACTCCACAAGAACTATATTCAATTAATTATTTAACGAAGGCTTTTTTTTTAATTAGGTGTCGTAACCCGCACCTGTTTGAAGACCCATTATAAAAAGGAGAAGCAAATACTCGTATCCCGAGCGTTTTAGACAACTCGTAGTTAAGAAAGTTTAAAGAGAACGTTTTATTCAAGAAAAAGTTTAAAGAAGAGTTTGAGTAGACTCTTTTTCAAGGAAAACGCTTTAAGAAGAGTTAAAGAAGACTCTTTATTCAAGGAAAACGCTTTAAGAAGAGTTTAAGAAGACTCTATAATCAAGGAAAACGTTTTAAGAAGAGTTTAAGAAGACTCTTTATTCAAGGAAAACGCTTTAAGAAGAGTTTAATATTTGTCACAATAGGCTTATTTAACGAGTTTGTGCAAACCGCTCGACACAATAGGCTTATTTAACGAGTTTGAGCAAACCGCTCGACACAATAGGCTTACTTAACGAGTTTGAGCAAACCGCTGGACACAATAGGCTTATTTAACGAGTTTGAGCAAACCGCTCGACACAATAGGCTTATTTAACGAGTTTGAGCAAACCGCTCGACACAATAGGCTTATTTAACGAGTTTGAGCAAACCGCTCGACACAATAGGCTTATTTAACGAGTTTGTGTAACCGCCCGTTTATTAAAAAAAAATAGCCAAATTGTATAGTTTTGTGGAGTTTACAATATATACCTAAAAACTTAAAATTAAAAAATAATAATAAAATTTACATTATTTATACACTATTTACAATATTAGGTTTTAAAGTCTTTTATGTGCCATTTCCCTCTAGAACTATTAGGATCTTCCAGGATATATACTAGGGGGGAAAGTTTTTGAACGATAGTGCATTTAATGAATCTTGGGTTTAGTTTACTACTGACATACGCACCAGCGTTACTCTGAGTGTAATTCTTACGCCAGACAATATCGCCTACATTAAATTCTTTAAATGTGTGCCTCAAATTATAATGAGCAGTGTTTTTAGTATGTGCTGTGTATAGAGCTACCTGAACTTTATCGAAGATGGTTGACAATAACCCGATATTAGTCGCATATACATCTCGCGGAAGAAAGGTGATGTCATCAATATTTGTGCATGTAGTATAAAGAGAACCGTCAGGAATTACTTCCCGGCCAAAGACGAGAAAGGAAGGGGAGAATCCTGTCGTAGAGTTCGTAGAACTGTTTAAGGCTAGTTGTATTTTATGTAAATATAAGTCCCATGACCTGTGATCCTCGCCGACTAGTTGTGCTAAAGCGGTAATTATAGTCCGATTATATCTTTCAGTAGGATTCACTTGTGGGCAATATCTAGGAGAATAAGAGACAAACGGGACTTTATATTTGTTAAGTAGTCTTTGGAATTCGTTTGATTGAAATTGAGACCCATTATCCATTATAATGGTTTGAGGAACACCGTGCACAAGAAACACGGAGTTTTCTAAGAGAATAATAATATTAGTAGCAGTAGCGCGTTTAATAGGGAAAATTAGACAATATTTAGAAAAACAACAGGTAACTACAAGGATATATTGATTACGTTGTCTAGTCATTGGTAAGGGACCCATCAAGTCCAATGATATAGTTTGAAAAGGTCTTGAACAGATTTTAGGTTTACCCATAAGACCGTAAGGTGAGTGATTAGAGTGTTTATAAGAGAGGCAAATTTCACAAGTAGAGCAAAATTTTGCTATGTCCGTAAACATGCCGGACCAGTAATAAGTCAGTGACAACTTCTTATATGTCTTAAAAATTCCAATATGGGGATTATCTATATCGCCATGGCAAGATTTAATAAGATCTAATCTTTGAAAAGGAGGTGGAACTTCCTTCCATACAAAATCTAGGTTAAAGTTATCAGATGTTGAAGAGTATTTATAAAGTTTAGTGTTAAGAATTTTGTAGTTAGGATAGGCATCTGGATTATCTCGACAATTGGTAAAAAGTTTATTGAATCGATGTAATTGAGATTCATCAGTTCTGTTTATGGGCTCAGTAAAACCTAAAACAGCTATTTCTGGAGTTTTAAGCCGAGAAAGTAAATCTGGCACTACATTATCTTTGCCTTTTTTGTGTTTAAGAACAAAATTAAAACAAGATAACCGTAAGGTCCAACGAGCTAGTCTTCCAGAAGGATTCGAAAGATTTTGAAACCATCGTAAGGCTGCATGGTCAGTATAAACAGTAAATTCTTTACCATTGTCAATATAACAACGCCAGTGTTCAAGTGCGGCTATAACAGCCAGTGTTTCGCGTTCAGTAGTAGAATAGTTTTGCTCATGTTTATTGAGAGATTTACTCATATAAGCTATGACTACTTCTTTGTCGTTTTGATTTTGAGTAAGCATGGCACCAATACCAAAGTTAGAAGCGTCACAATGAACGGAAAAAGGGAGATTGAAGTCAGGGCAAGCTAGAATTGGAGTTGAGATTAAATATTCTTTTAGCTTAATAAAAGCTACATCAGCATCATCATTCCAAGCAAACTTAGGAGAGTTTTTCCCTGCAGACGTCAGTTTACTAAGGGGTGAAGCTATAGAGCTAAAGTTAGGTATAAAACGACGAAACCAACTACAGGTACCCAAGAATTTCCTGACCTCTTTTTTAGAAGTAGGAATAGGATATTGTAAAATAGCCTGTATTTTACTGGGGTCAGCCCGAAGACCTTGTTTATCTACAATATAACCAAGATATTTAATTTCTTCACGGAAAAATAGACTCTTTTCAAAGTTTATAGTGAGAGAAGCAAAAGAAAGTTTTTGAAGAACTTTAAGTAGTAGTGAGATGTGTTCTTCAAAAGTTTCACTTATAATAACTATGTCGTCCAAGTAACAAAATACTTTATTGTCAAAATCAGGGGTAAATAAGGTGTCCATGAGTCGTTGTTGAGTCGCGGGAGCATTAGTAAGCCCGAAAGGCATAACAGTAAACCTATACATTCCTCTACCGGGGACATAGAATGCTGTTTTGTCCCTATCTTCCATATTTAAAGGGATCTCCCAAAAGGCTTTAGCGATGTCTATGCTAGATAGGTATTTAGCATTTTTAAGATTGTCAAGTATTTCAGAAATAAAAGGAAGGCTATAAGCATCTTTGCGAGTTATTGCATTAAGTTTCCTACTATCGACACAGAAACGCCACTCTCCGTTCTTTTTGGGAGTTATTAGAACTGGGGACAACCAAGGGCTCTCGCACTTTTCAATTACTTTGAGATCCAACATTTTGTCCACTTCGTCGATAAGGGCCTTTTGTTTTATTGGTGAAAGGCGGTAACAGTGCTGTTTAATAGGTAAACTGTTACCGGTATCTATGCGATGACATACTAGGTTGGTACGGCCTAGGATACCTTTATTTTCAAAAGAAATATCTTTAAAACGTTGAATTATATCTAGAGCGATATCCTTTTGGGTATCCGCAAGGTGGTCGTAAGAGAAAACTTTATTATCTATAGTACAAACAGTAGGGCATTTAGATGCATGGTTAAGTTCAGAATTAAATATTTTAGGGGTTAATTCGAAACATTTCCAAAAATCCCATCCAAGTATTAGAGAAGGGTAAATATCAGGAAAAACATAAGCTTTGAGAATATGTGTCTGATTATTAAAAGTTATAGGTAAGTTGAAGTAACCAAAAGACATTGTTTTTTGTTTATTTGCAACCATGACAAAGTTAGTAGACTTAAATAACTTGAGACCCAGCTCTTCAAAGATTTTATGAGAGTTGTTTCCTAAAATAGTGATACAACTACCACTATCTAATAATCCTGAGAAAGATACGTTGTTGATAGTTACATTTATAAAAGGTCGATTGTGGTCTATTTCGTTATTATAATATACAGAAGTTGATTTATAAGAAATCATAAAATTTCGAATAGTTTGTAACCATTGGGTCCAATCAGCTAAGTCGAAGTTATTTAAGTCAGTTTTCAGTTTTTTGAAGGTTGAGTTTCTAGAGTAGATGTGCAATTAGGACAATTAGAGATTTTAACACCTTTAAGACCACATTTAAAACATATTAAGTATCTAGGTTTTTTACAGTTGGTTAAGGTATGTCCTTGTATGCGACAGCGATAGCAATAGCTATTATTAGAATTGTGATTTGAATCATTAGCGATTGCATTAGTATATTTAGATGTCTGGAAATTTTTTGAACTAGAAGGTTTATATGAAAATTCCGCAGAACAAGGCTCGGTTGACTTTGGCTCTCTAAAATCCTTGCTCTTTTCCGTTACTCGCTCGTGAGCTTGGCAAGCTGTTATCAGCGAGTCAATAGAGTTGACATCTCTTAAGGCAATGAAAACTGAATAACATGGCCTAACATTATGGAGCAGAATTTCTAGTTGTTCTCCTTCATTTAATTTTTTTGAAAGTCTATTAAACATTCCAAACATGATCGCTACGTATACTATTATCGATTCTGTTTCACCTTGTGTCCTATCTTTGATTGCCTGTAGAAGTTTATAGTCATAGTCATGTATGCTAAAGTCCCTTATAAGAGATTTATGAATGTCTGCCCATGTAAGAGTTGGATTACGGTTATGTAGGAACCGAAACCAATGGAGTGCATCTCCTGTAAAAATTTCGAAAGCATGTTTATAAAGTGAAATATCGGAAATGCTTCTCGAAATTCTTAATTCATAAATTTTTTGAAGGAAAGTCCTGGGACATGTTTTTCCGTCATAGGAAATTTTTTTAAGTTCTCTAAGAGCATCATTCCCAATGGGGAGATCTTGTGTTTGAGGAGCGGGAAGAGACATATGATCTTGTGAGCGTCTAGGAGATAGAGATCTATGGGACAACAGTTGGTCTGTAGGTCTAGGAGATAAAAACTTTACAGGGGAATCATGAATTTCAACCAGGACTTCGTCTGTGCCTGAGGATTTAAGATTATCCCTAAGCTTTTCGAATCTCTTATTAAGGATATAGAATCGAGACCTAATGGTGGAGCATATTTCTGCTACAAGTGGTGTTGCATGAATTCGTTCCAGTCGGTAATGTAAATGATTCATAAAAGCTTCTATCTTTTTAAGGGTGGTAATATTGCCTGTTGATTCGATAGCAGTAATTTTAGTTTCTAGGTAGTTAAGTGTACTATCTGTTTGTGATAAGTCATCCTTAGGAGGGATTGGTGAAGTTATAATGTGTTCTGGTGTAATATGGCTTAGTAGTGCCATTTGCTCCTTTAAAGCTGCAACGCTATCTGTAGGTCTACCTGACCGAATAATTATTTCATATTCTAGTTCAGGTTTGTTAAGTAAACTATATTTTATATCTTTAGACATATTGGAAGCTGTTTAAAGTCCTATGTTCTCGAGTTATTTAAGTTAAGATTCTAAGCTAAGTAGATAGCTATAATAAAGTTAAGTTAAAATCTTTTTTTTTTTTAAAGTTAAAAATGTAAGTTTCCAGTTAAGTTAAAGATAAGTTTAAAGTTTTAAGTAAAGTAAATAAATATGAGCATAAAGCTGTAAAGTAAGAGGTTAGTAAAATAAACTACCAAATTATTAAATGCACTATGAATACTAATGAAACTAAGTAGGGGTCAAAAAAAAAATTTAAATATTAAAGGATAAAGAGGAGATCGAGGTTAAAAGTTATTCAAATAGTGTCCAAAGGGGTTAAAAGTTTCTAGGAGAGTGAGCTAGTTTTATTAGAATTTAGAGAAAAAAATTAGAGAATTTAAGGGGAGGGGTTCTAGTTTATCTGGGCGCCAAACTGTAACGTAAGAGAATGTCTCTCTACGCACAAGTTATTAAAGTAACGTAAGAGACTGAAGGTCTCTTACGTACTATAGTTCGTAACGCAGGAGACTAAAGAGCTCCTACGTACAGCCTAATAAAGATCCTATTAGTTTCAGAAAAGAAAAGGTTTTAAGATTGTTACAGGATTTATTTTAAAAGATGGATTTACAAATGAGATGAGTCTTAGCCTAACCTTATTTTTAGAATTGAGGGATCCGGAATTAGAAGTTGGTCAGCGATGATGAAGTACTGAATGGAGCTGTTATTGACTGAGGCCGGAACTGCTTGGAGCCGGATCTGCTGCAGCTGGAAGGCCGTGGGTTATTGAATTTAACTGCAAAGAAATCGGGTGTGAGTAGGTTTACGAGTTCCCACAGCAGGCTCTCCGGAGAAGATCTGGGCTTTCAGGTGGACCCAGGAGTCAGGGTCTAGGCTCCGTCTTCTACAGCAGGTGTAGTAGTGGACCCAGAAGACGGGTGTTAGGCTCCGTCCTCTTCAGCGGAAGTGGAACCAAGGTCTTCCGGTGGGCCCAGGAGACGGGTGGTAGGCCCCGTCCTCGTCACCAAAGGTTCAGAGAATCTTTTAGGGTGTCCAGGTTTGCTTTAAGACTTTCTTCAAGACTTTCTTTAAGAGTTTAGAGCATGGTAGCTGATGAAGATTAGTTAAGTACTTAATGACTTTCCTGGTTGTAGTCCGGGAGTCAACTGAATTGTAGGGCGACTCGAGCACCTTATATATGCTCGAGCGTTCAAATTCCGAAGTTCCAAAACAATAGTTCGAATACTCACTGACTAATGTTTTTTACTAAGGTTTTACTAAAAAAAACATAGAGAAACATCAACGAGACCTTATTGATAAAAAGTTTCCGTGCGAAATGTATACAACCTGACCACATTCCTCTATGAACCAAGACATTTTGACACCTTGTTTACAAAAATATGACAATCTGTCAAAATGTAATTACGACAATTTCATGTTGAAATCGTAAGAAAATTTAATAATAAATAGTGAATTTCGCATCAGAAAAATCAGAACTGTTCAACAAGCTCAAGATATTTTTAAGATAGAAATTTGGATTTAATGGTCTAAATGCTCAATTACCAGCTCTGGAATAGTATTTAATGATAAAACCAACACGGAAACTTTCATTATAAAGTAAGTAATCTTATTATAATGTGCAAGAAATAGAATATAACAACAGATTGAAAATAAACATTGGCATGAACCAATTCATAAAATCACATTAGATGAGATAATTCTAAGAATAGGTAGTAGAAAAACAAGAAATCTAAGTATTATTATATTTACAGACTGAAAAGCACCTTTTCAAGTGATAAGAATGATATATAATATCTATTCTCACGAAATCAACAATGAACAACAAAGGTACATAATTAATAACATTACAATACTCCATGTAGGGTACAGTATGGTTATGTGGGGATGTCGAAGAACAGCTTCAACGACCCACTAACCCCCCGGTGGCAGGCCTCTACGCGTGATCAATGGGCCTGGGAACTCCGTTGGACCGCCGCGCCGGACTCCGACGGGTCAAGTCCTAGGCCCGTATTATGAAAGCATGCTCAGTCATCGAGCTCTGCTTGAGTGATGCTTATGTCTAGTTTTGAGTGAATACTAATTTTCAAACAATGCTTGGGAGCTCATGTCAAAATCTACACTCACTCAAGTAGCCGTCAAGAGCGGATTTCCTCCGTCCACGCCTTCGAGTAACTGCTTAGACATTATTATTGAACAGTTACCAAGCATTACTTGAGTAATTAACGCTTGAGTAGAGATCACGTAATGACTGCTTAAGTAATGCTTGGGGAAGCTTTCATAATACGGGCCCTAGTCTCGGCTTATGATAGGACCTCCATTTTCTTTGATAGTCGAAGTAACTTTAGATACATAGAGAATTCTTTAATCATCATCTTAAAAAAGAAAAACAGATGTGAAATTAAAGATACTAAACAGAGTAATTGATTTGGCGGTCTTATCGCTTAAAGCGATTTCTTTTAGTTCCTCTATGATAGATGAACGTGGTTCTGGTAACCACGATAGAGGTTCTATCAATGTGGAACAACGAGGATTGGAACACCCTCGTGGCTCCAAAGTGGAACTCAGTGGTGGAACTATTAGGCCTTAGGTTTTTGTTAATATAGTGTGTAAGCCCTCGCATTCGGGGTTATCTCTGAGAAATTAAATGATATAAATAAAACAAAAAAAAGTTTGACGAGACTTGAACCCGCGAAACCCGCGTGAAGGAAGTAATAAAGGATTTGACTTTGTGGTTACTTGATTTCGTAGCTCAGTAGGTTAGAACATTCCCGTACAGCTAAGAAGGAAGGATCAAGTCCCGCCGAAATCGTAAATTTAGTGATATTATTAAATTTCCATTATTTGACATTTTCTGTCCTTACCTTAGCCATAAAAGTTCAATTAATTCATTATGATTTAAACTGTTTAAGCGTTCAATATGAATTAAATACGACTCTACCGTATAGGTGTTTGTCTAACACAAACTAGGTTCGAAGTCAACCCGCTCACCAAAGATTCGAAAGATTTGCTAGAATTTTTTTTTTATATCGATTCCTTCGGCTTCCTCCTTATTGAATATTAAATAATATATATATGTACCTACTTTCATTCAGCATAAAACAACATTTTTATTTTCTATTTCCAGTGTTCATCGCAACAGTAGCCATTGCATCGACTGCACAAGTCGAGGACCCCTGTAAGACAAAGTCGCGCATTGTCGCCGACGACAAATACTGCGACAAGTACTGGGGGTGCGACAACGGGCAGTCCACTCAGTACGACTGTCCCAACGGACTCGTGTTCGCGGGGAAGCATCGAGGGGTCACGGACGGCTGCGATTATCCGTGGCGGTCCAACTACTGCGAATATCCTAAAGTCCAGATAAGTAAGTTACCTACATATAGACAAAAAGACTTTTCATCCCACCTCAGAATGTTCTAAATTCAATTTACTTTAACCTCTAGCAGATAGAAACGGCTTTTGCACTCTGATATCGAAGAGCAAAAATACTCTTTCCTCGCTGAGGTGGGATGAAAAGTTACTTGTTGCACTCGAGTGCAAAGATTTTTTACCTCGTGCTCTTTTGATTAAACGCTCAGGATTTTAATTTTTTTATTTAGAATCTTTCGCTTGCTCGGTCATCAAAATTGAGCACGCGGTTAAAAAGCAACTTTGGTCTCTTGTATAACTAATAACTTTGTACATATTAGCTTAAATTTTAATCCGAACAATATATACGCCAAAGTCTCGTCTCGTAATACTTCCGCCGTAAAAAGTGTTGAGATCACGAGAAGAGCAAAGTCAGCCATTTAATTACCTTCGACTATAAAGTTGGCAATTTACCTAGCATTATGTAGCTTAGGATAGAACTAGAACTTTCAAAAAGGTAATTTGCCAACCTGTGGCAACTGAGTGAGTGAGTGATGACGAAAAAGCTATATTTTGAGGGTTGATACTTCCTAAAATAAATTGCTTTTAAACTAATAATTTTAGAGTCAGTTAACCACGTTAAGACTACATAAAACAATTTTCAGGCCCTGGTTTCAATTGTAACATAGATATCGATAGCTGAAAAGTGCCATGAGATGGTTCGAGAAAACAGTTTCCGGATGGCGGCCATCTACTAGACTTGGCCACCTAGCGAGGTGCAATACTTTGTCCTATTTCTAAAAGTAATGCAGGAGATGATATGGTACACTATCCGGTATCTAGTCTGCGAATATACTTAACAAAAACATACAGGGAACATAGAATCACCATTTTTCGAAGTCGGTTTAAAATAAAACAAAAGCTCCGGCACTGATATGGCTTCAATCCTATCCATTTTATGGCTTTTCGCTCGAGAGGCGATATAAGAGCCATAAAATATTATCATCGTGAAGAAAAGCTCAATTTGAGAATTTTATGTACTTGCCATTTCAGTGCGACACATTTTCAGCATTTTAGAACAAAATTCAACAGTGTATAATGTTTTTGTAGAAGTCCATTTGATGAAATAGGGACTTCTACGTGAACGAAGCCTTATTTTTCTAAAATAAAGGTAGCCTATATTACCTGCTATAAAATAAGCTATCTGCCAGTTGTACGTCTCATCAAAATCGGTCCAACCCTTATGAGATACGACGAAAGAAACAGACTGAAGATTTTTTTTAATTAAAAATTTTGTTATAAGTACCGTACCTAGACAGGGTGGCTTTTTGAGATGGGAGTGGATGGCTAGGTCCGAAACCGAGTTGAGTTAGGTTAGGAAAAAGTCGTGAAAGGAGTGTAATTGATGTTACATACACTTCAATTTTATTTGTACAGATTTACATCACGGCAGCAGTTTTTTTAAAGACTTGTTAGTAAACGTTTATGTGTGCTTATAAAAATGAAAATTGGTATTGTTTCTACAATTTCGTTGTTGTGCTCATAAACCCAATTATGGGAAACTTGAGATTGGTAGGAAGCAAGCCAAATAGGATTGTCGAAAAATATCTTTAGTCTTTGTCAAGGTTAAGCCTAGCAAAATATAAATACATAATACCTAAATAATGAAATCTTTTGCCAAAAGGCATAACCTAAATGCAAATAATAAAATCTCTTGCCAGAAGGAAAAAAATATCGAAGTGAGCAGAGCTAAACTCAAGGTGTATTATTAGGTAGAGTAGATATTGTTGAAGCATTCTGAGCACAAACTTTCTGTCCCTTCTGGTGACGGTTAAGATTTTTAGGAAATTGATATAAGTGTTGCTTAAAATGGATGATTATTAAGAAATTAATAAGTTACCAAACATTTTAGATTTCTGCGGGACGAATTTTTTGGGAACTTTTATAATTTCATACATACTACCCAGAGTGCGAGGGCTTATGCACCATACTAACAAAAACCATTTCATGGTTATTATTCACGCTTAAACTAAAGACCGGATTTCTTTGATACCATTTGTGACGGTTAAAATTTTCGTCTTGATTGAACAGACAAATTTCTTCCAAGATAAACACGTGTAGGTAAGTCACGGGCAGGAGCAAAATACTGTTAGAGCTCTTTTATACGAACGTTATGAAAAGCCGGAGCAAAAGCATTTCCATTAAATTATCGGTTCTGCGTAGGAAGTCGGCGCTTCTATGAAACTATTATACATATTTCTGTTTGAAACCTGATTTGCTTTTCTTGGAAGCACCACTGCACGTGTAAGAGGCTCTTGTTCTTCGTTAGGTTTTTACTAACCATGCGAATTTGCATTCATTTCTACCGAATATATATTAAAATATAAATATTAAGTTGTCGGATAACTATTTCACATTTAATCCAATCAATTAAATAAACCATTCTTCGTCCCGTATTCAGAGGGCCTGCTCAGAAAACGAAAATCGAAGTTTCTGATTCGATTTAAAGCAAACGCTTAGGTATCTTATGCAGGAGACATCAGACTTGGTTTTTGACGAAAAATAAACTTCGATTTTCCTTTTCCGAGTAGGCCCCCTGAAACCAGGAAAAAAGTTCTCGTTACTCGAGCAAGGGTCGTAACTCCGATCCACAAGTAGTGCAAAATAGTTATAATTAAGCCGTCAAAGTCCGATTTCTCTTTCCCTGAGGATTTAATAATAGCAAATCAACGCAGTGGTGTGCCATTTAATCTAAGGCATCTTACTGTATGTGTTAATCTTCTCCATTCTTCCATAGACCCACCGATTGGCACAGAGCACTGCGACTGGCTCTACGGAATCTTCGGGCACGAGACCTCCTGCACCCGATACTGGACCTGTTGGAACGGCACAGCGACAGAACAGCTCTGCATCGGTGGACTGCTGTACAATGAGAACGCGCACTCCTGTGATTGGCCGGAGAATGTTGACGGCTGTCAGAAACATCGTAAGTATATGTACATGTGCATATTGATATGTACAATGTGATTATTTATATTATTTCTTCACCCAAAAAAATATAACACCGGCAAATTTTTTAATTATAAGTTAAAAAACTAAAAATAAAACGCTGCCCTTTTTCTGTGACGTCACCGTTCAGTTTGTCAACTCAAAGGTGCTTCTGTTCCTTCAATCGAAATAAAATTAAAAACAAATAAATGATCAAAACCATCCACCATGTTTGTGTGTTGTGTGTCTAATAAATAATTATTTCTTTTTTTCATACAATACAGTTCATGACAATACAGTGAGCGGTGACGTCACGTTTAGAAATTTTGCGAATGAGTCTTAAAATATCTACTTTTCAATGATTTAATTTCACAACAAAAACATCAAAAATTACAAAAATAAATTTGAAGATATATTTCTATACCAATAGAGAATACAAGAAAAAGTTATCAAGTTAAGTTAAGTTATAAAGTCACGTGCTATATGCACGTGACTTAAAAAAAAGATGGTAATTTTTTCATCATGTTTTTTCTTACCCTTTGGAGTTTCTATGTAGTCTTGTAGTCTTGAGTGGTGATTATGGGAAAACCATTGGGAGACCATCCAGTGATGAGGAAATGAACCGACGACATTGTAGCGAACGCCGGAAGTTGATGGAGGTGGCTCAGGTCCGCACCTCTGGCGCTGTTTATGGGAGGCCTATGTCCAGCAGTGGATCTGTGTGGGTTGATATGATGAACCTCTTCAGCCTAATTCATTACCAATGTGAGAACGCGGATAATAGAATATTTATGGTCTCTCAACTAATCGTCTCATATAGCTAAAGTTGGTGTTTGTTGGTTTACCTGCGTTGAACCTTCCAGCTTCTCTTCACTCTCTGAAACTGGGATAGCTCCTGATATCAGAAATCAGCTATCAGATCCTGCTCTGAGCTCTAGTGGCTGCCAGAGAGTATTGTCATTTCATATAACTAAGCCATTTTTTTCAGGCGGTTTTTGTTTGCTGCAACTTCTAACAACAAAATTTAGAATACAATACACGCCGCCGCCGGATCGTAGAGTCAGCCAGTTTGTAGAATGGCTAATGTAATTACAAAATGATGGCTGGTTTGTTAGGAATACCTAATTATTATGATTGGACAACATGCCTAAGTGAAGTTAAGCCATATTGTTGAACGTTGATCGTTCAACCATTCGCCTAGGCAAATAACTCAATTGCACTCTTTTACAATCGGCCAAGCCGTTCTACAAACGGGTTGATGACGTTCCAGCGGCGACATCTACACCATCATTGATAACTTATATTTTGATAACGATGGAAATTCTCCGCACCATTTCCATTCCGGCACAAAGAGACGAAGCCTTCATATTGTGTCATCACATCGACATCGACATGAAAAGCCGATAAACGATCCATTGGCATAGACTGATTTGAATCTTGACCCCTGATTTGAGACCGCTCGATTCACCTGTTTCTCAAACCTTCTTTCCTGACCTTTTTAAGCAGAACGCACCTGTCCACGCCACAGGAGTCGCACGCGCCACGCACAGTCATCGCGTTTTCTTTAGATGAAATAGTAGCAACTGTCGAACGCGCCGCTTTTCCAACGGTGCAGATGACGCTGTTCGCGCCGTCCGCGACGCACTCGCCGCGGGCGCGGACAGATGCACGTTCAGCTTTGTCCAACTAATACCAACTTTTTTATAGAAGTTAATTTGTTTGCTGTCTTTGAGCCATTTATTTTTTATTTGCGTCTGTTTCGCTGTAACGCGTACACTACTGATGCCATTTTGAGTTGTCAATCGGCATGTTTATTGTCCGGGTGCTACATTTAAATGAAAATGACGGATATTAGGTACTAATACAAAAAGTTGGACTACACAACTACTTTGAAGACGATAAGCAAGTAAATGAAGCCTCACCTCCTCACTCTCCTCCATAACTAGGTGTTTTTAGACTCAATGATTGGCTAATTTATCAATTCATTAGTTGACCGTATATTAATATGTTTTTTTTCGGCACATTAGCCTGACGCACCGGTCTCTAATCAGTGGCTAAACGGTTTCACCGATCAATCATCGGACTTTCACGTTAATCGTCCGTGTAATAAGGCCTATAATGGCATAATGAACAAATGCTCTACGTTTACGATCGTTACGTAAGCGAGTAATTGATAGAGATCACCGACAATTAACGTGAGTTTGAGAAATCGAAAGTGTATCAGGTGTCACGGAACATAGTAATAAATTTGGAAACGGTGATCTCCAAAGTGATTTTAGCTATGGCGTGGCAGCAGCGACTTTATGTCGGCGGGCGAAGGACCGCCTGAGATGCAAGAGGTTGCGGATTCGATTCCTTTCTCGGGACACATGTTTGTAAGATCTGCAGATATATATATTGTTGCGGGTACTGGGTGTCTTCTATGTAATATAAATTATGTCTATACATCTATGTATATACATCTAGATAGACATATGTAATTTATAACACTATACCCATCATCATAGTAATTTGTACCCAAAAACGTATTCTTTTTTCAATAACTCACTTTTCCAGAAAAATTAAATAAACATGTGACTTTTTTCATACAGAACATTTTTTTTTTAATTCGAGCACGTAACTTTTAACATTACTTTTCGCTAACTCTCACAGTTTCAGACTTCCCATCAGTGGCCCTGAAAAAACTCACCATGTATATGTAACATATCTACAAGGTAGGTATAATCAAGATATCTAGTACCCATAACACAAGCTCTTCTTAGCTTGCGGCTAGGGTAGGCTGTGTGAATTGTCCAGCATTATTTATTTATTTTATTTAGGTACTTTGCAGTATTCGGTCAAATTCTCCTGCTTCAAAATGCTGGTTCCTTAGTAACTTCTACTCTAATTGATTCCTCAGAAGCTATAAATCCATCAGCCCACGTAATAACCAACCTGTTCCCTTAACTAGTACGAAACACGAGTTTTGATAGAGACATTAAGTATTTAAACTTGTGGAATAACAAAGTAGTTCAGTTAGGCTTTCTCGAACTTAGCAAATAGGGGTTCACATTTTAACCGCTGAAGTTAACCTAATTAAAAAGTTTGGTACTAAAAATATTTAAATGATAAGGTTTTTGGTTAAATAATATTAATAATAATATACTTTTATTTCAGACACATGTTCCATATGAGCTATTACTTAAATTAAATTAAACTTATAAATAAGTCAGCCAAGAACACAACATTACAAAATGTACACCTATGCTTAGGATGCTATTTGCATCCAGCGTTTATATGTGTCTGTTTGAATCAGACGATCAGACATACTAGTAATTATACTCTTCTTACACTTGCCAACCCTGGACAAGAATTTAGCGATGCGAGTTCTTTGGATGGCTTCAAAGGAGCTTACTCTTGCCTCTAGGAACATTCCGGAGGAGCTGCAGCACCATGCTAGACCAAAGAACTGCCTAAAGATGTTGTTGTAAGCAACCCTGATGCCTCCAAGCGCTTTTTTGGTGTACTTACCCGCACTTTGGGTATCTCTAAGAAATGAAATAAGTTCCCAACCGGCGCTATAGTCCGTAAGAGGTCCCAAAGATTTTCGGTTGAACCGAAAATCTTTGAAACTTACTTGGTTAGAGCACACCCGTACTGAGGGTCGGGCGCGGGTTCGAGTCCCGCCGAAACCGAAAATTTTTGGGAACTTATTTTATTTAAATGATACCAATTAAAATGTTCCAATCATTGGACTAAATTGCCTAGCACTTTTGGGGTTATCTACGTGCACAATATATATAGACATTATGTGCATATACCTACTTTTTACTTGACAAATGTCACAGGATGCAAGTTTTCATATTTTTTTATTATGCATTTAATGCACTCTGAGTGTATACACCCGCAACATTTGTCCCGAAGCGGGAATAGAACCCACAATCTACTGTATGTAGCAGGTGGAATGTCGCCCGCTGAGACACTGAGGCGGTCAAAAAACGCACCCCCATGTTACCACCAGGGTAACAAGTAAACTCCGATCTTTGGTTCAATTCTTCCTATCATGCCAAGCTTATTGAGAAACAAACTCGCCTCTTTGGTTCGATCCTTCCAATCGTACCAACCTTTCAAAATAAATATTTTATTTCAAACATTCTTTTTTCTATTCCAGCTCTCTGCAACGACGATCCCAACGGCAATGTACCTCTAGGCAAGTCTTGCAACCGCTACTGGCAATGCCAAGGAGGTTACCCTCGTCTTCAACGCTGCCCTGCCATGCTGGTCTTCGAAAGACGTTCCCTCAGATGTGTGGTGCCCCCTACTGAAGAATGCGACGTGCCTTCTACCACCACTCCTCAGCCGGAGGAGCCTGAAGAAAGACCGGTAGGTTCTAGAAAGATCTAGATAGTTCTCTATCCGCGCCGCTAGCTAAGGCTACCAGTGCTGACCAGCCATGATGGTCTTTGACAGACGTTCTCTTAGATGTGTGATGCCCTTAGCATGCGACGTGCTCCTAATTACCACGTCCACCACCTCTCCTTTACCAGAGGAGCCCAAAGAAAACGGCACAGTAGGTTCTAGTAAGATCTAGCTTAGACGTGGACATAGAGAAATTCGACCATGGCCACAGAGTTCTCTAACCCTGCCATGATATTCTTCATTTTTCTTAATTTAAAATTCAAACTTATTACTTCGACGGATGATCCAAGTAATGTCAAATCTAGAGAATCTCTACTCCATCAGATTATCTAGACGATAAAAAATCTTGGGACGACTTTTGCTCCAACTCGAAAACTAACATTCTAACAAGGTAAAGGTTTCTTGTTCGCTTCTTTACTTTACCTTAAAAAGATTGAAGTGAACAAAAAATCAAAGTGATCACTTTATTTCCTAGTTTTACGTATGTTATTTGTATTTTGTGACGTGTCCAAGAGTCTTGTAAGGTCTAAAGGAAATAAAGCACTTTGATATTTGATATTTGATACCATTTTGCTAGCTTTCCAGTCTAACAAGAGAAAACGGCGATGGGAAGAAATACGCCATATTATTTCTGTATTTTTGTTTTGATAGCAGACTTCGAAAACTGTTTCGACAGGGCCTTATTTTAATATTTTCCTAGAGAAACAATTGAACCTCAATGTTACCTCTGAAAAAATGTTAAAATGGATATAGAAAAGTAGTACCCAATATTCTCGGAGCGCACGTCCGTAACGTCCACTTTGCGTGAATAGATATTCAAATTTACATCGATTTTGATCGTTTTTTTTTGCGTGTTTATCTGCTAAAGCGACGGGGCTCATTTTGCTATTGGTTGAGGTCTTTTGAGAACATTTTACCTAAATGCTTTCACAAATAAACGGAACGCATCATATTTAATTGATGACTGGGAACCTTAGACAATTTAACCCACTGCTAAGCTGGGAACCTAAGACAATTTAATCTGCTGCTGGGAACTGAATTCGTAGCCCAGTTCTAGTCCTTGCGCGACAGCTAGTCATCTTAATATGTGGAAAAGGTATATAGCAAGAAGTGGGAGGAGTGAAATAAAGAGGTGTGGTATGGCAGTTTCGTAGACACGGCCGAGTGTTTTACGAGAAAATTGGAGAAATAAATTGGACATACACTGGACCGACATACACTCGAACAATAGGACGTCGAAGATACTTTTTGTTTTTTTTAAGCGGGCGGTATTTTACAAGCCTAAATTATTATGTATTATTAGTGTATTTTTAGCCCCAAGCTAAGCAGAGCTTGTGTTATGGGTACTAGATAACTGATATACATAATACAATAGGTTACATAGATAGATATTTTTATTATACATAGAAAACCAGAGCACCCGAAACAAATACCTGCAAATCGTACAAATGTTTTGTTCCAAGGCGAGAATCGAACCCGCAACCTCCTGCGTCACAGGCGGGCCTTCACCCACCGCGCCACAAGGGTCGTCTAAAAGTGCAAAAGTGAATATTATACAGTATAATTATGTGTAGGACTAATCTTACAGCTGAATTTCAGACTCATTCTCAATCGATTGAGCTGAAATTTGTCATACATAAGTAAGTTCGGTGACAGTACAATGTTATGGTACCATTGAGCTGGTCTGATGAAGACCAGATCAATGGTGGCCATAGGAACTCCTAAACGAAACGACGACGTAACCCCGTCGGGTTTGGGTTCTTATTGTCTTCCCAAGCACTATAGAATTTTCGAACGAAATCCTGTTTTCAAATAAGTTATTTTTTTAAATTAATTTTGTTTTTCACGCACACTTCTCCTCCGTATAGCGCAGGAGTTGACTACCTCCCACGCGTATCCTACGGGTAAAATGTTCGGTAAATTGCATCGGACCAGACCAACATGCGCTTTCTCTACAATAACTAGACATGTAACTTTTCAAACGTAGGTACAGATGGAATCTCAGTTCAGTTCTTGTTTACGGGTTCGAATTTCATGTGAAGCTATTAATCCGCTTTGGGCTAGCGTGTGGGTTGGCAGGTACAATTAGTTTGGTCTCATAATTATCCTGACACTACAGGTGGGTGGGCCCTGGTCTAGTTGAGTAAATTTCTTCATAAGATCATATTCTTATTTATAAATACTATTTAACGGGTATGTGTCGCGTTTAATCACCTTATTTTCCCGACGTTTTGACAGGTGTACACACTGCCGTGGTCATGGGATGTAAATTCACTAACTTTATTACTATTAACTTTGATTGTAATTTTCTTTGTTACTAAACAAAGAAAATTACAATCAAATAAGCAAATCTAACTAATATTAAACTAAAACAAGTATTTGCAATTGAAACAATTGAGTTAACTGCAGACTGTTGCAAATAATCTATAGGTAGGTCAACTGATTCATATCAATACCAGTCGGAAGCGTGCCGTATCGCTGGCTGCATTGCCCCGCTATATGGCAATGCTGATGCGCTGTGCCAGATACTCACCCGTTCTCGGGTCGCTTCGACCAGACGCTCAGAATTTATTTAAAAACCCGATGAGCCTCGGTACCCCACGGACCTAGAGTCTCGACTCCAAGGGGAGCAAATGCGTAGGCTCTGTCGAGCGAGACCTGCATATCTCCGCCTCTTAAAAGAAGGCCCTGAACCTACAATAAGCGTACTATTCGATTCATTTACAAACAACGTCTCCGATTGTAACGAAATTTTGCATACATAATCGGATAAGAAATAGCGATGCTTGTATCGTTTTAGTTTTTCAAAATAATTTATCATCATTAAATTAGAGCGAAAGTAATAAAATCGCTTGAAAAGAGATAAAAATTAATTTTCGCGCTCACGTCTTGATGATGATAAAGTATTTTGAAAAACTAAAACGGTAAAACGTTTTAGTTGGTTCAATGCCACCTTAAGATAGAGAGTTTTTACATAACCGTCAATAACGAAATATTTCAGTCACCCTATCGCAATTTCCCCGGTTTCCCGCCATCACTGATTTTCCGAGAGCGTGGAATATCTGAACAGCATTTATCAATACGTCGTGCTCACTAAATTGAATTCGTGGAGACAATATCCTGTTTGCGGTTATTATCATGAACTGGGGAAGGCAGATTCGATTTGTATGACGCTTTCAGTTATTTTATTCTAGCATTATAAGCGTTTTTACGTCCGCTGCGGAGTGTGTCTCCCACGAATATTTTTTTTGTTTTTCCTTAAACACCAAAAAATTATATTTTTCAAAGGAATTTGTCCTTAAATCACTCTAATATTATAAATGCGAAAGTTTGGAAGTTCGTTACCTCTTCACGCCAAGACTACTGAACGGATCGGGCTGAAATTCAAATTTATTTATTTGCTTATAGGTAGTTCTGGACCTAGAATAAAACATAGGCTAATTTTTATCCCAAAAATCAGTTCCCATGGGTTAGAATAAACCTTAAACAACGCGTGCGAAGCCGCGCGCAGAAACTAAAAAAATAAATCCCGTCAAGCAAACGGCAAAAGGCAAAAGTTCCATAGACAGAGTTTAGTTATGTTTAAGTCCTAACGACCTATCCTATTATAACGATAGTATTATATTATATAATTATTTAGTTAAAAATAAACTTCTTGTTTCAGAACACGCACAAGTCGCATCGACCAGGACCAGACTACTCCGACCAGGGGCGTCTAAGACCCAACAACCAGAATAGGAACTAAAAACCTACGTTTTTACACCTTCCACCCTCTAAGTTCTAGCACTATGTGGGATTTTTTTTATGTGATTGATTGTGCGTTACTAAATTATCAAAGAATCATTATTCCATTCATTTCTGATAGGTATTGACTCGTACATAAATACTTGACGGAGGAATAAAGTCGTTCTGCGAATAACACATTTCTAACGCCAGAGAAATAATATGTACCTATCACTTTTTTGGACGTTCGATCGTATTAATTATTTGGTTTTTCCAAAGATCCCATTAAAAATCGCTAAAAACCTATCCCACCTTTTGGTTTTTTTCGTATGTGTATTATTTAATCTTTCTAATTTTAGTCGTTATAAGTAAGTAATAAATAGATAATAAAGTGTAATTATAATTGTTGTGTAAAATGGTATTTTCCTGCCACTCAGAATACTCAAAATCAATTAAAATAAGTTAACAATTCTCAGTTTAGTAAAGTAAAGGTGCAAGCGCACTACGCGTCAGCGGAACTGCGCGGCCGCTGCACTGCCCGTCAAATTAGAACAAATGATGGAAAAGGCCGCGCGGCTTATTTAGTGATTTTGTTCTAATTTGACATAAAGTGCCGCGGCCACGCAGTTCCGTTGTAGCGTAGTGCGTTTCCACCTTAAATCAAATCTCGTATTTTCAAAACGCACGTTTTAATTTTTCTGTAAAAACGAACCAGTTTCTAATTATGTCTTAGTTTTACTCTATCCATAGTCAATATTTAGTATAAGTTTGTAATTAATGATGATTAAATAGGATTTCTCTAACCTGTCTTTATTTCTACTTAAGTACCTATCCCATCGATGGTGAATCCATGAATAAGCTTTTGGACTTCATTAATAAGTTCGAGCCATAGATACATATTTCAATGCCTCAAGCAACGTAAACATTACGCATTTTAAAGTGCGTTCTTACAAAATCTGACTTGCTCTTGCTTGAATCAAATATCAATAGTGCTTTACTTTCTTTACACCTTACAGGACTCTTGGACACGTCACTAACAGGACTCTTGAACACGTCACAAGAGGTAATGTGTAGATGGTATTAAAACTCATAATGTTTGCATTCTACATAGTCTAAAAGAGAACCCAAAACCCAATTATTAACTGCTGAGCTAAACAAGAGCGAAAAGTAAAATATCTACAAACCCTTGATACCTTATTCCGTGTGCTACAGCCTGACACAAAGGCAAAAACTCAATGCTGAATATCTCGACGATAATATGGTGGCTCCTCTTCAAAGAGAGACTCAAAATTAAGGAAACAATTCGAGTATATCGAATGTCGGAAGAGGTATCTTCCGACATTCGATATTCGAGCTCATGTAATCACCGGCAGATATATGAACAGAAACTCTCCTGGCGGGAAATTTGAACCCTTTGACCAGTTAATAGGTTCGTGCACCAGAATACCTGTGAACATGTGCCTTTAACAAACGGTAGAGATCCTATAGGGAAGGATAAGATAGTGAGAATTTTATAGAGGTTTGTATTCTCTATAGATAATTGGGTGCACACTGCACGTATTAGAAGCATCATCACAAAACTTAATGTTAATCTTTTATGGCACTTCCTCAAATTCTAGATTTAACTGGTCTGTGCTCAAATTAAACTTTTTTCCTTTATGCTTGACAGGATAAATACTAAACTCACGGGAATACATATTCTACGGAACCAAAACGAAATTTAAAATTAAAGAAAAAAACGATCTCAATATCTTGCATTATTTTATATGACAGTAAGGTTATTTCAGGGTTTTGTAATCTCTAAGTTCTAAGTTTTGTAATCCTCCTGCGTCGCGAGGACCTTCGCCCACCGCGCCACAGAGGTCGTCGAAAGAGGTCGTGTACGTGTGATTCATAGTTAGAACATAATTACTGAAAGTAACTGCTCTTATCATATTTTCGTATACTACCTAATCATAAACTATTACGTCCTACCCATTCTGAATTTAGCTGCTCTACCTCACACGAGCACGTAGTTTCAGAGCCGTTAAGATGGCTTTGCATTTTCTATTTGCATAATATTCCTCTTAGCCAGGCATTAAACTATTGAGGGTCTAAAGTATAAGGTGCATTAGGGTTGAGAATTTATGGTAAAAGCGCTTTTGAGTAGGTGATACAGAGACAGCCACGTAAGTTTCATTTATCTATGGTATACGAGATAATTTTGCTACCATTCGATAACACTGTCAATGTTACGATAATACACCGTAACATATGTATGAATCTTGACCCACCGTGACTTATGTTAAACATACAGTACAAACAAACGTACCTATAGTGGATACAGTTGGTGGAAAGGGTTCCACCACTGTGTGGAAAGGGACAACTAAATTTTACAGCGGCAGGCGACAGCAAAAATTTTCAATGAAAAAATTCAAACAAATTGTAACAAACATGTCCTTTGTAAAAAGGCTTACTACAAAATATCAAATTATCTAGACGATAAGAACCTTGGGACGAATTTTGCTCCAATTAGAAAACTAACATTCTAACAAAGTAAAGGTTTCTTGTTCACTTAAAGAAGCGAAGCTCACTTCAATCTTTTTAAGGTAAAGTAAAGACTTTACCTTAAAAAGATTGAAGTGAGCAAAAAATCAAAGTGATTACTTGATTTCCTGGTTTTACGTATGTCATTTGAATTTTTGTGACGTGTCCAAGAGTCAAGATACCATCGAGATTGAGAAGGGATTGGTTAGTAGAATTCGGCCCCTGTAAGGTCTAAAGGAAATAAAGCACTTTGATGTTTGAGTTGCAACACAGAATAGAACGTAGGGAGTTTCCTACGCTAGAGTAGTAAGCCTACGCAAAAAAAAAAACATATTTTTGGTATTTTTGGCTTTTACATGACAATTTATTATGAGAATGACAATTCCCAAGTGGTTTGGCCTCGTGTACCTAATGGAACCCATGTCATGTAGGTAGCTTACCTACGCATAAGTATTCGGTTACTTAAGTGAAAGAAATTGAAGGTATGTCGGTAAACCTTTGGGAATAGTGTAAGTGTGTCACTCGTGGATGGTTCCATCCGATCCGACCTATTGGTAGCTTAGAGGAAGCTTCAAGCGAGGATTATTTTTACACGAGTGGAGTGGGATTTGCGGGAAAAAGAAATTTAGATAACGTCTAAATTTCTTCGTCTAACTATCCGGAAACTAGTGAAGTGTTTCCAAAAAATTAAGGCCATAATAATTAAAAGGTACTCACCAGTCAGGGTCTGAGAATGTCCTTTTAAAACCTTAGTTTAGAACCGACATTTTATGATGAATAATCAAGATATTTGGTTTCTTCAACAGCTGTTGATAATAACAACTTTTCCAATAAAAATAAAAGTAAAAGAGATAAAATACAACTGTTATGTAGATATTTAGAATTCTCAGCGACGACCCGGTAGAGCTCTAACATTCGTAAAATGTTTCTATTGTACTTTCATTTGTTATTTATCACCTACGGGCGGGTAAAACAGTGGGTCGATATTTCAGTATAACTAAAAGTTACGTCAGGTCATTACCATATTTACAATATACAATACAATAATAATTACAACTAATATTTACACTTATCTATATTATTTTATTTATTTTCTAAAAATCTAAGCCGTCACCAGAAGGCAAAGTGCCCAGAATGGATAAGCATTGCCACGTTGAATGGCAATGCTGATTCGTTGACCGAAATAAAAGCCAGCATTCCGACCACCTGTGGACTCTATTAGGAGTTTTATTGACTTTTTATTTTTATTGAGAGTACCTTGTCAGGTTATGACTATAAGGGCAAAAATCTAAAATGCCCAAACTACCTTGAAGGAATCAGGTGTACCTAGGTAGCGCATTTTCACTTTCTTTTTCACTGGGTCCAGTCCATGTATCCCTAGACCCATGCAAACGAGCCTGGCATGTCCCACATTGATTGTTTTGAGAACAACGACCTTTCCTGGAGTTTTTCGTGTTCTTAATTCATCAATTTCGACCCCGCTCATATAGGTAAGTAATGTATGGTAATCATATTGAGTGACACACTTTGCTGACCTTTTGGTAAGCACGACTTGATCAAATAAGCCGTTGGTAATTGGAAAATGAGGATGAAGTAAAAATAGACGAGGAATTTGCGACATTTTGTTTGGCAAATTAAATTGTGTTCTTGTAAGCGGCTTTTGTAGAGCCCACAAGATACTACCATGGCAGTGATTATTGAAAAGACCAGGCAAAAACATTGCTTCAATTTAGAGTAAATTGAAGCAATGTTTTTGTCTGGTACCACCAAAAACACCACCCAACCAGGTAACGAGGTACCAGGCAAAAACACTGCTTCAATTTAGAGTAAATTGAAGCAATGTTTTTGTCTGGTCTTTTGAAGTACTTTTTATCCCATAAACAAGTTCTATTTAAATTATGTGTACTAGATAACTGTTAGGCATAATACAATACACTACATAAATACAAAAAATTGTCTAGAGGCGGGAATCGAACCAGCAACCTTCTCCGTCGCAGGTGGACCATCGCATGCCGCGCCAGGGAGGTCGTCAACCTTATCCTAATTATTTTGAAGTTTCACATTCGTAGTATTTATTTCAGACAATTTTCTTGAACTTTACACGTATATCTATTTAGTTACCGAGGGGAATTCCCAACTGACTCATTACTAAATTTAAAGAGTAGCTGTTTGAAAATTTAATTAAAGTACGATTCGGCAAGTTTCAGTCATCCGTGACGGTAGGGGGCGCTCGAGCGGGTTGTTCTTGAGTTATGCACTTTCATTAGCCCCTCAGGGAGTTTGCCAGGGCCGGGTGAAGGATACTTTTATAAGCAAAGCAAATTTATTTGCCTGGAGAATTTTAATTACTCGCGTTAATTAAAGTTAGAATTAGTAACGCCAGTGTCAAAATGTCAATAATATTACTGAGGTTGCTTTCTTTTTTTTAATTTCCGGATTGACTACCTACTGCAGAATCAGTAGGTAACTAATAAAATCACACTTCACACTAATACTAATATAAATGCGAAAGTTTGAACGGATGGATGTTTGTGACTTTTTCACACGAAAACTCCAGAACAAATCGGGCTGATATTTTGCATTAGATGTAGTTCAAGGCCTCGAATAAAACGCATCCCATAAATCAGTTCCCGTGACAAAGAAATAACTTTAACACAAGCTTCGGACAGAAACTATAGTCCTTTATAAAATTAACGTTATAATATGAAATGAAATAAGTTCCCAAAAAATTTCGATTTCGGAAAATCTTTGGGCCTCTTACGGATTATAGTCCGAAAGAGGTCCCAAAGATTTTCGGACTAGGGCTTCGTGGCTTAGTTGGTTAGATCACACCCGTACTGAGGGTGGGGCGCGGGTTCGAGTCCCGCCGAAATCGAAAATTTTTTTGTAAGTTATTTCATTTCTTAGAGATACCTACTCAAAGTGCGGGTAAGCACCATAACAAAAAACCTAAGAATTAACGTTTTGCCCTTATGAGGGATCGCTGCGGCTTTTATTAATAAAAACTTAAACTGAGACCTAAGTTCAGTATAAAATAGTTCAACCTAAAAGTATGATACTAGCTGTTGCCCGCGGCCTTACTAGTGGCCTATGTCCGTCCACGAGATACCATTTACCTAGCATTTGCGCAGAAACTTCACGACTACCTTTATTAATAGTAGATTGTTTTACAAGGGACTAAACCATCCCATTATATACGAGGTTGTTATACTCCCGAGCGTAGCGAGGGAGGATGACAAGACCGAGTTATAATGGGTGGTTTTGGCCCGAGTAAAACACTCTACTTTTCACTTCGATTGCGAGAAAATAAAACAATTCAAAATTAGACAATTTTCAGAAATTTTATTAAAAATTAAATGTGCAGTTAGAGCAATTTTGAATGTTTAGTGATATGTTTTTCCCGGGCAATTTTATTTCGGTTCTCTGTGATTGGGATGTGTGTGTAATATTTTGAGTTGATTGTTGTGGAGTAAAAGTTGGAGAGACTCGACTCATGCTTGAGTTTCGTGCATTATTAAGATCTGAGTGCGGCTTCAGCTGAGTTGACATATTCATCCAAACGTTGAAACATTAGTGGGACGTAACTCCTGATAGGCTTTAACTATATTAAGGTATTCTCCACTGATGACAAATTTACGCTCTTTGTTTGTTTTCGTGTTCGGCAGACTCACAGCTTGTAGGTTTGTATCCGTTTCTACGTCTTCTAGCGTTATATTAGCAAGCTCTATTCCTCTGCATGCACCGCTGATTCCATAAATTAAAGCAACCTGTTGAACAAAAAAATAAGTGTGTTATTAATCGTAATAACCTAGGTACATAATTTAGGTATGTAGGTAGGTATCTATTTATTTAGTTTGAGTTGAGTACATAAGTAGTAGGTTACCTTTGTTGCCAAGTATTGTTTATTTGGAGCGTTATTTAAAAATGTTTCGATTTCTTGTGTCGTCAAGACTTTAGATTTTTTTGCCTTGTATCCAGTGGACAATTTCTTCAGTAAAGCCGTTAAATTTACATATTTTTTAATATCGACGTCGTGTCTCGTTTGTAAGGTCATTCTTAACATTGAATATGTGCTCCAAAGAGTCGACGATTTGAATTTTTTCGATAATTCATCAAAATAAGTGAGAAAAACCCCTTCTGTAAAAGAATCCACACGTTTCTCATCTCTCCATTTCATAAAATTTTCGTAACTCTTTAAATATATTCCACGTGATTTTGTCGGCAACAGATTCATAATTATTTCTTTGCCCTTTTCTTCCATTTGCATATTAGCATCTTCACTATCACTTGATGACATTTTTCACGTTCACAATTTGGAAGTAAAAGTCAGGAAGTTAAACGTAAAAGTTTGTGATTTGGAATGAAGAAAATTCTAGAGATTTAGCGCCAATACCATCTTTTTTTTTAAATCTCTATTTAACCCGCAACGAAAGAGTTCGCATTCTACCGTGAAGGGAAGAATCAACCTTCATAAAACATCACCAAGACGGTTCTATTTTCAAAAAAAAGGTTGACGGAGCACCAAGAAGTCGAGTTTTTATGTAAGAGAACGAATGCTTTGTACTGGCTGATGATTTTAGACAAAAATTAAAAAGAAAAATTACTTTTTAGCCCGAGGGATTAAACTCGAGTTTTAGGCCTGCTAAGCTACACTATTATGATACACTTTTCGAGCAAGAGAAGTGAAAAAACTTTTTTAATGTAACCTTAGCCCCAGTGTTCTAAAGGTACTCTGCTTTGTAGCAGAGTACCTTTTTTTACCTTTGATTGAATTTAATGACAGGACAACGTCTGTCGGGTCAGCTAGTTAAAAATAAAATGGCAGGCAACTGCGGTCTCCCCTATAGCCTGATTACCTAGTCCATCCACCCATTACCGTAACCTGTTTTTTATTCCTTTATTTTCCTCTGCTTTTTGCTATTTTGCTATATCTCTACACCTGGTGGATCTACTTGTATCATCTTCAAGTATGGTATTCATCTACCCCTGGTTCAAACTTATAAATGTTTATTATGTGTCGCGAACCACCGACATTTTGTTTGTTGTTGAAAGCTGAGATAGAAGAGCTTATTACACTGGAGCCCATAGATGAATACTATTATACGTGGAGCCGTGGAAGGCGTAGATTCTCAGTTATTTCAGAATACCTTGTCTCTACCTAGGTACTCCTCTAGTACCCCCTACGTATCATGTTACAAATACAAGGCGTCTTATCTACGTGGGTTGTACATCCATAATAATTAGCGTGTCATGTCCTTCATTTTAATTTCAACACGATACCTCTACGCGTTGCTGAGAAAATATGGTTGACAGACGGATAGACGAACAACAAAGTGATCCCATAGATAGGGGTTTTTTTTTCCTTTCGATTTACGGACGCTAAAAAATACAGAAAAATATGTTTTTCTGCGAAGTTCTCCGGTGGTACCTAGGCAAGGAACGTGGATGATGTTAAATTTTATAACATTACCATTACCAAGCTGCGAACCGTTTTCTACAAAATAAAGACTGAGTTTCATAATGAAATAAAATCATTTAAGTTGTTAATCTACCTACACTAGTTTTTTGTAAAGGTCCTTCACTAACATGTTACTACACATTCCATCATATAGATTACGAAAGGTAAGCAAATCATTTATGGGAAATTGCGTACGCTTCTATAATAAGCTTCCATCTGAAGCAACTGAGCTCCCTATTCGTAAATTTAAACAGTACATAAAACTAAATCTTATCAAGAAAGCCTTTTACTCCATAGTAGATGATTATATCAATGATGTTAATGCTTGGCCAGATGTCGCCCAGTTCCGCACCGACAATAGTATTATAGGAGAACAATCTTAAGCTTAGTTTTATATAAATATTGACCTGTATCTATATCCTATTGTATTTAGACTTAGATAGGCGAATAACATTGTATTAAATTTTTAAGCGTTATACACTTACTAGTGGTTTATTTTTCGCTTCTTCCACTAGTGGACAAAAAATTGAAGCGAACAAAATCAATAACATTTTGTTTCTTATTTGATATTAATTACTATTATTAAGCTGTTTATGTATAAAATTTGACTTGTCTAAGTGCTTATTTTGTAAGCCTAAAGAAATAAATTTATTGAATTTTGAATTTTTGTTAGAAGTGGTGAAAAAAAGTTGCGTCCCTGAACTACGGCCTACATAACTCACCTTAGGATTTTCCAGTTAATCCTCCAGCACTACCAAGCGATGTTTATCAGCTACTTGCGTTGAGTAGGAAGGTAATGGGCATCATTTCATTCCATAAAGGTAAAACTTTTATGGATCCATAAGGCTATTTCTAACGGCCTTCGTTTCTACTTCACATCGTGAAGAGGCATCCATTTACAATCAGTTTAAAAGCCATCAGTCTTATGGTAGGTAGCTCATATGAGGTCTGTTGAGTGGGGATGAAAACACTTCGAGCTTACGATGATGCCTGAGAAAATGTTAGGTAGTAACAGGGACGAATAATGAAATTTCACTCGTCCCTGGGTAGTAGGTAAGATACATTTGTTGTGTTGGTAGCAACTTGCGCCAAGATGATATTTTAGGATTTAGTTTTGGTCTTGATCTACAGCATAGAATTATATGGCATATCAATACTTAAGTAGATAGGTACGGTCTACTCCATAGCCCGAATCCTGACAAACGAGGGTGGTGGCTCGAGGGTTGGCGCGGAATAAAAGCAAAAAAAGTAAAAAGTTTTCTACTTTTTTGCGTTCCACGCTTCGATCAAAACATTTCCGGCTTTGCCGGCCCTTATTTTTGATCGAAGGTTCCACGAGCAAAAGTGCTGACAGAGTTATCTAGGTAAACAAATTAGAACTGCGTGGTGAAAACCCAAATCAATAAGTTTTTGTTCAAGAGCTGAAGGATTAAAGTCATTTCGTAAAACGCCAAAATTCTATTCGAATGACACCCAGAGTAGGTATGCGTGTTGACGGAAAACCCATGGTAATCCCCCACGTGTGGCCGTGGGGGATTTCCGGAATAAACCCTAGGGGACGCTTAACGGTTTTTTAGTGTACCTAGCACAAGTATAGAAACTGCATAGGTTGGTGTCTTCTATCCAAATTTTTTTTTTTCATTGTGTGCGGAGATTTTGAAAATTGTACAAATTTTAGGGCCACCCTCCATACAAAAATCTTCAAACCCTTTTGCCGCGATCGGACGGCAGAATAGCGCATGACTCGAGCGGAGTTAGTTTGTCTCGTTCATTTTTAATCTGAGTTTCATCGACACCTATCTCAGAAGAACAAATAGTACAGTACCATCGACAACTTGATCGAAGCTGACATTGACAGACACGTAGCAAAAATGGCAAAAAGCAAGCGAAGCGACGACGCGGCGCGGGACAACATAAATAAAGAAAGAAGTTGAAGTTGGTGTTCGTCTATGTACCAATGTAGTAGGTATTTTTTTTTATAAATTATTTATTTATACACAATTTACTACAAAAGTAGGGTGAGTACGTACCTATATTTATAGACTTTATTTTATCTAATAACCGGTGTGGGTTTTCAAATATTTATTTTTATCTTTTGCTGTTTACATCAAATTTTAGAGGTTAGGATCGTGAAAACTAAACTCTCTTTGACTAAACTGTTTGTTGTTCTAATCAGTTATATGATGTTTGAGGGGGGGAGGTTGCTGGCCGGAGCGCTGAGGTCGTCCAGTACCATCAGACTAATCAGAGACTTCAGTGAGATAACAAAGGAACGTAAAGCCATGTCGAAGTTTGCGTTACCAGCTCGGTACGGTCAAGGCGAGAAAAGCGTTTGGTGAGTTGATTACTGACTAATTAGCCGAGTCTAGTGCGTTTAAGTCAGCTTCATTTCATTACACAGTCATAAAAAATCACGAATGTTATGAATACCTACATAATTATACTTCGAGACTTGTCATAGTCTTACCTATAGTTAAAATTGAAGATAAGTTATAACTTTTTCATGGAAATTATTTACCTATCTACTTGTACTCTGGGTAATACCAACATAATAAACATCATTGCGTAAATGAATGTTTTAACTGATGAGGTTTAAGTTGTCGTTGACTTTTTGATAGGTAACTATGGTTACAAAAATGTTGTTGATTTGTAATGTCAATGTACTGTGGAACTCGAAAATAAAAGATTAAAGTGATCTGATCGTTTTTATAATAAAATATAGGAATATGGTGACTTCCTAGTGTTAACAATATAATAGGAATATAATAGGTTATGGGGCCGCCCCATATTCCTTGATTTTTTTTTGTTTTGAGCAATTTTATTATTCTTGTTCGGCATAATCTTTGTAAAAAAAAAAATTTTTTTTGGATCAGAAGTTTATTGGTGTAGCAGAAGCTTACTAGATTGTGATATGGCTCAGAAAATGCAAAGTGTTATCAATAAGTTGGAGGATGGAAATAACTTTCAAAATTGGAAATTTAGACTTGAACTGCTTATGGAAGAAAAAGGTCTAGAGGACATATTGAATTGTGACAAAGTAAAAGTGGAAGATAAGAAGCGGGATGCTGAAGCAAGATCGCTTATCGTCCAATGTATGGGGGACAATTTTTTAGAAGTTGTTAAAGGGTGCAAAACTGCAAAGAATATGATGCAGTCACTAGAAAATTTACTAACAAGAAGGAGTGTGATGAACAAGTACAATTTAAAAAAGAGACAATATTATCCTTCTCAACGTGGTGCTTATATACGAGGCGGTGAATTATATGGACGAGGTCGTGGCAGAGTTCAGGGACGATTTCGAGGTGCAAATAGAGAATCAAGGGACAGTGCAACAACAGCCCAAGAAGAAGTGGGCTGTATGGTGGAGGAATACAATTTAACCTGCAAGGCTCCCTTAGACCAAACTATTTCTTTTGTAATAGATTCTGGTGCATCACAAAATTTTATATCAAATAATTATAGAAATTTTTTAACACAAATAATAAACTTAGATCATCCGATTAAAATTAACACAGCAAATGGAGAACAGTTAATAGCTTACGAAAAAGGCTATTTACCAATAAAATGTGGCAATGTTGAGTTCACTGTCGAGGGACTAATAGTGGAAAATTTAGCATATAATCTACTCTCTGTTCGAAAACTACTGGAAAAACCGAACGAAATTATATTTAGAAATGAATATGCAAAAATTACCTTTTATAATGGATCCACTGTCTGGGCTTATAATAATAGTAAACTTTATATTTTACAGGGTGAAATGTTGACAGAGGATGTAGTTGCGGCAGCTATACATTCAGCAGATGGCATGTTGTGGCACAGACGCTTAGGACACACTAGCTCTAAAACTTTACAAAGGCTACAGCTACCACTTAACAACAATGTTTGTAATGCGTGCATGACAGGTAAGGCAACACGGCTACCATTCAAAACGTTAGAGCGACCTAGGTCACGTCAAGTCTTAGAACTGTTACACAGTGATATAGCGGGCCCATCCAATGTTCCGACAATACAAGGTGAAATTTATTTTCAAACCATTATAGACGATTTTTCACACTTTTGTGTAGTTTTCTTGTTAAAAAGGAAATCGGAAGCTGCTGAAAATATTATCAACTACATTCATCGATACGAGAATGAATTTGAAACGACGGTTAAAAGGATAAGATGTGATAATGGAGGTGAATACACTTGCAATAAACTACGCCAATTTTGTAATCAGAAAGGAATAGCTTTGGAATATAGTTTACCATATTCACCTGCCAGCAATGGCGTCGCAGAGCGAATGAATCGTAGTTTATATAACAAAGCAAGGACTATGCTTATTGAAACTAAGCTACCGAAAAACTTGTGGGGTGAAGCTGTAAAATGTGCAGCCTATCAGATAAATCGTTGTACCTCTATGGCTATTAATTTCAAAACTCCATGTGAAATTTTGTATGGGACTAGAGACTTAAGCAAACTTCGTGCTTTTGGTGCAAAGGCGTGGGCATACATTTTACCTAAGCTTGATAAATTTTCTGAAAGAGCACATGAATGCAGAATGGTCGGATATAGCAGGACAGGGTATAGCTTATGGGATACTAAAAACAACAAAATAATTGTGTCACGAGATGTGAGATTCGATGAAAATAATATTATTTACAACGAAAGTAATCAGACTGATAACAAATGCGAATGGCTAAGGGTTAGTATTTCAGAAAGGAATGCAGAAAATGAAAAAAGGAGCTCTGAACTTGAACAAGATAGCGAAGATAGAGAAGAGGTTATCGATGATAATGAGAATGTTGACGAAGAAACTCTGGAACCAGAAGAATTGTTTGAGGATTGTGCTGAAGAGAATACAAATGGGAGAAGCGATGTCTTAAATGAACATGTGATAAAAACAAGAAGTGGCAGAATTGTTAAGCCACCGAAAAGATTAGAAGATTATGAAACATATGTAGCCTACTGTTTATGTACGGGTGATCCAGCTTCGTACAAAGAGGCTGTCGAAAAAGGTCGAGAGTGGCAAGATGCTATAGACAAAGAATTAAATTCCTTAAAATGTTTGGGAACTTGGGAAGAATCTGAATTACCTAGAGATAAAAGGGCTATTGACACAAAATGGGTATTTACTACTAAAAGAGATGGTACAAAAAAGGCCAGATTAGTGGCAAAAGGATTTCAAGAAGAAACATTATTTAATGTTTATTCACCAGTAGCTCGTATGCCCACAATACGAATGATGCTGAACCAAGCAATACAAAATGATATGTATATGAAACAATTAGATGTTCCAACGGCCTTTTTAAATGGTTTCTTAAAGGAAGACGTTTATATAAAACCACCTTTAGGGATAAAAGTTGAAAAAGGCATAGTTTTAAAACTAAAAAGATCATTGTATGGGTTAAAACAAGCCCCTAAATGCTGGAATGAAAGACTTCATGGGTTTTTAGTTGAAAAAGGATTTATACAATCGAAACATGATTTTTGTTTATATATTTTGGAGGATACATTTTTACTAGTTTATGTTGATGATATCATTTTAGTGTCAAAAAGTGAAATTAACATAAATAGAGCATATGTTTTCCTGAAAACTGAATTTAATGTGAAGGACCTTGGGGAGGTAAGTTCTTACTTGGGATTAGATATTGTAAGAACACCAGAATCGATATCTATTTCTCAAGAATCAGCAATAAATAGATTGCTTGAAAAATTTAACATGGCAGATTGCAAAGACGCGGAGACGCCAATGGAAGTAAATTTCGCAACGAATGATGATGAATCTATCACCATGGACATGCCGTATCGTGAACTCATTGGTTGTCTTTTGTACTTAGCTACTTCAAGTAGACCTGATATTTGCTTCGCAGTATCTTTCTTGAGTAGATATTTGGATAAGCCCACTACATCACTGTGGAAAGCAGCGAAACGTGTTTTGAGATATCTTAAACAAACCAAGACAAAATCTCTCGTTTATAAACGGCGTAGTTGTTGTTCCTTGGTTGCCTATACTGACGCCGACTGGGCTGGCGATAGAATAGATAGGAAAAGTGTGAGTGGTTCTGTAGTGTTCTTTGGCAATAATTTGTTAACATGGTTCTGTAAAAAACAAAACGTTGTCGCCTTATCAACAGCCGAAGCTGAATATATAGCTGCGGCTCTAGCTTGTACAGAGTTAGTTTATTTAAAGGGATTGTTACAAGATTTTAATTGTTTTTTAAACTCAATGTTACTTGTAGATAATCAAAGTGCGATCAAATTAATGGAGTCTAATGAAAATAGTAAGAGGTCAAAACATATTGATATAAAATACCACTTTATTAAAGATTTAATTAGTAAACGAGAAGTAATTGTGAAATATGTCAGCACAAATGAAAATGTAGCAGATATTTTAACAAAGGCCTTGGGAAAACAGAAACACAGCTATTTTGTACAAAAACTAGGTTTGAATTGAATAGTTTCTTTGTATAAAATCTATTCTGGTTTATAAAGGTAGGTATATAATGAGGTGTTATTATAATAGTAATTTAGCTTTATATATTTTCTAAAACAAATAAGGTTATAACATTGAGAGGGAGGTAAAATAGTTTGAATGAATACATTTTATTATTTTTTGTAAAACATTGCAAGTCAGGGAGTTAATTCTTATTTTATTTCAACGTTAACTTTCCTTTTAGAATACTTAATTATATTATTGTTTTCCTAATTTATACCAATTCTTATTCTGTGGTAAATTTGAATTGAGAGGGGATGATGAGGTTTAAGTTGTCGTTGACTTTTTGATAGGTAACTATGGTTACAAAAATGTTGTTGATTTGTAATGTCAATGTACTGTGGAACTCGAAAATAAAAGATTAAAGTGATCTGATCGTTTTTATAATAAAATATAGGAATATGGTGACTTCCTAGTGTTAACAATATAATAGGAATATAATATTAACATCATCATAACAGTTAGTCAGTCATAATCAGATATTATTTATGTATACATAAGTAAGTGTCCTATTCTTAAGTGATAAAGTCATTCAAATAATGTTTTTGGACCAAATACATGGTTATAATAGCTATAAACATTTGATGACGCCTGCAGAAGTTTTATAAGAACATTATATAAACTGTTGACACCATCACTTTCCTCTGTACTGTGTAGGTTTAGGCAGTGAATCGAAAGTAGATGTTGTTGGCCACTAAGCGCAACTCCGATTCACTGCCTAAACTAAATTGAATAAAACTATTACAGAGGCATTAAAAAAAGCTTATAATAGGTATCACACTAATACAACTGCTGTGCTATGGATTTTTGAAATTTCCTTTGTTAAACGGAATAAGATAAAGTAGGTAGCGGCGCTAGTTTGGGTCGGATATGCACCTTAAGTTTTAAGTTCAAAAGGTATTAAAGAAACAGGTCTTAAAATATTTAGCTTGGGTATGAGCCCATAGCTTAATGTAAGATCTGTCCTCATTATTTAAATCTAAACCTTAATAATCAATAAATTAAGCTGGCATATTTCACACAGCATCCATCACCCCAAAGTAAGCAGACCTTGTGTTATGAACAGTGATCGGAATTTCGGGCGCTTATTTACCTAAAGTTGGTGTAAGACACAACATGGAGCAGTTAAAACCATCTTTCACGGGAATACTTTCCCGTAAATTCCCGGGATTTCAGAACATTCTAAAATAATGATTTTTTCACCGGAACCTTATTTAAAGACGAAATATAAGACACTTTTATTCTGACGCGAAAATCGATTTTTGTAAAAAAACGCGTTCAAAAAATGTGTCTTATAATTCGTCTATAAATAAGATTTCAGTGAAAATACATTCTAGAAAATTCCAAAATTCCCATTTGGAATAAAACAAGTTTGGGTTCATCTCACAAAACAGACAATTATATACCTATATTTTTTTTAATAATATTTGTTTCTATTATTCTTACGCAATTATCAAACAAATTATAAATGCGTGTGTTTTAAATTTCGTGTAGAAAAAGGATTTTGGCATAAAATCATAAATATAATTAAAAATGTTTTTTTTTTCAGAAATATTGACTTAAGTGAAAAACACGTCAGAATAAAAGTGTCTTATATTTCGTCTATAAATAAGATTCCGGTGAAAAATCATTATTTTAGAATATTCTGAAATCCCAGGAATTTACGGGAAAGTATTCCCGAGAAAGATGGTTTTAACTGCTCCATGTTGTGTCTTACACCAACTTTAGGTAAATAAGCGCCCGAATTTCCGATCACTGGTTATGAAGTGTTTGTAAATTCTACTCCTCATCTTTTCAGGGTGGAATACATCCAACTGGTGCTAGACTATAAGCCAGCAGTGAACCTTGGGCAAGGGTTCCCCGACTACCATGCCCCGAAGCATGTCACCCAGGCGCTCTCAGAGATCACGGTTGGAGACAACCCACTGCTCAACCAATATACCAGGGGATTTGTAAGTATCACATTAATATCATAAATGGGAATGTATGGATGTTTGTTAATTCTTCGCACCAAACTACAGAATGGATCAGGTTGAAATTTGAACATTTAGGATATCTAAGGTTTTTTGTTATAGTGCTTACCCACACTTTGGGTATCTCTAAGAAATGAAATAAGTTCCCGAACGGCCACCGGCGCTATAGTCCGTAAGAGGACCCAAAGATTTTCGCTTGAACCGACTAAGGGTTTCGTGGTTTAGTTGGTTAGAGCACACCCGTACTGAGAGTGGGGCGCGGGTACGAGTCCCGCCGAAACCGGAAATTTTTGGGAACTTATTTTATTTAGGAAATATGTTGCATTTCAAATGTGTGAAGTGGAAATAAATTAATTTCTAACATCACCCCATATTATTAACAAATAATATAAATATATTATATTATTATTTTTATATTATTTTTATATTATTATTATATAATATATATATTTTTTTATATTTTTTGTATTATATTACTATATTATAAATGCGAAAGTTTGGATGGATGGATGTATGTTACTTCTTCATGCAAAAACAATGGAACGGATTGGGCTGAAATTTACTACAGGGTTATTGGTAATTAGACCGGATCCTTTAAGGGGGTGATGAGGGAGGCCATTGGCAAATATTTTGACCTCATATTGTATTATGGAAAAGTTAACCCTTTTTGAGATATTCCCATATTCGTTTTTTTAGGACAACGTCACGTTTACGTCTTCAATAATTAATTAAAAAAAAAGCAATCATCTAATTCTAATTTTAGTGACAGGTATAGATAGCCCAATGTCTAATTCAAAATAACCAATATAATAACCAATCCACACCTTGTTGCATGCAATCCAGCTGGTTTTCATGCAAGTCTATTTTTCCATTAAATCACAGACCAGTTAAATCTAGATTTAACTGGTCTGTGCATTAAATGAACTGTTTGACATTCTTGATTTTTATCTCTTTATCTGCACTACCTATGATAGCTTGCCGCTTAAATAAACATGAGTTACTATTCTAGTGGGATTATAATTATAATGTTTTGTAATTAGCTTATTAGGTGTCTGTTTAACACAATAAACTTCTTTTGAAATGTCTAGGTTTGTCATACGTAGTTTGAAGTCATAAAACTAATAGTCTTATATCTTAACGTGCAGCATAACTCAAACTTTATACTTTTAATATTATAAAATAAAAATAAATTGCACACCAAAAAATACAAAAGAAAAAAAATACGGGAAAAGATAGATAATAGAGTTGCACAATAGGCGGCCTTAGCCGTACCATTATCTATAAAAACGGCAAAAAATCACGTTTGTTGTATGGGAGCCCCCTCAAATATTTATTTTATTCTGTTTTTTAGTATTTGTTGTTATAGCGGCAACAGAAATACATCATCTGTGACAATTTCAACTGTCTAACTATCACGGTTCATGAGATACAGCCTGGTGACAGACGGACAGCGAAGTCTTAGTAATAGGGTCCCGTTTTTACCCTATGGGTGCGGAACCCTAGCCCTAGCAATTTCAAAAGAATGTGACATAAAATCTTTTATAATAGTCCGGTACTTTAGTGCCTATCTACGAAGTTATTGGTAATTCACTGACCCCGCTTACCAATAACCCTGTTTATTTGTAATTTGTTATGGTATATCATAAAATTCATAAAGCAAAATAAAGAAATATGAGACAACATGACATGATTGATCTAAAGGTCATAGGCTATCTTCTATGACCTAGCCTGATATGAAGTGAAACATTGTTATCTCAAGTAGCTAACGAAATTCCAATAACTACATAACATACATAAATCGGTTCCTATGGTATCCAATTTATGTGTGTGTGCGAAAATCGGGTATTTTTACCCGACTACCGACAGGGGAGGGTTATGAGGTTAGCACCCTATGTTTGTATGTTTGTATATTTGTATGTTTGTATGTATGTGGCCGATTTCTTTGTTCCCACGTAGCGCTGAAACTACTGGTTCGATTTCAACAAATTATGTATCGATTGATTCGTCTCAATACCCCGATGGTTATAGGCTATAGGATTTAGGGCTCCGACCCCGAATAAGCCTTCAAATCGCGTATTAAAGTTTAGGTAGCCGCAGGCTGCAGGCCCCATAGAGAAAAATTACAATACCTACGACCTATTTTCATTTTCAACTCTATGCCTATCAAATATGACCGATACGTCATTCTATTTTGTCAATGTAAATGTTTCAAACTTTTATAACTTTCATGTAGTCGGGTTGTAGTTTTTAACTTTATCTTGTTCATTAAAAAAAACAATTAAATTCAAATATTTCGATAACGGTTAGATTTGGGATAGGGTGTTTCATAGTCAAATCAGTCAGAAACGATGTTAACTACACGCCCTTAACGGGAATAGGTCGACTTAACATGTAACCCTGTATACCTTATACATAGATTACATTGATAGATATTTATTTTAGTATTTTAATTTATTTAGTAATACAACAGAAACAATTAAATAGAAATACCCAGAACAAATATCTACTGATCGTTCAAACATTTGTCCCGTGGCGGGAATAGAACCCGGAACCTCCTGTGTCGCAGGCGGACATTCATTCGCTGCGCTACAGTGGTCGTCGAATATTAAAAGAGTACCTACTCAGCATGTTCCAAAATTCTTACCTCATCTTCGTTATTTCTTCCATTTCAGGGCCATCCCAAATTGGTGCAGAATCTGTCTAAATTATACTCTCCACTGGTGGGCAAAACGATAGACCCTAACAATGAGATCCTGGTTACCAGTGGTGCTTATGAGGCGCTTTTCTCCGCCATTTTAGGTGAGTTCCTACTACTTTATATCGAAACATGATAAGGAAAATATTTATTATTACATGAAAAAGCACTTAAACGGGATATTAAACATGACCTACAAAATAGTGTTAAAGGTCCTAATAGAGTCCACAGGTGATCGGAATGCTGGCTTTTATTTCGGTCAACGAATTAGCATTGCCATTCAACCTAACAATGCTGCCAGCATTCTGGGCACTTTGCCTTCTGGTGACGGCTTAGATTTTAAGAAAATAGATTTAAGTGTAAATATTAGTTGTAATTACTGTATTCTGTTATTGTAATTTTCTTTAAATAAATATATCATCAGAAACTTCGGTTTTCGTTTTCTGAGTATACCCCCAGCAATGGGTGATCCCTATTTGTGATAATGATGACCTCTTGCTTCAGGTCACGTGGACAATAATGACGAGGTGATCGTGATCGAGCCATTCTTTGACTGCTATGATTCCATGATCAGATCCGCTGGGGGGATCCCCAGGTTCATCGCATTGAAACCTGTAGGTTTAGTATTACTCTTACATATCAATTAGGCCTAGCCTACTTCGTCGTTACTACTAATGTGTGTGTTAAAGTCCTGCTGAAAACAAAATTTTGTGGAACTTATTTTATTTCTTTAATTTCGTTGATGATAATGATTTCAGAATAAAACCTCCGGCACTGTAACCTCAGCCGATTGGAAGCTAGACTTCGGAACCCTAGAGTCCCTCTTCAACGAACGCACAAAGATGATAATTCTTAACACGCCGCACAATCCGCTAGGCAAGGCGTTCACTAAAGAAGAACTGGAGAAAATTGCAAATCTTTGCAAGAAGCACGATGTACTGTGCTTGGCGGATGAGGTGTATGAATGGATGGTGTATGAACCGGTCAAGCATATACGCATCGGTAAGCGAAAAAAAACAGAATAAAACCGGCCAAGTGCGAGTCGGACTCGCGCACGAAAGGTTCCGTACCATTATCTATAAAAAACGGTAAAAAAATCACGTTTGTTGTATGGGAGCCCCCTTAAATATTTATTTTTTGTATTATATTATTATAGCGGCAACAGAAATACATCATCTGTGAAAATTTCAACTGTCTAACTATCACGGTTCATGAGATACAGCCTGGTAACAGACGGACAGCGAAGTCTTAGTAATAGGGTCCCGTTGTTATCCTTTGGGTACGGAACCCTAAAAACTGTGTCGGACGGCATTTTGTAGTTCGAGGCATAGAACTACAAAATGGCGACCGACCCAGCTTAAATACTTTAATAGCCTATGGCAAGGCATTTACAACCCGCTAGGCAAGTTTTCATCAGGTTACCACACTCCGTTCATAGCTGTTAAAATTTAATGAATAGTATTTATTTATTAGTTATGCTCCCTCCCCCCTCCCCCCTGCGTCGACTGCTGGACGCAGGCCCTTTCCCTGATTAACGCTTTAGTTGGTTTTTATATGACAAGGAGTAGGAGTCCCCACACTGGGCATAGCGATTTTATGTCTAAGACAGAACAGAGATAATGTTATACGTAGCGTAGGTAAATTATTAAATATTTTACGCGATAAATGATTGTGTAGTCTATACTAGAGTGCAATTTCCTACAGCAAGCCTCCCCGGCATGTGGGAGAGAACCATCACGATCGGTTCAGCAGGCAAGACGTTCTCCGTGACCGGCTGGAAGACCGGCTGGGCGTACGGACCGGCGCCGCTCATGAAGAACTTGCAAGTGGTGCATCAAAACTGCGTTTATACCTGCTGTACTCCTGTGCAAGTAAGTACAGCTTCAATGATACCTTGTCACTTTACCCCTCGTTTTCACCAAGAAACATGTTTACAACTAGTTGCATACAAAACTAGTTCAGAACAAGTTTTACACTCTATTCATCCCTGTTGAATAACGTTTAAAACTATTAACATTTTACCATAAACATGTTCAAAACATGTCGACGACTAGAAGTTCACAAATGCATCTTTCATACAAATTTTGTATGAAAGATGCATTTGTATACAACATGTTTTAAAGATAATTATATGCAAAAGAGAGAACAAGTGAGAACAAAAAACGAAAACATTACACAGATCTTGTGAGAAGCGACAGAAATCAAAAGTAGTCACTTTATTTCTGTGTCAGTGTTTTATTTTAACAATTTCACCTTTTCTAAGTGAACATTTTTGTATTTATGGAAATGAAGAATTTTTAATTGATTAGTTAATTGATTGCAACAGTCTGCAGTTAGCTCAATTGCTTCAATTGTAAATACTAGTTTTAATTTAATTCTATTGTGTGAATTGTCCAGCATTATAACTTAACTCATTTCCGTTCCAGGAAGCAGTAGCACGTTCCTTCGACGTAGAACTAGCGAGACTCTCCACTCCCGATAGCTATCTCACCTCTCTCGCGAAAGAGTTACTGCCGAAGAGAGACTATCTCATCAAGGTACTGAGAGAGAACGGGTTCAATCCTACCATACCGGAGGCTGGGTACTTTATTATCGCTGACTGGACTAAACTAGGTTAGTGAATTAAAAATAATGATTATTAAACTACACTGCATAACCTTCACTCACACGGATGTTTGACTTCTTCAAGCTAAAACTACAGAACAGATTGGGTTGAAATTTTCCATATGTGTCTCTCTTAAAACATAGGCTACTTTTTATCCCATAAATCAGTTCCCATGAGATAGAAAGAACCATAAAACGTTTACATAGAAACGTATGCGAAACTGCGGGCAGAATCTAGATTTGTGGACCAAATGTCTACAATAGCACAAGACCGTGGTGGTTGGAAGGGGCATAAGGACTCAGGATGAAAATGATCTACATGACACTTCCGAAAATTTTAAAATTTGTCTATGTTTTTCGGCATTTTGGACAGGAAAACACTGTATGCTCAACCAGTAACAAATCAAAAATATCCATCTGTTCCAGCAAACAAAATCGACCTATCATCGGAACCAGACGAGTATAAAGACTTCAAATTCACGAAGAAATTCGCCAAAGAAGTCGGCATCCTAACGATCCCACCTACGGCATTCTACTCCAAAGAACATAAGAATTTAGGAGAGGACTATGCGAGGTTCTGCTTTATCAAGGTAAAAAATAAGAAATTAATAAAAAAAAAACCTTAGAAGGTAAAAAATGTTTAGTTCTTATGAAAAATTCTCCAGCATTACTTTTAGGGTTCCGTACCCAAAGGGTAAAAAACGGGACCATATTACTAAGACTCCGCTGTCCGTCTGTCACCAGGCTATATCTCATGAAGCGTGATAGTTAGACAGTAGAAATTGTCACAGATGATGTATTTCTGTTGCCGTTATTACAGCAAATACTAAAAAACAGAACAAAATGAATATCACTTATAAATATTAAGGGGGCTCCCATACAACAAACGTGATTTTTTTGCCGTTTTTATAGATAATGGTACGGAACCCTTCGTGCGCGAGTCCGGATTGCACTTGGCCGGTTTTATTCTATCTCTAGTTTGGCAAGCCACCGAGATTCGGTATAGCAAACGGAATTTTGTGTTTTTTTATTTTGTCATAAAAACGTCAAGAACAACCATGCCTTCCTAATGCATCCATAATCCGAACATTTTGAGAGAAGTTGAAAAAAAAAACTGAAAGCACGGAGCAATCGATTAAAAAAAAAACACGTTTACCCCAGCGTTGTCGGTTCTTCTTGAGATATGGCCAGCCCACTGCCACTTCAGCTTGCTAATCCTTAGAGCTATGTCGATAACCTTGGTAGTCGTGCATATACCAAACCGATAATAAAATCGTGGATGATACCTAAATTATCATGTTTATTTGTTTACAGAAAGATGAAAACCTTCAGCTGACGGAAAAACTACTCAGAGAATGGAATGAAAAGAAGAAAGAATCAACTAAGAAATCCACCTAATGTCAATACATCAAATTAAATTAATAACATAAAGTTAAGAATCACAATTGATTCTTACCGTCATCTTTCTTATATAGGTTATTAATTTACGTTCCAAAAACTATACTCATTGTTACCAAAATTTGTATTAAGCACTAAGGCCAGAGCCGCTATTTTGTATATTTTGTATTCGTTAATTAAAATCCTTGTTTCGTTTGTTAAGTTTTATTTAATTCAAAACGTCATTAAATTTCAATTCGCCAAAGTTCACACTATATTTTTGGTCATCAACATCTTGGCATTTGTTATTTCGTCATCTTCAAAAACTAGACTGAATTTTAGACCTTATGTCGACGCCATACTTGCGCAACCGGATACGTTAGTCATTGTCGAAGATCTTGAAGTGATTTAAGGTATCAGCATCAGCGATTCAAGATGAAAAGTCGCCGCGCAGCCACCTCTTTGCGTCTCTTGTATCATTTCCGAACGTATTCCCAAATCTGTAAAAAAAGAATGTGTGCTTATGACCACAAGATAAAAGTGAAAACGTGTCACACCGCTGTAGCAGGGGTAGGGAGTGTATTAATTTTCTAATGAGCCCGATACAGCGTAACCGACCCGAGCGTGACGGTAAAGTATCGTTCAATAGAAGTTCTCAATTCATTATTAAGTAGGTCAGATACTTAGAAGTTGTAAGTATGGTTGATTGAATAAGGGAAATAAGAGGTTAATCGTACCTTAATTATTGGTACGCTCACGCTTGCATGATTGATTGTGTACAGATTACATCTACAAACAAAAATGACGTCTAGTTGTAACTATATTTTGTAGCCTCTATTGGCTAACATATTTTTTTATCCTATTTGGTGAAGGAATCATCGGTACCTTCCTCAATAATATACAGGCGGAGTTAAGCGACAAATCTATTTTAGTCTCGCCATTATGGGATAGTTCGGAACCTTTTTCAAAATGGAGCAGAGTTGCAAAAGACCATCGATCGAATGATATCAAAATGGAGATACACACGAACATTACGAAAGGTTAAACCCTAAGTTGCATGCAGTTCAATCTCACCTAAACATGGTGCCAGCCAGGCAAGTCTCGCGTAGCTGCATTAGACAGGTTTAGTATTGTCTAATGCTGCAGTAGGCAGCATTAGACAATCCTAAACTCTGTCTTCTAAGTTTAAAAGTTCAATCTCACCTGAACATGTTACCATACCAGGCACATGCCCTGAGTAGCCAGGCAGCATTCCAACGTGCTTGTGGTAGAGGATCCTAAGCTCTGTTCTCTCAGTTACCTACACGGTTATATCACACCTGAACATGGTACCAGGCACATGACCCGCGTAGCTAGGCAGCATTCCAACATGCTTGTTTCAGAGGATCCTAAGGTCTGTCTCTAAGCTATACAGTTTAATCTTACCTGAACATGGTACCAGGCACATGACCCGCGTAGCTAGGCAGCATTCCAACGTGCTTGTGGTAGATTTCAGTCGGGCTGATGGACATCGGAGGATCCGGCCTGTGGGAGACATTATTAAAATGAGTTTACGACTTAATTTGGAAACAGGAGAAAGGTTCAAAATGGACATTGAACCTTATTTTAAGAAAGGTAAGATTCAATATAGCTCTTATTCAAATAATTATACTATTCAGAAAGCTCGTCTCATCTTTTAAATTGGCGCGAGACAAAAAAACTTGCTAACCAATCAAATCCTTAATTATGTCAGTATTTGGTAGAAAATAAATAAATGTATTTTCTTTCTTTTTTATCAAACTCACTATGTATAAAAGTAAGTACCTAAGTATAGAAAAATTAAGTATAAAATTTACGTATGCATATCTTACTCAGTTTTCTCGGTTGTTCCTTTATATTTAGATAATACCTGGAAAAAATATCTTTAAAATGAAACTACGTCATTATTTCAATGTTTAATTTCTTTTATTATTGAACAGATTAGAAACACTAAAATGTGCTTATTCCAACAACGTGATATTGACACTTATCCTTACATCTTTGTCTTTCGCACAAATCCATTTTTTCTTCCTTCTATTTTAAATCCACATTTCTATTGCCAATGCAGACTATGGCCTTCGTGTGTTTTAGCTTATGTACTTTAAAATCACCTACGACAACGTAATATAATACACATGGTATTCATTAAAACTGACAAAAATAGGTAACCATAAAATGTGATTATAACACAAAACATAGTACCTACACAATCGTTTTACTGTTTGACCATTTAGAGCCTACTAATGATACGTAAAACAAGCCCATTAGAGTTCCAAATCGTTCAGCAAGCATCCGTTAGTCCAGTGATATTTAAAATTGTTCTGCAACTTCACCATAAAAGGTCCTTTAAGATGGTATTGGTAGCCAATATTTCATATATCAATATTGAATTGTTAAGTACTTTAAGGTTCAGAATCGTTCAGCAATTTAACCATATACGGTCCTTCCAGATGGTATCCGATTTTAGCGTAGTAGTTCCTAGTCCCGACACCGGAAATGACCGCCATCTTGTCTGACCCGTGTTCTTCGCGCGCTATTCTTTCGGCTTCCTCCATGAGGAGCATTCCGAAGCCTTGGTGCTGGAATTTTGTTGGGTCTCTAGCGTTTACCTGGAATGAAAAATGAGTTTAGTTAGAAAATTTTAAAAAGCTGGGAATACTAGGAATCAGTTTCCTAAGGGTATAACTATAACAGACTAGTTTCCTAAAAAAATCGAATTAGTCCATCATTTAGATTATCAGAAAATATTGAACACGTTTATTTTTTATTTTGTCAATTAAACAAAAAATGGTGGATATAAACAGTTAAAGTTCCGCGTGACGTCACGTCGTGCGACACTTTACCACGGCGCTGCGTGACGTCACGAGCTTCCACTACCAAACTTTGACGCGCTTCATCTTTGTCAGTTTTTGTTTAAAATAGTTTTTAATAATCTAACCGACAGACTACTAGAATAATATTTTTTACCTAGGAAACTACCCTATTAGGCATTCTTTCAAATCTGTGTTTGTAGACATGACCAATCAGAAGTCGATTCCTACACGTCCCTCTTCGTTCAGCGTCCGTGCGAAACTGCGAGCACCCCACAGACCTTTGTCTATGAGACGTTATTTGTATATTTATTTATTCCACCATAGGTACCTGTCGATACACTTGATGTCGTTCTAGTCTACTTCATTAAAATTATATAGGTATAGGTACAAGTCAAATTTTGTGTGGAGGAAAGAAACACCATAAGGATTGTATTCAGAAACAGTAACTCCCATAAATATAGATAAATATTTAACACATTAAATATACAAATAATTAGCTGTAAAGGGGCCTAAATAATAATATCGTCAAACTCAAAATATAATTATGTACAATTTCATGTCAAACAGTTATACTTTTCTATAGAATTATTAGAAACTAACAAAAACTAAAACTAGCGATTCGCCACGGCTTTGCACGGGATAGAATAGCAGTTTAGTTAATCTTTTTCAGGGAAATAAATCCGTAACAATTTGTTTTCAAACAGCTATATGCTCTGCAGCTCCACAACTGGTTTACGCGACGCAAGTCAGTTGTGGAGCCAATTGTTGAAAATTATCATGAATTACTCCGTCCATGGGTGAAAACCACATGAAAAAAGTTTAGGAGTTAGCGGATAAACTATATACAGACACACGAAAAGCGACTTTGTTTTATACTATGTGAACACAGTACAATTGATTGATTCCAACACGTTTCCACTCCGCTCCGCGCCGCCAGTCAGAGCTCACCCACATGACACTTCAAAAGATAATAATAAAATATTTGGGTTACATTTAGGTGTAAGTATATAAAACAGACTGTGATCTTACCGGCACAACAGATCCATAAACATGCAGCTCCCTCACTATACTGCACTGCGTAAAGTCCGCATCAGGCCCGGGCTTCAGCTCCGGCCTGTAAGTATCGGCGCCGCATTTCCTGAGTCTCAGCAGCCCTACGAGGATGTCCTGTTTAGGATCTTCGTATGCTAGGAAGGTCTCCCAGCCGCCGTTCGCTACGTAGTCGCGTCTTACTAATTCCACCTGAAATTTGGAGGTTTTAATGCAGTTTTATTTTTAATTTTTTTTTGCGTTTGGATTTGGAACGTTGCGGCACGGAAAAGTAAGCTTAAGTCCGGACGCAAAGCAGATGGAATTTCGTACAATGACCTCTTTGCCTACTGACAGTGGTCGCAAACAATTTTGCATTACACAGCCAGTAATTATTTTTTCTCTCTTTCAAATATTTCTTATAAACCATGCCGGGTTTATAAGTAATATATTAGAAAGAGAGAAAAAATATTTACTGGCTTATTAAATACTGTTACGTAAAAAAATCGAGTTATAATTTTATTAATAACTTCTTAGTTAGAAATAAAAAAATGATGATTTATAAATCAAAATCCGATTTATCTGTATCGGAGTTACTGAAGTTATCAGACCACTATTATACAATGAAAACAAGATAGCAAAAACTAACAAACAACAACAAACTAAGATATTATAACTGACCCTGTAACTGTGTCCGAAAACTGAGCGATCAGTAATGCATCCCAAGATGGAATGTCGTTCGTTCGTTAATTAAAAACTATTAAATATGTCACGCAAGCCGTGGGTGCGTCTTTGTGACAAAAGGTTTACAATCCTGGTCATTGCATCTGTGCGAGCGTGACGGATTATATTTACGCGGGAGTGACAGAGATAGGTATTAACAGGTCAATGTACGAAATTCCATGTGCATCGCGATCGGGCTTTAGATCCGTAACTGGCGTTCAAGTTGTTGCCGTGCCAAGTGTGTCAGGAACACATTGCCATGCCAATTGTGCTTCTGCGCATACTTTAGCGTATTTTCGGGCAATTTATATTTCTCTTCTACCAACTATCACTAAACCACTTCAGTCACTCTATCTACAATCGCATGTCAACCTCAGGTTCTGATCAATCCTGAGTTTATTTGTTATTAATACTGTCAGAAAACTTATACAGGGTTATTGGTAAATTAGTGACAATACGTGAACTGCAGGTTCAGCCCATTATCACAAACAAGTTTGTGAAGACGCCAGGTCTTAATTCTTAATTTTGGTATTGGTAATGGGTACCCCCCGCAATTCAATAATCGTTCGTTAGAGGTTTTATTTGAAACTCAACTTAAAAACAGCTCTGCCCTAAATTAACAAAAGATATGAGAGTGAAAGATCGTAAGTTCTCAATTTTGTATCAGAGGTGAATTATGTATTTTTTTAGAATTAAGACTTGGCGCCTTCACGAACGTGTTTGTCATGATGTTATTTGTGATGTGGGAATCGAACCCGCAACCTCCTGCGTCGCAAGCGAACCTTCGCCCACTGCACCACAGTGGTCGTCATAAATGTTTCCTTTCTCTACTAACCTCATAGGGTCTAACTTTGTTGTGAATCTCCTGTATGCCAACCTCCCGTGTCCGTACATCCCTACAGTCCGTGCCCATGTCTGACATACGTTGTAAGGCTAGTTCTCTGAGATTGCCGTGCTCTACGCCTGAGGAGACTAGGGGCATGGGAATGTCTCGCTGTACTCTGAAAAGGAGGAAAAGCCGATTAAAGATATGATTAGGGTCAAATAGTCAGTTTCGTAGCATATTGAGTGCACACTTGCTATTTTTGTAGTTTGCAGCGCCCTTGGGAGGTTTCACAGCTGCGACTGGCCAGTGCAGAGTCCAAAATAACAATAATAACAATTAATTAAGTCTCTAAGCTTAGACTACTTACAAGAACAAGATAAAGTTAAAAACTACAACCCGACTACGTGAAAGTTATAAAAGTTTGAAACATTTACATTGACAAAATAGAATGACGTACCGGTCATATTTGATAGGCATAGAGTTGAAAATGAAAATAGGTCGTAGGTATTGTAATTTTTCTCTATGGGGCCTGCAGCCTGCGGCTACCTAAACTTTAATACGCGTTTTGCTGGCTTATTCGGGGTCGGAGCCCTAAATCCTATAGCCTATAACCATCGGGGTATTGGGACGAATCAATCGATACATAATTTGTTGAAATCGAACCAGTAGTTTCAGCGCTACGTGGGAACAAAGAAATCGGCCACATACATACAAACATACAAATATACAAACATACAAACATACAAACATAGGGTGCTAACCTCATAACCCTCCCCTGTTGGTAGTCGGGTAAAAATATGCTTGCGCAACAAATTTAAACAGACTCAATATTTTTTATTGAGGTTATTGTTTGTTTCGTGTAGTCTTTTTGGACATCAAATTTATGATGCAGTAGTTTGAGTTTTCAATAGAAGTGTCCTCGAAGATCCATTGACAAATATTAAAAACTCGCGTTCTCTCTCTCTCTGTCTACCGAAAACGCAACCTAAGAAAGGAAGATCGCAAAATTTTCACTCACCTATAAACCCTAGTCCATGGAGGCACAAGCGCCAAGATCTTAGCGATCAGATCTACCAGCGTAGACGGCGGATAGCTCCGGTACCGTCCTGTCTTCCACAGCTCATACAGCCCTGTCCCTCTGATAACCAGCGTCGGGTATATCTTGAGGCCGTCCGCTCTGAATGCAGGGTTCTCAAAGAACTCTTTGAACTGCTGGATGTCGCGGTCATAATCCACATTTGGAAGGTCTGGCATCATGTGGGCTACGATCTACGACCAAAAATTCTGTATTAGAACTTATACTTATCAGAGTTTATCAGTGACCACTGATGGATGCTACTTTTATTTAGAATGTTGATTCGATTTAATGAATATGTGCACTTTTCATGTGTATTTGACTGTGAAACAAACTATGGATAGATACACACACTCAACATCCACAGAGATACTCTAGCATCATGTATGTAGACTGAATGAGTAGTAGTGTACACACAAACTAAGATAAGGGTCATGCAGCTCACACACCGTGATGCGACGCGAGGACGCGACCCGACGCTGCCGCATTTTGATTCAAAATATAAATTTATTTACTATGCAAAACAATACAGATAGGCGCAAGAGCGGCGCAACGCAGCGCGGCAGGTAGTTTTCGCATTATGTCAATAAAATTTGTACCTTTTTGCGTAGTAATTCTGGTTACATTTTAAATCAAAGTGCGCGCGACGTCGGGTCGCGTCGCGTCTTGGTGTGAGTTGACCCTAAACGACATTCCAAAAACTTATATATTTCCAACCTTATACCCAGCATCCTTAGCCAGGTTGAAGTTCTCACAGACAGCCTTCACAGTGTGCCCTCTGTTTGTGTCCCGCGCTATGTCCTCATACACTGATTGCACACCAATTTCCAACCTGAAAATACATTTTGTCATACACTTTTTATGGATGTATTCTTGAAACAAAGGTTCTTAATTAACTTGCTTACATTTCGAATGTGCTCTTAACATGCAATACAATTTGCTTTCATTATATTATCAAATACATGATAATATAATGAAACGGAATTTCTATTGATCTTGTCAGAACCATTATCATTGTAGAGAGAAATAAATAAAATAAGAGATTGCATCAAGCACCTGGCTCTGGTCTACTACTTACTGGGGACAAATACTGCTAAAATCACTTTACTATGATAGTGTTTTTGTTGCAGAGTCGTCCATAGATGAAAGAAATTCTGAGCATGGATAAGCTATACGGACTTATTTTGCGTAACATTTATAAGTAACACTTGACCAACATTTTTCATAGATGTTGATGTCATTTTGTAAAAGTGACCAAAACACTGGCAAATTAACGTCAACTATTGGTTTCTGCCTACACAATGTCAATCTACACCCCCTGCCTTTCTTAAATTTACAAAATTCTTTCCATCCAAAGGTTGCCTGGAAGAGATCGCTTCTAAGCGATAAGGCCGCCCATTGTACTTGTGATATGTAATGTCTTTTTGTAATGTTCTTTTTCTGGTGTACAATAAAGTGTTTTGTATTGTATTGTATTGTGTATCTACCTACATTTTGTATGGCATCAGGTTTCGATAGACTTGATTTTTTTTTTCTCAATGTACCATAGATGAAATAAACTAGATAGTGTCTGCAGTGCTATTTGCACAGAGATTGATAAGAAAGGTTTCAATCTTGAAACTATTGACACGCGCACATCCTTCCATCTGTTTCATTCATCAAAGTTTAAGTGCTAAAATGTTTTAATCTGAGACAATACAATTATTGTTACTGTGAAACAATTAACTAAGTGGAATTGGGGCTCAGGATATGGGCAGGAGGATCATGCATGCACAACACACTTCCATGCAAGACATCAAAGCAGGTCAAATTTGTTCCCTTTAGGATTAGAAATCTATAAAATCAAGTCTATTGCTATGTCACCTTGTGCATCCATAGTTTAGCATGTCAGACATGTGCCTCTGCAGACAGTAATCAGGCCGTGTCTCTATTGTGATGCCAATGCACTTTGTCTTGGCTCTCTCCGAGTACTTCACAGCTTCCGCTACATTGCTTGAAGTGTGGCCTGACAGAGCATCATGCAAGTTCCTGAAATTGATTTTGACATTCAATATTGTTTACAGGTTTATTTAATAGACAATTATTAGTTTATTTAATAATTATTTATGGATATATTATGTTGCCAATGCTTTGAGATTATAGACTAATGAAAACCATTATTTGTAGCTGAATTCCTCTCATAAAAAGGTTCAATTGATAAAACCTTACAATTTTAATTAACACTTTTATGGCCCAGGACGCACATAGTGGAGGCTAGGCAGTGTGTTAATGTTTTTAGTGGCAGATCCACAGAACAGAAAAAACAAAAGGCCTGATTGTAAGTGTCTGCCTTTGTATTTTTTCTGGCCTGTAGGCCTCAATACTAAAAGAAGGTCTTACCTGATAAAATAATCCCTATAATCCTCCGGCAGACTCATGAAAGTGCCTCCCATGACGATAAACTCCACTTTATCCACACTGTGACCGAGTTGCTTCAGCTGGTCCACTCGATGACGCGTTTGGAGGTAAGGATTGTACCTCGCTCTGATCGCTCTCATCGATGTAGGCTCATAGCCTGTGTAGCTCTGAGTAGAATACTCAAAGTCGGAGTCCGGCCCACCAGGGCAGTATACGCAAATGTTCCCGGTGAAGTTTATATGCGGACATCTGTGCGGTTTGCACATCACAGCGACGACTGCTATTCCCGACGCAGTACGAATAGGTTTCGCCTTCAGTTTGGGCAGAAGGATCTTCTTAGCGTCCGCCGGTACAGCAGCTATGATGTCAACAAGTCGGGGAGACGTACTCATGCCATACTTAGAAGAAATTCGTGTTTTCATCTTGTTGAGGTTAACATCTTTCCCCTGGCGATGTGCGACCAGCAACTCTTGTATTATCTCAGATATCACGATAACCATTTTCTCCTCTTTGGAAACGTTCGGTAAGGGGTCCTTTTTCCCCATTATATTGCTTTTTTCAATTTACTTTTGTGGAAAATAAACACTCGTGCGTCCGACCGACCGATCGATCAAAAACACAATTTTATTTCTTCATGTCAAAGCTGTCAAGTCACCCATCGATCATTGCCATAATAGTGGAAATGTCACTTTATAACTTGACACAAAACTTCGTTCCGAAATAGACATTTTAAAAATAACCGCTGCACAGAGCTGTGTACCTGTTTCCAGGTTTCGTAGTTTTCCAGCCTACACATACCTATCTAGATTACTAATCTTACTTGACAACATTCACAGGAGCCCATTCCGAGCTCTGCCTCCTCCTGTAATTAGACGAGAAGTCGCAAAGAGCAGAGTTCGTCAGCTTCTTGGAAGAGTCTCCGAAGCGTTGGAAACCATATGGCACATGACCAGCAAAACCTGAAAGAAAAAAAAACAGGCTTCAAACCTAAGGATTGTACTCGATCATAACAAACTTGGTATAAAGCACTCACGCACTGACTCCGTTGGGTTATAACCCCATATTTGGGAACGAACGAAAGAAGAATGAACTTTTGCATAAGACATTTTTCCCCTCCCTCATCTATAAACCCCCAAAAACCTAAATTATGTTACAAAATCTCTAAAATATAAGCCACATGAAAACAAATAATTTTTCTTCCTGACGTGACAAATTCTTTGACACGAAACATGCCAACTTGAAATCAATAAACTTCCGTAAGGAGGAACAGACTCCTTGGAAATAAATATAGCAATCTCCTTCCTTTCATCCTTTTTGCATAATCCTGAATAAAACCTGATGGCAAGATTTTCTTAGAAAAGTCACATTACACCTCACCTTTCTTGATATATTTTTCAGGATCGTCATTTTCCATGAAGAACGGACTGACAGAGTGTGATGCTGGAGAGAGTTTGGGCTCGTTCATGGGCAGATCTCTCAATATTCCCGCGCATTCTGGCCTGACTGTCACTAGAGGAAGCTTGAATTCCGCCGTCGCCGACTGGATAGAAAAAAACACAACAGTTTATACAATCCTGACGCATTCACCAGGACATAGCAGCTACTTCTTTTCTTTCAATTAGTTCTTCGAAAATCTAAGCAATTTAATCAGCATATTTCCACTCTTTCTTCTACCACTCTTCGCTCTTCATTCATCTCCATTCACAGCATTTTTTCTTTCTTGCATTCATCAGCAAAACGAGATCCATTTCATTCTCTCTTCTAGATTAAAAAAAAAAGAAGTCCAAGTCGAAGATCTTCCTTCCCATTATTTCCCTTTCCAGACAGTGTGTTTGCTTCAAAATACACTTACGAATCTGTCCACAAGATCCCATGGTTGTCCTTTTCCTGCTTGTAGGTCTACCACTCTCTCTAGCTGCTGCCTGGCTGCCCGTTGGTTCAGCTGATCTCTCTGGAACTCTGATAGGGCTTCTGTGGCCGCTACAGTGTACCGCTGGCCGAATTGTGCGTTGAGTCGAGGTAGGAACCCTAAATTTATCGAAGGTTTCAATAAAAATGTGGAAATGACATCATGCTTTATATTGATATGGCTGCAAGTAGCGTTAGTACAACGATGAAATTGCTGTCGATCAAACAGTTTTCGGGCTATAATTTTTCGCAGATATAGGGGACCCGGCTGCATCAGATGTTTGCGTAGATAATACCTACATAATAATCGTCGTTTCGCATGCAAGAATAAGTAGTACCTATTGTTAAGGTACTCGTATTTGGCACACCCACTAAGAAAGACCCCATGTTTTTAGTGTTCCGTACCCAAAGGGTAAAAACGTCTGTCACCAGGCTGTATCTCATGAACCGTGATATTTAAACAGTTGAAATTTTCACAGATGATGTAGGTATTTCTGTTGCCGCTATAACAACAAATACTAAAAAACAGAATAAAATAAATATTTAAGGTGGCATACAAAGTTCTTATAAAAATTATTTATACAAAAAAACGTAATTTTTTTTTGTTCGTTTTTATAGATAATGGTACGGAATCCTTCGTTCGCGAGTCTAACTCGCACTTGACAGGTTTTATTTTATATTTAATAGACATTCGTTGACCACAATCTCACCTGATGGCAAGTGAAGACATGACCGACACATAGTCGGTCATGTCTTCACTTTCCATCATCGGTAGTTTAGGTAGTTTAAGGATAATAAGTTGATGAGTATGATAAGTTCTGAAAACTTTTGTATCTTAAATATCACCTGAGCTTTATCTTTGTTGACCGAGTTTTATCAGGATTAGCTGGACAATGGAACAGAAACGCAAAGTCAGGTAACCAGGTAGGTAAGCACTAAGGTATCTAGGAAAGGAAGTAATCTTTTTCTAGACAGTAAGATTCCCATTAAAACTATCCCGTTGAAATGCAATCTGATAGTGCGACGCAACTGGGGCAGATTAAAGGGTTAGTCCCGTAATGCTAAAGTAAAGGTCTGTCTACCAGGTTGTTGTTTACCATCCGAGCCACAACAGGCACGTGGGACACAAGTCTACGTCATCTACGCCATCGGCGAATCAGAAGATGTTCTGGTGTTACCAGGTGGCGTAAAATCGTAACTCCCCGAGCTCCTTCTAAAACTAGGTTTGTGTTTTTTATTAACCAATTATTTAAACAGACGCTTCCGATAAAGATCAGTTGAAGTAGATTGTTTGTAACAGTCTGCAGTTAGCTGAATTTTTATTCATTAGAAAATATTAGCGAATTCTAATTTGTTTCTATTATTTGATTGCAATTTTCTTTATTAAAAATACTATGAACATTCATTTATTCTCTAAGCTACTGTCTTACAAGTCACTATCTCTCTGAAAATACTCCTGTTGATCATTTTTTTAATGTTATGTACATTTAATCTTAGGACCCTCGAAAGATAAATAAATAATGCTGGACAATTCACACAGCATTATCTAGCCCCAAGCTAAGCAGAGTTTGTGTTATGGGTACTAGATAACTGTTAAACATAATATTATACAATACATAGATATTTTTAATTTAGATAGGGATCATCAGCTTGCAGCTTTCAGAAACTACCGGCAATCTTTTGCAGATCGTCATTCCACCGGCCACACCACGATGCGCGACGCTTCATGGAATGCCCACTATGCTCAGGGGCCCTATTCTGCTAATCTAGTCCCTTCACTATGACATTGGTTTCGCCACAAAATCACACATTTTGGTATTCTACCTTTGATGATAAAAACTACCGATGGAGGGACGTACTTCAAAAGTTGGAAACCATTATATCTATCTCTCCGTAAAAAGAGCACTGCAAATACTATCTACACTTTCATTCGTCTAATAAAAAATAATTATTTAAAATAAACTCGTAAATAGACAATAATTATAAGCGCACTTGCAAAAGAATAAATATAGCTAGTTAGACTATTTACGTCTTGGTACCGTGTTCCTAATAAATAGCTGCCGGACTGGTAACACATCACAAGACTATAAAAGAATAGTGCATGTAAGGATTCCGATGTCATAGTAAAGCAATTGGTCAGCAGAATTGGTTCCCTAGTGGGATCATGACAAAGTTTGCCGAGTCGCGGTCTCCACTCAAAACAAGCCTAAACCAACCTGATATTAGGTACCAGGTACTTACTTCAATGAGCAACAGTTCCAGTTCAGTAGTAGTACAAACATGATTCCTAGCTAACGCACTATGTAAGCGAACCTTTAGCGGTAGCTACAAGCCAGCTTTGATTGGACCTGTCAATGATAGCCGACGTCGTAAAAGTGAAGAAATGCGTTATTATTCTGAATGTAGAGTCAGCTAGAGTGCTTTTGTTGGATTCCAATCGTCATAAAACTTAACAGGAAGGCGTCTGTGAGACGAAATTGAAGAATTGGTTTATTGGTGTCACTTTACGATAATAATATCAATGCATATTACTTACTAGAATCGTTATTACTTTGCTTCATGAGGAAAGCCATACATAATAATTGGACCTTCCTTCCTAGCAAACAAGAACCTTAATATAATGAAAAGGAATCTTTAAGTTTACCTGCTTAAGTTTCAATGCTGCAATTAAAAACTTTTAATAAAAGACTTCTTAGTAGGAGGTACTAGAGTAAGGTTATAGAGCATCTATGTAATAAATCTACGTACAAGGACGTAGATTTTTTAGATGCTCTATTGAAAGCAAGTTTTTTTTGCTGTAAGACATTACGCGCTAGTGGACTAATTTGCTGTTGACCGCAGACTGCGGTCCGCAGATGGCCATGACTGCGTTACCGGACTTTTGGCGGGTGCGCGCGTTGAAGTCTTTTGTATGGAAAGTTTACAGCTACGACGATTAAAATTTGCTACGAAAGTAACGTGAGAATTTTGAATTTACGTTGCGCCTATCCTACAAAAATCTATCGTTAGTAAACTGTTGGTTGGTCTTGATCTGTGTGTCCTTTTGCTACTGAAGTACCTGGGTACATACCATTGACGGAACTTATGGGCTTCACTGACGAAAACGCTCAACTTGGTGCTTTGCAAAAGCGTTTTATTAGTTAAAGTGATGTTTACCTAGAGGTTTTATCATAGACAATGCTTAGTAACCTTGTCATTGAATATAGCTAGCTAGTTAGCTACATTAGCTTAGCTAAGCTCCCTCGGTCCATTGATTGAGTTCAGTATGACTCTTACGGTAGGCTTGTAGCTATGAGTGATGTTTACTTAGAGGTTTTATGATAGACAATGCTTAGTAACCTTGTCATTGAATGTAGCTAGCAGCTACATTAGCTTAGCTAAGCTACCTAGGTCCATAGAGTTCAGTGATGATGACTCTTACGGTAGGCTTGTAGCTACGAGTATGATTCACAGATTTGGTCTGGAGGTTGACTCACAAATGGACCGGTTTAGTTTCAGAGTGCGAGGTAGGTAACTATGACCCAATTTCCTCAAGTTTTTTCGTCGATTAAAGCTCAAATTCACAAAACAAACTTTAAAATAATGGATATAATTTTACACATTGCCATCTGGGCCCAAAAAGGAAGCAGAGCTTCGGAAACACTATTTTTGTAGGATAGAATTGAACCTGCTCACGATTCTTCGTGCTGTGTGGATTGTACAGCAATAATTATTTATTTATTTCTCAGCGGATCTTTTCCGGCTGCACCAAAGGGGTCGTTAGTAGGTAGGTTTCGAGTAACTGTTTCGAGTTCAAAGTACCCTTTTGACGGCCGATGGAAAGAGAAGAGGGGACAACTTCTTTCTGTTTTTTAAAGCATTCGAGCCTCTTTTTTGTTTTAAAATAAAATACACCTTCCTTCTCTCCGTGAGAATCCCGTTGACAATTTTTATCAAAATTTTAACTCACCCTCATAGCCAGGTATCATGGGATGTTTGTACACTGGATCCCCATTCCGGAACCGCGCGTTCACGATGTCGATGTCATGTTTTGGAGGACGGTAGATCTAAAGAATGGACATTTTTGTGGTTTTAAAAATTTGATAAACCTGTACTGTTCGGTACAAGCATTATCAGAGGCTAAATTGCCGCGTACATTTACGTATTCTTTTTTATATATTTCACAATATAAATATTTTTTGATCTCTCTGGGTAGGTACATTCTTAGGATCCGCGGACTCAAAATAGGTTAGGTAAGTAGATACTTGGAGGAGAGAGAAGCAGTGAGGCCATTTAACATCAGGGGAAGTGAAGTCAAAAATGATCGTGAAATCAGAAATTACAAAATGTTTATTTCCTTAGGCTTACAAAATAAGGTTTTTAGATGGACTCATGGTTATTGGTTGATTTTGTTATTTCAGATTCAAATATGCAAACTTACTACTGGTTTATTTTTCGCTTCTTCCACTAGTCGACAAAAAATTTAAGCGAACCAAATCAATACCTAACATTATGTTTCTTGTTTGATAACTACTATTTTTAAAGTTGTTGTTTATGCATAAAATTTGACTTATCTAAGTGCTTTTTTGTAAGCCTAAAGAAATAAAGTTATTGACTTTTGACTTTTGAATAAGAACCTACCTGGTAATCATCTGCAGTTCTGTCAGAGAGCACTAGTCTCTCAGAATGCAGCACGCTGGGATCCAGAAGAATCTTGTGCGTGGTCGAGCCATATGTGTCTCCGATGCGGAACTTGTACTCTGGACAGTGGCCTGTGTAGCTGGAGTAGAATATTTGCTATTAATATTCGTGTTGTGACTCTATTTGGGGGATCTGCTATGTGCAGTGAAGTGATTGGTTTAGATCCTAACCGGCCCAACTCTTTGGCCTCGCCCATGTAATTGAAGTGGGTACCAACAACTCATCCTTGAGACATGGTTTTATAACGATTTCCTTATTATCTGAACTATGATTTATTTTCTTTTTTAGGCCTGCAACTTCAGTTGTTAAGGCGAGCGAATTTTTGCAAGCTTTGAAATTGAATTATTTCACGCCTAACGTTTGTTGTCAGCGGTAAACTTGCAATTACATTTGATGCTGGTGTTCAGCCTCTCGATAGTACAAAGACGGTGTTGCTTGATGCCCAAAGGGACTCTACCAACTTAACTTAAACTCCTCTTACATATGATATAAAAATAAATATTTAAATTAATAAATTAAGGGGTCCAATGTCCATGCCAAGTTGAGTACCGATCACTGAAGTAAAGCAAGTCAGTACGCGTAGTCATGATGCCTTTTTGCTATTTTTTTTTGGTAATATGTTTTTTAGGGTTCATTTTGCGAAATAGTTGTGTACGATGTTACGGAATCTTCCGTGTGCAAGTTGAATCGCACACGACCGGTCTTATTTTCACTAGCTTGATTAGTCCCACCCATTGGTCAGTGTTTTATTTTAAGAATGTGACCTTTTCTAAGTGTACATTTTTGTATTAAAAATCAAATAAAAAGTTTTTTTATTTGATTTTTGTTTTTTTTAATAGTTTTTGATTACTGTCCAAGGTATGTCTGTTGTTGGTAAATAATATCGAACGCATGCGCTATAGTGGTGTTGGTCTCTATAATACGAACAAAGCCGCAACTCAACCTTGAGACATGGTTTTAATACGATTTCCTTATTATCTGCACTATAATTTATTTTCTTTTTTGGGCCTGCATCTTCAGTTGTTAAGGCGAGCGAATTATTGCAAGCTTTGAAATTGAATTATTTCACGCCTAACGTTTGTTGTAAGCGGTAAACTTGCAATAATGCCATATAAGATTTCAATTTAACGTTTTACTCTAAGCCACTGTTAAAAACTATCAATTAACAGCATTATAAGCTGTCATTGTCAACCAGAAATGTAACGTAAGACTCGACTTGTTATTTTTGACAATAGTTAATTAGTTTTTCGCTTCTTCCACTAGTGGATAAAAAATTGAAGCGAACAAAATCAATAACATTTTGTTTCTTGTTTGATAATTACTATTTATAAAGCTGTTTAAGTATAAAATTTGACTTGTCTAAGTGTTTTTTTGTAAGCCTAAAGAAATAAAGTTATTGACTTTTGACTTTTGTTAATATTGACTAAACTTTTTGTCAACAAAAAGTTTAAACTAAGGTCAAAAATAACAACCGTTTGAAAAACCGACCGTAAAACGAAGGTCCACACAAGGTAGTTTTAACAGCAACCAAAGACAAATTATATGTAACTCAATTTTTATTTTTCTTCAATTTCGCAATCTGCCTTATGCAAGCCCACCCTATATCTTTTTGAAGAAGTGTTGCCAACAATATTGATGGCAGTGTCCAGTTAGTCAATTTGGGCAATATTTCGTAATTATTCTGCAAAGGCTTGACGACATCTTTAGGGCTCTGTCCATGTCCAATGCTGATACATGGATTTTATTGCGTTAATATATTTTCGGACGTTTTGCGTTGGTTGCGCAATCTTGGATCATCCATCAATAAGGAAATATTTAAAGTGCTTACATCCTCATCATTATCAGCTCAGGCAAAATGTATCTACTGCTGAACCAATGACCACCCAAAGATTGCCATATTGACGGTACCAGCCAGCGGTTTACCGACCTTCATCAGGTCGTCGGTAACATCCACACAATAACAGGCAGTAGTAACTACGCACAACAGTGCGCAGAGTTGGCTGCGTAGTTAAAAATCCAATATGTGCCACCTTAGAAAATATGTGCAACTCGTAACCGTCTGGTCTTGATCATAGTATATGGCGGGAATCGAACCTGCAACCGGGGGTGCATCAGGGGTCTCACGTAGACCTAAGCGCACTGTACCACAGAGGTCATCACTTACCCAGGTATGTAATGGGGCTGCGCTATGCTCACCAAATCCAAAGCCATTGTGAGGTCTTCGTTTTAGTTGTCTTAAAGTATTTTGATCATAATTTTGAAAAGCCAAAGTCTTTTTTGATTTATTAAAGAAATTATAAAAATTCAGGTAAAAATAAACATTTGTTGATTTTGTTTTGACAGTTTGTGTTTTGATTCGGAAAGTGTCACTGAATATTGATTTTTCAGTTGGCGTTTATTCGTGAGAAAAAAAATACATACCTAACCTTTTTTGGTCGACATGTCAACCTTATCGTATTTAATCATTTATTTCGAGTTATTAGGTACATCAAAACCTTAAGGTAGCTCCACACTGAGTGGAACTGCACTGCAGTGGAACTGTGTGGCACGACGACGCGACGTGGACAATCTTATATGAAAAAAATACATGATTATGACTTCATACAAAAGATAGTTTGAAACCGTATGATATAGAACCACAGACATGTCTCGGTACATGTCTGTGGATAGCACGCACTACTGCGCGGGTTTATTGGTCAAATTTAACACTCCCACTGGCACGCACAAACTTCGTCGATGTAGACAATGCAATATCAAAAGTAGTCAGTAGTAGTCAGAAACAAAAACTTAATGTATTAGATTTATTTTACCTAATGTACCTAAAACAAGTTAAGGCTGATGTAAACGTAAAAGTAGAATCGGTAGACATTGTAGACAGTACCTACCTACCGTATTGTTAGGAATAACCTTAGATAGTAAACTTCAGTTGAGCCCACAAATAGATAAGTTATCGAAGAGACTAAGTTCCGCAGCGTATGCAGTCAAAAGAAATCTATCATCTTACAGACGTTGATACGTCTAGTCAATTTCAGCTACTTTCATAGTTTTTTTCTAGTCTAGTCAATTTCAGCTACTTTCATAGTTTTATGTCTTATAGCGTACTTCTGTGGGGGAACGCTGCAGACATTAACACCGTATTCGTTCTGCAGAAGAGAGCGTTCTTGCAATCTATAATATGGGTCCCAGAGAATCCCTAATGATAAATTCATAGAAATAAATATAATGACAGTACCATGTCAATATATTTATGAAAACTCATACAAATATTTAGGTAATACCTATACACTCATAGAAATATCAATCGGTTCCCCAAAAATAGCGATATACATAAGGACCTACCTACATAATTTTAATACTACTAGAAATAAACTCGCTGTGCCACAACTGGGCTTCAAAACCTTCACATGATTAATGTATCACATAAAGGGTAATGTATACGCTTCTACAGCAAAACTCCAAGTGAGTTGAGAGAAAAATTATCTAAACAAATTGTCAAACATATCCTTTGTAAAAAGGCTTACTATTAAATATATCAGATTATCTCTAGCTAGAGGATAAAAAGCTTGAGACGAGCTCCAACTCGAACACTAACTAGGTAAAGGTTTCTTGTTCGTTTCTTTTCTTACCTTAAAAAGATTGCAGTAGACAAAAAATCAAAGACATCATTTTATTTCCTAGTTTTACTAATGTTATCTGAGTTATATGACGTATCCAAGAGTCATGTAAAGGAAATATCTATAGCACTTTGAGTTTTAAGAGTTTCGTTGTGCACTCGCAACTTTTATCAAAGCATTAAAAATATTACGTACCTAGGTAGGTACCTGGACTCTGGATTTGACCATTGTGAATCTTGTAAAAGTACCTAGCGGGTTTGATTTCTCTTTGGTGAACATCAGTGGAATGACCAAATTACTGTGCTTGAGCTGTGTGAATTTTTGCTAATTACAAAATTATAAACATCTGGCCCATTTACCCCTATTGTTAAGAATTTCGAGTAACATTATTTCATCTGTGCCTTTGTCTTCTAAATAGTAGAACAATAATAAATAATTGTACAGATTGTACTATAAACCGTCCCTCTCTCGTTCAAACTTCGTTCCACTCGTTTCGGTTGGTTGGATTACCGCCGCCGCCATATTGGATTCAACCGTCGAGGAAGACGGTCGCGTGCCGCGCTCCGTGTTGTGACAGCCGAAAAAACACAAACTTTTAAAAACAATATACGTTAACAGTGCTATAAAATCCACAAATACTTATTATAAACACTAAAGTGACAAGAACAAAACAGATGTAACAAAGTTAGAGTAATTTAAAACCGATCGGACGAGTCAAAATGCATTCCATCAAGTCTGTTGAACCTTTATTTTTTTTCACTTTGCCGTGTACATTTTGATTCTTATCAAGTTTATTTATTACTTGTGCTGTGAACTATGGGCTGGTCCAAGTAAAATGGAAACAATTTGATTAGTGCAGGTGATTGTTAGATTTTGTTATCAAAGTCTGATATCATTGATTGACGAGGATTGCCGAAATATTCAAGGTGAGTTAGCAACCGTTTCATTTGATTTATTTCCAGAAACCAGAAACTATTCGAGATGTAGACCTCCGCTGTTTCACTATCTCTATACTTTCCTATTGTACCTATAGATAAGCTTATTCTAATAGCTGTAGATAAATGCAGTAACCTCACTATGGTAGCTACTGTAGCTAGGTCTTGAGCAGCAGCAAATTCTGAATATTGTGTGATTTTGTGTAGTTTCTTCCGCACAATATCCAGAATTTGCCGCTTTATTATAAGATGGTATTTAAGGTACCTAACCTATCATAGAATTACAGTAGTGAATACAGGATATACCTACGCACCTTCTACTTAGGTACTTATTTTTGATATTGAAAGTTGAGACTCATATTGTTATTGTTAAGGCTACCTAAACCAAATTTTATCTCTGACTTTGAATGATCAAGTAGCATCTACCTATACCTTATCATCTCTAGATTTAGGAGGCACCTTGCGTCATCGATGAAAAACAATAAGGTATACATAGGTATTATGTATTTAGATTCTCAAGTCATGTCTTTTCTTTTTATCTGATACGTTCTTGTACATGCAAGCATGCAACATGCAATGCTATGCAAAACAGCACTATGCACCGTCCCAAAGAATTCATTCCATTATTCAAACGACTACACCCGACGTTTTCATCAGACAGAAGCCATTGAAAAGTCCGTAAAGGACACACAGCGAGCCAATAAGTAGAAACATCCGCACAAAAGGGCTGCTTTCATCCCGACGAATAAAGACACCGCTAAACAATGAACCCAACCATTCAGACCAACTTAAAGGAATCCTGTTTGGTGTGGTGACCGAACAGGACGCGGCGACCAACCAAATATGGGAGGAAAACAGAGTAATTTGAACTCTAAAACTGCATACAAGAAACAGATACAACAAGCACAAACTCAATGAGATAAAAGCATCAATCCGAAAGCCCTAGAACACGACGTGAATGAGCTATACCTCATAGAAGTGGTTTCGCATAAATGGAACCACATTTCACCTCTTCAACAGCATTTCACAGACGTTTAGCTGCAACGCGGACAGCTAAATAGTAAATACCAGTTTAACCCACGTCACGAAAGGCTGTCTCGGCCTGGTCTCGGTTAATTTAAATCTAAGCACCGAAAGAACCAGTAAATTGCTGCTATCGTGATATTATCGGTCGTTTGCGCGGAAAGGTGACTGTTGGCAGTTTGCGACCGGTTGCTAGGAAGAGTCCGTCGTCGTCGATGGAAAAAGATGACTCGAGTCGAGGCCGCAACCCAATTGGGACCAGTCGCAGGTTCGCTTTTGTAGTACACTTTCTCTGCTGCGTGACGCAGTCACATTTCACTGCATGGTGCGAGATTATCTTAGCTATCCATGACTCGTGGAGCGAAAGGATGATTTCCAACAAGCAGATACGAAGTCTTGAACATCTAGTTTGATATGTTTCATTGATACTTGTATATTAACATCGACAGGTGTTATACGACGTGATTTGCGTAGCCGTACTTTCTCCAGAAAGGAGGGCGGCAAATCAAAATCGAAATTGCTCAGGTGTGTCATTTATGAACCGCGAAATATAAATGCAAACATGTCTCATTAAAAATAGAAATTGTCCCTCTAGAAAACCGGCTTTGAACAGATTCTGACAAGCGTTTTTATACGCACAAGCAATCACCTAAAAAGGATAATCATAAATTTATATCAAATAGGAAGTTCCACATATAGCGCAGTCAATGTCGTTAGAAAATAAGAAAAAGTAAAATTCATATTTTATTGGTTTACTTCAAGAAACAGCTACAAATGTGGGTTTTGAGCGCAACATTCTAGACCACATCGTCGCGTGGATATATCCACAAAAATGTTTAATATCATTAACCTCTAAAATGCAAAAGAAGTCACAGCATTATACCAAGAGTCTGAAAATTGAATGAAATGAAATACATTTATTTTCACACACACGCCATAGTTAAATAAGAACACAATAGGAGATATAGTATGTCCTCTATCGCACCACTTCATTTAGGTAAATAATAAATTTTATTGTAATGCACCAGGTGCTTGTTAGGGTACGTTAAAATCTACTCATTATAAAACGTATAAATTAATCGACTACGTACCTACAAACGAAATTAGATAGGTAGGTAACATTCTGAAAACTTATAACCTATAATCATTGAAAGCGATAATACTGAGAACCGCATAAAAACTAGACCAGCAGGTGCTACAATTGGATTCATAAAACAATTTGATCTTATTACCCGTAACACAAGCAAGACGGACGAACTAACCAACGTCCAATATACCAATTACGCGAATGCAAAACAAGAAAATATTTTCTTCTATTTGTAGCTAACAGAATTGACCACAATGTGACTAATGTACCTACTGACATCATGATTTTATGGAATGCGGTTAAAAAATAGATCTTCATTGAATTTGAAACCTTAGCTCATCGGTCGTGATGTAGGTAAGTAAATATTTCACGGTCGACTAAACCTACATGAATACAAAAAACAATATTTCAAGCGTTTAATGTCATTTTAGTTATTGTTTCTCTTAAGTTCAAGGGCAATTATTTATTCATATTTTTTCTATTGTTTACTTAAATGATTGCCGACATAGTTCAAAGGATTAGCAAGCTGAAGTGGCAGTGTGCTGGCCATATCGCGAGAAGTACCGACAACCGCTGGGGTAAACGTTTGTCGGTTCTTCTCGCGAACTCGCGACTCGGCAAACGTAGTGTAGGACGCCCTCCGACCAGGTGGGATGACGATTTGCGAAAGACTGCTGGTAGATGCTGGATGCGGCAAGCTGAAGACAGGGCGCTAGGGCGCTCATTAGGGGAGCCTATGTCCAGCAGTGGACTGATATAGGCTGATGATGACTTAAATGATTTGTTTAGATAGGTAGTACAATACAATCTACGACCTAATTGTAGATAAATGTCATTTCTTCCAAAAAAGCGAAATGATCATGAATGGTGGATGTTGTGTTTATATTTTTGTCATTTTACTTAGGTATTCAATTTGCGATTTCTATTTTAATATTATTTAAAACATATTGAATAGAAATATACCTAGCCTTTCTATTTCAACTCATTAAATCATAATGCCCTGATATCATCAATAATATATCGAATACAGAATCACTATCATTTAAATGTCTCCAAATTGAAAGTGGCCGCTTTGCGAATCTAACCTATTCACAGAATACAAAACCAAAACACAAAGGATGATCTTCCTCTCGCTCGAGATGTTTTATAGGTATCAACGTCATTATATATTTAATGATCGCATCTGTTACTTTAGATATTTTATTCGATGCACTTTAATACCTAAAATGACCATAACAGTAACCCTGCTTCATTCCTTCGGTTCAACCATAATGTTTCATGGCATGTCAAAAATATATTCAGTAGTTTCGTATTTCAAATACAATGGTAGGTACTTTCGAACCTCGTTTCAATTTTGGGTTTCTCAGTAATCTTGCTTCATTTACATGTGCCACGCCTGTTTCATCCATAGAAATAATATCTGCTAACACCCGTAGACCCGACTTCACACATCCACGTCCCGTATTTCATCGTTTGATTTCCTTTAATTATTTGTCAATCTATCACTGTCATCAAGACTTCAGAGGTCTATGCCTGATTTATTAGGCATAATATAAATTAATAGACACATTTTTGCTGTTTTATCATTTTATCTTCATCACCATATTAATAGGATTACGTAAAAATAGATCTTTCCTTCTCTGTAAATTGTAATTTTCGTTTTTGAAACATCGGCTATTAATGAGATTTATTTACGAAGAAAGTTTTTAATAGCTATGTATTAATCGATTAATATTATGCAACTAATTTAAATTGTGGAAAGTTATGATATTCGCGTCATGCCATTTTTTTTCAATATTTTTCTTTAGGTCTCAAAACTTATAAATACCTAATCGGTCGAAAATAAATAAATTAGCACATTTCGATTATATTTTCCTATCCATTTGACAGCTTTGTTGCTTTCTTTATTTAATCCGCAGTAAATAATTAGTAAAGAAGTAGAATCATCGTTAAACTGAATCAAAATGGCTGACGTTGCATTTTAAACAAAAGCGTGCCAAATTCAAAACAAACGCCTTTCCAATAACTGTACCGTTGAAACGACGCTTGCCTGACACAAGAATGTAGATAAGACGTTTCCGGGTGGTTAGGTCTGAATGTCAAAATGTACTGATCTACATAACGTACGTAATTCAGAAAGAACTTTTCCCGGAATGACTGATTTTCTATAGGTCTTCATTATTAAATGTCGGAAATGAAACTGTCAAATGTATGTACAGTCACTCTCTTTATTTTTAAAATATTAAAATAAAATCACATTCTATAGATAACATGCATTGTGATTTGAAATATTAGGGCACGTCAGGGCACGAGCTAAGAAGTTAGAACCTCCCATTCGCGGGCAATCGATCACGATTCGATCCAAACCTTCTTACGAAATCTGAGAGCAATGAACGGGAATGAGTGTTGAGTAAGTAGCTTTTTATCATCGCTTTATTTTAAAAATGCAGTTATTGCAGCCACGGCACGAGTCTATTCGGTACCACCCAACATACTTTAAGAGTAGGTACTTATCATACCAATGCGTTTATTCCATTCTTCAACATTTTTATTGATAGCTTGTGAAGAATGTTTGTTAGTACGCGAACAATCCTAAAACTACCGAGTGAAATGGGCTAAAATTTTGCAATAGCAGATGCTAGTATGGGCAGTTCTAGTTTTGGATCACAGATTACTGAATATACCTATATATATATATATATATAAATTGTAGTTAGATATTTTATTAGTGACCTGTGGAATTACATCTGGAATAAAATCATCATGTCAAAGAAAGTGATTTGGCAGTACAAAAACTATCACTATAGACAATGCAAAAATGCATTTTTAGCAGTAATTACCATTGTCAGTACTATTGCTTACTTAGGCAACTACATATTCTGGTCGTTTTATTTGTATAATAAAAAATATCTATCTATGTATTGTATTATGTATATCAGTTGTCTAGTAGCCATAACACAAGCTCTGCTTAGCTAGGGGCTAGATTATGCTGTGTGAATTGTCCAGCATTATTTATTTATTTTTGGCCGTTTCACTTGTCATTAAAATATTGAATTGAAGTTGAATCAAAGTTCATAATCCGTCTCATTAAAACCAAGTTGCGGTATGAACTTCTCTTTACTACATACAAGTTCATATACAGTTCTCATGCTAACATGGTTCGTGGTATCACACACATATTTTCACTCCGGTGATTTGACCTTTGTATGATCACGTTTGGATTGTCAGCTTATAAGATGTGGGTGAAGTTCAATGGTAATACAAGTACCTACTGGCGCTTTGTCCAAAATAGCCGGAGGGTAGCATGACAGCTATAGCCTTGCAGCTTTAGGAATGTTTTTATTTATGTACTACCTACACCGTATAAATATGTGCTGGTCCTATATTATGTATATTGTCGATCAAATCATTCTTAGAAAATAAGACCTACCTTAGTACATATTATTTGTAAATAAATTGCAAACAGTAAATCAATATGAGCGTGTACAGCTAGGTGAAATTGTTTATTCATCGTTGGTCGTAGAAAAGCTCGTGGATTCTGTATAGGTATCAAATATTTCTTGTTTTTGGATATAGCAAGTATTAAAGGTGTTTTTAGGACAAATATGTATATCCAATAATTGCTATCCATCCATCCGTAAGGCGTGACCAAGGTTCCCATATTATCCTTGCGTACCTACCTTGTAAGTATATAATGTAATTCATTTATTTCATGTAGGTAAATAGTTTTTTTTTTCAAACGAATCACTTTTTAAATTCTCTACCCAAATATGTAATACAGTCTTAGGCCCGTATTATGAAAGCATGCTCAGTCATCGAGCTCTGCTTGAGTGATGCTTATGTCTAGTTTTGAGTGAATACAAATTTTCAAACAATGCTTGGGAGCTCATGTCAAAATCTACACTCACTCAAGTAGCCGTCAAGAGCGGATTTCCTCCGTCCACGCCTTCGAGTAACTGCTTATACATATTATTGAACGGTTACCAAGCATTACTTGAGTAACTAACGCTTGAGTAGAGATCACGTAATGACTGCTTAAGTAATGCTTGGGGAAGCTTTCATAATACGGGCCTTAATCTTGTTCTTTTCCACACTGACTATAATTTGTCATAGCATTAGATCACTCAGTAATTTCGACGTGTAAGTACCTGTACCTACTGACCTTTAAAAACTTCCTCATTTCATCAATTTGTTAGTTTTTCATTTATCTAAGTTTAATTGACCAGATTACAAGTTATACAAACTTGAACTCACTCTGATCGTTTCACGGTTCATTTCTTAATTGTTGAACACGCGCATCTAATGTGGTAAGGTACTTTGAAAATTATCTATCAACGTTTTTGTATATATTATGATCTAGTTATTTTCAGTAGATATTTCTGCGGAACAAAAACTCTTGCGACATCAACAGTGGTACAAATTTATTTATCAGAAGGTTTTCTGGCGTAAAATGACGTCACACCACCTGCGCAAACGCTGCTTTTGCGCAGAAACAAAGTCTACTGCAATACCTTTGTTGATTCTGTACATTCTTTAGTGTTAAAATGTGTTTTTGACAAAGGAACACAGTTGGGAATTCCAATATTGAATCATTGTCAAAACGTAACGGTTGAACAGTCTCCATATTTGGATAAGAAAGGAGAATAACACAAAAACTAATTAGCATCAGATGTTTCTGGTGAGTAATATGAAAACATTAACGAAAATAAAATTTCCCATGTAAATAGCAATTGCATAAAATCTGCACTACTGACTTGCACACTGGAATTTAATCTTTACTTTTAAAGCTCCCACATAAAGTGAGATCAGACAATATAGTAAATATGGTTCCGTTTTTCTAAGCTGAAAGTAGGTTCACATCACCTTACAAATAAGCGAAATCAACCCACCTAGCTAGACCAGTTACAATCAGAACTCAAAGGCACTCATTAGCCCGTATGAAAGAAAAAGTCTACGTTGGTTTTGTCCTAATGGAGAGACCATTGGGACAAAAGATCACTACAAGACAAAGAACACAGTCAAATATTAGGTAGTGGAATAAGCCTCAGAAAAACCTGCGCTAAACAAAATGTAGTGCAGTTTGTGTAGGTTGTTTTCCGTAATGTAGCCTTTATCACGATTCAAGCTACCTTTTCCAACAGTCTATTGAAACTGGGCGACGACGGTGAATGCCAACTGAATCCGTAATACCTCGTCGTACCAAAAGGAACGCAAGCGCAGGCTAACTTTACACTTTAGGGAGGGTTTATGAGCTCGTGAGCATTATGAAAATACATTAGGTACCTTTATATGTAGATAAACAATGCTAGGAATTATAACATTTTGAATCAAAGTCATGCAGTCTCAAAATAAAACTGCGTAAACTTTTCGTAATGACTATTAATATTAAGTTAATAAATTAGGTGCATGATACTCAACTTCCAACTATCACAACTGAAATTTATTTTTATGTAACTTGTGTACAATGTAAGTACTTGAAAATTTCAAGTAAGTTAAGTTTTCAGATTTTGTTTTTTTTTCTCATAAAGTTCTAAAAAAACTATTACAATAGGAAGGAAACGTAGTAGGTACTCTTTCAATAGTAAAAGACGCTGACAACCAGCCTTCTGTGCAAACGCGTCCACATGTCGGCATGGCGTGACCTGTTTTCGCATGTATGGATATCCGGTACTACAATATGGAATACGGGATGCACACAATACTGAATAGCATGTAAATCGAGTGGCCTTCTATCGTACTGCTTTGAAACCTGGGGACTGGGAATGAGGAAGTGAAACACGTTTGGTGGGACAGGAGATGAAGAAACAGGATGGGACTTTAGTGGTCACAATAGTTGCGTAATTCTTTTGGAACTAATAAATCGTTGCTGGCAATTTTATAGAGGAAACAGTACTTCCTATAAATAAGAGACTAAGCATCAGAAATAACTAAGCACCAATAGTAAATAATCCACTTTATCAAATAGTTAAAATAGGGAACATCATTTTATTTCAATCTCCTTTGCTGCACTCTACAAGGTACATTATACTTATTTATTTATTCAAGCTTAATAATTAACTTACAGACTACTTGGTCCAAAACGTTAACTATCTATGATACAAAACAACAAAACTTCAGGATAGAAAACTAGTGCAAACTTAAATAATCAGTTAAGATCCTATCTTAACTGATTATAAATTGAACTTTAGCTGTCATCAAATATGTCCACATGTTGGAACTCCAGAAGAAACTACCTTAACTACTTACTTATTTTACTTACCTCTAAGCTAATATCAACTTACCTAAAATCTTGTATATGTTTACATCTATGAATATCAATAACTTATTGCTATTAAGACTAGACAAGATGTCTTTTACGATAAAAACATTATATGTAAGGAAGTCAATCACGTTGAGTACTTAAGCCTATACATTATTACATAACGATAATGACCCATTACATTCACAATCACAAATGACAACGTAACATAATCGGAAGGAAACTGAATGATATAATATAACGTTTCTGTTAAAAAATTAAATGACTCTTAAGTATAGCAACTTGCTTTATTGAATCCGAGGAAAAAGGTTTGCGCCGTCTAATCTGGTTTCTTCAGACAGCCATCTCATTATAATAACAAATAGTCCTGATGGGAACAAAAAAATGTGTCATTCTAACTCTAGCTCGTTAGCCGATATACTGGTTCTTGCTTGCTTTTTAAGTCAATGGTCCATTTTCGTGTCAACGCTTGCTCTTGCTGGCATGTATGAAATTGTAAAGAAACGCACGCAACTGCATTGCAAGTTTTTTGTTAGTTAGACAATAGCTTTTGGTATTTGGGATTCCCGTTCATTGATAGACAAGTATCGATTTCAGATGTTCTATTGTAGAAGTACAATATACTGGGTTCTGACCGTTTCGACAATAATGGGAGGAAAATATGCGAAGAATTCATGGAACAGGTAGATGGGTAAACCGACGACCGAACTGGTTCTTGACAACGTAATGCGCTCTTTAAACATTTCTTTGTGCTGCATCCAGGCATTAGTAACATTGTCGTTCTCATAAAACTAATAGCCATCATTGCTGCTCTATGCGAAAATTGTGATTGAATGAATTCCGTCAATGATTGAAGTTTTTTTAACTATTCTAAAACGCGTAAAACAAACTTCAAATTATTCCAAGCAAAAACTTATCTTGTATCAAACAATATAACATTGTTGCCATAAAATAACGAGGCTTAATAATTGGCCTGATAAATCTGTACGTTCGTGACCGGTCCATTTATGAGCGAGCCACGATCCAAATCGAATGGATAAGAATTTGACAAAGTTTTATATACCTACTCAAGGGTATCCACGGGTACCTAGACACTTTTCACGTGTCTAGCGTGACCTAGGCATTTGTACTTGCTGAATGTGGTGATCGTGAAATGGCATCGAGTATACTATAAGCATAATTTGTTATAGATAGATTCAGTTTATAAATAGTAAAAGATTTAGAAATTTCTATCGAGATGCGTGTAATTTTTTTGTCCATTTGACGTTCGTTCATACACTTTCTACTTTAGATAGAAATCTTATCCATCTGCAACCTGCATAAAAACACCTAAGTGGGTTATATGTCCACAATGGTGGTAGAAACTCGTTTATATGTCCCATATTTTTTGCGGGATTATCGCCCGCACACGACGCCCGTTATGGCACTTCGTAGAATATTATGCGTTACCATGTAACGTCCCATGGCCATTGCGGGATACTGAACGGTTAGGGCCATAAGTGGAAGGCTTTACTGATAAGGCGATAGGCGTCACAGATAACGGGCATTGCGAAAATAAGTGCAATGCTTGCTTTGTTGTTCATGACGAGAAATTGAAGAAGGTCAAACAAAACCCCGAATAGATATTTTTTCTTTGATTGAGATATGCGTTTGCGTGCCGCATAAACAACGAAAGGTCTCTGTCCCAATGCTGAAATTTCTGAGTAAGTCAGTGACACAATACCGAAAATATTTTGTCACCAGCATGTCGCGGATCAAAATACCTTAGATTTTATAAGTATTTTTTACGGTTAAGCCGTGGGAGGAAAAGACGGATACCGGCTGTCACCGATCTTGATGTAATGGTTACGACATTGTGATATAGGATTTAATGTTTGGCGCCGGTAATTCCATTAGATTATAAGATAACATATTGGTTTATGGCGTCATGATTCTTAATAGTAGTACTAGACTGCAAATAGGCCTATAGCGCAAATGACTCTTGTGACCAGAAAGCTCAAACTTTGCTATTAAATTGAGCCAGTCTAGTTGTAGAGCTATCTCTACGAAATACTCTACTAAACATTGTCTTTTCTGAATGTTGAAGTTTTATCACGTTGAAGAATATATAAAATATCGCAAAATATAGTAATAACAATATGTTTGATTAAAAGCACTCTCTGCCCGAAAGCGGCAGACCCAAACCCGTCCACTTTGGTGCAATTAATGTTTATGGTCGAAAATTAGATATTGCGGAAACAGAGTTCTTAAGCCAGGAACAACAATCTCGGTCGCGATTCACGGATTTATCCGAAGCTTTTGATACAGTTAAAATTGTACTTTATTGGTTCGTATTTATATTATGTCGCACAAATGTGACATGTACATAAGTACTAACCTTGTCCAAATGTTCTTGTTACTGAAAATAAATAGCTAGTTATATTAAACCTTAAACTTTTAAGGAATAAACAACTTCCAACAAAGCGTCTATTTGATATGGTGTGGTGTTCCTTTGGGGAAATCATTAGCTTTCAAAATGTTCCTATATTGTGGCTTTTCTGTAAAGAAGTGCCTACCTACCTCATTTATTTTCTTGAAATCCGTAAATAAACATAACCTAATCCAGAGTAAATTACACACAGAACACGCCTCTAAAGGAAAGCTAATCTAAGGTGGATCCTATAACAGTATTAGCACGTTAGATACTTACTTGATAGTCTTGATACATTTCTTTGGGATGATTCAAGCGGTCGCACCTGTTATGTTGACGTAGAAGTCGCGTCCGATTTTGTTCCCAGCTTCCCATCTGACCTCAAAGGGGTCGATGAACCAGAGCTTAGGCTTGACGAAAATATCACGTAGACTGAACGCTACGTCAAGCTACGAGGCGTAAAAAAGCGTATTGCGGTCGTCAATTTAAGTTCATGGCTTTTTTTATGGCACATTACGATAATGTGGATGTATCCTTCCACTTTATCATACATCAATGGATTAACCATTAGTTGCCTGTAATCTCACTATATATATAAATAATATTATAAACGTGAAAGTTTAGATGGATGGATGGATGGATGTTTGTTCCTTTATCACGCCAGAACGGCTAAACGGATCTGGATGAAATTTGGCACAGAGATAGATTATAGTCTGGAATAGGACATAGGCTACTTTTTATCCCGAAATTCCTACGGGAACGGGAACTACGCTGGTGAAACCGCGAGGCGCTGCTAGTTATTTATATATCAGCAAGCAACATTTCTCCTAAAATGGGTACTATGCACTTAATATTTTCCTATTTGACAAAAAATCATTTCGAGAAGCGTTTACAACAATGTCACTAATCGATGCGTTCCAGTCCAGCGTATAGGTTACGCGGTGGTTTATCTAATTGCCAAAGCCCTTCTTTTATTTGCAATGCGCCACACGATCAGTCGTTAACTGTAGGTACCTAAGAAAAGCAGTGATCTAAATTAACCAGTAAATTGCTCTCATTATCATTGAACTTTACTTCTCGTCACGTCCTTGTTTACTATGCCAATGCCACTTAAAAAACGGACACTAAGTATTTTATTCAAAACTTTACTACCTATTCCTACTCTTAAGTTTTCTATTGGAATACTTTTTGTCAGTCATTTTATGGTATAGTATAACTATATATATATTATAATATATATATAACTACTCATATTTGTTTTTGCATTGAATTTGTAATATTAATTTAAGGACGAAATGTTGTGAATGGATTTCGATTTGTACCTATAATTGTAGTGGCACTTAGATGTGTAATTTTTAAGGAACAGCCCACAATCAATGCTTTAGTGTACACTGTGTTGGTGCAATTTTAAATAAATAAATAAACTACATTATCATAATCATTAAAATTTTAAATCAAGGCGAAAAATACCCTGGCCTTGCGTCCTTTGGAGTCCCAAAAAATAAGGCCCGACAATTCACTTGCCACATAACCGGTCTTATCTCCTTCATTTACATCGAGATTTACATTTCTCTTTATGTAACCTGGATTTTATTATGGCTTTGTAATAAGCCAGGCAGCCTTATCAGTTATTATGACTCGGTGGCGGTGTTATTTTTAGCTGCATTCTCGACTTTCTTCTTGTAAGGCTTTATTAGCTCTATCTGGTTCATGTTTATCCGTTGAAAGAGGGTTATCGTTTCCTTGTTTTTTATTCGGCTTTTAAGGATAATATTTTAACTGTACAACGATCTTTGCTATGTTTCTTTCGTTCCAGTACATAAGTATAGTCATTAAAAGAGCTAGCTAAAATCGCTCCTTCTCCGATTGTAGTTCCAGTTATCACTACACAGAATAAATAATAAATATTTTGATTTGATTGTTTTGAAAAAACTATAAACAGACTTCGTTACCTCTCTTAGTTTTTCACTTTTTTTTTAAGTTTTGCGTGATAAATACATATCCCTCGAGAAAATATTTTTATGGGAAGACCTCTCGGGATCATCTTCTAAACAACAAAAAAAATCATCGTTAACGGTCCAAAGCGACGAAATATTTCAAAAAAATACAGTTGAACATTATAACCTCTTCCTTTTTTCGAAGTCTGTTAACAATGCCTAATCATACACTTCTCATGTACGATTAACCATACACGTAACAGTTCTATAAAATATTTTTTAACGTCGAGATCAAAACCATTTCCAATTATTTCTAACAACCAAAGGTTATTTTAGTTCCCCAAAGACGTGTCGCCATAAATTGAAACATCGATAAAACCACCGTTACGATTAATTTCGATATCGCTTTGCGTGTTCTTACGGCATTACTCTCAACTGTGTCATCGCGTGCGTTCCTCTCGATTGGTCACTCCACTCACTCATCGCTTGAAGAATCAGGACCTCGGTCTTTCCCTCTTTAGCAATGCTTAAAATAACTTTGCCATCGTTATCTAAGGTTGGTTGCATGCTTACTGTTTCATAAACATGATACCGAATAGAGGATTAATAAGAGTACCATATTTGACAGGAAAACTTCCCTGTCAAGTCTTTTAGGCTATGTTGCTCATTATGGGAGATGTATGTTCAGCAACAAATGTGTGTACGATCTGCAGACATTTGTTCAGGGTGTTCTGGTCGTTTTTCTATGTGTAATAAAAAATATCTATCTATGTATTGTATTATATTATTTATATCAGTTATCTAGTACCCATAACACAAGCTCTGCTTAGCTTGGGGCTAGATAATGTTGTGTGAATTGTCCAGCATCATTTATTTTTATTTATTTAATATATCATGATGATGATGATGAAGTCTTTTAGGACAAGATTATAAAAAAGAGTACCCAATTAAAATAAATTTACTATTTCGCTTTTGTGTAACTCAAATAAGGCACCATTTATAAGATATCTAAATGTAACTGTAATCTATACATGTAAGCTAGGAAGTCAACCGACGGATTACTGCAGTATTAGTTAGGAACGTATTCTTCATAAAAATAACCAATAACTCCTGTGTTTAACAGCTGCCCGTAAATTTCTTCATCATCAACATCATCCACAACCTGACTTCACCCACTGCTGGGTATAGGCCTCCAAACTCTTGTGCCACTCCACACGGTCCTGTGCCAATCTTATCCAGGTTCGCCCCACGACGTTTGTTATATCGTCTGCCCATCTTGCGGCTGTAAATTTCTTACTTTACACTAATGACTGTTTCTTTTACTAACTTCTGCTTTGTTAGTAATTCATTTGCATCTATTTGTTTATGGTTTTACGCGTCGGTATTTAGGACGAGCTCGTTTTGTATAAGCATAGAGTAGAACGGTATGTATCAGTTGTAGAAAGCTGGCTTGTTCTCATGGATTGTCTTTGTTCACTGCTTTGACCTTCCACGTGTAGATTTGTAGGGCTTGAGGTTTGCATGTGACAGACAAGCGAGTTACATTTATGGAATTTTAAACCTTTTAGTAGATATTTTTAGGTACAAGCACAAGCTTACGTAGTATAAGTAGTTATTCTGTGACAAGCTATACTTGTTGTAAAAGAGTTAACACCCTTACGCCCGAATACTTAAACGCAACTCTGTTAAAAGCTCGTCTTAAGCGACAAATTTTTGACAGATTTTCATTGAAAACTGTCAAAAAACGACGACTTGAGACGTGCTTAAATTTGAGATGCGTTTGAGTATTCCGGGGTTAATCTTCTTGAGACTGAAGGCGGTAATTCATTGACTAAGAGGTATTCAATTTTCATGATTTTTAAGCCACCTGTGTTTTTTATTATATTTTTTTTATTATTTATTTATTTTTTCAAAATTTTGGAGAAGCTTACAGCTAGGTTTACAAAAATTCAAATAAAAATATAGAACATGCCTGGATAGACCAGTAGGTACATGTTTGTTGACGGCTAATTCCAAGTTTCCGCAGATAGGACTATATATTCTTTTTATATTTTTTTTTAAATATTTTGGTACAGTCGAAATATCTATGTACGTATATTGATTGTTTTAGCCCCCAGTTCCAAACCACTACTGCGGCTGTTACTTTCTATCCAGATACCATCTTGCTCATCCGTATTTGCTTTTAGAGTACCAACGGAAGTTAGTAAGTATCCTCAAATCCCAACTTTCTCTCGTTACACAAAACGATATTGCCCTTAGAGAGCCTATTTTAAACTGAACAGCGTTATGACGTTCCCACGAAGCGATTTCTCGGTTTCCTAGAAATGCTCTAGTCTAGTAACAAGGAAATGACATTTGCAAATTGTGCTCTATGACCTTAGGAACTGGTTTGAAGTTTCGCAATCATCCGTCGACATGGAGGTTACAGGCACCCTTATCTGTTTGAGAGAAGTAAACCGGAAAGCCTGACAAATATAAGTACGTAGGAATTAGGAATTATGAAAGGAACTGAGTCATTCCCGGTTGGTAACACCCCGTCGTCAACACTGGTGACGACTGAGAAAAAAAAATCCACTAGTTCATAGTGTTGACAACCGCAACTTTTATTTCCGGGTCATTCCCAGTCGGTAACACCCCGTCGCGTCGTCAACACTGTTGATGACTGGGTAAAAATGTCCCACTCGTTCACAGTGTTGACGACCGTAACTTTCTAGACCGACCATCTAGCACAAGAGTCAGAATATAAAAAAACGGATATCATACAAAAACCTAATGTAATATTATATCCCTACTTATGCGAAAGACTGTGCCGCTACTGTGAAGATGTCCAAAATACTAAAAATTCCCTGAATGCATCGAGCTGAAATTTTGCACACATAAAAATGTGGACTTACAATAAAATATTATATTATGCTACTTTTATTCCAAAAACGCGTGCGTAACCGTGGACAGAAGCTAGTTAGTACGGTTATAAAATAATGTTACAAACAACCGTTAAAAATCTGTCTATTCCTAGTTAGACACATTAGAACTATGAAATAACTAAGTACTGCGAGAATAATTAAAGATGAAGATATATTTATTTGACTCAACAAGAACTCCACAGACAAACAAACAGGGTAGGTAAAATACAAAATTGAGGAGATGTTACATAAGTAGAAAGATGAGAGATGTATCAGCGAGAAGTGAATTAGTATGTAGGTACAGCAAAGAAAGGAAGAACAAAAAGCTTAGGCTTAGCTTAGTTAAAAGAAATGCCATTTTTTTTATTAAAATGTTAAACTAAATAAGCTATAGTTAACTAAGGTTAACTCCGCAAAAGGTAGATGAAGGATGAAGGTTACTGCATGGTTTTATCGCTCTTCTATTCTAATATTATACAGAGGTGCGGTTGCGAATTGTTTGTGACGTTGCGTTGTAGGGGGTAATCTCTGGATCTACTGAACCGATTTTTTAAATTATTTTACTAATAGAAAGCCAGGTTTTTTGTGAGTGTCATTGGTTATATATAAACCCGTAAAATGGGAAAGGTACATGAAAAGCGCGGGCGAAGCCGCGGCCAGCTAGTTTTACGATATACTTGTATATTTCCGATTAGACGTAGGCAAAGGTGTTATATAGCACTTCCTTAGTCAGCTGAAATCAGTAATCATGGATTCAAATGAATACGATCGCGTGTGCTCAGCTTTCCTGGTTACGAAGTGGGACATACATATTTATACAAACTAGGAGTGTTGTGCCAGTGCTGTTTATATCGTCATTGGGGAAAGAAACACAAACTAAACTTAACTAAACTGTAAACTTTGATTTACTTGGTTCAGAGAATGCAGTGTCGAAACTTTCATAAGTGTCTGCACTCTGAAGTGATCTGTGCTAGACATGGTTCGAAATGATAAGGTATAACCTTGATGCATAGTTGGTAAAGTATCTACATTAGTGATTTCGGGCTGTCAAGAAAGCAATTCAACGAAATGTTATTTTGTGTGGTGATATCGAAAAAATGTGAACAGAAATTACTTAGTGGTAAACAGTTCTTTGAGTAAAGTTTAAAACTAACGATGCTATCCCAAGAAATACCAGGAGTATGAGACAACCCACTGTAGTGCTTAGTGGTACAAAAACATATTGAACCAACCAACAACGTTCCAGAAAATGTTATGGCATCACCGTTTGTACAGAGCACAAAGTCATCGATGTTCATAATCTCTTATCTCATCTCTATCGAGATCTGATAGAGATTAAACTTATAGACGATATCCAAGAGTCATTCTTAGAAATTGTTACAAGGAACACATGCTGTCCGCTGTCCAGTACTGATCTTGCCAATGGGTATGTTAATTACATTTTGTATTTACAACATGCATCTTGCATAGCTTCGTTTATAGATCTACGATAGCAACTCTCTTTAAATTTTAATCGATATTCAAGTATTATTTTCTTTTCAAACATGTATTTAAGTTTTCCGTTTGCTGGGTACGGCTGTTCGGTTTTGTCAGATCTTATGCAGTTCACATTTTTGTGTTGGCGTATATTTTGTAAACAAGTAGGTACGCCGAGCCGATTTCCTACTTCTGTGTGTAGGTTGTGTATTATTGTTGGCAATAGGTTATGTATTACCTGCTTAAGTATTTACCGTTATATCTGATCATTCAGCAGTTTCGTATTAGTGATTTTAATAACTTTACAGTTTCTTCTTCGTTTAAATCTATTCTTGCTTACTGACTCTGGCTTAATTTAGAGCCATAGAATATGTTTTTCTTTTCTCTTATCTGATATCTTTACCCCAATTTCATCTACTGGTAATATCTTACTGTTATCATTTCCAGAAAGTTGTTCCTTCTCAATGTCTTATCAAAATACCTATTGATCTACTACTATTAGATATAATTTTATTTGCAATGTTTTCACTTTTCTTGATCGATAGTTGTATTGATATTTGTACTTATCTATCTATTGTCAATGTTTAATTATAACTTAGGAATTAAGTAAACATTGAGGTAAAGTTACGTTCCTATCAATTTCTAGCATTGTCAATATTATTGTTTAAGATTGTGATAAACAATTCTATGACAAGAGTTATTGTTGATGGCGTTACCAACGCAGCGACTTTTTAATGACTCGTTGCTAGATATTGTTGCTAGATAGATATTCACCCATGGAAGTCTACTCCATAGTTTTATCCTATGAACACGTTCTGACAACTTCAGTCATTCCCATCATCTGTGGGGCATTGCTACTTACCACATTGGGTAGATAGACCGAAGATAATGTTCTTTCTGGAAACGCGTAAAACATAATGGATACACTATAACTTCAAAAAATATCGCTGGTAAGTAATTCTTTATACAGTTTATGGGTATTTTAAATATTTTTAGGGTATCTCACTCGTCTGTTTGACGACCTCTGTGACGCGGTGGGCAAAGGTCCGCCTGCGACGCATGAGGTTGCGGGTTCGATTTCCGCCTTGGGACAAATATTTGTACGATCTGCAGGTATTTGTTCCGGGTGTTCTGGTCGTTTCTATGTATAATAAAAAATATCTATCTATGTAATGTATTGTATTATGTATATCAGTTATCTAGTACCCATAACACAAGCTCTGCTTAGCTTGGGGCTTGATAATGCTGTGTAAATTGTCCAGCATTATTATTATACTTATATTTAAGTACATATATATCAAAGATCTAGCAAAACTCCTAATAGAGTCCACAGGTGATCGGAATGCTGGCTTTTATTTCGGTCAACGAATTAGCATTGCCATTCAACGTGGCAATGCTGCCAGCATTCTGGGCACTTTGCCTTCTGGTGACGGCTTAGATTTTTAGAAAATAGATTTATGTGTAAATATTAGTTGTAATTATTATTGTATTTTCTTTACTAAGTACATATCTTATATAACTATTATTATTATACATGTAGGTATATCACAGCTATATCTTTTCTGTGCATCTAAATATACATAACATAACTTTAAGATTAGTTATAGGGTTTATGTAAAATGCCTTGCATTTTGTTTTCTCTGTTCTAGCGTGCACGAAACCTTCTCTCGTGCCAGGGAGGCTATATAACTACATACAAACATTACAGTAAGCTGTGCCTGTGTGCTTGCTTTGTTAGAGCCATTTCTTTGTGCGAAGGTCGCTGGTGACTTGATGAGTCACGAAATGTTACCGTGGTTTATGACTTGTTTTCTTAGGCTGGGATTGTTTCATTTAATTTCTGCAAAAGATCTAAGTTTATGGTTTAGGAAGATTATTCATGGAACCTGTGTACTTATAAGCTTTCGCGGGATTTTTGCGTGATTGATTACAATTAACTAGCAGCGCCTTGCGGTTTCACCCGCGTAGTTCCCGTTCCCGTGGGAATTCCGGGATAAAAAGTCTATGTTCTATTCCAGACTATAATCTATCTCTGTGCCAAATTTCATCCAAATCCGTTCTGCCGTTCTGGCGTGATAAAGGAACAAACATCCATCCATCTATCCATCCATCTAAACTTTCACGTTTATAATATTAGTGAATAGTGAATTAGTGAATTCCAGACTATAATCTATCTCTGTGCCAAATTTCATCCAGATCCGTTCTGCCGTGATAAAGGAACAAACATCCATCCATCTAAACTTTCACGTTTATAATATTAGTGAGATTAGTGAGATTTCAAACCGTCACCATCCGATTTTGTTCTTAAATGCGTTCCTTAAATTCACTCAAGTGAAGACTTCATTGTCTTCACTTGTTTTTGTTATGCATTGAACTCTTGCTGAAATTGAAATAAACAAACAATTGAACGTTCAAACAAATGATTTCTGTAAGATATTCACGGACTTTCAGTACTAGTACACAAAGGGAGACAAAGGTATACTTAGTATTGTCTATATCAACACCTATTACGCCATGTCAATTGCAATTTTACTGCACCCACGAATTAAAAATGTTAACAAAGCCATAGAGCACTCCAGCGTTTATTACACCGATTGTTACTCGATTTGCTAACACAAATCTGTGCCGAAGAAAGGCGAATTCAAATTAGAAAGGTTTAACACGAAAACAACTTTATAATGCCAAGAGGCATGCACTGTTCCATAGAACACGATACAATTTCTGTTACTAGAGGCTCTAATATAATTTAAAATTCCTTTGGTAAAGTGCTGGTGAAGAATTTAAAGGTAATAAATCTGGTGGATAGAATTCTTCCTTACTATTCTAGTATCAAATAAAAAAAGAAAAAAATAGCAAGAAAAAAGAAAAAAATAAAGAATAAATAATGGAAAATAATGGATAAAGAAGCAAGAAATGTAGTCTCGACTCTATTTTTTTTATTAAGCTCTTTCATTGTACCTATCATTTAAACGCCTGCCTATGCATATATAGATTAAATTTTGGTTTTTATAGACATAAACCTCCTCACCGACCTACTTATTATTATTATTGAATAATAGACGAGCAGCTGAGAGCTATATGTCTATGTCACAGTGTTGTTAGTATTTCACTACACTTGATTGTCACTTGTCACGATGGTGGTCAGATGGTGCGTTCATAACCAGTGGTCGAGTCGAGGGAGCTGTTATGACTTCTTCAGGAACTTGTATTGATTTTGAGATTTCGTACTTACAAACCTTGATGTAAAGTTCTTTTACTAAGCACGTTTTTTACGAACCCTACTTGCTCAGGCTTGGCCATCTAGATTTTTTAGTAAGAAACACCTGGTCCGTTTAATATTTAAGTCCAGGCAAAATTCCTGTCTGTGCCACAACTTGTGAAAGAAGGAATGGTTCCCTTTATGCCGAGCCAAAAACCAGGCGTTTTACTCACACTCACACTCACACACACACACACTCACACTCACACACTCACAGCTCGAACAAAAAATTACGCTCGTTCGACCTCGGGCTTATGGTTCGTTTCTATAGCCGGGTTCTTTTTTCTTATCTCTATGAGTGAGCACTACAATAGTATTTTTTCTCTCGACGATTAGGTAACCACGGAATAGGTAATGTTAAGAATTATTATTTTGTATAACCGTTATTTTGAATCTTAAAAGTGTTAGGTAACTTTTGTTATTATTGTAAAGGTGTTTTTTAAATGTTCCACTGCCTTTTTAGTTCAGTCTCACTTTGTTGCGATGTTTAAATTTCGTTTTGATTTTTAATTTGATATTTATTGCAAAATTTGGCCTTTTCGTCAAGTTTATAGGTAATAACAAATTAGAATTAACAAGTTTGCTCGAGAACGAAATACCATCAATCAATTGTAACATGACAAGCTGATCAAAACTTTCTGATTGAGGAATAGAACCCGCACTATTGCCTAGCCATTACCTCCATCACATTATAATTAAATAACACACCATATTTTAACATAATTGTATGCTCATACCATGTTAATACTCATGTTTTAAGCAAATAAATGATTCTTATTCTTACACCAATATCTATCAATGCGAAATTTTGTATGGATATACATAATGTTTGTTATATACTACTCTATAATGTACATTATAAGGAAGGCCTTCTCGCACATCAATAGGGAACTGTTTTTAAAACTGTACAAGACATATCTGAGACCCCTTCTAGAGTATGCTTTCCAGATATGGAGCCCTTACTACAAGAAGGACATTAACCTACTGGAAAGAGTGCAGCGAAGAGCTACGAAAATGGTTCCTAGTCTTAAACTTCTAACCTACGAGGAGAGACTACAAGCATTAGGGTTAACCACCCTAGAGAAACGTAGAGAGCGCGGAGACCTGATAGAGACCTTCAAGATACTTACCAACCACTACAGTATACCAGACTTGTCACAGACACTATACACTATGAACAGTAACACAAGGCTGAGAGGACACTCGCTGAAGCTGCAACGCGGGCCAAGTACCAGCAAACCAAGAGAGCACGTATTGCCAAATCGCGTTGTGAAGACTTGGAACCGGTTACCGGAATCAGTGATCAGTGCCCCCTCAGTGAACTCTTTTAAAAATAGACTGGACAAACATTTAAAGTGCACTGACAAAGACTATGATATGCACGCATCAGCTTAAGAGCTGCCTGTGTATTCAAATAATAATAATAATATCACTAGCAGTCCGCCCCGGCTTCGCACGTGTATATTCTATAGCCTATGTCACTCAGTGATAATAATGTAGCTATCTAACGGCAAAATAATTTTTGAAATCGGTCCAGTATTTCTTAAGTTTATTCGTTACATAAAAAAATACAAATCTTTCCTCTTTTATAATATTAGTGTAAATGTAGATAACTTCTTCACGCCAAAATCACTGAACGGATCGGGCTAATATTTTGCAAAAATGTAGGGCTAGAACTGGAAAAACGCAAGGGCTACCTATCTAAAGGAAAAGTGTGAATGTTGGTACCAAAAAAATATTAATATTACTTCCTTTCTATACTTCCTATCGCTCCAATCCAATCTCAACGGTATAATTAAAGTTATAGAGATCAAATTACATGAAACAAAACAGTATGAGTCACGCCTATGGTCACTGCATTAAGAGGGCTATTACACATTCCACGTTCGAAATTCGATTCCGAATTACGGTAAAGAGGTTTTAAGTCTTTTGTGCGTGTGCGCATGTTACAACAGTTACGTGTTTGTGACAGTTCTCTTTTTAAAAAATCTATTTAAGATGGTTGGTAACTAGATTTAAAACAGAGTAAGTAAAGTAAAGACCTTCTTAAAAAGTCCTTGTTAAGTAACGAAAAACTCGAGAAGATTTTTTTTTTATGAAACTCGGTGTCAATGTTAAATTAATTATCTATCTAATTGTCTATTTAATTATCTATCTACTTTGATTTAAAAATTTCTTCGTAACTAAATAAGTAACTAATTTATTTTTTATTATTTTATTGCATTCATTAGTGCATTGTACTGCGCCTACAGGAAATAAACGAATGAATCTGAATCACAGTAGTAATCTTATCTTAAAAGATTAATAAACAATATATTCCTAAATGATAATAATAAAGATAATAAGTGATATGAAAAGTATTTCCAGCGAATGTATAATGTACTGTATTAAATGCATATATACAGGATTATTGGTAAATTAGTGACAATACGTGAACTGCAGGTCCTGCCCATCATCACAAACATGATCGTGAAGGCGCCAAGTCTAAATAAAAAAAAAAAAAATAAGTGACCTCGGATATTAAATGAAAAAACTCTTTGTCTGGAACCCAACGAGTTACTTAAGAGAGAAAATTAAGAATTAAGACCTGGCGTCTTCACAGACGTGTTTGTGATGATGGGCTGAACCTGCAGTTCACGTATTGCCACTAATTTACCAATAACCCTGTATAATGCATTTCTTAATATCTAAATTATTTGGAGTTAAACATTATTATAAATCTATAAAAGACGCAGAAAATTCATAAGATAAAACTACTAAAAGCATATAATAAACCCTGAAAATATTCCTTTCCTTTTTTTGACAGTCGAGTAAAAATAACCACAAGGTCTGTACTTTTAAAAAAACTGCACTAAAAGTCATAAGCAAAATGTACTGCGTAACTGCACTTAACGTAGATAGCAAAAACAATGCCATGGTGCAATTCTGCACAGCGTAATCAGCTTTTTAAATCTACATAGTGGAAACAAAACGCCTATCAATACAATCGCTAATCTAAATGAATACGTCCTTGGTTTCAACACTTCGAAACCATCAGGCAAAGTAGAGCAAAAAGGTTGGTTTATAACGAAATCGGCATTGGATTGTGTTTCTAAATCTCTGAGTCAGAGATGTCTTCAATATCTCTATCTACAATAATATGATAAAGAGGAAAGATTTGTATTTTTGATGTAACGAATAAACTTAAAAATTACTGGACCGATTTCAAAAATTATTTAGAAAGCTACATTAGCACTGAGTAACATAGGCTATAGAATATACCTGTGCGAAGCCGGGGCGGACCACTAGTTATTAATAATGCAATAGCTCATCCAGGGTGAAATTTAATGTTCCTCCTCATTCTACTTGGTGGATATACCGTCCACTCGCACGTTTTCCTCCACCTTCATCATTCGTACCGCTGGGGTTTGGAACACGCTCCCTGCTGCTGTTTTCCGGTTAGTTACAATCTGGGTCTCTTCAAGTCAAGAGTGAATAGGTATCTTCTAGATCTTAGTGATACACCGTCGGCCACATCTTCACTTTCCATCAGGTGAGATTGTGGTCACGAAGGCCTATTGACTAAAATAAATTAAAAAACAAATCCCTGCAGTCCAGTGCGCGTACTTTTCCAAGTGTCTTGTTGGGTCATACGAATAATGGCAAAAAGTTCAAAACATTAGGGAAGCCGTCTTCCGTGTACTTTTAACATCACTACTGCGCTCATCGATCCGCTCCTGTCAAGCGTTATGATTATGGCAAAGCTCCTCTTGTTTTGCCATCTTCATCATCAGCCTGAGTTAGTCCACACATAGGACATAGGCTTCCCCTAGTGCGCGCCAAAGCGCCAACGTAAGCCTGTCTGCAGCTTAGCTTGACGCATCCAGCATCTGCCTTTAGCCTTTTGTATTGTAGGGTACCATTCCACCCACGCCGGAGGACGTTTGTTTTGGTACAATGGAATAGAAATAATGAAAAGTCTAGTACTAATGAAATTTAAAAGAAATTTAAGAGAAAGAAGTCTTTAACCACTAAATTGGCGAATGGTAAAGAGCGGTCCAGAATAATTATGACGCTTTCGCCAAAACAGAACATAACCTCAAAATGATCAGAGTTGAAGCCCCTGTTTTAAAAATCCCCAATCATTTATCAACGGTTAATGAGGTAGCAGTCCCGTATGTACACGAGTCCGGAATTCATTTGGCCGGGTAACGGATTCCCAAATAAACGATAGACAGTTTATTCTCAAACACAATAATCAACAGATTTGTTGATCTTTGGTGAGAATTGAACCCGGACACTGTGTGTTTGCATTCAAAGCGTAGGCAGAGTACAAGTTTCTATTAGAATTACATATTTGACTGTCCAAATGTCTAGTTTATTGAAATGTTTAGTCACAGCAAGCATTTCAAACATCTCACGCAACAAGCCAGGTCAAATCACTTAGCCGATTAAAATTCAATTTCGTAACATTACCGAATATTACAACTGTATTACAACAGTTGATATTGCATCTTGCACGCTAGTGTCTCCAAATTATCAAATTGCTACTAAGGTCAAATAATATTACAGTCGCAGGTCGCTACTTCGAAACATCACTGATATTCCGCGAGAGACCTCCAGCGGTATGCAAACGGCAAGAGCAGAAAAAAAATGTACATACTTTTTCTTGTTTCAAGGGGGGCCTCTTGATGCTCGCATAGCTTATAAGCATTCCTAGATGATAATTACCTACCCCCTTGTGTTAGGTTTTGTTCTCTAAATAATGGCCAAAAATTACATTAGAGAATAGAAACAAATTAGAACTAGTATTTTGAGTTGAAACAGAAGTTAACTGCAGACTAAGAATTGAAATAAGCTCCCAAAAATTTTCGATTTCGGCGGGACTCGAACCAAAATTTTTGGAAACTTATTTAATCTTTTAGAGATACCCAGAGTGCGGGTAAGCATATAACAAATAACTGCAGACCGTTGCAAAAATCCGAGCAAGCTCTTTTGAACCATATCAATACCGGAAGCGTTCCCCGCTGTAGAATCTATCATGTAGGTATCTTCAAGTTCTCTAGTAATATTTATTTAAATACTAATACATATAATAAATGCGAAAGTTACTCTGTCTGTTTATCTGTCTGTCCTTTTCACGACTAAACGGCTGAACGGATCTAAATTAAATTTGGCAGGGAGGTAAATGGTATCCCATAGACTACTTAAAAAGCGCGTGCGAAACCACAGCTGGTATATTATATTTTGTATCTCAACTTATTTCATGTTGTATTGTTACAGGCTGCACCTCTAAAAAGACTGTCACACGCGAGCAGGCAAAAATTTACAAGCTTTGACAAGCATTAGCAACGTTTGACAACGCCCCACGTGGACGGAAGAGACAAGGAATCTGTGTGATGTGCCGGAAACATCGCGCAGGCATACATCTGGAGGTCACCTGATCCTGGATGAGAAGACATGAAGTTTTCCACCGGGTCGAGTTCCAGCAGTCTCGCCAGCGACTCGCTGTCGAGGAAATCCACATTATGCATCTATATGGAGGCAGATTCGCCGCCGGCACCGGTTTGCGAAAGAGTAAGTACCTTTTTCTTTTACTTCTTCAATATTTGTTATCAGCCTTCATACTAAGTCAGCCTCAGAAGTATTATTACTGTCCACTATCCAGTTCTTGTCTAGGAATACGGCTCATGCTAAACAAATACTTTTTCCGGACGGAAGCTTAGAGTGGAGCCAAATACATTGTCAAATTCTATTGTTTTCGTACGATTTCCTCGGATCATCGGGTTCGATTCAGATTCAGATCACATACCGATTGCTGTATCTAAATTGAACCTATCTTGAAAATATCTAGAGAAAGGTCTTTTTTAATTACGCCTGACGCCAAGAAGGCTAGATGGCCCTTACATTAGCGCTTGTGTTGTGTTATCTGGTTACCTACTGCCCGGTAGTCCGTATACTGGTATCTATACAACTTGAAGGGAGATTTATGGCTTCACCGTGTGTGGCACCATAAAATCAGATAGTATCTTGTACCGTAGTTTATAGGGCAAAACAAAAAAGCGAAAGCGCGTATCGTACAATCTTGCTCGATAACCCGAATGACCGGGCAATTGCCTTTCGATTTTTCACGACGCTTATTGTACACATTAAAACTTTCAATTTCGTTTATGATATTAATAATCGCATTAACAAAAACAATGCAATGTCCGGGTCGAATGGAAGATGCAGGTGAAAGTGCTTCACATGTCAATGGTCAATGCTATAACGAAAATTTAAAGGCATCGGGCCTTCAGTTCTTTTGGGCGATAAATTGTAATTTACATTACGCACAGCTGCTGGCCTTTGTACTTGCCAAGCCTGCTTTTATTTTACGTATTCTGGTTGTGTTTAAAGCCTCTACGGGTGTTTTGTCGTGTCTTTTTGTGTCGTTTACAGCACGTTGGTAATTGGCAAGGCAAACACAGACGATGACGCATGGCATTGTTTACAAATACACTCGGGGACTTTAGTCTCGTGGCTTAGAACTCTACCTACAAAGATTATAATGTAGCTCTTAAGATTTAAGATGATGAATGCCTATTTTGGCCTCTCTTGCCTTGTAGCTATCATGCAGCCACCTTTTAAAATAAGGTACTTAAATGGATCAGAAATGTTCCAAAATTTTCTACTTCAAATTTGTATCATTATTTTAGGTATGCGGAATGTAAGTATGTAATATGTCTTAGATACTTATTTACAGAAATATAGAAATACTAGGATTTTAGCTGTCTGATTGTCTTCAAATTAGCTTCTTCTTCTTAAATAGGTTCATCTGAAGGTCTATTGTAAATATATTTGCCTCATAACATCTTTTGTAACAAAATCGTGATGAAACTGACAATGGTTTTAAAACATGATTTATGAGTGCAACGTCCTCCCAATAAGGCGTCTATTGGCCAACCTTTTGTTGCTCTAAAAGATGCTCTGTCGTCATAGCAGCAAGGTTGTTATTGTCTTGATTATCACACGTGACGATCGTTATGGTTCTTGCACTTTCTAAAGATACAAACAATGCCATAAGTGTCAAGATTATAAACGTTTATTTAACTTTGGCTTGTTTCTGTAATTTAAGATCTGTGTCTACCTAATTAGGGGAAAACATGGCCATATGTGAAGTAGCTCAGTGAAGCCCCGCGTCATAAAACCGTAACCATCAACATGTTTCCAAAGAGGTTTGACAATAAACTTAACAACAGACAACCGTTTTTCAAAAAAAAATTGTATGATTAGGTTTTTTCCAAATTTTGCATTGTCGGTCGTATACTTCCACAGCTGTGTATCAACTTAAGAGTGCAGGTCAGATGGCTTGAACCCATCTCAGAGTATATGCCTCCTCCGTTTTTCCATTCCATCCTATCCTGTGCTATCCTCAGCCCCTTCCGGGCATCCTATGCTTCTAATTCTAAGTATTTGCTTATCTTAGATTCGTCTCAGAGTCAATCTAGTCTCAGAGTCGAATGTTCTCGTACAATCTGAGGATAATTCTTCGGTTTCTTGTAAATAAACATAATTGGCAACACCGCTCAAATATCTACCGTTGCTATTGTTAGGTCTATTATGTGCGTTGCATTATGTAGTTTGATGTCTTCATTTAGTACACGCTTACTATTGATACCCATAATACTCTTTAATAAACAGCTCATTGTTACAAGTTTTTGCGTTGGCTGGACGTAATACAGTTGTTGTATCAAATACAGTACTATCACCGAAATCTCACTTTCGCTCATGAGTAGGTGTTCAATCATTTGATCAATATCAGTCGTTGTATCAAATTCGTTGCGAAGGTTTGTCTGTTTGTTTCCGAAACTAGTGGTGGAATCATGCATGGCAGTTTTTATGCAAGTCAAACTATTATTGATTTGGGCATTATCTACTGGAACAGTATTTGTAACCTTATATTTTCTTGTATCGGTAGAAGACCAAACTAAAGGGTGACATCTGTAAAAGATTTACAGGTCTTCCTTGATCTTATCATGAAAGAGAGAGAGAGGACAATGTCCATCCAATAAAATGAGTAAAACGGAGAATAAAAGAAAACTTGTACCTTTATAACTTGATATATATACTTTTTCAGTGGACTACTATAGGCTGATGATGATGATGATGATGATGAAAAGAGTTGATGGATGGAGGTGGATCAGAACCGCTCCTGGTGGCTTGTGGCGTCTTATGGAGGAGGCCTAGTAGCCTTATGTCTAGTGTATGGGATGATATAATGATGACATGGACGCAAAACACATGTACATTCCTAACAGTCAACAAATTAAACGCTAGAGACTATTTAAAGATCGTAAGAGAACCCATGGGCATACAAGCTAGCTAATTCGCTATCATTCACCTATTGTTCAGGCTAATGAACTTTTACTGCGACGAAATGTGCTATCGATATGAAAGTTTAGAAACTGATCGATTGTAATTGACTGGCGTTATTATCTTTAGATACATGATTTATTGTGTGAAGCTCGATTAGAAATCGATTTGGATCTGTTTTGCTTACTTCCTTGTGATCATTGCGGTTATTTTCATAAAATTCAAAATTCAATAACTTTATTTCTTTCGTCTTACAAAATAAGCACTTAGACAAGTCAAATTTTATACATAAACAGTTTTATAAATAGTAATTATTATCAAATAAGAAACAAAATGTTATTGATTTTGTTCGCTTAAATTTTTTATCCACTAGTGGAAGAAGCGAAAAATAAACCACTAGTAAGTTTGTATAATACTTAAAATGTAAAACAATATTATTTGCCTATCTAAGTCTAAATATAATGTGATTTAGATACAGGTCAATATTTATATAAAACTAAGCATAATATTATTCTCTTATAATACTATTGTCGGTGCGGAACTGGGCGACGTCTGGCCAAGTATTAACATCATTGATATATCTATGGAGTAAATATACATAGTTATTATATGTTTCCTTTACTGGATAAAAATATAAGTGTCTGTTTTCATCACGTGGTAAATTACTTACTAACCTTCCGTTTGTGGTTAGATCTTACTTCTAAATCTTCCAATACTTCTTGATTATGTATAGCATCTCCATAAAGTAGGTATTTGTTTTCTGTAGTAATGTTAAAAGCGTGAGTAACTAAGACTGCATCCGATATCTCTACACCTTCAATTGACATCCTGACTATAGAAACATAGAAATCTAATCCATTGTGGTCAATCCACAAACCCACAATTGTGACGTCATCAATGTGGTCACACGCATATGAGGTAGGATTACCTCACGATACACAAAAGAAGCAACCTTATTTACTTTGTTACTAAGGCTTTCATCTTTTTATCAGCGACCAATCAATACATTATTGGTTTTCACGCTTGAGTTATCTTCCATTTAGATAAAAGATAAACTGTAATGAATTCGTGTGATTTTTTTTAGTTAGAGCTTTGTTTGTGTAGGATAAGGATTGGGTTCGTTTTTTCTGTTGGTTCGAAATGGTTTGACCACTGCAATGGTTCTTTTAGACGTCAGTAGTGTCAGAGAATATAATTCAAATAATACTAACGTAGTAATCTATAATGTTATCTGAATATAGCTCATCTTTACATAGTAAAGTACTAACTATACATATTAAACAAATGGATAATTTGTTTAATATGTCGTTTGTTATTCCTCAATAAATAAATAATGTTCTCTATTTATGTTGAATAAACAATAACTAACTAAAGCTTGTGTAGGCTAGGCACCATATTTAAAGGGATGAAATGATAAATTACAAAATGTACTTAGGTACTTAAATAAAGATGGTATTTTTAGATACTGGCATTGCATATTTGGAAATGCTAAGTAGTAAAAAGAGGTACATACAGTACCTCGCCAGGTACCTAAGTGCCTTGCCTGACTCAATCATTAAAAATCAAACAAAGAATATCACTTGCATTATTGATTGATATCATAGATCACACAAAACATTGCAGCATTCTCATACAAACAAACACATTCCAAGAATGCAATCCGAGTGTAACTATGGGAAAGACAAATAGGTAGGTACTACCACATCAAATAACTATGTGGGAATTATTGACAACGACCATGGATGAAATGGAGTCTTTGAGTGGAGTTTTTCTCGGGTTATTGTCGACATTGTCGTCTCAGCTGATCGAAGATTACCTTACCTATCTTTATAGCCTGACGCTAATATAAAAATATTTTAAACTGACTTGGAAAAAAGAGGGAGTGTCATGTTCGGCTGTATGTATTTATTTACGTGCTTATATTCACCGATTTGGATGATTCTTTTAAGTTTGTGTAGAAAAAGATCCTGAGGTCCCATAAAAAAATTATTCTGACGGATTATATCAGATGTTTCACCCGCAGAATTTTAAAAACTGTGTAAATATAAAGAACTTTGTTTTGGGTTCTTAGTTTTTAAAAACAATACCTACCTAAATAGAAATTGAAAAAAAAATTTGTGACCTTACTGAAAATGTAGCTGTGGTGGACATAACAGCAACCAAAATAAATGGTAAAATAACTGAGAGTCATTCAATTTACTAGTGTTTTTGTTTTGGTAATTTATGTAAGTTGCTTCTAATAACTCGTTGGCATATTGTTCTCCTAAAAATGATGAAAATTCAAACAAAAAGTAGGGAGGTTTATTTTGATTATTTTTATTACTATAATTTTAGTATATTTAGCTTATTTATCTAGGTTGTTTCTTATGATATTGTTTCTTAGGGGTACCTTTGGGTTTCTTACAATTTTGATATAAAACCGAGGTGGCATATAACGGTAAAAAGCGAGACATTAACTATGTTGCATAGAGCAAGTAGGTCAAATTTTAAGTCTATGTGTGAAAATCACAAGTAGATGCTATCTTACATGTATTGAAACCAAAACAGGTCAAATTGCATTCATAATTTTAACGATAGCAACAAACAAATCCCGGCAGGTACTTATAATTATTTGATGGTTTTGATAAAAACTAAAGACCGAGTTCGAATCCCTTTTGAACTGGTTTTTTAGTTTTACGGGACAAAATACTAATCCCTCGGCTTTAGTATTTACATATTTTTTTTTGGGCCTTAAATCTATCCCCTATACTATATATAGATACAAAGAATCATCCAAATTGGTCCATAAATGACGAAGAAATCTACGAACATACATAAAAAAGGCTATTGCGTAAAGTTGTTTTTTTTTTCCTTTCAAATGTCAAACAATAACGCCTATACTTTTTACGAAAATGGAACTTGCTCATCCTTGCAGCGAATTCCAAAGGCATGTCCAAATGGATACATTGCACCACGTTTGATTATTAATTAGACGTCCAAAAAGTCTTCGGTTGTGCCACTATGATCGTCTTATTGCTAAGACCATTAAGTAGATTTCCATAACTGGCTTAGACGAACCTCGGTCAGGGTTAGGTTATGTTTTTATTAAACTAAACAAGAAGACATAATGTGTAGGTTATGTTATGTTAACAAGCAAAGAGAGGGTTGTTCCGAATGGATCATAAGAATTTATGTCATGAGAAGCTAATTTCGATCATTCAGTTAAAATATTTAGTATAAAGAAATTAATTATCATTAATGAGTGTGAGTAACCATGATTGGCAAAAAAAATCAAGATAATTTAAAAAAAAACTAAATAAATTGAAGAAATAGTTTTGATTGTTAAAATTTCGTTTAGATGTTGGTAAATAACTAGTACCTAAAAATAGGTTTGTTAACGTGTTTCATGTTCTTTTAAAGTCACCAGTCAAACGCGTCGGACTATACACTATGAAAATTGATCGAAGCTATGAAGGATCCAAAGAAACTTAGCGAGCCAGAAAAATGGCACTGATGGGCGGACGGGCGGGCGCCGCAGGGCGCGGCAGGCAGATATTTCGAAGAAGAGTTTCGCTGTTGCCATTTGGCTACGGAACCATAAAAACCCACGCAAGACCTCCAAAGATAGTAACACTTTCACATTTTTTTAAGTATTTGTGGTATTCTTATATCAGTAAGAAAGTGCTCTGATTTATGGCTATAGCATTTACGAGCTATTGTTAGTGAAATATTTTCATGGTCGATAATGACCGCTTGGGTGGACGTGGGATTTTTATACTGAGAGACACTATAGTTACTTTTGTTATTAGCTTTTACTCAATATTTTTGTATTTATGTTGTTACACATATATTAACACTGCATCATCTTTCCTCTGATTGAGCAGGGTTTTAGTCTTGTAAAGTTAATATCCCTAACACAAGTATTTTCTTTACATAAAAGGGAATCTCAAATACTGTTACACATAGTAGGTACATTAACTTGACAAAACGCTGTATAGCATCAAAGAGTTTTTGGAAAATGATTACAGTCAATATTGCGTACAATTCGTAAAAAAAACACCTGACATCTCCGTAACATCACCTTATCTTGAGTGATAAGAAAAGGCACTATTATGATTTTAAGATAATTATGTACATTACCATGCCTTACATACATACAGCAAAATTGTATTTAATTTGATCGTGTTGGACGAGTCATAGCCTCAGCATTATTAAGGTACCTATATATTGTACACTTTTTATATGTTTGATTTATGACAATAAAGAAATCTGCATCTTTAGATAAAGAAATAAATATTTATGTATTTGAAACAGCGGGGAACAGATAGTAAAATATACGTGGCTTTAAAAATATAAATAAATAATGTTGGACTATTCACACAGCATAATAAAACCCCAGGCTAAGCAGAGCTTGTTTCACATACAATTCTTGTACAACAATCTACATATTTTTGAAAGAGGGTTGCCAGCAATCTTTTACAATGAAGTACATTTCCAGTGTTACCTGGTAATGGTACCGCTTATACGGCAAAAAATAATGGGCTAGCATTTTCGTATTTCCTTCATTTCTTTTACAACATTCACAATTTAGCAATTCCTTGTAATGTACGGTGTGTGTAACTATCGGTTGGAGTGGTCGAGTTCGGCACGCGATGCAATGTTTCCTTTGTAAGTAGGTATGGTACAGTAAAAGACATATTTTGCTGGTAAGTTTTTTTAACAAAAATGTTAAAGATACACACTCAGTTTGACTTTGCAGTAGATCTATGGTTAATTATTCATTAATAATACCTACTAATAATACTGGACAATTCACACAGCATTATCTAGCCCCAAGCTAAGCAGAGCTTGTGTTATGGGTACTAGATAACTGCAGATTTATATAAAACAATACATTTTTTTATTATACATTGGAAACTACCAGAAAAAATAAATATGTAATATATGTACTAAAGCTTAGAAAAATATGTTTACCTACCTTAATAAAAAAGATGGGTGAACCCAAAGCTAGTAAACTTTCCTGAATTTTTCAAAGAAATATGTGGATAATAGAATAGTAAAAACCGTACACCCGAATTCAAGGCCCCCTCCGTTTTTGAAGTCGGGATTTTGAAGATTTACTACACTGTTTTTTTTTTTCAAAATGGCGATGCTCAATGAATGTTGTGTATTTTGATAGAGGACACTTACACAAATAAAAAATGTCGTGTTACATAATTTCCTAAAGGGTCGGGTTTCTTAGATATTCACAGATGAAAAAAATTTAGCAGAACAATAAAAAAATATAAGGATGAAAATATTTAGTAACAATTTTCATCCTTATATTTTGCAATGGATTTCCGCAAAGTATCGCCTGAATCTATATTATCTTAGAAGAGCAATAGTTATGTTCATCTTTAAACAGGACATATGTTAAAGAACATTATTTATTTATATATGTGCGCTCTATCCAATTATATAATTATAATAATGTTGTGCACCTCAATGAAAAAATATATAGATGTTAGTACTACCCTCCACACAAAAATCTGCAAACCTCTTTCAGTACTAACTGTGACGCGTTATTTTTAATTAGCTTGCCTTTTATATTCAAGCTGAAACATTAACCCATTCATTTTGCTTAGTAAACGCCCAGCTCATGTAAGTTGGTACCTATAACTACATGGGTATATGTATACTTAGAGTCAGACCCGTATTGTTACCATCTAACAATTCCATGTAACTCCTCGAGTACTTACAGAGTTACAGATAACATGCGTTTCTGTAGACACGAGGCCCTCGTATATTGTTACATGCTGGTTTGAGGGTACAGGCTTTTCCGGTACAAATGTACGGAACCCTCAGGATAGAAGACAGTTGCATTATAATTTAACGTTTTATTATGATTCGTGGTATCTACCTCCTAGTAGCCAAAAATATCAGGTTCGGTTTTTACCAAAGCTTGGTTATTTTTACACGTAATTGTCAAAACAGCCGTCAGTTGTTTACACTTTCTCTCCTCTCCACCTTTGTGGGAATGAGAATTATACATGCGTCATGATGATCATCATCAGCCTATATTAGTCCACTGCTGGACATAGGCCTCCCCTAATGAGCACCATAGCGCCCTGTCTTCAGCTTGCCGCATCCAGCATCTACCTGCCGTCTTTCACGAGGATGGACTACATTACGTTTGTCGAGTCGCGTTCTCCACTCATGAATTTACCCGACGTTTAGCCGACGACGTTTACCCCAGCGCGGTTGTCGGTTATTCTCGATATATGGCCAGCCCACTGCCACTTCAGCATGCCAATTCTTTGAGCTATATCGACAACCTTAGTTCTCTGCCGGATGTCATGCTGGAAAACTATTTTAAACCGTGTAATGTTCTTCATTTTACGTCTGATTACATTTACCTCTATAAAACCAACAGCAACACACTTCACAGAGCCATCTTAAACACAGAGCTAGAAAGCCAAGGGCCAACAATGTAGATTTCCACATACGATCACAAGCAACAACACAATGGTATAGAAACCACATAGCTATTTCACGCATTTACATAAACTACATGTGGCCTAATAAAATAGATTGTATCGCTGCGCACGCGCATAATGCCCATCTTATTTCACGCTTGGCAAGCTGTGCTATACCTACTCCTAGTTCGAATAGGTTTTTTTCTTTTGTATAAAATTCCTTGCCTTTTTCCTTGGGTGCTCATTTTACCTTTGTTATTTTGATCGTATATTTTCTTTGCTTCGTAAATCTCTTTACACTGAAGTAGTTGCCTAGTCACGTCAGTAAGCGAAATTATAGTCAACTAGCGGCCCGCTCCGGCTTCGCACGGGTAGATTAATATATAATATATTAGCTTATGACACTCACAGATAACGTGGCTTTCTATTGGTAAAAGAATTTTCAAAATCGGTTCAGTAGATCCAGAGATTATCCTTACAACCTCACAAAGTCACAAACTTTACTTCTCAGTAGTATTATAGATAAAAAAAAATTGAAGCAAGTAACTAAAGTTAAAATTCGTGAAGTAAACCACATAGATTTAACCTGAAAACGAACCGAGGCGTTATAATCCAATAGACAAAATCTGGTATAATGCTGAAGCCCTACCAATCTGGTTCATTCAATACAATTATTCCGTCACGTCATGAAATGTAGAATAAAGCAACCAAACCTCCGTAAAAAACAGCCTACTTTGACCAAATAGCTTTCATCTTCATCATCTACAGCCTATTGTAGTCCACTGTTGGACATACGACATTTTATGTAGGTATGAAGTCAACGTCAGTAACTTTATTTCTTTAGGCTAGCTTTAGGCTTACAAAATAAGCACTTAGACAAGTAAAATTTTATACATATGACAGTTTTATAAATAGTCATTATTATCAAATAAGAACTATGGTGTTATTGATTTTATTCACTCAAAATGTTTGTCCACTTGTGGAAGATGTACCTGAAATAAACGAATTTTATGTATACTCACGGCGAATTAACTGTTGACTTTTACGGCGAAAAAGCTGGCGTGTCGACTAGGTTACCTAGTCCCATACAACACTGGCGACCGTGGCTACGCGAGGCGAATAAACCGTAGTTTTTACGGCGAAAAAAAACGTGAGTGAACAAAGGCATCCGTCCACTCAACTTAACAAAAAGCCATATTATAATAAATTCTACAAACATTTTGTGAATTTTCTGTTGTATTGTTAATATCATGCTGAAGTCAAAGTGAAAAGAACGCGAAAGTAGCCTATTCCAGGAAACTTACAATCATACTTTTACTTAACCTATGATGACCATTTAATTAATTATAATTAACATATGCTTTTACTTTCAAGAATACTCAATATTACTGTACCTGTTTTCTTATTACTACAAACTTCATTAGGTCTTTTATGGCCTACGACGCACATGTCCTGCTCCTGCCACGGGTCTTCCAGGCGACGGACGGCACGCCGCCGCCCCTGCAGGTCGCACTCCGCACTGCCGAGGCCTGGCAGTGAATGCGTTAAAAAGCTATGAGACTTATTCCATTCATTATGTTAATACTCGTAAACAACCTAGAGTCTAAGGTCCGATTTCACCGTATATGCTGCCAAATTTAAGATCAACAAAACTAAATTCAGCTTGATCGAGTTCAAATTCGTAACTTCCATTCGTACGTGACATGACAGATCTTGGACTAGTTTCTAGCGCTTGAACCGGATCTAACACATCAACTTTAGGTCGGTAAAATGTGCTGAACTCGTTTAAAGCGCTAAGCTGAGTTTATCTTTAATAGTAAGCTTTCAATTGCAAGATTTGCAACGGTGAAATTGGACCTCATAAGTCTAGTATGTCTGCATTTTTTTTAATTTCTACTAAAGATATAACTCGTTCTACACAGCATCAGCCAAATAGGGGGACACGGCAAAAACTAGAACTCCAAGGTAATTGATAGCTTTATTGTAAACTGTAGATTGATCTTTATTACGTCTAATGAATGGTAATGTAGGTGGGAAAATAGTGGGATAACTGATATAGAGAAAACATATTCAACTTAGCGTGGAATCGACTTTGAAAGGGAAGAACGAAAGTAGGGAAAAAGTAGGGGTCGGTCTTGGACCTTCCAGAACACAATTTGACCACATTTGATAGTTGCCTAGAACTTTAAGTGACTTCTACACAATAGATTGTACTACACAATACATGTGATCGATAGATTAAGTCCTGAACTTTATCATATATACATTTAAAAGTTAAATATGCAGTAGTTTGGAAGATATTTGGATGGTCCGGCGGAGTTGATTTAGGATAGTATAGGACCTTAACATAGTGACATGAACCCAAACTGTTGGGACATTCAGGTATGAAATTTATTTCCTACCTTTTGATGTTTATCATTATTAGGTACCAAAGTACTTTGTGTGTTTACCTGTCTGTTTACTAGAGTATGGTGATGATGATTCTTTGTTAATGGCAATATGAGTCTGGTTGGACTCTTTTCTGTCAGTGTCAAGTAATCTCATCTCACTAATATTATAAAGGTGAAAGTTTAGATGGATGGCCATCCATCCATCTAAACTTGCTATGAGCGTGATAAAGGAACAAACATCCATATGTTTGTTCCTTTATCACGCCAGAACGGCAAAACGGATCTGGATGAAATTTGGCACAGAGATAGATTATAGTCTGGAATAGAACATAGGCTACTTTTTATCCCGGAATTCTCACGTGAACGGGAACTTCGCGGGTGAAACCGCGAGGCGCTGCTAGTGGAAAATAGTAAAATATATGAGTAACTAGCAGCGCCTCGCGGTTTCACCCGCGTAGTTCCCGTTCCCGTAGGAATTTCTGGATAAAAAGTAGCCTATGTCCTATTCCAGACTATAATCTATCTCTGTGCCAAATTTCATCCAGATCCGTTTTGCCGTTCTGGCGCTGGTCTGATGATGGAGACAGAGGCCATAGGAAAACGAAACGACTTAACACCGTGGCGTTTGGGTTCGTTTGATTTGTCTTCTCAAGAAGGTACTTTGGTCCTAGATGGTTATAAAAGCTCATTTAAAAAAATATATTAAGGAACAATATTTCAGTGTTTGATTAAATATGCGAGATATGCGAGAAGATTTAACGCTTGTAATTTTACGATGGTCGACGATATTAAGAAATTCGTGAAGAATAGAAACATATACCTTTACCTAGTAGGTAAAAAAACCTAGAAGATAGATATACCGTACCTTAACCGTGTAGGTTAAGGGTAACCCAATAAAATTGTAATTAAACTGACCTTTACAAAATAAACAGTTGATTGAGGCGTTTAGTGATGACTGAGTGATAACCTTCGTTTTTTCTTGAATATATTTCAATATTGTTAGGTCATCACCATCAGCCTATGTTAGTCCACAGCTAGACATAGACCCCCCCTAATGAGCGCCATAGTGAATTTTTTTTTAAATTCTGCGCTGTATCTCTTACGGATTTTTTCAAGGTTTTCATTCTGGTTACCTACTGCCCGGTAGTCCGTATACTGGTATCTATACAACTTGAAGGGAGATTTATGGCTTCACCGTGTGTGGCACCATAAAATCAGATAGTATCTTGTACCGTAGTTTATAGGGCAAAACAAAAAAGCGAAAGCGCGTATCGTACAATCTTGCTCGATAACCCGAATGACCGGGCAATTGCCTTTCGATTTTTCACGACGCTTATTGTACACATTAAAACTTTCAATTTCGTTTATGATATTAATAATCGCATTAACAAAAACAATGCAATGTCCGGGTCGAATGGAAGATGCAGGTGAAAGTGCTTCACATGTCAATGGTCAATGCTATAACGAAAATTTAAAGGCATCGGGCCTTCAGTTCTTTTGGGCGATAAATTGTAATTTACATTACGCACAGCTGCTGGCCTTTGTACTTGCCAAGCCTGCTTTTATTTTACGTATTCTGGTTGTGTTTAAAGCCTCTACGGGTGTTTTGTCGTGTCTTTTTGTGTCGTTTACAGCACGTTGGTAATTGGCAAGGCAAACACAGACGATGACGCATGGCATTGTTTACAAATACACTCGGGGACTTTAGTCTCGTGGCTTAGAACTCTACCTACAAAGATTATAATGTAGCTCTTAAGATTTAAGATGATGAATGCCTATTTTGGCCTCTCTTGCCTTGTAGCTATCATGCAGCCACCTTTTAAAATAAGGTACTTAAATGGATCAGAAATGTTCCAAAATTTTCTACTTCAAATTTGTATCATTATTTTAGGTATGCGGAATGTAAGTATGTAATATGTCTTAGATACTTATTTACAGAAATATAGAAATACTAGGATTTTAGCTGTCTGATTGTCTTCAAATTAGCTTCTTCTTCTTAAATAGGTTCATCTGAAGGTCTATTGTAAATATATTTGCCTCATAACATCTTTTGTAACAAAATCGTGATGAAACTGACAATGGTTTTAAAACATGATTTATGAGTGCAACGTCCTCCCAATAAGGCGTCTATTGGCCAACCTTTTGTTGCTCTAAAAGATGCTCTGTCGTCATAGCAGCAAGGTTGTTATTGTCTTGATTATCACACGTGACGATCGTTATGGTTCTTGCACTTTCTAAAGATACAAACAATGCCATAAGTGTCAAGATTATAAACGTTTATTTAACTTTGGCTTGTTTCTGTAATTTAAGATCTGTGTCTACCTAATTAGGGGAAAACATGGCCATATGTGAAGTAGCTCAGTGAAGCCCCGCGTCATAAAACCGTAACCATCAACATGTTTCCAAAGAGGTTTGACAATAAACTTAACAACAGACAACCGTTTTTCAAAAAAAAATTGTATGATTAGGTTTTTTCCAAATTTTGCATTGTCGGTCGTATACTTCCACAGCTGTGTATCAACTTAAGAGTGCAGGTCAGATGGCTTGAACCCATCTCAGAGTATATGCCTCCTCCGTTTTTCCATTCCATCCTATCCTGTGCTATCCTCAGCCCCTTCCGGGCATCCTATGCTTCTAATTCTAAGTATTTGCTTATCTTAGATTCGTCTCAGAGTCAATCTAGTCTCAGAGTCGAATGTTCTCGTACAATCTGAGGATAATTCTTCGGTTTCTTGTAAATAAACATAATTGGCAACACCGCTCAAATATCTACCGTTGCTATTGTTAGGTCTATTATGTGCGTTGCATTATGTAGTTTGATGTCTTCATTTAGTACACGCTTACTATTGATACCCATAATACTCTTTAATAAACAGCTCATTGTTACAAGTTTTTGCGTTGGCTGGACGTAATACAGTTGTTGTATCAAATACAGTACTATCACCGAAATCTCACTTTCGCTCATGAGTAGGTGTTCAATCATTTGATCAATATCAGTCGTTGTATCAAATTCGTTGCGAAGGTTTGTCTGTTTGTTTCCGAAACTAGTGGTGGAATCATGCATGGCAGTTTTTATGCAAGTCAAACTATTATTGATTTGGGCATTATCTACTGGAACAGTATTTGTAACCTTATATTTTCTTGTATCGGTAGAAGACCAAACTAAAGGGTGACATCTGTAAAAGATTTACAGGTCTTCCTTGATCTTATCATGAAAGAGAGAGAGAGGACAATGTCCATCCAATAAAATGAGTAAAACGGAGAATAAAAGAAAACTTGTACCTTTATAACTTGATATATATACTTTTTCAGTGGACTACTATAGGCTGATGATGATGATGATGATGATGAAAAGAGTTGATGGATGGAGGTGGATCAGAACCGCTCCTGGTGGCTTGTGGCGTCTTATGGAGGAGGCCTAGTAGCCTTATGTCTAGTGTATGGGATGATATAATGATGACATGGACGCAAAACACATGTACATTCCTAACAGTCAACAAATTAAACGCTAGAGACTATTTAAAGATCGTAAGAGAACCCATGGGCATACAAGCTAGCTAATTCGCTATCATTCACCTATTGTTCAGGCTAATGAACTTTTACTGCGACGAAATGTGCTATCGATATGAAAGTTTAGAAACTGATCGATTGTAATTGACTGGCGTTATTATCTTTAGATACATGATTTATTGTGTGAAGCTCGATTAGAAATCGATTTGGATCTGTTTTGCTTACTTCCTTGTGATCATTGCGGTTATTTTCATAAAATTCAAAATTCAATAACTTTATTTCTTTCGTCTTACAAAATAAGCACTTAGACAAGTCAAATTTTATACATAAACAGTTTTATAAATAGTAATTATTATCAAATAAGAAACAAAATGTTATTGATTTTGTTCGCTTAAATTTTTTATCCACTAGTGGAAGAAGCGAAAAATAAACCACTAGTAAGTTTGTATAATACTTAAAATGTAAAACAATATTATTTGCCTATCTAAGTCTAAATATAATGTGATTTAGATACAGGTCAATATTTATATAAAACTAAGCATAATATTATTCTCTTATAATACTATTGTCGGTGCGGAACTGGGCGACGTCTGGCCAAGTATTAACATCATTGATATATCTATGGAGTAAATATACATAGTTATTATATGTTTCCTTTACTGGATAAAAATATAAGTGTCTGTTTTCATCACGTGGTAAATTACTTACTAACCTTCCGTTTGTGGTTAGATCTTACTTCTAAATCTTCCAATACTTCTTGATTATGTATAGCATCTCCATAAAGTAGGTATTTGTTTTCTGTAGTAATGTTAAAAGCGTGAGTAACTAAGACTGCATCCGATATCTCTACACCTTCAATTGACATCCTGACTATAGAAACATAGAAATCTAATCCATTGTGGTCAATCCACAAACCCACAATTGTGACGTCATCAATGTGGTCACACGCATATGAGGTAGGATTACCTCACGATACACAAAAGAAGCAACCTTATTTACTTTGTTACTAAGGCTTTCATCTTTTTATCAGCGACCAATCAATACATTATTGGTTTTCACGCTTGAGTTATCTTCCATTTAGATAAAAGATAAACTGTAATGAATTCGTGTGATTTTTTTTAGTTAGAGCTTTGTTTGTGTAGGATAAGGATTGGGTTCGTTTTTTCTGTTGGTTCGAAATGGTTTGACCACTGCAATGGTTCTTTTAGACGTCAGTAGTGTCAGAGAATATAATTCAAATAATACTAACGTAGTAATCTATAATGTTATCTGAATATAGCTCATCTTTACATAGTAAAGTACTAACTATACATATTAAACAAATGGATAATTTGTTTAATATGTCGTTTGTTATTCCTCAATAAATAAATAATGTTCTCTATTTATGTTGAATAAACAATAACTAACTAAAGCTTGTGTAGGCTAGGCACCATATTTAAAGGGATGAAATGATAAATTACAAAATGTACTTAGGTACTTAAATAAAGATGGTATTTTTAGATACTGGCATTGCATATTTGGAAATGCTAAGTAGTAAAAAGAGGTACATACAGTACCTCGCCAGGTACCTAAGTGCCTTGCCTGACTCAATCATTAAAAATCAAACAAAGAATATCACTTGCATTATTGATTGATATCATAGATCACACAAAACATTGCAGCATTCTCATACAAACAAACACATTCCAAGAATGCAATCCGAGTGTAACTATGGGAAAGACAAATAGGTAGGTACTACCACATCAAATAACTATGTGGGAATTATTGACAACGACCATGGATGAAATGGAGTCTTTGAGTGGAGTTTTTCTCGGGTTATTGTCGACATTGTCGTCTCAGCTGATCGAAGATTACCTTACCTATCTTTATAGCCTGACGCTAATATAAAAATATTTTAAACTGACTTGGAAAAAAGAGGGAGTGTCATGTTCGGCTGTATGTATTTATTTACGTGCTTATATTCACCGATTTGGATGATTCTTTTAAGTTTGTGTAGAAAAAGATCCTGAGGTCCCATAAAAAAATTATTCTGACGGATTATATCAGATGTTTCACCCGCAGAATTTTAAAAACTGTGTAAATATAAAGAACTTTGTTTTGGGTTCTTAGTTTTTAAAAACAATACCTACCTAAATAGAAATTGAAAAAAAAATTTGTGACCTTACTGAAAATGTAGCTGTGGTGGACATAACAGCAACCAAAATAAATGGTAAAATAACTGAGAGTCATTCAATTTACTAGTGTTTTTGTTTTGGTAATTTATGTAAGTTGCTTCTAATAACTCGTTGGCATATTGTTCTCCTAAAAATGATGAAAATTCAAACAAAAAGTAGGGAGGTTTATTTTGATTATTTTTATTACTATAATTTTAGTATATTTAGCTTATTTATCTAGGTTGTTTCTTATGATATTGTTTCTTAGGGGTACCTTTGGGTTTCTTACAATTTTGATATAAAACCGAGGTGGCATATAACGGTAAAAAGCGAGACATTAACTATGTTGCATAGAGCAAGTAGGTCAAATTTTAAGTCTATGTGTGAAAATCACAAGTAGATGCTATCTTACATGTATTGAAACCAAAACAGGTCAAATTGCATTCATAATTTTAACGATAGCAACAAACAAATCCCGGCAGGTACTTATAATTATTTGATGGTTTTGATAAAAACTAAAGACCGAGTTCGAATCCCTTTTGAACTGGTTTTTTAGTTTTACGGGACAAAATACTAATCCCTCGGCTTTAGTATTTACATATTTTTTTTTGGGCCTTAAATCTATCCCCTATACTATATATAGATACAAAGAATCATCCAAATTGGTCCATAAATGACGAAGAAATCTACGAACATACATAAAAAAGGCTATTGCGTAAAGTTGTTTTTTTTTTCCTTTCAAATGTCAAACAATAACGCCTATACTTTTTACGAAAATGGAACTTGCTCATCCTTGCAGCGAATTCCAAAGGCATGTCCAAATGGATACATTGCACCACGTTTGATTATTAATTAGACGTCCAAAAAGTCTTCGGTTGTGCCACTATGATCGTCTTATTGCTAAGACCATTAAGTAGATTTCCATAACTGGCTTAGACGAACCTCGGTCAGGGTTAGGTTATGTTTTTATTAAACTAAACAAGAAGACATAATGTGTAGGTTATGTTATGTTAACAAGCAAAGAGAGGGTTGTTCCGAATGGATCATAAGAATTTATGTCATGAGAAGCTAATTTCGATCATTCAGTTAAAATATTTAGTATAAAGAAATTAATTATCATTAATGAGTGTGAGTAACCATGATTGGCAAAAAAAATCAAGATAATTTAAAAAAAAACTAAATAAATTGAAGAAATAGTTTTGATTGTTAAAATTTCGTTTAGATGTTGGTAAATAACTAGTACCTAAAAATAGGTTTGTTAACGTGTTTCATGTTCTTTTAAAGTCACCAGTCAAACGCGTCGGACTATACACTATGAAAATTGATCGAAGCTATGAAGGATCCAAAGAAACTTAGCGAGCCAGAAAAATGGCACTGATGGGCGGACGGGCGGGCGCCGCAGGGCGCGGCAGGCAGATATTTCGAAGAAGAGTTTCGCTGTTGCCATTTGGCTACGGAACCATAAAAACCCACGCAAGACCTCCAAAGATAGTAACACTTTCACATTTTTTTAAGTATTTGTGGTATTCTTATATCAGTAAGAAAGTGCTCTGATTTATGGCTATAGCATTTACGAGCTATTGTTAGTGAAATATTTTCATGGTCGATAATGACCGCTTGGGTGGACGTGGGATTTTTATACTGAGAGACACTATAGTTACTTTTGTTATTAGCTTTTACTCAATATTTTTGTATTTATGTTGTTACACATATATTAACACTGCATCATCTTTCCTCTGATTGAGCAGGGTTTTAGTCTTGTAAAGTTAATATCCCTAACACAAGTATTTTCTTTACATAAAAGGGAATCTCAAATACTGTTACACATAGTAGGTACATTAACTTGACAAAACGCTGTATAGCATCAAAGAGTTTTTGGAAAATGATTACAGTCAATATTGCGTACAATTCGTAAAAAAAACACCTGACATCTCCGTAACATCACCTTATCTTGAGTGATAAGAAAAGGCACTATTATGATTTTAAGATAATTATGTACATTACCATGCCTTACATACATACAGCAAAATTGTATTTAATTTGATCGTGTTGGACGAGTCATAGCCTCAGCATTATTAAGGTACCTATATATTGTACACTTTTTATATGTTTGATTTATGACAATAAAGAAATCTGCATCTTTAGATAAAGAAATAAATATTTATGTATTTGAAACAGCGGGGAACAGATAGTAAAATATACGTGGCTTTAAAAATATAAATAAATAATGTTGGACTATTCACACAGCATAATAAAACCCCAGGCTAAGCAGAGCTTGTTTCACATACAATTCTTGTACAACAATCTACATATTTTTGAAAGAGGGTTGCCAGCAATCTTTTACAATGAAGTACATTTCCAGTGTTACCTGGTAATGGTACCGCTTATACGGCAAAAAATAATGGGCTAGCATTTTCGTATTTCCTTCATTTCTTTTACAACATTCACAATTTAGCAATTCCTTGTAATGTACGGTGTGTGTAACTATCGGTTGGAGTGGTCGAGTTCGGCACGCGATGCAATGTTTCCTTTGTAAGTAGGTATGGTACAGTAAAAGACATATTTTGCTGGTAAGTTTTTTTAACAAAAATGTTAAAGATACACACTCAGTTTGACTTTGCAGTAGATCTATGGTTAATTATTCATTAATAATACCTACTAATAATACTGGACAATTCACACAGCATTATCTAGCCCCAAGCTAAGCAGAGCTTGTGTTATGGGTACTAGATAACTGCAGATTTATATAAAACAATACATTTTTTTATTATACATTGGAAACTACCAGAAAAAATAAATATGTAATATATGTACTAAAGCTTAGAAAAATATGTTTACCTACCTTAATAAAAAAGATGGGTGAACCCAAAGCTAGTAAACTTTCCTGAATTTTTCAAAGAAATATGTGGATAATAGAATAGTAAAAACCGTACACCCGAATTCAAGGCCCCCTCCGTTTTTGAAGTCGGGATTTTGAAGATTTACTACACTGTTTTTTTTTTTCAAAATGGCGATGCTCAATGAATGTTGTGTATTTTGATAGAGGACACTTACACAAATAAAAAATGTCGTGTTACATAATTTCCTAAAGGGTCGGGTTTCTTAGATATTCACAGATGAAAAAAATTTAGCAGAACAATAAAAAAATATAAGGATGAAAATATTTAGTAACAATTTTCATCCTTATATTTTGCAATGGATTTCCGCAAAGTATCGCCTGAATCTATATTATCTTAGAAGAGCAATAGTTATGTTCATCTTTAAACAGGACATATGTTAAAGAACATTATTTATTTATATATGTGCGCTCTATCCAATTATATAATTATAATAATGTTGTGCACCTCAATGAAAAAATATATAGATGTTAGTACTACCCTCCACACAAAAATCTGCAAACCTCTTTCAGTACTAACTGTGACGCGTTATTTTTAATTAGCTTGCCTTTTATATTCAAGCTGAAACATTAACCCATTCATTTTGCTTAGTAAACGCCCAGCTCATGTAAGTTGGTACCTATAACTACATGGGTATATGTATACTTAGAGTCAGACCCGTATTGTTACCATCTAACAATTCCATGTAACTCCTCGAGTACTTACAGAGTTACAGATAACATGCGTTTCTGTAGACACGAGGCCCTCGTATATTGTTACATGCTGGTTTGAGGGTACAGGCTTTTCCGGTACAAATGTACGGAACCCTCAGGATAGAAGACAGTTGCATTATAATTTAACGTTTTATTATGATTCGTGGTATCTACCTCCTAGTAGCCAAAAATATCAGGTTCGGTTTTTACCAAAGCTTGGTTATTTTTACACGTAATTGTCAAAACAGCCGTCAGTTGTTTACACTTTCTCTCCTCTCCACCTTTGTGGGAATGAGAATTATACATGCGTCATGATGATCATCATCAGCCTATATTAGTCCACTGCTGGACATAGGCCTCCCCTAATGAGCACCATAGCGCCCTGTCTTCAGCTTGCCGCATCCAGCATCTACCTGCCGTCTTTCACGAGGATGGACTACATTACGTTTGTCGAGTCGCGTTCTCCACTCATGAATTTACCCGACGTTTAGCCGACGACGTTTACCCCAGCGCGGTTGTCGGTTATTCTCGATATATGGCCAGCCCACTGCCACTTCAGCATGCCAATTCTTTGAGCTATATCGACAACCTTAGTTCTCTGCCGGATGTCATGCTGGAAAACTATTTTAAACCGTGTAATGTTCTTCATTTTACGTCTGATTACATTTACCTCTATAAAACCAACAGCAACACACTTCACAGAGCCATCTTAAACACAGAGCTAGAAAGCCAAGGGCCAACAATGTAGATTTCCACATACGATCACAAGCAACAACACAATGGTATAGAAACCACATAGCTATTTCACGCATTTACATAAACTACATGTGGCCTAATAAAATAGATTGTATCGCTGCGCACGCGCATAATGCCCATCTTATTTCACGCTTGGCAAGCTGTGCTATACCTACTCCTAGTTCGAATAGGTTTTTTTCTTTTGTATAAAATTCCTTGCCTTTTTCCTTGGGTGCTCATTTTACCTTTGTTATTTTGATCGTATATTTTCTTTGCTTCGTAAATCTCTTTACACTGAAGTAGTTGCCTAGTCACGTCAGTAAGCGAAATTATAGTCAACTAGCGGCCCGCTCCGGCTTCGCACGGGTAGATTAATATATAATATATTAGCTTATGACACTCACAGATAACGTGGCTTTCTATTGGTAAAAGAATTTTCAAAATCGGTTCAGTAGATCCAGAGATTATCCTTACAACCTCACAAAGTCACAAACTTTACTTCTCAGTAGTATTATAGATAAAAAAAAATTGAAGCAAGTAACTAAAGTTAAAATTCGTGAAGTAAACCACATAGATTTAACCTGAAAACGAACCGAGGCGTTATAATCCAATAGACAAAATCTGGTATAATGCTGAAGCCCTACCAATCTGGTTCATTCAATACAATTATTCCGTCACGTCATGAAATGTAGAATAAAGCAACCAAACCTCCGTAAAAAACAGCCTACTTTGACCAAATAGCTTTCATCTTCATCATCTACAGCCTATTGTAGTCCACTGTTGGACATACGACATTTTATGTAGGTATGAAGTCAACGTCAGTAACTTTATTTCTTTAGGCTAGCTTTAGGCTTACAAAATAAGCACTTAGACAAGTAAAATTTTATACATATGACAGTTTTATAAATAGTCATTATTATCAAATAAGAACTATGGTGTTATTGATTTTATTCACTCAAAATGTTTGTCCACTTGTGGAAGATGTACCTGAAATAAACGAATTTTATGTATACTCACGGCGAATTAACTGTTGACTTTTACGGCGAAAAAGCTGGCGTGTCGACTAGGTTACCTAGTCCCATACAACACTGGCGACCGTGGCTACGCGAGGCGAATAAACCGTAGTTTTTACGGCGAAAAAAAACGTGAGTGAACAAAGGCATCCGTCCACTCAACTTAACAAAAAGCCATATTATAATAAATTCTACAAACATTTTGTGAATTTTCTGTTGTATTGTTAATATCATGCTGAAGTCAAAGTGAAAAGAACGCGAAAGTAGCCTATTCCAGGAAACTTACAATCATACTTTTACTTAACCTATGATGACCATTTAATTAATTATAATTAACATATGCTTTTACTTTCAAGAATACTCAATATTACTGTACCTGTTTTCTTATTACTACAAACTTCATTAGGTCTTTTATGGCCTACGACGCACATGTCCTGCTCCTGCCACGGGTCTTCCAGGCGACGGACGGCACGCCGCCGCCCCTGCAGGTCGCACTCCGCACTGCCGAGGCCTGGCAGTGAATGCGTTAAAAAGCTATGAGACTTATTCCATTCATTATGTTAATACTCGTAAACAACCTAGAGTCTAAGGTCCGATTTCACCGTATATGCTGCCAAATTTAAGATCAACAAAACTAAATTCAGCTTGATCGAGTTCAAATTCGTAACTTCCATTCGTACGTGACATGACAGATCTTGGACTAGTTTCTAGCGCTTGAACCGGATCTAACACATCAACTTTAGGTCGGTAAAATGTGCTGAACTCGTTTAAAGCGCTAAGCTGAGTTTATCTTTAATAGTAAGCTTTCAATTGCAAGATTTGCAACGGTGAAATTGGACCTCATAAGTCTAGTATGTCTGCATTTTTTTTAATTTCTACTAAAGATATAACTCGTTCTACACAGCATCAGCCAAATAGGGGGACACGGCAAAAACTAGAACTCCAAGGTAATTGATAGCTTTATTGTAAACTGTAGATTGATCTTTATTACGTCTAATGAATGGTAATGTAGGTGGGAAAATAGTGGGATAACTGATATAGAGAAAACATATTCAACTTAGCGTGGAATCGACTTTGAAAGGGAAGAACGAAAGTAGGGAAAAAGTAGGGGTCGGTCTTGGACCTTCCAGAACACAATTTGACCACATTTGATAGTTGCCTAGAACTTTAAGTGACTTCTACACAATAGATTGTACTACACAATACATGTGATCGATAGATTAAGTCCTGAACTTTATCATATATACATTTAAAAGTTAAATATGCAGTAGTTTGGAAGATATTTGGATGGTCCGGCGGAGTTGATTTAGGATAGTATAGGACCTTAACATAGTGACATGAACCCAAACTGTTGGGACATTCAGGTATGAAATTTATTTCCTACCTTTTGATGTTTATCATTATTAGGTACCAAAGTACTTTGTGTGTTTACCTGTCTGTTTACTAGAGTATGGTGATGATGATTCTTTGTTAATGGCAATATGAGTCTGGTTGGACTCTTTTCTGTCAGTGTCAAGTAATCTCATCTCACTAATATTATAAAGGTGAAAGTTTAGATGGATGGCCATCCATCCATCTAAACTTGCTATGAGCGTGATAAAGGAACAAACATCCATATGTTTGTTCCTTTATCACGCCAGAACGGCAAAACGGATCTGGATGAAATTTGGCACAGAGATAGATTATAGTCTGGAATAGAACATAGGCTACTTTTTATCCCGGAATTCTCACGTGAACGGGAACTTCGCGGGTGAAACCGCGAGGCGCTGCTAGTGGAAAATAGTAAAATATATGAGTAACTAGCAGCGCCTCGCGGTTTCACCCGCGTAGTTCCCGTTCCCGTAGGAATTTCTGGATAAAAAGTAGCCTATGTCCTATTCCAGACTATAATCTATCTCTGTGCCAAATTTCATCCAGATCCGTTTTGCCGTTCTGGCGCTGGTCTGATGATGGAGACAGAGGCCATAGGAAAACGAAACGACTTAACACCGTGGCGTTTGGGTTCGTTTGATTTGTCTTCTCAAGAAGGTACTTTGGTCCTAGATGGTTATAAAAGCTCATTTAAAAAAATATATTAAGGAACAATATTTCAGTGTTTGATTAAATATGCGAGATATGCGAGAAGATTTAACGCTTGTAATTTTACGATGGTCGACGATATTAAGAAATTCGTGAAGAATAGAAACATATACCTTTACCTAGTAGGTAAAAAAACCTAGAAGATAGATATACCGTACCTTAACCGTGTAGGTTAAGGGTAACCCAATAAAATTGTAATTAAACTGACCTTTACAAAATAAACAGTTGATTGAGGCGTTTAGTGATGACTGAGTGATAACCTTCGTTTTTTCTTGAATATATTTCAATATTGTTAGGTCATCACCATCAGCCTATGTTAGTCCACAGCTAGACATAGACCCCCCCTAATGAGCGCCATAGTGAATTTTTTTTTAAATTCTGCGCTGTATCTCTTACGGATTTTTTCAAGGTTTTCATTTTTTAAAAATACCTATACAGCGGGGCAATGCAGCGTCTTGGGCACGCTTCCGACTGGTATTGATATGGATCAGTTGAGCTACTTGTAGATTGTTTGCAACAGTCTGCAGTTAGCTCAATTGTTTCAATTGTTAATACTAGTTTTCATTTAATTCTGTTATTTGATTGTAATTTTCTTTGTTAATAAAGATGTAAAAATACATAAATGTCAATTTTACTTTGGTTATAGATAGAGTATGTACAAAAACATAAGTAACTAAGTATTTCTGTTGAAAGGAAAATTAAGAGGGTCAACTATGTTGACCAGAGTTTCTAACAAGTACCTACTCTACTAAACAGCGTAATAAAATTTATGTAAACTATGTCAATGGATTGAAGAAGTCATTACAAAATGCAGCTTTAATTAGTAGGGCAAGGGAAAAGTGCTGGGAAAATATTGGCTATTCTGATACCAGTGGTGGTGATTCATAATCATAGAGTGAGTGGTAGTAAATAGGTATATATTTTATGTATGTTAGAATAAGGTATATATTTTATATGGGCCGTAGTTTTTAAGTATTTTACATCATGAACTAGACTAACATTGCCTAAAACAAATGTTTTTTTTTTATTTTTTTTATTATTATTATTATAGAGTGATTAGAGTTCACAAGTGTTTGCGTGCACACTTGTGCACTATATGTGAAATTTGGCTAGGAGGAAATCATCATCATCCATACTATCCCACTAATCCCACTTATAAATGTCAACGTTTGGATGGATGGATAGATAGATGGATGGATGTTTGTTACTCAATCACGCCAGAACGGCTAAACGGATCTGGATGAAATTTGGCACAAAGATAGATTATAGTCTGGAATAGGACATAGGCTACTTTTTATCCCGGAATTCTCACGGGAACGGGAACTACGCGGTTGAAACTGCGAGGCTCTGCTAGTAATATTATAAATTCGAAGGTATCTGTCTGTCTGTTAACTTTCCACGCCTAAACGGCTGAACGGATCTTAATGAAATTTGGCAGGGAGGTAAATAGTATCCCGGGGATGGACATACACTACACACATTACTTGAAAAGTGCGTTTGAAGCCGCGGGCAGCAGCTGGTAGTCCATTCATTTCATTTCAAGCTTTTATTCAGAAAAATTTACAATTTGTTTTTTAAATACTATTACTTATAACTATTGTTACGACATCGATAATTCTTCTGTTTGCCCTCTTTTGGCAAAGGCCTCCTCTAGCCCCTTCCACTTTGCTCTATCTCTCGCCAACCTTATCCATGTATTTCCTGCTATTGTTTTTAACTCCATTAAGTAAACCTTATTTTTTACAAAATTCAGAAATCGTATAAATGTAAGAAAATTTTGTTATAAATGAAGAACTGAGCTGAACGTGTTGTCTGTCTTAGTTTATGATTGTAGTTGTAAATAAATTCATTGTCTTTTCCTTATAACTAACTACATTTTTTACTACATTGGTATAGCCAGCGGACAATACATAGTGGAATAGTTCTGCGAATGACGTCGTCTTTCATGCTGTCCCCGTCAGTTCGCATCTGATCTGAGCGGGACAGCAAGAGAGATGACGTCATTCACAATGCCCGAGAAAGGTAGTCTTTTGAAAACTAAGGAATTATATATTAGGTTCTCTAAATAAATATTGCTGGACAATTCACACAGCATTATCTAGCCCCAAGCTAAGCAGAGCTTGTGGGTAGGTACTGGATAACTGATATTTTAATCGAGCAAAATCAATAACATTTTGTTTATTATTTGATAATAATTATTATTTATTAAGCTGTTTATGTATAACATTTTACTTGTCTAAGTGCTTATTTGGTAAGCCTAAAGAAATAAAGTTATTGACTTTTAACTTTTACCTACCTATGAAATTTATCCTAAAAATACCACCCTAACTGTAGAAAAAAAACCTTGTACCTAGGTATGTGAACCGTATTTTAGTCCCTTGAAAAATATTCTCCACACAGCTTATTAGAAACTGTAATCAAGATAGACTACACTTTCCAAAACAATTACGGCTAGTCAAGTAGTTCTAACCTAGTCTAAGAAGACTAGGTTAGAACCTAGGTTATGTTGTATGGGCCACTACCAGCCTAAGATCACACAATAGCTCAACTTCGTCTCTGCAAAGCCGGCACGCTTTCCACATTTAGTGATGGTTTCTAACTTGCTAGGTCAAGGTCGTGTTTTGCATTTAAAATAAGATAATCTTGTTCATTTTTGTAAGATTTATCTTATTATATGCGGAGATTGAGTATTGTGCTTTATGTGTCATGAGAAGTCCAGATGACACATTTCTCGAAGTACACGAATCGAATACGTACCTATTAACCTATACATTCACACAATATATTAGAAGGAATCATTAATTATTATTTTATTAATTAATCATCATTAACATTATTAGATTACTTGACTTTTATTTAAAATAGGTCAGTTACATTATTATTTATGGTCCTATTAAAAAAATACAATACCTTCTTCTTTTAAGGATGTAAAACTTTTTTTTTATTTTTGCGAAAACTCTGTCAGCCGTATAAGTCTTTATTAAACCGTGCTGTGACGTCAGACGGAGCAAATGTTCATTTACCAGTGTCACAGCACAGACTAGACAGCGAATTTCCATTTGTTTTGTGCGAATTTCACCGGTAGGTATGTAAAGATCCAACATGAAATTGGCTTAGAGTCCTATGACGTAAGCGACAGAGTTTAGAAAATACATAGTCATCTTCCACTTTTTATATCTGAAATCGGGAAATATTGGTTTCTGAAGTCAAATAATGCAGAAAATATTTATTTATTGCGCCAAATTTGATACGAGTTACGTAACCCATTGTTGTGAATGAACTAGACAGTATTGGATTTAATCCCCGATAGTTCAATAACTGATTTAAAACAAGAAAAATAAATCAGTTTACTTTACAAAAGTATTTGGTATACATCACACAAAAGACTTAAACGCGCTCTTTTCTTCCTGCTTGCTTGGAAGAAACTTATATGGTCGCTATCATTATTCTAAAATGCACTTTCATTGTAATAATATAGGCGAATTGTTTGTATAATTCTGTAACTAGATCAGATTGTCCAGTAACATATCGTGCTGATTGTACCATATGTATTTCCCGGTTGCGCAAACGCAGGCTCTGCGTGCGCAATACTGTACGAGTAGATCTTTGCGCAAAACTTGTGGTATAAGTACATAAGTTCTTACTTATTGGAGCATTTGGGAAAATATTAGTTTTTTTGCGAAAAAGCGATAAGTGATACTTTTGGTGACTCGTTATTGAAATTCTCACTGGAACAAAATCAATTTGATCATTGGATCTACTACAGATGATAAAAGTTCTTGTTAGAACCAAATCATCAGAAATGGATCTAAAGAGAAAAAGTTTTCTCAATGGAATCAAATGGATCTTGATCACTGGATCTACAGAGAGTAAACGAATTTTTTTTCATAAATTATTTGACATAATTTTCACACCATGTTAATGAACTAGAATTATTGAAATCATCTGGCCGTCTCCCATTGCTACGCCCTAAATAGGTAGGTATGTATTGTGTGTATTAACTATTAAAATATTAGTCAATAATTTCTGTCAATTTTTTTATATGTATCATATGCAATTAATAAATGATAAAAAATCAACTTTTTCTCAAATGCTCCCAAAAAACAATTAAATCAAAGCTGGTTTTATCATGAGTTCATGGAAAGCTATTTATGTGTTGCGGCAAATTACTTTTTCTCTAGTTTTGTTGCTTGTGGAACGCAGAAAAATTTAAAACAACAAAATATATTGAATCTCCCGCCGCCAACCCGAACCTAAAAGAAAAGTTTCATCACATTTTAAACGGGCATTTTCTACTTGCATTAAACTGATTTATTATTTATTTACTTACCCTGTCTAAAAATAATGAAGGGCAAGTTTCACAAACAGTTTTCACAAGCAGTTTGTATAGTTCGTATGCTGTAGTGCATGCTTCACAAGATTAATGTATCTTTTAAAGGGTATATTGTATACGCTTCTACAACAAAACTCCTAGTGAGTTGCAAAATCTATCAGTAAATAAATTCAAACAAATTGTCAAAACCATTCTGTGCAAAAAGGCTTACTAAAAAATATCAGATTATTTAGAAGATAAAAAAGCTTGGGAAGGGTTTTGCTCCAACTCGAAAAATAACAACTAACAGGCTAAAGGTTTCTTAGTAGCTTCTTTACTTTAGTTATATATACCGAAGCGACAGAAATCAAAAGTACCACTTTATTTCCGTGTCAGTGTTTTATTTTAAGAATTGGACCTTTTCTAAGTATACATACATTTTTGTATTTATGGAAATACTAGCAGCGCCTTGCGGTTTCACCCGCGTAGTTCCCATTCCCGTGGGAATTCCGGGATAAAAAGTATACCTATGTTCTATTCCAGACTATAATCTATCTCTGTGCCAAATTTCATCCAGATCCGTTCAGCCGTTCTGGCGTGATAAAGGAACAAACATCCATCCATCTATCCATCCATCTAAACTTTCACGTTTATAATATTAGTGAGATTGGATTTCTTGAATAAATATTTACTAAAAAATATCAAAAGTAGGGACCTATTCTGTAGTAGCGTGAGGCCTACTAGCAAAACTATTAACTTTATACATATAGGCACTAATAAAAATTGCATACGACGTTGCACCGTGTAATTGTTTCGCTTGGTATTGCTTAGTAACATCGATTCGTCTCACCCCAGGTTTAAATTCAAAGTGTGTTTAAAACACGCAAGAAGTTCCCTTCTACTTTCGATCTAGGCTCCAATATTGTTTAATCAATGTGTTGTCATTTATGTTTGAGATTTTAAAGAAAACTGATGACACTACCAGACCAGCAAGGTGTTAAGGGTGCGCTGAATGACGCCTTTTCGCAAGGCCGTAGTCAGAAATTCAGTTTGGGGGGAGTCGAAGACCCTACCAAGGACCCTTAGCTAAGTTGTCGCCAAGCGGAGCTTGTGTATTTTTTATGAAGACAATCTTGAGCGGGTCATGTTCGGGAGTTTTGGTGTATTTTTTATGAAGACAATCTTGAGCGGGTCATATTCGGGACCATGGGTAAAGATGCGTTTGTCATCGCCGAGCGAAGCAAACCGCGAATAATGTTTGTTGTTTTTTATCAGTGGTCGGCAAAGTGAGCATAAGCGGGGTCGACCACACCTTTCTTATTGAACGTGTGCAATTATGCGTAAGTTATTTCAATAAAAAAGTCGATAAAAATAAGTAATATAAAGTTCAATAAAAACAGCGAGCATTCGGCTGCTGGGAAATTACGAAAACTTAAAGGATACTTATTTAAACCTTCAAATTGTGAACTTATTCTTTTAAAAATAAAGTTAAAAAGATAACTTCTGTCAAAACCGTTCGTTACCTGAACTGACGGTTTTCGTCCAACAACACTAGCCTTAATACGCATAAAGAAGGCTTTAATACGTAGCTAAGTCGCCTTCTATCGGCTATAATGACGCATGTTTTCAGTTATAAGCGCGTGCCTAACGACCTTTTCTTTTTGCTGTGTTAGCAACAACCAACGGGTCGAAGTCTAATTAAAATTCCAATAGATGCAGGCGCCCGCACTCGCGCCAACAACGGTTGGCTTGGGAATTTCTAACCTCTGCTTAACACTTCAGAAAATCCTGCTTTTGCTATTCAACCTCTGCTTCACACAAAACAAAACAAGCGCCCTTGACATCAATATTGAAAATAATAAAACAGAAAATGTTTCTATTCAATTTTCTGGTCTGATATTTTCAGTCGTAGCTACCGAGACGGTTATGAAATTTAATATTGTATACTCATTCATTATGTAGGTATACCTATTTAATATTTGCATGCCCATTTCAGATTGAATATAACGTATGTGCAATTTAAGGCGAATTGTAAGGGTAAAAGACGAAAACGACGTCTTTTTGGGCAATGTTTCTGACGAAAATATAGATCGTGAACGTTTGAAATTTATATATCCGATAACACATATCTTAAAGTATCTAGTGCCGGTTCCAAATGCTTGCCGGTAGTTATAGTTAGCACTCAGAACAAGGTTGAAGTAACAATATCTTCAGATTAATGAGCACACTTTTTGACGGTGTGTCTTATTCGTTTACTACCAAACTAAGTATAGTTATTTCTATAGCTCGTACGCTTCTATTGCCGGTCCATTTGTTTTCAAATGAAGTCAAAATAAGGAGTTTTAACGTAAAATCTATTTGCGCCTATTAAAACATCACTCTCCCACAAACGTTTGCTCGCAAAATATGATCAGGCAATGTTGTAGTACCAACAACTGACGAGGGAGGGCGCGGGCTCGCGGGCGACACGGGGCGCGCGGCGCGCGCTATGAGAAAACGCGACGTTGCAAGCTCTCTACCTACCGGTGCGGTGGCCGCGGCGGCCGTACATACCGCCGGCTCGCACTATGAGCGACGTTGCCAGATCTTGCTTTAGTACCAGTATGTGTATTGTATGATCGCGCGCGTGAGTCTCACTCAAGCAGTTTCTAAAAGTACATTTCATTTTCCAAAATTCTGTGTTGTTGTTTGTATCGAGTATTTATTCTGGAGTTGTGTTTTAGTCTATAAGTATATTATGGGAAATAAACCTGGACAGAAACGTCGAGTTCCATCGAAGTGGTTGCGAAAATGTAGATCACGGCATGCAAATGCTTTAAAAGCACAAGTTCGGCAAATGGGTGATGCTATTGAGTAAGTAACCTATCTTGTACTATGCTATACCTGTAATAAATACCTAATTGTTTAGTCTTCATAATCAAGTTGTCAGGCATAATCTAATATCGATGCATCGATGCATGGAGTAGAGTAGTGCCGTTACAGAGGCTTTTGTAAATTCCTTTTATTCCTTTACTACTTAGGTAGGTTGGTACCTAGCCAATACTGTGTAGTACCTAACTCTTGATTTTTACTCATTCAAATAACGATTTTCGCATCCCAATTAACCCTCATTTTTTCACCCAAAGGGTAAAACGTGACCCTATTACTAAGACTCCGCTGTCCGTCTGTCACCAGGCTGTATCTCATGAACCGTGATAGTTAGACAATTGAAATTTTCACAGACTCTGTCTTTCAGTATTTCTGTTGCCGCTATAAAAACAAATACTAAAAAACAGAATAAAATATATATTTAAGGGGGCTCCCATACAAAAATCGTAATTTTTTTGCTCGTTGTTATAGATAACAGTAACCAAGTGCGAGTCAGACTCGCGCACAAAGGGTTTCGCCTACTTCTACTTACTGTTTTTTTCGCGCAAAGCACTACTATGTCCCTTAGAGAATGTTTTTTCTTGCAGGCCAATAAATATATTTATTTCTTTATTTTTCAGTAAAAGAAGATAAAGGGTTCCGGTAAATTACTTCTTTCCAGATCAACTTACCACGTCATAAGTACCAACCTCTTACCTAGCGCTGAAAACAAAGATGAATAAAAATAAAAACGCCAAGTGCGACTCGCACTCGCGCAACGAGGGTTCCGTAACTAAACATCATATTAATTATATAAATAAAAGAACTTGATTCTTGCCCAATATCATGATTCTAGCCCTATAGGTTTTGGTCCATGGCGAGGCTTACCAAGGCTTACTACAAAATATCAGATAATTTAGAAGATAAAAAAGCTTGGGACGGGTTTTGCTCCAACTCGAAAAATAACAACTAACTGGCTAAAGGTTTCTTAGTCGCTTCTTTACTTTAGTCTTCATACCGAAGCGACAGAAATCAAAAGTACCACTTTATTTCCGTGTCAGCGTTTTAATTTAAGAAGTTGACCTTTTCTAAGTGTACATTTTTGTATTTATGGAAATAAAGAATTTTTGATTTTGAATTTCTGTGGTATTGTAGCTCCCAAACGTATGGAACGGTCTCAATTAAATCTGGTATAATAAAGTGGTACTTTTTTATTTTAAGAATTTTACCTTTTCTTGGTGTACATTTTTGTATTAATGGAAATAAAGAATTTTTGATTTTGATTCTTTTGTTGGTGGTTATAATTATGATAAATAAATAAATGATGTGAATTTTAACACGTTTCTGAAAAAAGAGGGTTGACAGACGGACAACAAAGTGATTCTATACGGGTTCCTTTTTTTCTTTTGAGTTACGGAGCCCTAAAAATGACAAGATAGTGATTTTATATTTTCATGCAGAGTGTATTCATCAATATTAATAAAAACTTAACTAGTATAGGCTGATGATGATGATAAATAAAAACTTAAAAAAAATTTGTTTCATAAAATTAGTTTTACTAAAATACTGTTACACCTATGCAGTTTACAGATAAAAACGTAGATATTTTGTTTAGTAATGTTTTAATCCTAAGCCTAACCATTCTCTACACATATAATATTTTGATACAATTACTCCTTTGAACTGTTTCTCTCAAGGATCTCTCTGTTCGCAATTACTCTATGATACGTACTACACTTGTGCGCGCCATCTAACGGCAGTGGAGCGTATTATTTGGATAGGGTATATCGACTAAGGTTCCAGGACCGCGCGCGCTCGGTTTTTTGAATCGAAAACATGCACTCCTTGCTGCATAGATGGCGCGGGGGTGTCCCGCTCGGTTGCCAAATGCGCAAGGTCATTTGCCTTACTATTCGTCTTAATGCACAGACGTTTACCTATGCAGTCTTTTACATTTTCATATAGTTTTCTTCTTAAATCTTAAAAAATGCTAAAACCACGCGCAGTTTTCGTATAGAATAACTCCACCATATTGCTAACACGCGCCTTAGCCCAAGCACCATGGGAATATTGCAAAAACAATGCTGAACTAGATCTCAACGATGTGGAAACAAACCGGCAATGGGCAAGTCTGATTTTACTTTATTTATGGTGTGTGCGTGCGGATATTTTAACACATAATACGGCTGTATCTTATTTATGTGGGCTCTGACATGTCCGGCTTGAGCGGCACAAATACTCGGAGCAGGGAAAGCTAGGTTTGATGTCTGGGATCTGCGGTGTCGTACCTAAACCTAACCTCAATTAAGCTCAGCGTCATCAGTCATCACGGCCCTAGTTCCATACAAGGTGACCTTTTTAATAACATGACTTCAAATAAACCCTTGATTCTATGTTCGGATGCATGTTCGTCGATAAATCCGTCAGTTGTGAACCGATTTGTATGATTCTTTCGCAATTTTATAGAAAACTAGCTTAGCCTGACCAAAATGACATAGAAAGTTATTTCCGGGGATTAGTATTTTATCGCAAAACTTTAAAAAAAAAGCAGTGTCGATGATAAAGAATTTGAATTTTTTAGTTTTTGCTAATCAATCAATTTGTTTTAGACATTTCACTATATTTGTTTCCACCATGGGAACCACTGAGATAATTATGTCTAAGAAAGTGTTAACAATGGATTATTTACGCCAGCCTTATGCTTTACGATGCCTTGACTTTTCAAATCCCGGAGTGCCCAACAACTTTAAAAATCTGGTCAACCCAAAGTGCTTTTTGACATCTATGATCTAAAAACCAACTCGTAGCTTAAGTTTTTTAGAACTCGGATGTAATGGTTTTCCCCAACAACCTATTAGAACCTGAATCTGGTATGGGTCGATCGGGGCATATGTGTCAATAATTTATTCAGCGGAACCCAAGGTTTTGGGGGAAACCAACCCCAAACTCGATCCTTATCGAAAAAACATGACGTCATATTTAATATCGAGGGTAGGAGCTTTTATAGGCGTTGTTTAGGTACTGTTCCTTTTAGAAAAAAAAAGTAGAATAGGTTTTCTTTTCGGCTGTAGGCAGGTTTGTATTTATTTTTATGTAATGTCGATTTCTCCGTCAATTAAAGACTGGTTTGGAAAATTCTTTCGCTATTGTGTGAACAACGACCCGAGGTGGTCTCATAAAAAAAGTCCCGAGATATAAGTATTTGCCCCGAAAACTTCAAAAACAGTGTAAATACTAATGAATTTGAAGTCAGTTTTTAAATTATATTATTTCCTCTACTTAAATTAGTTACCATTTTCTCCACCAAGACGTTAATATTCTTTACAAACAAACCTTGGTAACTGAGAGAGACCTTGGTAGATTCTTTTTACTCCCACATTATACTGGTAATAATTACCATGTGTACCTACTCATAAATATTAAAGCCTGAGTTCGATAATTAAGCAATAAATACCTAAAAAAGCTTGGATTCTGTAAATTGCCTTCGCAAGATCAAATTAAAGGGAATCGAATACAGATCTTGAGGATTTGACGAAGCCTTGGCCGGGCTGTCATTGTCGTTTATTATTTGACCATGGGTTGTCATTAGCGTGTTGACTCAGTGTAACCACCTTGTTACCTACTTTGGTACCTACTAGGCTATTGAAGAGAATGTATCTAGCACAGGTACCTAGTATTTTTAAAAAACTGATATTAAGGTTGTTGTTGCGGGTTGGCGCAAGATTCAAATATTTTGTGGTTTTTTATTTGTTCTGCGTTCCACAAGCAATAAAACTAGCGAAAAGGTAATTATTAATAATTTAATTGGACAACTATATCTGTTTGCTCCAACCAAAATTAAGGGTATTTTTTTTAGGTAAGAGTTCCGTATAAATCTATATCTCCTGCAGGTGCCAGAAAACTTCGGCACATGGAGAGTATTGTAGTGACTCATTCACCAAATCAGGCCTGTCCTAGTACCACGAAACACTTCGTAGATTGTTGTCAGCTGATCATGCGCTCTCCGCGTTTGGAGAGAGTCAAAGCCAAGAAACCCTAGAAGGAATCTCGTCGCTCCGAAAGTCGCGAACATTTTGAAGATTCCTTAGCATCTGATATGGTCATGGAAAGTAAGCCTTTGGTCGAATCTTTGACATTAGTTAATCGAGAATTTAAATCACCATGTATAGTGTAGTTAAAGATTATTGGGTGACACGATTCGTCCAAATGTCATTACTGAGCACTTTTTGAAGTTAAAATCCATTTAATTAGTAAGGGCTTGAACCGTCCCTTATAGAGTTAAGCACTTCTCCGGAGACTCAATGGTAAAGAAGGCGCTTAGAAATTCCACGGAGGTAGGTAGGTCATTAACCTTCAAGGAAACAGCAGTGGACCCAGTACTGAACCCTGACTTACTGCGGAACGCGTGTGATAGGGCCTAGACTCGTAGATTACCGACCAAGCCTAACATACTGTTGTCGATCGCGTAGATAATCCGCTATTAGTTGAAGTAGGCCAGGCGCGAACCCTAAGGCACGAAGTATCGCCGACAGTAAGTAATTGTTGACCCTATCAAACGCTTTCCAGAAGTCAAAGTACAGCACATCCACTTGTCTCTTCCTATTAAGCTGCTTGGAGACATACTCAACAAGGGAGAGTAAACTGACCTGCAACTTCTGAAACCATGCAGATCAGCATTCTGAAATCTTTGCATTTGCACGTATTTCACTTATATTATCAGTTTGTTCAGGATATTTACAAATGTTTTAGCAGACGACAATATTGCTATCTGTGTTAATCAAAGGCAAGTTTGTTTTAGGTCTTCGGTATCGGACTTACTCTGGATACTTTCCACTGGGAAGGGTAGGTACACACCCGTTTTCAAAATAAGTATGTCGCTGGATGCAGTGTAGACATAGTTCTACATACTACCTCCTGCTCCGCTCTTGGGAAGATTATTTATTTTATTTTTATTTTATTAATTTTACAAAATCCACAGCTCTCTTAAATAAAAGTAACTTAACATAAAAATATCACTTACAGCTAATAACAGGATTTAAATTTTATAAAATTAGAACATTAAAGACGACAGTCACCAAAATTTGTCGGAAAAAAGAAAAACAAATAGGTACTCAGGTAAACTACTACCTACTTATCATTCTTGGACTACCTTATTATTCATAAGGATAGATAATAAAACGTATTATTGTGGAAAACACAAACAAAATGACCAGTTACATTTCAAAAACAAAAGCCGTAGAGACATGTGGGATGTGACAATCCCAAAATAGTTGACATTCTTTCAGAAGAAAGTGGTAAACTTGGTTTGCGCGGGGGAACCGGTCGGATCGAGCTACTGGTCGCGATTCTCAATACACACACGTCGTGTGCGTATAATGTCGAAGACCTACTGTAGTAGATAAATAATAATAGTTAATGTTAGTTAATAATAATAGTTCCAGAGATGTTTTACAAAATTGGAAAAGGACATTGTCGAAGTACGTTGGATAATGTAATCCATCTATTGTTGAAGCTTATCTTATAATTATTATTGAAGCTTAACTGTAGACGAGATTGTTGTTGTTATTTAAACTCGGAAAATATAATAGTATAGTTGCGTTGCGGGAATGGGATAAATAATTTTAACTTAGTAAGACAAGCCCGGCTAGCTCAGTCGGTAGAGCATAGAGCATGAGACTCTTAATCTCAGGGTCGTGGGTTCGAGCCCCACGTTGGGCGAAATGCTTTTTGAATTGTTTTTACAGTAGTTTACTAAAAATACTTACCAAATCACTCGTTTTTACCACAAACCTTCAAATAAATTTTACGGTTTTATTTTTCTTGAGATTTTGAGATCGTTAATGTTATTCGATAACTGTAGATAGCTACATAAGGTAGGTAGGTAGGTACATATTGTTTAGGTTCAGTAGCCATGAGTCATATTTATAATCTGTACCTAGTGTTGTAACGGCACGTGATTTTTCAGGGTTTAACTGATAAGATAAGCAGAAACACTTACAGTTTTTACATGCATTATTCTGAAGGTTTCATTGCGTCATCAAACAAACCTACAGTAGTACCAAGGTAAACTCAGATCAGAGGTTTATAACTAGATCTATTCATCACGCAAATATAACTTCTTTCTTTGAATGATACTTAGACCTATCTAGTTTTAAAGTATTTTGCAGTGCTCCAACGGGGAACATGTTTGGTTCTATATTTTACCAAGGTACGATCCTTGTTACGACATGTAACAGCTGAATAAATGATTTTCAAATATCTGTTGGAAAACTTCATTTGAGTAGATGCACCTACCTAACTACAGGGATCCTTTCTCTCCACCAACTGCGAGACCTGAGACCACCTGAGATATCCAACTCTGGCGGACACTGGGTTTTTTCCTTATGGCCACCAGTGGTGGTCATTGTCACGTAGGTACCTACATATTGTTTCATAATTCCCGATGTCCAGTAAATATCCAGCACTGGTTGACAAATGGAATTTTAAATTAGGACGTCACAGTCGAGGGGAAAAGCATTATTCTAGATTTTTAACTACACTTAGCTGTGTTACAAATAAGCTTTCATGGCAAAGTGTAGGTGTGTGTGTACATACATAAATAAATATAGACTTTCTAAGTCTGACTGAGCTGATTTTTCTATATTTTTTTACTTATCTAACACCAAATAAATGCGAAAGTTTGGATGTTTATTTGTTACTACTTCACGGATCGTGCTGAAATATTGCAAAGAGATAGTTCTAGGCCTGAAATAAAAACATTGAAATAAAACAAAGGCTTCTTTTTATCCTATAAGGCCATAACTCAATTCCCATGGCATGGGTTAGAAATAACCTTAAGAGCGTTTACGCCTTCCATGCGCAGTTTGGCTCAAAAACAGTACTTTTCGAACCCGTCAATGTCATGAAAATTTCATTGTCTAAATAGTTAGTTGAGAAAATATTTGGATTAATATAGTATGTACGCGTTCTATGAAAATAACTTGTTAGAGGTTTTCTTAATTTCCCTGTCAGCATCAGTTTCGAAGCTAAAAATTTTATGAAAATACTGACATAACTAATAAAAAAAAACCAATCGATAAAATCCTTGGGAAAATAGTTAGTTGAAAAAATGTTCGGTTTTGGTATCGTACTATGAGAAATTAATATACAAAAAATGTGAAATATTACGAATTTTAAATGACTTTTTCACCGATATAACTTACTTAATTTACTATGATAATAGCTTATGATTTCATAGAAACAACGCGTGTGAAGCCGCTAGCAGAAACTAGTAGGCATATAAAACCTTTTAAACGGTGTGTCTTAAACTTTAACATTAGAATAACTAAAATAGAACCTTCTTATGCCTAAAAGCTCTTGTTAGACACGCACTTAACCACGGCTTTATCCAATTCTTACACAATCTCGTTATTAAACGTTCTGACAGATCCAGGGCAACAAACAAACCTCGGTTTGTCAAATAAGCGTGACGCAAGAGCTCATCACAACAGAAAGTAAAAGTGCCTGTTTAATGTGGAGCAGATTAGCTGGACAATGATGAATGGAGGTCAAATGTCATTCGGTATCGCGATTTGTTATAAAAGAATTTAAGGTTGTCTCCTTTAGTCTGTTTTGTTTTGTATTTTTGGGTAAAAATAAATATTTTTCTTCTTCTTCTTTACAACACGTTATTGTTCTTGAATTGAACGTAGCCAAGAGATCTGTACCAAGTGCAAGGTCCTTCTTGGGGTGGGCAAAGTGCGGCCCGCGGGCCACGTCCGGCCCGCGAATCGAAGTTTGCCCACCCTTGGCCCGTGCTCGTGAAAACGAAATCGAAGCTTGTGATTCGTTTTCCTGTAAACGCTGATCATATGCAAGCGACGTAAGAATTGTTTTGCAAGAAAACGAATCAAAAAATTAGATTTTCCGTTTCCGAGTAGACCCGTCCTCTCTGAATTTTCGATCACGGCGCGGAGCGTCTATTCTGCTACGTTTAGTCAAAGAGTTTTTTTATCTCGATGACTATCTTTAGCGTTTATGACTCCAGGCACTTTGGGTGTGACTTCAATTTAACGGTTAAAACCGATTTGATACTAAATTAAACAACTTTCACCTATTATTTTATAGTTTGCAGGAAATAATTTTTATGCTGTGAGGTTGTTAATTTAAGTTATTATAGCTACTGCTAAGCTAATGTTATGTATTTATAAGTATATGCATAAGAGGTTTTTCTTAGTTTATTTAGTCCAGAAGCTCAGATGGGACAAAGTACAGGTATTTATAAAACTGTTTATGTATAAAATTTGACTTGTCTAAGTGCTTATTTTGTAAGCCTAAAGAAATAAAGTTATTGACTTTTTATCGGACCGTAGAATAAGCCCTTTTGTAGAATAACTAGGCTAATTACAAAACGGCGTGCGGCGCGCGTCGCAATTGCTTAGGATACAGTTATTTACCTAGACCGATCGTTGAACGTTCAACAGTAAAGTTAAAGGAACGTCTTTATGCCAAGTCGAAATAGGTAGGTACCTAACGTAATAAAAAATCAGTGTTCGTTTTGTAGTCAGCCTAGCCATTCAACAAACGGGCTGATTCTACGATCCGGGGGCGAAAGATAGGTAGATTACCTTTTTTCGAGACTAGTGGCCTTAGACCGAGATGGCTTGAAGAAGGATCTTTGCCCAGCATTGGGATACAATGGGTCTTAAGATAAGATCAAGCCAGCCAGGCAGCTACGTGTCTAAGCTTCTACTTTAGTCTTTATGTAGAGCTGCTTCTTAATATGGCATCACGGCCATACCATATTTGTTTTAACCAGATATGCCTAACTAGATTAAAAATCTTTCCGCTAAGAATTTTTAAGGTTTCCAAATTGAATTTGTGAAACCTATGTCTTGTAAATACCTACTAATAACATGCGTAGTAAACAGTACCACGTGTCCCAAATGAGTGTTTCCTTGAAGTATGACAAGCAGAACACTGATATCAATTAATTGGACATTTATTGATTGTGTATAAATTTATGTCAATTTACTGAAAAAAGTGACATATATTTGATGTGGCTTCTACAAGTAGACTAAAGAAGCGACGAAGAAACCTTTAGCCTGTGAGTTTATTTTTCGAGTTCGAGCAAAGAAACCTTAACCCTGTTAGTTTTTATTTTTAGAGTTGAGTGTAGATTCTCTATTGATTATTGAGGTCGTCCATTTATACCCCCAACCTATCAAGATTTGAGACTCCATTCGTAGATTATAATCGTTTTCTGCTCTTTGATTTAATGCATTGTTGCTTGTGTGTTTTACATTTTGACAATCTTGACCATCTTGGACATAAAGTTAAATTTTCTTTCCAATTTTGAACCGTTCAAAAATATTCAGTTTCAATAAAATTATTCCCCACTTCCTGCAGTAGATATGCCCTATAGGCACTACCAAGTAGAGCAGAGGCTCTTTGACTTAGATATGGCGGTATTGTTTTATATCTCTGTGCTGTTGGAGTCAATGACCGCGACTTCCGTGTACCTAGATGGTACCTACATTTCAAGGCCTATTGACACGATGACGCTTTGGATAATAACTCATCTTCGTAGGGTCAGACGTTCAGGAGCTTTTTTGCTGAGAAAGCTTGTTTTAATGTAAAATACGTACAATAAATGATATGTAAAAAAAACCGGCTTCAATTTATCTTTGAACTTACCAATATGCTTCAAAAAACCGGGTACAATTTAGTTTTGAACCAACCAATACGCTTCAAAAAAACCGGCTACAATTTAACTTTGAACCAACCAATAAGCTTCAAGCCAAAAAAACCGCTTTAAGCAATTTATAAATTTCACCTGTCGAACAAAAAAAAACATAATGAGTACCTACGGTTCATATTTGTGTTGGAGCCCCGATGCCACGGACAGAAACATCACACCGAAATCAATCTTTTTGGTGGTTAAAAGAGTACTTAAACACCAGTTACTAAAATATTTAAATAACACCATAATAAAACACTGTTTTAACCGGATTGATCGCGTACCTATGTTAAAACAGTGTTTTATTATAAGTTCTCGCGAAAATAACCTTAGAATAAGTATACTAAATAACACCAGTTATAATTAGTGCGAGTAACGCACTAGGTATAAAGCAAAAAAGAGCTAACACCAGTTATTAAAATATCGGTACCCTACGGATATAGCCAAAGACATAGTAGCCTATGTTCGGCGGAGCCTTCACTCAGTGAGGTACCTCATTTTCTGTAATTAGGTACTTTTCTATGACACCCAAAAATCTGCAAGACAAATTGCCAAAGAAAATGCCACAATCCTACGTAAATGTACATAGATTGTGCCTCTACTACGTCCTGTTTATTTTTATCAGAGCTGTGATTAATTATGCCAGCGGCAATTTTGTCGCCATTTCGTTATCAGCCAGTCAAATGTCAGCAGGAAATGGAAGTGATAATGAAAGCTGATATCAGGTAGCGCTGTTAGGTAGAGTATATACAGAACAGACAGAGTTATCAACGTAGCCTCTGTTTGTAAGCTAATAAACGTTTTGTCTTTCAAACTAAGCTTTTTTTCTACAAAAAAAAAACAATTCAAAATGATTTTACTACTAAGTTTTTGTTGAAATATAAGATAAACGGTGTTTTTTGTAAAACCATACATAGGTACATAGAACTGGAAAAATTAATGAATTTAACAAACAAAGACAGATTCAGACTTACGACAGTACAGATCTAGCTAGTACCTACCTAGATAACGATGATGATCAGTCGACCGACACGGATATAGCTGAGTGTACCTTTTGTGTCAGGCTTTACGGATTTCCGACATTTAATAATGAAGACCTAAAGAAAATCAATCATTTCGGGAAAAGTTCCTTTTGAAGTACGTACGTTATGTAGATCAGTACATTTTGACATTCAGACCTAATCATCCGGAAAACAGTCAACGACTAAAATTGGATAGGTCAACCAGGGACAAGTGAAATTTCACTCGTCCCTGAGGTTTATAAATATGTCGTTATAAAACACCATCCACAACGCAATGCATCTCTAACGCGATCGATCGATTATTTTAGTCTCTCTAGAATTAATGATTTACATTCTAAATCCTGCTGAGCAAATTCTTCCCATCTAGATACCTACCATAGAATATATGCCCTTTCATAAGTTTTAGATTTTTTGCAGTGATTATAATAATTAATGGTTTTGTCCATAGACGACCCAAGCAATCTTCGGAGAAGAAGCACCATTGGATGCTACAGGGTACGCTCATCAAGTAGTTTTGTAATCTGTGGTTACCAAGTAGAAACTAGATTTGACCACCCATCAATAATAATAAACTATTCTACATTTTCTTAGCTGTCTATGTCTATCTACATTAGGTAATTAACATTTGGCACAAACGTAATGTAATATAGACTTGAATCATTGTTTCGCCTAACAAATAATTATCTATCGGTTTGAATCATTTTCTAACACTCAGGTACAAAGTGTTCAAAAACCTAGAAAACTTATGTACCTACCTACCTAACCTACTATACGTTTGTAGGTACCTAGTATAATCTGGTATTCCCGTTGACGTCATTACTAGACTTACATTTGTTATTTTATTAATATGTATTAGATTTCCATCGTTCATTCAGTTGTCATTGTCTATAAACTCTCGTAATCAATCGCTACGTCCATGCTTCCATCCAACAGCTTTGGCGTAAAAACGTATCTATGGTAATTCACCGAAATAAAACGTAGTTTTTACGGATGGTTGCATTTAACGTATGTAATTCTTAGCCTTGGCAATTTCCAACTACTTAACAATTTAGATTTAAATGGTCTAGTACCCTATTGGTACACCCACCTAGTTATATCAATTGAAGGCAGTCGGTAGATATACCTACCTACAGTTGAAAACAAAGGAAATTGAATGTTAATATGTACTAAACTTAACTCATACTCCACGAACGACTATTTCAAACTAAACGTGTTTAGTGGTGTCAAGATTGAGTCCCACATTTGTAGTAAGAAATCAACATACGTTCCTACCTACTTAAGTTGTTTTATCTACTGTATAGTACATTTTTGTAGATGACTTAAGTAGCTACCTATATCAAATTAACTTCCCTAAGTAGCTAAGTACAATAAAATATTAGAAGTTTTGTACATAGGGTTGTTTTCGAACAATTGGTCCGATTTAGAAACATCTTTTCATCATCATCATCATCAGCCTATATCAGTCCACTGCTGGACATAGGCCTCCCCTAATGTGTTCGACCCAAATCTCGCAACATCTCACAAAGTGGAGAGGGGGAGTCGAAAACTTGCCAAAGTCGCCTCACGTAATTAATGTATGTCCCCTTACAAGCTACGCTTAAAGCCACACGAACAAAGCCGCGTGAAGAACTTATAATGAAAAGCATAACTTGTTTACAAGGAAACCACGTTGGAGTGAACACGTGCCTATGTCTTCATTTTTGTGCTGAGACTGCTTATTGCTCTAGTAAACAACAAATTATGAAAACCTGCAGGCAGTCCAAAGTGCATTTTCAGATCGTAAACAAAAATGTGCATATAAAGCACGATTTCATTCAATGAACTTCAATTTTGCAATAATATTACGCACAATACATATTATTAGAAATCACAACAAGTTCAAAACTAGTAGGTATACTTTTACAAGGTTATTCCCCTATTAACCTAGGAATAACATTCTACCTCAAGCTTTGAAAATCTAAGGTCCTAAAAGTTTGGTTTTCAAAGCTAACTATCATATTCGTTAACTGTGACACATTATGTGTCCCCGCTTAGTTAAAACAATAGATATATAGATTCAACCAATCTCTCTCAGCTCTCAATAAATCTAAGCATAGGATTCGAAAACTCAATAAAAAATCAATGTCACTGTTAATTAAAAATTTACAAATGACCATCATAAATTACCTCACACTTCATTCAAATTGCTTGAGCATTATACTTTTTGCACATATGTTGAAAAGACACTCGTGACCCTAGTTCTAGTAACAGTTACCACCTGACCTCTTTAATACTGACTTGGACTTTGATCACATAATTAGTAAACATCAACATCGTCATGTCCACTGGTTGTTTGTTATCATTAGTCTTATAATTTCACTGATCATTGATCAAAGACGTACCGTACCAAGCACTAGTAACAATTTTGTGTAAAATCGTGAAAGAATTGTTCTTGACATTTTAATATCTGATCTTGTAAGTTCAATCATTGTACTTGTAACGGCATTAAGCCTTGGATAACACAACCTCTTTGTATCTGTGGTTTTTGCTTATTCTAATCGATGTTTATCTTCTTTTCCAGATGGATAGCAGCTCAGAAGCGATGGAACTGCGGCGGGAGCTGGACGCCGTCAGAAACGCTCTCCAGAACCAGTCGGAGTCGGTGCTGAAGCAGAGACATCAGCTGGTCGAGGCAGGCCAGACGCTCACAGCGCGCGATAAACAGTTGTCACACGAAAGACGCCTAAGACAAGACCAGCTCGCCTTAGTCTTACGCTCCTTAGTACTACTAGAATCAAGACTAACCAGAGAAAAGAAACAAATCAGCGTCAAGCTGCAGCAGAAGGAAGAAATCATCAAATCCCTCCAAGAAGAAATGACCAAGCTCAAATCTCGCGCGTCGTTCTGCAGTAACTGCCAGCAACTGATCGGGTTCACGAGCGAGCAGACCAACATCGAAACCGATCCTGAATTCCAGAGCCTGGAGAGCACAGACTCTAGATTTCAGAACGCATTCTTCAGGAGCTGCAGCTTCCGTGAGAGGAACTCACCGCCGGTTTTCCAAAAGAACACAAGACTAAGCAAGAGCTTCCAGTTGCCAAAGAATGAAGTCGTCTACGGCAACACGAGCTCGAGCGAAGAAGGCAACAACGCTAGCGTCGGAAGCAAAGGAACATTCATCAAAAACAAACAAGCTTTCGTTAGACGAGATGTTTTCAGAAGATCAAGAAAGTATTCCGGTAGAAAAAACAATAGCAAGTATGTTGAAAACGTTCAGAAAGGCTACAACAACCCAGCTAATAACAGCAGCAGTGCCGAAGAATGTATCGGCATGAGCTACCAAGTCAACGATGTCAATGACATCACAGAAAATCAGATTGCTAACGATATCCGAAGAGCATCTTTGAAAATTGATCAGCTTATCGGCGAAGCAGCTAAAAAGGGACAAGACAGCGCTGCAAGTGACACTGAAAAAACTTACTCCACAAAAATAGAAAGGCTGCATGGCATCAAGAAACAGGCCTCAGAAGAAATAAATGCAAACAGAAAACTGTTCCTCAACAACGTTCTCAGCGAAGAAATCAATGAGAAACCTTGGTACTGCAACGGGAGTGACCAAGAACAAGAACCGGACGACCAACCCGGATCACTCAACCCGAAATCAAAGTCGGCTGATGACCTTTTGACTTACACGGGTGGAATACTAAACGCTGAAGTGTTATCAGCAACAAATGAGGTTCTATGCAACAGAATACTCAATAACAACAATCAATTCAACACAAGTTTTACAGTCGATGAAAAAAACAACAACATCGATTTAGCATTAAAAAAGCAAGCTGCTACTGCCGAAGTTAACGAAAACTGGTATGCTAGCACTAGCGATGCCGAAGAAACACCCACTAATGAAATATACAAAAATAACCCAGTGTTGGAGTGCGTGAATCAGATTCTGCTTCAGAATTCGCTGGACGATAGCAGCAATGACAACTCCAAATCCAGCGAAAGTCCAAGCCCTAAATCTACTACGAAACGTGTGCAATTTTCAACATTGAACAGTATTTCGTACGATGAGAAGGTGAGACCATCAAACAATATTAGTCATACATTACCACGCTCTGACAAAAGAGCAAACAAAATTGTGAAGTTCAGTCTAGAGACAGCTTCGGAGCACAGCTACGAAGTGCCAAACACAGCCCAAGGCTTTCAGTATGAAATACAAAGCATCTACAGCAACGAATATGAACCAATCATCACTAAATCAAGCGAAGCAAAGCCTATGCCGGTACCAAGGCTCATGCAAACTAGTGATAAACCAAACATTCCAAAAATAAGAGGCTCTATTGTCAAGAACATCGCGGCAAATATAGAAAACCGCACTACCAGCGTGCCAGAAAGAAAAATCGACAACGATCTAGGACCGATGAAGATTTTCAACAAGAAAAAAGTGCCACGGACTCCTCCTGCTCTGCCGCCCAAACCAAAGAACCTTTCGGCTAAGTGGAAAGCTGATAATGCTGTCAAACAACTGACAGAACCTTTAGACTCTGAAGCCGTTGCGGCTAACCAACGGGTTGCAGATGTTAAGATGAGGAAAGTGGGACAAGTAGCAACAGTCAGCAGTATAGAACCGGACTACTGCTCCATTTCAGAGATAAATGTTCCAGTAGTCAGCAATGGCAAGAGGGAGTTGCTACTTACACAGCCGTCTGTGGAGATCCATAGCGAGCAGTACCCAGTGCACGCGGTCAGTCCGCGAAACAGCGTCGCAAAAGTCGTGTCCCTGCCGAGAATACAGAACAAAATCAGCGACAAAGACATACCGATGCTTCCGCAAGTCACAGAAATAATAATCCCGGACGAAGATGAAAAACCGAACGAGGAACAAAACCGTTCATTTACACAAGACACTTACTTGGCAAATTTCGCTCTGCACACGCTTCAACCAAAACTTGACTCTCGTTCTATCCAAATCGGAAACACTGTTTCATCGATTCTATCAGAGATCAACAAGGGAGGTAAACGTGGCAGCAAGCATATCAATCTAACTGAACTGGATCATCAGTTCAACCACGAAAAGCCTCAGATCAATCCAGAAGTAAATAAAGCTGAGTATTTCGATGACATGGACAAATTCGACTTGTCACAAAACTTTGAGGAATTCAAAATAGATGATGAACTCGGCAGTATCGTTGCGGAGGAATACCGCATCAGCTCTGGAAGCAGTGACGGCTCCGCATCAGACGTGATGACGGAACACATAATTACCAATGTACCTGACAAAAACAATCAGCATAATAATGACAAACGAGAAGCTGCTGATATCGAGGCGAATAAAGGCTTGAAGAATGGAAAACTGTCAAACAAGCCTGATCTACTATCGAATATTGAGAATTTAGAGACTGAATCTGTAAGGAACTCTGATATCGAGTCCAGCAACTCTTCAAGCAACAGCGGATCGTACAACACTGTGAAATGCGAGCCAAGAATGGCACAGAAAGAAGTGCCTAAAACCAAAAGCTCGTTCGATTTTTTTCTGGAGACGTCTGGCCTTAGTTCAAAGTCTATTTTCGCGCCCAGCAAAGGCTACCTCGGCATGAGACCGCCAAGCGCAAACCACAAGAGTGTTCTAAAGCCAAAAGACATCAAAATGCGTGTAAGAAATCCACTAACAACGAACAAAATCAACGAAAAACCTATGACGACTGCTATTAAATATTTCGAACCTTATGTTTAAGTTATCATAATCTAGCCCTAAGGTGTTGTATGTTATTTTATGAAATGTTAAATTCTATTTATTGTATAAAACGAACTTGCCGGCATAATATTTTATGAGCTACAGCTATTATATTTATGTTATTGTAAATATTGCAATTATCTATAGTTAATTTTAATTAAATACCTATTTAACTATTCACTTTTGTTTTAATTGAACCTACTCAAATGATCAGGATTTGTGGCGATTTTGAGAAAGGTCTATGCCCAGATTGCCCAGCTGTGGACGTCTTTCAGCTGAGTTGGTGAAGATGAACGATTAGGAAAACTAGATTTTATAGGAAAGTAGATAAATTTTGTTTATTAAGATTTACAATTTCAATAAATTAACTTACAAAGCTAAGAATAAATTCGATAACATCTTTTTAAATAGGTTAAGGTTACATAGATTACTAAGAAATACAAAATCAGCTAGCCACTTTCTTTCTACATCTCTTTTCAATGAAGCTCTTAGCTGTGTTCTTCCATTTCTTCAAACACTTCTCTTTATTCAACACTGAATCCATAGAATCACAGCTCCCTTTGCTCATCTTGTCACTTTGTTCTTCTACCAACCTTGTCACTGTAAACTCTTGATCTAGCCCCGAGTCTATCGAAGTAGCATTTGGGATCCTTGATGACGATATATCAGCGAACGAGTCGTTGCTCCCTTTGAAATTCTCCCTTCTCCTGGTCCCCTGGTAGCGTGAGTAAGGGGTCGGCCGCATCCGTCTTCTAAAGAACTCCTCTGATGAGAAGGTGGTGCTGGGTCGGTCGACAACGGCTGGTAAGCAAGGGTAGCTTAGAGCCTCTTCCGTGTCCAAGTCGACTGGTTTTCCCCATTTCTTGTCCAGAGCTCGGAAGGCAACGGTTAAGTGAAGGTGTAACTCCATTTTAAAAATTTTAAATCCTTTATAAACTCGTTAAAGTTGATGTGTGCTTTACAAATTCAAAAGTGATAATGAATCGTCATTTGATAAGTTGAGCTTTTTAAATAGAAACCCCCCCTACCTTGACTGTTTAAGCTAACAGGGTGTTAATTAGGTGTTCGTTGGTGGACAAGGAATGTCAATTAAGCATTTAAGGATTATTATCAAGTGTCAAATTAATTACAAAAAGTACATCAATTAGTTGATTAATGACATGCACCTGGTGGCATTGCAGGTAGGTACCTATTTACACATGGTATGCAATAGTGTGACGGCTTCATTGGGTTGGGAGTCAGCTTGTTCAACCGCTGATAATAAATCCCTGGGTTCATGTCCCGAGTCGGGCCAATAGTAGTTAATAATATTAGTATTGGGGTTTTCCTAGCCAGAAACAATCTATATTAGCAGCCCGTAGTTAAGTTGGTGGTGTTAAGCTCCCGCGTCTGCTAATAGGTATCACAAAAGTCAATAACTTTATTTCTTTAGGCCTACAAAATCAGCACTTAGACAAGTCAAGTTTTAATATACAGCTTCATCATCATCAGCCTATATCAGTCCACTGCTGGACATAGGCCTCCCCTAATGAGCGCCATCGCGCCCTGTCTTCAGCTTGCCGCATCCAGCATCTGCCAGCAGTCTTTCGCAAATCATCATAATAAACAGCTTAATAAATAGTAATTATTATAAATTATGAAACAAAATAGGTATTATTGATTTTTTCGCTTCATTTCTTTGTCCACTAGAAGAAGCGAAAAATAAACCACAAGCAAGTTTGTATAATACTTAAATTGTATATAGTAAAATATTATTTGCTTTTGATACCTTCTAGCACAAGTCTGCTAGTTAGTAGGTATTAAAAGTACCTTTATTAGTTGGTATCCATTCCATCCAAATGATAGCAATGCAATTTTTTTTTGGAAGTGAAAGAGTGCCTTTATGTAGATAGATAGAAAATTCTTTATTGCACACATAACTTAAATATAACAGACAAAAATAAAAGAAGTAGAAAATATGTGACAGTTGGCGGTCTTATCGCTCAAGAACGATCTCTACCAGACAGCCGTAGATGGATAGGATCGTTGGATTAAACGGGAAACTGTGCTTTATTGATTATTGATTGATTACAATATTGAAATTTTTATATATATTAATGCACAGAAAATACCTAGAACACCCTGAACAAATATCTGTAGATCATACGAACAATCCCGAGGCGGGAATCGAACCCACCACCTCCTGCGTCGCAGGCTGATCTTCGCCAGCTGTCAATTCACAAATCTAACCATTTTTTTTTTTTTTTTTTTTTTTTAATCACTTTTTTACAAAGGGTTTGTTCGCTGAAGCGAATAAGGCACCCTGATAATTAACATAACTAATTACTACTACATAATCGCTTATTTACTAAGAGGTACAATTTTTTGGCACCATCTGATAATGGATCTGAAAGAATACTATTGCAAATGCCGATCAATGAAAATTCTAAATTACAATTATTTCTCTCTTGCGAGTTCTGCACACATTCCATCAATACGTGGTAAACATCATCGACAATATTACATGTTGAGCAATTCGGTGAGGTAGTTTTCTTCATCAGAAATGAAAATTTATTGCACGGAATGTGTCCAGATCTGAGTCTTAATGCTGTTACTATCTCCCGTCTACACAATAGTCTGTTATCTATCCACACTGAGCGCATCGGGTGTGGTTGGATCGTGCGGTACCATATACCTTTCTCTTTCGATCTTTCATCAAAATATTCCTTCCATAGGTCAAAACAATATTTTTTTAATAAAGGTATGTAATTTTGAAATGATGGTGTTATATTAACCTCAATACCGTCAGAAATAGCTTGCTTGGCTAAGTTATCCGCTTTTTCATTTCCGTTTAGACCGATGTGTGAAGGTATCCACTGTAAATATACTATCCTGGATTGAGCCTGCAGCTTAACTAGAAGTTTTAAGATCGCATAGGCTACTGGTAAGCCTCGAAACACCGAGGTACACCGAGCTAGGTGTTGAAGCGAACTCCTTGAATCGGACAAAATAACAACATTGTTATAATTCATTGATTCTACGTAGGACAATGCCTCATAGATAGCTACAAGCTCAGCTTCCATAATAGAAATATTTGCATCGATCTTTAACATTAAAGAGATATCGTTCTGTGAATCGTAAAATGAAGCCCCAATTCCTAAGTTATCTTTTGAGCCATCTGTAAATATCTTGTAATAAGTAGGGTACTGTTTATTTAAAAAGTCAGTACACATGTTTTTTAAGGTTAATTCGTGATATTGACGTTTAGGGTTTGTAACACACTCTATATCCGGTCTAAAAAAATCTGAGATATTAAGACTAGTGACCCATTGATCTAAAGAGAACATACCTAACAATGAGTTTGTATGAATAGAAAGTGATTTAAACCTATCATATATTAGTATTAGTAAGGGTTTTTTCTTATTACTCCAATACCTACTTTGATTGATGATATCGGATAGATTAGAGATAAGTTTAACAGACGAGTTATTTTTAATAGATTTGTTTTTTAACCAATATTTGCCAGCTAGGTAATGTCTTCTAACACTTAAAGGGCACAAACTGAGATCACTTTCCATTACGTGAATCGGGGTGCTCTTTAAATAACCTCCTATTACTCTCATAGACTGATTTTGAATTTTTTCTAACTTGAATAAATTTGTTTTACAGCAGTTATCATATAAAAAGCTTCCATAATCTAAACGACTTCGTATAATACTTATGTAAAGATAACGTAAATGTTTAGGGTGGACTCCCCATCCTGAGCCTGAGAGAACCTTAAAAATATTTAAATATTTTAATACTTTTTCAGACGTTTCATTGATATGCTTATTCCACCGCAGTGATCGATCCAACCACATTCCAAGATATTTCACATTACTTACAGTGTCCAAAGCAACATCTTTAATTTGAAGGTTAATGCTGTGTCGGCGAGAACCTCGTGTAAATACACATACTTTACTTTTTAACGGTGAAATTTCTAAATTAATTTTAACAAATAAATCATTTAAAATATCTAAAGCCAATTGAAGTTTATTTTGCGCCTCTGTCCAATTCGTAGAAGTGACAAATATGACGTAGTCATCAGCGTACTGAGATATGTTAAGATGAGGTATAGATGTTATTGATTTACAAACATCTATTGTTGCTATATTAAATAATAAAGGTGAACACGGGTCCCCTTGGGCTAATCCAAGTCCTGTACTTCTAGTTGTTTTATAATCCAATCCTTCAATCGTTAAAAATCTTTCGCTTAAATAAGCCCAAAGGTAATTACAAAATTTTGCGCCAACATTATATCGATCTAGGATCGATAAGAGATAATTTATGTCTACATTATTATATGCATTTTCTAAATCTATGAAACATCCTACCGTGACTAAGTTTTTTGTAAATCCTAATTGAATACTTGTAACTAAATCCGTTAAATTGTCCAGACAGGAACGTGATTTTCTAAATCCTTTAGTATCCTCCGAAAATATATTGTTATTTTCAAAATGCCACTCTATGCGGTTATTGATAACGGTATGAAATATTTTACATAAACACGAGATAAGAGAAATAGGCCTAATTGATGAAATGCTATCAGTATTCCTGCCCGGCTTAGGAATAGGTATAATGCGAATCTGTCTCCACTGATAAGGGACAAAGCTTAGCGTAAAAAACATATTGTATAGCTTGAGCAAGATATTTTTACCTGCTATTGGTAGTTTGAATAACATTGAATATGAAATATCGTCCATGCCTGGGCAGGTGTCATTAGATTTTAAACAGTTTGAAAATTCCGACATAGTTATTACAATTTCTAATTTAGAATTTTGAGATGTGTATCTTGGACACTCTTTACTTACATAATCAGGGGCTAGGCTGCACAATAAGGATTCAGCGATACTCTTATCAATTTGTTTTTTAGCCGATTTATAACCCTTTAGCCATCGCATTTTCCTCCACATTTCGGAAGCTGAAGATATCTCATTTAGAGACGAACAAAATTCTCTCCAACCTTTACTCTTAGCATTTCTGATAAGTCTTTGCGATTCGCGAGTTTTTTCTTGCAATTTATTTAAATTAGTGGGTGTGGGGTTCTGTCTAAATTTTTTTAGTGCTAGTCTTCTCTCCGCAACTGTCTTAGATAGATCAGCAGTCCAATATGGTTTAGGAATAAAATTGGCCTTGGGATTTAAGCATACTTTAACGTAAGGGATACTAGCATCAGCAGCTTTGTACAATAAATTGATAAAATTATCGTAGGCTTCCTGAGGGTCATTCGACATAACAAAATTGGCACACTCGTCTTCTATTACTTGGCAATATTTTACCCAATCCGCTTTTTTAAAGTTACGTCTTCTATGGACTATAGGAGAATGGTTTATGGTTGTAGAAATCTTAATCATAAGGTGATCACTTCCGAGACATTCATTTGTGACATTCCAATTGAACTTCACAGCAATATCAGACGATACTAATGTTATGTCAGGAGCGGACTGTTGTAAAATACCGCCAACCAGCTTTAAACGCGTTGGCCTACCATCATTTAAACTCTAAGGTTTTTATTTATTATACTCTGGGTAATTTCTAAGAAATTAATAAATCCCAAAAATTTACGATCCCGACGGGATTCGAACCCGCACCTTCCCCTTCAGCGCAGGGGTGCTCTTTTCCAACTAAGCTACGTGATCTTATCTAGTCGGCCCGAAAATCTTTGGGAGTTCTTTCGGCACTTACGCCGTCAGCGCCACCTACAGAGGAAACAATGAAGTTATCCAATTCTGCTCAAAGACCAAATTTACATTTAGTTCTTTGACGAGAGGTTTTGCCGTTGCTTGATTCTAAGGTTTTTATTTATTATACTCTGGGTAATTTCTAAGAAATTAATAAATCCCAAAAATTTACGATCCCGACGGGATTCGAACCCGCACCTTCCCCTTCAGCGCAGGGGTGCTCTTTTTCCAACTAAGCTACGTGATCTTATCTAGTCGGCCCGAAAATCTTTGGGAGTTCTTTCGGCACTTACGCCGTCAGCGCCACCTACAGAGGAAACAATGAAGTTATCCAATTCTGCTCAAAGACCAAATTTACATTTAGTTCTTTGACGAGAGGTTTTGCCGTTGCTTGATTCTAAGGTTTTTATTTATTATACTCTGGGTAATTTCTAAGAAATTAAGTAAGTGCCGAAAGAACTCCCAAAGATTTTCGGGCCGACTAGATAAGATCACGTAGCTTAGTTGGAAAAAGAGCACCCCTGCGCTGAAGGGGAAGGTGCGGGTTCGAATCCCGTCGGGATCGTAAATTTTTGGGATTTATTAATTTCATCATTTAAACTGACAAAATTATGGTCTATAAGTGAGTCCAAGATTTGCGCACCCCTATAATCAGTTTTATTCGACCAGTTGGCGTGATGGCCGTTAAAATCTCCAAGTATGACAGTCTTCCTATCACAAAACGAAAAAATTGGGTCCCAATCACTACAGGAGGTGCGAGCACTGGGTGGACAGTATAAAGAAACTACCTTTTTAACTATTTCACAATTAGAGATTCCAACAGCCACTACCTCAATGGCCGCGTTAGCACTCCGCAATGGAAGCAACTGAGCTGAAAAAGATTTGTGAATTATTAAAGCTACTCCGCCATATGAGTCCGCTCTATCATATCTAAATACATTGTACTCTTTTATGTTAAGTGTTATATCGGGGTTTAGCCAAGTTTCAGATAAAGCAACAATATGAATTTTTTCTTGACATATAAGTTGTTCAAATTCCACTAATTTTGGTTTAATACTTTGGGCATTCCATTGCAAAATGTTAAGGTTGACTTTAACCATAATTAACTAAATTTTGTAAAAAAGGCAAGCTAGAGATATTTGAGTCATTTGCAAAAAAATTGTACTTTACTCCAAAAATGTTTTGTCCCGCCTGTAAATCAAGAAATTATTATGAACTGGTTGTCAATGTCACAGATTTGTTATGTTCTAAATATTATTTAGAGTATTTCTCGTTAATTTAAATCCTTTAAATCTTTCACGTTCAATTAAATCTATTTTTTAAAAATAAATAAAAATAATGAGTTTTCGGTTTCGTTTCCTTTTCCATACAATTCCGTTGTGTCCCACATGGGCTTTTGATAACAAAAACATCAACTAACGCTTATTACGTTGATATATTATTAGATTTATTAAAGGGGATATTAGTTAATAAACTGTTCTACAGAAAGAAAAGAAAATTGCTTTAAAACGTTTAGTTTAAGCACAGAAAATTTGATTTTAAACCTATGTCCCCTTTTTTTGTTTTTTGTGTAACGCCTTTTTGTAACGACGAAAATACGTACTTATAATTTATATTTAAACGTAGTCTTAATTTAATGAGCACTGGCAAAACTGTATTTTGCTGCCAAGCTATCGAGAAAACCATGCCGCCATACTTTTTTCATTCTCGTCAGTGATTTGAATGTGACAGTCGATTTTTGTCGTTCAAATTTTCCTATGTGTAACGTCGATTTTATTTGGTAAGTGTGTCTTGAAATAACTCAAAAACTTTGTGTGTTTATGTATTTCCATATACTTATGAGAATGCGAATGAAATTTAACCGTTACAGTGAGTTTCTTTTTTGTTGTTTATCAAAACTCGTGTTGTCGCCATGAAATTTGTGTAACATTTCGTGTTTTTGTGTAACATTTCGTAACGTTACACACAGAAATAAATGTAAAGCTGTGGACATATTGCTGAAACCGTCGTGATTTTAGCCAACTTCAGAATAAAAGAGGGGTTATGATTTGCCTATTTGTTAAAAGTATTACGCGATACCTTTGCTGATTATAAACCGATTGAGATTTAACATTCTTATTCGATTAACAGTTTTTTTTAAACAATTTTTTTTATAATTGTACAAATAATAATAAATTGACAAAAATAAAATATATGTATGTATTTATCAGAATCAAAGAATAAAAACAAATTACGACTAATATTTACACTTAGGTAAAAAGCCTAAAAATCAAATCCATCATACGGAAAAAATATCAATTTCATGAAGACCGACAACGCTACAGTGTTTGTTAAATTTACTTACAGTTATGATGAATACTATTGTACTTTTAATTTTAAATTATTTTCTTATGCTAGCTAGTGAAACATACAATTCGAATTTTTGGTCCTAGAGAATGCCGGGTTCCTTACGATATTTTCCGTCACTGTTGGAGCAGACATAAACTTATCCGCGATAAGAAAAGTTCATTGGTTCACGACCGGATTTGAACCCAAATCCACTTGACTTCAAATGCCTAATCATGCTTTTTTTGAATGTAAAGAAAGTAAATTACCTATGTAGTTTTATAACTTTTATATTACTTATCATTAATTATATTGTATTTATTTAGACACCAATGACAGCAGCAGAACGGCAGCGAAAAAACCGAGAAAAATTAAAAAAAGATTCCTGAGAAACTAAAAAAAATAACAAGAATATGCTACAAAAACTAAAGAAAACTATAAAAAAAAATATTCTATCGGAGTCAAAGTTAACCAACCAGAGAAATAAAAAAATGCCCAAAAACGCAAAGTTCGATACATTCTGTCTAAAAAACATTATTGTGAACTATTCTTTATAAATTATTTTGTGTAACGTTTTTTGTGTTACGTACAATTTTTTTGAAAATGACTCATTTTTCAATATCCAATTTATTGCCCACTCCAAACATAAGTGCACTACATTCTCGATTCTACTTTTCAAAGGTTCGTTGCTCTCATTAAATATTACATCTTTAAACTGACCTATTAAATTAAAGAAAGAAACATCAGATTGTACCTTACGTCCCTTTTTCTTGTTTCGGTTAGAATCTGGTTGCTCACATATACTACCTTCAGATTCTGAAGACATATCTACATCATGTAAATATTGTTCAACACTAGGTTCCTGCACTTTCTTTTTCCTAACTTTCTCCTTCGATACGTCTTGATTTTGATACGATTTCTTTTTCGGTACAGTAAGTATTTTCCTGTTAGCAGGGGTCGAAGCCGCAGCCTGAGCGTAGGAGTAAGTTCCTGTTGTAGAATTCTCCTCCACCGGCAAAATGGAGCTGAAGTACTTCGAAGTTCCAGGAGTAGGTAGTTGAGGCATCGTATTTAAAGTATCCTTATCAGGCATAGGTAACTGCGAAGTCTTGTAAGTAGGTGTTTCAGGCGGTACATACATTGTCATAGATTTTCTGTACGAAACATTAAATTCGGACATTATTTCTCGTAATTTCTTTTGTTTTTTATACTCTGGGCAGATTCGATCCAACGCTATATGATCTTTTGTACAGTTGACACATTTGAATATGTTAGTGTCGCACTTATCATGTTTGCCTCCACATTTTAGGCAATAAATGCGTTTTGAAGGGCACATTTTAAGGGTATGTCCAAAACGCCAGCATCTCGAGCACTGTGAAACTGGGAATAGGTATGGCTCCACTTTGACTTCCATGTCATATATGCATAGATATGCCGGTAACGTAGGTCCTTTGAACCCGATCCGTACAGACTCGCTTTCAGTCCATCCACGCTCTGCATCATCTTGCTTTCTACGTTTGAGTCTTTTTACATTGGCAACTTCAATTGGGCAGGTTATAGATTCAAGCAGGTCTTTTTCTGACAAATCTAATTCGATATTCTTGATCACGCCATAAGAAAGTCCCACTTCAAATGGGCGCTGAAATCTCCAGCCCAGTTCCAAAAGATGATTGCATTGTATCAACAAATCAGCATTTTCTTCTCCGCATACATCAACCGATATTTTGTAAGGATTAATATATTTAACTCGAACGATGTTCAGGTTCTGTGTTTTAAACAATTTTGCAAGGGCAAATTGTTTCGGGAATGTATCATTAGATGTTATAGATATTTCAATAATGCCTCTTATTTCTTTAGATTTTTCTTTTCTACTAACTACTGTTTCCCAATCTCCATCTTCTTCAGTTTCCTTAAACTTTTTCGGTTTGGCCTGCCGGCCCGAACCCGAAGGTGAAATATTATTTTTTCTTTTGATCAACATTTGGTTAGGTTCATCCTCTATCTGTATGTCCATAGTTTCCGATATTTCCAAAGATGATGTTTCAGACAATGGTTCTTCCGAAATATGCTCTCTTACTTCTTCTGTTGGGTCATTCAAACGTTGTTGTTCCTCCATACTTGCTTAATTGGTCAGCCGGCCCGGTCGGGCTCGGCCGAAAGCGTAGGTACAAACAATTCCTAAGTCTCGCGCGCAGTAGTGCACCGGTACACGTCCGAGCGCGACAAGCGCAACTACGTCGAAATCTAACCATTTGAATTCGAAAATGAAGATGGTACCTACCTACCCAATAGTATAGATTGTTTTACAAGGGACTAAACTATCCCCCCATTATAAAGAGGTAGTTATACTCAGGCAGCGAGGGAGGTTGACAAGACCGAGTTATTAAATTAACACTTTAGTCCCGCTACGTTACGGTATAATGAGTAATGACATACTTTTTGAGCATGAGAAGTGAAATTATACTAATTTATCCTTATCCATCCACCTATAAACACGATTTTTATATCACTTTTTATGCACCGCGTTACAATACAAGTGTAGGTGATTGACCATTTTACTTTATTTCATTACACGAATACCTACATTCACAGGTACGAGACAAGTTAACGAGTTCTTAATTACGATCTAAGCGATAATTACTCAAGCTATTAGCACCCAATAAGGAGTGTAAGTATTGAAACTGGCACATAATTAACAACCTGACTACTGATTTATTATGACGACATCATTATCGCTATGATTATCGAGAAATGGGTATTCTGTGGTAACGGTAACCAACAGGTTAAAGAGTTCATAAAAAAAGCGAGATGAGCTCAAATGCTAACATAGAATTATTGTATACCTAGTCCTTAAATTTGACTATTAGGTATTAATAAGCAGGTACAGGTAACTACTTTCCACCGATACATCCCGCCTGACATCGACGGCATCGTCAAATTACCCGGGGTCGAATTCTGCTAACAAATACAAAAAAAAAATGCTGGACAATTCACACAGCATTATCTAGCCCCCAAGCTAAGCAGAGCTTGTGTTATGGGTACTAGATAACTGATGTACATAATACAATACATTCCATAGATGAATATTTTTTTTATTATTAACATAGAAAACGATCAGAACACCCTGAACAAATGTCTGCAGATCGTACACACATTTGTCCCGAGGCGGGAATCGAACCCGTAACCTCCTGCGTCGCAGGCAGACCTTCACCCACCGCGCCACATCGGTCGTCCAATGGGAAGATTGATAGATTGGTTTCAACATTGAAACTCGTCCCTACAACCCTAGTTTCATAGCTTTATGTATGACAATGATAAAGGTAACGTCGCATGATCGTCCATAGAGGAAAGAAACTCTCGATAGCGAGTGTGGTGCTATTTGAATGGAGATTGATAGATTGGTTTCAACCTTGACTCGCGTCACTCCATCTGTAGTTTCTTTCATCAAAGGTAAAATACCAAAATGTGATTCTGAGACGATACCATTGCTATGGTGAAGCATTTAGTTTAGTGGAATTCGGCCCCGGTTAATCCCAGAGAGCTGGACAAACTGGGCTAACATAGAGTACCTAGTACCTATTCTAGAGGTGAGAGAAGGCATATAGTCAAAGAATAAAACCGGCCAAGTGCGAGTCGGACTCGCGCACGAAGGGTTCCGTGCCATTATCTATAAAAACGGCAAAAAAAACACGGAGTCTTAGTATTAGGGTCCCGTTTTACCCTTTGGGTACGGAACCCTAAAAATGAGCTCATTATTACTATACCTATCCAGTAGATGAAGCCCTTAGACCCCTCAGACCAATAAAACGCAGAATGAGACTGTCAAACATTTGTAGAGTTATCATATTTTCAGCCATGACAGATTATCAAATCAACTATATGTATAAACTAACTAACAACTATATAATATAAATATTTTCAAAAGAAGATGTATTGTAGGTGGTGGATTTTTGCTTAAAATTTAGTAATAACAAACTTCTATTTACTAGGGAATTATTTGGCAACATTTTTCTTCATAGTAATTAACTACCAATTATCAGGGTTTAGGAATTAGTATCTGCTATACCTAGTAATGACAAGGGTTTGATCTAATTTACACTCATTCAAAAGATTGCAGTTTTGTTACCATGCTTTATTCTGTTTAATGTTTATATTAATTGCATGAAAGTAACTCAAATTATGGTTTTCTTTTTCTTTTTTTGTTTCTTCTCTGGCTCCTTTTTCTTCAGGTCCTTTTTATTGACCTGAAAATGAATAAAGGCAATTTTTAGTAACCTGCCCTTGATACAATAAACATTTCTGAAAGAAAGAAAAGAAAAATTATGGTATTGAACAGTTACTTTCCGATACAATACAATACAATACACTTTATTGCACACCAAAAAAATACAAAAGAAAAGAATACAGGAAAAGATAGATAATAGAGTTACGATACCTAGTTAGTAAGGTTGCCAGGTGGCCAGGAATTCCGGAAAAGTCCCGGAATTTCATGTGTGGTTCTATGTCTAGTTATTACACTTTACTGTCCCAAAATTCATTAACAATAGCTTTTTTCCACTAAGTTACAACACGACTGGACGGTGCAGTAGTTTGAGTTGACAAATACATTATCTAAGAACTTTACAAAAAAGTTAAGTTTTCTTACTTTTCCATAACTGCTCAAGAAGTGCCCTACATCATTAATAGCAGACTTTTTTTTCTTCTGTCCAGTCTTGTGCATTATACTCTTAGAAACCATTTGTTGTTTCTCTGCCGCATCTTGCAGTTTTTCCTCTTTTCTCTTCTGCATCAGCTCTTTGTAATTCATGTAGGGTTTTCTGGGAGGTTTGGCACCTGGAACATAAGGCTTTCATTATAAGACTTGCGGAAGAGCCTATAGATAAATTATGTTGATAAGAAGATAACTAACAATGCTGCAAATAAAAAGTGGAGTAGACATTTTACCTGCAGCAACTACTTGAGTGAAAAACACAATTAATTTTTTGAATGTTTTTTCTGCAACCTGACTTAACCCACTGCTAGGTATTTTTAGGCCTCCAAACTCTTGTGCTACTCCACGCGGTACTGCGTCAATCTTAATCTCTCTGTGGTAAATAGTACGGGTAAAAGTCTAACCTAAACTAACTGCAAGCGCAATTTTGGCCTCCTGTTTCTTGTTCTTATCAAAGCCAGACATTCCAAACTTGACCACTTCATGACGGATCTTCTTTAGTTCCAATTCGTTCTTTGAAAACTTTGTTGATTGTACTCTGGATTCCGACGTGTCGACCTCTTCAGCCGCTGGCTTCTTTTTGGGCTTGTGTGCTTCAAACTTGACGAACTGGAAATTGCTTTCAGCGTTTTTGACTGCTAGTGCGGCTTTGGTCATTATAAGTGCCATTTTGGTAGTGATAACGGATAAATTCAATGGAAATCTATCTGAATTCTGAAATATAGACTAGAAAACATAAACAACTTTCTAACCTAAAAACTAGTAGCTATAAAACTAAGCTTACCAAAACAATAACATGAATTCTTCTGATTTTGACATTGACATAACATTCATTTTCTTTTTCCATCAGGTCGAATTGTCAAATATCTGTCATTTCGACGAAATGACAGATATTTGACACTCGCTTGCTTGTTCGTCATTGTAAACAAACAAACAATTCGTAAATAGTCGTTCGTATTTTATTATTTTTTATATCTCGTACCACTCCTTGCGAAATGATATGTTCTGAACTATAAATAGGTAGTGCGTTTTAGTTGGTTTCGAAATAGCTGCGGTCGCTTCTTTACTAAAAATAATATACTCGATTTATTATGATAAAATTAGATGGCAGGTAGCGATGCCAAATCTAACCGGTATTTCGGTCTTTCGCTACCTCATTACTTACATTGAAGTCGACATTCCTGTATCTTTAGGCCTCCGAGGTAGGCGTTTCATGTAGGACTAATTTTTAAGGATTTATATATTTTTATACATAACCTCAAACATGAAGAATAAGTACCGGAATACTGATTCGTCAATCAAATGTGGTGATTTAATTCTCACAGAACAGCCCTTCTCGTTTGTTTTAACAGCCAAGGAGAAAGGGAGTAGATGCGACAACTGTTTGCTAAAGTAAGTAATTACCTACTCTATTAGCTTTAGTAACTATTTGCTCATTTTTTTATTTACATTTATTTGAAAGACAGATTGTACATAGATGTATGAGTAAGTAACTAAGTAATATTTTATTGCATCAAATACATGTGAGTAAGGTACATAGGTGTTGTATGTTAATATAGGATACAATATATTTCTGCTGGCAGGTACGGCATGCAATTTTTTTGTACAATGTCAGATAAGAAGTTAAATCAATGAATGATATAAATTTGTAAAAAAATAATAGTGATACTTAAAATTATAAAAATTGGAATTAAAAAGAAATTGCACTTAATTTATAATGACAAAAATATTCTTAGTTTATTTGCTACCTACCTTTCTATTATATGTAGATAAAATGATGTATAATAACTTAATAACATTAAGTTCCAAATTGGCCATTAATTATCTCTAAAACTCTGAATGCGGTAATTCTCTAAGCGATATGATGTTGATTTGTTTCTTGTTGACATGACGTAGTTATTGTATTCTCTTTGATTGCAATGAGAAACACGTAATGTAAGCAAAGCTGTTATGGGTACTAGACCAGAACTGTAATACATAATACAATACAATGCATACATAGATATTTTTTATTATACACATACACCGAAAAACCTGGAAAATATCTGCTGATCGTACAAACATTTGTTCCAAGGCGAAAATCGAACCTGCAACCTCCTGCGTCACAGGCGGACCTTCACCCACTGCGCCACAGAGGTGGTCAATGATAATGTATTGTCTCATTTTTGTCTTAATTTGTTTCAGAGTGAAAGTTCTAAAATGCTCGGGGTGCCAATTTGTACATTACTGTGGACGGTCATGCCAGAAAGAGGGCTGGGCAGATCACAAAGTATGTATATTAATAATAATAATAATAATGCCGGACAATCCACACAGCACTATCACACAAGCTCTGCTTAACTTGGGCCTACCCCCAAGTTAAGCAGAGCTTGTGTTATGAGTACAAGATAACTGATATACATAATACAATACTTAGATATTTTTTATCATACATAGAAAACGACCAGAACACCCTGAACAAATGTCTGCAGATTGTACACACATTTGTCCCGAGGCGGGAATCGAACCCGCAACCTCGTGCGTCGCAGGCAGGCCTTCGCCCACCGCGCCACAGAGGTCGTCGTATCATACTATCAAAGGAGGATGGTTCCTAACATGTTTCCAAAAATGAAAATGATGGATTTCCACAAACTGACCGCAAAAAACAGTAACTATACTTAATTACAATATAAACAGTCTTTCCCTGATAAAATGTTATGCTTACTCTCTGTGCTTAGTATACAAGCCACATCTATAAGAAATTCCTAGCTTATAATACCTCTGGAACTGGTTATCAGGCCACATGAAAGTCTACATACAGCATCATGATGGGTAACATAAAACAGTAAAAACAACTTTTGTTTTAAAAGTTTGTTAAATAAAGCTTCGGCGAAACCTGCGCGAGGCAGCAGCAGGAGCGTCAGCCGCAAGATGCGCTGTAATGGCGCCTTGCACACATAAGCGACCGAGACGCGAAACATTTCATGGTAAAAGTTTCGCGTAGTTGACGCTCTAGTTTCGTGTCCCGCGTTATTGACGCGCAGTTTTGGCCGAAGTTTAAGGGAAGTGTTATGAAAGCTTGTTCGGTCATAGATCTATGCTTGTGGTTTTTATGCCATAGAAAAACGTTACTCAAACATAGATCGATGTCTGAGTAAGCTTTCATAATACGGGCCTAAGCAAGAGAAGGCTTATAGCCAAACAGTAAGTGTAGTTGATGATGATGATAAGTTCCAAACCTCTGAGCATGATTTATAAACCCCATGGTTGTAAACAGATTTACGACATTGTAGTAACGCCCATTCAGTTATGCGAAACAAACAACTTTCCGTTTTTATGGCACTCTGCCATTTCCTTTATTTTTGAAGACAGTACAGTTGTATTCACCAATCAATCAAAGAACTCAAAAACTAACAATCACTAGTGATGTCTCGTTCTGTCGTATTAGGTATATCAGTCAGCTAGTACCTACCCATAACACAAGCTCTGCTTAGCTTGGGATGAGGGCTGGACTCTACCGAAGCGGAGACGACAATTAAGCAACCAATAGTCCGTCCAATAACCGTCTTTTGTTATAATATAAAGCTTACCCGCACTTTGGATATCTCTAAGAAATGAAATAAGTTCCCAAAAATTGTCGATTTCGGCGGGACTCGAATCCGCACACCGTACTGAGGGTGAGGCGTGGGTTCGAGTCCCTCCGAAATCGAAAATTTATGGGAACTTATTTCATTTTCAATAGAACGTCTTTATTCACAAATCTCGCTTTCGCTCACCTTCAGTGGATACCACCGAGCGGATATAATGTATCATATTTGTATGCGAAGAAAACAAAGAAAGATCGGAGCGGAGATGTGAGATGTGTGTCTCGCAAGCGCTAAAATTCAAAATTCAAAGTGCTTTATTTCCTTTAGACCTTACAGGACTCTTGGACGCGTCACAAAACTCAGGTTACATAAGTAAAACTAGGAAATAAAGTGATCACTTTGATTTTTTGTCCACTTCAATCTTTTAAGGTAGGTAAAGTAAAGAAGCGAAAAAGAGACCAAGGATGTGTTTAACAATTTGTTTGAATTTATTTATTGACAATTTTTGCAACTCACTTGGAGTTTTGTTGTAGAAGCGTATACATTGCCCTTTAATCTTATGCAACCTAGTTGTGGGCACAGCGAGTTTATTCTTATTTCTAGTATTAAATAACGTCAACGCAGCGGAGACGAGAAGATTTGGCGTGCAGTGAGCGGCGGCTCCGCAAGTGCATCAATCTCAACAAACATCTGACGTTCGCCACACGCTCAGTTCATATATCCGCTCCAGTAGTCCTGCCAGTAAGCATCTCTGCACAGCTTCGGTGAAGACACCGTTGCTGAAAAACGTCTCCACTTCGGATATCTCCGCTTTGATGGAGTCTGGGCCGATTTCGTGTGGATTTTCCAGCATTAGTTTTACATATCAAAACAATTATGTGGATCACCATAAATTCGGCGACCGCGACCACACCGCGCATCATAATATTTAAGTGAAGGTTGCGGGTTCGATTACCCCTGCGTGTGTGGTGAGTACCCCTGCAAAGTGTACTAAAAGGGGTATTAAACTTATCGATTTTGAAACCATTTGTTTCAAAATCGATAAGTTTAGTACCTACCCGCTGGGCTTGGGTTGGGGCTAGATGGTGCAGTGTAAAATAGATAGATAGATAATACTTTCATATATTAATGCTCTCGACTGTACACTACACATACTAGATTTCTTTGACGCAACGATTTGCGTCTGTTATTGAAAGATGAATCTATTTTGGTTCAGGCCGTTTTTATCCCGTTGTGATTTCATGTTGAATGAATGTACTGAATGTTTTCTAATTTGACTCGTGTTTAGAACGTATTTCCGGCCGTAGTTTCGCCGAAGTAACATTATTTCATCTGTGGTTTCGCATGCAAACGATGGAAGCTTTAATTTCATTTAGGTACCCTTACGTTCCGACGTACGGGAGACGGGATCCGTCCCGTCTTGGTAAATCAAATGAAGACTTCGTTAATCAATCCATAGGCCTATACACCTATTAAACAAAAATTTTATACCTACGCCGAAGTAGTCTTTCATCTAAACTCCAAACCACAGTCTAAACCGTGTTTCATGGCCCCGGACGCACGTGCCCGTGTGCACCACCGCTGGGCGGCAGCCGGCCACCGCCCAGCGCAGGTCGCATTCACCGCCGAGGCTTGGCAGTGAATGCGTTATTAAAAGGAAAATAGACAAAATATTTTATCCAAAGAAAAGACAGGTAGCTATTAGTTACTCACGTCTTTTTCTGACTCATCTACTTTTCCCAAGTCCCCGTCTAAAATCCTGCTTACTCTAAACGCGAAAGTTTGTGAGTTGTGCCCTTGTAAAGATATTTGCCAAAGTAAACGCCAAAACTAGGTAGGTACTGAATGGATCTGGCTGAAATTTGGCACACATAAAGATTTGGACTTAGAATAAAAAATAATAATAATAAAATAATATAGGAATAAATAAAATATAGAATATAGCGTGCGAAGCCGCGGCCTAGCTAGTCTTTTATACATATATACAGTATCCTTTGTAATAAGTACAAATTTTATATTCCACCTTCTTCAGTGGGAATGCGCAAACTTCAAGCGGATATCGCCCAAGGTCCTCCCGGACGGCGCCCGGATGCTGTCCAAGATCATCAACCGGCTGGCCAGAGGCGACGGGCATCAGGTTCGCGCTTACTACTCCCCTAACTGCTTTCGTATGTGGAAGGATCTAATGTCACGTGAGTCATGCATGAATCATTACTTGTTATGGACCAATGGATGGAAAAAGGGTGATCCCTTTTTCCTCCATTTGTACCTGCTATTTGAAGAATCTGAAACAGAAGCCGGTAGGTAGGTTCAATTCGTAAGAATTCTAGAGTAGGGTAAAATATAAATAAAATAAATAAATAAAAAATATATCTAGGCATGCGAGTTAGGGATCGCAGTTCGGTGGTAGATCTATTCGGCAAGAGTCGCTGCTGCCCGCCCCCCGGTGTATGTCCCTTAGTCGCCTATTACAACACCCTCGGGAAGTGTTGGGGTAGTGCAAATTCTAAACCGGCAACACACAGCTATATATAAAAAATAATTTTTTTGCGTCTTTTAGCCTTTGCTGTTTGTTTGGCGACTTCGACCATTCAGACGACCCTTCCTTAGGTACTCGTGCCTCATTTCCTCCGTTACATTACTAATGTGCTGTTTGCTTTTCCGTCCAGATTACTCTGACCTGAAGTCGGATATGAAGAGAATGGATCATTTTGCATCTTTGTGTGGAGTGCTGAACGAATTCCTAAAAGATATTTCGCTGCCGAATACTGTTGAGCTTATGGGGTTGTATGGAAGGGTACGTATCATTCATTCACATATTCTCGGTTGCACGTAAGTTAAATCATACATAAAAGTTGAGATTAGTATGATTTATAATATTAGTGAGATGTATTTTTTTAGACTAGCGCAGGACCGAGGCGAATGGCATAAACATAGAGAGGCCTATGCCCAGCAATGGGTCGACAAGGGCTGATGATGATGAATATGTATTTGCAAGTATTCAATAGATTCCTGCAGAGCAATAGTTGGCAACCCATGGCAATATGGCACAACAATGTTCACCTTTTCGCGTGATAAACGAAATGCCAGAACATTCATTTATAACGCTGGTTTGGCATGCGAGTCAACGTGACACTAATTGGCAACTAATGCATGTTTTGGGGCTTTTGATACACTCCAGCGCATTCCAGGTGTTGGTATTTTATTGGCAAGCAGTGTATGCCAAATGCGGAGCGATAATCTGCTATTTCAGTTGGTTTAAACACGAAAAAGAATCACTTCCCTGACACGAAAGGTGTCAGGGAACTGTGTATGATTCTTTTTCGCTCTGTTTCCGAAATGGACTATGTAGGAATAGCGTCAAATCTACCTATACCTATGTGGGTTCTTGATTGGGACCTGAATAAATATTTGACTCTGATTATAAAATCACACAAACCCTTATGTTGTCAGAAGGATTGTTGCTGTGAACAGCTGTTACAGTACATAGGTACTGTACTTACAGCCGGTTTTTCATCCGCTTGTTATTTTTGACAGTAGTTTAAACACATCGTTGACGAGAGCCGGGTAGACAATTTGTTAGCAAATGACAAATTATTAACAAACACACGATGTTACATGCGGATGAAAAACTGGCTGTTGTTGTAATGATTAATGATCATAGAAGATTAGGGATTTTAAACAGGAAAATACATTATAAAAATTTACAGTCTTCTCTTTGTCAACCTAAAACCACTTGTAATCACTACCCAAAACGTCTCCGATTTCCAGATGGTGATCAATAGCTTCAACATCCTTGATACAGATATGAATTCAATAGGCACCGGGGTCTACTTAGCAGCGTCGACTATGGATCACAGTTGCGACCCTAATGCCGTCGCGACTTTCGACGGAAAGACGCTTAACATTAGGGCTGTGAAGGATCTGCCTAATATGGATTGGAATCAGGTAGGTACCTTATACTTGAATTTCATTCATAGGATGACCATATTCCCTTCACTGCTAAAGTTTATTAGAGCGCCATCTAGTCTGAATTTAAGCGAGGCTGTACTTTGGCATAGACAACTGGCTCACAAAAGCTAGAATGCTCTCACATCTCTTAAACAATCATCAGCTATTTCTGATTAGCCTAGCCGGATTCAAACCAACCTTTGTGTGGGATTGAAAAGAGTCCACAACGCACATCACTTTGCTCTGACCGAGGTCATAGCAAAGTGATGTGTACGTTTCATCAAAGAGATGGGTGTAAGTAACTTTTGCTGAAATAGTCAATTTTTCTCGAGTTACGTGAGTAAAGATAATTTTAGTAGCGCCATCTAGTTTCATTTCTGAAAGCTTGGTCTTTAAAAGTTAATTTAATGTGAACCTTGTATTTTCAGATCCGTATCTCCTACATAGATCTGATGAAGACTCCGTACGACAGGCAAATGGAACTACAATCCAGCTACTACTTCTTATGTCAATGCCACAGGTGCTTGGGTAAATGCTTTAGATGTGCCATAACATACCTTGCATGGAATGCCCCGTTTTGTATGGGAAAATCAGTATCTTATCATAGTACACTCACATCTGAAAAGAATAGGCAAAACACATTACTATTAATTTAGACACTTTTTACATACGTCAATATACTAATGCCGGCAGTATACAGTCGCCGAGGCACTTCCAGTCTGGTACACAAGTGTGTACTATATACTTAGTGCGCTCGTTTCGCCTTGGGGTCGCGCGTAGGCTCTCGAGTTGTCTCGGCAAGTGTATACTACCGCCATTATAAGTAGTATAGAGTAAATTGATAAATGAAATAATTATCGTTATTTCAAACAGCGTCATGTAGCCCCAAAGCTAGTACGTGAAAATTTATACAAACAAAAATACTTATACCTTTTCCACTTATTTATTTGTTATTTGGCACATGCCCGACTATAAGTTCCCTAAGGTGATGGTAACAGCTTTATCACGTTGAATATCTATACCCCAGTCAAATCCTCGAGGCTGACGGAGGAAGGAACTTGCCCGGTGTTCTTGGAGGGGGGAGTCTGTGTGATGCAGGGACCGGTTATAAATAAAATCTATTAACATAAAAAATCTAATCGGTAAGAGTCCCATTCCACTCAACTGATATCTTTGTCCAAGTTCTTTGCCCAATATTTGATCAAAATTCTTGGATGGATGCCCATTCCACTCATCCAATATCTTTGTCCAATGTACATTTGATCAAAGAACTTGGATGACTTCATCCAATTTAGGTACTAGCAACACCGATATTTGATCAAAGATTTGGATACTCGTGTCCGCTTACCTAAATCATCAGGACATGACTATTTGATTGTCAGTCGAACTACCAAACAGCAAATCGGTAGTTCTATGGAATAAATATAGTAGGTACACTAACACATTTCAGATTCTAATTGGTACTGATTTTCTCCTTATCTCTGCGCCCACGCCTCTGTTTCTAAAGCTACTCATTAACCTTCACTACACTAACGCTGATTGCATTAATCCACCTTTACCAAACTCGAAAACAATCCTTATTTCTTACCTCTTACAGATGAAACTCATTTGAAGTACGTGCACGCGGCAAAATGCTTGAACAACGAATGCGAAGCACCTGTAAAAATACAATGGAAAGAGAACTTACAACTATTGAAGAGACCAGAGGGAGATGGAAATATAGAGAAAGAAGGAAAAGATGAGATTAAAAAGGAAAACTTTGAAGGTGTGAGGTGTGAAGAGTGCGGGACGAAGTTCACGGAGAAACATATCGAGACGTTTGTGAAAGCCATGGAGTTTACTGAAGTGCATTTAGCTAATATGCAGGCTTATGCTTGTATCCTTTTGAAAATCTTACGTACATCAACATAGGCTGGTGTAAAGCGGACTATCATACTAATAGGCTAGTCTACTGTTGGAAATAGACCTTCCCATCATCATCATCAATTCCGGGTCGGACCAAGATTAGTAATTGGAATTTTTCTAGCAAGAAAAATTCAGTCTGGCTTGAATGTCAGGAAGTTGGCGGTGTTTCACCCCCGTGCCTCGGAAAGCACGTTAAGCTGTTGGTCCTGCCTGACCTCAGCCCGGTCGTGTCGGTCTGCCGTCCTATCGGATGATGAGAGTGCACCTGTGTTAGCGCACACAATTATGCACATGTGTCCTGCTCACCTAGTCTTCGTTGAGGCTGGCCGCTGTGGCCGAAAGGCATCATCATCAGCCCTTGCGGACTGCATGAACATAGTGCTTTTTCTCAGTTTTTGCCTGACGCTTCCGACTGGTATTGATATGGATCAGTTGAGCTACCTGCAGATTCTTTGGAACAGTCTGCAGTTAGCTCAACTGTAAATACTAGTTTTAATTTGTATCTAGGTATTAGTTGATTGTAATTATTTTTGATTAGGACTAGAGTTCGCGCTAAGCTTTATGAATTATGTGAACATAACCTCGAATGCGAAACTTACTACAACTACTTTTGGAACCTTAAAATGCGCTACTGCGCAGTCACCGCGCGTACTTCCGCTTTATAAAGATTTGCGCGTTCTATACCAACTGGACATATGACAAAAAGATATTAAATAACAAACTTAATTAAAATATTGGCGTGGCGTAGAACGGTGGGTTGGCTTGGCATGTTCAGCGCGGACGTAGGTAGGTTCTTACAATACCTACATGTGCTAATAAGGGTAGAACGAATTGTCCATAACAATCCGTTAACAACGTCGCTGCTCGATTTATATTTGAAATGAATAGGAAAATGTTATAAACATGTGTAGATAATGATTTCCTTGACTCCATACCAGATGTCGACGTATGCAAATACTGTTTGGAGAGACACGAAGGCGTACTACATCCTATGAACGTAGCCCACGCCCAGACGCTGGACCACGCATTCGACGCGCTTATACAAGTCCAGCTGTGGGATCAGGCGTGCGAGTATGCCGAGAAACTCATTCCATGTTTTAGGTGAGGTTTGTAGATAAGGGGTCGTTCATGTTATGGTTCATATGTGATGTATTTTATTATTAGCAACTTTTTAACCCCTCTCCATGATGATACGTGGTGAGGTTTTAGAATTAAGCCCCACCCAAAATCACGCGTATATTTTCTGTAGATGCAACAAAGTATTAACAAATCTTGGCTCTCTCGAAAATTTAGCATCGTTAAAATGTCTGTGTCCTGTTCACCATGGAATCCGAATAATCAGATCCAACAGGAATGGCGTAATGATCCTTTTACCCTAATATGGCGGCAGGCAGCATAAGAACACTTTCGACGATTTTTTGTTTAATGTTTCTATACTTGCTACAGGTTCTACTACGGCGAAAAAAATCCGCTACTCGGACTTCTACACTTGAAATACGGAAAGATACTTCTCTACAAAATGGATATTAGCAATGCGCTCATCCAGCTGCAGCGTTCTGAGAAGATTTTGAAAATCACACACGGAGATAGGCACCCTTTGTACAGAGAACAATTGTTGCCTCTCTTGCAGCAAGCCCTAGCTGAGTCTTGAATTAGAAGCTGTGCAATTTTAAAGCTACAAATAGTCCTAATGCTGGGTGAAAAACAGCCATACTAACGTGGCTCAATGTCCCGAAGTGGATACTGGCCTCTGATACCTGAGATCCAAGGTACCGCTGGAGGGACGAAGTTGAGGGAGGTCTACTTGAACTTGTACCATGTCGACTGGACAGAAACAGCAATGAAAGATGTCAGTCATGGGTCAAAATATAATTCAAATGTATGGCCATTTAAATAATATTTTGAGCTATAACTGTACATCTAATAAATCCAGTTAATATCAGCACAAACCTGCTGAGAAACAGCTTAAGTGCCGATTTTCGCTCTCCACCTGAATGGACTATAATGAGAAGAGCTGAGTCTAGAAGCAAAACAAGTTTCTGTCTTTTAACTGTAGCCTATGCCTTCAAATCTATCTATGATAAAAAAAATACTATTAGAGATTTTTCTATTGCTTAAAATGCCATTTATCATATCATAACTAAAATGAGTCAATTATTAAGTATGTCACAAGGCTGTGTGAGCAATAAATTGGGTTAAGTCTAAATAAACTTATAAGCAATACTGCTTTTTTGTTCATCTTTTTAATTTTGCCAGTAATTTTGTATTAAGTTAGTTTGATAGGGGCAGCCTGCAATAAATAAAAACAATGGTTGAGGTAATGGATATAGCTTATATCTGTAGGCAAGGCAGCTGACATGTGAATTCCATAAAAAAAGTTACGTCAGTCAGTTTTAAAATCAAATTTATTGCTAAGATAAACAAGACAAATTAAAGTTATTTAGTCTGTGAGTCTTCAATGTCCAGGGAGGATAGTACTGTCTGTATGTCCTTCACATGTTCCCCTTCACATTTCTTTTGTCAGTCCGTGTAGCTTAATCAATTCTCTCTCTCTTAAGTCTAGGAGGAGCCTCATCATCAGCCAATAGCACCTTCATACGGACCCCACAAATCTCTGCTCCATGTAACACTCTAATCGCTTCATCTGCCGATTTTCCTGACGCATAGCGCGCATACCCAACAGTCTTGTTAGGCAATGTGTAAACATTAATTAAATCCCCAAATCTACAGAATATGTCACGCAAAACTGTCAATGGCGGAGGGGAAGGTTTGCATACCAAAAAACATCTCTTAACAACTAAGCAGTCAATATCAGCCAATGGCTGAGGAGGTGGCAGCTTCACGCTGCAATAGTTCAAGTCATTGCTGTCAGGCAAAATATTATCATCCATTATGCCTGTAGTCTTCTGTACTAGTTTGGATGCCTCTGCAATGGCTTCAGTGAGCTTAACTAAATCAGGGGCATTAGATCGTGAGGAAGATTCAATAGCATGCCTCAGTTTACTCATCACTCGTGGAATCTGATTATTCCTTCTAGGGAACTGATTAAAATGGGGATAATCTGGACCATTAGCAGAAAACCCAGAGTCAGGTTTTACAAAGATCATCATGCCAGGTGGGTATTCAAACTGATTCAGTTTGTCAACAGCATATGCTGCTGATGTAGGGTTGTCATAAAATGCTATTCCTTTCCCAGCATTATGGGCATGTTCAATAAAATAGTTGCATCTTAGAAAACCAGGGATTAAATCAAACAATCTCTCAATCTGGTTAATATTGATCTGAGGGCAACACATGAAACTAACACCACAATACCCATCACCTGGTGCATAGCTCATCCTTGAAACCAGGTATTGCTGGGGGTCCAAAATAGGTGGGTTCCTACTTAATGTTTGTATACTTGATTCAAATACAGTTTCCGGACGATTTTGCATTTTAGGCTTAGCAAATATTGCACGATATTTTTTATCGCATTCTTCAAACGCTTTGGCAGCTTGCGAAAACTTCGCATACGAAATGTAAGCGAAGCCTTTTGATTCGCCTGTGTGATGATCCTTTTGAAGAATTATTGATGTTATGTGTCCAAATCTTTTGAACCCATCCTCAATATCGCTTTCGGTGACGTGTTTAGCCACGGTGATGAACAGTCGTCTGTATTTCTCGACATCACTATTTGCCATCTCCGAGCGATTGGCGGCAACCATCACTTTCAATGCGCGCTGGGAGCCAGGAATCGTTTTGAAGTTCATTGCCTCTAAAGCAAGGGCTGCTTCTGAAGTCTTGGAAAACTTGATGAAGGCTACACCCTTCATCCGTCCACTGTCGTCAAGGGGCAAACGAATCTCCTCAATCACACCAAATTGTGAAAATGAATTTTTGAAGTCATCCTCAGTTAGTCCTTTAGAACTAACTATGAACAAACGTGAGTACATAGGCGAATCAGATACAGATTCATCTCTACGATCAAAACTGCGTTTGTTACTCATTTTATTCTGAAACGTAATAGAAAGAAATGAAATCGGAATCGAAACAACAAGCAAAGCAACTAAAAACAAGACAAGACAGAGAGAGAGAGACCCAAAAAAGTCTAAGGTGGCAGCATTGTTGAAACAACATTATGACACATGACATTGATTTACCTAATTTTTCAGAAGTCCATAGTCAAGTTCTCTATGGCCTCTGTAACCGTTTTAGTTTTTAAATTATTTTTGTGATTGCAACATTTTGTTTGGATATCGACGGTTTAATGAAAAAAGAATATGTAACAATTATATAATTTTCAACAACATTTTAAAAGGTAGCGTCTTCGACGACGTCGCGTCGTCGTCGGGCGTCCCTGTCGTGTCGCTTATTTAATTTTTTTATTACTGAAGGTTAGTGCGGTTTTCACAACAATTTTTTTTTTATTGTTCGAGCCAGGGACGAGTAAAATTACACGGACAGAATCCTACCGAATCAAATGTGAAGCACAGCAATGGCGGGTAGACGACAGCACCGTGGTAGACAGGATCCTTTCCAACGCCAAGGCCAGTCAGAACGAGATACAGACGCAAAGAGAAGACATGCTGCAGCGCTTGAATTTGACCCTGAAAACAGTCTCTGATTGGGGCAAGGCCTATCGGGTCAACTTTAATGCCTCAAAAACGCAAGCCTGCCGAGAAGATCTGCAAAAAAGAGTCCGTTACAGGTTCCTGTTTTCTGAATGTGCCGGTACCTATAAAAGACCGTCTTGAGCTCCTCGGTGTCACGCTCCCAACAAATCTAAACTTTGGAGCCTTCATCAAGTCAAAGGCTACAACAGCAGCCATGAAGCTAGGAATCCTAAACAAGGATAAGCGATACTTCATACCGGGATAGCTTGCATCCCTCTATCAAGTTCAGATCCGGTGTGGTTTATTGCTGCCATGTTTGGGACGGCTCAGCCAAGTAGGTAGGTACCTATCGGATTGCAGCCTTAGACTCGATAGAACAAAGAGCCTTCAGACTCATCGACGAACAGTACCTTGCAGAGACTAAGGTCCAAAGTCTCGTATACCGCCGCAAGGTCGCTTGTCTGTCGATCTTTTATAGAATACATTTCGGAGAGTGCTCAACTAAGTAACATGACCTGATTCCACTATCCCCCTTCCACTCCAGCACAAGCAGACGCACAGCGTATTACCACCCCTACTTGATGGATATACCGTCCACTTGCAATATCCGGTTTTCCTTCACCTTCATCATTCGTACCGCTGGGACAGATGTAGCTCTTGACCTGGAATATAACATAGGACACGTAATCTACGCTATTTAATCTATAAAATTTTAGTTTTCATAGGAAATAAAACAAGTTATTGAAGAAAACGTTTAAAATTTAAATGTTGTTAGGTAGGTAATTTCATAGAAAAGTTTCGTCCGAAGCCGCGGGCAGAAACTAGTGTCCAAATCTTTGATCAATTAATGGGGTTGCTTGTAAATTAGATGAAGTCATCCAATTTCTTTGTTCAAATGTACCTAGGTACATTGATATCATGCATGATGATGATGATCCCATTTCTTTGATCAAATGTTTGGACAAAGATATTGGATAAGTGGAATGGGTGCCCTAGCTAGATGTTAAATTTATTTCTCAACATTTCCAATCGAGTCGACAAAATTAGTTGATAATTCTCTCAAAAACATTGTATTGCAAAGTTAGACCATTTTATACTTCAAAGCCGCACATCATTTACGTCACTAATGTCAATCGATCGATTGACAAGACAAAACTCTGACAAACAAGCAACCAAAGCAAAATTCAACAATATTTTTACGTTTGTTTTCTATTCTTTAGTTTCACGGAACAAAATCAAACGAAATTGTGTGCATATTAGTGTTTCAAGCCAAAACTCCTTGTAATTTGTTCGCTTTGCGTTCGTAAATCGTTCGCCCTTAGCTTGTTGTTGCATTGTATACCAGTACGATGTGGAGCCGTCAAGCATGTCCAATGAAGTCAAATAGCTCTCGGCAAGCGATGCGGACGCTTCTCTGCCTGATGTTTACTACACACTGTCGTAAACATTGACTGAAGAGTGAACATGTTCTGATCCTACCTTCGTGAAAAATAAAGTCTAGTCCACTTCTTCCATTACCCTCAATTGACAATTTGAAATTGGAACAGTTGCATTGTGCAAGTGAAAATGTTTATAAACGCTAAATACGAGAATAGGCTGTTCCAGCAGTGTAGTCCTGTAAGCCGGAAGCAGTCGGTGCTGGTGGCTGCAGATTATACCAATGGAGACAGGTTCACCCCGTGCCGAGCAGGGAATAACTGGAAAACAACATTTCAAGGTAAGAGCTGACTTAATGTTGCATGCTCGCTTCATGTGTTTCAAGGAATCAAATAGATTTTATTTCTTTCAATTATATATTAAAATCTTGACAAAAACATCAATACTTATCTACTTAATTTCATGTGAATTATTTTTATATTTTTCTAATGCAGGGGTAGTTCTACTTTTACACAAATTATTCATTTTCTACAGATGAAGTAAAAAGTTCTAATATTCAAAAAACAGCATATAGGGAGGTATTGAAAATTGGTTTTGTATAATATTTGAAGACAACATTATAATATAAGAACCATCAAATATTGACACAAAATTTGTAGGGAGATTATCGTAATAATAGCAAACAAATAAATTAACCTAGCAATTCTCCTATGATAACAATAAGTACTCTATGATGTTTTGCTAAAGATTACAAATGTCACAAACCGACATGGTCAGGGGCCCTTAAATTTTCTTACTATTTGTTACATAACCCATTTACTTCCGCAAACCTATTTCTAATCAGCATCTAACTTGGTAGAAGTGTTCATTAGTATTTGTTAACATTTTTATTATACTGCATGATTCGTGACACTCCCTTGCGGACGGATTATTGTATGCAATGAGCAAGAAATGAATAACTTTTATTTCTTTAGACTTACTAAATAAGCTGATAGACAGATAGAAAACTAAAATTTTACCAAATTTATCAAATATATAGTCAAATAATGAAATAAAGTGTTAATTGATTCATTTCACTTCAATATGTTATGGTACGCTAGTGGAAAAGTCGGCCATAGTCAAGTGAAATATAAAATCAAAGATAAGCTACGCAATAAATTTGGTACCCAAGTTTCGAAAAAAGTAGGGTAAACCACAAACAAAGTATTGTTTTCCTCCCAAAACTATTTATATTCAGTAGTAGGCACCTACCTTTACCACATTCTATATAAGAGCCGAAGACTTCTGCACTTCACTGTTCAATATACAGTTCAAATAACAATACATTTTTTTATAAGTAATAATTAGATACGAAAAAGCAATTTGGTAGCAATTCTTAAACCAAATAGACTGATTGCCTTTTTGCCGGCTTCTGCTAATAGACTATAATGACAAGCATTAGATTGAAATTTCATTTCACAACATAATAACAGGTTGTCTGTTGTGTTGAGGTTTCTTTTAGCTCTGTACAGTCAGCATCTAAAAGTACTAGACATTACAAATTTATTTATGAAAGGTTGACTATAATTTACACCAAAATGCTTACTATGTAGAATGCAAAACTTAAAAAATTAGAGTAACATATTATGTGCCTACCAACCATTATTAGTTTGCCAAGGAGGTCTGTGAAGGTGGCCCTAACCTTGAATTTTTCATTGTACAACCTTCAGCATGAATCTGTTGTAGTATTTAGACATTTTTTAGAGAGCTTTGCACTATGATGTCTTTGAAGCCTTTGACTTGGTAAGGGACTAAACAAATGCATGTTTGTTGAGGTGCGGTTGTCATAGTCATCTTAAGGTAAATGAATGAATAAATAGCTTTGAAATACATATGAGTATTTGTAGCAGTGAAACTTGGCTGAAAGTATTTAGTCATCTTGTATACCTAATACATACCCATAACACAAGCTCTGCTTATTTTGGGGCTAAATGATGCTGTGTAGATTGGCCAGCATTATTAGTATGATCTAGCTAGTTAATTATTTGGGAAAACACCTTTTTTTTAAACAAATTTACTTTATTTACACACAAACTGAGCTTGTTCCTTAACAACCTAATTTCTAAAATAAAAAAAGAAATTTTCACCACTGATTAAATTAGTTTCTATGAAATTATCTTTTGTTGGATGTTTTAAAGTCTTAGACAGTGCTGAATTACTGTGTTTTGTACGGTAATTGCAAAATTGAATCAAGCGGCTTGACAGTCATTTTTTTAAACAAATTAAAAAAGAAATGTACTACCTAAAACCTACTATTCTTAAGATTTTAAAATGAAACATTCTTCAGAAAGTTACATTAAAATTTAAACATATAACAAGTTACTCAAAACAATGTTTAAAGACACATGTACTTAATTGATGGATGACCCTTTGTCATAATTATACTGCGATTTTCATGCGAAATACTTTAAATTTACGTAAATGTTAATAAAGGTGTCAGTCGTAAATAAATCGTAATGTTCTTTCTCTTGTAATTCATTTGCCTATTGTGTCTGAGGTCTGTGCATCAAATTTTATTTGTCTGTGCTCAAATTTTACACAGTTCTATGTAGGTAAAAAGATTATGCCGACAGGTATAAAAAGAAAGAGTGTCTGTGGAGTGAAAATTTGACCAGTACCTAGGTACAGAGTTTCCACTTACTAAGCTTACTAATCTATTTATTACTATTACGAGTTTTGATTTAATTGCGGTATAATGAGCCTTTGTGCATTGATATGTACAAAGGTATTTAGTTACTTTCCATGAAGTTACGCAAGCGAAGCTTATTAAATTTCAAAGCGAATGCAGAGCTGTACTCCGATTTAGAATCCTAGATATTTTATGAAAATTGATAACAATATCAGAAAACAACTACTTAGGTGACAGCAAGGATATCACTAAAAACTAAAACACAAACTTGAACAACGCATAGTCTCACATGTGCAGCGAAAAATGTCTAAATTTGTATGCGAAGACGAACGAGAAATCTATTAAATTAAGAATGAAAACTTTCAAAACCAAAAATTCTTTCGAGCTTCTGTGCTTTGCTTCGATGACACCAATGCCGTTAAATATTTTCCACCAAGTATTCCTTGGATTTTGTAACCGAAAGTGGTTACAAAATACATGAATTATCTAGGTTTTTGAATCGGACTATAGATACAGCACATAGCGCTTGTACATTTCATAGTGTGCTGTAGAACCAATTTACAAACATTCTTATGGAATTAAACTATGCCATACTTTAAAATCTGTTCTATTGTATTCGAACTGAAATTTGATACCGTCAGTAAATATATCTTCGTCTAATCGACTTTTTCTTGCAAAATTTTAAAGTGAACCGTGGTAATTCATAGGGCATTTATTCATGTTCACGGTTCGTTTACCAAACACGCTATTCTATTTATGGTGTGTGGTGAAAGTACTCTGGATTATTCCTAGTTCGTATGTAATTAAGATTTAATTGCAATTTGGAATTTTGAAAATGTATGCGCTTGATGTTTGTTATGTCGGTTTATGAATGTTATGATATAATGAAGGCCATTCACATTAATACTGATGCAAGCGTAAGATAGGGCGATTATCTCATACATGCATCTGCATATTCTGCATTTTGTACCTGTTGCGTTGGTGTATTTATAGTAAATAAGAGAAACTAAGGTACGGTTTCTCAGCACAGAATTACTGTAGGTAGCGTAGGTAATTTGCTTTATTATCAAGTTAGGTAGGTTAGGTACCTAATGATGTCGCAAAATTCGGGAGGCTTGAAGGTTTTTGTATTTTATTATTGTGCATAAGCATTCGCATTCACGGATATTTCAAAGACGGATGATGGTAATGATAAAGGCGTCATGATACCTTTGACGCCTACTAGAAATTGGCCGCAATGCCTTTCTGTTGATTACAGTGTGCTATGCTAAAATTTTACTGTCTCAATATCTCATGGCAGCTCAGCTATACATATAATAAGAAAACAACCAGGTGAATTTATAATGACGTCAAGAACATAGAAACAGCCTTGTGCTTAGCCGACCGTGCCACACACGTGCCATCGCTTTGTAGGCAATCATTTGAATAAAGATAGAGCCATTAAATATCTATCTAGTCTAGATTTTTTGACCTTTGCTAAAATTTCGTTAATTTTTAATTTAATTTTACAACCTAGAAATGACTTATTTAATTATGTTATTGCCACTTCATGCCAAAGTTCGGACACTTCAAAATAATTTGTTTTTATGCCTGATTAATAACAAGCTCTGTTTTTATTTAGTTTTGTATGCAAATACCTACTTCTATACAATAATTTCAAAGGTCCCCACCTTTGAAATTATTTACCTACAACATACACATACACGACTCTACGCGAGCATTGATGTACCAAATCGAGAAGCGTGTACACATATTATGTGCATTCCAGTGTTAATTTTTACCTTCACTTGAAAAACCTATTAATTTTGACGTACTTATTGCAAGGAACGCAACCATCTTCTAAGTTACGTGGGTGTCCGTCCAATTAAAAGGATCACTGCTAGTGGGCAATATACGGGCGTAAAAGACAACTTCAGTTCATCCAGCCGTAAAGTTTATGGGATATTTCGCAGTCGCGTGTAAGGAATCTACACTACAGGGCTCTTATTCGATATTTCATCCATTAAATAATGTGTTACCTATAACGATTCGTTATACCTCGTAGCACCCGTATAGACTAACCTTTCACGGCCAAACGCTCGAACGGATTCTAAGAAATTTGACACGGAGAAAGATTTTATAATTTAGAAGACGTTATCTCAGAGAAAGGGTTGGATATTGCGCATGTACTGCCGGGGGTATCAGCTAGTGTACTATAAAATTTGAATATTCAAGTGTTTGTACGTTAAAGTTATAATGTGGTATCGTTGATAGCTTACGTTTTCTTGCTCGTTTCAAGTTTGTCTTATCGTTGTAACCGAGGTTGTAGCAAATAAGGCCGCTTAGCTAGCTACCTCGCTTGCACTCTGGGGCCTAGGGCCAACGCCCGGGGCCCTAGATAAAGATCCAATCATCGTGAATGTCCGCAATACCCCGTTCACGTTATCCTAGATCCGCGATTCTTCTCTATGATTTCTAAGCTTTGTTCCGTGAAAATTTTCCATACTCCCACTTTTACTATTATTTTATAAGTCGAGAATTACTTAATTAAAAAAAAAACAGAAAAATTTCCTCTCCAGACAAAATTTTCAACATTAATTGCTGGTAAATTTAGCATGCCAGTAGGTATGACAGCGGGACCCATAAATTTACTTATAAAAACTATAAAAAACTTAGAACCAGCATTATTATTCGAAGTCCTAAGGTTACAAAGGAAGCTACCTTTCCGGTGTTGTGATTTTGCCATGATTTTTTTTCACTTCGCAACTGTAGGTGGACTTAGTTCTAGCCTACTGGACCGTGTATCATAAATATAGAAGGGACGATGCCCTCAAATGTAAATAATTCTAGTTCCTGGTGGTTGCTCGACTGGAACGGATTACGTCTACGACTCGTTTAGCCTCCGCCGAGCGCCGCGAAGATGCTTTTATGTATTTTCATATTATTTTCATTTATGTTTGCTTGCATGCTTCTTACGTTTTCAGTGCAAAATATTTCAGTTTTGCATTAAAATTGTTAATTGCCAGATATTTACCACTTAGCTAGTTACCACTTAGTAGTTAGCTCTACAAAGCTCTAGATTTTAAACTTTGAGCTATGCCACTTTATTTTATATCTCTGTCTGTCTATGATATTCAATCAAATCAATAATGATCACTGATGATAGTCATAATGTTCCTTAGAACCGGAATAGTTGAACTATTTTATTCTTCTGATAACAGCAAGATAGTAAAGCAACTCTGCCTCGCATCAGAAATAGAAAAACCAGCTGTAGATTTAATATTCAACCATTATTGTTTTTTCCTATCAAAGGATATTGACCATTTTGATTGGTCCGTCAACATTTGCATACCTAATTGAGCCTTCTAAATGCACATTCGAATTATTAGCAAACGGACGTCGTAACAGTATCCTTCTATTAATTAGGGTTTGAATCAGGACCCTCGGGTCAATCACGTAAGGTCAGATATAGATTGCTCATAATGTTAATTATAGACATGTATTATTCACTGCATTGGCCGAGGATTCTTTGAATTTGTCTTTCTTTTGTTATTCTAATGGTCTGTCTTATTCACTTGTAAGTACTGTTCTCATTATCATTAGCAGCGCTATTGTGATATTACGTGAAAGGTTTCAACGTTTCTTGTAGGTAAATGTTCGTAATTAGCGTGTTCACTTAAAATTCTTTTGCTTGCGGTAATTTTGATGAAGTTTAAACTTAGTCATTGCACAAATGTCGAATGCCGGGTTTGTTTTATCAAAATCTACCGATCGGGTGCTTCTTATTGATCATTTAGTAGATTCAACACATTCAACATAACCAGTGACAAATCTCAGCAATTACCACCCAACTTGTCCCCCTTTATCATTGTTTTACTAATAGATGACTTCGAACACGATTTGTATTAGAAGTTTTTTCTATTTATTATTACGTGTCTTGTCTATTTTTGCCTGTTTGTTTTGTGGCATTTTCATATTCGTTCTTAGCATGGCTTATTTCCCAATATCATCTTCTGTTTTTCTAAAAGCTTACGTGCACACACGTTCTAATTGTTCTATCGAATTAATTTCTCATTTCCGTTTTCGTTTTTCTGACTCACCTAACAATCTATGTAAGTTATCACCAAATAAGCTTAGGAGAGACCACACAGGTCATTCTTTACAAGTCTCAGGTCATCTAAATTACTAATGTTTTTGTATCGTTAATAGTAGGTAAAACATTTATAAGATTACAGCCACTATCACTTCGGCAAATACTATACTAGCCATAGTATCGCAATGTCATTGTAGATGACCTCTTCAAGTATTTACAACACGAATCTTAATTTTAAATAGTTTTCTACCTACTTACGAATTATCTGTCTATTGAAATTGGGTCAAGTTCGTGAATCTCATAGGACTCCCGCCTGGTATCGTTTTCGGTGTGCTATTTGTTTTTGCTTATTAACATCATTTTCTAAAACGTCTTCGAATTTTATGGGTTCTGGGAAGTACCTGCAGCTCTTATTTAGGTACCATATCTAACTTTTTTTCACCAAGCAATGTTACATAATTGTGTTATTTCAAAAACATAGAAATATATAATTTTTCGTTGACTCGTGAAAACTAGACCTATCTAGAACATTAATTAAAGAATGATGTACCATATCTCTTAATTTCTTCAGTATTTGAAACCACGTGGCTATGCCAATATCGACGATATAACCATACTATTAATACGTGTCGGGATGAAATTGATGAAAGGGTCCTAGTTAAATATAACATGAGTAATTAAGAACATCTATTTTATAATAACAAGCTAATATAATGGAAAAAATTACATTTCTGAATTTGTGTATCATATTTTGCACCGATAAAAATGCAATTAAAGATGACACTGACAACCTGTGCACTTGGCTACTGATAGCGTGTTTTAGGTATAACTTTGACACTCTTGTCCTACTAAATCCAAAATAACTTGCGATAACTTATCAATGTATCATTGTTGACCGATTACTGCTTTTTAAAAGCGTACATAAGTCACATATTAAATTGCATTGCAATAGCTGCCATAAGGTAGATATTGCTTGTTCGAATCGTATTCTTAGAAGAGGCTAGGTGCTCAACAATGTTATGAACAAATGTTAATTCTTTTTTAAGAGTTGTTGGAACTATTTAAATCAAATATTGCACTTGTCATCGTCTTGTTCGTGCACCTGTATAAATGTTTACCTGGTTCTGATATTTTGGGTGGGCGAATGCATATTTGCAAATTTTGAACTGGCGAATTAGCACTTTCGGTCACATCAATGGCGATACATTTCCATGTTTATCTTAATTTTTAGCATGTTGCACGTGTAACCGAAAATTATAATGATTTATTCGTGTAACCTCTGACAGAACTCATGTGATTCTGGCTTAACCATATAGTGGTGAAAAGATTTATTACTTTTTCTATCCCAAAACATAACCAATTGAATTTATTGCTCAATTTGAATGTCAATTCTTTGCTGAAATTTTAGGATGATTAAATTAGCATTTTGGATGTCTTTGGATGTCTATTCTGGGCGTGAATATGTGTGAGGTGATGCCACTAGAATATTCAGGATTTTGCACACCTATTTCACATTTGAACAACGACCGACCTTCAACCCGTAAATCAGCTGCGACGATGATATCATGTCCTTGTATTATTATTGTTTGTTTTGGTTGAATAATTGTTTAGTATACTCGTACCTAGTTTTTTTTTCGTAAATACCTAGCATTCGTTTTTTCTACCTATGATAATAATATAAAGACTAGATCCGTTTTATGCAATATCTTCCTGCAGTTTGTTTTATACCACAGCTGAGCTGGTCGCAAATTCGTGATTCAGCCTGTGCCATACTGGGACTTTCAGAATTACAAGTATTAGTTCTCGGAAGTTCATTGTACCTATCTGAGTCAACCCTACCATGATTTTTCCTTTTAAGGCATAAAGGACCGTAATTTTCAAACAATGTTGCCAAAAGTACAATCTTTGAGTGTTCGCATCACATAAAAAATATTGCGACATTCGTTACAGTCCCTTATTTATTTATTTCCCTTGCGATTTTATTTCTTTTTGGAGACAATAAATGAATTGTCGTCGTCACATTTTGATACAGCATCAATCAGCTTGTAAATCTTTTTAAAAAACTTTACTCGCATAAAGATTTCAGATTAGAAGCTTATTTATTTTCTGCATCAAAATATACGTAAACTTCACTTTTATTGCTTAAATTAGTGGTGTGCTGCCATCATCAGCAATTAAGAATGAATTGTAGGTATCGAAATTATATTTTGACTAAAATCAAATCGATATGTCCACGACCTTAAGCAATTTGAATAGGTATCATTTTTTCTGCATTCGACTAGTCGAGACTTGTTAGTTGTTTGACTGGGTTTTAAGTCTGTCCACCCCGAGCATCAGCTGTCTCCAAAACCACTAATACGACGTGTATTCATTGTCTAACATTCATCATCGATGACACCAATCGTCGGATTTCGTAGTTAATTTATCGACTTGTCTCAGCCTATCCCTGTCTGAAAACGATGCAAGTTTTAGACGATGATTCAATAGTTTAAAATTGGCTATCTTGATAGAATCGTTGGCTGTACTGTCAATGAATTCTTTATTTAATTTAATGGTTAATTTTTAATAGCGTCTGAAGGAAATAGGATATTGCAAACGGCTATCAAGTTTTATATGTGCCTGTAAAAGCTTTACTGACACTAGTATTGCAGTAAGCTTGTATTGTGCAAGTTCTTTATTGCAAGTCAGATAACTGTACAAACGCTCTCCGTGCTCATGAGGCTTAGGTGAATGCAGTTTGAAAGTAGGTTGAACGCCCGGGCTTAGAAAAGCACCAGAGTTCTCACTACTATGTGCCTACCAAGCTAAACTATGTCTGTAGCCCGAATATTATAAATTCACCGTATTTTATTAAGCTAACAAGATACATGCTCCATGTTTTCACGGTTTGCTTAGCGGTTTACTAATGGAGGCTCTTATTGTAGCATCTTGGCGACAGTCTAAATTCCGCGCTCCTACACCTGAGCAATTAGGAAAATAAACATGGCCTATGTTACTCTGTTTGATCACTTATACCAATAATACTGGCCTCATTGAGGTGCCTGCGGGCAGTAGTCAACTACTATTGAAATAAAGAGGTGGGCAAAAACTGTGTTGAACAGAAGCTGACCAGTCTGATCAGATACATTTAAATTTAGTGTGATGAGCGGGTAACCGCTGTAGTTTTCATTGACAAGAATAACAAAGGATTCTCTTCTTAAATATTGTCAGTCAGCGGCTGGTTATTTTTTTTGTTGAGAAACGATTGAGGATTGTTTTTGATATATAGATGTTCTACTCTCGTTTGTAACTCGATCGTGATAGCAGTTGACGATGTATTCGTATGCTGTCACACGACATTACGAAAAATCTCGCATGATTAATGCCCCAGTGTCAACATGTATTGTGTTTCTCTCAATGTAATTGCTACAGTTTTTTATGCTTTGTCTCCATTCTAAACACCTGAGAGTCGCATAAATCAGTTGTCAAATGTTGAATTCAGGCCGATGGCGAATAACGTTGGGTTGGGTGATCAATAGATGTCCGTGGTATTCCGTCTGACATCATGCTCCTTGACGTGTTAAAGCATCATCACATATCTAATTTATACATACTGCGAGAGTTGTATTTGCCATCCGTGTAGTGTTGGCAATTTTTAATATTGATTTTTCAAGTTGATTATAATCGCTGTCGGAGCTCAGCAAAAACCGTCAACACATTCTATTAATGTTTGGTAAATAATTTAACAAAAACCTCTTGAATTGCAAAAAGCTGGATCCGCTCACGACCCTGGCTAGTGTTAAGTAATGAACCACGTTTTTGGTTCAATGCACTCACGAATCTTCATTTTACTGGATATCTAATGCCGTGACGGTGAATCCATTTGTATAAAAGCTTGGTTGCTTCCATCGTGTGCACGATTTGTGAGCTATAGTCCAGAATTAGCTTCCTAATTTGCTTTGTTGATTTCATATACATAGTGCAGATTTAATTTGATCTTGAATATCAAATGTTTTGTTTCTGTTTTTGTAATAATATATGCAAATACGGCATGGGCGTTTGTATATGAGTCATTAAGCCAGACAATTGCGTGTTGCTACGCGTGGTTCAACGCACTGCTTTTAGTACACCTCAAATTTTCCGCTTTCCACGGTGCGTCGTCGACGCGCTACTGTTCAATTATTCCATACACTTTATGACTACCTACTCAAAATTGAGCACCATTACCATCACGGTCATGTTAAATTTAGCTTTTCCGCTGTTTAAAACATCACGGTGCTCTATCTACTTGGAAATTAAAATAATTTCAAAGTAAGTAAAGGTTTCAAGAAAATGTTTGCCTCGCTAACTGCAAGCGATAAACTCTGGTAAATTTACACGCAGAACACAGTCCGTGCACATTGCATGGGCGACTAAGTAATTTACTTTGGTACCTATTGTAAAACACATAAATCTTAAGAACTCTTCAGAAAAGCCATATATTGCTAGGTAACCTTTCAGTTAATTAAAAAGTTGGAATATTAAAAGAGAGGACGACGTTCGTTTTATAGATGACTTTGTCTCAAGGTAATTTCAAGACAAAGCCTTACTGTTAGCCGAATGAGTCAGAAAGTCAAAGAATATTGTTCAAAAGCACCGTAAACATGCTTGCAATAACATAGATTAAACAATGGCCCGGTCACCCGATAAGGTAAAAAGGTACGATAACCGATGCATTACGAAAGCACTACTACCACAAAACAAGTCTACTGTTCAAGATAAATTCACTATAGTAAATTTCTTTGTTTGATGCACTCGGGCCCTATGAGATAATGCTTCTAAGGTTAAAGAACCCGTCCCTGAGTAGTTGCACACAGGCGCAAGATGCAATAGAGCTGCTTGAGATGCGCTCGCTGCCTGTAGTACCGTTATTGACCTGGCACTAGCACCTACCTATAGGTTTCATAGGGTATCGACTCCGGAACATTCTAGTCTAACCAATCCCTGCGGCCGTGCTATCATTGCAAATTGCATTTGCGAGGATCCACTTAGTTTAATGTTGCTTCGAGAGGATTTGCTAATGTATACTTTTGTATGGACTGGACAGTCGTTGTTTACGCTTCCCTCGGCTGAAAATAGAAAGTCGTTCATTTTCCTTTAGTTGTACATAATGTTGGTATGACACGTATAGCTTCTATGTTTGATTATGTGTTATTGTTGGTTATAACCAAGGTAGGCGCAGTATCGTGCTATCTAGGTCATGCTATCGAGTTTATAGCTGCACCTGCCACTTGCTGCGATTAGTTTAAGTTGATTACAGAACAGGCGTACAGGCCATGTTGTCTGGTTTGCATTTGATTTTAAGACTCCTGAAATAGAATCTATTTTGGGTTATTCAGAGGGCTAGCGAGTAATGCCGAACAGGATATCATGACTTTTCGCGTCAAGGTAGAGTAATAGGTGCATTTAAACAACACACTGCTATAAAATAGAAAAAAAAAGATGTTTTTATCAATTTGGGTAAACGTAGGTACAACGTACGTAGATAAACCACCGATATTTCCCGACTTACTTATCTTTGTTTTCCTCAGTGACTCAAAACAGGACATGTTCAAACAAATTGTTTTGCAAAGATGTTTTATTCACCTGTTTGCTAGAATTCGATAGACTACGTGACACACTTTCAATGAATTTCTACTGATAATTTGCTATCGCTGATTTAGACACTCTGTGTACCTGTCTCCATTTTTTTAACGGTGCTATTCACCTGTTAGCTGTTCCTTGAACACATTTTATCTTTTTTGCTTCAACTGTTCTCTTTTATTTGCCTTACCATTACCGTCTTATCATTCATGGTGTTCAAATAGAAGCACTGACTCAACTCGAAAATACAATGGTACTGTGGATCATCCTATTCAAAAAGCTGATTCAAAAGATCGACTAACAGAAATTCGGGCCAATTTGCTTCTATTATCTACGTCCAGAATTGGTTGTGGGTAGACCATGTAGGAGGAGGCCTCGCAAAAGACGGTTAGACTTAGACAATTAGTAATTTGACTTCACTAGAAAATGGACTCTACATCTTTGAGATTCAGCACAGTTTCGCATCAGCCAGGACGCTGTCGAATTTGGCGACAGCCTGAATTAATTATGCCGGTGTCACGTACCTGACCAAATACAGCGGTGAGTGGTGCCCACACGCCATTTACGGGGGCCCTAAGGAAGGAAGGAGTGTGGCTGAACCCGACGCGTTAGACAATTGTTTGATACACTATCGGAATCGTAATGCAATTTGTGTTACGGACTTCCGATGTCCGTTCTGAAAGCACAATGACCTGCATCAGTTAACGAAATACCCAATACAAAGTTGAACGTTTAAGTTAGAGACGCGAGCAGCGTAACTAATTAAAATTTCAATGGACAATTGACCACTTTTGGGTATCGTAAATTCGGCAACGCATACGTCTTTGCAATGACATGCCATGACTTTGTGTGCCTATTGAATAAGTGCATTGATCGGACAGGAAACCATAACGATTAACTTATTCAAACACTATTGTTTCTGCACATCTAAATTCTTTTTGGTAACTTGATGCAGGCTGGCTTATCATATTGATGATTTGTATCAGCAGTTTCAGAGGTAATAGGGGGCATCGATACCTAGCAACGAAGCTCCTATAGATCTGTTCAATAACTAATGCTGTTATTATCTTGCTGTTCAGATTTTATTTGCATCGATATGCGGTCAGATTGCATATAAATGTTTCTTAAACTCTGAATCATATTGAACTCTACTATGCAAATTCACGTTTTCTGAATCACGGATCTTTTAAAAGGTGTAGCTAAGCAGGGTGGTAAGAAGAATTCTAAGATATTTTTGGCCACATCTCCCAGGTTGGTGCAAAATTGTCGCTGTCTGGTTCACCAGCGTTTTTGTGTGACGAAATCTCATTAATCACATCAGGGTCATTATACGCCTAATATATCAGAAGCAGGGATTCTTTTATTAGAATCTTTACTATTATAAACCATATCTCTTCAGTCATTATCTAAGTCTTGTCAGTGGTTATTGAACTTGACTCATTCGATAATTGTTTTTCTTCAACAATAATTACTTTTCTGTTGTTATGTCATAAACAACGACAGTCATAACGCGATAATAGAGAAATTCCAGCTAAAATTGAACAATTCGACATAGATGGCAATCAAAGTAATAGTTGAAATAAAATTTACAAGTTTTGGTAATATTAGATTGTAAAAGGATGTATTAAAAAACATTTGTATACAATTAATATCAGCGAGTCGTAACAACATTAATCTTAAGCACGAAGCGCGCTTCGATATATTTTTTCTTGCTTGAGTCATGGCACGCGCCACGTTTAACCTGCCGCCATATGGTTTTGACGCGTGCTTTTTAAGAATTTGAGAGATACATACATTTACATTAATTTTTAAGTATGGTACGAGCTAGACCCGTTTTGCTAGAAATTAGTCCACTCCAGTACGAGACCGTGAAGTGTGGAAGGTGATGACCCGGGCTGAAAATAATAATACCTGTAGAATAATTAAATTGTCATGTCACTTGTCTAGCCTGCTAAAAGATGATCAGCTTAACCTGTTTGTGTAGTGATTATTTGCATATTAACCGAAAATGGTCTATATTTGCAAATAAAATTACAATTAAAGAATAGAAACAAATAAGAACTAGTATTTACAATAAATAATAATAAATAATGCTGGACTATTAACACTGTATCATCTACCCCCAAACTAAACAGAGCTTGGGTTATTGAAACAGTTAAGGTAACTGTTAGACGGTTGAAAACAATCTAGAGGGTCTCGATCAAAATAATCATGGAGTTTGTAAAACTGTAGAGAATTTATTTATAGATGATAGGATCCTTATTTATCAAAATACGTGTTATGTAGTCAACAACAACAATAATAATGACATCAACGTTTATTGTATTTTTCTTTGTCCTTAATTTAAATAAATGAATATTAACCTATTTACACTGCATGGGTTTTAAATACATTAAGTAGGTATCAAAATTAAATTTAGTTTTGGTTCATATCCTAATTTTCCTGAAAATTATCCAACCCTGCCAATTTCCTTTTGGAAGGTATTATATTTCCCTATTCAAGGGAAGGGACAATTCAAATAACCCCGGTTCTCATTATATCACATAACCAGCTGTAGGTAGGTATGGTCCTAAAAATAATTTTAATATGGCCTATAACGTGTCTGTTTGATGGTTAATTAATACTAATGGTCCAAGTGGCGTTAGAATATTTTGAGCTCATAATATCTGTACTTAAATATATAATGTATAAGTAAAAATTTGTAAGTTTGTTTGTTATTAATTATCTCTGTAATTATGAGTATCTTCGAATCTCAAAATTCTTTTACATATAAATAACCTGCATTGGCATGCGGGTTCGGTTGGGCATAGAAGTGCGATGGTAGAATTAGTCTACAACAGGTGCTGCTGCCTGCCCCCCAATGGAATCTTCTCTTATGACACCAGCGGGAAGAGTTGGGATGGTGCAAATTCTAAGACGGCATCACGCGGCCATTCCCATTGTCAATCATCATCATCATCAGCCTATGCTATTCCACCGAACTTTGTCTATACCTAAGCATTAAATCTAGTACGACCTGCAATGGTTTCTTTCCAGCTATGAATAATAACATATCTTAATGTAAATTCATTGTTTTGGAAAATATAAAAACCGACCGAATCCCTGAATTTTACACTGTTCTTAAAGTTTTGCGAGATTTGTCTCGCAAAACTTTCTAACACTTCTGGAATACAATTTTTATGGAACCAACTCGGGATCAAATTCGCCTCGATTCAATCTCAATACAACAAAATAAAAATCGGTCCATAATCGATGAACATACATAAAAAATCATACTACTGAACATCCTTTTTCGTATTAGGTTTAAAAAGAAGCTTGTATGTATTAAACTTCATAAACCTATTTTCTTTCACAGCCATAAACAGAGGCACCGAGAACCAACCAGCAAAGAAAGCCCGCGGGGACAGCGGAGATGGCAGCGCGAGCGGCGGCCGTGACCAGCATGCCTACTCTTGCCTTCTTCAGAACGAGCTCCTTGGAGCTCAGAACGAGGAGGTCAGGGGTCCTTCCGTCACGTGTGCTGATAACAAGATGGGAACCACGCCGACTGCGTCCGCTGCCAAGAACAGCTTGCCGGTCTATAGCTTTAAACGGAGAAAAGCTGCGGTAAGTCATTTAAAAAATCGCCGATTGGCGCTTACTTTATTCACAAAAAAATAAAGTTGTATCTCGCCATGGACCAAAAACCTATAGGTTACTTTCCGTTGACCTAGAACCATGAAATTCGGCAAGAAACGAGGTCTTATAAATATATAATTAATGGGTATAATGTTTAGTTACGGAACCCTCGTTGCGCGAGTCCGATGCGCGCGTGACGTTTTATTTGACATTAGGAGATTATTTCTCAATTACATTTGAGAATTTTCTTGACACTTACCTTACCACTATAGATATAACTTAGGTTTACGGAAAGATATATGGTAAACTAGCAGCGCCTTGCGGTTTCACCCGCGTAGTTCCCGTTCCCGTGGGAATTCCGGGATAAAAAATAGCCTATGTTCTATTCCAGACTATAATCTATCTCTGTGCCAAATTTCATCCAGATCCGTTCAGCCGTTCTGGCGTGATAAAGGAACAAACATCCATCCATCTAAACTTTCACGTTTATAATATTAGTGAGATAACATCGTTTTGTATGCCTTAGCAGTATCGTATCACCTATACTGAAATTACAAACAAAATATTTTATTCACATTTCAAACAAATCCAACCGCGGTATGATTCTTACCAAGAAGCGTAATTGTTACATTTGAGACAAGTGCATGTATGCAGCTTTTTGTTTCACTTGGAATACATTATTTTGTTGAAACTTTTTACTTTTGTAGTTTATTCATAACTAGTTTCGGCGCGCCGTTTTGCATGCTTTGTTTCTAGGGAAACGTATTTGTAGAGTGTATTTCTATCCCAACTGAAACTGATATTAAGGGATAATAAAACCGGCGAAGAACACATGCATACCATCCATCTAAACTTTCGCATATTTTGTAATATAAAAGATTGATAAATTTAACCGGGTACTGCGAGCGTTCGTGCAGTCAGTACGGAGAAAGAAATTCAAATGCTGTTTGCATTTGAACTTATTAGGAGGTGGAAGTACCCCCTAAAGCCTAAACCTAAACTGAAAAAAAAGACGCTTGCAACGAGCAACGATTTTTGGCCTTCATGCTCGCTGCGAATGTTATAGATAGATAGACAATACTTTATTGTACCACACAAATACAGTACAGAAATAAATGATACGAGAAGAAGTACAAAGGCAGCCTTATCACTATGAGCGATCTCTTCCTGGCGACCTTGGGATGGACTGGACATGAAAGAACAAAAAAGACGGTGGCACATGAAAAAAGAAATTATAAAATAATTATATAATACTTTACTAAATATCTATATCTACATAACCTACAAAGTTACAATAAACTAACACGAACGTAAACATAAGTTGCCTAACTTTGTAACGATAGGTAGGGTTATCGGTATGTAGTACAATACATCCTGTTACATCCGTCAATACCTTCCCAGCTTAAGGATCAACGCTACTCTGAATCCTAATTTGTGTATTAAAAAAAAGGTTATCTTCTCGTTGCGAACTTGAAAATTTTATCGGCAAATTACACTAAAACCCTAATATCAATTAATGATTTAACGTATCTCACAATAAAACCTCGATAAACTCCAAAACGTTGAATAAAAGGAAAATAAAAGTTCTTCTAATTATCATGAGGCATCGGCGACATTGAATTCGAAACAACAAAACTGCGTATTATCATGAATCTAATTGCATATAAAAGTTTTTTCGACGACAATAAAACTGATTTGACGAAGGATTAAAAGTGTAATTGGTAATTCGCGTGGTTTTTTTTCCCTGGTTTGATTTACGCCAGTCCGTCCGTATGCAGATATGACTGTACGAATGACCGGGAATCAAGCCAGGGACCTTTAGTGTCTCAAAGATATTTATGGTCGCGTCAACTTGACGTATTTGTTGAATATTTTTTTACTCTCTTGATGAGTTGCTTAGAAGCGATTGGTGTATTGTCACGACGTATTTTTATGCTTTTGGCGATAATATCCTCAACTTTAATACAGAGGGTTTGTTTGGGGAAACTCAGTAAAGTGCAGTGTTTGTCGTGTAATTTGACAATAAAGATCACTTATCACTAAAATATCCACATCGAACTTACTCGATGTGGATATTTTTGTGATAAGTGATCTTTCCCCTCCCCCTGTATTAAAATTGAGGAAAAGCTTACATATTAATAATTACCGACTTCAGGAGGTGGTTTCATGTTGGCTGTATTTTTTTTATGTATGTTCGTCGATTTCTCCATCAATTATGAAAAATCTATTGTATTTAAAATGATCCCGAATATGTCCCATAAAAAAAAATCTCGAGTAATTAGTATTTTTCCCGTTAAATAAAAAAATCATAATAATTTTGAAAAACCACGACTAGTTACAACAATTTTGGTGATATCTTCGCCAATTCTTAAGAAATTTTTACGATTCGTTCGTTTTGTTGTATAAAGGTTGATTTTGAGGTGGTCCTTTAAAAATTTTGATCCTCGATGATATGTGCATCGTAACACGTAGGTATCTTAAGCATCATCACAGGATAATTTTCACAATCATGGGTAACAAAATTGTTTCCATGGCAACGGATTTAAACTAGAAGTCTTTTCATCCGTCGTTTCATCCATGTGTCATCTATCCATCACTCATCATCATCTCATCTCACACTAAATTTGACTCTAATTTTAACTAGATGTCACCACTTGAAAAATTTGATCGCGCTATCGAAGTGTCCCTTCCAAACCCATTTTCAGTATTTATGAATTTTCAGTAGGTTTATTATAGTTTTTAAAACACGCCAAATTATGTCTATTGGTATGGATAAATCAGTAATATTTATTGTCAAATTACACAAATAACATTGCACTTTACTAATTTTCCTCAAACAACACTCAGTATCGATTGATGTAAAGCGATATGCTATTTTACACAACACATAATTTTTACATAATATTATTATGTCTATTGGTATGTACCAACACAGATTAAATTTCATTTGCAATTAATTAGTCTATAAATGATTTTAAGTTTTTTTTAAAGTTTGTTTTACATTTCAAAGCTATGTTGGTAAAAGTATTTAAATAAAAATTCTAGGTAATTTTTAAGACTTGATATTGGTACGCTATTAGTTATGCACTATGATCAGAGATGCCTAAGTCTATGACGTCGACATGATACCTAGCGTTTTAAATTAGTGATTATATTATCGATACACGTTTTTTATGACTCGCTTAATTGCAGGTCATTGGTATTTCAGTTTTGACTGGTTTCGGCTTGAAATGTGAGGGCGCGTTCACACAGCCTCCGTTTTACAGGATACTTTTTCTTTCCGTGATGGCGTATGTAGTTGTAAGAGCGAGGACACACCCGACAGTATTCCGGAGACTAGGTCTCCTGTAATTTTGTTTTATAAATGCATATACATACAGTCATATAAAAACATTAAAATTCAAAGTGTCTGTATATTCAGAAACCTAAAAAAAAAACAATATCTGCTTACTGATTTGCTAATAATTACAATTTATAAAACTGTTTATAGTATAAAATTTTGCTTGTCTCAATGCTTATTTTATAAGCCTAATAGTTGATTTTTGAAACAAAATTATAAGGTCGTTGATTTTCCTAACCCCGACTCTGCTTAATTTGAGATCTAATCAGCAAGGCAGGTACATTCGACACAACTACATTCAAATCAAATGCAAACCTCAACACTCCTCATGGATCCGGTAAACGAAATTTTCCCGAGCGAAAAAACGGATCTGCTGTCTGATAGTACCCTAAGTTGAATATTTGCCAAACGAGCTGCCTGTAAAATTGCACAAATTAAAAAGGAATTAGTTTTAATATTTGCACCTAATGGTGTTTTGATATGCTTGGGTGGATGCGTAGTATCAAATGGCACTTTAATTTTCCCGACCCGACCATTTAACCCTCATTCGAGTCGATCCCAAATTGAATTTGCCAATTTCTGGTCATAATGTCAAGTAAAGCGGTCTAATCTGGCACTGTTTTGACAGTTCTTTCGTAAAGTACCTACGTTTTTATTATTTTTAGATGGCAACATGTTTTTAGAGGGGTCATTTTTAAATTATTTGGAATCGATACTTCGGGTCGCATTTATTTTATGATAATGTTTGTAATAATATGTAAATCGTCGAATAAATTTGTGAAATATGGACTCGGGGGACTCGATAGCTGGGTGCATTATTTTTTCAATTTTGTAGGTATTTAAGAAACTGGATTAGTAAAAGTATTGAGTGTAAAATTATAAAACGTGTTTAACACTTTCAAAGTGATAAAAGTGGTGGTGTAAATGGGATTTTAAATCCCAATTTCAACACCTATTGTGTCCATCGGGATGTTGAATTTAACACTCGATGGCGAATTGGCGATAAAAGCGGTAAAATTTTCGTACACTCGTCAACACGTACGTGTCAAGACAATCCTTCCGATAAACCGACACAAATGCTGACATAAATCCACCGCCATTGTAACATGAGAGCTATTGTTGATTGAAAGTCGCGTGTTGAATGTCACACCATTTTTGTATCCCATCCATCATACAATATCGCAGAACCAATCGCTACCCAGTAGCCGGACGCAAAACAAAAACATAAATTTTCTAGTCCACCATCTTGATTTATATGCAAATTTATCTTAATTAATATGCGCAAATTTGACGAACTGACGATTTTATAGACATTGGACATCATTTAGTGCAACTAATCGACTTTTTTAGTGACGCAGTTTTATAGACGACGCGACGTCCAAATTAATTTTCATGTTGATGCATGACCGGTTAGCTTATCCTGGTGCTGATGTCAAAATACTAATAATCCGAGCAAAAACTCTAGAATTATCTCTAATTCTAGATTTTTTGCTCGGATTATTAGTATTTTACCAAGCATCTCTGCTTGGTAAAGTATGCGCATGTATTTCGGTGGCTGATTTCTTTTGTGTGTCAATTAGTACAATTATCGTGGTTGGCAACGTTTAGCGTATAAGCGAGGATATGCTAATTAAACGTTAATTTTGCGCACTCTAGCTGTATCTTTCTTTCAAATGCAAATACTAAATATGTGAAATTATTTCAACACTGACAGTCGACAGACCTGGAAAAAACTTCAGTAATAGGGTATTTTGATGTTAATTTTCTTTTTCGTCAAAGCTACAGGCGTCTTAACTAGCTTAGCTGGTGTATAAAATATTTTAAATATTTATTAGCATGCACAGTTTTTTCGCGCTGTCCATCACATTAGCAATACAATGCTGTTGTTTTTTCCTTGCAATTTTTGTCAAGTCATTTATATTTGTCTGTCTCCATGTCTATCACTCAAGAGTGACAATGACCGAAAATAAATTATTATTTAATTTTACGTTCTGTGTTAGATTTCTGTGTTGTTTTATCATTTTTGATTTCTGTGCATTTTTACACACTTAATTCTATTTTACGACTGCAATCAAGTTTCAATCGGTATATAATTTTGTATTTATAAAAATTAGTGTCAGACAGGTGTCACAATATTGGTTTTATTTTTACCAATTTTATTGTTGTTTATTGTCAGTATTGAATTGCATGGTTTTTTTAATTATTTGTACATCTTTACATGCGACACCTGTACATTTTTTCCTACATTAAATTTAAATGTTAAAGTCAAATTCTGGTAACTGATAATAAGTGGACAAAAGGGATTACTTTTAGTAAGTAATTGTGAAAACGTGAAAGTTTCTTGCCACTTTTCACTGGCGTAGATTTCTCGTTAATCTTGCTATAGAGGCTCTTTCAAATCACTGAAGTACCTTACCAATCAATAACATAGCTTTTTTATTTAAAATGTTTTTTATTAACCTAGCATCAATTTAATGCATTAGCAACCTGTCAGTTGATTTTGATGGAAGTTCCGTGCCAGCTTTTTCAGTAACAACGCTTTCAACAGGTTAATAAAAAGTGTGCTCAAAAACTAACCACTTGTAGAGGTTATAGGTCGTCGAATTTGTTTGCTATAGCAGCTGTGTTTAAATTCATGAAATTCTGAGGCACCACCCACTTTATTACTTCTGCATAATGTGTGGAATACAAATTTTGTACATTAAAATAAAAAATGCATTATGTGATTCCATTCTCGACGCGACTCCATATAAATCTGTTTCGGATACACATTGAATTGCTGAACATTTTATGCTGTATAGAAAATTAATAATAACATTTTGGTACTATTACGTCTCGGTGTCAAATTTTATTGCGTGCGCTATCCCATTTTAATTAATCCCAGGGTAAGAATTCGATATAGATAAAACTTTTTGGTCCTGAACGAATCAAAAGCGATTCGCATCATCAAGATCCAAAGAATGCTGCGAAATGTAGCTTAGGTAATTGGTACAATTTCGATGATGGTACTGAAGTCGACAGAAATAATTAATTTGAAATTCAAGTCATCATCATCATCATCATCATCAGCCTATATCAGTCCACTGCTGGACATAGGCCTCCCCCAATGAGCGCCATAGCGCCCTGTCTTCAGCAAAACAAAAGTGAAATTCAAGTCATTACAACAGAATTCAAAGTATCTGATCTTTATCAAGAGCGACTTCCAGAGCGCGATTAGTCACAAAATAATATTGCCAAACTTATCGACTGCATTTTGATCTCGATCACAATAAAAAACAAAAGAAAATAAACCAATAAACGGCGAAAATAGTACGAGTGATACTACCTCGAATACATCGGTATTGCAAACTGTTTTTAAAACCTTGAAAAATCACAAGCACTTGTTTTAAGATACCGAGCAGCCGCAACAAATCCTACGACACGGAACTAGCCTGAGAAATTTTGCATTTGAAGTAAACGTGTAAGTCTAGACACTTTGCAATTTACAAATTTTGCGCTTGCGCATTCAAATGATGCGTGCGATCTTCGGGTTCATTGGTCCACCTCACGACTGTTGCAGATTTTTTCCATCACCAGCATGAGCTCAGACGCCGTGATTGAAATTTTCAACGCACGAAATAAACATTTCTATTTCTATCCGGTCATATTTTTGCACCGATGCAAAAAGTAGTTGTGAGCCCAAATCGCTATTAAATGCTAATTCATTTTTTAGATGCCCATTGCCCACACACATAAAAAAGTAAAAATGTTTCTATTTCTGATTCTTATTCTATTCCGTTCACGCTAGAAGAGATCGATTTTACCTTTTACAATATCTAGATTGCTTTTAGTCACGAGATTTTACAATTTGATTAGAATTTTTGAGATCAAATGAAGTAATTATAGCACTACTGCCACCAATAAAATAGTCTTCTCTGGTCTCTGAGTCGTAAAAACGTATGTAATATCAATTAGCTAGAACCAAATTACTGTTGCAAGCCTGTAATTATTTTCGAAGCTTACGTACATAAGTGGATCGAGCTTCTAGCTTTTGCAAAGTAATAGTTTCGAATGACCAGTCATAAAAAGTTCCTCTACTTAATAATTCGAATCGAGGCGCATTTGCTCATCCGATAGCTATTATGTTTTTTGGCAGAGACAAAACTTGGGATTGAGTCGGTAGAGATAAGGCTCGGTCTAGACTAGTCGGTCATTGGCAGGGGATGATTCGTTACTTTAACCGATCGAACGATGCATTTTTTTTCTTTTTACTTCTAGCCTGAAATAGATTTCTTTGTAGTTGTTCTCGGACATACGTCTGTCGGCTGCCGTACAGCTTTGCAATCTAGATCATGTCTTAGATTGTCCCATTGCTGCAGAGTCACGTTTCCTGGTCATTGTGTGGGTGCTCATTTAATTTCAGAGACATCTCGATACAAATTTCTAGTTAATTACAAACGATAATGGTTTTTGCTACCGAGCTGTTCAACCTTGAACGGTTAATCGAACGGCAACACCTACATGCCTATTTAGATAATTTCTATGTCCGACTGATAGGAACGCATTGATTGACAAGTAAAGCATGTAAGCTAATCATTATGCAGATGTCGACTCGTTATCTGATGCCTGAAACTGGACGTAGTTTTCGTACATGACAACCATCATGACTGACACATCACAACGCGGCGCAAGATTGTATATCACAATAGAATTCCACATTTCCATTATTGGCGCGGTGCGCTAGGTATTGTGTATTATGCACGGTCTGTGCCTAGATTTGGCATTTGCTATGGTGCTCGTTTGTAGCTATTGTTAGTCTCTACGTGATACTACAACGTCATAGATCGACGATAGATTAAAATTGCAATCGGCATATAAAAATTTAATAACTGTCTGGCTGCATTGATATTTGATAGGTTTCTGCCAAAAAATGTATATTCAATTTGTATGTTTTTATTATTATCGTTAAGGACCACGTGTTCCGGAGTATGCAAAAATACGCCTTTGTTAGCATTGAACTGGTCACCAGAAGTGGTCATCCGTGTTCGTACGGTGGTATGTTTGCTGATACAACAAGGTCTACCTACTGCTGCTTCGATGGAATTTCGCAAGGCCTTATTTAATGTGTGTTTGCTTGTTTGCTAAGGCTTTTTGGCGACGAGGCCCGGTAGGGTTCACTGTTAAGTCAATTGATTCAACAATTGAGACTATTGTGTTCATATTTATTTTATCAACAAGCTACAGCACATGTTTGCTCAAGGATGAAAAAAATGCATTGTTTTTACATTTCCAACGAGATAATGAGCGTTTCCCAAGCGATTCATGAAGGTGCTGCAACACCGTCATGCTCCGATGAATTTTCCGCTGCGCTGCATTTTTAAGCTCAGATTGCGCAACTCCGGTAGACGACCTCTTTCATAGAAGAGCACGTGCAAGTGCAAAATTTTGATAGTTGTTTATATTCTTCACACACACACAATGCCTCATACATTCTCTATGTTCGCTGAAAAGTGACAATGTCGCTCTGGGAACGTCTGCAGTTGATTAATTTTATTGCAATCGAGGAGACGTGACCCGATTACGGATGCGCGGACAGGTCACTAGTTTGTCGCTCATTTATAGTACCAATCAATCTCCTATCTGCGATCTCGTCACTACCTGCTGGATTTCTAGCTTTTTATGCGTCTGATGTCTGGGGTTAACAAACTGACATTCAGATTGCTCATTCGTCTTACATCATTGCGGTTTTAGTGAGATTTAAATTTTTCTTCGTTCTTCCCCATTACCGCCGCCATGTTTAATCCGAGCAACTGAGTTCATGTTTTCAATTAGAGCTGCAGGATCTCTTTGTTGCTTCAATTTATGTAATGCGCTGGGGTCCTTTGTAGTCTAGAGCTAGATCGAAGTTTTATTGTGGACAATCAATTCTATTGTGCTGAGCTTTTTGTCTATTTCGATTTGAATAAGGCAATTGTGGGACGAGGAAGTTGCCAATTTGGCTTCATCTATCGGTACCACCGCGAATGCTGTTGGGTACACTTCATAGCAACTGTGTTTGTAGCTTTACTGGTTATAAGACATAATGCACGAGTATTATGAGTCACACTAGAGTCATTTCCATGATCTACAAGTTTTATGATCTTTTTCATTATAATATCTCTATTATAAAATGTTTTTGTATGCTGTAGATTATTCGTTCTGGCATGAAACGACCAAATTATTCTATGACGTGACTGGCAGATTTGCTAACAATTCTACACTAAATAGGTAAAAAATGTAATTTTGTGTAATCAAAATGGCATTAGTGTGAATTAACCGAAGCTGTTAGAGTGATCGTTTCTTACGCTAGCGGCATCTAATTTTTGATATCCGGCTTATTCGGTCATGCACTATCTGTAACCGTAATGTGATTATGTTCATTATGCGTAATATGCGTGTCAACCTGAAGAGTGATGAGTCAAATTAGTTACCCTTTTAAGTTTCTAGATTCGGCATAACGGCTTAGTCACACCTAGAGCCATAGACTTTGTTATCTATTTTCTCCTTAGAAATTAATTCTCTTCTGATGGTGTCTGCTTTTTTCGCCGACTCTGTCCACATCGCTCTGCCTCTACTCTGTTAGGGTTATTTATTACTTATTACTGATCACTCTATACATTTCTTTTATGGTGTATCATCGTCTGGGCCCAAGAATTTTCAGCGTAATTATTTTGTATGTGATAAGTTCTGGTACTGTTCTTTTTATTTGTCCTGTCTATTCATTCTGTGTCAAAAACGTCATGAAATTGGCAACAATGTAATCTGTTAAACGTGTTAGCCGACTGCGTTGGCGGGGTCGTTGAAATGCTATCTTCTAAATCATAAACACTGTATCTAGTCTAGACTTAGAACAACCGTAATACGTACGTAATATTTTTCTTACTGCTACTTCCTTGCGCCTTATCCTGCCAAATCTTTACACACCTGTTTGTTTATAAATTCGGGATCGAGAAAGCGGTAAGCAATTTTAGACTTACTCTATATAGAAATATGCATCTGTTTTCTACCATTAAAATGGACGCATGGCAGCGATCACTCGGGGGCGGGGCAGTTTTGAGTCAATAACTCCATAAGTGGCAGTTGTAAACTCGTAAATATACCATCGTGGACGCTGAATGCACTTTCAATCTTGTTAAGCTTTCATTCATAACTTATCACGTGCAAAAGACAAAGCTTTAACTCCGATGTTTGTATTGATTGAAATGGGACCGAACAACGGTGTTGTACCAGATATATTTGTCTTGTATTACATGTAAATCTTCACTTTATCAGTGATATTTATTGTGAGCGCGCTTGACTTAAAAATTCATGTTATCCGGAATTGTACTGGTTCTTACATTTTGGATTGACGTAGGCGTCACGGCCCAGTGTTCCATTTGCGCAAAATAAAACGACCGGTCGACACCATCCTGACTGCTCCTTTTATTGCAGTTTCCTTAAAACACAACTTTGCCATAACTACCAATATTTTTAACCCACGCATCCTAATTCTATGCATCATAAAAGTATTATGTTCCGATTTAGAACCGAGCGTGCATAAAGTAGGTACCTAATGTCTTCCCACGTTGTTGTCTCTCGTGAAACTAGCTACAAGAAGGTGTTATCCTTCTAGATTACTAAGTATAGTGATAAATTCGGGTTCATGGACGTCAAGTGGCCATGGATTCACAAAAATTCTGCACTTTTTGCAGTAAATTACTTAGAATTTCATGGCGACTTTTGCGGTGCCAAATTAACATTAAAAGTCCCGACTTTGTGTCATTTCTGACGGCAATAAAGAAGGTAAACGCATGGTCGTGTGTGTTTAAATAATTGTTAATCTCTTAAACGGCCTTTTGACGAAAAGCCCCGCTCTGTTAATAACTGTCTGCATAATTATACGGTTCCCTTTTCACTGCCGCATTTATTCTTAATTACATGGTATTCCAAAAACATTATTCAAAGAATCATTATTATTATACGGCTCTCGGCACTGTTGCTTGTCAATAAGACTAATCAAAAGTGTTGTATAGAATGTTTGATTAATTGAAAACCGTGAGTAAAAAAATTGCTGACAAATCGAGCTGCTATCAAATGTACGTTGCGTTTTTTAGCATCTTTCGCACAAAAGAATTCGGGTAGCCGAACTTTCAAGGACTAATTTTGTTACGCTTCAGGTGTTTTGCTATTCGTTTCCTGGTTAAAGACATTAGGTTCTCATGAACTAGCCATGGGTAACATTTTTTATTGTTCCTCCCATCCTTTTATTACCAAAGTTGATATGTACTCTTATGTTTTTACATTTTCAATGCTGCAAGTTTTTTTCGTGCTCTGCTTTATTTGAACATTCGCTTCTTGCAATCCTTTCCTTTCCAGGTTTACAAATATTTACTACATATTTGTTCTGCTTGTCTATTTTTCACTTGCGTGTCCAATCGTAAGATTCAATTTGTCGAAACTTTTTGTTCCCCCGTCTCTTCATCTTTTGCTAATGGCGTAGCGCGTAGGGCTTATTTAATGTTTTTTGTGTTGTATTTATTTTGATGCCCATTAGTTATTTTAACGCTATTATGCTTTTTATGTTTTTCCGGGAAAATATTAGTGCTTAACTTCACAAAGAAGTTTTTGAACTGTGCTTCGACGAAACTGATTTATTAGGCAATCTTACGTTGGTTGTATTTTATTATTAATATTACTCACATATACTTAAATATCCTTGCCTTGTGACGTCGTTTTTTCTGAAGTTTATTACATGAAACTCATGACATGAAACGGTAATTAGATTTTTTTATGATTCTTTTGTTTGCTAGCTTCGTCTAGCATCTAGCTGTCTGTACTATTCCATGTACATTTTAAGTCGTACGTGCGAAAACATTTAAACATATAATAAAATTTTAATAACAGTTTGTTCACCTTTTTGACGACAGTTATAATAACCTGACAGAGTTTAACTAAAATATAAAATTTAAAATTGTTTAACAACAGAGTTTTATTCTTAAACAATTTTGCCGCCTGGTTCATTTCCTTGCGCATACATTGTTTGTATTGGAATTTTGTAACTTTATTTTCTAAGCTTCTTAACAATATTTTTTAATCTTCATCACTTTATTGCTTGATTTAATCTCATATTGAACTATAATAACTAATAAGTTATGTTTCTTTCCTAGCAATTTCAATCCTAGTTTGATTTGTATAATTCATGTTAACATAAAAACACGAGACATTAAAGCAATCAAATGCACGTTAATGTTTTTTCTACTTAAAAGTTACTGTTTTTGTGCGTACTACAAGATCTGAAGCAATGTAATGGATCAGTCACATTAGAGCTTGAACTTTGACATTTACGTATTAATAAAGTGTTCTGCGTAATTTTCTTTACGTTTGAGATTTATTAATGTTATGAATAGTGCTTTGGTGTCGTGTGTGGGTTGGCTTCATAGCTCTCGTAGTTTGCTGCACCCACATAACAGGATATTGTGATTTGTGATCCTGCACAACAAGATAAATAGATTTAGTCTGTGATGATGATATGCCCTATTCTATTAGACTTTATATTCTTCATTGGTGTACGCCTCTTTAGTTTCTTGGCACGCATGAATGAAATGTATGTTGCAGAAGAATTTACTAGGTTATCATTTCAGAACCTCCAGGGTGCTTACTCTTGACCAGTTCCCTTATCAATTTCAACCTTAAATTCGATTGCATATAATTTGAAACTTGAATGTTATGCTAGTGAAAAAAAAACTTAGGGCAGGTTTTGTAAAATGAAATTTACTACTGGCTTTTGTTCAAAGTTGGAACTTTAGGTGATATTCGAAGATTTTCTATTCTTAAGAATCTAAATCTCTATTTTTGCTAATGATTACAATCCATAACCTATCTTTAACATGTTACTGATTTTCAATCCTTGTATTAACTATCATCTATATTGTTGCAGGAGAACATAGACCCATCACCATTCAGCCTGTCCCCCATATCAGCGAAATCAGAGAAGCTCCTCCGCTCCCCACGTAAAGCGACTCGCAAGATCTCGCGGATTCCATTCAAGGTTCTGGATGCGCCGGAGTTGCAGGACGACTTCTACTTAAACCTTGTGGACTGGTCCGCGCAGAATGTGCTCAGTGTTGGGCTCGGCAGCTGTGTCTATCTCTGGAGCGCTTGCACCAGCCAGGTTAGTGTTAGTGTCAATAACTACAGGACAATCCCCTAGGTCGTAGTGTCTGTATTCTCGTAAGGCTGGACTTAGTGGGTCATCTTCGAAGTTTGACTTAGATCACGTAATCTACCTGTTCCTTGTGGACTGGTCCGCGCAGAATGTGCTCAGTGTGAAACTCAGCAGCTGCGTCTATCCCTGGAGCGCTGACCAGCCAGGTTAGTGTATAAAACTGCAGAGATGTCCCTTAGGTTCTTCCTAAGCGTCTTGTGTTAGTTCCTTGGTGTCTGTATTTGCATAAAGCTAGACTAAGTCGGTCCACTTCATGGTTCTTGGTGGACCGGAGTTGCAGGACGACATCTACCTGAACCTTGTGGACTGATCCGCGCAGAAGGAGCTCAGCGTGGGACAGAACCATCTCTTAGCTCAGATACGGAACTTGAAAAGGATCTAGCCCATACACCTTCACAACATCTAACCTTGCAAGAATATTTATGTACACCATAAAATAAATATAGATAAATAACTGTGGTCAATTTACACATCATCCTTTAGCCACAAACTAGACGAGCTTGTGTTATGGGTTAACTTGCAAACGATATTTTTCTTCCCCACTAAAAACTAAGTTGTCAAGTCCTGTAGCTTATTTTTGATCTGCTGGTTGCTATATCATGTTTTCACCGTTCTCTTTCCTATAGGTAACCCGCCTCTGCGACTTATCCAATGAAGGCAACGCCGTCACATCTGTGGCGTGGAGCGAGCGAGGTAACCTGGTGGCTGTGGGCACCCAGAAAGGACACATCAGCGTTTGGGACGTCGCTTCCAATAAGGAGGTTAGTCTTCAATGCAGTAGCTTGCCTTTCATCATCATCATCCGCAGAATTTTACGTGAATTTTACGCACTGCGGGCCTCCCGAAGTTTGTGACATCCACTACCGTGGTGGATGGCAGAAACTTTTTTACAGGACCGTGACGGTCCTGTACTAACCGCCTCAATTGACGCCCCCCAACGCGTAACTTCCCTATACATAGTCCGTTTTCTAATGTGAAAAAAAAACTGAAATTTTCTATGCATCTCGTGGTGCAGTCTGTCAACTTTTAATTATTGGTGTCAGTTTAATTGTCCGGAGCTTTTTTCAGTGTCCTAGAATTTGATATAAATGATAAATTAGTGGAAGTAACGGTTGATAGAAAAAGGTTAGAGCTATTTGCTCCCAAGCAAACAAAATATGCTTGAAACTTTGATACTAAGAATTCCGTTCCTTTAAAAATTTACTGCCTTATACGCGGTCCTTTTTGTATCATACAGTTATGGTATATAAATGAAAATTTTATTTTGTGTTTTTAAATAAGTCTTTTTGTACAGGTGTTGAAGCTCCAAGGGCATATAGCCCGCGTGGGCGCCCTAGCTTGGAACGGAGATGTGCTGAGCTCAGGATCCCGCGATAGGCATATCCGACAGCGAGATATAAGAGTACCACGTAAGTAGACACACAGGGTATCAGGTTATTTTCAAGTACTCAATCTTACGTAGCCAGAAAGTTAAAGAGAGATCTTTAACCTGACCCATGGCATTGACCCATGATCTCTAGTCAGTATGGATTTTAACAGAACATGCGAAATTGACAGATTAAAAAAAAAAGATATTGTGCCATTGAATCACAAAATGTGAAACGATTTGATTTTTTTACGTGAGTAAAAAAATCACATCGTTTCACATTTTGAAGATATTTATAATAATAGGAAAATTCAAAAATAGCTACCCACCTACCCCATCTTACCCTGCGTATTTTATCAAGTTGAAATGTTTACTTGTTAATTCAGTAAAACAATGATAAATTCGGTAACATTATGGTAAATTTTACTGATGATGACAACATGACTAAACAAGCAGGCTTACAAGTCCAAACATGAACAAGAATTGCAAATCTAGATTTCCCCAAATGATTCATTCTGCAGTCATTGTTATGCGCTAAATATCAATAAAGATTAATCCATATAATAATTCTGTCGCATTACAAGCAAAAACATAATCTATGCAAAATCATAAATATTCACATAAATTATAGGACATGTCCATTTTGCAAGACTATATGCAATTTAATTATGACATTACATTGTCTATTCTTGTAATTTTGTTTATAATAAAATTAGTGTAATTGGTTGTGCAAATCGAGTTCGTATATTTTAGATTGATGCATAATCAATCAAAAACTTAAGCATTTCCTGGCAAACCTGCAAAATGCACATTACAAAAAATATATGAAGCTTTTTTCGGACGTAAAAGTATTTGTGACCATATATATTTTTGTCGCGTTCGAATCCAATTTTTATATGCAATTAATTTACATATAACCTGATATTTAGAATAGCTGAGCTCTTCAAAACATTTTAAAGATGTCACTGCAAAATAAGTTCAACGACACAAAAAGGCTATAACAATATTTATATAGCCTTGGATGTCACAAAATTAGTAATCTAAACATAAAGGTGTCATTTTGAATCAATAATAGAAAACATTAAAGTCAAACGTTGTAGATTTTTTCATTATTTATATTTTTGGTATGTATTTAAAATAACGATGCGTCTGGTGTCTGTCTGGGGCAACATGAGCAGTTTGAATAGTTATTAGTTTTTATTTCTTTAAGCCCACAACAGACGTACATATAAAGTTATGTATATTAATATAAATCATAGCAAGGTATATTACGGTATATTTTCTATAGTAATCGGCGAGTGACCAGACGCAGCTATCTCACTAATATTATAAACGTGAAAGTTTAGATGGATGGATGGATGGATAGATAGATGGATGGATGTTTGTTCCTTTATCACGCCAGAACGGCAAAACGGATCTGGATGAAATTTGGCACAGAGATAGATTATAGTCTGGAATAGGACATAGGCTACTTTTTATCCCGAAATTCCTACGGGAACGCGAACTACGCGGGTGAAACCGCGAGGCGCTGCTAGTAACGTATATTTTTATTACGTCACCAAAGTATGTCGATAGATATTTTTTGGTAAAGGACATAACACGCACTTTTGCATCGTTTATTATTATAAAATATTGCACTCAGTCATGTTTTTTGTTTCCTTTTTTTTAAAAACCATGTTTTAGTATGAAATTATTACAAAAAATGATGTCCTTTGAAAAAAATATAGGATAGAAATTAAAAAAAATCGTACAACAAAATTGATCTCCTCGCAGTTCCCTTTCAGCTTAGTACACGTTTCGGGGCACCCGGTATATATCTTTTTTTTTCTATAAATTCTAATAAATACACAAAAACGACTAGACGCGTTACAAATATTTGCAGATCATACAAAATTTCAATTTGTCCAACATTTATGGGGAATCGAACACGCTTCTGTGTCTGAGGCGGACCTTCGCCTACTTAAATACAGCCACTACGCCACCACATTCAATACGATAGATACGAACTGAAGATATTTGTTAAGGGTGTTCTCTGTGCAAAAAAAAAAACTATTTATATAATAATGTATTAAGTATACCAGTCATCGTCAGTCGTACTCATAACACAAGCTCTGCTTAGCTTCGGGATGATTGTTGGATGATTAAGGACTGTCCAGCATTATTTATATATTTAATAATTTCACAGACAATAAATATCTTCTAAGCCAAAGTCAATAAAATAAAAGCTTACCTGACTTAGCAACAGGAAATTTCGGTAGCAAACTTGCTTTTTTGCCTCACGTTATTATTTATTGCAATATTATTTTAATGAGCTGCAATATTTACGATTATGATGGTCCTAAAATCATAGTTATGCTTTTAATACTAGCTGATAAGTCAACTTTTTTCTAACTGGCAAAAAATAAAACAACAGATGCGTTATACAAATCACAATTGAGGAAAACAACATCTGCCTATCTCCATAATCAGCTCGTGAGTACCAGCAGTGGGGTGCTGGTTATATGCCTTATCTCTATTGCACTGCACCATTCTGTCAATAAAACAATAAAATATGTAGCGATAGTATTTTTCATAATTTTATTTATATAATTTTTAGCCTTCATTGTCCAATTGCAAGGCAAACGCTTTTCTATTTCCCATCACACTTCGCGATCTTGCGTTATTATGAAACAAAAACCTCTCACTCACTAGTTATGAAAGTAACGACCTGTAAATGAGGGATCTAGCCTTTAAGGGGCGAACGCGAACCTAATAAGTTTGGTTGTCATACTAGGCGTAGACCTTAGCACTCGCGGGATCCCCGTGGTAAAAAATTATATTAATAATTTGTTCATATTATTTCAGCTGTACAATCCAACCGGGTGCTTCAAGGTCACAGACAAGAGGTGTGCGGCCTGAAGTGGTCTCCAGACGGACAGTCCCTGGCATCTGGTGGTAATGATAACAAACTCTTCGTGTGGTCAATGGTAAGATTATATCGCATTTTATTCCCATATTCAAAAGTTTCCGTGTTTGGCTTAGACCAACAGGCAACAGGCTTAGTTATAATTATAACCGAACTTGCAAGAAATGAGCCACTCAGGTGACTCACGAGTCTAATCAATGCACTTTCTGTTTCGGCCGTATAACCGCAAGGTTGGCACGACCATTTGAAGGTGGATGGATTGATCAGAACAAATACGACACTGTTGATGTCTTCCCCAAACGGGATAGTTGCCAAAGTCACCATGCAATCAATGCACTTTCTGTTTCGGCCGTATATTTTATAACTCTTGTAACAATGTGTATGGAAGTAAAGCATCTAGTTTCAAACTAAAATGAAACTTAATCCCTGAAATACGTCCAATGTTATGAGACATAATCAATGTTGCGGTTTCTACTGACGAGAAATAGCGATAAGCTTGCGGTGACCCACATTTCAACTATATCCGGGCTCCCATGGGAATCTACTATCTATATTAATAGACTATTATAATTATATCTGTGCGGTTTTGTCTGCCGGTCTGCCTTAACATGTTTAGAGGTGATATGTAAACAATCGGAGTTAAAATTATCTAGAAAAGGTGAATCTTTTATACCTTGCATGGATTGAAGTTTGATAAGTAATTCACGCCAAAGTAAAACATATCAAGCCATCCGAACTATGAGTAAGTTGAGGAAATTTTTCAACCCGGAAATAGTACATGTGTTACTATCTCACTAATCTCACTATAATAATATAATATTTTAAACGTGAAAGTTTAGATGGATGGATGGATGGATAGATAGATGGATGGATGTTTGTTCCTTTATCACGCCAGAACGGCTGAACGGATCTGAATGAAATTTGGCACAGAGATAGATTATAGTCTGGAATAGGACATAGGCTACTTTTTATCCCGGAATTCCCACGGGAACGGGAACTACGCGGGTGAAACCGCGAGGCCCTGCTAGTTGGTAAATAAAATTAATACTACTGGTAATTTCTTTGTATTCGAATGCGTGGTGTGGTGGACAAACGCCTCCCCCTGGTCCTTTCATCCTTAACCAGGTGGACCCACGCTGTATCGATGGTGGTCTAAGCCTCGCGTCTGGTTTCTCGATAATGTAAAGTAGTTTATGGTATAAAATTTGACTGGTCTAAAAGTGCCTTATTTTGTAAAAAAAAAGAAATAAAGTTATTGAATTTTGAATGTCGAGACGTCTTCGTTACGTTAAATTTTTGTATGCAGCAGCCAATCGCTTGTATTAAACAAAACCATTCTCGTTCCAGCATTCAACCTCACCCGTACAAACCTACTCGTCCCACGTCGCAGCTGTCAAAGCCATAGCGTGGTCGCCTCACCAGCACGGCTTGCTAGCGTCCGGCGGAGGCACCGCGGATCGCTGCATTCGCTTCTGGAACACTCTCACGTCGCAGCCAATGCAGTGCGTTGATACAGGTCGGTACCAATATCATGAAGTATCATGATGGATGAAGACTGCACGAGCAGAGAGCCCATATAATGTATAGTTCTATAACCAACGCCTATTTTAAAATTGGTATACCTTACAGAAATGACTTACACACCGGGAACGACTATAAAAAGTCCCTTTTAAAGTATTAAGGCTGAAATGCCTGTAATTAAACAGAGCAATGCTACTTAAAATTATAACTTAGAAACGTACCGGTCGACCACAAAAATAAGTTACACTGATGTACCTGCGCAGAAGTTTTAATTTTGATAGGTGCGAAAAAATCATAGCCAGTCAATAACGATCTGCCTATGCGCGCGAAACATGTGTGGTTGCTATTGGGGGATGGCTACGCGCATGACGTCGAGCGAACTTGACATTCGCGAGTCGTATTTTGAGTGGGATACAATATGAAAATATGTTGGTCCTCTTTTGTCTTCCCGTATCTATCATATCATATGAGCGAGATAGCTTGAGCTCTGTTTTTGGGAACGAGATAGCATCAGCCTCGAGTTTTTGTTTACTTTAAAGCTTAACGCAACGTGCAGTGCAACTCTTCTGTGCAGACGAATTTTGCCGATGCGACTTATTTTTGTGGTCATACTGTACTTCTCTGTATGTACTTAAATGTGGGTGGTTCTTAACTATATTTTTGTTGCCTACGCGATCAAACTGCAGTCCAACACTTGGCCATCTCACATTCTGTCCCTTAGACGCTACTCACTAAAGTTACTCGCTAAAGTTATTGCTGGAGAAATTAATAAATATACATTTCTATCCACAGGTTCCCAAGTGTGCAACCTGGCATGGTCGAAGCACTCCAGCGAACTGGTCTCAACACACGGCTATTCGCAGAACCAGATATTGGTCTGGAAGTACCCATCTCTGACGCAGGTTAGTCACACGAATTTCCTTCCTTCCGTACTAACAATACATTTGTTTTTCCTTTACTTATTTCATCACACTGCTGGCTACTGAGCGCAATGGGGAAAATAAAAAAAAACTTAAAAACATTGTTCGAGCAAATGGTGCTCATGTTTTTATACACGAATATAGGGTTGTGTTAATTTCGCGAACGACAACGGTGTCAATTCTGGAGCGCTTTTACGGTTCTCGGTAAGTATCGATAAGCACCGATTTTGTCTTTGGTGTCGATAAAATTCGGTGACAGACAGATATATGCAAAATTTCATTGCAATTAAAGGTGCAGTTTCCAAATGAATCGGAAAGTACGTTTGTAGGGGAGCTTAAGAGGTTCGCACCCAGGTTAAAAAAGCGAAGATGTGGTCTAAAATGGAGCACGCTGTCCCAAAAGGAACCTATTCGTCGGGGTTTGAAGATTCCGAGATTATACTCTACCGGAAAAACAGATGCAGGAAGTTCGTTTTACTTGTACTAATAACGAAAGAAGAGCGGAAACCTTGTGGCACTGTGTCGACCAGGTATGGGTGGTATTTACCAGGGCGTTTGCTTGGCCAGTGGTGATAGGGGGAGGGAGGGATAAGGTCGTGTAAATCCTGAGCACAATCGCTAAAGTGGTACTTGTAGAACACCGACAATCTGGCAAAGCGCCGTCTGTGTTCAAGGCTGTGAAGGTTGTTCTTTATAAGCCAATTATCGCCTTTCAGCTTAGCGCTGCTGCTCAATAGAATCGAGGGCTTTTAGCTGGTATTTGGCAAAACCATCTCAGAGATGACAGCAGTACCATGCAAAATCGACCTGTGCTTTGAACAGATTTACTTTTTTAAAGCTCTTAACTCTCTTTAGGGCTATATCATCCCGTATGGATCGTCCACCATTATTTATTTATCAATCCGTACCCTGGTGCAATCTAAACTAAAATAAACTTAACTTTTATTCCAGGTGGCAAAACTAACCGGTCATTCCTACCGTGTGCTTTACCTAGCGCTCTCACCGGACGGAGAAGCCATAGTCACCGGCGCCGGTGATGAAACCCTACGGTTTTGGAACGTTTTCTCGAAGACACCTTCGCACAAAGAGAACAAGAGCGTTCTCAATCTCTACACGTCACTCAGATAGATATCTGACTGTGATAGTGACTTTTAACATCAGTGTTGACAGCATAAAAAAACTTGAGCGTTAAAAACTTTAGTGCTGCCAGCATGAAAATCTTTAGTTTCGCGTTGAGTGTTCGATGTTGTTGTGTTTGTGCAAGTGTGTTGCCAATGCGAGAAGCCTGATGTGAGAAAAGTTACTGTATGACATTGTTGAAAGAATCAGTGTTGCTAGCAATATAAAATTTGTAACGTAAATAGATAAATAATATATTTTTAGATTTATAATAAAATCAAAGCATCATGGTTTTGGTTTTGTTGATAAATCGATGTTACTATTTATAATCTGTATTATATTAATATTTAGTTATTTTTGTTTTTGTAAATATTAGTTTATTTATTTATAAAGTTGTTCGCAATACATATACATAATTACATTCAGCTTGGTGCGATATAAACTTTATTTTGCTACTATTTTCTAACTGACTATTGCATAAAAATGTAAATGTTACTTATAAAAGCGCAGCAAAATCAACAAGTTCAAAGTTTCGGTGATAGATTAAAAAATTATGAGAAAATTTATGTATCATTACAATTTTAATCTAAAACAACATAAATATCGCCAAAATTTACAAGCACCAAGTCTAGTTACTTATTTTAGATAAATATATACACTGATTTGTGTATTAAATTTACATAACCTTTGTACTTTAGATTCGAGTTGACTTAAATTTGTTACTTATCAACTTTTAATAGGGCTTATTGTAAAATTTTATTTAGATTTCGTTAAATTTGTTTACATTTTGCACACAATCGAATAAAAATCTATTGGTATCGTTCCTCTTTTATTTAAAAATGTTAACAAATTTATACAAATGTAAGAAAATTTTACTGTGGGCTCCTTTTGGTTTGTATTGTTATAACCAATGACCACCAAATTTATGCATTTGAAACTTAGCAATATATATTTTAATTATGTCGTAAGTGGTTGTAACATTGGTTAATTTTGAACTGTGTTCACAATTGTAATAAGCTCTGAATTCCTACCTAACTTATTACCAACTTATGTAACTAACTAGTCGTTGCTAAAGGCTATTGTTTAAATTACAGTTTGTATATTGCTATTGTAAACGTTTGACCACTAAACGGTTACATGATTAATTTGCAGTACTCATGTACGCCACTTTATTGTTATTGACTAACTTATAAATTTTTAATGTGTTTTTTTTTCTGTTTCAGCTAGATTTAGGCGTAGTTGTACGTTTGTGAGAGCGAGATAGATGCTCTATCTCACTCTCGCAAATGCTCTATGAATGTCCTAAATGATGGTGTTATTTTTAAGCTGTTAGCTGATAAGCCGACGGTCAGGAAAGTATATTAATTATGTCTTATTTATGTGTAGAGAAGATTCAAATTTGAACGAGCAATAACGGAAAATTAAGTTGTACTAGCTAGTAGCAGCATTTAAGTCTAAAAGGCATTTATAAACTAAATTAACTGTAAGTTTCTAAAAAAATTGTGTACTTTGTTTATGAATATCGTGCTAATGCCAATGCTAATTGTCTAAAATTTTAAGTATCATCAAAAAAGAGAGCAAAACTCTTTATGATCTCAAATTTGAAAAACTGCATTAAAATTAAAAATATTTATTTTTCGTAATAATTATGATTTTGCAAGACAATTGTCTTGTTAAATTCCGGTTTAGATTTTTATCGTAAACTATTTCTCTAATATTTCGTAAATAAAATAAATCCTAAGACTAGCACGAAGTTTTGAAATATTTCTGTACAAAATTAGAATAACTTAATATAATAATGGGGTGTATTTTTCTAAATTGTATGGAATTGTGCAATGTAGAATTAATTTTGCTATGTTTATGATAGGTTTTTTTCTGTTGTCAGAGATTGTGAACATTTTCTAAACTAAAGAAAATAGTAAGTAAAAAACACCTTTGAAATAACAATTCAAAAAAATCAAGCAGGGTGTCATTTAAATTCCAGATAAAACTAAGAAAAATACTTGTTAAATCTGACCCGTTTTCTAATGGCATCTAATTAGCGATCTCTAAATAAAAAAAAATCGTAATTATTTATATACAATTTTTTTTACTTTACTTTATGACTTAATTCTTTTCTTGGGAAATGTCCATTCATTTCTGCGACACCAAATATTCAAAATTAATTTATTACGGTGTGTTGAATTGTGATTACGTGATTATTGTAAAATAGTGATGTACTTAGTTGATAAATTTCGAGAAATTAAGAACAGATTTTGGTGTCCTATATTGGTTGTTGTAATTTAATTGTTTTTTCCAAGCTTATTCAACATGGTCCTTGGAAAGAAATAAAACATTTTCCCAGGTTGTACTGATTGTATCAAATACTATTTTCAGGTTAAAATTGTGAAATAGTTGATATGGTTTAAAATTGTCTAGGTACAGTTTATGAAAACTTTTGTTAATATTTTTATAAGCTTCTTAAACAACTTCTGATACACCTACTTCGGATATCCTCAGAAAATATAAACTGAATTACACATTACAATACAAATGTCTAATCTCAATATGAAATAGTGATGTGACTTTCTAACTTTCAATATTAAATTTACTACTTTTCCACTTCGTTTTCTTAGACAGTATCTACGCGATTAAAATAATTTGACCAAAAGTATGATTTTGATGTGTTTAAAATTTTGAAATATATTTTTGTAAAAAATTTTGTAACTTTGCGTAAAATTTACTAAAAAGTCTTTAGCTATCTTTTTCGGTGATTTACTCAATTTCTACTCTTTCTTAGTCTTTCGAATAAGTTTTTCTACCATTAGTTTGGGTCTTTAGTTTGTAACTTAAGTCTTTACGGAGAAAATGCTATTTATTACAGAGTTATATAATATATTTAACTTTTAGTATAGACTGATGTCATTTTGAGTGTTTCTTAGTAACCTATTATAATTTAAGTAGATGATTATAGAAATAAAGGTTTTGTGTGGCATAATCTATTCTTTGTAATTAACTCGCCCTTCTTCCTTTGAAAACATTTATTTGTTGAAAACTTTTTATATAAAGTGTTCATCGAAATCAATAAATTGCACTTCGGGAAACAAAATATCAAATTATCCTTTGACCATACAATTTATTAGGTAAGACGGTTCATTGGCAATCCAATGAGTGGTCATCGTGGTGGTTTTAATTACGACGATACTGCAAGGCGTTATCCAAATGGCTATTACGCCTATTGTGGTGGATGGAACGTAGCAGCGGTAACAGTTTGACTTGAAGGCCAATCCTCCTGGCATTTGCGCCAGCCAGCATCAAGGGTACCATGTGCTCTTGAGCATTTTTCAGGTAGTTGACTGCACCATGAGCACTTGATACCTGTATCGTAAAAAATAATGTATTTTTGAGTGATTAATTAAAAGTAAGTGTACGGTTTAGAACTAGGTTTGTTTGTTACCCGTATGGTTTTGTGTTGATTGGCTGAATTGTGAAGGTGACTGTCGAAGATGTCAATCATGTTGACTGGGAGCTTTACTGGCGGCGGTGCCACGTAAACCGATAAAAACAATGGTTTACGAAATAAGGTAGGTATACGCTTACAAAAAATCTGTCAATATCAAATTGACTCATTTAAAATGAACAAGAAGCATATTTTGTCTAAAGTTTTTGCTCTTCTCTTGCGTCTAGTCGCAGGTTAAGGGTGTGAGGCAATTTACAGGGCAAATTGACATACCGACAAGGGATTGAAGACAATTGGTAGTTTTTGGTTTGTAGGTACTGTGTGAGCAGCAAATAAAAGATTGTCTATGTGTACCTGTGCAACTTCAACCAAGTAGTCCTTGCTGAACAGTTCCACGCTGTCTGCTAAGGCTACTAGGAAGCTAGCTGCAGTCTGCAACGCAGCGTCCCCGCTTTGGTCCAGGGCTTGATCGATGATCTTGTCGCACTCTGCTGATATTGGGTCAGTGCATTCTGCCTGTTTGCTTTTGATAAGGTTGATGATCTGAAAGGAGGTTGACATGAATAACAGCCCTTGTTCTGTGAATGGAATAATTGGATATATTAATTTTCTAGGAAGGACCTACCTGATTCAAAAACCTAAATATTTTTTGTATACCTAGTTACAAAGGAGATACAAAACCAATAATAATGCAAATTATTTAACGACATTGGTATCATCGAAGCAAAGCACAGAAGCTTGAAACAATTTTTGGTTATAGTTAGTAATTAAATGATGAATTGAAATGAATGCTTTCAACATTCATTTCAATTCATCATTTAATTGATCTCTCGTTCGTTTTCGAATTCAAATATAAACATTTTTCGCTCCACATGTGAGATTGTGCGTTGTTGAAGTTTGTGTTTTAGTTTTTAGTAATAACCTTCCGGTTATCTTGTTGTTTTCTGTTATTGTTATCCCTTTTTTGTTAAGTTTTCATCCATAATGTCTTTGTTCACGTAAAATATCTTGGATTCTAAATCGGAGTACCTACCTATACCTACTTCGGAGCTATGAGGAGAAGGATCAGAAGGATGATGAATACATAGATAATTAATATATATTTGAACGTTGTTGGAGTTTCGACATTTTAAGGTTACCTACATAATACGATGTCAATTTTATTTTTCCGCAGTAGAAAAAAAAAATCTTCAAAAGTTTGTATTCGGAACGGAAGTTGATGACATGTTTTCTCAGGGATAAAAATAACTAGTGGCGCCATCTAGCCCCAGCAACGCAAAGCTGAATATAAGAGGAAGTTCTTACCCCAGCTAATTGACTCTTCACAGCGACTATCCTGGCCCTGATTGATGAAGCGGCAGCCAGCGGGTTCTTCTCGACCTTAGCAATAGCGTCTTCGACGACAGTTTTGTACCTCGTCGCGTATCTGGAATTTTACAATATGAAATCTAGGTTTTATTGGTGGTTTGTCTTTGTTATAATTATGTCAGATAAAAATATTATACTTAATCCTTATTTGTCGTAAGAAAAACATGTATTTTTAGTTTACCTATGTAGAATAAGGATTGTGTATTTTGTTAAATAAATAAATAATAATAATAATAATCATTTATTTCAGACTATAGAACAGTTAATAGATAGTAAATAATGAGTACTTTTTTATAATATCCCAAAAAATTTCGATTTCGGCAGGATTCGAACCCGCGCCTCTTCTTCAGTACCTACAAGGTGCGCTCTAACCAACTAAGCAACGAGATCGACACGTGCCTGGTCGAAAATATCTGGTGCGAGTAACGCACTATAAAGCAAAAAGCTAAAAATAATGAGTACCTTAAACCTGAGTACCTTACTACCTTAAATTATGTCAGCTATGCGAAAATCAGTATTTAGGCTTATCAATAAAACTATTGGCTCTAGTGTAGGATGATATTTTCTATACAGATGTATAGAAAATATCATCCTACACTACTTAGGTAGATACCTAAGTATTTCATTGCCATTCAAAGTGGTATTGCCGCCAGCATTCTCGGCGCTGGCCTTCTGGTGACGGCTTAGAGTTTTAGAAAATAGATTTAAGGCTGTGGTATGGGTCAAACTAGCGCCGCCACCTATTTTATCTTATTATTACGTTGAACAAACGAAATTTCAAAAATCCATCGCACAGCTTGTGATACCTATTATAAGCTTATTTTAAATGCCTCTGTAATAGTTTTACTCTATTTAGTTTAGCCAGAAAATCGAAAATAGATATTGGTGGCCACCAAGGACAACTTCGATATTCTGCCTAAACCTAATAGAATAAAACTATTACAGAAGCATTAAAAAAAAGCTTATAATAGGTATCGCAAATTGTACGATGGATTATTGAAATTTTCTTTTTTCAACGTGACTATAAGAATAAATAGGTGGCGGCGCTAGTTTGACCCATATACCACAGCCTGTAAATATTAGTTGTAGTTCCAGTGTAGTACTAGTTTGAAGCTGCCCAGCGAGCTATGGAGAGTTATGCTCGGTTTCTCTGAAGGATAGAATTCGTAACGAAAACATCCGACAGAAAAACAAGGTTATCGACAAAGCTCAAAGGATTAGCAAGCTAAAGTGGCAGAGGGCTGGCCATATCTCGAAAAGAACAGACAACTGCTGGGGTAAACGTGTTCTTGAGTGGAGACCGCGACTCGGAAAACGTAGTGGACGCCCTCCGACCAGGTGGGATGACGATTTGCGAAAGACTGCTGGCAAATGCTGGATGCGGCAAGCTGAAGACAGGGCGCTATGGCGATCATTAGGGGAGGCCTATGTCCAGTAGTAGACCGATATAGGCTGATGATGATGATAAAAATGATGAGACGGTTACTTACGAGTCTCCTCCGATGTGGATCGCATCGTCGATGAGATCGTTCACTGCGGTCAGCACCGTGATGTACTGAATCTGAGCGTCTGTCAATTTGCCCTCCTCGTTCAAGGAGCTGCAATGAATGTTAGATTTATGCGTTATAGCTTTGTTAGAATCTATTGTTTTGTTTCGAATGTCTCCTATTATACGCGTTAAGGAAAATTATTTAAAAAAAAAACAAAAGAGTTGTTAAGAAATTAATAAAACCCAAAAATTTACGATCTCGACGGGATTCGAACCCGCACCTTCCCCTTCAGCGCAGGGTTGCTCTTTTTCCAACTAAGCTACGTGATCTTATCTAGTCGACCCGTAAATCTTTGGGAGTTCTTTTGGCACTTACGCCGTCAGCGCCACCTACAGAGGAAACAATGAAGTTATCCAATTCTGCTCAAAGACCAAATTTACATTTAGTTCTTTGACGAGAGGTTTTGCCGTTGCTTGATTCTAAGGTTTTTATTTTTTATTATAGTACTCTGGGTAATTTCTAAGAAATTAATAAAACCCAAAAATTTACGATCTCGACGGGATTCGAACCCGCACCTTCCCCTTCAGCGCAGGGTTGCTCTTTTTCCAACTAAGCTACGTGATCTTATCTAGTCGACCCGTAAATCTTTGGGAGTTCTTTTGGCACTTACGCCGTCAGCGCCACCTACAGAGGAAACAATGAAGTTATCCAAATATAATTTTAATATAATTTTTGGGTTTTATTAATTTCTTAGAAATTACCCAGAGTACTATAATAAAAAATAAAAACCTTAGAATCAAGCAACGGCAACACCTCTCGTCAAAGAACTAAATGTAAATTTGGTCTTTGAGCAGAATTGGATAACTTCATTGTTTCCTCTGTAGGTGGCGCTGACGGCGTAAGTGCCAAAAGAACTCCCAAAGATTTACGGGTCGACTAGATAAGATCACGTAGCTTAGTTGGAAAAAGAGCAACCCTGCGCTGAAGGGGAAGGTGCGGGTTCGAATCCCGTCGAGATCGTAAATTTTTGGGTTTTATTAATTTCTTAGAAATTACCCAGAGTACTATAATAAAAAATAAAAACCTTAGAATCAAGCAACGGCAAAACCTCTCGTCAAAGAACTAAATGTAAATTTGGTCTTTGAGCAGAATTGGATAACTTCATTGTTTCCTCTGTAGGTGGCGCTGACGGCGTAAGTGCCAAAAGAACTCCCAAAGATTTACGGGTCGACTAGATAAGATCACGTAGCTTAGTTGGAAAAAGAGCAACCCTGCGCTGAAGGGGAAGGTGCGGGTTCGAATCCCGTCGAGATCGTAAATTTTTGGGTTTTATTAATTTCTTAGAAATTACCCAGAGTACTATAATAAAAAATAAAAACCTTAGAATCAAGCAACGGCAAAACCTCTCGTCAAAGAACTAAATGTAAATTTGGTCTTTGAGCAGAATTGGATAACTTCATTGTTTCCTCTGTAGGTGGCGCTGACGGCGTAAGTGCCAAAAGAACTCCCAAAGATTTACGGGTCGACTAGATAAGATCACGTAGCTTAGTTGGAAAAAGAGCAACCCTGCGCTGAAGGGGAAGGTGCGGGTTCGAATCCCGTCGAGATCGTAAATTTTTGGGTTTTATTAATTTCTTAGAAATTACCCAGAGTACTATAATAAAAAATAAAAACCTTAGAATCAAGCAACGGCAAAACCTCTCGTCAAAGAACTAAATGTAAATTTGGTCTTTGAGCAGAATTGGATAACTTCATTGTTTCCTCTGTAGGTGGCGCTGACGGCGTAAGTGCCAAAAGAACTCCCAAAGATTTACGGGTCGACTAGATAAGATCACGTAGCTTAGTTGGAAAAAGAGCAACCCTGCGCTGAAGGGGAAGGTGCGGGTTCGAATCCCGTCGAGATCGTAAATTTTTGGGTTTTATTAATTTCTTAGAAATTACCCAGAGTACTATAATAAAAAATAAAAACCTTAGAAAAGAGTTGTTATTCAAATTTCATTTAGATTAAGGGTCTATAAATCAACTCCGTCGGATGTCCATATCTTCCAAACTACTGAATATTTAACTTTAATATATATATATATATATGTGGTAAAGTTCAGAACGTACTCTATCCACATGTTACAAAAACACGATTCCGTGAAATTTTTGCGATTGACAAAATAACACAATTTTACCTCTACATTTTTACTAAAATTTTAATTTCTCAATAAATACAGAAGTTTAGATCTTGAGAATATGCATGGTAATTGAACTAAGTATAAAGAACATTTTATATCTTGCGTTTTTTTTTCTTCAAATAATGTCCTAATTAAAAGATAATACCTACCTAAGCAAAACCATGATTGTTGGGCTTGCGGTGCTCTGCCGTGTCCCGCTCCTATGAACGCGAAATCCTATTCCTATCCTTTTCACAAAATGGCGTCGTAGTACGCCCCCTTAAGTGAATTTTACAAAAGTTTCAATTCCCCGTAAATTTAACTTTCTACCAACCATCTAAACAACAATTTACTCTTAAAAAGGCTGCAAAAGTTATCGTCACGCATAACTAACCCAGAAAAATGAGCATTCTTACCGTAAACGCTACCATTTGCGTTCTGCCGCTTGTAACAATCAATCAAAGAAAACGTCAAAACTTACACTTGCTTAGTCAAAGCCCCGGCAGTTTCATCCAAATGCTTTAGAACAGTCGTGTACTTAGGAGCCCGACCCGCATCAGCCGTCCGGACGTAATGGAAGGGAGTGCCGAAAGGAGAGAATCCGGGTTGTCCAAAACTGTTCATCTGTGGTTGGGATGGGGTGAAGAGCTGACTGTAGTGAGAATGGCCATTATGGTTCTGGATAGGGAACGCGAGAGAAGCCGCGGCGTCTTCCTGCCACTGGCTCAGGGCCTGTGAGTCTTGCCACTGCACGGGGAGGCCGGTTTGCACTGGCCCCTGTTCTTGGACTTGGTTCCCCCAGGGGCTTTGTGGCTCCAGATGCCACGCTGGACTACCCCAGCTGCGTGAGCTTTGATGGTGCGCGAACGCAAACATGAATAGGTTTATGAAGGTGATTAAGGAAATCATCTGAAAATAAATAAAAATTAAAAGAAATGTGTTGATACCTAAACTTTAAAGACGGTTCGAGACGTTTAGTCTCGCGCCGCTCAAAAATTTTCTGGTGTTTGGAAATTCCGAGTTCTACAAGCAATTAAGCTGGCAACAAGGTAGTTTTACGATCATTGTAAGTCATTTGCAAAGAACCCATGCTGAAACAAACTTAATCAACTGTCGTTATGGAGTCTATTGACAAGTATGTAATTAATTACTAAGGCCCTATACTACCCTAAATCAACTCCGCCGGACCTCCATATCTTTTAAACTACTACATATTAAACTTTTAAATTTATATATGGTAAACTTCAGCACTTACTCTATCGATCATAGGTATGTTTCGAAAACACGATTCCGTAAAATTTTCTCGATAGAGAAAAACCCAAAGTTGACTTGATTTTTCAATAAATACAGAAGTTAAGATCTTGAGAATAAGCATGGTAATTGAACTAAGTATAAAAAACATTTTATATGTTACGTTTTTTTTTCAAATAATGTCCTAATTAATAGATATTAGGCAAAAACCTGATTTTAGGGCTTGCGTTGCTATGCCCTGTCCCGCTCCTATGAACGCGAAATCCTATGTCTACCCTTGTCACAAAATTGCGTCGTATGGTATACCCCCTTAATATAGTTGTACATAAATTTCACTTTGATATTAGTCGATACATTCAAAAACTATTATTGATGCAAAACGTTCTTAGACTTAGCTAAATTACCTACTTGTAAAACCTAGGAAATACAAAAACCTCCTTTTTAATGGTTTTAAATTACCAACGCGTGTGACGTACCTCCCTTAGCAATCAAAACAAAACGATAGAAAGAAAGGCCTCCAGGAAGAAGAGACTGTGGAACATGTTGTGGTTCACTGCGCGGCCACAGAGGAAGCCAGGCGGAAAACAGGACTGAAAAGCCTAATAGGGGCAGCAAACCTGTCCACATCCACAGAAAAGCTGAAACGAAGCTGTCAATCGCCAAAAGTCCTGCTCCGGTACTTCAAGGAGCTGGGCTGGTTAGGGCCTAGTTAGGCAGGGGGACAATGCACAATACACTCCCATGCGAGATGTCAGTGCAGATCCCAGTTCACCCACTTTGAATTAGAATTAGATAGATAGAAAAGTGATAATGATAATAATACAAAGCTGTTAGCGACGATATTACGATGTTTCGACGAAAGTTGGCGATACCTATTTCAGCTTCCCCTTTTCTCCAGCCCCAAGCCCACTGTTTTTGTTCAACAAAATATTGGCCCGTTTGTTTAAGCAAATTATGTACATAACACAAGTCTAAAAAATAATATAAAATTAACTCGGTATCTTAAAACTTACTGTATTTCCAGCAAGCCCTGAGTTCCTAATACATAAGTTGGAAAACATTTATTTATATAAGTTTTTCTATAATATTAAAAATGTTTTGAGCCTGTAACAGTTGAGTTAGCAATTTTAACCCTCATAGCGTCGTTCGGTGTCTCGGAGACTCCCTTGCAAATCTATTAGAAGTAAAATAAAACATTCATGCGTGGTAGGAATATATAATTGCTATTTATTATTTGCAGCTTAGATTGTAAGAGTTATGTTATAGTTAGTTTAGTTAGTCAATAGGTAAGGATGGGGTTTTTCCATTTTTTTTAATCAGAGTGAATGAAGACCGCTTGGAATGGTACAAAAGTGTTGAGGCCCCTGCAGTGGGTGAAGTTGGGTTGCGGATGATGATGATTAATTAATTCCCAAGGTTGCCTAAAAGAGATCACTCATAGCGATAAGGCCGCCTTTGTGAAGTACAATCTTTTGTACAGTTCTCATATCATTAATTTCTTTACTATTTTCTGTGTTTGTGTGATACAATAAAGTATTATAATATCTATCTATTTATGCTTGGACTGCAGTGTATTGCGATGTTTTCCCATGCAATGCAATGGGCATGTTGATAGCTGATGCGATTGTGACAGCGATGTTGTTGAGTTACACTGGATGATTACTTGAATGATTTGCCGTTTATTTGAATCTACAGATTTACCGTGCCTAACAATTGGCTCCAACGTGCGCTGTGTGTTGCAGTGACAAAGGGCAGCTTAGATTGTATTCGTAAGGTAAATAAGACAATTCGTATGGACGATCCAGTTTTTTAAACCAGAGCAAATGAGTTCTTCCTGTTTTTCACCGTAAATGAGATGGTAGTGAAACACTAACCTACAACTTTACCGGCCCTTAATTTTTACCGATTTATCACCTTGAAGAGTCAGGCAGACGAGTCAAGGGTTAAAGGTACAAGTCAAAACATAATGATTATGTTCGATAAAAAAAATTGTAAAAAGTTAGCGTGACTTAATTGAAACATTATTGCTATAAGTATTAAATGTGCAATATAATATACCAAAAACCTAAAATACCATAAAAGTCATTATTAAAACCCATTACTATGATTTGAAATCAATAAAAAAGACATACTCTGAAGTGTAACCGATCAATTGGGCGTGGTAGGTAACTAACAACTAACATACCTTTCAAATACCTACCTGATCGTATATTAACGTGAGATTGTTACCGATTAAATCCCAAGGGGTTTTCCTAATTGCCGAGCCCTTTTTGTGCTATCCTTAATTGGAGTCATGTATCTACTAAGGGTTGAAGTCTTCCAGACTACGTTCAAAAACTGGAACAGACTATCTTATTAGTAGTTTTAGAAATAGGGTTCGGTGTCTAGGTTTTTTACTTCAGAAAATGAAACAAACATCATGTTCCAAGACCTTTATTAGCAGCCTTAAACAGCTTACGTCACTCCTCAGTTAAGGTTCTGGCGCCTATCATCATCATCGTCCTGCATGCGCAAGGAACCGCATTTACCGCAACGTAGCAACTGAACCTTTCCGAAAGGCATTGCTTTTCTTGCATGCAGGCCAGCCATAACCAGCAATTTCAGGCGGTCTTCACTGTTGCGCAAGTAATTGGCGGCGTTGTGGCTTGCTGCGACCTGAAGGAAAAAAAAATCGTTGATGGATCCACAGTAAAACTTAGGATCTGTTTGATGCATCTCGTCTACCCGTCGACGTACACACTGGCAAGTTGGAGTGTTGTCGTGGGAAAGGAGTACTGGAGTTGGAAATCCAATGATAAGGCTTATGGGTGTCATTGGTAGTAGACTCCTATTTCGCATTATAATTGTGTTGCTCATTATGAACCCCACAAACTTATTATTTGCGATGGTTTGAACATTACTTCCTTGGGAGTAATATTCATTATTGGAGTGAAGAGTATGTTTTGAATTAGGAACCTCAAAATATAAATAACTATGTATGAAAATGCTGACCTGATATGCTGATATGAAAATGAGACTCGCACCACTACTGTGCTCTATCCTTTTTGTTTGAATTTAGTAAAACCTTTACCTTGTTCAGCCAACAGGGATTAAATCCCTGTTGGCTGAAAATGATTTGATTTCAGTTAGGGTTACAGGGTTACATGACGTTTAAAGTACCTTTTTCGAACTTGAGTGTGAAAACTAAAGCTCGGTTCAGAGGTGTCTCACTCCAGCTAGTACCGTAGAGTTCGCGGAGATCAGCCACCAATTAGTCTACTGTCGATCGACTGGCCTAGGCTCCGATTCACTTATACGACTTAAGATAATTTACCTGTTCGAATTCGCTCCCATAATCCTCCTCGAACAACTTCGCTTCCGAACCGAATGCTACGAAGAACTGCGCCTCGCCTTTTAGCAGCGGATCAGTACTTAGCTCCAGCTGTTGGTCAATGATGGCATCGCATTCTTGCGAGATGGGAATCTTGCATTCGGTTTCTTGCTTATGGATGATAAGATCCTTGATCTAAAATACACTTTAACGATGTATTTTATATAGGAAGTAATCAGTACTGCAAATTTCCATATCTTTCATTTGCCACATTGAAATAAAATAAATGAAAATGAATATTGTTCTGTTCAATACCATTCATGTAAATTATGCCGTCATGCGTAATGATATGATTAGGTGTGCTGGATAACTTACCATTGCAATCTGAGAGGCCATTTTGTCTGTTCTGACTCTTATTAAGTTTTGACCCCCTAATGGGTTCTTTGACATTTGCCCAATAACATCGTCTACGACCGTCTTGTAGACACGATGGTATCTGAAAAATTCCGTCACTCAGTTTTTCTTTCAGGACTTAGTGTCTGTTTAATAAAACGGTGAATTTTAGTATTTCAATGCGGAACCATTGAACATGTGATAGCTTTAATATCCAGCAATGGTTTATTTCATTCTGCGGACTCTAGAGTTTATTAAAGAGGATTAGCAAAGGATTGGTGATCACCAGCATGATGCATTTCAACTGAAACGAGGTAACGCAACTTGACAATTTCCCGAATACCAACGTCTGAGGGGTATTTCGATGACTTTGACACATTGTATAATGTTAGGCGGTAAACCAAAAGGACGAAACCATGAGTTGGACAACCTTATCGTCATCAAAAGCTTTTTCCAAAGTCAAAAAGTCGTGTCATTCTGCTTGAAAGAATATGCTTTTGCAGTATGTTGTAAAGTTTGTTATAGAACTATTGTTATCTTAGAAAATGGACATTACTTACACATCTTCACCCATCTTCGCAAGTTCGTCGACCAAGGTTGTGACGGCGACGAGTATCGTTATGTATTCGGTATTCACATCAGACGTCTTTCCGTCATCTAATAGTGCACCTACCGTAGGGAAAGGCCTGAAAATACACTCACGATGAAAATTTTGTGACATAATTAAGCCGAATCGGGGTTTCGACACTATTTCAGGCAACTGTGGTACGAGTCCAGAATGTTAGATCCTAATGTTTCAGTAGTTGTAAATTGAATTGACAATGTAGGGTCTACGAAGGACTCACGTATAAAGGTCTATCGTAAACGCACTAATCCTAATCAAATTAGGCCTGGACTGGAATACTTATTGACAAAGTCCAGGCTTTTGAATTTTAAAGCCAGGCAGAAATCAACCATCTATAATTTGTTATGGGTATCTGCGTCCAGAATGTTAAATAAAATGCTGCATACAAAACAACTTTCATGAATTTGCGGCAGATGTTCTAGGTATATTTAAATATGTAGGTACCTAGAACATCTGCCGCGAACTCATTAAAGTGGTGGGTTCCAATCCCAACAAATTTGTGACTCTAAAAGAAATACTTACAGATGATTTTTAATCCCATGTATCGAGTTTTCTATATCCTTCATGACGGCAGTGTAAGGCGCGAACTGTGGCGGCTCGGTTCTCCCGATGTGGTAGCTGTTGTATCCAGAATAAGGAGAGAGGGTCTGGCTCTGCTGCATGTTCATATAGTAGGAGGCGCGATAGCGATGGGACGGGGCTTGGAGGCTGGAGTAGCTAAGGTACTGGCTGGAAGCTGCGGCAGCGCATAGCGCTAACACGAGGATTTGAAGGCAAGTCATCTTTGCGCTGTGGATAAATAATAAGAAATTAGTTTACTCCAGGTCCTTTGTATACATTCCGGGGAACTTCTAACCAGCTCAGATATATAAGGAAACCAAACTGCTGAGCTTTATGAACGTCTTTGTGAGCGACTTGGAAACCTCGTTTATCTTCGGATTGATCTGATCAAGTAGAAAAGCCGGATATGTCCAGCTATTGGTTCTGTTAAATGGCGTCTGTAATGAGACGCTCAAAAGGCATAAAGTGGTTGGCGGGTTATTGTTGAAAATAGTAGTGTTTTACAGATGGTAGGTAGGTACAATGAGCACCATAACATCATCATTCTTTTTCTCTTCAGGTGGGTTTGTAAAACAGATAAACATTGAAGGATTTCCACTACCGGGAGATAATTTCCAAAGCAAAATGCGAGCGATAAAATTCATGAAGTTGTCGATTCATGCGTAACCTTCGAACCACACAAAAGGTTTTTGTTTGCTCTACTACGATGGGATATAGATAAACAAAAAGGTTTTGTAAAAGGCAAAGGTTCTGTAAAGCTAAAAAGGTAAAAGCACTTACTTATTTCGGCTAGCACGTCTCAACGGAAAGTATCGGTAGTTCAAAAACAATATTTCTTTTATAGGCATTATTGATTGCAATGAATGAAGTTAATGACTGTATAATCAATTTAATCAATCAAAGACGAACAAATTCATAACTTGTAAGCTTGTAAAAATTAATTGAATTGTAATTTCGTTAATTTGTGAGAAATCAAACATGAAAATACACAGTCAAAAAACAATGAGTCATTCAGTAATTTTGTTTGCAGTTAGGTACAAGCCTGCGAAGTAAATACGAGAACACCCGTGAAGAGTCCCTTAAGGTAGGTCATTCATTACCTACTCTTAAGGACCATCTTCATGGGTGAGTGTATCGCCGACGATTGTAGTGCCACTAGATTCCAATAATAAGTAAGTGTAGATAACAACGCTACTCTATTTCGGCGGGGAGCATTTGTGAGATGTGTATTTTTTTAGCCCAAGTACAAAATAACATTGCATTGCGACGACCACACCGTCCTTGGATTAGTGATTTGTTTTGATACATCTCCTCCCTGTTTGACCTCATCACTGGCAACTGGCAATGAAATGCAAACTGACAGGACGGTTTCTGACTCGTGGTCCCACCAATTTTGACCTACTGGCCTCATAGTACCACTACTAAGTCCCACCGATATCAATAATTGGATTACTGACTCGTGGTCCCATCGTTTTAAAAAAATCGATAAAAACAACCTTCGCAAAACGCGAAGGTTGTTTTTATCGATTTCAGAACAAAAATACCAGGCGTCCAAAACCGCATAGGAGATAACTTAGGAATGGACCTTAGGCTCAGAATAAGATCTACTATTCTGCAATTATTGAATACCGGACAACCTTTAAACTTAATACTTAGTTGACTTTACTAGAACAATTATTAATAGCATATTATTAGCATTATTAATAGCATTATTATTAATAGCATTATTATTAATAGCATGTTAGGTGAGTGAGAGACAACGGTAGGTAGGTAGTCATTTCATAAAATTGTGTAGAACCTAGATAGACTTACAAAGTCAATGAATGATACCTATATAATGTAGAACTTTGGTTTCACCAGTCGTTCAACGACCAGCCTGGGCATTAAACTGAATAACGCCGTTTTTTAAACGACCTAGCCATTCTCAAACGGGACATATTATGTTCAGTTTAATGCCCGGCCGATTGTTGAACGACCGGTGAAACCAACGTTCTACAATATGTCTTAATGTCTGAATTAGCCCGTGCTATGGTTCAACAGACCGACCAGGTGGGATGACGATTTGCGAAAGACTGCTGGCAGATGCTGGATGCGGCAAGCTGAAGACAGGGCGCGATGGCGCTCATTAGGGGAGGCCTATGTCCAGCAGTGGACTGATATATGCTGATGATGATGATGATGGTTAAACAGTTCACTGTGCCTAGGCGGATCGTTTAATGAACACCGTTATTCCATCTCTCTCATCTTTGTATGACAAACCCTAGTCATATAATTCCACGATACAACGCCAGGCCACACGGCTAGGCGATCTGTTTCTTCGGTCGTCTTCAAAAGAAGTCGTTTTAATTTAGGCACTAGCTGTGCCCGTGGCATTGCTTGCGTAGAGTCTTCAGTTTCATGGGTTTGTGTTGTTGGTCCATAATGTAATGATAGATAGGCTAGGCAGGCACTCTATACTTATTTATTATATTATTATCATCTAAGAAATGAAATAAGTTCCCAAAAAATTTCGAGTCCCGCGTTCGCGCGTCCGAGTTTGCCACGGAGAGTAAGCCACGAAACCCTAGTCGGTTCAACCGAAAATCTTTGGAACCTCTTACGGACTATAGCGCCGGTGGTTACCTACAGGGGTAACATTACAGTTTTAACCGAACCTGCTCAAAGACCAAAGTTACATTTAGTTCGTTTGACGAGAGGTGTTGAGGCGCGGGTTCGAGTCCCGCCGAAATCGAAAATTTTTGGGTAAGCACTATAACAAAAAACCTTAATAATTGATTTGATTGTTTCTAAAAAGCGACTCTAGATTCCATAATATTTACAGCGGCGGATTCGGGTCACACCGTTTCGCTACACCTGTGTGACTATGAGTAATTTCTTTTACACGTGGTTACACTACTCTGAAAAGAGTCGCACTTGACTTAATAGGTATGTAGTGAAGTGCCTGATAGATAAAATAGTCAATACAGAACTTTTGGACCCCTTATTCTACTATAACATTAATTTACTCCTAACGAAGACCACCTCGGGATCATTCTCTTTACAGTTATAGCGAATCAGTTTTCAATTATCATTGACGGAGATATCGACGGACATACATAAAAACATTCATCACTACATAAATCCTTCTTTTTTTAGAAGTCATAGGTGATAGCGTAGTCTAGAATTTGTGGTTTCTGGGAAGAGCGTAAAAGGAAAACCAAATGAAACGCCAAACTATTCTTTATTTCACACACTAAACGGAATTTGATTTATTTATTTATTTACAAAAGGGCATCCTACGTGAAAATCACATGAAGGCTATTATTATTATTAAAAAAAAAGTTACACTACAAAATCTTATAATCTATGTGTTTTCACACTTATGGGACGCCGCAGCATGATTAATGTCTTACAATTTCGTTTAGACGCACATTGACTAATGACATAATGACCAATGAAAAAAACACGATGAATACGTAAAATGACCAATCGTAAAATAACCAATACGTGAAATTACCAATGGAAATAACGTCATGAATACGCAAAATGACCAATTTAACTTGTCTCTGTGCTTATTTTGTACTTAAACCTAAAGAAATAAAGTTATTGAAATCTGAAAATCAAATTTAGGTACGCCAGGGTTCTCCGGTTTGTGGTCCATTTTTGTCTGAAAATACGTTTCGAGCTTGCGTCTTCAAGCTTCCTGAAAAATAAGTACGCAAACAGCCAATAAATTGATTTTCTTTTTTCTTTATACATACATACATACATTCTTAACATTCATTGTTACTAAATAATCTGTCTGTCTATTTATTTCCATCGTGGGGAATGCATTTCAGTAATAAAAATATAAAATAATCTTGAAATATTCACAAATGTTTTTAAGTCATATTGTAAACGAAGTCAATCTTGCTCACGAACAGACGCCATTTCGGAACATCTATGTAGATCACCCTTTCTTATAGAAGAATGATTTACTGGCAAGCTACTTGGACGTGGAATTGAAATAGCGATGCATCTTTAGACAGGTCAGTAGAGTCCTCATCATCGTTCCAAAAACCAGCTACATCTCCTACGTCACCCATGTCCACGAAATCTGCCAGATTATTTAGGTACAGTCAGCTGCGAAACTATGTATACACTCCCATGTTTGAAATTTGACTGAATAGTAAGTGTATAGTCATTGTGATAATTTATATATCGTATTCTGAGAAGAACGATGGCTACTTAGTATGAAAAAGGTGTGCGTAGACTTTTCAATGATAAGTTCCGAGTAAAATAAAAGTGATAACTTGGAAGTGTATACATATCTGAGCAGCTGACTGTACGAGTAAATGTGTTCAAGCGATTATTTTTAAATTTTGGCTATCAGATCTGGTATTGGCGTGGGATCGCAGACGTTGAATAAGGGAGGAGAACCGCGCTTGCTGAGTTGGCTTGGAAAGGCTTGGAATAGACCGCTGGATGCTGCACACAGAGGTATCAGCCAGTAAGTAAGTAAGTAGGATGATTTTTTTTTGACATTTAAGTCGGTTCGATTCCCAGACGAAGCAAGTATTTTTTAGAAAATCTATGAATGCAGAATTACTAACTTTTAAAAGTAACATAAAGTCTTCTTTCAGCAAAATACCCTATCTACGATATTTAAGGTACTTCCCCTTCATGTCCCATAAGTTTGGGACGCCCTGTATATTTCAATCATTATACCTAAGGGTAAAAGAACAACATATTTTTGAAACAACGCAGATATATTATCAGGATTGTATTGTCAGTTTTTTGTCCTTTAACTATAAGTCGTTCGTCTTGCCTAAGTATGTGGCTTTTCGTACCGAGTAAGTGGCAAAAAGCTAAGTCTATATCTATAGATTGGATATGGCTAAATTAGTACTGTGACTGTCTGACTATTTACTAAAAGATGAACATTATGTTCATTCACCTATGAATAGCAGCTCACATGGTATCTCACAAAAATCAATTTGATAAAGGTAGAACTAATATGTACCTGCGTCAACTTAATAACTAAGTACCCTAGTAGGTACTTACCTACTCTTTGCAATAGGTACTTAATCAAGACAATTATCATCTAGTCTTTTATTTTATGACTTTGCATGTTCTTCAAAATTACCAAACAATACGTTTTATTACTTACCATAATAAGCTGTAATGATTTTTTGCGAGAATGTCAAACAAATTGAGAAAATTCTACAGCTCAGATCTGAGACACAGAATACAATAACATTATTAGAGACTCAAGGACAACGAAAGCATGCTGATTCAAAAAAATATATATCTATAGGAATATATGTTCTTTATAAAGCAATTCTAGTATATGTTTAATCGAACATTCCTTTTTGCATTCCTTAAATGAGAGGAGCGAGTAAAGAGCCTTTAAGTACCCCGGCTAAGAAACATTTCAAAGTCGTATTAAAATGTGTGCTAGTATTTGTCAACCGTTGCCGTAGGTTATTTATCGTTATAGGTATTTCTGATTGTTTTGTATCGTATGTGTTATCTTCCGTGACGTCACCAAACGGCTCTGTCGGAAGACCAGCGTTGGTTGTAAAGTGTTTACAACTAGCTCATGCTGAGACAGGGACCGTTTTGTGACTCTTATTGACAGTAGCTTTGTCTATTATTTCTAAATAATGTCTGTATCTGTTGATAGAGTTACAAATAAATAAATTCTATTCTATTCTAAATGCACACCTCAATCAGTCCTCTAAATAAGTAATTTCGTCAAATTCTGGTCCCAGCGTAAGCAGATTTTATACAGAGGTTACAATGAAACGTTTGCTGTATATGCGCGCGACATAAAATTATCTAACGAAATCTGTCAATAATCTGTACCCGATCACCGTTAATGCACGGTACTTGAAATTACAGTTTGTATGAATAGTTTCCAGTTTAAATTTTGGAAACGACAAACCTTTATCTTGCAAACCACTTCGTGGCACTTACATACAAAGTTACCTATCCACCAAATACGTGGGATTAATAACATGAACAATGTTACACTTTTGAAACATTGAGTACCTAGTAGCAGTGTTTCTATAGATGGGAACCGAAAAGATGGAGAAGACTAGCTCGTGATAGAGATGTGTGGAAGAAACAAGGGGAGGCCTATGTCGAAAGACAACCTGACTAATATACCGGTTGCTGAAGAATTTAAGCTTGTTTTAGGGATAGATTTAAAAAATGCACTTACTTATATAAATACTCTAATATACATGTCATGTTATGTACTTTGGTCAGCGGATAAAGGCTTTTTTATTTATTATTTTTTTAGTTTGTTAAAAATAGATATTCCCATTTTTAACGAAATTTAAAAAAGTAAAAGCTGGTATGTTCGTCTGTAATATATATCTTAATATATCTAATAATCTATAATCTTTTTGATGAAAACTCAAAAAACAGTGTAAATATTAAGAAATTTCAAGTCAGTTTTTGATTTTTCAAAAAATACAATTATTCTTTTGATTTCCTAACATAATTTTGCAAAATATTTCCTGACCACGTCCTTATTCCTTGTGTCTTAAAGCATGTTATTTATTTAATGTTGTGTACAGTAATGCATGTTGTTAATAGCTTATGTATCCGGTAAGACCTAAGTCTAATTCAAAACTAGTTTCTATGGATACCTTTATAGGTTACTAGCAGCGCCTTGCGGTTTCACCAGCGTAGTTCCCGTTTCCGTGGGAATTCCGGGATAAAAAGTAGCCTATGTTCTATTCCAGACTATAATCTATCTCTGTGCCAAATTTCATCCAGATCCGTTCAGCCGTTCTGGCGTGATAAAGGAACAAACATCCATCCATCTATCTATCCATCCATCCATCTAAACTTTCACGTTTATAATATTAGTGAGATTTTCTATCCCACTATTCTCATGGCTACTAATTTATAAAAAGAATCCTATGTGTATTTCTGCCCGATCCGTTCAGTATTTTTGGTGTGAAGAAGTAAACAAACTTACATCCATCCATCCAACTTACGCACTTATAATATTTATGTGAAGTAAAAGGATTCTATTGAAACACCGAAAATTCTTAATTCTTTATCACCATAACAACTCTTTAACATTCAAAGTTACCTCTGAAGTATGAATATATGTTTATGAATTACATTTTCGATTTTGGGAAAACACTAAGGTCCAATGGTTGCGCCGGACTTAATTCGTTTCTGCGCTTGATCAGTTCAGCTCCAGCTAAGACCAGTGATTTCATTTTAATCTTAACATTAGTATTATCAACGTCACCTAAGAAAGAGCTCGCTAGATTGTTCGCGTGTGTCTCAAATTCTGCGGCGTAATTAGACAGGAATAATGCTGCCATTTCGTATTGAGCTTGTAGAAGCTTAGCTTCGCCTTGGAGACGCTTGTTCGTGGTTGTCTTGAGTGCATCGTCAATGACCATATCACATTCTGAGGAGCTGTTGCAATATATTGAATTATTCATAAATCCGATGTAGCTTCTCAGCTGAAATAAAATATACATATCATTTATTGTTACATAGTGCCGTGTGGCGTTGGCCCAACTCTTCCCGTGGGACATACACCGGGGGGCGGTCAGCAGCGCTACTTGCAGAATAGATCTACCACCGAACTGCGATCCCCAACCCTTATGCTCAGCGTGGAGTTTATGGGCATTTCCCCTCATGAGATAAAAGCCTATCAGGGGGAGGTCTGCGTCCAGCAGCGAACCATTACAAGCTGTCGATGATTGTCACATAGCTGTATAGTCGTATAATGTAGGTATTATCATTATTTTATAATGTAATTTAGGTAAATATTTGAAATAGGAATAAAAGCTGTGTAAAAGCTCATATCAAGGATCACGATTAATGTAGCTTTTAAAGAGCAATGTATACCTAGGTACGGTTCTAAAACAAAACAATAAGTGAGTTGCAAAAATTATCATTACGTAAATTCAAACAAATTCTCAACCAAAGCCTTTGTAAAAAGGTTTACTTACTACAAAATATCGAATTTTCTAGAGAATAAATAAGATTGGGACGAATTTAGCTAAAATCGAAGACTAACAACCTAACAAGGTAAGGGTTTCTTGTTAGTTTCTATACTTTTTCTTAAAAAGATTGAAGTGAACGAGAAATCAAAGTGGTCTCATTTTCTTGTTTTACTGTAATTTGAATTTTGTGACGTGTACAAGAGTTTTGTAAGCACTTTGATATTTTCCAGTGGTGAGATCGAATAATCTGATAAGAAGATGTAGATTTATTTTATGTAATATATTATATCATCATCATCATACACAACCTGACTTCACCCACTGCTGGGTATATGCCTCCAAACTCTTGTGCCACTCCACATTATATCACCATCCTGAAATGATGACGCGTTAATATGAGATTTAGGGTGATTTTCCACCAGAGATGTGCTACGTTACTATATTTCCAGCCGACCAATACAATCGTTCCTTTATCGCGTCATTTTACTAGCAGACAAAAATTACGCGATACTGGAGGATCCTATTGGTCGGCTGGAAACATCTACCTAACTAACTAGAAGGTCAAAGTACCTAGATTTTATGAGTTTAAATGGAAAATATGGAAAATGTTCTTTGTAAGTTTAGTTAATTAACAGGATGACGAATGTTACTAATATTTACCATTTTATCCGCCTCATCAATATCCTTCATTCTATCACATATACTGCTGGCTAGTTTCTGTGGTGTTACAGAAGGTTGTTCCATTAGGGATAGCACGTGCGGTAAATAAGAATCGAAGGATTCATCATACCTGAAATAATGATTGACAGATTGTATTTTAGCTGCATATATGTCCGTAACCGGTTTTACCCTCTGCTGGGTATAGTTCTTATTTTTGTTTTCTTATTGTCGATAGACCTTCGTTTGACCACAAGTTCCTTTCTAAGTTTATGCCATCGACGCGGCCCTGTGCTTACCGGAAACATTGGTACCCGTTGACGTTGACCTATCTAAGTCGCAGTCCCACCTTGCATTATATTCTCACTAATTTCTTCGTACGCGTTGTTTCTATGGATACGGTAAAAATTATTTTCATCCCCCCATCTCGGAAAGAGTATTTGTGCTCTTCGATCTGAGTGCAAAAGCCGTTTTTATCCGCTAGATGATATACTCTTTCAACGCTGAGGTGGGATGAAAAGTTACGTGTTGCACTCGAGTGCAAAGATTTTTTACCTCGTGCTCTTCTGATTCCCTCGCTAACGCTCAGGATTCTAATTTTTTAATAACTATTTATTTAATAATTCGAATTTTAGAATTCTTCCATTGCTCGGTTATCAAAATTGAGCACGCGGTTAAAAAGCAACTTTACTCTCTTGTATAACAAAAAACTATTCTATTTATAAGCCATGTGAACTGAGTTATGGGTTTTAGCGTAAAGAAGTAACAAACGTCCATCTTAGTATCAGTTTGATATTGTTTTTCTTGGGATATTGATTATTTAATTAAAATAAAACTAAAGCTTACTGTTTCTCTCCCTTTGTCACCTCATCCATCAATCCCAGAACCACGCTGACTAGTAAAGTGTAAAGAGCCCGATCATTTAGCCACATATCATCAGATATCACATTATTCGTTGACTGGGGGTTTATCCTGAAAATTAAACGCTTAAGTATTGACAAGATAAAGTTAAAAACTACAACCCGACTACGTGAAAGTTATAAAAGTTTGAAACATTTACATTGACAAAATAGAATGACGTATCGGTCATATTTGATAGGCATAGAGTTGAAAATGAAAATAGGTCGTAGGTATTGTAATTTTTCTCTATGGGGCCTGCAGCCTGCGGCTACCTAAACTTTAATACGCGTTTTGAAGGCTTATTTGGGGTCGGAGCCCTAAATCCTATAGCCTATAACCATCGGGGTATTGAGACGAATCAATCGATACATAATTTGTTGAAATCGAACCAGTAGTTTCAGCGCTACGTGGGAACAAAGAAATCGGCCACATACATACAAACATACAAACATACAAATATACAAACATACAAACATACAAACATAGGGTGCTAACCTCATAACCCTCCCCTGTCGGTAGTCGGGTAAAAATACAAGGGCCTCTAGGCTGAAGTCCAGTCAAAGTCAAAAATCTTTGTTTCGGAAAATACAATTGAGAGCTGAAAAGTGCCACGAAATGGTTGGCGAAAAGGGTTTCCGATGGCAGCCGTCTACTCGACTTGGTAAGGCCACTGCCGTGGCCCGAAATAAATGAGAAATTAATATTAAAAAAAAAACTTAAAAAAAAAACATGGAAATAAAGTGATATATTTGATTTCAGTCGCTTCAATTTGTAGACTAAAGTAAAGAAACGAAGAAACCTTGAGCCTGTTATTTTACTTACTAAGTACTTTTTGGCCGAATCTTACTGCGTGTATAAATGTATATCATGTATCTATTTATCTAAGACAGGCACAAGCGCTCAATCGTTTTGTAACTGTCAGCCTTCTGACTTACTTTACAAGATGATGATGATTTTCCACTTACATGTTTGTTTTTAGGACAACACCAACTTTTGCAGTTGTGTTTTCAAACGATGTCCACTTCGGTACTGGGACATCATCACCTTGTCTTGCAGCTGATAAAAAGTATCCAAATGGACTTGACATTTCCTGTATAGGAACAGGAAGGCCACTATTTGGGTAGTAACCAGGTAAATGGGACGCTTGATGAAAATATTTGGGATTCATATAGCCGACTGGATATGGCGGCTGGTTTTTTTGCACAGGGCTCGAGGACAGATCGAGCATATTTCCTGCACGATCAGATTGGTTGATTACAAATAGGGCGAGGTCTTGGGCAGCTTGCTGTTCATCTTCTATAGGACTCGCCATCGTAACAAGGTGCTGGGAGCCAATGGGTGGTGACATGCTAATGCTGGGGTGGAGATTTTGTGAAGAACTCCAGACGGGTCCAATTGGGCGAAATTTGGTGAGGGATGGGCGAAGAGAAGGAAGCGATGATAAGGGATGGAGTATGTGGGCCGCAGCCACAGTGCAAAGGCAGAGGACCCCGATGATGAAGTCCATATTTTCCTGGAATGTAAAAGAAACTGAATGATTTGGAATGGAAATAGCTTTGTGTGTTTATGCTCGAATAGTGAGCATAAATTAAAACGTGTGTTCATACTTACGAAAGTAGGACAAGAATAAATTAAACAAAAACAAAACTGCCTATCAGCATGAGCAAAATTATTTAGATGTTTTCAATGTATACGATTTATTACGGTAATAAAATTAAATTGACACGTACAAATTAATTTTGAAATGTCGACAAATCAAAAATGATTCGTCTAGTAACAGTTGACTAAATAATAAAGATTGTTAAAAATTAATATCGGATTGTCTTTATTAGTTTAATAATACTTTACTTACATTATAATAGTCATTTATTTAATACGGGAGACGTTCAATAATAATTTGTGTTTAAAAAAAAAACCGGGAACACTTCGAAAGCGCCGTCTAATTTTTCTTCAACCGGCGACTTCTAGTTAAAATTTGAGTCTAATTTAGTTTGTTTACGCCCGTTGCCATGGAAACCGTTTGTTTCAAGTGATTGTGAAAATTATCATGTGATGATGTTTTAGATACGTTTTACGGCGAACATGTAAATTTTTCGAGGGTCAAACTTTATGAGACCACTTCGAAATCAACCATTCAACAAAGAAGAATCATCAACATGGCGTCATCGCCCTATTGATGTGATATCATTATCACAAAAATTGTTGTAGCTAAGTCACTATAACATAGGGGAGGCCTATGTCCAGCAGTAAATTGTGAAAGTCTTGTTGATATTATATTTGTAGCTACCCCCCCAGAATTTGATGCTATATCTAAGCTTAGATTCAACAAGAGACCGTAGTAGACCTTGTTGAGTTGGTCGATTGTCACCTCATCCCAAAGGCTCCTAATTGCGTGATATATCGAACTCAAAGAGTTAACAATAGCCTCTAGTTCAGTTTTTCAGCTAAGGAATTCGTCAAAATGTAGGTACGACTAAAATTTGACATTGTTAGTTAATTCCACCTCTATCTTTTTGAACGTTAAGTCTATTTGTATCCTGTTGACGGGTGGTGGTTTTAATTAGCATAGCATTTGTCTTATTAAGATTAACTTTAAGTTTGTCAGACCCAAGTTCACCAACAGATGGTGACATTTAAAACATTTTTTTTGACGTTTTTGACACAAATTTGTCATACATTAACGTCATAGTTATCCGATGAAGCTGCCTAATTGTCCGATTATTTTTTGGTGAACACAGATCTTAGCCTGGACCCATTCAATAAACACTTAAATTTTACTGTGCATGATGGTGCTGAGTTCCTGTAGACTATATCTGTGCCCGGGATCTACCCCCCTGCCAAATTTCATTGAGATCCGTTCAGCCGTTTAGGTGTGAAAAAGTACCAGACAGACAGATATACAGACAAGTTTCTTTCGAATTTATTATATTAGTGTGGATGGTATGGATGGTTGGGAGTAAAAAAGGAATTAAAAAAAACACAAGACGTCTTACGTCGTTAGACGTTCTTTATTGCCCAAAACAAACACCAAATATCAGACATTCTTAGGTGTTCCTGAATTTCTAAGGCGTGTGTTAAGAAAAATATTTATATCTAACCCTATTACGGACTCATCTCCTTCATCTGCCTAATCAACGCAGCTCCAGCCAACACCAATGGTTTCAACTCATTCAAATCACCACGCCGAAGTAAGTCACCGAAATAAATGTACGCCATTGATTGCTTCGTCATCATCTCAAATTCTTCAGCGTAATGTTCCAGAAAGATATCTGCCAAGTTGACTGCTGCCAGGAGAAGCTTCTTCTCTTGTTGCATACGTTGGTCTGTGGTTTTTTTCAGCACAATGTCAATGTACTCATTGCACAGGAAGGGGCTTTTGCAGTTCGGTGAATGAATCAAAATATTTGTGTAGCCTCTTATCTGAAAATTAATAACATTCAAATATAAATTATCAAATTATTAATTAGATATTGTATATAAAAATTGAAAAACCGACTTCTTATGCCTATAATTTTTTTTACAAATGGCACCACCCCCAGATCATTCTCTACACAAATCCAAAAGAAGCCTCGCGCGCCGAGGGTTTCGAGCATTTGCCAATTAAGAATTTTTTACTATAGGTACCGGTTAAAGACTTCTTACCAAAAAAATAGTAGGTATGTAGGATGGATCGCTCTGCAAACTTAGGAGATAAAGGGGTAGTGGTAAATATTTCTTCTTTTTTCAATATGTTTCAAATTAAGTATGAAACCTACAGAAATTTCAAAAACTTGATACCCCAACACGATAGTTTCTTTCGAAAAAAATTACCCCTCTTTTTAACCATTTTTCAAAAAATGTTATTTTCAAACTTTCCTATACTTTTCTTGTAAATAAATATTTTTTGCCAAACGTGATGACTATGGCAAAGCCCCCGTTTTGTTTAGGGAGTTAGAACACGTTCATCAGAAGACGTGTGCAAATAGTTAATTATTTTTACTTATACTGTGATAGTTCTTCAAATGTAGATAACATTTGAAGAACTACCTGTGAACCTGAACTATACTGTGGTAGTTCTTCAAATGTAGATAACATTTGAAGAACTACCACAGTATGGGCTTGATATGTCGATTTATAAACTTACATTAGCAGACGCCCTGTCTACCTCCAGTATCGTCTCTACGAGCTGTTCGGCTAATTGATTTGGGGTGAGACTCAGCCGTATTTTCCCGAGGGACGTTAACACAGTTCCAGTGAAGATGTCATCATATCTGTAACAAATATGTATATTTAAATATATAACATATATCTGTTAATAATATGTATATATTATACTTATACCATTCTGCACAAATATATCATTTCTCTTCACCAATCCAGGTTTTTAGTATACGAAAATCAAAAGGAAATCGCACCAGCATAGATTTTTTTTTACAGTGAAGTCATAGAGTTATTATAGGTACCTACAAGCCATGACCTAAGGTACGCAAAGCAGGAAATGTCTGTTGGAGTGAATCAGAATTGGCCACCTTTCTGATTCACTGTGAGTGACGAGAGGGACTAAAAGAAATCTAGCAGCTCGCGTAAAACTTAGCGAATCGAACCTAAATTGGACAAGGTAAGGGTCAAAATTCATCATGATACTCATTATTGGTAACACCATTTTCTACGGGCTCAACTTCTCAACGTCAGGTGTTGTCGAGTGTTGAACTAAATAAATAAATAAATAATGCTGGACAATTCACACAGCATTATCTAGCCCCAAGCTAAGCTTGTGTTATGGGTGTACTAGATAACTATCTAGTACACTCATAACACAAGCTCTACTATTATATATAGAAAAAGACCAGAACACCCTGAACAAATGTCTACAGATCGTACACAAATTTGTCCCGAGGCGGGAATCGAACCCGCAACCTCCTGCGTCGCAGACAGACCTTCGCCCACCGCGCCACATCGGTCGTCAACTAAAAAACATTAGGGTCGGTGTCGACGAGACTTGGTATCGTTTCTACTACAATATTTATGGGTACTTGTAGCCTATAAGCCTAGATTGCAATACAACTAAATTTCGATTGGACCGCATTCACCGCCCAGCCTCGGCAGTGCGAACCGCAATGGCCGCCTGCGCTACACGGCACTGATCGTCATACATGTGCGTCTTGGACCATGAAAGTGTTAGTTTAACCCTAGATTTAAACGTATATCTGTTTTTCGTATGGCTACTAAATCGACCAGTATTTTTTACTCCCCCTCCCCCTAACCGTTCTTATACCCCTTTTTTGCACAAGGTAACGCCACTAGTAATCCCTTGCTTGAGAATTATGTTGTGATACTAATAACAAAAAAGATTTCTCTAAGGTTGACAGAACTTAAATTAATTTACAAAGAAAATTACAATCAACCAATAGAAACAAAATAGAACTAGGATTTACAATTTAAAACCATTGAGCTAACTGCAGACTGTTTCAAAAAATCTACAGGTAGCTCAACTGATCCATATCAATATCAGTCGGAAGCGTCCCCAAGACGCTGGCTAATATAAAAAAGGTGAATATATAATTATAAAAAAATTCTTTCCATTTTGAGAGAAGAACTACTCTTTTGTATGTAGTAACTATAAGTATAACAGTAAATACTTACGATTGTGGGCCATGGATTGCGACCTGTTCCATCAGTTCAAGAACCACGCCCAAGAGTAAGGTGTATTCGGCCCGAGTATCCCACCAGGGTACAGCTTGCACTGACTCGGGGTCTACCCTGCAAATATACATAATTCATATAAGTGTAAATAGCGAACAAGGTCATTTGGTCATTATCCGCACGTGCTTGTGGCCAAAAACTTTAGCATAACCATTAAAATAATGACAGAATAAAATTTCTCTGCCCTTAAAAGTATTCTCTTGTCCTGTAATCACAATGAATTTTTTTTATTTTTCTTTCCGGTGAAATAATTTTCTTTCAAAGAAAGCTTTCAAAAGTGAGGTTAGTTAAACATTAAAATACAGAAATCAGAAGAAAATTTTAAAGTAATTTATGCATTTAATCACTTACGTGTTTATCTTTAAAATGTAAACGGCGTCTTTGATTTTGCCTTCCATTGAGGTCCAATCTGGCGCTACTCTGTCCTCGCCGTTTATAGGAATATACTGCTGGTTCCATTCATATGGACTAGGCATCAAGCTTGGCAGCTGCCCTGTACCAGTCCCCTGGTGACCAAGTAAACTGGACAACTCATCATTTGATTCATGATACAGGAGATTTGGGCCTTGGAATGGCAGCATAACTGGATCAGTTTGAACAATGCTCGAGTATAAACCAGGGGAATTCTGTGTAGATCCATAACTTTGTATAAGGTTGTTTCCGGGAAGATTTGGTATGCTTACGGTAGGCAATAGAGCAAAGTCTTTAGCGTCTGGCTGTTCATCTTCCATGGAAATCTCGTGCATACCAAAGTGTTGGGGACCAAAGGAATGTGACATATCAATACCCGGTTTGAGATTTTGTGGTTTTGGCGCGTCTTTTTTGGAACCCCCGAGGGGTTCTATAGAGTGGGACTGGGGGCCGAGGATGAATGGTCGGCGCAGGAGCAGGTCCGATGGTGACAAATGCTGTTGGTTGGCCGCGACTATAGCGCATAGACCGAGAAAGCCTATGATGAAGTCCATGTTCACCATTCGGATTTATTCACGTCGGAATCTTACAAGGCATTCACTAAAACAATTATTAACGTTAAAATTAACTTATTAATACCATCTGAAGTGAAGAGGTTGGTTCTAAGAAATCGAATACGAAATAAAACGGAATAATATTCGGTAGAATGTAGGTACCTGCCAAGTTAAATAAAATTTTAATACTTAGTGTAAAGTTAAAGAATGAACAGCTATACTTAAATGAGGTGGAATTGCTTATCTTAATTATTTAATTAAAACAGTCGTTTAAATTTGTAACGGTAAGTAATCAAATTTTATTGGTGCACACGCAGGATTTGGAATGACAAGAAATCGAAAATCAAACGAAAACTAGTCAAAGGAATAGAAACCCTCGTAAAGGTTATCCCGTCAATACTATCAACGAATTCATGTAAGGTGTTTCAGGGACATAATACAGACCGCTTATAAATGATATTTGTTGGACGTTATCGCAAGTAGATATTGGCACAAGTGACATAATATGCCTGAGTGAAGTACTCATATATACTTTGGCGTGTTTTAAAAATTATTTGTTTCTAATTGTATGTTAATCGAAGGAGCAGGAGTTAACAAAATTAACGGTGACGCTTGCTGTGACGTCACCTCACCCGTAACTGTAACAGTTTTGTTTCTTTTTCCTTAACAATTCATGAATTTGTGGTGGTCATATTTTTTTCGGTAATGAAATAACGTGTAATCGATTAAAATAATAAAAAACTGCAATATACTATTATTATATTTTATTGACGGAGAAATCGAATGAAGTCGGTTAAAAAGATTTCAACGCGCACTCTGTACCGAAAATGCAGGTCCTTCTCTTCCGTGCCAATTTTTTTCTCATCCTATGCTAGAAAACTGAGTTACGCATGTGGTGTGAAGGCTCGATTATAAAAATCTTTAAAAATATACCTAACAGTAAGTGAAACGTATAAAAGAACTGTGAAAGGCTAATAGGCGAGTTCTGAGCTAAAAACTCGTGTCTGCCTGCCGTGGGCGTGTACCGTACATAATAATGTAAAGGAAAAAAGTATTTACGCCAAAATCTAAGTTAATCCTAAGCAATTTTTTTAAAGTAGGTTACTGTTTATGGCGCTTCCGCAACACAAAAAGCGCCGCCACCTATTCTATCTCAGTATTACGTTAAACAAAGGAAATTACGAAAATTTCATAAGGCAGTTTGTGATACCTATAAAACCTTTTTTTTAACGCCTCTGTAATAGTTTTATTTTGTATAGTTTAGGATTCGAAAAAAGAGTTTGGTGGCCACAAAGTGCAATTTCGTATCTCTGCCTAAACTTTACAAAATAAAACTGTTACATAGGCATTAAAAAAACTTATAATAGGTTTAGGTAGGGTTAGGAATGCAGCAACTGATGAAATTATGTCAGGTGGACCGATGCATTCATTTCAGGAACTAATACTATGTACTACTTCGTTGGATAGATTGAATGACTGTCCGGAATACCGAAGCTCAAAATACCGGAGAGCGATTGTTTTAGCCCATGGGAATAGTTATAGATAAAAACAGGTATATAATAATTTTTATTTCGATACCAGAGTTGAACTCTGAACACCTTTGTTATGATCTTTATTCTTCTACAAATACTTAATAATACATGATTGTGCAAAACAAAACAAGAACAGGAGAAGGCTTCATTTTGTTTCACGAACAAAAAAGGTGATGACTAAACTTTATATAGGGCCTCTAAGCTCCCATATAAACGTACTTTTCGATTCATTTGGAAACTGCGTTCCCAATTTTAATGGAATTTTGCATACATAATCGGATAAGTAATAGCAATGCTTGTTTTAGTTTTAAAAACTATTTTTCATCATTAAACTAGAACGAAAGTATGCTTGTTTTAGTTTTAAAAACTATTTTTCATCATTAAACTAGAACGAAAGTAATAAAATCGCTTGAAAATGGATAATAATGAATTTTCGCTCTCACTTTGACATCCATCAGATTCTCCTAAAGGAGACCGCGCGCCTGGGAGCACGGCAAACGCGGCATTTCCAGCAGTTATCGAAATTTCTAAATCTTTTTATGAAATAGTATGCAGCATCGCGCACCTATCGGCACCGCGCGGCATTTCAGTAAAATGCCATAAGGAAATGCGATAAATACTGGTAATGCCTGCCGGTAGTGCCGATAGATGCGCGTTCAGCTTTATAAGGCAAAAACAATACGTCATTCCCAGAAAACGTCATCATAAACTCTCTTGCCTTTTTTATAATCAGTTTAGCAAAAAATCATCGTGAATATAAATTAATAATGCTAGATAATCCACAGAGCACCATCTAGTCTCAAGCTTAGATTAGCATGTGTTATGGGTGGAGAGATGACTGTAAAAGTAGCAAACAAACAGAAATACAAAGTGCCTCTCATTTATAATTATTAGAATCGAATGAATTCTGTATAGCTCTGCAAGCTCTACCATTTAAAAGGCGCACTTGTATCAGTTGGATTCAGGTACTTTCTTATCATCTTCACGGTATATCCTGCTGCTACCAGCGGAGCCAGTTCTTTAGAATCAACACTGAAGACGTACTCAAAGGCTCTGTGTTCTTTTGACGCCAGCTCGAAGGCCTCAGCGTACTGGTTCATGAAGACATCAGCTAGGTTGATGGTTGCTTGGAGAAGGATTCCTTGGAGCTTGAGTCGTAGGTTTGATGTCTGGATAAGCGCGTGTTCGATCATCGTGTCGCATTCCATTGCGATGAAGCAGACTTCGGATTGTAGTACGTTGCTTATATAGCGTAGTATCTGGAAGTTATGCAATCATTAGAGAGGGCCACGAACACCGACGATAACATCGGATTCTGTCACGCGGACGTGTGGCGCAACGGGAGAAGGTCCGCCTGCGATGCAGGAGGTCGCGGGTTGAATTTCCGTAGGATAAATTCTTATACGCTCTGCAGATGTGTTCTGGGTTTTTACTATGAAGTATAACAAAAAATATATTTAATGTTGTAAGTATATTATCAATTATTTTGTTCCCACACACACGCTCTGCTTAGCGGGTCGTCAATCGCATCCAAGTTATAACTGGACATACCCGACATTGTAAAAGTTAAATATTCTTTATTGATGTCTTCCAAATGTATGCACTTACAGGTGCGATGGAATCGGAGGCTTTTTCGAGCCTGAGCTTAATCTCCTCTGCTGCTACTTGCGGATTGGCGGTCACCTTATTGACAGATTCAATGATGGTTTGGTCGAAGTCTAGTTCGAACCTGCAAATAATGTAGTCTCAGATATTAATAAAACTACCCCCCTTTTCATCATTACTAAAGTGGTAGATGACTTGATCTGTGTTAGTCGGTCTGTGTAAGTAACTGAAGTCGACGACACACTCCGGCGGGTTAGTGCGTCTTAAGTGTATGAAGATCGTAGGCAGCCGACTGTTTTGTCAGCCCGTTGGCGCTCCGCCGTACTGGAATTGCCAACGTTGGAGACAAGTCGGCCAGACTCAAGTGGGACTGGGCGGAGCACGGAAGCCACATGCATCCATAAAAGTGGACTCGTCGGATCGTCATACATTGGATGCCTAATGACGCCGAGGCAGGCCTAGGAGACGCGCGAGACGATTTCAACGCATTCCGAGAAGATTGGTGGGACCTGGCCAACAAACGCGCAAAGGACAAAGGCCATTGGAACAACATTGGTTCAATACGAAACGTTCGCAACGAAATCGAATCCGGGCCTCAAGTCGTAAGAGGCCCCAGAGATTTTCGACGAGGCGTTTATTCGATTACAACGCCGTTAGCTCCACCTACAGGGGAAACATTACAGTTATCCAAACCTTCTCATGGACTAAAGTTACGTTAAAGATAAGGCCGTGAGTGGTGCTCCATGTATATGCTCAGTTCTTTTTTGTATGTCCACTTACGCCTCTTCTCCTTTAGAGACGACGTCGTTGATCATCTCCAGGCATACGGTAATTAGCAAGGTGTAGTGGACCCAGGGTGGATATTGCTGCATGACCGCAAATTGGAGTTTGTTGTTAGAAGAGGATGTCATTTCCCTGAAAATGGAATGATAATTCACATAAGATGAAAATATATACATACTTATTTGTGTTTTTTTTTAATGAAATTTCTGAGCGTAAAATTTTTTGATTGTTTTGAAAAAAACTTTTACTACAAAGTTTTTAATTTTTTTGCACTGATTTTAATTTTTTTCGGAACAAATATTTATCTTTCCGAAAAAATATTTATGTCTGGAAATAAAGAATTTATTATCATTATCATCCCGAGATATTCCCATTAAAATGTATTCCCGATGGTTTTTAGTTTTTTCCATTAAACAAGTTATTGCTCTGCTGTAACGTTCAAAGCAACCATTAATTATCCAAACTTCGAAGTACCTACTACCATAGGATTGGGTTTGAAATGTTTTCAAGAGACCCATAACTTACAAGTTTTTCTTCAGGACTCTGATAGTATACTCCACCTTTTCAGGGAATAAAGACCACTTCGGCACCATCTTACTCGGTTTTACCGAACTCGGTTCTTCGTACGGCAAGTACGTGAGGTCAACAGGGTCATTCCGGTAGTTTATAGAAGGCCTTAGCATGTGTTCTTGAGCTCCGTACTGCGAGTAAGTTGATTGTACACCGGTGTTTTGTTTGTCCGTTTCATGAAGGCTAGATATTTTATCAGTTGCTTCAGCATAAGAAGGATATATTGGTTTTGACGATACGTCTTTTGTTTGGAAAGGCAAGTGGCTTGCAGCTTCATTCAAAGGGATCCTGGGGTATCCATAACCATCTATCAAATCGTCTATTTCTCTAGGCTTGACACTCGCATACTGTTGTTCTTTATCAAAATCGTTAGGTACGTCATAAAATTTATCAGATATGGGCTGGATTCCATAGGATGTTTCCGCTCGTTTGTCAGGGTTTTGGAGGAGTACAAACACCATGCCTTCTTTCTCGTCAGGGTTCGGAGAGACGTCTAGCGGTCTAAGGCTTTTGTAAGGTCTCGCGGAGGATGAAGACCTGACATGTTTAGAGCTGCGGCTTTCTCTATCAGAACGGTGGCGCAAGGGGTTTGCAGATGGTTTTTGGTGCTTAGCGCAGGTCACTGCAGCACATATGGTGGTGAAGGAGATGAGTGCGGTGAAGGAGACCATCCTTGGCTGGAACAAAAACTTCAATTATATCATGAACTTGGAGAGCTTCGTTTTCGTGGTATATAACTGAGTAACGTAGCCTGTATGTAGCCCTCAGTAAATAAATAAATGTTATTTTAAGTGAAACTAGAATTTTGGAATATTTATTACTAAAAGAACTCAAGTTCTTACTTATTTTCACCTGTTAAATAAATTAGTAGGTATCGTAGGAAATATCTATGATATTTGACTCTACCATGAATCTAATTATTCAAAACATAAGCATACGATTAAGATGACATTCAAAAAAATGCTTACTCCAAAATAATGACAAACATTAATTCACACAAAAACCATACAGAAAATTACTAACGTCAAAAAATACCTACCACGTTTTTGACGAGGGCTTACGTCGCCTCATACATCATTACGAGGAAATCATTATTTTATACTTTTTTTCCCATATTAAAAGCCAATTTGATTTCTTAAATAGCTAATAACTATAAAAATCCTTGTAAATTTTAAAATGGAAAATGTGGCCTCGTGCGATAAATAATTGATGCATGAAGAGTTTTTAAGTTTAACGCCAGTCCCACATTATCGCGCGGAATGAATTTGCGGAGCCGCAACGTCCGCAACTCGAGGTCCGCAGCGCGTCCGCGGCAGTTTCGCATCTGTTCCGCAGCTCGCACAACGGGCAACGTCGTCATTGCGATACTCTTGCGGCACCGCACCTACGGTACCGCGCGGTAGTATGCCAGCGCTCTAAATTCGCACGTCACTAAACATTTTCATGGATTTGCTTGCTACCAAACATTTGTGCTGTATCGATGATTTGTATTGAATAAATCAAATCAAAATCAAAAATCAAAGGCGTTTATTTGTAACTAAAACTTATACTTATGCTTAAATCATATACAGTAACTTACTTTAACTAACTTAGTAACTTAATCTAACAAAATACGACTATACATGAATTTATACAATATTAATAAACCTAGTTTTAGCTACAAAATGGTCCCAACTCAGCTTATGCAGGTGTTAAGAAAAACCCTGCGCTGGTTTTCTGTTGAGGCCTATGGGACCGAGGGGATAAACAAATTAAAAAATATATATAAATATAATATGAAAAATATATAAATATAATATGAATAGTGAGTCGGAGTCATGGAGTTAATCGTAAAAAGTAAAGGTTCAGTCGACATGTGTTAAATCTTCACCATTGCTAAAAGTGTACTTAGTTACAAAAAGTAGTTACTTACCTCAAGTTTTCCTTATAACTGAAAAATTTAATTGAGTTTTATCGGGAATTTTACGCATTTTTATACCTACGTAATTACTACATTATTATTTGTGGTAACAATTTATTACGGTAATATAATTTTATAAACAAAAGTTAATTAAGAGTCGACTTTTTGATTGACAGAAAAAAGTCGATTGATACACGTGCCTCAAACTTAACCTTAATTTAGATCTTGGGGTATAAGGGGACTCCAACACCTCATCTCCCGAGCCAACCTAACCTGCACATGGTACACCCTGCTAGTTATCCAGCAAAACTTCGATAGCGCGGTCTTATTTTTTAAGTGGCGACATCTAGTAAAAAAATTTCTATTATAGTTTATTTACGCCCTTTGCCATGGAAACCATTTGTTTAGTCATTGTAAAAATTATCATGTGATGATGTTTTAGTTACGTTTTACGGCGTACATATCATTTTCTCGAGTTTTTCTTTGGGATCTCCTCCAAATCAACCTTTATACGACAACAAAAAATCATCAAAACACCATGTGCTAACTCTGTTGTTCTTGAAAAACCTTTGACTTATTACAGTTTTTGGCTTACAACTTCTAAAGCACAACTCACAGCGCTACACACCAATCTGCGCCGCGGTACAGCGCTGAGTAGGTAATCCAACGTATCTACTCAGCAACATGCTGAGTTGACACCTTTTTGGTTCGACACATGGTGGTTTACCAAGCAGCTTGCGGAAGTTCTATAGCTAGGTATTTTTTAACATTTTTAACCTTAGCCGCGATCTTTGGACATAGGGTTTAGAATTTATTTTGTACCTATACTTGCTATTATTTTAGTTACGTTTTTTATATTAGTATTGTAAGTTCCTAGCTAAGTTCTTACCTATGTATGTATGTTGTGTGTCGTGCTAAATAAACCGTTTTTCATCACCTCCTAACGGGAATACGTCGAATTACCATTAACCCTGTATTTATGACATACAACTACGAGCTGGAGTTGCTCACATTGTTGCTTATTTTGTCCTCATTAAAAGTATCATGGATGGCTATGCCGTACTATGCACTTTTTAGAATTAATGAATGAAAAACGGTTTATTAGTTAGTTTATAGTAGATACCTACTCAGCAACATGCTGAGTTGACACCTTTTTGGTTCGACACATGGTGGTTTACCAAGCAGCTTGCGGAAGTTCTATAGCTAGGTATTTTTTAACATTTTTAACCTTAGCCGCGATCTTTGGACATATGGTTTAGAATTTATTTTGTACCTATACTTGCTATTATTTTAGTTACGTTTTTTATATTAGTATTGCAAGTTCCTAGCTAAGTTCTTACCTATGTATGTATGTTGTGTGTCGTGCTAAAAAAACTGTTTTTCATTCATTAATTCTAAAAAGTGCATTGTACGGCATAGCCATCCATGATACTTTTAATGAAGACAAAATAAGCAACAATGTGAGCAACTCCAGCTCGGAGCAGCTGTATGTCATAAATACAGGGTTATTGGTAATTCATTAACCCTGTATTTAGTTAGGAGGTGATGGGGGTGACTATTTGCGATAATTTAAACCCATACTTTTGCATAATGTAAAAGTGAACCGTTTTTGAGTTATCACGTTTTGTAGCTTTCTTCAAAATAAGTCAAAAATTTATTTAAAAAGAACTATCAACCTGCACGTGCACGTTAAATCTTATTTTTGCGGCGTTAAGTTCGGACTCCTCGCAGGCCGAGGAATGGGTCTTCCTCGCCCTATCCATCCATAAGGAAAATGGCTACCGAGTCATCGCCTAACTCACCACCAAAATGTGCAGGACATCTATCTTTGTCATGGTTTTTTGACAAATGAAATGTTTGACCTTCTCGACGACGTGCCTTTGGTTACAAGGCAAAATATGCTGATGATCTAATAAAATGTGAAGCGATTGATTAGAAGAATTGGGCTCCTGTTAATGTGATAGAATGTGTTTAACCGTATAGTAGCTAGTTTTTTCAGAGAATAAGAATCAGTTTTTCAAGACTACACAATATGACTATCTCGTAGCACGTCTACGGCGCATACCAGCTATGACATAGAGACTGCAACAACGTAGCATCTGCTACGTCGTAGCTCCACCGCCCGTGTGACCATAGTTGTAAAGATGACCTTCTACACTTGTAACACACACAGGGCTATTCAGTAACTCCATTTCCGAGTCACAGACACGGAATCTGGCAGAGAATCGCGCGGAATTCAAATATTTTGACGACCTCTGTGGCGCGGTGGGCGAAGGTTCGCTTACGACGCAGGAGGTTGCGGGTTCGATTCCCGCCTTGGGACAATTTTTTGTAAGATCTGCAGGTATTTGTTATTTGTATGATAGAAAATATCTATCTATGTAATGTATTGTATTATGTACATCAGTTATCTAGTACCCATAACACAAGCTCTGCTTAGATAGATGCTGTGTAAATTGTAGAGCAATATTTATTTTATTGTCACAGTTTTTATTATTTTCTGCGTTTTACAAGGAATAAAACTAACAGAATAGTAGTTTTCTACAAATCGTAGACTATTGATGAACTCAATGAACCCAAATGTTACAGTAAAACAATGAATAATGGAGCTTTTGGTAATACCTACGTTGATTTTTAGAAATCAATCTCTTACATTATTATTTGCTCCAAAAGTAGCACAAAATAGACTTATGTATTTTAACACACGTACATAGAATTTTTTCTACCTTTTACGGAAAACTACTCTCTTTGTTTTGCTATTTATACTCCTTGTTGACGAATGCAAGACGACAGAGCACCAAAACGTCTTCTTCGTGGCAAACCTGATGGCCGGAGACCCCCTGGAAGACCGAAACTCAGATGGCTCGATGGTATCCAGCAAGACTTGAAGGCAATTGGAGTGACCGGCTGGTAGGAAAAAGCCAAGAATAGGATCGGATGGAGAAATTTACTCGACCAGACCAAGGCCCACCCGCGGCTGTAGAGTCAGGATGATGATGATACTCCTTGTTATCTAAAACATTTAAATTTCGCGCGAATTTGTGTCAGATTCCGTGTCGAAGACTCGGTAGGTAACGGAGTTTCTTAATAACCCTGCATGTCTAACCTAAAAAAAAAACGTTAAATTCCTTAGGGTTATTCTAGATAGGCATTTAAATTGGAAGGACCATGTGAACCACGTGTGCCAACGGCTGAGCAGATATAGGTACATACAAAAATACAAATCTTTCCTCTTTATAATTTAAGTGTAGATATATTAGTGAATAATCGATTACCTATTAATATTGTTATCAAATAAAAGATTGGCATTGAAACATTTAATATATACCATTTTCTTATTCTGATTAGGTATCTAAGTCTAAATCTAGGTGTATTCAAAGGGAGCTTGAGTTTTTAGTAGATCCCCTTAGCGGTTTTATCATTCTTAGACCGGTAGACTCTTTCCCGCGTGTCGATTCCTTTATCACCGAGTGGACGGCGGCGCCACCCTATCCTGTAGGATTAAATAAATTTTTTTTTATAACAAACAAAGACTCAAGAATATCTTTTGTCAATAAAGAATAGAAGGATGTTTCAGTCTGTTTGAAATTACAAAAAGCTAGTGAAACCACTCAATCCTAATGTTGGGTACATTAGGATTGAGTGGAGTTGCTTCCATAACTTGAGACTTTCCCAACAATATTTAAAAGTCTAATTTTGATTAACTTTGAAGTACTTGTACGAAATGAAACAAGTTCCCAAAAATTTACGGTTTTGGCGGGACTCGAACCCGCGCCCCACCCTCAGTACGGGTGTGCTCTAACCAACTAAGCCACGAAACCCTTAGTCGGTTCAACCGAAAATCTTTGGGACCTCTTACGGACTATATAGTCCCTGTAGGTGGAGCCACCGGTTTGAGTCCCGCCAAAACCGAAAATTTTTGGAACTTATTTCATTTCTTAGAGATACCCAAAGTGCAGGTAAGCACTATAACAAAAAACCGTACTTGTATGGTTTGACAACTCATTAATCAAAATTAAGCTTGTTATTTATCGATAGGCAAGCGGTTCTAGGACTACGTTGAGACTAAATTCACTAAACATGTTTGAAATGTAAGTAAAACTAGTTTTACAAATACTATTTTCGTAGTATTTGTTTTTTTTACTTACAGCTGTCCTTTAAAGTTTTGTAAAACGAAACCTGCCTTCTTGATAAAATCGTTCCAAAACCAATCGTCTTTCTGTTCTTCTGGTTCAGGCGGAGTCACATATTCTTGGCTAACTGCGTCACCCTCAATGAATACGTCTGTCCCATTGTTCTCGATTGAGCTCTGATTTCCAAGATCAGAACTTGGCATTTCATAAGGTTTCACTTCGTTTTGATCTTGTATTTCATCAGAGGGAAAGAAAACATCCCTGCTGTTTGTTATACCCAGACCTTTCATTGGTACTTTAAGATTATTCAAATTGGGATCTCCATAACCGTCTTCAGTTTGTCCAGCTATGGCATAGTGGTTTGATAAGTAAGGGTTTATTCCGGGGCTTGGAAGCAATCCGTGTAGATTTGTAGGATTTAGGGAGTTTTGGTATACGGCCTTTTTATCATTGTATGGGATGCGAGCAGATGATTGGGGCATGTATAAAGTGGGGTTGGGGTGTGAGTAAGCCATGTCCTGATAGTTTCGGCGGAAGCTAAGAGAATCTGCCAATTCGAGAGCAGTATTATTTGACAAACTATGTGAAACTGTTATATCATTACTTATAGCGGGCTCAGGGACATCTAAGGAAATTTCCTTACCGCTATTTTTAGGAAGCTCATTGTACAAACCATTACGCATGTAGTTTATGTATGAGATTTGGTTAACAGCAGGTTTCTTGTCGGAATGAAAGTAATTAGAAATTCCATTATTTTTGTGTGGGTTCTGGTATGAGTTAGTATTTTGAGAGAAATGAGAGGGATTTTTAATGCCATTATTTGTGTATGTGTACTGGTATAATCCAGGATTCTGGTATGAGCCAAAGACATTTGTTATGCCGCTATTTAAGTTTGGATTCTGGTATGGTCTTATAGAATAATATTTATCATTCATTAAAGGATTCTTGTAGACGCTTATTGAATCTGCTTTATTATCTTTGAAATCAGGCTTCTGATATAAACCAGGTAAATTTTCTATATTATACCCAGTTAGATCAGGTTTGTGGTAAAAACCAATAGAATTTGACATGCTACCTTTTATAGACATAGGCTTCTGTGAACCAAAGGTATTTGCAACTCCAGTATTAAAAGCAGGTTTATGGTACGAACCAAAGACATTTGATTTGTGATTATTGATGCTATATGGGTTCTGATCTAAATCAGGATTCTGGTAAGAACCAAAATAATTCTCAACGCCGTTATTTGTGTATGTGTTTTGATATAAACCAGAAGGTGAATAATATTTGTCATAAGGAGCAGGGCTATTGTATAAATTAAATGAATTGGCCACGTTATTATTTATATCAGGCTGTTGATATAACCTAGGTAATTTTACCATTTCGTATCCCGCTACATCCGGTTTGTGGAAAAAACCAAGTGAGTTTGACATACCATCATGAAAAGGTTTCTGTGAACCAAAGGTTGCAAAGCCAAAATTAGTAACGGGTTTTTGATGAAAATCAAATGAATTTGCCGTATTACTATCATATGTATTGAGATTTTGATACATACCAAATGAATTTGCTATATTATCTTCATAAATATTCGGGTTTTGATACATACCAAATGAATTAGCCATATTTCCAGCAATTATGTTTGGATTTTGGTACATATTATATGAGTTAGCCATATTCCCATCATATTTTATCATCTCAAATGAATTTATCATACTCCCCGGATTCCCTCCAACTGGATTCTGATACAAATGGAATGCATTTTCCATACTGCCATTATAAAAATTTGGATGCTGGTGCATATGAAATGCATTTGTCACATTACTATGATTTATTTTAGGATTCTGGTCAACACTAATTACATTTGCCACAATGTCGTCTTTTAAATTGGGGTTTTGATCTACAGAACTGACCATGTTGCCATCAATTACACCCTGGTACAAATCAGGAGTATTAGTTATATTTTGAGGTTCTATATTAGGATTCTCGTACACATTAAGTGGATTTGCCATGACATCATCATTTATATTAGAATTCTGATATACATTAAGTGAATTTGCCACATTTTCATCATTAAAATCACTTTGATTCTGGTACACATCTTGTAAATTTGCCATGTCGCCATCATTTATATTAGGATCCTTGTTCAAAATAAGTGAAGTGGCCATATTATCATCATTGTCAGAAAATGTCTGGTGGATCTCGGGTAAAATATCCATGACATCGTTTTTGTAAGAATTCACACCACCAACGTCAAAACCAAATTCTTTCTCCATATCGTCTTCATCTTTCTCCGGAAAATTTTCGACATTCGGATTGAGAGTAGATGAACTGATCATACTATCTGTTTCCACAGAAACTTGGTCATCACCGAATGAATCTGCTGAGACATTATTCATAAGAAGGTTCTGGGGAGAAACATATGAATTCGTCGTGCCCTCATCGAAAGAAGTGTTCTGGTCGGGAACAATAGAATTTGGTATAGGATCTTTTATCGCAAAGTTTTGGTACGGATCTTGGAGATTTACCAAATTGTTCTGGTTATCAGGGTTCTCATTCGAAACAAAACCTTTATTATCAGGGTTCTCATTTGAAACAAAACCTTTATTATCAGGATTTTGATAGATGTCCAATGAATTTGTCAAGTCATTGTTATTATTTTGGTTGGGGTAGAAAGCGAATTGGTTTACAACGCCGTTGTTATTATAAGCATCGAGTGAGTGGGCCAAGTTATCCTTAATTTCGGGGTTGGGATAAAAACCAAATGATTTTTCTTTGTCATTATTTACATTAAGGTTCTGAGAGAAACCTGCATTTATTAAACCATCATTTACAGAAGAGTTTTCGAGTTTTATAGCATCTTTTCTACCACAGGCTTGGTAATAAGCTAACACATTTGCCATTTTGTCTTTCATATCAGGGTTCTCAAAGTTACATAATTCGTGGCCCATGCCATCTTTTACGTCAGAGTTGGAATCTAGTCCATAATATAAATTTTCTGTGTGGTCTTTAATATCATGCTGTAGGTTGACACTAGGCTGTTTTGTCATACTAGGCTTTTTAATATTCGCGTGAATTTTTATTAGCTTACATATAAATTTTTCCAAGTCATCCACGGTTTGAGGTTTTGGGTTCAAATCAAGTAATTTTGCAAAATCATCGTTGATATCTGGATTTAAATCAAGTGAGTTTTCTTTGTTACCAATAACTCGCGTTTTCTTGTAGATACTGGGTGAATTGCCAAAGACATATTTTGGAGCTATGTTTTGATACAAACCAAAGGAATTTAAATCACCTTTGATAGCAGGTTTCGGGTACGGCTGAAGTGAGTATGCATAGTCAATCTTTTTGTTTGGACTCTGATAGATGAATGAATGTATATCATCTTGTTTTATAGGGTTCCATACACCTTTATTTACAGGCTTTTGCTGGTATTCATAGAGAGTGGATGGAGCATGATGTACTTTTGAAGGTCCAAAATAAGCCTTATCAGGGAAGGTTCTAAATTGGACACCCCTAGCTGCAGTACATAAGGAGATCAGCATTATAATAAGGTCCATTTTTGTCTGGAATAAACATGGTAAAGTGCATTTTAATCAAACAGCTTAAGTTAATTTTTATTCGGTCTGCGAAAAATCTTGCACAAAGATAAATAAGAAAAAGTCGATGAATCATGAAGAAAGCCTTTATTTAAGCATTCTACATCTATACGACACAAGGTTTGGACATTGGCAGCTCAATTATTTTCTTTCAGTTATAATTTGCTTGTTAGCAAGTCAAGTAGCAATCAGGGTCAACATCCGTATCCAAGACGAAAGGTAAAAGAATAAATTATAGTAATAAGATTTTTTATAAATAAATATTCGTAGGTACTTACACCAAGCCGATCAATTTAAAAAAGAACTGAACACTAACCTGATAATTTCAAACCATTTTCCGGTTCTTATCAAAAATTACTATATTTAATAGTGGTAACGATTTATAACGGTCATAAATTTCAATTCATGATTAAAATTAGCAGGATGTCGACAACTTGACTGCTTTACCTAAAGCTTGTATTCCAAAGTAACATAAATCTAATACATTTTGTTTTGGTTTCGTTATGCAACAGATTATTGACACTAAGACAATGCATGAATGAGGAACACAAGAAAAACACGAAACAAGCGAATTGAACCACCGAAATTTTTCTAAAAAACCTCCTGCGTCGCAGACGGGCATTCGCCCATCGCGCCACAGAGGTCGTCAAGATCATGTCTGTATTCTTCATTTAAAGAGGTTCTGTTAATACATACGTATTCGAATATTTGCTCGTCGACACCGACCCTAATGTTGTTTAGTTCAACACTCGACAATATACCTGACGTTGAGAAGTTGAGCCTGTAGAAAATGGTGTTACCAATAATGAGAATCAAGATAAATTTGACCCTTACCTTGTTCCAATCTAGGTTCGATTTGCTACTGTTAAAAGTCATCCGTCATAACATAGCGGTCGGGCAATATTTAAAACGATTCAATAAGTAGTAAGTATAGTTTATATCGTTCAAGAACGATACCTCAAGGGACTCTTATTTTGAGGACGGTTTTAATTTTATCAAAAAATCAACTTATTCTGAATGTAATTATTAATTACTGTAACTATCTACAAATTTAAAACTCGGGCTCTTGCGAAAAGGAGATAAGAAGGCGTATTGGGATGGCTAAAAACGCAATGTCCCATTTAAAGAAAAATATGGAACGACCGCAGAATATCTCGCAATACTAAAGTAAATCTTGTCAAAACCCTGATCTTCTCTATCGTTTACTAAACGCTAAACGCTAAAGAAAGCCGAACGTGACCGCATAAATGCTTTCGAAATGTGGTGCTGGAGGAACATGTTGAAAATACCATGAAACGGCTTTCCGCACCAACGTTTCCATCTTGCGGGAACTGCTTGCTGCTTGCAAATCTTGACGTTCTTTGGCCACATAGCCAGGAAAACCGGTGACAATCTTGAACCGCTGATGGTCACTGGAAAGGTTGACGGTAAACGTCCTAGAGGACGTAGCCCACTTAGATGATCAGATCAGATCCGCACAACCCTGGACACGAATTACCATGACACTCTTCACGTCGCCAAGGACAAATGCAGGTGGCGCAATATTGTTTATGATAAGATGATTTCACGGGGAAATCACGACCCTCAGACATGAGGAAATACGACGCGAGAAGGAGGATCTACAAATTTAATTTATCATTCAGTTACAATCACGAGCTCGTGCAGCTTTACAGATTCGACTTTGTACCGTTTTTATTAAAATCATTGTAGGTAGAGGCTATAGTATTATACTATCTGTGTACATACAAGTGTTAAGCTCCAGATCCAAAGCTCTACCCCAGCATAATGTCACTTTGCCAAATTGGCAACAAAATGCTGCCCGGCTGACGACGCCCTAGGATACAGTGTCGATCCACACCGTACCTGTATAAAAAGGGGGTAGTGAAAAGAACACAGGATCATATGGGAATATTAAGTAGAGAGACAGAGAGAGTTGCAAGTTAAGGTAGATTTGCTTGTATGTAGGCAAGTGCCAATTAACATAAAATGGTATTATAGTTCGGAAATTGAATTATGTGTAAATTTTTAACCGAAGCGAATTCAAAAGAAAAGGAGTTCTATGTTCGGCAATATGTTTGTTTTAGGATTTCGTACCCTAAAAGGAAAAAGGAACGCTTATAGGATAACGACTTTGTTGTCCGCTCGTCCGTCTGTTTACCCTCTTTTCTCAGGAACACGTGGAGGGATTGGGTTGAAATTAAATACTCAAGTCAATGCAATATCAGCAGATAAAACAGAGAACTACCTTTAAAAAACATCCCCGGTGATACATTCTATCGAAAATATGCTTGAAAACGTTGTACAGAAATACGCGACAAGAGGAGCAGGCACATTGTAATAACTCCAGTAGAGTTCCAGAACCAACTGGTGACAAGGAAAAAAGGAATAAAATTGACACAAAATAATTACTAAAAATAACAAGAAACGCTAATACTGATTGCTGCGAACCTGTTTATATTTTGCGACTTGGGAGATACCTACAATCCAATCAAGAACCGTCCCATAAAGCTGTGCTATATAAATCTCAAGAATCAGCATTATCCATACTGCGAAATACGAACAATTCGAACAAAATCGAGTACTATCAAGATATTTTCAGATCAAACGCCTTAACAACAAGCGTATCTAAAATACCTGGAGGAGGTTAAGCGACGCGACGTAGCGATGACGGCGACGAGGATCTTACCATAAAATATATAAAAGGCATCCATAAAATAACGAAAACACTTTAAAAAAAACTGAAATTAAGTTAATAATAAGTTTTTATTATAGTAATTTCACTTTTTAGTTTTAATTTACGTAAAATATTATAATTGTAACATGTAAAACGATTCTCTGAACAAATAATTGAAATTTTTAAAATAAGCATTGTTTAAAATTAAGTAACTCAAGTGATATAATTAAAAAGCTAACTGCGCTTTTCTGTATTAAAAAAAACAAAAACCTGAAATTTGTGTCTTATTCACAACAAAAAATATTCTCACCATGGACCGAAAACGTACTTCCCGTTGACCTAGAAATGTAATATTCGGCAAGAAGTAAGGTCTTTTAGCACAAGTAAAGGAAAAAATCCGAAAACTGTTTTCTAGTTTATTCACAAAACAAGTAAAATGATAAAATTTGGCAAAAAGCAAGGTCTTACAATATGGAACCCTAGATGTGCGAGTCTGACTGGCACTTGACGTTTTATTATTTTAACTTTATATAGTTTTTGTTTCTGCGTCAATAATGGACCGATTTTGAAAATTCTTTTGCTATAAAGAATGGTCTAAAGGTAGTCCCATAAAATTCCCGAGGGATCAGTATTTGTTCCACAAATACTGAATCGAAAACTCTAAGGGAACCGAAAACTCGAAGTCTGTGTTTAGTTTTTCAAAGCAATTGCGCATATTGCGTGCATTAAAACGAAACGTAGGCTACGTTTCGCTTCGAATCGACTCATGCTTCGACTTCCAGAATGAATAAATTTCCGGTAGTTTAAAATTAGTTATAGTTTATTACGATCTTCGGATTGAAGTATTTTAGACTGGCTTTAGGTTCTTGTTGAGTGATGTTGTGTGTTAGTTCATTTAAATGGGCGCGATTCTTAGTTAGTTGAGATTTGTCACTATTCTCTGCTGATTCAACTACAAAGGCAAGTTTCTTAGCTAGTCGTACTACGTTGTCTTGTGTCTCAGTTACTTGAACTACGTTGTCTTGTTTCTCAGTTACTTGAACTACGTTTTCTTGTTTCTTAGCTAGTTCAACTAAGTAATCTTGTTCCTCAGCTAGTTGACCTATGCCCAGTTGTTTCTCAGGTGGTTCGACTACATGGTCTTGCTTATGTAGTTTAAATACGAGTTCTTGTTTATCACCTGGTTCATCCACGTGGTCTGGTTTTTCAACCGAATTAACTAAGTAGTCATCATAAGCATCTGGTTGAATCACATCATATTCTAGGTTCTCCAGTTGTAGGTCTGCTTTTTCACCATAGCTAGCTTTCTGCTGCGCTTTTTCTTCATCAGACCTAAAACTTATTAATTGGTTAAGCATTTCATCAACAGAATATTTCTTTTTATGAACATAAAGGTCCGTTGGAGGGAGCGGTAATGATGCTATAGCTTCAAGGACTTTCATCGTTTCAAAGCCTGCCATTACAAGTGGTTCTAATAGTTCATCGCCGTTCGAGAGGAAATATTCGGCTTGGCCATAATAAGCTGCTTTTTCGATTATTGTACCCATTTTCATGAAGATTTCTACTACATTGCCTCCGGCGGCGAGGAGGTCGGCTTGTCGGCTCAGCATTTGGTCTGAGCTCTGGTCCAGAGCAAAGTAGATGATCATGTCGCATTCGTTCGAATTTGGTTCCTCGCATTTGGTGTCTTGTTTGTGTTTTATGAGAGTTTTTATCTAGAAGAATATCTAAATATTAGGATGCGAATTGTTCTAATTAAAGTGCCTCGTTTATTCTATCAATCATATTGAAAATGTCGAAACAAATCACGCCGACTGGAAGCTTTGCTGTAATACAGAAGTATTCCTCTAAGTTTTGTTTTCTATGAAGAAAATTACAAAACATATTAGTAACAGTATTATCAATTGAATAGAATTTTTGTCTTGGGTTATATTTTGTATGTTATCATTAACATGCTGCATAAAATTATCAATTTATATATATTAGCTAAGGGTCAGCTCACACCGAGACGCGTCGCGACGTGAAGCGAGACATATCGATACGCAGCGCCGCGCCGCGGGGAGTTTTCGTATTGTTGAAAAACAAAAAGATTTTTTTTTAAATTTATACGTAGTTTATAAAGTTGTCATTTAAATCACAAGGTAGCATAAAAAGTGCGCGCAGCGTCGCGTCTCGCTGTGAGCTGACCCTTACTAATAATTTTCCGCCTAACCTGTGAAATCTGCTCAAGAAAATGGTCCATACGAGCCCACAGTCGCCCTGTGGCTTGGACCGGGTTGTTTGAGACCTCCCTCAGAGTTTTCAGAACTGTTGTTAGGTAAAATTGCGGGTAACTGAAAAGTGATACTTGATTAGCTGCATGACGGCAAAAATATGAAAAAACCGAAAATTTTGCGCCTCACGCGAAACGAACGGACCTAATTAATACATTCACTGCCAAGCTTCGGCGAAGGTTCTTGGTTCCAAATAATAACAAGATCCAGCATCCCAGACATCAACATGAACAACATTTAGTTAACCCTGATGGTTATGACCAAACTCAACCCCCTATAATGGTCCACTGCTGGACGCAGGCCTCCCCCTGATAATCACCTTATTAGCTTTTATCTCATAGGGGGTAGCTTTGGGTATCTAAGAAATGAAACAAGTTCCCAAAAATGTTCGATTTCGACGGGACTCGAACCCGCGCCCCACCCTCAGTACGGGTGTGCTCTTACCAACTAAGCCACGAAATCTTAGTCGGTTCCATCGAAAATCTTTGGGACCTCTTACGGACGCAACTTTTGGGAACTTATTTAAATAGTAGTATTTAATCTTAGTATTCTGTTAAACAAAGGAAATTTCAAAAATGCATCGCTCTTTAACGCATTTAGTTTAGGCAGTGAATCGAAGTTGCCCTTGGTGGCCACCAAAATCTATTTTCGATTCGCTGCCTAAACTAAATGGAATAAAACTATAACAGACGCATTAAAAAAAAGTTTATAGGTATTACCAACTGAGCGATGGATTTTTGAAATTTCCTTTGTTTAACGGAATAATAAGATATAGTAGGTGGCGGTGGTAGTTTGACTGGGGTATGCGCCATAAGTTATTCCGTGATCATAGCGCATGAATAGGTGCCGAAATATTAGGAAAGTCAAAAATCAAATCGTGAGTTTAAAAATGCTTACAATTCTGCTCCATTTAGTGCCACTTGATCTATGAGGTCCAGGACCGCCGACAATATCATCACGTATTGAGTCAACGGTTGCGTGCTCACCGACCCTCGTAGTGCTTCTTCATGAAATGTTTTGTCTGGCTTTTTGTATGTTGTTCTACAAATTTATAGATTAGGTAGTAGCATGGCGTCATGACGAACCTTTACTATACGCTTATAGTATACGCTTGAGTATACTAACACACCAAACCCGCCAATGTCGCCGATAATGCCCGACGGGTTTGTATCAGTGATACTATGTATTTTAAATGACGACCTCTGTGGTGCGGTGGGCGTAGGTCCGCCAGCAGGTCCGACGCAGGAGGTTGCAGATTCGAATCCCACCTCGGGACAAATGTTTGTACGATCTGCAGATATTTGTTTCGGGTGTTCTGGTCGTTTTTGTATTTTATTATTATGTTTCAGTTATCTAGTACCCATAACACAAGCTCTGCTTAGCTTGGGGCTAGATAATGCTGTGTGAATTGTCCAGCATTATTTATTTATTTTTAAAGTTTTGCGTAGAAATTCAGTGGTCCAGGACCAGAACATACACACCTTAGATACTAACGCGTGAATTCACTTACTTTTCTTCCTGCGGCTCCCTTGGCGATCGGTTTGGAAAGATGTGCGATAAACTTAAACAGCACAGGTTTTTTTTTAAACTTACATGTGATGCTTCACCCAGTAAAAAGCATGTTCGATGTTTTCCAAATGCGTCGTGTAGGGGGGGATCCCGAGAAGGTTATCATAGGTTCTGGTCCCATACTGACCCCCGTGCATTACGAATGCACAGTGTGGGGTCAGTGGCTTACAGGGGTCGTAATGTGCCCTATGCTCGTGCTGCGGCAGGTATGCTGGTAGCGGAAATGCTCTGAACTGGCAGTATGCTGATGCAGCCAGGGTGATCACAGTAAGGATGGTGATCATGTTGTCTGGAAATTATCGAGATTATATTAAGGTTAGATATTCCAGCAAAGGCCGCGCTTTTGTGATTTTTAAAACCATCTGAGACATAAAATATAGTATTTAAAATTCTGAAAAAAATACATATATTAATATAGTCTAGTCAAAGTCGCATAATTAGTTACAAGATCTACTGAACTTTACTCGATAGAAAAAAAAACCAAAGTTACCCCTTTTTTCAATATTATGACGGAACTAAAATATCGTTCATTTTAAAGAAAAGTTGGAATTGACTAAAGATAACTACTACATATTTCTAAACAAGCTAGCAGAGTTTGACTTGATCAAATTATTATCTTGATCACTTTGTTTAAATAAATACCTACAAAATTCACGATCACGGCGGCTTGGCAGGCGTTGTATACACATTTCTGTGCTGGGTGCTACAATCAAATCAAATCAAATCAAAAATTCTTTATTTCCATAAATACAAAAATGTACACTTAGAACAACATTTTAAGGGGTACCATACAACGCTATTTTGTGAAAAGGATATTCATAGGATTGCGCGTTCATAGAAGCGGGACAGAGCAGAGCGGCGTGTGCAAAAATCAAGATTTTGCTTAATATCTAAAAAATAATAGTTTTTTTGAAAATCTAAAACACACCGTCTGGCTTACATTCTGTTTGTTTACTGTACAAAGTATCAATTCAAGGAAATTCAAGGTATCAATTTAGAGCACACTTTGGTTTTTGTTTGTGTCGTGTTTTCAAAATACTAGCGTTCTAGCACCAATCCTGAACTATACATATATAAATAAATAAAATAAGATAAATAAATAAATAATGCTGGACAATTCACACAGCATTATTTAGCCCCAAGCTAAGCAGAGCTTGTGTTATGGGTACTAGATGACTGATAAACATAATATAATACAATACATAGATAGATATTTTTTTACTATACATAGAAAACGACCAGAACACCCTGACAAATGTCTGCAGATCGTACACACATTTGTCCCGAGGCGGGAATCGAACCCGCAACCTCCTGCGTCGCAGGCAGACGTTCGCCCACCGCGCCACAGAGGTTGTCATACAATTTATCATCATACAATAAACAGCACGAGTTGAAGCAGTTGTATTAAGTCTCCAAGATAATAGGTGCAACAACCCTATAACGGACGGGTACAACGTAAAACCCAAATAAAAACATAACGACCCTTGCGCAGTCTGGTAACAAAACACGATAGGATCCGGTGCGGTTCATTGTACTACTTAATCCCACTAATATTATAAATGTCAAAGTTTAGATGGATGGATGTTTGTTACTCAATCACGCCAGAACGGCTGACCGGATCTGGATGAAATTTGGCACAGAGATAGATTATAGTCTGGAATAGAACATAGGCTACCTACTTTTTATTTTGGAATTCCCACGGGAACGGGAACTACGCGGGTGAAACCGCGAGGCGCTGCTGGTTTAGGAATATGTTCAAAAAAGGTATAGCAATTAATTATAAAAAGTTTATAAACTAATTACCTATATTAAAACTGCCGTTATCCCACCAATCTACACAATAACTGCTTTCTGTGATATTGAAAAACCAATCGAGTACCTAATTTTTATACATTCCAATTAGGAAAAAAAAACTCATAATCGTTTAGTGTGGTTAGGTGCCTACTAATGGAATTTTTCACGGTCGTGTAAGTCAGTACCATTAAATTCTTGTGTTTTTTAATTGAAACACAAATCACGATGTCATTTTTAATTAGAAAGATAAGAACAAATCTCCTCAAATACTGTATTTGAAAAAAACCATTGTCTTTGAGTAAAGGCTATCAAGAAGCGCAATTATGCAGGTCTCGATAGATCCTTGTTCCCCTTGGAGTCGAGACCTTAGGTCCGTGGGGTACCGAGGCTCTCCGGGTTCACACAAATTTATCTAGGAGTACGGTCGAAGCGACGCGTGACCCAAGAGCTGGTGAGTATCTGGCACAGTGTATCAGCATTGCCATACAGCGGGGGAATGCAGCCAGGCTTCTTGGCATGCTTCCGTCTCGTATCGATATGGATCATTTGAGCTACCTGTAGATTGTTTGCAAGTATCTGCAGTTAGCTCAATTGTTTCAATTGTTCATACTAGTTCTAATTAGATAATAGTCGTTAATTGAAATTTTCTTCGTGTTTATTTCATTTGTTATGCAAGGCTGCAAAGTTGGTTTTTGGTGCGAGTGCTTGTATTGACACCTGAGCAAGCGAAGGATTCTAGCGAGTGGTTCAAATATAGAATCCTGAGCGTAGCGATGGTCTCAAAGGTACGAGATGCAAAATAACTTTGGTGCAGCGAGGAAAACGCTAGTTGCAAAAAAACAGCTTATTTATTAAATAAGTGTTTATTCATTTAATGCAGTTTCAGTGGACTTGCGGTATAGAAAAGTATGGAATAGAAAGGTTCAAATTTTAAAAACTCTGTACACGCTAGCGGACAAATTGCACTTTTGCACTCAGATTTCATGACAATGATGAATGACGAACAGAATCTTTCCGAGGTTGTGAGGTGAAAAGAAAATTTCAATTAACGAACCTTTAATTTACATTTTTTACTTCACGATTGCGGTGTTTAGGGTTAAGGATCTTTCTTATAAATCTTTGAAACAATGGTACAAATAAAGTCAATAAAAATAACATCACAATAATATTATAAATGTAAAAGGTCGGATGTTTATTTCCTCTTCACGCCAGTAAGTTACTACGCGTAGTTCAAGGCCTGGAATAAAACATTGCCTACTTTTTATCCCATAAATAAACTGATTTGGGAACTCCCATGGGAATAACCTTAAACAGTTCGTGCGAAGCCGCGGGCAGAAACAAGTAATACAATAAATACAAACCACCAAAGGCAAGGTGTTATAAAACATTATTGCTTTGCTTGAATCTGCCCATTGACCGAACAATTCCTCAGACAGTAGATTGTCTTGGAATGAGGGGTCTTAGCTGTCCCTTGTCATTTGGATCGTTTGAGGTTTACGGCATTACCATTTTAATGGTCTGTTGGGCCCGACTTCAAATAAACTTAATACTTACATCGATTGGAGATGTTCAGACCCTATTATAGGGATCTTCAGACCTATTTTAGAATCTGAACATCTCCAATAATTATTATAAACATAACAAAACTAGTTTGCAACGAACCTTTATCTTACGAACCTATTGAATGAATGATTCGATTTATGAAACTTAAAACGTCAAGAGCCAAGTTTAATTTAGGGTTAAACAAACTTACCAGCAGTGAAAGTTTTCCATATTAAATTATGTACCTAACTTTCACATATTAAATGCGATATTTAATAAAACCGGCCAAGTGCGAGTCAGACTCGCGCACGAAGGATTCTGTACCATTATCTACAAATATTATACTAACTTAAATATTTATTTTATTATGTATTTTGGTATTTGTTGTTATAGCGGCAACAGAAATACATCATCTGTTAAAATTTCAACTATCTAACTATCACGGTTCATGAGATACAGTCTGGTGACAGACGGACAGACAGACAGACGGACAGCGAAGTCTTAGCAATAGGGTCCCGTTTTTACCCATTGGGTACGGAACCCTAACGAACCCAACGAAACCCCGTTTTACGTTAGTGGTTGTACTTATAACAGTCTTGTGGTAGGATTATTATGGCAAAACACTATACGTGATATTACCAGTGTTTTTCCTTTGCCCACCGCCCGAGCCGTTCGGTTGCTTAGCCACTACATTAGTTGACCTCCGCGCCAGACTCGCGTGCATTATTGGCAATAAGCATCGCGGCCCGCGGGTCTCTATTGTTTGTATTATTGGACACTGTATATTTTTCGCTCGTCAATTTATTTTGACATGACATTTTGATCTCGGTCTTGAGCCAGCTGGAACCAAGCTTTGTCATAGACTTTTAAAAAATATCTCCTGGCTGTTAGGCTGCCGAATTTATAGTTTCAAGTTGAATGCACCATATTTTTTCCGGGTTTCCGGTCAGCAGGAAGACGCAAAAGCGGTGTTATTCTCTGAAGAACACAGTCTTTTCTCCACAGTAGAGAGTGAATTACTTTTTCACGACTTCGAAAGAAAATAAATTCTATTGGTTGCTTAAATCTTTCCCTATTGGACGATAATAAAGTTTTCCTACGAGCGAGTAACAATGTTACAGAAGTTCGAAATCTAATCTAAACTCTTCTCTAAAAGTATCTTACAAAAGAGCTAAGATACTTTTTAGATGGTAGTTGATATACATTTTATCTTTTTGGGACCAAAACCTAACTTTTTTTTTACTATCATTGTTCGTCGGCTCCGTAAATAATAATAAATAATTAATGCTGGACAATTCACACAGCATTATCTAGCCCCAAGTTAAGCAGAGCTTGTGTTATGGGTACTAGATATCTACAATACTATACACGGATAAATAATTTTTAATAATATACGTAGAAAACGATCAGAACACCCGGAACAAATATCTACAGATCATACAAACATTTTGTCCCGAGGCGGGAATCGCACCCGCAACCATGCAGTTTGTTGGATCATATTATTAGCTTAGACCTTCTAAACTTCGGAATTAATTGCCTTGCCATTGGTATTAATATGATGAACTCCATATTTGGTTGTCGCTCAATACAGTAGCATTAAATATCATTAGTTCATTTACACTGATACAAAGTTACATAAAAAAAACCTAAATTACTTTTATTTTTATTACTTATTACTTTACTTATTACAACCCCCATTTTACCCTTCTTTGGGGTTTTTTTGAAAATTCCCGAAACACGTGTTTTAACCTATTGTATTTTTTATATACTTACACAGATATTCAGGTCATTAGCACTATTAATTAAGAAGTTACAGACATTTCAATACGGAGCCAAACTACGAACCTCAAATTTTAATAACCCGATTCAACTTAATTCCAGGAAAATTTTGAAAAATCCTGAAGCACGTGTTCAATCATTATGATTCATTTAAAAACGCTTGATTTGTTTACCGTCCGCTTTCTACTGATGGTGAACATAAAAAGAACGCGGTTCGTCTAACTGTTTAATTTTAACTCTGAGTTTAAGTAATCAATGGTTATCTTCTGGTTGGTGAACTCTACCATTAAACCCGAGTTCACCAACACATGGTTAAATTTTAAACAATTGTTTTGACGTTATTGACACAAATTTTCAAACATTAAACATCAAAGTAAACCGATGAAGCTGCTTAATTGTCCAATTATCTTTTGGTGAACACAGACCTTAGTCATAGCTCCTTTAATTTATAATTTATCCATATTTTGAGCTTCGTGCTGAATAGGCTTTTTTTTATTTTATTTATTTATTTATTATCAATTAAAGTACATTTCCTTATTTAATTTCTGCCAAACTGTGAAACAGTTTGTCGGCAGGCTATTGGCGGCTATTTGACTACATTAAATATAAGAGTCAGTGACAACATAACAAAGCATAATCAGGTGATTTTTATTAAAAATATGCCTTTTATAAGTAGGTACCTAAAAAAATGGGATCAAAATTACACATTTTTAATACATGATAACGTGACCGAAAACGCTGTGTTTGGTTGGATCGCAAATGACGTCACACATCCTCAGATTACAGTGTCAATGAGTTCTTCTTGTTAGGTGTGGTGTGGCGGGGTGACGTCATAGCTTGGAACACGGTAGCCATGACAGAGATTATCGTTTTGGCGCGGCATTATTTTATTCAAACTTTAAAATTAGTTTTCATAACTAATACGACTGGCCTTGAAGAAATATTAATTACACTTTGCATTATTTTTATCAGACAATACGTTAGAATTATTTTCCAGTAGTAGTCAAGTAGCCTATTGTTGAGTAGGAATAGAGTCTCAGTTTTATCAATTTTTTTTTATTTACTAGTTTATACACGTTTTGGTTAATGTTACATACACTAGAGTACCTATATTTACAATCAAGCCACATAATTGGTATACTAAGACCGTGTCCATGGGCACTTTTCTTATTGACTCTATTTACTTAAGAGGATTTATCCAACTGAGGTAAGTATTTGGCATTTTTCCAATCGATAAGTTGGTAGACAGAGTGCCTTTAACGTAGGTAGGTACCGATAGTACTATAGGCTTAAAAATGGACCAGTCTGCAGAGTTGCACCTTGTGACACTCCAGTGCCTACAGGTTTTCCACTAGGCTGCGTCAAAGCTGCAAAAATAGATTTGATTACTCTCTACTCATCAATAATAATAAATTCATCGTTAACGATATTAAAGATTCCAAAGAAATTGCAGAATGGGAAACTAGGTGTCTTTGTAGGAATCAACAAAACAAACATAATAAGCATAAATTACCTATATCGAGAAATTAAATTAAACATGCTGTGCTTTTGATTGATTTTATTAAACAAATAAATTATGTGTATTGTATTCAACTAAAAGTCAAAGTGGATCATTTTCTATTTTTAATAAGACGTCTTTTCCTTGCCTGGGGATACCAGTGGAAGTGCTTGCGTATGCATAGTTAGAGGAGCTCGGCACCGATCTTTCGTAGGCGCTGTCCAAGCAGTCTTCGGCCTCCGAAATTACAGTAAAAACCTGTCTTTTTACTTTCTTTTGCAACCATGCCGGGAACTGTTTTGTAGTCTCGCACATACTTTCAAAGAACGAGTCTAAAGGATGTCTATTTTTCGCACTATCTCTTTTCACTACCTCACCCTCGCTAGGCTGTTCGTAGGTGTAATTATCTCTCAAGAGTTCAAAAGAGATGAGATCTTCCTTCCTTCTTCTTTTTGTAGTGTCATCGGCAGCGTCACCGTCGACGCTTCTGGAATGTTCTGAATCGTGGTTCTCTTCTAGGTTCATGATGTGGCTGACTGCTGCCGAGGATTCAGAATTTTCCTCAGTGTCTGATTCTTGATTGGGTGGGAGTAAAACGAAAGGTCTTTTGCGTAGTTTCATATGGGGCACGAGAAACTCCATTTGTTCCGCGTACTTCCACGTGTTGACACGCTCTACGCTAAGTCCAGAGTTACCAGCTTTGTTTCGTTTCAGTGAATCTCTGTGATTGTCTCTTAATTTTTTCCATTCTGCTTTTGCTGTTTGAACTGCAACAAAAAGTAACTTATTTTTATGATTTCGGCCAAGCGGGCATAGCAATGAATTTTTTTACAAGACGACGCAGTGCGCGCCATTTTGTGAAAAGGTAGGCATAGGATTTCGCGTTCATAGGAGCAGGGCAGAGCATACGTTTTTGGGAAGGGCGTAAGCGCAAAAATCAAGTTTTTGCTTATTGACAAGAAAGCTACACTACTATTGAGAAACTGGTTCAAGGAACCAAAAAGTTAGTAAAAATCTACGAATCAAAACATAAGTCATTTCAATAAACCGTAGGGTTCCTGAGATCTCGATAAAATTATGTGCAAAAGAGTGCATTTTCATGATTCGTCATTTTTTTTCTTAGTCGTGTTTTCACGTTCAAGGAACCACAGAAAAAAATTGAATTTTATGTAATTCGAGATTTTTATCACGAGGATCCCGTGAGTACTAAGGCCTAAAAACCCGTAAGAACACCCCCATAAGCCGAGTACTGACGAGCGTAATGTAATGTGTGTTATACATCGAGCGTTCGTGCAGTAAAAAGGTACGGGTAAATGCGGCGCACGCAACGAGCAACGAGATGGATTTTAGCACACGGCATGTATCATCATGATCGTCGCGAATGAGCCCCGTAGCGTAACACCTCGGTCAGTAGAAGCGTTTGCCGTTACGTTGCCACGGCTTTGACGTGTTTGAATTGGTCATCCCCTTAAATCTTAGCCATAGCATATTATCTCAAACTGGCGATGCTTTTAAAATTACAGAAAAAGAAAACAATAAAGGTCCTTACCTTTATTGTTTTCTTTTTCTGGTAGGTAAGGTACTTCAACAGATAAAAATAACAGGTAGATTTTGCGTTGTGAGAATACTTGCTCTCAAACTAAGGCTGACTGTCCACCGGAGCGGAGAGGAGAGAAGAGGATCTGAATTTTAATTTTCCTAAAATAAAATAATCAATCGTTTGTTTCGTTAAGTGTTTTTGTGAAAATTGGTACTCCAATTCGGTATAGGTACACCAGTTGGCCGAAATGAAACACGCAATACGGGGTAATTTCGGGTTTTGGCATAAAGAAGTAACAAACAGCTATTCATCCATCTAATCTTCAATCACCTTGAAGAATTAACAATTGAGACGTGGATTGATATGAATTGACGTGAATTGTGTAACTTTAAAACCTTTTTTCTCCGTTACCTTTATCGAAAAAGCTTCGAAAAAAAACATAAGAATGTATGGGATAAAAGGCAGATATTTTTTGTTTCAAAAAATTACTGAACGGATCAGTCTGTAATTTTGAATACAGGTAGTTCTATGCCTGGAATAAAACAAAGGCGATGGATGGATGTTTGTTACTTCTTCACACCAAAACTACTGCCGGATCAGACTGAATTAATTCGTTGTTGGTATTTATTTATTCCGTATATATTCTCTATTTTGTAAAGTTTTTTATTTATTGTTATTTTATGTAGGTATTTTTTTTCTATTTGCATAGGAATATTTATAAATTATTATAACATTGTATTGTATAGTTACACCCTGCCTTTCTTAATTTTTCTAATTTCTATCCATCCAAAGTTTGTCTGGAAGAAATCGCTTTTAAGCGATAAGGCCGCCCATTGTACTTTTCCGTTTTTATGTCTATGTTTCTTTTAATCTTTTTTGTGGTGTACAATAAAGAATTTTGTATTGTATTGTATTGAATTAAAAAACGTAAGTTACTTTTTATCCCTTAGATCAGTTATCATGGGATAGAACCTTAAACAACGCGTGCGAAGCCGCGAGCAGAAACTAGTACAACATAAACAGTTGTACAGTAGGTAATGTAGATTTCTAATGTAAAAGTACTTACCGTCCGGAACGTAAGGGCTTTTCAGTTTTTTTACTATAATTCGCCAGGCTTCGTCTTTGATTGCCATGTCTCTATATGATTTGTTTAGCGGGTTCCATAGACAAGGAACGTCTCTCACGTATTTTATGAATAAATCCATGATTTCAATTAAATTTGATTCTTAAAAAGTTAAAATTCATACATTCAGTGTTTTATTTAATCTCAAATATGCAGACCAGGTATTATTTCTATGGTTGCCGGTTGGTACCACCCTAACAAAGATAAACAAAAGAGCGCGAAACACGTCTGTCACGGACAAAAGATTCGACGACACTGGCAGTTGGTAGGCGAATGAGAGGGGGTGAAGTGAGGCGCGGGGCAGGGGAGATCGACCGCTACCGGAACGGAGCCATTAATGAGTCGGTTCGGCTAGCAACAGTGGATTCCACAGACGCTTACTAGAAGCGAGATAGCGTCCGATGCGAGTCGAGGTCGAGGACAGTGTTACGGACTCGTTTACACATTTCGCATTCCAGTTGCCATTTTTCGATGGAGCTGCGGCATAAAATGATTTTAGTAGGTAGAGTTGTTACGGTGGCTTGTTTAGGAGTGATATTTATGATAAACCACTGTATATTTTTTTTTATTTCTCCAGCGGACATGTAAATTTTACGTGGAGCAAATCGGAAGTCCTTTTTTATGATTATCGGAAACGCTTATTTCTCTAGAGAAGTATAGAATATAATAGAAAAAACTTTATTTGTGTAATAAAGTTATATATAACTAACATTGCTTTTATAACCAGTATTCAATTAAATGTTATCCAAAAAGGTCACCGGCTCAGCTTAATCGGCAGTATCAAAAGTAACAGAGAGTGTGGCATAGACATCAAATATTCACAGATAAGAAAATATCGATATAATAGACAAGTTTGATGGATGCCAATAGAGTACCTAGTTTAATATTTTTTAAAGACATAAAAATTAGAGATGGGCCGAACATGGGTTTCACCGAATACGAACATTCGGCCGAATATTCGGTAAAACTTTTACCGAACCGAATATTCGGCCGAATATTCGGTACATTTGATTCCTGTCCGTCGTATATGAGATGTCATATTTGTCTTATATCTCAGTAGACTATAATTAAGTTCCTAACTCTTAATGTGTAGATTATGTGATTGATCTCTTAAATATCAACCTGAAAAGTACAAACAAATTACTAATTTTCTTTATAAAGAACTATATTGGTTGAATAGGATAGGTTTAAACGTTTAATATCATTAAATATATTTTGCGACGCTATGCTGAGTAGAAACTAGAAAAAAATATTATTCATAATCTACTAAGGTGTTGTGATTTGATTCAGCTATTCTCTAACACAATAAAGACTGACCGAAATAAATATCTTGTTTATTTTCCTTCAATTAAGGCCTGTTTAATAAATTATTATAAAGAGTTAACACAGAAGCCTAATCCCAAAACAGCTAGATACCTATATTTTGCATTAAGTTATTATGGATTCCTTGCCTACCCTGCAAGGGATCCGGCGTGATTGATTGAAGTTATTATCTTTTTACCAACCTACTTTAATTGAAAATAAAGCTTCAGTGACGACAAAATCAGAAAGCTACTCTCTAAAATACTTCATTACACTGTACACTCAAATCATGATAATACCAGTAAAAACTTTGAGTATCACTTTGCCGAACATTAGGTGATTCAGCCGAATATTCGGCCGAATATGAATATTCGGTAAAGCTGCCGAATATGCCGAATACCGAATATAAAACGAATATTCGGCCCATCTCTAATAAAAATGTGCCTTCGCGGGCACTTTACGAAAAACCCGAAATAACTTTGGGTAGAGCACTGTACAGATTGCAACTTTTAGTTTATTTATGTTATTAATTTATTCGCATGATGAAGCAGTTTCTATAAAAATCTTGATCGATAAAAATACGCCTCACTCCACTTATTGCTATTTTTTTTTACTTTTATAAAAAGCGGGGATTGTAGAGGGGATTGCTAAGTACCTAAGTATCATATTATCGTCGTAGTATAAATCTTACACTTCGTAGGATAACGTGGGGTATTACCGGTCACCAAAGCAATATAAAACATTAATTGATGAAAAATCAACTCTTTATTGGAAACATTTAAATCATAGGATTTAGGATAAATACTAAATCCCTCGGAAATTTAATTTTTAAAGTATACCACTATTACTTATATTCGATACTTTTGGCTAATACCGGTAAACTGACCGGTATTAGCCACAAGTATCTATACAAGACCGGCATTAACACCCTGTGTAGGTACTTTTGAAGTTAATAGTTAATAAAGAAAAAACGTGTCGCAAATTGCTTGAAATTTACAATAATAATTAGATAACCTGGTGGCAAAAAATATTACAGACAAAAAATTTAATATGAATAATAGGATATTCATTATTCATCCGTTATTTTCTGCAGCCAGGAAGTTAAAAGAAAGTGGCGCAAAACGCGTCTTTTTGTCAGTGACGCGCATTCGGAACTAAGGGGGGATTGGTGCGTCGGGGCAGGGAACAATCACGTAACCCTCTTTGCATGTGTGAGGGCGCGTAAAGTTTTTGATATGATAGTTTGGTGACCGGTATTGCAACCTGAACGGTACTACCCGACTTTACCCTAATAAGTTACGTAATGCATTTAAAAACTAAAAACAAAAGCCCCAACTTGGGGCTAAACTTGTGTTATATTTTTAATGCTAAATTAGTGTTAAAATGTATCTAGAAACTCAGTAGAATTAGGAGTATTCGTATTTGATTTGCAGGCACTTGCAAATCCAACACCATTCTACTTGATCCAGTACTCGCACGCAGCACTGCCCCGTGTAAATGCTCTCCAAACCAACTCAATCCGACGAGCAGCTGGGAGGGCGGGGGTCAATGACCCGCGCGCTGAATGTCAAAGTTTGCAGAAAGATTCCATAATATTTTGTGCTCCGTTTTGCAGTTAACATAAACACAACTTTATTATACATGCACTTGGGTATAGTTTAGTGTAAATGAATTATTTAAGGCTTTGTAATATTGAGCTTTGTTTGCGTTGAAAATTGTTTTGCTGAAATAAATGACAATATCCAGAATAATCATTTACTTATTCCGTTTTTAAGTAAGTACCTACTTGTTACATAAGTCAAGGGTAAAAAAGGATAATAAGTAGGTTACTTAAGTAGGTACCAAACATGAACCTCGTTGCGGCATTTCAACATAACTAGCGGTGAGCGATGGTTCGCCTGCGACGCAGGTTTTGGGTTCGATTCCCACTCAGGTTGGTAAAAAACTGAGAAGTCCAGACTGCAATCGTAATTTAAAACGATACCCCGAGCTAAACTAGCGCCGTCACCACCTATTTTATCTTATTATTTCGCTGAATAAAGGTAATTTCAAAAATTTCAATGGGCAATTTGTGATACCTATTTTTAGGTTTTTTTTAATACCTTTGTAATAGTTTTATTTACTATAGTTTAGGCAGAGATGCGAAAATAGAGTTTGGTGCCACAAAGTGCGACTTCAGTTTATTTATTCATCTTTTGACACATTAAACATGTTCTTAGATAAGTCACAGATTACATTCTTAACTTACCTATATAGTTAATTAACAACTACCTTAGTACTTCGTTACTTCGTATCTCTTCCTAAACTATACAAAATAAAAATATTACAAAGGCATTAAAAAAAAGTTTATAATAGATATCACTAACTGCCTATGAAAATTTTGAAATTACCTTTGTTCAACGAAATAATAAGATAAAATGGTGGCGGCGCTAGTTTCGCTTGGGGTACCTATCGGCTTAACTCTACATCAACTTTTTTTTTGTTTGTTCCGCCTTTTTCCTCCGATATGGATGGAGACATTTTTAGGCTAACATTTTGCATAATCGGCTGTTTACTTTAATACAATTCTCTCTCTCTACATCAACTTGGAGCATGTTGTTATTAACAAATAAATTTATATTCTTTCTTTCTTTTATTAACTTTATTCCATTTGCGAACCAGCCGGCAAATACGACTGCAATCCAAATAAATAATGCTAGACAATCCACACAGCATTATCTAGCCCCAAGCTCAGCAGAGCTTATGTTATGGGTACTAGATAACTGATAATGATACCTACTTAATAAAAATATATCTCACTAGCGGTCCGCCCCGGCTTCACACGCGTATATTCTATAGCCTATGTTGATCAGGGATAATGTAGAATTCTAATGGTAAGAATATTTTTCAAATCGGTGTAGTAGTTTCGGAGCCTATTGAATTCAAACAAACAAACAAATCTTTCCTGTATTAATGGTATTATGAATAAATTTCTGTATTTCTGTATTCTGTATTTCCTCTTTATATTATCTTTATTTAGAAATAAATTAATAATAGATATGTAGATAATTTTTTGTCAATAGAAAATACCCAGATACCAAATACTTGCAGATTGTACAAGCATTTGTCCCGAGGCGGGAATCGAACCCGCTGCTCGATGTTGCTCCTGCGTCGCAGGCAGACCTTCGCCCGACACGCCACATCAGTCGTTGATAAAATTAAATTCGTAGGTACCGTATCCTTTTAAAATAACATCCATTTCAAATATCTGTTTAATCTCGAAAGCAAGAGATAAAATTACCAAGTCATTGGAGCGAGTAAATTAAAGTTTATCTCCATCTTGGGGTGTATTTAATTTTATTGTTTACGCGTAGACAGCGCGCTATCGCATTACGGAGCGGGTTTTTGGATTTCGGGATTTTACTTTTTCGTCTATAAGGATAGAAAGTAAGGACTTTGATATTATAAATTCGATAGTAACTCTGTCTGTCTGTCTGTTACCTTCTCACGCCTAAATGACTGAACGGATCATAATAAAATTTGACAGGAAGGTAAATGGTATCCCACTGATGGACATAGGCTACTTGAAAATCGCGTGCGAAGTCGCAAGCAGCGGCTAGTTTGACTATAAAGGTAGGTACTTAAATTATTTGACATCATTATAAAGCTGGGCGTCCACTGGATGGACATCGGAGTGTATGGAGCCCGGATTAAATAAATATTAAATAAATAAATAATGCTGGACAATTCACACAGCATTATCTTGCCTTAAGCTAAGCAGAGCTTGTGTTATGGGTACTAGATAATATACATAATACAATGCATAACATAGATGTATATTTTTTATTTTACATAGAAAACGACCAGAACACCCGGAACAAATACCTGTAGATCGTACAAATATTTGTCCCAAGATGGGAATCGAACCCGCAACCTCCTGCGTCGCAGGCAGACTTCCGCCCACCGCGCCACAGAGGTCGTCAGCTATCACGGTTCATGAGATACAGCCTGGTGACAGACGGATAGACGAACAGACGGACAGAAGGACAGCGAAGTCTTAGTAATAGGATCCCGTTTTAACCCTTTGGGTACGGAACCCTAAAAATGATGAGACAACATCGTACTTACCCTGAACTCCATTCTTGAATTACCCTGGACTATTCCTGAATTTTACAAAATGATGATATACCATCGTCCCCTGGACTCTATTTCTGAGTTCTAAAAAATGATGAGACAACATCGTACTCACCTTGGACTCCATTCTTGAATTACCCTGGACTATTCCTGAATTTTACAAAATGATGATATACCATCGTCCCCTGGACTCTATTTCTGAGTTCTAAAAAATGATGAGACAACATCGTACTCACCTTGGACTCCATTCTTGAATTACCCTGGACTATTCCTGAATTTTACAAAATGATGATATATCATCGTCCCCGGGACTCTATTGCATTTCTGAATTCCACAAAATGATGAGGCAGCATTTAACTGCACGAGCTCGAACAGAATTGAGCAGCCAGCCAAGTTATTAGTTTTCGTCGCAGGGGGAAATTATTTTGGCTTTTAATAGCGAAGGGAGTCTGCCAGACGGAATATGAACTCATTACTGAGACTTGATAAATAAATTATTAAATAAATAATGCTGGACAATTCACACAGCATTATCTAGCCCCAAGCTAAGCAGAGCTTGTGTTATGGATACTAGATAACTGATATACATAATATTATACATTACATAGATAGATATTTTTTATTATACATAGAAAACGACCAGAACACCCTGAACAAATATCTGCAGATCGTACACACATTTGTCCAGAGGCGGGAATCGAACCCGCAACCTCCTGCGTCGCAGGCAGGCCTTCGCCCACCGCGCCACAGAGGTCGTCAATTCGGTCGGTGACTGGGCGTCCATTGGACTTTTTAGATGACAGGGTGCTTTTCACTTAGTTTATAATTTTGTACGATAAATGTTTGTTCAGGTATTATTTGGCTTTGGGCACAGAATCGAAACTTATTTGTCTATTTATTTATTTATTGAGGAATAACAAACGACTACATTGTGCTTATTATACATTTGTGTTAGTGCATTACAATGTAAAGATGAGCTGTATTTACAATGTAGCCCACAGCGCTATCCACTGAGATTAGAGACTATTTGATAGAATTCTGGCTTTTTGATTAGAGACTATTTGATAGAATTCTGGCTTTTGGCTAAAAGCCATCTAAAGTTATTCAACTCTCTGATTTGCTGTTTGGTAGTTCGACTGACAATCAAGTAGGTAGCCATCTCCTAATGCTTTACATAGGTACTCGTTTTTTTTAGTCGACTTAGTCGTATCATTATCTTTCAAAAGTAACTGTGTCTATGAAATACTTAATTCTGCTATTGAGTCTTCATTCACCCACCTGTCAATAATTAGAGAACTTCATAGTCATGCATGAGCCAAACAGCAAATAAATGAGTGAACGGGGTATAAAGCCAATAATTAACCGACGAAACGAAAAACAAAAGATGAGAAGGTTCTATGTTCGGCTGTTTGAATTTTTTATGTTTCTTGATTTTTCCATCAATAATGGACCAATTTGGATAAGTTATTATTATTATTAATTATTTTACTATTGTATGGAAAATGATACAAAAGTGGAGTTTTATGCCCGAAAGAAAAGTATTTGTACCGATAAACTTAAAAAACTGTGTAAATACTAAGGAATATAGGTAATAATCTAAAGAAAAACACGATTATTTTTACAATTGAAATAGTTGAGCTAACTGCAAACTGTTCCAAACAATCTAGATTAAGCTCAACTGTTACTGGATATTCTTGAAAATCATGATCAATAGATGTTGTAGATTATAATCAGAAACTCTCTGACTTTGAGACACTGAGAATAGGCAACGTCTCACGTGAGATGTTGGGAAGACTTTTCGTGAAACGTTGGGAATAGGAAGGTCTCACGGGAGACGTTGGGAAGACTTTTCGTGAAACGTTGGGAATAGGAACGTCTCACGTGAGACGTGTTGGGAAGATTTTTCGTGAAACGTTGGGAATAGGAACGTCTCACGTGAGACGTTGGGAACACTTTTCGTGAAACGTTGGGAATAACCCAGAATTTAAAGGTAGCTTTCATCCAGCAATATTAATTTCTTATTTATTTTTATTTAACTGTTTTAGTAGTCTGCCACTAAGTAATTCTTTGATGTAGCTGTTAACTTGATTTAAACCCAGATTGGATACAAAGGTTGCCTGGAAGAGTTTGCTTCTAAGCGATAAGGCCGCCTGTACTTGTCTCATGTAATGTATTTCTGTAATGTTCTTTTTGTATTGTATTGAATACATAACCAGGCCTACTCGTAACTACTGGAAACTTTTCCATGCATTTCGCAGTTTACGACTAAAACTAATTAGAATTTCTCCATAACCTAGAAGCCAAATGAATTCTAACTGAAACTCATTCATTTAGCCTCCACGCGACGTCTCCACACCCTCAGAAGTAGGGTGGCTCTCGGAGGGATAGGCAATCGAGTTAATTTATAAATTAAATACTGCTAGGAGCTTGTTTCATTTGCCAACCACGCAATCATGGAGACCACTAACTGGCGGCAAGACCGACTGTCGTGCTTTATTTCTTTACTAGTATCTTGCCAAATATTATTAAAATCCGTTCATCCGTATATAGTGAGAAAATAAATTCAAAAAAATTGGAAATAATATACTCTCTAAAAAAGCTTACTATAGTGTTAGGGATTATCTGGATGACAAAAGAGCCTGGGAGCTCGGCACATGAAATGCAAAAAGGCGTATAAATTTATTTATTTTCAGCTGTAAAATTGTAGGTACCGGTTACCTATATTATTATTCAAACGTAAAATTATTGTCTTTGTTATACCTATAAGTTTATAAAGATATCTCTTTGTTTCATAGCTTTAAGTACCTGACGTTGTAAAAATGTGTGTTTACTTGTGTACCTACAACTCTTTAAACTTACTTACTTAAAAATAAATAAATTGAATTGAATTAAAAGTGAAGCCGTGTGGTGCCGGCTTAGAATTTGCAACACCCCAACTCTTCCCGTGGGTGTTGTAAGAGGCGACTATGAAATTACCCGATGGACCGTGATTTCACCAAAAAATCATTTATATTGTTAACATTTTTCTTAGAATAAGTACTATCTAGAATAATTGGCTCTGAAATGAAATAAGTTCCCAAAAATTTTCGATTAGATAGCCAAAGTGCGGGTAAGCACTATAACAAAAAACATTAGAATTTTCTCCTATATTAAGCCTTTGTAAACCTGCTCCTACACTTTATTTTTTCATCATCATCATCATCATCAGCCTACATCAGTCCACTGCTGGACATAGGCCTCCCCTAATGAGCGCCATCGCACCCTGTCTTCAGCTTGCCGCTGAAGACACTTTTTTTTTAATGCTGGACAATAGACACAGCATTATTATTAATATTATAGTCCATCACAATGGAATTCAATCATGCAGACTATTGGTGGCGAGACGGTAGGATGGGTGTGGCGGCTTGTCTATTACTCGCATTTTAATGAAATAACTTACAAGTACTAGGTTTTAGGTAGGTAAGACCTCGAATAGTTAATGGATAGCGAAGAAAACCGCAGACAGATATCAATCACAATAGAATTCAATCTTGCAGACCGCTAACTGCTGGCACCGTCCCTGGCTGGGTACGATGACTCGGCTAACATCTTCATTAGCTTTACTCAAACATAGCATGTAATCTGCTGATTATTTCGACAACCGTCTTTGAGCAAAGTCAACCTTTCGGGCCTACCCGAACAGGCGGACAGAAATATTATTAGGTGCTGTTCGCTCCTTGCGGTCCGTAATGTATTATAATTATACCTATAACGCATCATACTTATTCAGTTCAGAAACACTTTTTCGTCGACTGTATCTGGTACAAATGACTTTTATTCCGACGAAATCGGCTGTTATAACATAATTGAACATCGGGTGCCTCCACCACGGGGGCGTCACACACCGGGCGCCTAACCCACGAACCCATTTCGCATTCTATTTTGTTTTGATAATAGTTAGGTGCATAAAGGTTTTATGCATACTGAGCAGTATAAGCTTCACTGGCTGGTTAGAAAAAATAAATAAAACCGGCCAAGTGCAAGTCAAACTCGCGCACGAAGAAAGAAAAAAGAACTGACAAAAGAGCATCGCTGTGAAAATTGTTGCATGATACGTTCTAATCAATTTTCGTGGATAAATTGTGAAAATGAACTCTTCAAGCGACGAATCCTCCAATTCAATTTAAATTTCTCGCATTGTTAGAGTAAAGCAATATACCTACAAGCCTCAGTTTGCAATGCATGCCCTGCTGGTCACGATAAGCAGGCCTCAAGCTAAGCTTGCTATCTCGGCCTCCAAGCTTGGTCATCATTGCAGCCCTTGCTGTCCGCGCTATAAAGGTTCATTTCAGCTTCGCCGTCAAGGGCTGCAATGCTGACCGAGCTGTGATGGCCTGGACCTGCGCTACGCTTCGCTTTCAGCCATCTTCAACCGCGACCAGCAACCCATTACAGACCTCGGACGTAATGTATATAGCACAAAGGTATTTCATATTATGACTATTTAAAAAAAAAAAATTTATTTGCTAGAAGTATTTTGTTTTATCTTGTTCACAGTTTTGAGGTGTTTATTGATAACGCCATGTCAGTATTTTTGATGGGACTCACTTTAGTGAGAAATAACCGGGGATATTCTGTGCGATAAATTACCGGCTAAAGTTAAACCCAATCTTTTTATGAATCTACTAATATTGATGATGATGTACTGACTAATATAGCCTAAATTACTTTCTACAGAGCATAGACTTTCACATGCCAGTTGGAAACACTGACAAGTTACAGTCCTACTCGTTGAAGAGTCAAAGGAAAAGTTCGACAATGGCTAAGCAGAAGTTGCCAACTATGTAAGCTACGCCTTTGCGAAAAACTCTGAAGGATACGTCCATTCTTGACGACCTCTGTGGCGCGGTGGGCAAAGGTCCGCCTGTGACGTAGGAGGTTGCGGGTTCGATTCCCGCCGCGGGACAAATGTTTGTCCCGAGAAATCTGCAGATATCTGTTTAGGGTGTTCTGGTCATTTTCTGTGTATTATAAAAATATCTATCTATGTATTGTATAGTACCTATTATTCATATATCAGTTATTTAGCTAGTACATATAACACAAGCTCTGCTTAGCTTGGGGCTAGATGATGCTGTGTGAATGGTCCAGCATTATTATTATTCTGAGGGCATATTTAAGAACGGAGGTACAGAGGGTTCGTGGTGCATGGATTTTTTGGACGGGGTACCTTATCGGGTGTAGCTGCAGGAAACTATCCCTATTCGTAGATAAATTTTTATTCCCATTCATAGATTTTCCAAAAAAAACCTTTTAGCATGATAATCGGCTCAAACTTTTCGATCCTGTTTTTTATACCTATCAAAAACACTTACCAACTAAGGTTACTAGGTTACGTACTATATACTAGCAAAGTCGGAAACCACAAAAACATTTTCCCGTTAATTTTGTTGGAAATTATTTCACGATAATAAATTGCTTCACGTCCGTTAATAATGGGTTCAGAAATCATGAAAATCTTGGATCTTCTAAAACCTTGTGAACTAAAATTGGTTATTATGTGATACTATCATACTATCACAGTGATAGTACTATATTAAATACAATTTGTGTCATAAAAAGTGCGATGATACAAAATTATAAACAAGTGAAACTTAGCTTAATCTCTTAAATTTTAATTGGTTAATTTCCAAGCTCTCTTTTGTTTAAGTTTTCAAAATGTTCCCCTAAAGTTTTAAATAATCTGCTCTCAAGACAAATAAATAAAAGATAATGAAAATTTATCATAATTTAATAAATGTTTTGATGTGTCTTGTTGTTGAGATGAAACGTAAACAAATTTTAGACCGTAGAGAAAAAAATCGCTTTATAGCAATATTCAATGAAAAAAAATCGAAAAAACAGAAAATAATTCGAAACGAAAATATAATTATGTAGAATCTTATTGAGAGAAATTTCAAAAATGGTTGTAAGTTTTACCCTATTTCCAGAAAAATGCCAAGGTACTATCAATTAAAACACTAAAATGTTTAACAAAATCGTGAAAAGTTACAATGGAAAATAAATTTCCTGCCATTTCTAATTTAAAACGATACCTTCAGCGTATAATCATACCACACCGTGAGTGGTAGGGCCTACTAAATTATTCATGGTAAACGGCGCCATTCGTATAAAACTGAAATAAACCGAATCGATTTCAACTCTACGTATACAAACTTACAGGGATGGGGTAAGGTATGGAGATAGGGGCGAAACTTGAAGATTGAGGAAATCAAATCTAACGATTTATTTGCAAGGAACGGGTTACAAGTTGGAAAGATTAGATCAAAAAGGTCTCGTGTAATCATTTTATTATTAATAAACAATATCTATCAATCTATCTATCCTTGCGATAACTAATATGTTGTGTCATAAAATATTGTAAAATAACAAGCAGAGCGTGAAAAATACCTTATAAATATGAGTTGAGTTACTTGACAACCAAACGACAAGTTTTCTGTAAGTATAAATCAGTCCTTCGTCTTACTTATGTTTATCTTATCTGTGAAACCATTAGATAAATAAATACTACACAAAGGCAAAATTCTAAAAAGAAAAAAATGCTGATAATTGCGGATGTACAGTCAGCTGCGAAAATATGTATACACTGCCATGTTTTCAATTTGACTGAATAGTAAGTGCATGGTTATTTTGATAATTTATTATACCGCATTTTGACAAGTACGATGACTACTTTGTACGTAAAATATGTGCATCGACTTTTATTTGAGAAGTTCAGAGTAAAATAAAAATGAAAACTTGGGAGTGTATACATATCTGAGCAGCTGACTGTACATACAAAGGACGCCCTTATCGCTATAAGCGATCTCTTACAGGCATCCTCATCATCATATCAGCCAATCGACGCTCACAGCTGGACATAGGCCTCCCATATAGATCTCCACAGTGACCGATTTTGCGCTGCCCGCATCCAGTGATTTCTCGCGACCTACCTTAAATTGCGATTAGTTCTGAGTTAACTTTAAATTTAGGTATATTATTTTATTCTTAATGAAAACAAATCAAAAGCTAGAGATTCTAATATATGAGAAAATCCATTGTAGGTATTTCCATCAAATACCTATAAATATCTAATGCGAATCGCCTTACCTAATCCGAACTAAGTAAACATTTATTTCTTATAAGCCCCCAAATAAAGTCCTGAATCGGGCCCTCTAAAAAGCCTTCTGTCAGCTGTTTCCCAGTTTAAATTGTCTCTGTACAAACGGAACCGTACAAACTTACACCGCATATCCGTATATACGGATCCTGAGCCGTATTCTGCCGTATTGATTTTGCTCGGACATATCGTGTTGTCCGGAAAACATCGGAACGAGAATTCATGACCTGAATTCATTATTAATTTTAGGCTATTGTATCTATTGAATGGATGTGAAGCAGTTGTTGTCGTCCATCCGGCTTGAAGAGTATGCTTTGCTTATTGAGCTAATAAAGATTATCAAGAAATCAGTCTTCGTCATTATTTTCAGGAATAAGGTATGGGATATGCGATGATAACATTAAACTGGCATTTCTGAAATGGGGTTTGAAGATTTTGTTTGGGAGGCCGTAGCATCGGTTAACAACGTGTATTTTTTTCAAAATCACAGCGCATATTGAATGTAATATTTTTGGATAGAGGACCCCACAAATAAAAAGTGTCCTTTAACTGTTCTAAAGGAGCAGGTTTCTGAGATTCACAGATAAAATTATGCTCTTGTTTTTTTTTCATTGTAAATTCACAGACATCTGAAAAACATTTTTATTTGAATATAAGTGTTCTCTTTCCGAAAATAACTGTCATTGTGCGCTGTGATTTTGAAAAGAAAAAAAAACAGTGTTGTAACCGATGTTAGGGCATAAAGGCCTTTGCACAGACGAGGTAGATGATATGGGCCTTTGATAATCTTGACTTTGACCCTGCTGGGTGTTCCTTCAGGTTCATGGAGCTTCTGAGATTACATGTCGTGACCTATTGAGAAAAATCTGCAGAAACGAATGAAGAGATTGTGATACGATTTGGTAGATTAGATAGACGCTTAAAAATGGTACTTACTTAATTTCGGCTTCCTTCCAAAGCATTGAATAATAAAACAAAATCTTTATCAATATTCATTATTATTGGATAAAATGCATTTTGATCATCAATGACCATAAATTACAAGTGTAATTACATAATTGTACACATAATTTAGAAATTATCGGTATGATTCCTAGTTTACAAAGCCAAACAAACATTAGCTTTGATGTTGTATTTTACTGGACAATTCCAGCGTATCGTTCCATTCAGGTCAATCAACTTGGTAACCTTTGACAAGTCCAATATTTATTGCCAATTCAACACACCTACGTGTCAACACATTCATCCAGAAAACTAAAGGTACCTAAGGTTTTTTGTTATAGTCCTTACACGCACTTTGAGTATCTCTAAGAAATGAAATAGGTACCTAAGTTCCCACTTTTTATTTAAAAGGGTGGGGCGCGGGTTCGTGTCCCGCCGAAACCGGAAATTTTTGGGAGCTTATTTCATTTCTTAAAGGTACCTACTTCAGCCAACAATTTCTTAAACTGAATTTTATGTATTACCAGCTTCTATACGCAGCTACTTTCGCGTTTTTTGGAATAAAAAGTAGCCCTTATGTTATTCCGAGAACTTTATATGTGTTATATTTCAGTCCGATTTATTCAGTATATTTGCATTGACTTCGCCAATCTTATTCACAATGCCACAAAACATATATCAGTAGGATAGCATAAGCATAAGTATTTATAACCATATAACTACAGTTTAAAGAGTTCATTGCGAATGAAAGTGGTGTAAATAGGAACCTAGTTTGATTCGTACTCATTCTGAAGAAGAGGGATCTTTAAGGGATGAAACGTTGGTGTTCTTCTAACACAATGAACCTATTGTTCGTAGTCAACTCGCTTACATTATGAGTCTTTGAATAACAAATCCAAAATATTTCAAATCCTTGTTCGATTAGTTTAAATTGGCCAAAGTGTAAAACCTCTTCTGCATCCACACATACACCATCGTCAAAATCTTTAACAAATAAAACTAAGACCCGTTTTACTGTACAATAAAGTCTAAAATTGCTTAATCTAGACGGTATCGATTCCCCATCGTTATGAGTTACGAGAAACGACCTCCCTCAGAGCTCCGTAGGTACCTATTAACCTTGGCAGGTCATTATTTACTTCAGTCAGACTTTAAAATGTTCGTAACAAAATCTATTCAGATTTTATGATATTATTTTCTGAAGTAGCGGTTTTATAAGCAGAAAGAAAAAGAAGTAATTTTCCAGTTTTGAAGTAACATTATGTAGAAAAGAGAAGAAGATAGAAGACAAAAACCTAGGTTTTACGAATCTCTCCTAATTACTTAGTAGGTAGTTGCCTAAGTACATGATATTCAACTTTTGCTACCCATCAAAAGGTTGCGTAGTAGCCCGAAGAAGAAAGGGTAGAGAACCCATTTTGATTTCTGTACTGAATTCTTCGATTCCCATTTACTGGAATCAAGTAAAACAGAATATTTTTTTAACGTAGACATCTTTAAAGGCAGCAAAAAACTACACCGATAAGATCAATTTAACACAGATCAATAAGTGAATCACAATATAAGCATAGACTATCACTATACAACTAAACACTAACACTTAGAAAATCTACATAATTACAAACTGCTAAGAATCGAGACTCTTAGAATTCTTGAGAGATCTAGCGATTTGGGGCTTGTTCTTTTTGGGTTTGTTCTCCACTGCACTGTTTTCACTGAACACAGAGTTTTTCGAACTGGGTGCACTGTTACCAGGTGAAACGCCGCTGTCAGTGCTAACGGAAGCAGGACTGGGGCTGTCATTGACGTTGTTGCACACGGTTAGTTCCTGGCCTGGCAGCGACACTATCTGACCTATCGGCTTCTGCCTGACTAGATTTATGCTTTGGCACATCTTCTCTTCCCCTTCTTTCTTGTACCTTGTGAGCGTCCCCGCGGAACCGGCTGAGTGGGGCCGGTACATCGGCATGAACTGCGATTGTGGATAGTACTGCAATTCTGGCACTTGTCCGGGGACCCACGGCCCCATGTGGGGCGCAGGCACTTGTGTCCACATTGGCATTTGCACCATATGCGCACCGTCCGAGTACCCTGGTGCTACCGGCATCTGTCGCCCTCCCGGTGCACTTAAAGGCCTCATAATCGGATGGCTGTATTGGACATACTCTTCGTTCTCGTACATTCTGGGTTGATTTGCGTATTCGACGTTCGGAAACACGGTGTGTGGGCCTCTCTGGATGTACGTGAACATCTGCTGCTGAGCTTGTTTCATCGCCACGTATTGCTGTAGATGTATCGCGGTCTGTTGCCGCTGCTGAGCCAGATCCGGGTTTATATTGGTAGTCGTGTTCCCGTGAATGTAGTAAATCGATTGTGTATTACTCTGCGGCGGTTGTCTTTGTGTTTGCTTAGGATCTATGATATTGTTCTGAGGATCTTGGTACTCCTCAGGTGGAGCTATGTATTTTGGCGGCGATGGTGGAGTTACTTGCTGTGACATGGGGTAGCTAAGTATTTGGGTTATGTACGGCTGTTGTTTCGCGGAGTGCGCTGGACTGTGCGTTTGGAATGTAGGGTTGAAAGTTATCTGCGACATGTCTTGACCTGAGCCCGTCATATCCGGTCGATCTGATTCTCTTTTAGATTTGGGGTACGGAGCTACTTTCGGGTTATTCTTCCAATTAGCTCCAGCGCTTTGTGGTCGTTTGACGGGGGATTTGGTGGGGTCGTGCCAGTTGTCCCCGTTGATATGTCTTTGGTCTGGATGGTGGGATTGTGCGCTGTTGGACCTGCGTGGGGGAGGAGACATGCCCTCGGCGATGTGTTGGGGGCGGTAGCCAGGCCCGCAGCGGCGGCCGGCGCCGGGGCTGCCGTGTCGCTCCGGGGGCAGCGGCCGGGGCATGCGCCGCCGCGCTGGCGTCGGTGGACTCGGCTGAGACTGGGACGACGACCTCGACGCCTGTCGCCATTGCTCTATGAGACACATCTTCCGCTCCTGCTCTATTTGCACTTCAGTCTCACTGGTCGAGTCGTAGTCTCTACCCTGGGAAGAAAAAGATTATGTAAGTACACACTTACTCATTTAAGAAATAACCATAGAATTTGGCCAAGTGACCATTTGAATTTCGCACTTATTAGCCGCTCCGCCAGCGAGCGAGTGGGAATTTGTAAATAGTGTTAATTTGTGACTTTAGGTTTACCTTGTCAATTTTATCATCGAGCATCTTGAAGAAATCTTGTTGACTAGCAGACACCTCCCTGAAAGAGGAATAAAGGTCATGCCTAGTATTTCGTTCTATAACAACTGCCTGAAATTTTAAGAATTATCGATGCAAAAATATTGTATTTCCTAAAACACAACAAATGATCGACAAATTAATAATAAAAAAAAGAACCTCTCAAGTTGCATTGCGCCCTAACAGGGCTCCTAATACCTAGCATAAGTGAATTTTGTTAGATCTCTCATATTGTATTAGGTTTGCTAAATAAAATACTTGAAAAAAAAATCCTTCAAAAATACAAAACCCATACTAAAATCTCACTAATCTCACTAATATTATAAACGTGAAAGTTTAGATGGATGGATGGATAGATAGATGGATGGATGTTTGTTCCTTTATCACGCCAGAACGGCTTAACGGATCTGGATGAAATTTGGCACAGAGATAGATTATAGTCTGGAATAGGACATAAGCTACTTTTTATCCCGGAATTCCCACGGGAACGGTAACTATACGCTGGTGAAACCGCGAGGCGCTGCTAGTTTGATATATGCGTTTAAATTTATTTTTTCAAAAACTAAAATTAGTTTTTCGGGATAATCTGTGTCATATGATCGAAGCTGAACCGCCGCGCCCCCAAAAGTTAAGTGTCCTTACTTTTTGATGCAACCTGTAAAACTGGTACTTACACAAGCGGCTGGTGCGACACCAGTGGCAGGATATGTTTCCGTGGCTCCTCCTCTTCGGTCTCGTCTGCCTGCGTGCCTGCCGACCCTTCTTCTTCATCCGCATCTTTGTCTTTGGCGCCTGTGAACAATACAACTTCATAAACATGGATTTCATCAAATTCAGGAAGGGATTTCAGATAATTTGTGTGACTGTTTCGTCACGATTTCGTTGACCATTAATATTTAAGTAATAAGGTAGTACGTAGTAATGTAGTAATACACAAAAAATAATAGTAATACAAAGAACATACTTTAAGAACAGTGTGAACCTATGACTCTCATTTTAAAGAAAGCTTTCTAAAGCACATAAGCTGTTAATATATCCTACAGCTTACAGAATTGTAAGGCGAGTCCCTACTCGCCTTGGTGTGGGTGAAATTGTATGTTTTTGATACATCTGGGCATGACAGGGCCTTCGGGACCATTTGTCTTGATATATTCGACTGTTTCCTTTATTTATTAGCTAACGTACAATTTGGGGAGCCGGCGACGGCATTATTTCAATGGGTTGGAAACTTTTCTCGACAGGTTTATGTCTAACCGCCGTATTTAAGAACAATACTATGAGGTCTCACAGTGCTCATGAATGCATAGGGTTGGTAAATTGACAACTTTTGTACGGAAAAACTGTCAAAAATCAGTACTTGGTTTCGCTTATTCCCCGTAGTTCTGTGCTGTAGTTCTGTGCATCAAAAAAATATTATAATACAAAAATGTTAGGCAATGAAATTCAGCAAATGCCAAAATGACAAAAAACGTCAAAACTGACAGAAAACGTTAAAAACGACGGAAAATGTAAAAAAGACAGCAAGTGTCAGAAAATGACAGGGAAAGTCATTAACAACAGTAAATGATTATTTCTGACATTTAATATGTTTTTGACATTTTCCGTCATTTCCTACCGTAGGTACATAATTATTGTTCTTGAATACGGGTGTTAGTTATCTGCGGCTTCGCACGCGTTTTTTCTATGGGACATTTTAAAGTTATTTCTATCCCATGAAAGCAGAATCATGGTATTAAAAGTAGCCTAGTTTTGACTCTAGGCTTAGAGCTACATTTATGCTAAATTTCAGCTTGATCCGTTCAGTACTTTTGGCGTGCAGAAGTAACAAACTTCCATCGGAACTTTGGCATTCATAATATTGGAGTGAATCTTTCGACGCTTCATTTCCTAATATTTCTGTTAATTTCTTGTTTATAGTTATATTTGTGTACCTACCGTTAATACTGGTGATGAACGCCGTCCACTGATTTATTTAACTTTTGACTGATGCACGCCTATGAAGTTCCCTAATTATTAACAGGTAAATGAATGAAGTCTGAATGAAAGAATCAAATATTTCATAGACAAAAATAGTGATGCGAATCTGTCGACTCGAAACATAGAGGGATTTGGGAGAGCGTCGATATTTATACACATATGTACACATTTATTTTAAGACCTATAAGTACAACATGAACACAATAAACAATTTTGAATCTAGAACCGACAGATTATAACAACGAGGATTATTCTACATAACATCTGAATTCGTTGCCTTTTACATGATTTTTGAACCATCTGAAAAACAAGCGATCTGACGAAAATAATTACCGTCACTTACAATGACTCTCACAAAGAAATAAGTCCATGAATGGACTAACATTTGTCAAAACTTCAGCGGCATATTTCCGTAGAGGCCTTACAAGTCATCTACGTAAGTGCCGGGAAACGAACACCACATAAATCATCCTTCGATAATGTTATAGTACATTACGTCCGAGGTCTGTAATGGGTTGCTGGTCGCGGTTGAAGATGGCTGAAGGCGAAGCGTAGCGTAAGTCCATGCCAACACAGCGCGGTCAGCATTGCAGCCCTTGATGGCCAAACGCGGACAGCAAGGGCTGCAATGATGACCAATCTTGAAGGCCGAGAGCATAGCAAGCTTAGCTTGAGGCCAGCTTATCGTGGCCAGCAGGTCAGTCATTGCGGACCGAGGCTTGTATAGTGCTTCCATCTGAAGCAACTGAGCTCCCTATTCGTAAATTTAAACAGTACATAAAACGAAGTCTTATCAAGAAGGCCTTTTGCTCCATAGATGATTATATCAATGATGTTAATGCTTGGCCAGATGTCGCCCAGTTCCGCACCGACAATAGTATTATGGGAGAACAATCTTAAGCTTAGTTAAGTTAGTTATATTTAAATATTGACCTGTATCTAAATCACATTATATTTAGACTTAGATATGCAAATAATATTGTATTACATTTTAATTATTATACAAACTTACTAGTGGTTTATTTTTCGCTTCTTCCACTAGTGGACAAATTTAAGCGAACAAAATCAATAACATTTTGTTTCCTGTTTGATAATTACTATTTATAAACTTGTTATTTATGTATAAAATTTGACTTGTCTAAGTGCTGTTTTGTAAGCCTAAAGAAATAAAGTTATTGACTTTTGACTTTTTTGACTTTCCACGTTCTTTCCGAGGCAGGGGGGTGCATCACCGCCGTCTTTCTGACTCCGGGCTACAACTGTGATTTTTCCTTGACTTTTTTCCTTAATTTTTCCTTTGACAAACTTGTTCCGTCCCGGGACCTAAATATCAGGTAGAACTCGCGACAGCTATTTTTAGACCACCAACGCGGCAGTGTTATGTGCCATTCGTAGCTATTGCTACGGCGTAGCAAAATAACCTACTGCGGAAAGTGCCATCTCGGTTTCTCGCGAGTAACAAATCAGTTCTTGAGCTGGAGACCGCGACTCGGCAAACGTAGTGTAGGACGCCCTCCGACCAGGTGGGATGACGATTTGCGAAAGACTGCTGGCAGATGCTGGATGCGGCAAGCTGAAGACAGGGCGCTATGGCGCTCATTAGGGGAGGCCTATGTCCAGCAGTGGACTGATATAGGCTGATGATGATGATGATGATGAACAAATCAGTTATATAGATTTAAAAAAAAACATCATTTTTATAGAAGAAATAGTGTTCTTTGATTCTCTTCTCTTCAGTTTTTTGTCCACATGTGTATTTCTTAAGTGGGTACATTTATTAGTAATAGGTACTTATGAAAATGTCAGTTGCATGTCCTTACGGCAAAGCCAGCTTTTCATTTTCTGAACTAAATTTCAGATCAAAATTAAATGATAAAATTCATGGTCTTCCTTTTATTTCACATGCGTACTTCTCAAGTGGGTACATTTATTAGTAATAGGTACTTATGAAAATGTCAGTTGCATGTCCTTACGGCAAAGCCAGCTTTTCATTTTCTGAACTAAATTTCAGATCAAAATTAAATGATAAAATTCATGGTCTTCCTTTTATTTCACATGCGTACTTCTCAAGTGGGTACATTTATTAGTAATAGGTACTTATGAAAATGTCAGTTGCATGTCCTTACGGCAAAGCCAGCTTTTCATTTTCTGAACTAAATTTCAGATCAAAATTAAATGATAAAATTCATGGTCTTCCTTTTATTTCACATGCGTACTTCTCAAGTGGGTACATTTATTAGTAATAGGTACTTATGAAAATGTCAGTTGCATGTCCTTACGGCAAAGCCAGCTTTTCATTTTCTGAACTAAATTTCAGATCAAAATTAAATGATAAAATTCATGGTCTTCCTTTTATTTCACATGCGTACTTCTCAAGTGGGTACATTTATTAGTAATAGGTACTTATGAAAATGTCAGTTGCATGTCCTTACGGCAAAGCCAGCTTTTCATTTTCTGAACTAAATTTCAGATCAAAATTAAATGATAAAATTCATGGTCTTCCTTTTATTTCACATGCGTACTTCTCAAGTGGGTACATTTATTAGTAATAGGTACTTATGAAAATGTCAGTTGCATGTCCTTACGGCAAAGCCAGCTTTTCATTTTCTGAACTAAATTTCAGATCAAAATTAAATGATAAAATTCATGGTCTTCCTTTTATTTCACATGCGTACTTCTCAAGTGGGTACATTTATTAGTAATAGGTACTTATGAAAATGTCAGTTGCATGTCCTTACGGCAAAGCCAGCTTTTCATTTTCTGAACTAAATTTCAGATCAAAATTAAATGATAAAATTCATGGTCTTCCTTTTATTTCACATGCGTACTTCTCAAGTGGGTACATTTATTAGTAATAGGTACTTATGAAAATGTCAGTTGCATGTCCTTACGGCAAAGCCAGCTTTTCATTTTCTGAACTAAATTTCAGATCAAAATTAAATGATAAAATTCATGGTCTTCCTTTTATTTCACATGCGTACTTCTCAAGTGGGTACATTTATTAGTAATAGGTACTTATGAAAATGTCAGTTGCATGTCCTTACGGCAAAGCCAGCTTTTCATTTTTCTGAACTAAATTTCACATCAAAATTAAATGTTAAAATTCATGGTCTTCCTTTTATTTCTGACACTATGTTATTTAGCAAAAAATAATCCTTATGATAAAGCCTTTCGATCGGTATGATAAAACTACAGGATGATTATTTTTCTCGTGTAACGGGTTCGATTCCCGGTTCAACCATGTAATTATTTAAATATCAATGAATGCCATAAAACTTTTGAAACTATCATGGTTATTAACATAGAAATCATTTAGAACGGGATATTTACCATGATTCATTTAATATTTGAAAACTCAAAAATTGAATCATGGTAAATATCCCGTTCTAAATGATTTCAATATCAAAGAATGCCGTTTAAATTGTTTTTTAAATTCAAATAATGTCTTCTTTCAGTAAAATGTTCCATCTACAATTATTCAAAGTAGGTACTTTCCCTCCATGTGACATATCCGTGGGACGCCCTGTATAAGCTGAGCCCTTGCTGAGCCAGTTTTCAGCTATATCAACAAGGCTTGAAGGCAATTATTTGCTACTCAAACAAAAGTTATTGATTTAGATTGACCTCGAAAAGAATTTATATTGCTTCTTTGTTGTGTCATGTCAATAGCACTATCTGTATTCTATTCCAACAAATATCTATTATTGACTCCAAATATGCAGGTCTCGATAGAGCATATGCATTTGCTCCCCTTGGAGTCGAGACCCTAGGTCCGTGGGTTACCGAGGCTCTCCGGGTTTTCAAAAAATTATCTGAGCGTCTGGTCGAAGCAGAGCGTGACCCGAGAGCTGGTGAGTATCTGGCGCAGCGTATCAGCATTGCCATACAGCGGGGCAATACAGCTAGCGTCTTGGGCACGCTTCCGACTGGTATTGATATGGATCAGTTGAGCTACTTGTAGATTGTTTGCAACAGTCTGCAGTTAGCTCAATTGTAAATACTAGTTGTAATTTAACTCTATTATTTGATTGTAATTTTCTTTGTTAATAAAGATCTTTGTAATTAAAAAAAATATTGACTTTGAATACTTACATCGGTATTATTTTCTTCCTACTATTTTATTCACTACCAAGCAATTTTTTCCGTTAAGACGCACATTGACTAATACGCATAATGACCAATAAAAAAAACATCATGAATACGCAAAATGACCGATCGCAAAATAACTAATACGTGAAATGACCAATAGTAATAACATCATGAATACGCAAAATGACCAATACGTGAATTTTTTTATTATTTTTTAGTATTTATTGTTGTAGCGGCAACAGAAATACCTACATCATCTGTGAAAATTTCAAGTGTCTAACTATCACGGTTCATGTGATACAACAGCGTGGTGACAGACGGACAGACGGACAACGAAGTCTTAGTAATAGAGTCCCCGTTTTTACCCTTTGGGTACGGAACCCTAAAAAACACGGCTTGCAACTCAGTTCTTCTACCGTAAAAAGTTGTGAGATCCATGTAATACCAAGTCTTGACTTGGCAATCGCATGAAAACAATGTATCGCACAAGTAATACATATTAACATATTAAATTTAATTAGATTGTTTAGTGCGATTGCCAAGTCAATACTTGGCTTTTTTTTCCTAAATAGAAAAAGACCAGATCACCCGGAACAACCTGCAGATCGACAAATATTTGTCCCAAGGCGGGAATCGAACCCGCAACCTCCTGCGTCAGTGGACCTTCGCCCACCGCGCCACAAAGGTCGTCCGTATAAAACCACATAAAAGCACTCAAAATACCACACCTATACAGTATAACCTTTGCCTCCAGGGTAAATAACCTTGATCCGTCCCTGCTTTACAAAGAAAATACTGTCGTAGGAAATACTCACAGTTTCGCACAAAGGCGCCTGACGATCCTTGCGACTTTCAATGTTACCTTATTGGCTTTTGTTCTGTCCATTCTACCTACATAATAAACCAACGTTTATAAATAACTCGATAAGGTGGTTCGAGGTGAAATGGCACGAGAATAACTTTTTTCTAGTTTTTAATTTTTTCTGCGTTCTTATTTACTAACAAAGAAAATTACAATCAAATAATAGAATTAAATTAAAACTAGTATTTACAATTGAAACAATTGAGCTAACTTCAGACTGTTACAAACAATCTATAAGTAGCTCAACTGATCCATATCAATACCAGTCGGAAGCGTGCTCAAGACGCTAGCTGCATTACCCCGCTGTATAGCAATACTGATGCGCTGCGCCAGATACCTACTCACCAGCTCTCGGGTCACGCGTCGCTTCGACCAGACGCTCAGATAATTTTTTGAAAACTCGAAAACTCTTATTTACCTAATTTATGCTATACATATTTATATATTTCTTATGGTTATTCTAAAATTCTATAATCTAGCATTCAGATAATAAGCAAAAACTTGATTTTTGGGTTTGCGTTGCTCTACCCTATCCGGCTCTTAAGAACGCGAAATACTAATCCTTTCCTTTTTACAAAATGGCGTCATAGTACAGGCTCCTAAGGCGGAACATCATCTTAAACTAGCGCCACCATCTATTTTATCTTATTATTACGATCAACAAAGGAAACTTCAAAAATCCATCGCTTAGCTCTGAAAATAGATGATTTTTTTGGCCACCAAGGGCAACTTCGATTCTCTGCTCAAACTAAATAGAATAAAACTATTACAGAGGCATTAAAAAAAGCTAATAATAGTGTTGTGATACCTATTATAAGTTTTTTTTAATGCGAGGCGCTAGTTTGAGAGGATATACCGCCTTGAATGGGATATAAGAGACATCGAGACGCGCGATAAACCGTCAACCAAGGTCGACAAGAAACGAGCGACGCATTCAGTGTGTATTCTTATTATACAGTCTACAAAACAATAAAACGACCGCATACGTCAATATTCGACTGAACAGTGAACATGGATTAAATAAACTGGATATTGTGAATTTATTTTAGTTTTCCATTTCAGGATCCGCATGCGCCATTAATATTTCAAAGTGATTTTAGATGCAACGATGAGACCGATCGATGCACCGAAAATACGCGCGCATTTCAGCAACCATGCTCTTTATTTATAGTTCTATTTTCGAAAATCGAATTTAAATTAAACATTTTGAACGTGGAAGGAAAACTGATTTATAGAATTTTGATAAGCTGTTATTGTTGTGTTGTGTTATTGTGTGTGTTGTGTTATTATTTGTGTGACAAATCTTGAAACTAAATTTTGGATCAGTTATGCTCAACCGATTGAGCTAAAATTTTGCATACTTAATTAAATGTAGGTATGATTTTAGTTTCTGCTCGCGGCTTCGCACGCATTTTTTGTATGGAAACGTTGAAAGGTTATCCCATGGGAACTGATTTATGGGATAAAAACAGCCTGTGTTTTATTCCAGGCCTAGATCAACCTGTATGCAAAATTTCAGCCCGATCCGTTCAGTAGTTTTGGCATGAAGAAGTAACAAACATCCATCCATCCATCTTAACATCCAAACTTTCGCATGTATAATATTAGTGTGAGGATTTAATACTTATGTATACTCTGTGACCATGCAATGTTATGGTACCTACCATCGAGTTGGTCTGATGATGGAGACAAAAAATGGCCATAGGAAATCTTGAACAAAACTACGTAGCCCTGTCGAGTATACAGGGTGGTTTTTTGAGAAGGGCGGTGATGGCCAAGTCCGAAACCACGAGAGTTAGTGAAAAGTCGTGAAAGGAGCCCTCGATTTATAAGAAAACAATAACTGCATGTTTATTTTTTTGCAAAAATCTTTTACTTTTGACGGAAATGAACCCGAAGTTTTCTTCCGTGTAAAAATAAAATAGTGAAAATTTGCTTATTTCCTTGCATTTATTTGCAAAGATTGATCCCTATCAGCAACAGAATCCATTGGTTCTCCCTGTATACTGAATTTTGGAATAAATACTTTTTTTTTTTCATTTTATAGTACTTTTCATTGTATACCATCACATATAATAAAACTTCGTATCTTTGGGTATCCATTAAATACGTGAGGCTATTTTGGCAATTTTTCCCCCCTTGGTGCTTGCCTTGTTTGTCGTGAGATTTTTCAAAACGCATATTTTAATGTAAAAAAGAACATAGTCATAATCACAGTGACAAAATCGAACAATAAAATAATTAATGAAGATCAAGACAACACAAAACGAACAAGTGCTAAAATTCGCGGAAAAATAATCACGTGATATATGCCGAGACCCCCCCTCTCCCCACGTGAGATTAGGTGAGATTTGGCTCGACCCCCTCCCTCGCCTAAACGCCTCACGTTAATAATGGAAAACGCCTAGTTCAGAACGGGACTTCATCGGCTACTATTCTGCCGATTCTAACCGATTGCACGCTCGCTCTTGCTGAAATATTTCATATTTATTTCATAATTTTTTATACAATATTTATTAAATTACTAGTGTGTCAGAATGGTCCGAAAATGTATTCATTCTGACCATTCTGACACACATAGTCACTTAGTTATTACTAAGGCCCTATGAAAACTTGCTCAGTCATCAATCGACGACGCTTTGAGTAATGCGTTTCTAGAATAAACTTCACTCAAGCATGAATATCTCTATGACTGAGCAAGCTTCCATAATAAGGAGCTTAGTGTCAAAAGAAGCAAATGAAGTTAAGTAAAACCAAAGAGTATTTATTCACTGCTGTTACAAAGAATGGTGAATTTCTATTGAAAGCAAAAAGATTGGGAGTCAAACGGAAACGGGACTAAATTTGGGTCATGTTTTGATTGACCAAATTATTTCACGTTATATTGGTCGACTAACCTTAACCGACATAAATATCTTACAGCTACATTAAGTCACTTCCCGGACTTCCAAAAATAATCCGTTTGATCCCTACCCGGTTCCAGGTACAATAATAATTGGTATGATTGGTTATAATTGATTGAACCCGCTGAAGCCGTTGGAAACCAATATCTGATAGGTATTTTTGAAATTCGAATGCAGTGGAATGAATCAATCAGGAATCAGAATGTATGTAATGAAATTGTTAAAATTGCAATCATTGGGTCGTCGTTGATGATTTATTGTTTTTTTAGGGTTCTGCACCAAAAAAGAAAAAAAGGAACCTTTATAGGATCATTTCGTTGTCCGTCTGTCCGTCTGTAAACCCTCTTTTCTCAGATACGCGTAGAGGTATCGAGTTGAAATTCATCAACCTCTTGGAGCCGCGATATAAAAATACTTCTAAGTCAGCGCAATCAAAAGTTATAGCCTTATAGGCCCAATTTTTATTTTATTTTCCAAGGGAATCACATGCACACAAAACCTATTCTGCGATTTGTTTACATTTAATTATTGTGAGTATTACGAGTTGCTTTTTAACCGCGTGCTCAATTTTGATGACCGAGCAAGCGAAGGATTCTAAAATTGATTCAATTTTAGTAATCGTGCAAAAGAGCACGAGGTAAAATATCTTTGCACTCGAGTGCAACACGTAACTTTTCATCCCACCTCAGCGAGGAAAGAGTATTTTTGCTCTTCGATGTCTGAGTGCTAAAGCCGTTTTTATCCGCTAGAGGATAAAGCAAATTGAATTTAGAACATCGTGTGCACGATGTTCTAAATTAAATTTCCCTGATTTTTTTTTACAAAAAATTTACTTTTATGTTATTGATAGTTTCAAAAGTTTTAATCAAAGATATAATAAGTAAACAAAGGTGGTCAAGAACCGAGTAGTATGTACCTCGTACCAATACCAGATGGAAATCCTCACATCCGCGTACCCATTCGCCAGCTGGTCTGCGCTAACCTGACCCAGTGCGTTGAAAACAATAAAACTGTATGTATGTCTGTCCACGTTTACGGCGCGCCGTTTGATTGATAGCCATCTGCTCAGTGTTGAGAGGAGTAATGTGGGACGAGTAGACGCGGGTAAGGTAAAGATGCGCGACTGTGAATGATTTCATTCGAATTATTCGACTTCAGAAATCATTCGAACCATTCGAATGACAAGAGCAAATTAGTAACTTATTTGGTTAGTAATCCCGAGTCGTTCAACCGACCGACTCAGTCGGCAGTCGCCAGTCGGTCTCAATTCGTTATTCGACGACTGCCGAGTCGGTCCGACGACTGCCGAGTCATCGATCCGACTCGGACATACTCGGCAGTCGTCGTCGGACCGACTCGGCAGTCGTCGATGTCGACTCGACTCCGACAGACTCGGTAGTCGTCGGACCGACTCGGCAGTCGTTGAATAATGAATTAAGACCGACTGGCGACTGCCGACAGTGCCGACTGAGTCGGTTACCTTTTCGACTTGGATAGTCGAGTATCATAAGTATGTACATTTTATTCGACTCCGAGAGTCATTAGTAATTACTAATTAGTAGTTGTCATTCGACTTTGAAGATTAGTATATTACTAACATTCAAGTCGAATGAGTAAATTAGTAGTTGTAGATCATTCGACTCGTCAAATCATTCGCAGTTGCGCATCTTTATGTAAGGTGTACAAGCTAAGCATAGGTATCTATTGTATTTTTTTTATTTTTTATTTTTCTACTATTTTATTAATTATTGCTGTTTTTATGTCATTTTGCTCTCTTTTTGTAAATTACTAGCAGCGCCTCGCGGTTTCACCCGCGTAGTTCCCTTTCCCGTGGGAATTCCGGGATAAAAAGTAGAACGAGTAGAACCTATGTTCTTTTCCAGACTATATTCTATCTCTGTGCCAAATTCCATCCAGATCCGTTAAGCCGTTCTGGCGTGATTGAGTAACAAACACTCATCCATCCATCCATCCATCCAACCAACCAAACTTTCTCATTTATAATATTAGTGGGAAAGTGGGATTTCATTTTCTGTTTTTATTTATGTAGGTACTTTTATATGGTGAAATATTTATTATTTTAATTACGTCATCACATCAATTACGCCACCGTCAGCTTTAACCGTACCGATCCTGTCCATCCAAAGATTGCATGGAAGAAATCGCTGCTAGTGATAAGGCCGCCGATTGTGCCACTTTTTTTTCTAGTTTGGAAGCGTGCTAAAGTGGCTTAGTTTTGAATTTTGTTTCATTATTCTTCAAAAATAGAAGGAGGTTCCGTTAAAATTTTCCGCACCCGTTTTAAGATTTCAATGTTCCTTTTCACAGGTACCATATAAGAAATTAAATAAAACGCATTATACTACAAAAACCTGAGGTACCTTATAAATATGAAGAGAGCATTCTAAAGAGGTTCTATGCAGGGGCATAGAACCTCTACACCATTCTGACACACACAACACGTGGGGGGTTGGTTTTTCTAACGTAGAACCTAGGGAGGTTCTACGTTAGAAAAACCACGGACAAAGTCAGTAACGGAATAAACTTTTAATTAAATATTGGGTGTCTGTCGTTCGCTTTTATTTGTGTTTTATGGGCGTTATAAGCAATATGTCACTATTAGGGTAGTGCTTAGACCACTAATAGGCTTTTAGTTCTATCGTGAACTCTGAATGGGAGTTTTGACCTGACCTTTATCACTATTTTTTATTTATAAACAAATTGAGTAAGCTTTTATAGCTACAGAAATCCTAACTTATTGGTTTTTAGAACATAAACTCAGTTTGGACATTGACTTTTCTTTTTAAATCTTTTCTTTATTTTTTTTGTTTTATGCTTAGTAGATAAGTAACATTATGTTGATAGGTAGCATCGAGCTAAAATTTAAATCTATGTAGATACTTAAATAATAAGTTTATTTTTTGTTTTTCTCTTATAAGTGAACTGTAATGTTCTTTGAGAAAATAAAGATTCTTTAAACCGAAAACCGAATTTTTTAAACCTCACAAATAAGAACCTCAGTCTTGAGGTTCTTATTTGTGAGGTTTAAAAAATCAAAAAAATTAAAAAAAAAAAAAAAAAAAAATCACAAAGTAGGTAGCGTCTGCTACTCTGTGAATTTACGTTTCGCGCCAAAAATACTCATCAGATAGGACTGAAACTTAGGAAAAATATAGATACACCAAGAACACCCCGAATAAATATCTGCAAAACGTAGAAACATTAAAATTTGTACGGGCGGGAATCGAACTCATAACATAACCCACTGCGTCGCAGGCGGACCTTCACTCGCTGTGCCACATTATTCCTGGCAATATTCCTTAGCCAAAATATGTTTCAATGTTCCTCGGTGATAAACTAAGTAACGTCCTAAACCTAAAAGCATTCTCTAGAACGTAGTAAATTACTAACTTGTTGTCGGCTTAAATTCCCAAGTTACTGAGAGAGACTTAGTACGTTAGTACTTTGCTAACAGCAGGCTCGACCCGTCCGTCTCCGTATTATGTAATTTGGGTCGGGACTCACTGGTCTTCGCATTTCTACCCTTTATTTCACGATTTGGGCTACGACTATCCCAGATTATTACAACTCGTGTAGGTGTATCCTTTTTATTTCTTTTAACTAGCTAAAGAGATTCAAGAAACTAAAATGTTAAGTAATTTTAATGTGTCGTGTCAAAGGAATCATATCAATTCATTTATTTTATTTCATTTCATTTCAAAATAGTCATTTATTTCCTACTTCGTTAGTTTTAAAAAGCTACCTTATGCGAAAGTTTGTCTGTAAGTATATGACGTGTGGATGTTTGTTACCATTTCACGAAAAACTACTGAACGGATTCGGCTAAAATTTTGGAAGTTGAAGTGTCCTAGACCTGGATTAACTTAAAGGCTACTTGTTATAACGCGAAAATACATGCGAAGCCGGTGGCAGAAGCTAGTATGGAAAGAAAGCGTCATTTCGCACAATATTGTCGAAATTTCATACAGCGTTATCATCACATAAAATATAATTTGGCCTGTTTTAAAACACTCACCATGTGAGTCATGTGTGTGTGTGTGTGTGGTGTTTTAACCGACTTCAAATTTCGGTAAATAGTATTCATCTATGTCTCTTACTGTCACGTTAGGTGGTTGCTAGGGTGGTTTTTTAAGTGTTACGGGATAAACACTAATCCCTCGGGAATAAAATGTATATGGCACCACCTCAGGATCATTATCTATACAATAGTGAAAGAATTATCAAAATCGGACTACTCTGTTAAAAGTTATGCGTGGTCTAACATAAAAAAATATACGCGTCGACTAGAGAGCCTCCATCGTTTTTTCGTCGGTTTAAAATAAAATAAAACACGTCCACTCTCTGAAGAAAGCCAAGCTGTCCTTGCAGAACAAGATTACTGACAAACCTAAGCATTAAAACCGTTTTTCTATTAGAGAATTCCCAACCATACCTACAGACTATTCCGGAAAAAATATATTGTATTATTCTTTGATATTATTTAGAATCATTTATTCATTTGTTACATGCTGTTGTGTGCAAGGATCTTATGACAATTTCTAGTATCAAACATGTACCACGTTGGGGCGCTACAAAATAATTTAAAACTAGATATATCTAATTCAAAGAGTTAACTTAAATAAGTTATACTATAGTATTTATCATGTGTCTTAATTGTATTACATTTACAAAAAGGCACAAAGGAAAAAAAATATTTTACCCTGAAGCTTATAGTTACTGCTGTCATCCGATAATTGAATCCGATCTCATCGCATGCAGCTCGCATTATACCGGAGTGGTTGTATAGCGTGGCTATGGCTAATGGGATTAAATCCAGCCTGGATTATTGTCCAGTCTCTTTATAGCGATATTTCATTACAACAATGCAGTTAGGGCTACTGTGTAATGGAATTTACCCCTGCAGGGCTATTTAGCAACTCCGTTGCCGAGTCTTTTGACTTTTACACGGAATCTGACACAAATTCGCGCAATTGTGAAATGGATAGACATAGGATTTCGCGCTTAAAGAAGTGGAATAGAGCAGAACGGCGTAAGCGCAATTGGTACTCTATTACCTAATACGGAATAAATGATGACAATAAAAACATCTTTTTATTGATAGGAAAAAACGGTAAAAATTAGGAAAACAGATGGTACTTTGCACAATTATTTCTGACTAGCGGTCGGCCCCGGCTTCGCACGGGTATAGCTTATGTTATTCAGTGATGATGTAGATTTCTAACGGCAAAAGAATTTTTGAAATCGGTCCAGTAGTTTTTAAGTTTATTCCTACGGACAAATCTTTCTTCTTTAAAATATAAGTGTAGATATTTAAAGTAGTCTTTTTTTTCATTTTTGAAAGAGAGCCTTGTTGTATCCCATAGATTATAATGTATTTTTTGCGAAACTTTTTCGGTAAAGATAACGGAGAAAAAAGGTTTTAACCTGACCCAATTCAAGTCAATTCTCAGTCGGGATAGATTATTAGACACATGTACTATTGCGGTTGGGAGAAGTAGGTAAGAGGGTGTAACCCCTCGTTTTCACCAAGAAACATGTTTACAACTAGTTGCATACAAAACTTGTCAAATACTGGTCTCAAACATTCTTTCGTTCACACTAAGTAGCTAACAAGTATTAGACAAGTAATAAACACATCTGCGGTTACACTGACGTCTACGACATGTTTTAAACATGTCTGATGCATTTACTGCGTTCTCACTACAAAAAACAGGCTTGTTTTAGACAAGTATTGTTTATTGGTGAAAACGAGGGTCGTCTTATAGTGGTTCAAATAAGTTTTACACTCCATTCATCCCTGTTGAATAAAGTTTAAAACTATTTACATATTACAATAAACATGTTCAAAACATGTAGACAACTAGAAGTTCACAAATGCATCTTTCATACAAACTTTGTAGGTACACAACATGTTTTAAACATGTATAAAAGTAAGAACAAAAAACGAAAACACTACACAAATCTTGTGAAATACATGTTTTATACCATGGTGAAAACGGGGGTTAGAGGTACGCAATGTCAAAAACCTAAATTGGAAAAAATGGCAAACGAATATTGTTAAGGTTACGTCAAAGAATTGTCCTTGACGTAACTTGACGTGGTTAGGGTTACGTATTAGTCTAGCACTTAGTACGTCTGTATGTAGGTACCTACATATAGTACACACGTTGCCTTTTCCTAAAGGTCAAAGTCAAGTCAAAACTATATTTAATCCTGGACATAAATACGGCTTAAAGATAGCCTTTCAGCTTTTAGTGCTAAAACTAATCTTTAAAGTTTAAGGGATGAAATAAGACATGAAAGTTTATCTGAGAAGCAGCGTACAGACGCTAGTCTATAGGTAATCCTACAAATCAATATCTCGAGAGCTCGACTCGATTATTATTCGTCCGGCGCAACGGAGCAATTGACTGAACAATCTCGAACAATCTCGATAGATCTCGATTCATAAGCGAATGAATTGAAACGCGGATGTTTGAAGATGGACTGATTGCTTATTCAGATCAGTTTCTGAGCTTTTGTGGGAGTTTCTGAGAAGTGTTGTGTGTTAGTAACGATGGATTTCTTTCATTTACAGTTCTTTTGTAAATTTTGCAATAAAACGGAACTTAGATATGAATACCAACGTTGTTTTTATTTCGATACAAAAAACAGTACGTAAAAATAGTAAGTAAACAAATATTAATTTTGTCTAATAATATACGAATAACATATAACTTTTAAAAATAAAATATAGGAGACGCGACAAAAAGGTTACCACTTAGCGTGTGCTATGACTGAGAGAGTCGTGCCATACAATAAAACAAATACAAGAGTACTGAGACAAATCATGAAAAAATAAATAGGAAACTAAGTAAATAAAATAAAACTTGTGGTAGACACAAGTTTAAATAAATTTATATATATATCTAAATAGATCCTTTATATTAATTTGTGCTGATTCTTAAATTTAAACTTATTCTAAACACTGCATTAAAACTCAAAGTAAAAATGTAGCGTTGATGCATCACGCCTTGCCCATGCATCAAAAAGTCCTAGATAGGTCAAGTCCTTTATGATAGCCATTCTCCGACATATCTATATAAATTCTACACATATATTCTTGTCTACCTTCATAATAAGCTCAACCAAAGAGTGGAACGAGCTTCCAGCGTCTTTTTTCCCGTCAGAGTACAATCTTGGAGTCTTCAAATGCTCACAATAATAAGTTCCTTCAGGGAAAAAGTACTCCATCTTAGGCCACATCATCACTTATTAAAATGAGATGGTGGCCAAACGCTTGACCATCACCAATAAAAAAGATATAATAAATAAATAATAATAAATAAATAATGCTGGACAATTCACACAGCATTATCTAGCCCCAAGTTAAGCAGAGCTTGTGTTATGGGTACTAGATAATTGATATATAATAATATAATACAATACACGCTCCCGCCCCGGGTCATTCTTGGTGCAAAGGATTGCCATCGCTATTCAGCGAGGCAATGCTGCAAGTGTTATGGGCACCTTTGCACCGGGAATGGTCAGGGGCGGGTTATTTAATGAATGACTAATTTTTATACTGCGTAGTTAATGTTAAGTGCAGTATTTGATGTTTTAAATTTGACTATTAAAATAATTACAACTGAATAAATATTTGGTAATAAATACAATATATTTTTATTATACATAGAAAACGACCAGAACACCCTGAACAAATGTCTGCTGATCGTACACACATTTGTCCCGAGGCGGGAATGGAACCCGCAACCTCCTGCATCGCAGGCAGACCTTCGCCCACCGCGCTACAGAGGTCGTCGATCGTCGTCGAGATATGGCTCGGTATAGCGGGCCCTCAGGAGTAATATTGTTCTGTGGGCCCTCAGCTCTCTAATTACTTTTATCTGAGCCAGATAATAGCACGCGTTTTATGCCTTTGTTCATTATAGGGTTGGCAAGTTGTAAGATGATACAGGTAACAGAAAAAAAACCTTTAGAAACTAACATATCTTTTTTTAAATATTTTTAAGCTTACGCGATCTGAACACATAATTATTAATAATATTTAACGGGTATTTATTGCGGACATCCCGTGACCACGGCAGTGTGTAAACCTGTCGAAACGTCGGGAAAAATAGGTAAATAAACGCGATAAATGCCCGTTAAATAGTATTAATAATTATATCTTTTTTTTTTATTGAAAACGCCATATGTATGCCAAGCGTATTTGAGGTGGTCCATCGATTCCTCATGAATTCCATCTGCTTTATGATTTTGATTATTCCATCCGAGTTCTGACAAACTCTCAAGTATAAATTAAATCCAATCGATGAGGAAGTTCTGTTCTGGGGTATAAAAACCATTTAGGATCCTCTTTTATTTTAAAGTCGGTTGATGAAAATGACCGACAAATCTACACCTTATCAGCCACAATACATAATTATTAAGTAGACCCGGAATATTACCACTCTGACGTTCGGAGACGTCCCGAAAATATATTTTTGTGTAGTCAATTTGTAAACTAAATCCGGCTATCAGTAAACATAACCCTAATAAAAAACCGAAATAAGCGCGTTATTCGCAGAAACTACGTAACTAGGCACCCCCATCAATCAATTGCTCGTAACCCGAGACGCGAGACAACCCTATCATTTTCCTAACGGTTGTTCTTTTCGAGTAGGATTTGCGGAGAAAATTAATTTTCCTTAGATTTCTTCGTAAAAGCACATTTCTTATAAAAGGTTTCCTTGGTAAATAAACATCATGGATCTTGTATTAATAAGTTATGTTGCTGAAAAACCACAAAAGATTTAAGTGGGTTTTTTTTTTAATTTTGTGATCAATAGGTAAAAATTTAAATTCCAATGGAATTTGATGAGGAATAAGAAACTCTGTCTGTCTGTCTGTCCGTCTGTTACGCCTAAACGGCTGAACGGATCTCAATGAAATCTCGCAGGGAGGTAGATGGTATCTCGGGGACATAGGTATTTGGATATAAGCTATATAAGCTTTTTATCCTGGAAACGCGAGCGAAACCCCTGGCAGAAGCTAGTTTCTTATTAATCTAAAGGTATACATTGAATAATAATAATAATAATCATTTATTTCAGATTATAGAACAGTTACAGATCTTATTTTAACTTATTCTACGGTCCATAGTAATATATACCTTAAAACTAACAAAACTAACTTCTCTGAATGAGTTAGATAATATATACCTAATTAAAAAAATGTTCGGACAATTCACACAGCATTATCTAGGCCCAAGCTAAGCAGAGCTTGTTTTATGGGTACTAGGTAACTGATATACATAAATAATACATAGATATATAGTTTTTATTATACATAGAAAACGACCAGAACACCCTGAACAAATGTCTGCAGATCGAACACACATTTGTCCCGAGGCGGGAATCGAATCAACCTCCTGTGTCGCAGGCAGACCTTCGCCCGACGCGCCACAGAGGTCGTCACATGAATTTTAAAATAGAATAGGTCTAATAGAGTACATACTACTTTGTTTTGTTTATAAGACCTTAACATTTGCTTATAAGATCTTAACTTGAATAAATAAATTAAATTCTTTATTTCAGACTTCACAGGTCTAGGTTACATAAAAATTAGTATCTACATAATAATCAAACAATAGTACTAAATAACAGATTGGTACATTAATTCATATACATACATTATATTATCATGTACATACATTCCGTGGGATACCGAGGCTCTCCGGGTTTTTAAAAATTATCTGAGCGTCTGGTCGAAGCGACGCGTGACCCGAGAGCTGGTATCTGGCGCAGCGCATCAGCTTTGCTATACAGCGGGGCAATGCAGCTAGCGTCTTGGGCACGCTTCCGACTGGTATTGATATGGATCAGTTGAGCTACTTGTAGATTGTTTGCAACAGTCTGCAGTTAGCTCAATTGTTTCAATTGTAAATACTAGTTTTAATTTAATTCTATTATTTGATTGTAATTTTCTTTGTTAATAAAATAATATATAACTAAATAACAGATAGGATTTAATTAAACATAATATAAAAAGTTCACCCTAGTCTCCCATAGAACCTGCCTTCAATACGATAGATAGGTAAAGTACAATCAAATCAGCGAGTGCGCCCGTAACGCAGGGTTTATGTACATTTAACAGCGCTGTTATCTTGGATTGCCTCAATCCTGTATTTGCATACCTATCAGCAAGAAAACTACTATACAGGATGATATCTATGTAATAAATCTTATCAAGAAAGCCTTTTACTCCATAGATGATTACATCAATGATGTTAATGCTTGGCCAGATATCGCCCAGTTCCGCACCGATAATAGTATTATAAGAGAACAATCTTAGGCTTAGTTTTATATAAATATTGACCTGTATCTAAATCACATTATATTAAGACTTAGATAGGCAAATAATATTGTATTACATTTTAAGTACTATACAAACTTACTAATGGTTTATTTTACGCTTCTTCCACTAGTGGACAAAAAATTTAAGCGAACAAAATCAATAACATTTGTTTCTTATTTGATAATAATTACTATTTATAAAGCTGTTTACGTATAAAATTTGACTTGTCTAAGTGCTTATTTTGTAAGCACTTAGATATTTTACAACAGTCTGCAGTTAGCTCAATTGTTTCAATTGTAAATACTAGTATTAATGTAATTCTTTTATTTCATTGTAATTTTCTTTGTTAATAAAGGTTATTTGTTAGCTTAAAAAAAAAAGTTATTGATTTTTTGAAAACGAAACTTGGCAGGGTCGTAAATGGTATCCCGGGGACGACATAGGCTACTTGGAAAGCGCATGCGAAGCCACGGGCAACAGCTAAAATATAAAAAAATATACAAAATAAAAAGACTGTCAATAGAGAAGATGGTTGGAGAGTAGGTACCTGCTGCTTGGGATCCAGTCCTACATCGAGTCAGGTCCCACACCCAGCAATTCATAGCTACAACCCATCAAGACACTGTTAGTGATTACTGCGTACATACGGAACGTTATAATTAAAGTTGTATAATTGACGGTAGATATGCAAATTTCAAATTACTTGTAAAGACAAATGTGACCTCATTCTGCCTGTGACCATGGAAGCTGAAAAGCCTCCGAAACGTCAGGTTATAAACAAAATATAAAATATACGCGATCAATTCCAATTTTATGGTCGGTAAGATTATCTGCTTATTCTACTTAATCTCCGCTAACTTTTAGGAGCATGTCTAACTTTTACATTAAGATCCGCGAAGAAAAATCAAAGTTCTTAGAACACCTACCCTACCAAAGCCCGGTTTTAAGCTTTTCGCACGAAAATAACAACTTTAAGCACTAAACTGGTTTAATAGTACTTTCAGCAAGGGATAACGGGATAAAGTAGAAAATTAAAACTTTTACTGCGCTGTAAACTAGTTTAATTAATCCTAGTTAATCCAGTATTTTATCGTGTTATGGGAAATATAAAATTTTTCCTGGAAGTTTACTTACACCGTTTCACTGTCAAGTTTCATTTATCTAGGTATGCTTATAAAAGCCTGGAAAAGACGGAGCCTAACTTGAAGTTTTTTTTTAAATCTACAATCAATATTAAGCCAGTTAATTTCTATGACTTAGAGACTTACGCCCGAATAGTCAAACGCAACTTACATTTGAGCACGTCTCAAGTCGTGATTTCTGTCTGAACAGAGGTGATAAACTCGGAAACTCCTGAGCGGGGTTTCATAAGATTTTCGCCAATGGACAGTGATTCACGAACTAGGCTGTAGGTTTTAGTGTACCTACTTTGAGGTTTGGCGGAAATTGGCTGATACATAAAATAAATAAATAAAACAGTGTTACGGAGTCATACCTCTTAAAATATCTATTCAAAATCTGCTGCTCGTGCAAAGCCATGTGTACCTGTAGAAACCTTTAGCCTGTTAGTTGTTAGTTTTGGAGTTGGAGCAAAACCCGTACCAAGCTTTTTTATCTTCTAGATAATCTGATATTTTATAGTAAGCCTTTTTGCACGGAAAGTTTTTGACAATTTGTTTCAATTTATTTACTGATAGATTTTGCAACTCACTAGAAGTTTTGTTGTAGAAGCGTATACATTCAATCTGACAAAATAATTCCCATAAAGGTATTTGGAAGTAAATTGAACAAGCGAGGAAGATTGCTACAAAGGCTTTTTCGACTTTAAATTAATAGTCCAGTCAAGTTGAAGTAATGTTGATGATCTTGCTGGATACAGCGATTGATCTTCGGTCTGAAGTTCAATCGAACAGACCGTAAACCTTGAACCTCAATAAATAATTATATTTAACTAGATTTTACACAGATTACAATCATCTGTATAACAGGCTGACGGGTTGTCGCAGATCAGAGGCGCACTGCTACCACCCAGCCAAATATGTGCAGACAAATATGGACATAGCTCGTTCATCATTAGATACATTTTAAAGTGACAAAATGACTTTCCACAAGCTTCAAAAGAGTGGTCCGCGAGCTGTCATCTCATGCCGTCAATATAAAAAACATCTAATAAAAAAATACGATTACTTACGACGCCATTTTGTGAAAAGGATAGGTATAGGATTTCGCGTTCATTAGGAAGAGGACACAGCGACCTAAGCCCAAAAATCTAATTTTTGTATATTATCTATTAATAATAATAAGGACATTTATTTGTAAAAGTAAGCCGAAGGTTCCCTTGGTATTCTTTTATTTAATATGGTCATGACAATAAAAAAATCTTGTGATTGATAGTTTAGGATAAAAATGGGAATAACTAAGAAAACCGATGGTACTTTGTACGATTATTTTTGTTATATATACTAATGGTTTTTTCATTTTTGAAAAGAAGAGGATATAATATGCCTTGTATGTCATAGATTATTAACACAGATTACTATTTAATTTTTTCGAAGCTTTTTTGATTAAGATTACGGTGAAATTAGCTTAATTTACATATATTTGCTGCCATGCATATTTTTCTGCTTCGCGGCAGCAGCGGTGCTTTTCAGCTGGTGTGCGACATGCAAGTGCTTTTGCGATATAGAGGGTAGGTACCACTTTAGATTTAATTATGTCCCCCCACCGATAACGTGACTATCTAATAGGATACTGTAATAATTATCATGAATTTGGTCTACACCATTTAAGTAATACTTAATTATTCGACGCAAAATATTAAAGAAACATAAAAAAGCTAAGTACGTATAAGATTCTTTTAATTCCATAAGTAAGTTCTTACATTGTATATAATGAAACGAAAGCTTAGAAATTAGATTAGACTCGAACATTCAAAAAGTCCCTCTGTTTCCAAAATGGCCTTTTCCTGTTTTCGATTAAATTAAAATAGACCGTCTTACTCATTAGTCCAAATATATTCTTTTATTAATATTAAGGTCACGTCGTCGTCGCGTCGTTCCGGGTTTTTCTAGAGCAAATTGGACTCTGAAATAATTATTTATTTCGCCTCTACCTTATCGATAAAACTCACGTATATCAGTAGGAAATTGCGATCATTGAAAGACAGTAGCTGAGGAATGGTCTTGATTATGCCTACAAAATTACAAATACTATCTATGTGGCGCGGTGGACGAAGATCCGCCTGCGACGCAGGAGGTTGCGGGTTCGATTCCCGCCTTGATACAAAATGTTTGTGCGATCTGCAAATATTAAGCATAATTATTAGGGTTAAGCTCGCCTTTGTACATAGCCATTAATTGCTAACTTTATGTATTATATTTCTTGGGTGTACAATAAAGAAATTAAGAATTTAAGAATTACTTCAGGTTGTTCTGGACATTTTCTATGTGGATTTTTAGATGTTTTCTCATATAGAGTAAAACACCATATTGTAGCCCGATGGCTTGCGAATATAGTCTATCAGTGATGTGTATTTCTCACCTGATTTCTTGGCACTATTTCCTTTTCCATTCTTGTTTTTCCTCGGGTAAAGGTTTATCTTGCTCTGCCCACAACCCATCGCTACTCCTCCGCCTTCATCACTATTTTATAAATACCCACACAATTTTGAATACATAAATCTAGGGTTTTTGTACTGTCCTATCGAATATTCACTTCCATTTCATGGTTTTTTGCTTTTTCTGATCTATTTGCTGGTGGCAGGGCGTGTAAGGTGGAGTCCATGTTTCTTGCTCTGAAACAAAAAGAAGAGTATTATTTTGTTTCTTGTTACCCTTTAGCTAGAGCGAATTTGGGAGTTAGTGAATTACAACTACCCATCGAGCTAATGGAGATGGCCAATGGACGCCTTTTAACCGGCTTCGGAAATAGGGGGAGGTTATTATGTTCGTCTGTATGTATGTTTGTCAATTTCTCCGTCAATTATAGACCGATTTAGAAGATTATTTTGCATATTAAATATATATAATATATTAGGAGAAAGATCCCGAGGTGGTCCCACAAACATTTTATTCCTGAGGGATAAATATCTGTCCCGAAAAACTGTGAAAATACTAAAGGAATTTATACTCAATAAACGTTTATTTCTTTAGGCTTACAAAATTAGCTAAGTGCTAATTTTGTAATTTTGTGACAAGTCATATTTTATACTATTTACAGTTTTATAAATGGTAATTCAAATAAGAAACAAGGTGTTACTGAGTTTGTCCACTTAAATTTTTTGTCCGCTAGTGGAAAAAGTGATTAGGGACTTAGTTTTCCAAATCAAATAACATTTCATGCCCAAGGTGCAGAAGTTGATCTCCAGCTGCGTGTGGCGGCCGTGGAGAGGAGAGGCAGTGAATGCGTTAAATTATTATTTTGAAAGTAGGTAGGTAGGTACATAGGTTTGTAAGAAGGTACATAACCAAGGATTAGCAAGCTGAAGTGGCAGTGGGCTGGCCATATCGCGAGAAGAACCGATAACCGCTGGGGTAAACGTGTTTTTGAGTGGAGACCGCGACTCGGTGAACGTAGTGTAGGACGCCCTCCAACCAGGTGGGATGACGATTCGCGAAAGACGGTTTGTTTTCTAAAGTTAGTGTAAAGTGACTAACATAACCTACAAATATCTAGGTATATTTTGTTGGTAGCCAGCTAATTTGTGTGACCAGGTCAATCTATTCTAATAAGTAAGACTAACTTCTAACAATGTAAACTAAAACGAAACAAACTAACAAACAGTAGTATAGAAACAATACTTAAACCTTGTTAAAACCAACAAATGCTCATCACGGTAAAACAACAAACAAATAAAACCTGTGTTGACATTTCACGAGTACTTTTTGTCAGTAATAAATATACTGAGCCACTAAGTCCATTTGACGTTAGTAACGAGTCGTGATCGTGACGTCTCATAATTGTATGTGATTTGCGTAGTTCCCTATCCGCACGATAGAGGCGCTGTACCAAAACCGGTTAAAAATTAAACGTCACGGTCACGACTCGATACTATCGTCAAATGGACTCGGGGCACAGTACCAGGTGTTTTTCTTCAGCGCCCCCATTTGTTTACAACATTACAACAAAGCAAACAACGCCACCGTGCTATTTGTTTTGTTTACATTCTATTTGTTTTATGTGGTTTTAAGAATATTCATCGAGTTTTATTCCGGTCACCTGGCAACCCTGAAAAGATACAGGTTGAAAATGATACGTACTACTGTTGATATTCATAACTGATTGTTATGTTATTTATTACAAGCTTCTGCCCGTGGCTTTACACGCTTTTTGGGAAGCAATGAAGGCTATATCTTATTCTAGGTCCAGATCATGATGTGTGCAAAATTTCAGATCAACGCGTTCAGTAGTTTTGGCATTGTCTTCGGTCAATTATCTTTACAGCGGCACAAACTATTGCCTAAATAAAACTAGTTTAATTTCATGCTTATTAATTTTATTTTATTTAATGTTTAGTTTAATTAATATGTTTATTAAATGCCCACGACTTTGAAAACTCTTTTCTGAAATAAAAGGTAGCCTATGTCCGACATCGGGATACGATCTACCTTCCTCTCAAATTTCATTGAGATCCATTCAGCCGTTATGGCGTGAAAACGTAACAGACAGACAGATAGACAGAGTTACTTTCGAATGTATATTATTAGTATGGACAAAGAATACCTATATAGTACTAACGTATGGAAGTTCCATGGCCGAAAATAATTCAAAATTCAATAATGTAGTAAGAAAACTGTATCTTATGATAGACTGTAGAAAAATAATACTAACGAATCCATACGTAAGTACTATTTTTCTACAACTCTAAAACTGTATCTTATAATAGACTGTAGAAAAATAGTACTAACGAATCCATACGTAAGTACTATTTTTCTACAACTCTAAAACTGTATCTTATAATAGACTGTAGAAAAATAGTACTAACGAATCCATACGTAAGTACTATTTTTCTACAACTCTAAAACTGTATCTTATAATAGACTGTAGAAAAATAGTACTAACGAATCCATACGTTAGTACTATTTTTCTACAACTCTAAAACTGTATCTTATAATAGACTGTAGAAAAATAGTACTAACGAATCCATACGTTAGTACTATTTTTCTACAACTCTAAAACTGTATCTTATAAATAGACTATAGAAAAATAGTACTAACGAATCCATACGTAAGTACTATTTTTCTACAACTCTAAAACTGTATCTTATAATAGACTGTAGAAAAATAGTACTAACGAATCCATACGTAAGTACTATTTTTCTACAACTCTAAAACTGTATCTTATAATAGACTGTAGAAAAATAGTACTAACGAATCCATACGTTAGTACTATTTTTCTACAACTCTAAAACTGTATCTTATAATAGACTGTAGAAAAATAGTACTAACGAATCCATACGTTAGTACTATTTTTCTACAACTCTAAAACTGTATCTTATAAATAGACTATAGAAAAATAGTACTAACGAATCCATACGTAAGTACTATTTTTCTACAACTCTAAAACTGTATCTTATAAATAGACTATAGAAAAATAGTACTAACGAATCCATACGTTAGTACTATTTTTCTACAACTCTAAAACTGTATCTTATAATAGACTGTAGAAAAATAGTACTAACGAATCCATACGTTAGTACTATTTTTCTACAACTCTAAAACTGTATCTTATAATAGACTGTAGAAAAATAGTACTAACGAATCCATACGTTAGTACTATTTTTCTACAACTCTAAAACTGTATCTTATAAATAGACTATAGAAAAATAGTACTAACGAATCCATACGTTAGTACTATTTTTCTACAACTCTAAAACTGTATCTTATAATAGACTGTAGAAAAATAGTACTAACGAATCCACACGTTAGTACTATTTTTCTACAACTCTAAAACTGTATCTTATAAATAGACTATAGAAAAATAGTACTAACGAATCCATACGTAAGTAATATTTTTCTACAACTCTAAAACTGTATCTTCTAATAGACTGTAGAAATATAGTACTAACGAATCCATACGTAAGTACTATTTTTCTACAACTCTAAAACTGTATCTTCTAATAGACTGTAGAAAAATAGTACTAACGAATCCATACGTTAGTACTATTTTTCTACAACTCTAAAACTGTATCTTATAAATAGACTATAGAAAAATAGTACTAACGAATCCATACGTTAGTACTATTTTTCTACAACTCTAAAACTGTATCTTATAAATAGACTATAGAAATATAGTACTAACGAATCCATACGTAAGTACTATTTTTCTACAACTCTAAAACTGTATCTTCTAATAGACTGTAGAAAAATAGTACTAACGAATCCATACGTTAGTACTATTTTTCTACAACTCTAAAACTGTATCTTATAAATAGACTATAGAAAAATAGTACTAACGAATCCATACGTTAGTACTATTTTTCTACAACTCTAAAACTGTATCTTATAAATAGACTATAGAAATATAGTACTAACGAATCCATACGTTAGTACTATTTTTCTACAGTCTATTAAGTATAAGATACAGTTTTCTTACTACATTATTGAATTTTGAATTATTTTCGGTCATGGAACAGTTACAAAGATTATGTGTGCCACGTTGAATGGCATGGCAGCATTGCCATTCAACGTGGCACACCTAATCTTTAGGAATTTATCGTTAACCGAAATAGAAGCCAGCATTACGATTAGTTTAGTTAGGTATTTAATATTATAGATCGAGATATACGACTCTAGTTCGAACAATCTAGAATTAATACTGAGCTAAGACCGCGCACAAAGACCGCAGTTGTGTTGGCACCGGAAATCTTAAGAGCCCTAGCATGAACCCTTGGTGGCGTCTAAGTGGTACAAGGGCTCTTAGAACCCTCTGGCTTTTCGTACCCCTATCGAGGGGATGTATGGATCTCATCTGGGGTTGCTAATAAAAAGATATCGATAATTTTTTTGCTGCTGTCTAAATAGTGTAAGACTTAATTTGAAAAAATGCTGTGTTTTGATATAGGCGTAGAAGCTTTAGTAAGAGCATAATGTTTTAGGTACCTAGTACCTACAGACCTTCTCTCTCTCTGTCTTCATCAGTCCACGGCTGAACATTTGGCCATAACCATGACGCTTGCAGGCGGAATGGTGATCGCAGTGTAGGTGTCAAAAAATACACAGACCGTTTTTGGTTTCTAGGCACTATTTTATGTAAAAAGTACCGCTCCGCTAAAGGATTACTCAATAAATTTAAATTAAATTAAATTCCCTTCCTTACTGCCCAAGCCGACAGATCACGCACATAAACTTTAAAATATTTAGATTTCTGATAGAAGGAGTAAGAAAAGTCTTTTGTGAATATAATTCGTTTCATGTATTTTTAAAGTTCGATGTAAATTACCTTGCCCTAAAACATTAAATGATGACTCGTTTTAATATGCCTCCTTAATTTCCAGGTACAAGTTGTATAAAAACCGCCTATCTTTACCGCGCCGTTATCGCTGTAATTCCGAGCGCTATTCGATTTACAACCATCGTTACGATGGTTCTTGATGGTTAATGGCGTGTTTATTTGTGACGTCGACTAGATTCGGCTTGTTAGACGTGACCGAAGACGTTTGCCCACGTGACCACCTCACGTGGGCAAACGTCTTCGGCCATTTAGCTTGTCGGACGAGGCCGAAAACTTTTCCCACGTCGAGTGGATTCGGCTTGTCGGACGTGACGTTTTAATTATTTCACAAATGTTGTCGCACTGCAAGGCAAAGGCCTACCACCCCTCCCTTTCTTCCAATCGGCTTGTCACACGTATAGCCGAAGATTTCTGTAGGCCGAAATACGAAGTTTCGGGTGACGTAGCGCACGTCAACCTAACCATCAACTTGCTTCGGGCGGGTGACCAAATGACTGACATATTCCTTTCGTATCTCTGAGGTCGGGTAGGTACTCACCAGTGTTACGGAGCATAGCGTAATGTAGGTACTATTTATTTGCAGCGAGCATGAAACGTCAAAAATCTCTCCTTGCTTGTCCCGAGTGCCTTCTTTCCCAGTACGTACTAACTACACGAAAGCTCGCTATGTGACACATAATATACCTATTTATAAATACTATTTAACGGGTATTTATCGCGTTTAATTACCCACTCAGGTGGTGGTTACTCAGTGCGTCGCGGACACTGTTAGTGTTGTGTGTCGTCCGAGTGTCATCCCTACTGTCGAAAACTAAGTGAGGGTAGTTTCAAGAAATGTTGACCCCGCTTCGCAGAGGCGGCAGCTCGAGTACGCCAGTCATCCCGTCACCACGGCAGTGTGTAAACCTGTCGAAACGTCGGGAAAATAAGGTAATTAAACGCGATAAATACCCGTTAAATAGTATTTATAAATATCTGTTCAGATCGCGTAAGTTTAAAAATACATAATATACCGCCCCGTGGTAGCCAAGATACATTACAAGTACTGGCCTATCTGTCTGAACCTGCAAAAAATATGTTAAAGACCATTTCTAGTTCTGTGGGTAAAACATTTTTCACTATTCAGACCTTCCTTTCTACATGTGTCACAAGTTTATCTGAATCAGCTGTGTCCACAAAACTCGACAAATCGAACGTTGAACGCCCATATCGACAGTTTTACCGATTCCTAGCCAGATAACACTATATTATCTACCCTGTATACGGTGACCAACTAGATGACACGTGTCCCGGCACACCCTGTACACGACCGCCCTGTATCTCAGTTCCGGCGACAGGAAGGTCAGATGGGGCATCAGATAGGTGGACACGAGGTAAGTAGATACTTACCTCGGGTCCGCCTTTCTACTTACCTACCTACACAGACTAACTAGCGCACAAGTATTTAGTACGTTAGCGACATTTTCTAAAAGCTAGGCGTTATTTTGCTCTATAAACTATTGATTGACCCTGCTTACAAGAACCTTTTATTTATTGGATTGTAAAACGTTATCTTTAAGAAAAGAAATAAGTTTCCAAAAATTTTCGGTTTCGGCGGGAATCGAACCCGCGCCCCACCCTTCGTTTTTATTCCACACGGTGGTGGTTCGATACCCAAACAAAAGATTTTGTACACTTTTTTTGAGCAATTATCTTTGATGTTAAAGACTTTTTATTTACAAAGAAAATTACAATCAAATAAAAGAATTAAATTAATAATAAAATAATAATAATAATAAATATTGCTGGACCATTCACACAGCATTATCTAGCCTAGCCCCAAGCTAAGTAGAGCTTGTGTTATGGGTACTAGATAACTGATATACATACATTTTACAATACACAAATAGATATTTTTTTATTATACATAGAAAACGACCAGAGCACCCTGAACAACAGATCGTACACACGTTTGTCCCGAGGCGGGAATCGAACCCGCAACCTCCTGCGTCGCAGGCAGACCTTCGCCCACCGCGCCACATCGGTCGTTAAAACTAGTATTTACAATTGAAACAAATGAACTAACTGCAGACTGATGCAAACAATCTACAGGTAGCTCAACATTAATTTGGCTATTTATAAAAATTATAGAACACCAAGCTTAGAGCAATCTCGATTTCGACCTCAATGTCGCATTTGACCTCAATGTCGCATTTGACCTCAATGTCGCATTTCCCTAAATCGGGCACGACGTGCCATACACAACGTCGGAATGGCGCTAGAATCGCTGGCATTTCAAACGAGCTACATACAAAGGATTACGTCTAATCTTCTGCCGCGTGCCAACGTAATCACACGGTGTAATTATATTACACACCCTTTTGAACGTGTCGACTGAAATTATAAACAAGCTAAGTGTGAGTCGTATTCGCGCAATGAGGGTTCCACGTTAAAAAGCATTTACGGTTTCTTGTATAGGAAATGGAAAAACTGCGGGTACAAAACCTTAAATTACATGTTTTACTCTAGGCTAGCTAGCTTCTGTTCCTACCTATCTTTAAACACGGCTTTTTATACGTCATATTGGTATGTCGGTAAGTAGGGAAGCTAAATGAAACGACCGTCTTGCTCGATAGCCAGTTTATTACTGCCGATTTACAGGTACCCCCAATAGTTATATACAGCTCATCCCTTCAACGTTAATTAGGGAATCTGTAACAAGGTAAAGATTACTTAAATAAACTAATTAAAATCACTAAATACCTACTTAATTAACTTAACAAAAGCGTTTATAGTTAACAGGCTTTTTGGGTCTCCTAGAGCGCCCGACCGGGCTGGAGTTTGCGCTGCTAGGGCTTGTACCTTCAACACTAGGATTGACCTGCAGCTCCGCCGGTCGCGGCTCATCCATCATCACCTCGCAGGCCTCCGCCCACTCGTCCCTATCAGACACTGGACAGTTATCCTGGGCGGTCACGACAGACCTCTCTATCACCTCCTCAGCAGTAGTTATTGAAGGCGGCGACGATGGTTCTACTATTATACTAGGTTCCACAGAGGGTGGCGGCGCCAGCGGCGACGGCGATCGGAGGAGCGCTGTGGGCGGCGGCGTGCAAGGTGGCGATGGCGGCGGCGGGTCTAACATCACCGGACTACCGGTGCTGACCAAAGACACGTTATCATTTCCTTTAACATCATTACTAGTACAGGAATATTTCCTTAACTGATCAACGTGCCTTTTACAGTTAGTATCATTGTCTCTAAAATAAATTTCAAACATTCGGTTTCCTATAATTTTTTTAACGATACCTACTCTCCAAGCACTTTTCCGAGCAACAAACCACCTAGCCCATACAGTTTCACCAACATTAAAACGTCGACTTGGTTTGAGGTCAGTAACTTGTTCATTTTTATTTTTATTACGAGGTAAGACTAAATCTAACCTGCACCTTAAGTTACGGCCCATCATTAACATAGCCGGCGTGGCGCCAGTCGCAGAATGTACTGTGTTTCTGAATACAAACAAACAGCTTTGTAATTTATTATTAATTTCCTTTTGGTTTTGACATTCTGAAATTACACATTTTATCATTTTCTTACAAGTTTTAACTGAATTTTCCGCCTGCCCATTGCTAGCCGGGTGATATATGGGTGATGTTACATGTTGGATTCCGTTTACATTACAAAAATTATGAAATTCTGCCGAGCTTATTTTAATATCGTTATCTGATACAATTACACAAGGCACGCCAAATCTAGAAAACATGTCTTTTAGTTTTTGAATAAGAACACTTGTAGTAGTGCCACGCTCCATAAACACACACTCTAACCATTTGGAATACGCATCTACCACAATCAAGTACACAGCCTGCCCTATGGACATGTAATCTATGTGTACCCGGTGCCACGGCGCCGGCGGGCGCGGCCACGGCGACGGCGGTGCACTCGGCGGCGCGGCTCGGACGGCGGCGCAAGCGGTACATGCACCCACCCATCGCTCGATATCACCATCTATTCCTGGCCACCACATTCTGCTGCGCGCTGCACTTTTCGTTTTGACGATTCCAAAATGCGCAGAATGCAATTCTTTTAGCATTCTGTCTCTATACACGACTGGAATAACTACTCTGTGACCGCGGAACAAACATCCATCTACTACTTCTAAATCTGTCTTACACTGAAAGTAGGGCAAGATGGATCTACATGTTATTTTTCTAGGCCAACCATATTTCATGTATTTCATCACCATAAGCAAAACCTTATCGGCAGATACCTCACGTTTAATGTCTTCAAATAAAACCGGTTCTACGTTTGCTTCTAAGAACAAAAAATGCCTAGAACTTTCTGCGGTTTCATCACCGACCGAGTCTGATAGGGGCGACCTTGAGAAATAATCTGCGACCTGATTGTTTTTCCCGTCTACATACTGCACTATATAGTTATAGGCTGACAGAATTATAGCATACCTTTGCAAGCGTAATGCGGCCGTTACAGAAATACCCTTCCCTCTTCCAAAAATAGAAAGTAATGGCCTATGGTCGGTTTTTAAAATAAAAGGTTCTTGGCGGCCATAAAGGTACTGGTGGAAATGTTTTACCCCAAAAATGATGGCCGTGGCTTCCTTCTGAATTTGGCTATAGTTCTTCTCGCTTGCCGATAACGAACGCGATGCAAACGCAATAGGACGTTCGCCGCCGTCGGCATCTTTGTGCGCCAGCACGGCGCCGAGCCCGCACGGGCCTGCGTCTACGGTCAGCGTCAGCGGCGCTTCCGGCTCGAAGTGCGCTAGCACGCGGTCGCTGGCCAGCTCGCGCTTCACGTTCTCAAAGGCAGCCTGCTGCCGCTCCCCCCACTGCCACTCAGCGCCCGTACGCAGCAGCTCGTGTAGTGGATTTAATACCGCCGATGCGAAAGGAATAAAATTCCTGTAGTAATTAACTACTCCTAGGAATCGTTTAACACCTAAAACGTTGGTAGGCGGGGGCGCATTAGTTATTGCCTCAACTTTAGTAGGGCAAGTTCTCAATCCGTTGATATCTATAACATAGCCTAGGTAGGTAACACTATCCTGAAAAAATACGCACTTTTCTCTTTGCAACCGTAACCCCGCACCTTGTAGCCTACTGAGAACCTCCCGCAACCTTGACAAGTGGATTTCCTTGGTTTTGCCTGTTACACAAATATCATCAAGCCAAATGCTTACACCTTCTAGGCCTGATAAAAGTGTTTCCATAGCTTTTTGGAAAATAGCAGGAGCGTTTGCTAGACCATACACCAATCTACTGTAGGAAAATAGCCCCTTATGAGTCGATATGGTGGCCAACGATTGAGATGACCTGGTCAATTTAAATTGGTTGTAGGCATTACTTAAATCTAACTTCGAGTATTTTTCTCCACCGCCTATTTTAGAAAACACTTCTTCTATGCGTGGCAACGGATACTTATCTATTTTTAAATCTTGGTTTAGTGTACATGAAAAATCACCGGCAATTTTCAATTTTCCATTTTCTTTTAGGACTGGTACTATGGGGGTTGCGTATTCCGAATGGTTAACTGGCACTAAAATGCCTAAACTCACTAATCTGTCAAGTTCTGCACTAACCCTTTCTTTTAGTGCGAAAGGTACGGATCGTGGCTTAAAAAATTTCGGTTTAACATTATCTTTTAGTTGCAACTCGACTTCAAATTTATTAAAACAACCTAACTCATCTTTCCACACGTCTGGAAAAAGTGTTAAAAGGTGTTGCACTTCTGCAATGTTTTTATTCGAACATTCAATATTGTTATTCGATGACGCAAAATAAATTTTAAAATGTGTCATGAAATCACGCCCCAACAACGGTGGCCCACCATTTTCTATGACATACAATTTTATCGGTTTACAATCGTTAGAATACCTAACGTCAGCTAAAAAGTAACCTAAAGGCGTGATTTTATGACCGTTGTATAAACACATTTTAATATCACTCTTATGCAATTTTAACCTGGAAAAATACTGTAAATATAATTTGTCCGAAATAACCGTAGTGCCCGATCCTGTGTCCAGTTCCATAAACAACTCAATTCCATTCACATTTACTGTCAGTTTGATAGGATTATAGTTTACATACCTTAAGTTATAAAGTTCACATTCCTTGCAGTCACTTTCGGCAAGGGACTCTGCGCCCTCGGCACTAATTTTGTGTAAATTACACTTTGTTGAACCACACACCTTCTTAAGATGGCCTTTTTGCCCACATTTTAGACACTTGTAGTTCCTAAACCTACACTTATCCGCCGAGTGGTTCTTCATACCACACACCGTACAACGCGACTGATTACCGCCCTGATCAGCCTTGCGTGTCCCAGCAGCGCCTGCCTGCGAGCCCGCCTGGGCCACCGCGGCGCTGCCCGTGCCGCCGCCGCCGCCGCCGCTACCGCGAGCACCTGCCCGCGCGTAGAAAACTGGTTCCTCCTTCACGACGACGGTACTTGCCTCGGCGCCCACGCCTGCTGCGCGTGCCTGCCGCGCGCACGATGCCTTTTGCGCGACTTCCAACGCCTGCGCTAGCGTCAAGGTTTTGGAGTCGCATTCAAAAAGTTTATCAAACTCGTGCCCTGTCCTAAAGCCTAGCACAAAACGGTCCCGCAGTAGCGTGTCCAGTTCCGTGCCAAAGTCGCAGAAGACGGCTAGCCCTCGCAGCCGTGCTGCCCAATCTTCAATGCTTTCGCCTTCGGACTTTATCGCTTCATAGAACTTCGCCCTGTCGGCGAATGTTGACCTTTTTGGCGTGAAATGTTTATTGAGTACAATCACTAGCTCTTTATAGGTTGTTCCATCGAGATTCTTCGGGTGAACGAGGTTCCGAAGCAGACGGTACGAGTCGTCGGATAAATGCGTTAGCAACACAGCACTTTGTTTTTCTTCGCCGATGCCGTTCAGTTTAATGAATTGCGTCAATTTACCGAAAAACACTTCCCATTCATGTAATTTATAGTCGAAAACGCCTAAGTTACCGAGAAAACTCGTCATTTTTATTTACTCGCGGGTAGACAGTGACCTCGTCGTCAAATGGTATGTCGGTAAGTAGGGAAGCTAAATGAAACGACCGTCTTGCTCGATAGCCAGTTTATTACTGCCGATTTACAGGTACCCCCAATAGTTATATACAGCTCACATATACAGGGTTATTGGTAAATTAGTAACACTACGTGAACTGCAGGTTCTGCCCATCATCACAAACACGTTTGTGAAGCCGCCACATCTAAATTCTTAAAAAGAATTATAAATCCAGTCTGATACTAAATGAAGACTAATAAGGATTTAACTCCGAAATATATATAGATTATAAATGGAATATTTTATTGTGTATTATTGATGAAACGTTTTAAATAACTTTTTTGAATACGATTAAGAATCCGGCGACAGCTGCTCGCAACTTCAATTCGTGAATTATTATGTTCCGTAATACCAAAAATGATGACTGAAAACTTGTTGTATCTTCGACATTGTGTTGTTATTCTGTAACTAGACAATATAAGCTATGTTCCTTAACAAGTAAAATTTACGGTATTGTTGTTTTTAATTCAAAACAAATAGGACGAAAACATGTCATTTTCGACGTAAAAATATGCAAAATTCGATTTTGCATATTTTTGATCACATTCAATTAAAGGTGTGTATTATTAAGAAAAAAAATAACCAGGGACCTAGATATATACTATTCGAATACAAAAAACAACATGATATGGTGAAAATATGATATATAAATCATTTTGGTAGTACGTTTGTATGGGCAAATCATCATCCGCATGCCCCTTAAGAATCTTTCTCAAATTGTACAACATGACTTACCTCGTATACCTTACAATGTTATAATGGTGAATAAATACAATATACAAATATCTCTTGATCTTTTATAGGAAACATTTCGGAGAATGCTCGCAGGACCTACATGACCTTCATCATTCGTACCGCTGAGGTTTGGAACACGCTGCTGTTTTTCCAGTTTTTTTTATAATCTATGGATCTTCGTTTGACCGCAATCTCACCTGATGGAAAGTGAAAATGTGGCCGACGATGTATCACGAAGGTCTAGTAGATACCTATCACCTATCACCTATCACTCTTGTCTTGAAGAGACACAGGTTGTAATTGACGGGAAAAACAGCAGCAGGGTGTTCCTGACCCCAGTCGTACGAATGATGAAGGTGGAGGAAAACTGTTTAATGCGATTGAACGGTATAGGTATTCACCAAGTAGGGGTGGTAATGCGCTGTGCGTCCTGGAGTGGAAAGGGGATGGTGGAATCAGGTCTTCGTCATCAGGAAGGGTACTTACGCATGTATCAAAAGAAATGTGCAGGTACAGGTGGCTGGTAAGGAGTTCTTAAAGGTGGTCAAACGTTGGACTCAAAAACAACAAACAACTAAAGTTACCAGCGAACGGAGCAAGCTAAAAAAATCTAACAAAATCACAATTATATAATTGTGATTTTGTTAGATTTTTTTAGCTTGCTCTGTGATTTTGTTAGACTTTCTTGCATTGCATAACTTTTATCGACAACATTTGATACGTTGCCATATGAAGCCCAAAACCAGGGAGGGGCAGCTGCCTCGCTTTGCCCCCTCCCTGAATACACCCTTGCGTTAGCTAGGCTATAATACACTAGCAAGCAATGCGAGAAAAACGTTATCTTGAACCTATTACTCACATAATAAAGTTACTCTGAATCTGCCAGAAATTCGCAAGAAAACGACGTAGTCTTAACTCTTAACACGATGTTCCTCAAATTATTTTGAGCTTTATGCCACCCGCGCATTAAGTTCAAAATTGTTTGAGGAACCTCATAAGGATCGTCTGGCAGAAGTTGTAAGTGTCCTAGGGGTGTTATAAGGGTTTAAGGTTGTCGCAGATCTGGACCGCACCATTGTCGCACAGCACAAAGATGTGCGTCCAAATTGGGCTTTAACTCGTAATATTATGAGTCGATGATACTATTGCCTATTGCTGTATTTGGTTTTTCTTCTTCACGCCCTAAATAAGCTACCAATCGACTTGATTTTTGGCATAGAGTTAGTTGAAAGGAGGAAGATAGAGAGTAACATGGGCTTTTTATCCCATAAATCAGTTCCTATGGGATAGAAATAACGTAAAAAACGCGTGCGAACCCGAGGGCAGCAGAATTATTGTACTACAAATAAAGAAACCTTATCTTAGAATGCTCGTTTTTGTGTTATACGGCAGTTGTTGGTTGGAGGAGTGAGCGCCAACCTTAATGGTTTAGTAGTAGGAGAATATTGTATGTAACGTGAGGTTTTCGAGCTAAATTATTGGTACAAAGTTCTTGGGGTTTCTGTTGTTAATTTTAAGTTTACGGGTACGATATTAATTAGGTGAAAACAGTAGCCGAGAGGCTTTTGAAGTGGGTCGTTTCCTATACAAAAAGTCGGAGGGCACATACTGAAAAGTTGAGTTCTGTTTCCGTAAGAGCTTACAGGACACTAAAAATTTTGAATACTACCTACACCGATTTTGCCAGCGTGGGGATTATTGGTATTACTCCACGTGAGATAAAAACCAATAAGGCGATAAAGACCAATCAGGGGGAGGCCGGCGTCCAGCAGTGGACCATAGACTGTTGAGGTTGAGGTGGTTCTGAATTCAACCTATATACCTAATTTCATCGTTTGTAGGAAGTTCCTTCCATGATCGGTCAGTCAGTCAGAGAGTGATGACGAAATAGAGACACTTTGGGAGTAGATATTTCCTGGCCTACGTCCAGCTGTGGACCATTATAGGCTGTTGAGTTGAGTTGTTGAGTTGAGACCGAATTTAAAGTATGTTTAAATTTAAGTGTATACTTTAAGTAGCGCAAATATTATTCAATAAAAGAGTGCAATTTAATTGATTTTGCATCCAAAACAACACAATAGCTTTATTAATCTATAGTAATATTAGTAATGACTTACTTATTTTCTATGCGCTGACATAATTTTTTCTGGACTAGATTCTGTTGTTGTTTTATTAGTGAATATTCAATAACGGTTTGTATGGGTAACGACCCACCTTGAGCCGTAAATTCTTTTGGCTGGTTGTTACTTGTAACCTTTATGGGCTTAAGGGATATCTAGTAGCCATAACAGAAGTTCTGCTTACTTACCGCAGTACCGTACTGTATGATGCTGTGCGAATAATGCCCACATGCCCAGTTTATGACTGGCTTTCCACCAAAGATGTGCTATGCTCTTGTGTTTCCAGCCGACCAAAGGAATCGCTCCATTATCACGTTATTTTCCTAACTGACAAATATGACGCGATAATGGAGTGATCCTATTGGCTGGAAACATAGCAACGTAGCACATCTTTGGTGAAAATGAAACATAGCGTTGTTTATTAAGCTGTGTGTGTGCTTGAAGTTGTAGGGTAAGAGATTTGGCAATTTTATATTGCTTTAGTTGTTTTTTACCTTTTCAGATTGCATATCAATTTATGGGATACGGTGCACGCGAAGTGCATTTTGATGGATCTCATCAGAGAAATAATTCTTACTATTTATTTCTTATCTTTCTAGATAAACCCTAAATTGGGATACCAAGCACTGCGACGGCCACAGAAGCGACGTCTAATTCATGTTATCCGATAAACTAAATTCCGGAAGACCAGGTATCGACTTTACGTCAACAAATCGGATTACAACTAAGACCCTGTTTGTCTTACGTCGACTGTTCACCAAAACCACAACTGAAACTTTGGTAGAGTCAGCAACGAAAGTAACAGAACACTAATAACTCATATTTGTCTGAACCTGACGATGGTTATATAATTTTATTGCTAGAAAATCCACACAGCATCGAAACGGAAAGTACAAGTCAAATTCCATAAATAGTTATGGAAACAGAGTTATATTTTTGTTTGTAAAACTTGTTATTTATGCATAAAATTTGACTTGTCTAAGGCCCGTATTATGAAAGCTTGCTCAGTCATCGACCTCTGCTTGAGTAACGATTTTGTATGGCATAAACGTCACTCAAGCATAGATCTATGACTAAGCAAGCTTTCATAATACGAGCCTAAGTGCTTTTTTGTAATCCTAAAGAAATAAAATTATTGACTTTTGACTTTTTTGTATTGTTGTATTTCAGACGCTTCGATATTTAGACTAACTAATGTAAAGAAACGGCGAAGAAACCTTTAGCTTGTTAGTTGTTATTTTTCGAGTTGGAGCAAAACATGTCCAAGATTTTTTATAATCTACCAAGATAATCGTAAGTATCTACCAAGATAATTTTAAGGTCTAAAGGAAATAAGGCACTTTGAGTTGAGTTTTGAATCTGATATTTTGTATCCATTTTTGCATAGAAAAATTTTGACAATTTGTTTGAATTTAGTTACTGATTAGCAGAATAGGGGCAAAATATACCCTGTTTGATATTTAACGTAGAGAGCCAATCTATGTATCACAGTGCAAATCGCAATATTTCCAGGAATTTTGGCTCGATTTCATCAAAATAATGTAAACGCACTCTAAATCTTGACTGACAATTTTAATTGACAAATTATTTGAATCTTGTGTATTGGAAAATCATCGTCACTGAAGCAAACGCCCTATTATTGGATGACATGATTTCACAGGTGAATGAGCGACCGATTAGATAACGGATAGGTTACTTACTCATAGACATTATCCAGGCCCGCTTTCATCAAACTCTCATAAGGCGGTTCCCCGAGCCAACTAGCGCCGCCACCAATATTATCTTATTATTTCGTTTAACAAAGGTAAATTCAAAATTTTCATTAGGCAGTTTGATTCCTATTTAAGCTTTTTTTTAATGCCTTTGCAATATTTTTATTTACTATAGTTTAGGCGGAGATGCGAAAATAGAGTTGTGGCCAAAAAGTGCAACTTCGTATCTCTGCCTGATCTATACTAAGAAATGAAATAAGTTCCCAAAAATTATCGGTTTCGGCGGGATTCGAACCCGCGAGGCCTCAGTACAGGTGTGCTCTAACCAACTAAGCCACGAAACCCTTAGTCGGTTCAACCGAAAATCTTTGCTACCTCTTACGGACTATAGCGCCGGTGGCTCCACCTACAGGGGTAACATTACAGTTTAACCAAACCTGCTCAGCGACCAAAATTACATTTGATTCGTTTGACGAGAGGTGTTGCCTTTGATCTATACTAAACAAACATATATCAAAGGCATTAAAAAAAGCTTATATTAGGTATTACAAACTGCCCCTTGAAAATTATGAAATTACCTTTGTTATTGTTAATCTAAAAGCAGCTCTTGCCTGATTGACAGTTATAACGGTATAATGGAGGTACTTATCGACAGTTATCGTTAGAAAGCAAAGATATGCAAAAACGCAACACACGTTTCGTGTGACGTACGATTTTAAAAATCACTACTTACCTACGTCAATCCTGAGTAACTTAATTCATCATCATCATCATCATCAGCCTTTATCAGTCCACTGCTGGACATAGGCCTCCCCTAATGAGCGCCATCGCGCCCTGTCTTTAGCTTGCCGCATCCAGCATCTGCCAGTAGTCTTTCGCAAATCGTCATCCCACCTGGTCGGAGGGCGTCCTACACTATGTTTGCCGAGTCGCGGTCCCCACTCAAACTAACAACAACTAACAACTAGTAACTTTTTAGGTATTTCGTTATTATTAGAACAATACAATACATAACTCTTTATTATACACCACAAAATTAATAAAAAACATAGATATAAGAATTAAACACAAAAAGTACAGTGGCTATACATAATTATAACCGATATTAATCGTGCTTATTTACCTAATTTTCCCGACGTTTCAACAGTTTTACGCACACATTGCATTAGGTTTCATTTTATTTATTTATTTGATGGAAAACCAAAAGCTTTTATACACAGAGTGACAAATTGATAATTACCAGTAAGCTTATCGAAGGTTTTCACGGGTAGTTATCAGAATAATAAAATTAAGACTATGAACATAAGTGACTAACCTACACATATTACCTATATTTAAGTGTTTAGAGCTACATTATTTTTTAAAAAATACAATTTTAATCATCATTATCATCTTTTATGCCAAAAAATTCTCCGCTGAGCCGCCGTCTTGCCAAACTGACGCTAGTGCAGAATAGGTCAAGGTCAAATTGTCTACATAAATGGTTAAAATTGTTACTCGCTCGCCACAAGAAAGAATTTTGCCGGTAGTTGGTACCAGCAAGAGGAACATAGATAGGGGCGTAATTCAATCATCATTTCATCAATTTTATTGAAAACCCAATCCTAAAAAAAATCTAATCGATCGCTTATTCCTTAATCATCCACGATCAAACCTATCAAGGCGCCTCCACATATCGTCGCCATTCCAGCAAATCCTACAATCTGAAAGATCACAAAAAATGAAACTCGTAACCACGTACAATAAGCGCGGATATGCGTTCCGAATCAAAAGTACCCGACTACCTCCCGTCGCTCCCTTTGTATCGACCGGGGGGTGCCGAGCAAACTAACTTAGGCACCTTAAGGGTGCCAGAGATGTGCTACGCAGCTTAACGTTACATGTTACTTAAATACATTTGGTATTTTTTCTTTGGGACTTGAATACAAAAGTCTTTTAAAGTTTATAACAATGACAAGAATTTTAAGACTATCTTGTGAGAATTTTATATTATTAAGTATATATTTTTATCAAATTATTGTTATTTTGACTAGCCAATATTTTTTTATGTAACGAATGCGAAAGTGTGTTTGTTTGTTTGTCCTTCCTTCACGCCCTAACTAAGCAACCAATCGGCTTGATTTTCTTTGATTTTTGGTTGAAAGGATGGAGAGTAACATAGGCTACTTTTTATCCCATAAATCAATTCCCATGGGATAGAAATAACCTTAAACAACGCGTGCGAAGCCACGAGCAGCAGCTAGTCATAAAAAAATCTGAAATATGATGGGTAGAAACATTAGCAGTTTCGTAACCTATAGATACAGAGATAAAGAGAAGAGGATAGATAGAGAGAAGAGGATAATGACGATGATGTCGCTACAGTATCATGAAAACTCAACAAATTACGACCGTCATCAATTATACATTTTCTTGAAAACCCTTCCAATCGACACAATTTAAACAGAAGGTTAAGGGTGTAGAATAAGTAATTTAAGTTAATATTAACTTTGATGAGTGTTAAATATAGAAGTAATTTCAATATAACTAATTATCTTTAATGTTGGGCGTGTAACTAGTTTCCATCATCGCTAGTATCGAAAGTGATACCGAATGGTACATATAATTATCTAGTACAGTTTAAGTTAGAATTACACAGAGTTAAGTAATCCTAAATACTTACTATGCTTAAATAAAACACCGCCGCACCCAGCGCACCTGGGCTGCTGTGCCCACTACGTACCGATGTACCTACTACGCAACTCTATGTGTCGCGCGTCGTCTACTCCGTGACCACTGAGGATGTGGAAAAGTACCTGAGACAGAAGACCGACATCTCCTTGAGAGTTGAGAAATTGGTGTCTCGCCGTAACGTGAACTTCGGTTCATTTATGGTGAGAGTGCCGACGGATCGACTCTCTACGTATATGGACAGTGGGTTTTGGGCGAAAGGTGTCGTTTTCACATAGAGTTTTGCTATTGTATAGGAAATATATTTTTAACGTTTTCGACGAATCTTCGTCAAGTCTTTGATTATATATCTTAGATAGAAAGGTACGTTCCAGCTTAAAATCCTTTAATTGAATGCCATATCTGACCTTAAGTTACTAAAAACCAATTCCTAGAACATCGAAAAGCAGATCAGAAAATGGACTTTTCAGATGTAGCGAGATAAAGTCCGCCTCTGGTAATTCTTTTAACTTCACGAGCGATTTGAGGGAGACGGACTCAGGACGCAAACAGGGTGTAAAGCCACGTCTCTGACAAAGGGGTACTAAGAGGGGCGATGTCGACGACGACGTGAAGTTAAAGCTCTGCTCACATTAATCCAACGCCACTACCAAGGAGAAACCAAAATGTGCATTCAAATATTGCCTTAAACTCGGTATCATTAGATACATCTTACAGTGACAAAATGGCTTCCCACTAGGTTCATTTGAGTGGTCCACGAGCTGTCTGCCATGTGATGCCAACATGAAATGCGTCTATAAGTTACGCGTTAGAGTCCATATTTGAATGTCCATTTATGTGTTGCTTGGTAGCAGTGCGCCTTTGATCCACGACACGACATCTTTAGGCCTCGGGTTAATTATCTTACCTTGCCTTGTGGATATTCCTACCATACGTACTAAACGGTTCTCCTCGAGTAAAACCAGAACGGCTGAACGGATTTGGATGAAATGTGACACAGAGATAGATTATAGTATGGAATAGAACATAGGATACTTTTTACCCAGGAATTCCCAAGGAAACGGGAACTACGCAGGTGAAACCGCGAGGCGGTGCTAGTATGTTATAAATTTTGATCACTTGATTTGATTCAGTTTCCTTGACGTACCTACGATAATAAAACTAAAGCGAAGCAAAAGCAGATCACCCGGAACAGATATCTGCAGATCGTACAAACATTTGTCCCGAGGTGGGATTCGACCCTCCTGCGTCACGGGCGCACCTTCGCCCGCTGCGCCACAGAGGTCATCGTAATGATTCCCCCTAAGGGGGTCCTAAGTCCGTCCACCTCTCGAATCAATAAATCGACTGGCCTTTCGTCGAGCCCGGCTGGAAAACCAGTTATCTATCTGCCATCAATCAGGGAGGCTGGGAGCGTTCGACATGTCGCATCGACTTGTCTTGAAAATAGTTAGCTTACATTCGGTAGGAGAGAAGCAATTTACTTTTATGTTGACACAAAAAATTGCCCATCGCAATGTACACAAAGGTCACCGAAAAACAATTGTTTCAAATTATGAATGTTCGATACGAAATATCGTCTTTGTAGAGAAATCTGCGATCTTTAAAAACATCAAAATCTTTCTTTTTCGTTCTTTGAAGTAGGTCTACTCAGAGTTGGCATGAAAAGTTTAAGTTTACCTTGCATTATCGTTCTATTTTCAAATGAAAATTTGATAATTCGACCCACGTATGTCAAAGCGCTGTATCAAAACTCATTTAAAAATAGAACGAGCTCTCAACGTTCGGTCAAGCAAGGGTCACAATTTAAGCCCTCTCGTCCCAATAATCATAATTCAAAATGGCGTTTTATTTTTGCATTTAATTCGTTTATTTCTTGTGTTTTACGTTCATTTGTTTTTTCAAAGATTTGTGCGGTATTTTGAACACCTAAGAAGGTAGGTATAGGAGGAACAGTATTTTGACACTTGCCTCAATTATCAAAATGGCTGCGTCTAAAATGTACATTTTAAATGTATTTTTAGGGCACATATCGATTAATTTAATATTTTGTATGATTTTTTGTGGTTCATTAGAACTATAGAACGTGATTGAGTCACTTTTCGAAAATGGGTGTGATACCCTATTTTTAGGGTTCCGTACCTTTCCGTTCCGTAAGGGTAAAAACGGGACCCTATTACTAAGGCTCCGCTGTCCGTCTGTCCGTCTGTCACCAGGCTGTATCTCATGAACCGTGATAGTTAGACTGTTGAAATTTTCACTGATGATGTATTTCTGTTGCTGCTACAACAACAAATACTAAAAAAATAGAATAAAATAAACATTTAAGGGGCTCCCATACAACAAACGTGATTTTTTTGCCGTTTTTATAGATAATGGTACGGAACCCTCCGTGCGCGAGTCCGACTCGCACTTGGCCGGTTTTATTTATTTTGCAAACCCTTCTAAAATAGGTCTTGTAACTTGGTCGATGTAACTTGGTCCCGGCACTGGCACCAGACCCATCTGTTGGCCTTCATCAAAACAGCTCCAAACTTCCAAATGAATTAGTTATGTTGCCAAGCGAAAACAACACAGAATTTCGCAAGTTCCCTAACTCGGAACCAAATATCATTTCTTGGCAATTCGAAATTTGTGAAATTAAGTAGCGAATGCGACTAATGCCAGTTTAAGTGTGTCGGGTGGAGGAAATTGGATTCTGGAAGCTTCTTGACCTTATTTCGTAAGGGTTTTACGTTACTAACTCTCACTTTACCGCATTTTTCGCTGTTTGTCAAACCCATCCAGCTAAAAAGGTTTTGGTGTGGTTTAACTTTTTCGCAAAAAACAAAAGAAGGGGTGGTCTATTTAGGGTTCTGTGTTCTTATTTTGAGTAGCTTTAATCGGTTGTGTTTTGTTTTAAGAACAAGAATGAGAATAATTTAAACAGTCTTAGGCCCGTATTATGAAAGCATGCTCAGTCATCGAACTCTGCTTGAGTGATGCTTATGTCTAGTTTTGAGTGAATAGGTACTAATTTTCAAACAATGCTTGGGAGCTCATGTCAAAATCTACACTCACTCAAGTAGCCGTCAAGAGCGGATTTCCTCCGTCCACGCCTTCGAGTAACTGCTTAGACATATTATTGAACGGTTACCAAGCATTACTTGAGTAATTAACGCTTGAGTAGAGATCACGTAATGACTGCTTAAGTAATGCTTGGGGAAGCTTTCATAATACGGGCCTTAGACCCGAGTTCACTAAAAGATGGTTAAATTAAAAACAGTTATGTTGACGTTTTTCATACAAGTTTTCAAACATTAAACGTCAAAATTAACCGATGAAGCTGCCTAATCAAAATCAACCGATGAAGCTCCGATTATCTTTTGGTGAACATAGACCTTATAATGAAATTATGGTATCAAAATTTTTATCGTATTCGAATGTAAGATAATATTTTTACAAAATTACATAGGTTCAAGTTATAGCTACATCTTATGTTCTAGATAAATCTATCATAGGAATCAATGATAATTAAATTTAATTAAATAACGCATTCACGGGCATACCTCAGCTGTAGGCCAAGCACGAGAATTGTTCTCTAGTATAGAAAAAAAAAACAAAATTCAATAACTTTATTTCTTTTGGCTTACAAAATAAGCACTTAGATAAGTCAATTTTTTTACATAAACAGTTTTATAAATAGTTATTATTATCAAATAAGAATAAATAGATAATAATGACATCGCAACGTCATACATTGCGTACATTATTGATGTTGAAGGAATTCATTTCTAATAATTGACGCATTGAATGGCAGTGACAATATTTTTTCTCTATGCTACCCTAGACAACAATCCCCGTGCTTGCTCTACTGGAGGTGGTTGAACTCGTCCATGTCGTTAGCAAAGAAAGTGTGTAGTAGGTTTCTCAGCGGATATGTGGAGTCCGACCTTAACAACCTACTTAAAAGGAATTAGTACTTACGGCTTTAACCACTACTCCACGGTAGCCGGTTGCAGTAATTGAAGTAATAGAACAGAAAATAAGCTTAGTGCAAGATAAAAGAAGCTTGAGTGTTAAGCTTTGGTCTCTTGATCGGGACGCATTACGCTGCGGTATGCGACACAACATAGCGTCATGACACCACGTCGTCTGTCTGTGTGGAGAAGCGGTCATTTGCTTTTCAAACCGTAGCGTGACGAGACGCCGCCGCGCTATCCGTAATACCCACTTCCCACTTCACCGCGTTTGCCCCTCAAGCAACAAAAGACTACTCTAGAAGTTTTTATTTCAATTATGTGTCCGGTACCTTATACCGCAGCGTACTGCGTTGTGATCAAGAGATCGGGGCTAACCAATATTATGATGAGTATCCCCCTTATAATGATCTGCTAACTTAAAACCTCTGCTAAGCAGTGTTACTTCTCACTCTGACTTATGTCAATAGAAGAAGACAAAGTGAGAATCAGCAAGGTGCTAACTTAGCAGACTATTACGAATAAGGAGGTAAGTGTTTACTTTGTTCTACGATAGTTTTAATAGATAGAATGTCCTTTTAAAATCACGATAAAATTATTTAAAAATAAACTACCGTTCCCTGACCCGTCATTAAACGCACCAGCAAATAATTACTACGCGTCAAAGAAGGACCCAACATCCAGCCTCATTACCCGGTTTAATTATAACTGGACCGGTCCAACCAAAAAGCACTTTTCATTTAACATTTAGAGAAGCTAAATTTCAGATGCGACTTTTGGTCCTCACCGTTGTCGACAAAAAAAATCATAACTTGAAAACTACCAAAAATCGGGGAGCATACATGGGGTATTTTCAGGTACCCCCGGGGGTGAGGCATTAAAATTTTTTTATGACGTCACTGTCCTGTCCACCCTGTATAGCAAAATAAGTTTCTTTTGAGAAATAGTCCAAGATCTTAGACCATAAATCTTCACTAACATAAAGGAGATAGTGATCAAACCGCTTTCCGTGTCAAATATATTTTAAAAAAACCCGTCGGTCGGTCGGTTACGCTGAATAAGTTAATGCCTGCTCGGCTCCCGTCAGCCACTTTATTAGTTCAAGTTAAGCTTCAAAAAGGGCATTATAAAATAAATCAGTTTTAAAGACGTATGCAATAAATACTTCGTAATACGCGTAGAGCCAATACGGGTTTCGTAGCAGTGCTACACGCGTCTACGATTCGCGTAGAAGTAGAACGTGCTACGAAAACCGTAGAGGCTCTACGGGTGCTACGCTGTATAAATATGTCAGAAAATAGTTTAAAGCGACTAAAAGTCGCGTCTAAAACTTTTTTCCTAGTTAAATGCGTGAAAAAGGAGCACTACTAACCACACTTCGCAACTTTCAGCTCAGTTTGAAATAATTCCTTTGAGCAATAGTTTGGTATAGCTGCAATTTGCAACTTTTGTCACTGAATAAATTATATAGAAATCCTAAGGTTTTTTTTTGTTATAGTGCTAACCCGCACTAGGTATCTCGGTTATATAGAAATCATTTAAAACGGGATATTTACCTTGATTCGATTTTTGAGTTTTCCAATATTTCGGCACAGTTTCATGCGCCATGATCACGGAAGAACTAAAGTCACTGCGAGTTGGTTTTTATTGGCAGACATACCAATCTACTCTCATTCTTTGTCTTTTCCTACGAGCAACATTACCACTAAATATCCCGTTCTAAATTATTTCTATGTTAATAAATATGATAGTTTCAAAAGAATAAATTATAGTTCAGGAATAGCGGTCTAGTTCAGGAATAGCGATCTAGTTCAGTCGGCTGCATTAATATACTACCTACAATCATACATATATTATGTACTTACACATTTTTGTATTATGCCGCTTTTGGTTAACTGTCTCGAAGACTGTGTCATTAATCCTACTTGTACCTTCCTAATATTAAGGATGTGGTCATAGACGACTTCGTGTCGCAAAATTTTTGTACCACGTGCTTAATAAATGTAACACTTTCAATCAAAATCCAGTCCCATCATATGAGGTTGTGGTCAAACGAAGGCCTATTGACTATAAAAAAACAGCGAGTTTATGTTTATTTCTAGTGTTTATATAATGTATATCGCATTTTTTGCTTTGCTTTTGATATTTTTATGAACGTACAAAAAGTTTTCATAAATATATTGACAGGGGACTGTCATTGTGTTTATTTCTTTGAATTTATTCTTATTAAGAATTAGAGGTCAGTCTATTTCTTAAACAGTAAATTTCTCAAATTAGGTACTCTCAAACTTCTAAGCTCGTAGATCTAGTGCCAACATCGCGCAAATGTTACATACCTATCACATGAAATCCACTAGTGTTGCTAGTGTCGAGGCTATCCAATCCGATCACACACCAACACATTCGCAGTGGCAGCAGCAACACCAATTTCATTTTTCTTTTCGCGTCCGCATCTAAAAAGGTAGTCGGTGACATTTTCAGGAAAGCTATTGGACCGGTGAGCTGGAAACCCCGAATGGAATAAAAGCAGATATAGGTAAATGGAATATATACGGAACAATGGAACAACATAATTTAGTTAAAACTAGCGACGAAAAACTCATAAACGAACGTCACCTGCCTTTGCCAAGAAATAAGTGTGCGTTACTGGGGCGACATGTAGACTCAGATCAAGATGATTACTAAGTTTGTACGTTATTTTTTATAAATGGAACTACATAGCTTCTGTTATGTTTTTGCTCAACTGTAAGGACTTGGGTTAGGCATAGTCTGTAAACATCAATCTAGTGTACCAACTGTTAAAAATAAAATAGCTACCGAATAATAAATTAGTTTTTAAATCAAGCCAGTACCTTTTTTTCAAATCATGTACCAATTAAAAGCCATAGTTCCAGAGTTTTGCCACCCACTAAAATAAGTCTCTATAATACCTATTTGTCAAAATAAAGATAAAAGAAATACTTTTCTGCCAAATATGTAAATACATAATTTGCACCGTAATAATGACATCACTGACATATTAAGGAATCCAATATAATAACAGTAAATAAATATTGGTTACGAATCATATCTTTCAGAGAAACTTCGAGCTTAGCTCTTTCCATAGCAACTTTAAACTGGTGGACAAGCCCTACCGCGAGTGTCCACGTCTCAGCTCCGTAGGTCATGACGGGTAGGACGCACTCATTGAAAACTTTTGCTTACAAGCATTGCGGTTGACAATCTGTACATTTCAGTTAATTCGACTCAACTTTTATACTTTAAAGTAGGTGTACCTACATCTAAGGACCTACAGACAACCAACCCTACATTATCATTGGACTGCGAAACTGGAACGGTAACAAAGTCGTTACCCAGACAATGGCGATCGGCTCCCGAAACAAAATAAATCATCACAATGAGTTCGAGATAACAAATACCTACTCTACTCTTGTACTCTCCCTTTCTTCTGATTAATGGTTGTAGGGCGCGTTGTTACTTTCGTCTAGTTAATCGAATAATTTAGGAATCTGTTACAACTTTCGTGGTTGACGGCCTCTGTGGCATAGCAGACCAAAGCCCAGATACCAGGGGCCAAATTCTGCTAACCAATCGTGTCAAACATACTACAAGGCCTGCTTGCGACGCAGGAGGTTGTGGGTTCGATTCCCGCCTCGGGACAAATGTGTGTACGATCTGCAGACATTTGTTCAGGGTGTTCTGGTCGTTTTCTATGTATAATATAAAATATCTATCTATGTATTGTATTATATTATGTATATCAGTTATCTAGTACCCATAACACAAGCTCTGCTTAGCTTGGGGCTAGATAATGCTGTGTGAATTGTCCAGCATTATTATTTATACATTAAATAACGTGTTTCAATAATCTCACGTGAGATTTAGGGAGGGGGGTCTAGCAAAATCTTACGACATCTCACCAAGCGGAGAGGGGACGTCGAAAAAATAATGGATGCCCCCAAAGTAAGTTTGATATGGGGGCTTAGGAATTCGAACTCATCTTACGTTTTTAATGATAAATGTCTTTGTTGACATAAAATATCTCGGATTCTAAATCCGAGATATTTTATCCGAGTATATTGATTTATAGTACTAGATATGTTACGTTTGAATATGTCGCGAACAAACAGTAGATACCGATTTTACGTAAATTTATTCCCCGGATTAAAATAGGAAGGTTATCTAGATAACTCAATAAATCATAGATAACCTCAATCTTAACATAATATTTACGAAAGCTCACCTGTACGTTATAAAACGCCAAATATTTTCATTACATATACAATTTATAGTACCCAGCGGTTGGCTATTTTCTTCGGTGTGTTGATACAATTGAAAATAATGGTGCTATTCAATGTTAAACTAACACTTTCACGGCCCAAGACGCACTTGTCCAACTGCAGCGGGTTCGCGGGGAGGCTGGGCATTGAATGCGTTAATAACTAGCACTCTGCCCGTGGTTTTGCACGCGTTATACCTCGTTAAGAAGAAGTCCATGTATATTCCCAAAATTTCTATCGCCTAGTCTAGTCAAATGGCATTATAATCCGTTGAGCCGTTTTGTCGTGAAGAGGTGATAAGCCAATTACCGACAGACACGAGTTACTTTCGATATGTATGAAAGTGAATGTAAATTGATCACTAGCGGTCCGCCCCGGCTTCGCACGGGTATATTATATCGCCTATCTTCATCAGGGACACTGTAAGATCCTAATGGTGAAAGAATTTTTCAAATCGATCCAGTTGTTTGGGAGCCTATTCAATTCGAACAAACAAACAAATTTACTCATTGTAAGTAGTTATTGTGCCATAACTGTAATAGTTAGGCATTAGTATCACAGATTTTTTTGTAGATTTTGATGTTCTCTATGAAACAGTAGTACATCACTTTGCTCTATTGTCAATAATTTCCTCAGTTTACCCGATATAAGGATTTTTCAACGTTACTTTTATATATTTTAACATGAAAAAGTAGTTATTGTGACAACTATAATAGTTAGACACATAGTGTTGCGAACTTTTTTGTAGATATAAATGTCTTCTATAAAACTGTAGTACATCACTTTGCTGTATTGTCAATAGTTTCCGCAGCTTACGCGATATAAGGATTAGTTATAGTATTTTTTTCACACCTTGGGTTACCTACATTATCGAAGTTTTCATTCCTATTCCCGTCGAACAAACAAAAATACAAACAAACCAACAACGTGCAACTTTCTGCGTCGCAGGCGCACCCTCACCCGCTGCGCCACTGAAGAAGTCAACATCTGCGTCGCATCTAAATTCAATTCTATTGAGTAGATCATAAGACCTATTATCACACCTTTATCCTATTGAGTCTATATTGAACATTATTCCTTGAACATTAACCAATACTTAATTCTGTTCTTTCACCGTTTAACACGTGTTCTGTAGCTACAATGGACTAAAAGACCCTTTTCATTGCATTTTAAATTCTTTCTTTCATATTTCTAAAGGCCTTTCAATTAGTCGATGTCAGTAATTCATCTCAATAGTTGCTATACAATGGTGATACGTGGACGTAGTCAGGACTTTTTATATGGGGTAATATTTTTTGAGTTGGCATTTTTCTTACAGTGAATAAAACGTTTTTTTATAAGTAGCATTAAGCCGAAAGAAAGGCATTGCTTAAAGTATGTATCGAAATCTAGATAACAGCAAAATATAATATCTTTTTGTTTACGTTCGTTCTTGTAGGTTGGACAACATTTTTATATGTTTTAATTTATGGATTTTAAGAAACTTAGCTATGATTTCTCAAGAAGGTTATTGCTTAAGGGGGGCGACCGCCATTTTGTGAAAAGGATAGACATAGGATTTCGCGTTCATAGGAGCGTTTTTCATTTTTGAAACGAAAGCTCGTGCACATACATGATTTAACAACTCATTGGACCATTTAACCTTTCGTCTCGAATCGCAATCGATTATTATGTAATTGTTTTCGATAAAGATTACGGAGAATCTTCGTTTTTACTTAACCCAATTGACGTCAATTTACATATATTCACGCCTTAAGATAACATGCATGATGCATCCATGTTATGTTACATAGGTTGCAATGTGTATCAGAGCACGACCTGTAGCATTTTTTAAATAAATTTAAATAAAATACGCGCACCGGTATGAATTACCAGCACTAGCCCCCTAACAGCCTAATCCTAATTACGTCCACTCCACCAGTTCAGCCTATAGTTACAATTCAAAGCCTTTGTGTTGCTACCAGCTACCGGTAAATTACAGATGCGCTGTGATTTGACAGCCTCTGTTGCACGATGTGTATGCGACTGTTATTGGAAAGAACACCGGTTAAACTGTGACAAACAGTGACAAACTTAGTCAGAGCTATATTCAAGAGTAAGAGTTCAAAGTGAACTGTTTTAAGTTACTTGACTTGCTGGTCAAGAAAGAGATTACCTATACTTCCAAAAGTGATGGTTATAGATATGGGTGAGTAGAGAAGAGTTAAGTACGGAAATTACATCCTTAAGTAGGTTTTTGAAAATTGCCAATCAGTAGTTTTTGGCGTAGCCCGTGCCTACACCCTGACAAATACATGATTTAACGACTCATTGGATTATTTAACCTTTTTTTTTTATTGTACAATAGGTTTTGTTTTGCCAATGGGCAAGAAGTATCAGCAAACGTAGTGGACACCCACCGGCCTAGTGGGATGATGATCTGCGAAAGACTACAGGCAGATCCGATGCTGGCTAAAGACAAGCTAAAAACGGGCCGCTATGGCGCTAATTAGGGGAGGCGTATGTCCAGCATTGGACCATTATAGGTTGATGATGATGATGGGTAGGAAGTAATTTAAAATAACTTAAACCCGGTGGCAGCCGTCTACTCGACTTGGCAGGGCCACTTCCGTGGACCCTGATTTTTAGGGAACAAGAAATGTATGCAAACATACCTACTAAACTAACACTTTCTTGGCTCCTCATGCGGCGGCGCGCCCACGTCCAGGTTGCTCTAACAAGGCTGGGCAGTGAATGCATTAAAGGTTACTTTGCCTCAGCAATTCCAACAATATTTACCCGGAATTTTCCTCGATCGCGAACCTAATGAAATCATGCTAAATCCGCAAGTGTCCATAATTTTTCCATTTCTCCACCTACACAATTCAATTTAGGGAAACCTTGGGTAGAGGGCAAAGGTATAAAACTCGAAAAAGAGCAAATTAATTGGACTGTATACTAACTAATAAGCTAATGGGATTAGCCTATTCAAGCCGCGGCCCGCGGCTTACGAAATCTGTTTTACACTTTGCGATACGACTAAAAACCTTCAAGACTCTGTAAGTAGCATTTAACTGCCCTCGTGCATTCGTTACCACACTTTCTATTTGAGCCGTTCATTGGCTGCATTCTGAATACGAAAAAAACGCGAATGAGCAGCCAACCGAGTGCAACCAATGGTGGTGTTTGTTATGGTGTTTCTCGCTTGGTAGTTGGTTCTCACCTGGTGACGCGACCGGTGGTGCCACCATGGTTTCCTAATGAGATAGTGCCCTAAGAGTAGGTTTAGAAATATTTGGGAGACACATAACTGAACATTGAATATTACAATTTAAATTATTTGAAAATGATCTATCTTGACACCTTTGAAACATAGACTCTATACTTACTATATTGAAAAATTGTTTGCAACTAAAACAAATAAATATAGATGTTTTTTTTTTAATTAGCGATGTTGAAGCGTTTGGCCATCATCTCACTTGATTATCTGATGATGTGGCCTAAGATGGAGCACGCTTTTTCAGAAGGAACTATCTATCTACCTACCCACGGTACCTTCCTCCTTAATCTTAGAAAATGCCATTAAAAATCTGAAAATATAAATTAAATCAACAGGCCACTATCTTCACTTTCCATCAAGTGAGATTGTGGTCAAACGAAGGTCTATTGACTATAAAAAGAACCAACTTATTGGATGGCACTAGAGTTTGGGAGACCTATTATATCACCCAGCCAGCAGTGGGCAAAGTCGAGCTGTGGATTATGATAATGAAATCAAACACGAGTTTGAGCCTCCAAGGCAGGACGCGAGGACAAGACAGTCGACCGACAGCCCGTAGACAGTGCAAACGACGCGCTGAGTTTTAATTACTTTTTCCAGTTTTAACCTGTCTTCTTGTAAATTACCGTGTGTTGTATATTGTTACATGTGACCTCTATTTTATTATACTGTTTTAATCGTGCGTTAATCGAACTCTTTCAATCAAAAAAACCCTGATCTTTACAAGTGGCGCCCAATCAATGTCGTGTCGGATCTTATAAAGCAGACAGAATGGTAGTAATTATGCAAGGCTAGCTGTTTCTAATTAGATTAAGTACATGGTGCTGAAAATTTGCTTGTCTTACCCTACTTGGGTAAACAAACACCCTGTTTACCCAAATAGGGTTGGTACGTTACATAGTTGTAAAATTTTAAGGCTTGTCCTTCCGAGAAATTAGATTATTGCCTAATTCGGAGGGCCTACTCGAAAAACATCAATAAATGGTAATTGGAAAGACCATATACAAAAAATAAGGACGAAGCTCTCTAGCTTCACATAGGCCCTGAGGGAACTTAGAAGTTGGAACGGCAGTTTTTAGGCAATTGACCTAAAAACTGCCGTTCCAACGTACTATGCCTACGTTTTTGCCTGACTCTCATACGGAATCCTACTATGGGGTACTGTCTTTAATCTTTTTGTCCTTGAAAAATCATGTAGGTACCCGAATCTTAGTAAATATAGAGAGCCCAGAGAGCTGCAAAGAATACTTTCGTCAACTTAAAATACTAACATAGACTTGTATTTATATATTTGCATGTTGCAAATTCATCCGAAATATCCTCATTATTTCGAAAAAAACTGCTGATCTACCGCGACGCTATCCGACTAGATATAAACTTAAAATCACAGTACCCAAGTCAAAACGAAAAATGCGGACCAAACGCAATGGCATAATATCGGAAGTACTAAGACTTATAAATATAAGACTTATTAATATAAGGCGAGCTTCACTCTATTTTTTTTTTTCGTGCAATAAAGAATTATTATTATTAAACCACATACTAATAACTTAAACTATAACTTCATACATTGCTACCTAAAAAAACATTTAATAAATACCTGCCATCGAGTTAGAATTCTATATAATGATAGTACCTACTTATCAACATCGAGTTTATATTTTTTTTTATTTCCATCAATTTGCTGCAATATCTAATAGGCATCGACATGGGTGTAACCGCCATTATGTGAGATCGTTGCACTCTCTTTCGGTACTCACGAAGTTGTGATGGGAAAATTGGGTTCTGAGAATTGCAAGAAGGTTAATACCCTCCTACTCTACCTATTTTGTACTGAGTAAATTAGCAAACCCGGCCAAGTGCGTGTCAGGCCACGCACAGTCTAGGGTTCCATTTCCATAGCTGCACGGTTCATTATCTTTTACAAACCTCTTTACCTGTTTTACACAATTAACAATTTTTCTAAGTTATTTTCAGTTGAATCTGTATGAAAATTAGGTATTTCCTAACATATCGAAACACGCCCATGACACACTCGTCTGCGCCTCCTCGCAGCCAGCAATGAATGCATTATTTATACCCATGACTTTTATACACAAGACTAACTTGGTTCTTCATTATTTATTTTATTGAAGAAGTTTGTGTTATATTATTTATAAGTCTATTATTTTCAAAAAAGTATGTCGGTGAATATCTAATTTGTAATAAAGGTATACAAAAGTCATTTATAACGGACTATTGACCAAAATGTCAGTTTTGAGCTATCCAATTTTCGGCAGTTTCATGCATGGGCTTCCTGAGTGATCACGGAAAAACTGAGGACACTGAGAGTTAGGTTTTACGAGCGTTGGCAAATGACTTGTGTTAATAACCATGATGTGATGATAGTTTCAAGTTTTAATTTTAATTAGTTAAACAGTATTATTAAATCTGTGGTTAAGCTTAGTCTAAGGTACATATAATGTTTTGGTATAGGTAGGTACTACTCTACCTTATCTTCATAAAGTAGCCAATGTTACAATTTATTCTAAAGTAGGAAGAGTTCTCAACTTCGTTATTTTATTAAAAGAGTTGTTTAAGTTACGACAGAGGTCCTAATATTTTCCTTCTACGGTGTCACGGAGCTACGATCACGTAGACACTTTAAGAAAACACGGCCCTTGGGCGCCAGGGGTACATAACTAAGTTAGAATAAATACAATGGTGAATCTCGCAACCCTAGGTGACTTTGAGTATCTATAAGATTATCCCGTGAACCGTGAACAAAATGTTATTGAGAAGAGACGTTTGTTTACTAAGATTTATATATCTTATTCTTTATTATGTAGTAATTTTTCTTTTGTAGTATAAATAAATACATTCATCCTCTTGTATAATTAAAATCCTTATAAAAAGAACTCACCATATACGCCGATGCAGCAACCAATCCAATTCCACACACAGTGAGCATTATCACACCCATATCTTGGCATCACTTAACACTAACACTTCACACAATACCAAACCATATTCCTTAGCTTTTAAAATCCATTTTTACAGCATCATTTCATTGAATACAGTGTTTTTATGATTACTTTTCGGGGAGCGCGTGGTTCCACGTCGATCACGCTTGCGCGATGAAGGCATACTGGGGGATTCTGTGCATAGGGTTCCTAATCCCGTACCTGTTACGTATTTCGGCGCGTGCGTACGGAAAGGCAGTAGCATTCATTATTAAGTTTCCTTAATTAGGTATCAACTCAAGCTATTGATGCAGCAGTGGCCACGTGGTTGGTTTTTGTGCCGAAGTAGTAGTAATAGTAGCAGAATAATTAACTTTTGTTTGAATAACTTAGTTGGCAGAGCGACGATATGCTGAAATCCGAAAGGCAGATTATAGTCCTGATGAAACGTAGATGCAGGTTCGAATCTTCAACAGATATTTTGTGCCTAATGTTTTTTCTTTCTGTGTTGTTTGAATATTTTATGCATAATACATAAACGTATTGAATTAGAAATGCGGAGAAAATGAAACAAAAGGTGCACTTACATTACACCTTTCTTTTCAGTACCTAGATAAGTTAAATTACGTAAAATTATATTACAAGAATCGAACCTGTAACCACGTAAACTGCGTTCATGCTTTTTTTCTTTGACTTGAAGATTACATTTTCGTTCATGATTATGATACCAGCTTTTGCACATAGTTGTTTTTAGCGCCGCGCGCTGTCTGCTTGATAAATCATCTTGATGTGTCTCGTAGTTTGATGGTGCACTGGTAGATGGCGCTGTTCACAATCAGAATTTATCTAACGACCAGAGAAATTGCTGATGCCCGTTCTCTTTTGAAGCTTGAGATCTCCTAGGCATGGGTATCCTAAGCCTAAGTTCTACCCTTTTTTACTGCTTAGAATTAAACTTCTTACTGAAGATTTTGCAATCTTTGCTCCTACTGGCCCTTATTTCTATGGATCCTTTCCATTCTACAGAGCATCTGGATTCTGTTAAAATGGTGACTTACAACATCAAGAAGTTGAACACGACATTAAAAATGAAACAACAGAAATAAAGCTTACAATTTATTGGCCTAGCCCTGTTTCTGCGCTATCTCACGCGCCTTCGCCTTCTCAAGCTTGGCGATACGCGCGTTTGATTTGTTTCCAAGCACGCCACCGCCCCAGTGTTTCCTGAGCTCTTCGTAACGGTCGTTGAAGTTGGTCTTGACAGCTTCTACCACCTTGCCGAGTGCTGTGCGGTCGGCCTGTTCCACCTGGGAATAGATGAATAGATTAAATTAGCATTTTTAGGACTCAAAAGTTGTCTAAAAAGTTGGGTTTCGTTCATAGAGAATAACATAGTTTTTGGTAAATTTTCATTTAAAGTGATTCATCATCCATCATTTATCAGTTCAAAGCTGAACATATGCCTTCCCCAAAGTGGGCCTTTTGCCCTGTTCTCGGCTTGTCACATCGGCAAATTATGACGGAAGGCAATCTACAAGTTTATACAATCGGAGTATATATCAGCAAGTCATTATATTTTGGGTCACTTGTCTACAATTTTGTAAGTCAGATAGTGTGCTCAGAAACATCTGTATTGGTGGTAGATGGGCTTTCACCATGGCATTCTGATAGCAAATAAATCATCATAACACAGGACTTACTTTATTTGTATACAACATTTGTGACCTTTTCTGGTCACATAAACAGAGGTTAGTAAAATTTAGTATTCTTATTCGGTAATTATAAATTACTTCTAAGTATAAGACACTTTTTGAGTAAAGTTCTTGAAACAAAGTAAAAAATAAACTTACTCCTGTGAGGGTCAAGCATGTGCAGGTCTTGCGGTGTACAAGCGCTCCTAGACGAGACTTGCCCTTGACGATACAGTATGGGATACCCATCTTACGGCAAAGGGCAGGCAGGAAGAGAACCAGCTGAAAGAAATAAACAATAGTCACAATACATATTTTCAAATAAACGCGATGATGATGTGTACGAGAGATATTTAGGCTCAGAGTCAAATAGCTTCATACAGCTAAAGAATAAAACATGATAAGATCATGAATTCTAAAAGCCTCAGGTGAAGAAATTCTTACATCATTGCCAGCCACTACATAGGTAATTTATGTGGTCTTTTGAGTTTTTCCACGCTGCTTCTTTTTCTGGACAAAGTAGAACTCTATCACAGCTTAACTACATCCAGTCAAATAGCTTCATACAGCTAATGAATAAAACATGATAAGATCATGAATTCTAAAAGCCTCAGGTGAAGAAATTCTTACATCATTGCCAGCCACTACATAGGTAATTTATGTGGTCTTTTGAGTTTTTCCACGCTGCTTCTTTTTCTGGACAAAGTAGAACTCTATCACAGCTTAACTACATCCATCCATCTTGCTAAATTTCGGTCAGATAGGTTGGTAGTTTTAGCATGAAGTAGTAACAAACATCTATCCAAAATTTTGCATGAATGGATTAGTGTTAATGCAAACCACACTAAAGCAGATAATTATATACATATGCAAAATTTAGGATGAATGATCTATCCATCCACTATAACTTTTTGATATTTTTTTCAAGACAAAACTGAGTTCAGACTAATATTTTGCATGCATGAAGTTCTAAACCTGGAATAACAATGCTCCTTTTTATCCCGGAAATACGCGTGCCGAGCTGCGGGCAGACGGAAGTAAACAAATACATAAAATAGACACAAACCTCAATAGGGTCAACATCGTGAGCAATGACAACCAGCTGTGCCTTCTTCTTCTCTATCAGCTTGGTAACTGTGTTGGTTCCAGAACGGATGGTCAGCGGCCTTTTCGCTGGAGGCTCGTCCTTCTTGGCCACCTGTAAGATAAGATCGATTTAGATCTCTGGTGGAAGGTCCTGCTCCCAAGAGTTGAGATAGGTTTGTCATCAGAGATCTTGGTGGAAAGTGTCCGCATGGCGTTCAGTTGTAAGTTTTTATGCATCATGAACAGATTTTGTAACTAACATTGAAATCTTCATACTTTCTAGTTTGAATATGTATTGGAACTGCTTCTGTTTATAAAAATTACCTTTTTAATAGTATAAAATAAAATAAGCCTTTATTTCTGGATTACAAATTCTAGTTTTTCCTATATTCTTAATTCTATTTTTCTTTTGCTCCAGTTTGTCCTTCGACATAGGCCTCCTCTAAGGTCTTCCACTGTTTCCTGTCCTTTGCAGTGCGGGTCCATTCTGGGCCGGCTATTTAATAGTAAACTTGGTAAAAAAAATCATAAAAGAACCTTTTGCTAATCGAGAATATTTTCAAATTATATAATTATAATTTCCCTAAATTTAACAATTTTATTCATTCTACACATAAACTGGCCAAAAAGAAATAATACCTTTGCTTCAGCAGCCTTCTTTAGGCGATCTTTTCTGGCAGCTTCAGTCTCTGGCCTGTATTTCTCCAAGATCTTGAAAAGTCCCTTGGCTGTAATGTAAATAACATCTGGTTAGATCAGATTCGAGAACATGGTAGGTAGTTTTGTTCTATAATTAATATCAGAGTTAAAAAGCTCGTATATTGTTTTAATAATCATAGTGATTCATCGTTGCATTTGGGGATCATCATAGAAGGTTTGTCTTACTTAAATCAACAGAACATAAGGCTCAATGTGTTCGATAGTGATAGCTAACACCTTGGTTGTAAAAACGTAATATTACTAAGTGTGTGTTACTGCAGGGAAAGAATATTTTTAATGCAGTCCTCTTTCCATTCTCTTTTCTTCAAAATACTTATTATTTTAATAATGTCAGCTTTACTTTATTATAAGTTTTAGGGTGCAATGCCACCAAACAAATTTGAATAAAAACCCATTGCCTTTTGATACCCCTGGGATGAAAATACTAATACACTATTGTGTCTTGAATTCTAAGATTTGCATGTTTTATGATCTTCTCACCTGTGGTCTTGTCAATAGTCTGGGTGAACTGGTTGATTGGTGGCGGCACCTTGAGTCTGCGCTGCAGAACTGCCTTTTGGCGCTGGATGCGGATATACTTGGGCCATTTCACAAAGCGGGACAGGTCTCGGACCGGCTGGATGTCCTGACCTAAGCAATTATATGTGTTACACAATTGAAAATAATGGTGGTTAGTAAATTGAGGATTCTTATAATTGGATAGGATTTCTGGTAGCTCAATCAATAGTAAATGAAAAAAGTTCTTGAAGGAGAAGTTGCATGACCAAGAAAGAGACAACTGTCAGTTTGTAACTTTGACGATACAGTATGGGATACCCATCTTACGGCTTAAAATATTCAGCCCACAACTGTTATGGTAGGTAGGGACATAAATATCTATTAATTTCAAATTTTTCCACTCAACTATTTACTTTTAAGGTTATGTTTTAATAACAATAAATAATTATAAAAAATATAGGCTTAGGTTTTACAGGTATTGTCATAGACAACAGATTATTTTGAACAGAAGCATACCAGAAATCTATGGCAAGTATTGGACCAATATCAGTGTTAAAAAGCTCGTGTATTTGCAACCACATGGTTCTTCAGTTGATAGTTTTGCATCATTTAAAGCCCAATACTTAATGAAGTTCTAGGAAATAATATAAACAGTAAGACGGACGTAGCCAGTGACGACAGAGACATGTCCCTGGGCTTATCAAAATTATCAAAATGACTTTGTATTTGTATCAAGTATGTTTTACTGTCCACTTGAGGCGAAAACAGGACTAAGAAACTTACCAATAGCAAAGTTCTTTTGCCTTTTCTCAAAGAGGGGATTTACAACCTTTTTGACCTCAACTTTCTTCACGACCAGAGGGGCGGCCGCTACCCTCTTCCCTACCTTCTTCTTAGGCTGAAAACACAACAAAATTCAGTTGAGTCGGCAAAACACGAGTAGGTTAGGTATGTAAATTGACACGTTTTCTTGGACGTTCTAGGTGATTGTTGATGAGACCTCCGAAAAGTGCTAACCTAAGCCAAGTATAACATGGGCATTTGAGAGGTTATGATGTAAACACTGAACAAACTGCGTGTCAACATCTAATATAACGCGACACTACATGGGGGATTGTAAATAAGTCACAGAATCCTTGTAAATCACTAGAAACTGCGTAAGTACAACGATATTTTCTCCAAAAACACCGAACACTCGTATGACATGATACCTTCAATTTATCACTATTTCCACACTTAAAGTTACTAAAATACAGTATTCTGCTAAACGCACATGGATTTTACCTTCTTCTGCACCATTTTGTATGGTTTTTAACTCTGTGATCTAAAGGCCACGAATAGATACGCGGCCCAAATTGAACACCAAACTTTCGGCAAAAATGGCCGAAATGAAAAGAAAGAAATTGACACTTCCTCCGATACTCCGCTAAACGTCAAAGTAGTTTTTTTTTTACTTCTCTATCAACTCAACTCTATCTACAGTCCTCTACCAATTTTGTCTATGGTGTCAAACCGGCCATCAAGTCGCTGCCTCAGTAGTGCCATCTTGTAAGGATTTTATAGTTATTATTACTGATACTGAACGACTTACTTATTAACAATCCTTATCACAAGATGTCGCTACAAGTACTAAAATCCACAGAGAAGTAGTGAAAAATTTAAAACATTTTTACTAGGAAAAGCGAAAAAGAAAACCAACACGTGTGTGATGGCTAAATAGAATTTTATGAACTTTGAATAAACTGGCTTCAGACTGTATTTTTCAGGATTTATGTATGTTACCAGAATTTTCTACAGGGTCGTTTTTTGAGAAGGGCGGTGATGGCCAAGTCCGATACCACGAGAGTTAGGGAAAAGTCGTGAAAGGAGTCATGCCCTCGATTTACTTACGGACTTCGAATCCTAGTTCACATCAAATTATTACCTGTGGAAATTTATGTGACGGATTTATGTGGACACGTATAATTGGCCGGCAGTTGCACGTTGCACACCATTTTTAATACCTTTAGTTAGCTCTTAGCTTTTCTTAAAATTGTAAAATGAAATGAAAATGTTTAGTTTTAAGTTTCACAATTATTCAAATCCGAATTTTCCCACCCTTTAGATAAAAGTAGGTAATGTAATGAATCATGCCATTGACCACCCTTGGACTGCCGCTGTCCTGTCGCCACTCGCCACGCCATCTAGTCGCCGACAGGGCATCATCACTATTCCGATCATTACACCGTACATTTACCTAAGTAGGTACCTTAGCATCTAAGTCTAAGGTATCTAAAGCTTCTTCCACTAGTGGACAAAAAATTGAAGCGAACAAAATCAGTACCTAACATTACTATTTATAAAGCTGTTTATGCATAAAATTTGACTTGTCTAAGTGCTTTTTTGTAAGCCCAAAGAAATAAAGAACAGTTATTGACTTTTGAAGTTTGAAGGAACCTATCTACACAGTCTAAACTCGACATATGGGTTTCCTATACTATATGAAACCTATATGTCAAGTTTAGACTCTATTCACTTTCTTCATTCTTCTGAATCCTCCCTTCCATTTCATATTACATTTTAAGTAGGGTTAATGTTTTCATGCAGGTACCTAGGTTTGTAAGAAACCGTAAATAATATACTTATTTGTTTCAAAGCAATATTAAATTATTACATTTTCACGTTTTACTACCCATAAAATGTTACAAATAATTTGTTGGTTGTATTGGATTGAAGGAAATGAATTTATTCATGTTTTTCTTACTTTTTTTCGGTAAGAAACTCAAAACTCATAGTGCTTATTTCGTCTAGACCTCACAGGACTCTTGGACACGTCGTCAGAATCATTCACGGCAGAAAAACAATGTTTTTGTAGAGTAGTTTATTGCAGGTAGTTAGGGTACGGTAGCTTATACTTATATAAGTAGATGTCATTATCCACTTTTATAGAAGAAATAATGTTATAATGTTGCAAAGATTTTTATCAACGAATATCAGTATAACAGTTATTATCTAGAAGGTACCCATCACACAAGGGTAGTGAACAGTGGGTCTGAATTGTCCAACACTTTATTCATTTTTATCAATGGACCAAGATATAAGGTATTTATTCGTTGATTGTGCTGTTTAAGGATTTCCGCTGACACCTGACGCCGTGAAAGTCAACCTGCAAGGATCCTTGAGCCTCGGAAAAGAAGTCATGGATACAGTCTCAGAATATCTGAGAGCTAATTACGATTTGAGCAGCGGCAGAAGAGTGATGGCCCTCAATGAACGGGCTTTAGACACCATAGCACTCCTTGTGAACTCAGCCTTCCTGTGTCGGGACATCCATGTATGCCAAGGAACCATGAGCAAATTCGTTAATGACTACGTCATCATGCTAGCCAAGGCTGTAGAGTCCATATTTGAAGGACTTATCGAAACCGACGGAACTCAAAACGAAGTAACAAATGTAATTTTTGAAGGCGAACTGAAGAACAGTCTTCTTTCTCTCAAGAAGCTCTTGAACCACGCCGATAAGATAATAACAAACGAAGACGAGCGATTCGTCTGGACTGACTTGACAAAGAGGATCAACGCTAAGTTCCAAGAGAGGGCAATGATATTCGCTGCCGATAGACTGCAAGGGAACCAACAAGAAATTAGCGATGTTAAACAGAAATTGACACAAAAAATCGTCATAGATTGTACAGCAGTAGAGTTAGAGTATGCGCTAAAGCTATGCACAGATTACAGCATCTGTGTCCAAAGCTACGAAGTGACAAAAGCCCTCGATGACTTCCTGGAAAAGCTTCTAAAGTTGCCCGATGAAAAAATGAGACTTTTTATTCGCTTCTTCCACGAAGCTCTACCAGATACAAGTTTCTTTTACAGGATTTCTGAGATCACGACTGCAGAGTTCCAAGCAATACTTACAGACATGGCGTATGCGGAAAATATACACACGAAGAATGTCTTGCGAGCCGTACAGAAGACAGTAGCAACTAGGCTGGCCACCCTCGAGTACCGAATAGATAACACCACCGCACGGGACGTCAAGCTAGTCAACATAATCCTGTCCGACGTTGATCACTTCTACAGTCAGCACGGTACTGAACCGTTTAACAGGTTCCTGGATAAATATTACCAATGGGTAAAGGAAGGCGGCAAGTTCGGTTCGCCTTTGCGTCAGCTCATGAAAGACATAGCTAACACTCTCTCACTGGAGTCAGACGAGCTAGTTACGAAGCTCGTGAATGAGGTTCGAGTGTTTTTGGAGGTTACTGTTGATCCTGTGAAATAAATTTCCAACCATTTTTAAATCCTCTTTGTGCCTCTAAACTAACCAGCTGAAAATTTGAATGATGCTATAAGATAGATAAAGTTTGATGGTACCTATAGAGTCTGGAATGTCTGTCTCCGCCATCGTCGCTTTGCATCGACTTCCCTTGCTAACAAATTGGTTAACAGTAGTTGGTTCTCGTACCGAGCCTCAAACTCTACTTAAATCATTTTCTTGAGATGAAAGAGGCAACTGTTAATACTCGTACATTATTTCCCAACTGGACACCCCATGGTTACTCGTCTTGTCTGATCTAGTACCCATAAAACTATCTGCTTAGTTTGAGGCAAGGTGATATACACCATCTTTCTTTAGTCATATATTGTAAGTTTTTATTTTACATCTGTTTTATTAAGTTGGCATGTATTAATAATATGTATTTTATATTATATGTTTTTTAGTATTATGTATGTATGTATTGTATATTGAGGTAATACGCCACCGTGTATACGAGTACAACTACTTCGTGTCCATCCCAAGGTTGTCTGGAAGAGATCGCTCTTAGCGATAAGGCCGCCCATTGTGCAACTCTGTTATCTATCTTTTCCTGTATTCTTTTATCTTTTATAATTTTTGGTGTTCAATAAAGTGTATTGTATTGTGTATTGTGATTCTGTGTGAAATTTCTAGAATAATTTATTTATTTATCATACACCAGCGGTTCTAAGGTTTTTATTTATTATAGTACTCTGGGTAATCTCTAAGAAATTAATAAATTAAGAAATTAATAGATCGTAAATTTTTGGGATTTATTAATTTCTTATACACCAGCGGATTAGAAGGTCTAAATCATACACAAAAGCAAACAACAATGGGAACTACAGGTAGATCCAGAGGCCACGTTAAGTCTGGTCCAGCGAACAAGACAGTCCAGAGAACTCGGTTAAAAGGTTATGTAGCACTCAAAATGTGGAGTTAAACGAACCGAATTTAAAACCGCATTAGCCGGTCCGAGTGCAATCAAATGAAAATTTCCGCGTGTGTCGGAGTGTGCCTAAAGAGCCCTATTCAACGCTTTCCGTGTGTACGTAGGCTCACCATGAAATAAAAACGAATGGACTTGGACAATCTCGCCCTAATAATATGACCTACTTCGCTTTTGGTGTTTCAGGTAAACCGAGGCACAAATTATGACTCTATGATCTGAATATAACATACTGTATTTAAGTATTTAATTTGCAGTCCTGTAAAATGTGAGAGGTCTTAAAAATCACTTAAGCTTGGTATTAGGAGCCCTGTTAGGGCGCCATGCAACTTGAGAGGTAGCTAAGCTAATCACTTAAAGTGTCACAATTAAAGTACCTAATTAATAAGTCTTAATTTCTTTAACTGCACAGAATAAATAAACTAAAATCTAGGTTGACTTATGTTAAGTTTACATTGTTCTATTTATCTATATCTTTTATTATATTAATCTAATTTATCGTCCATGAATTCTTTTACAGGTTTACTGAATCCATTCTTCGTGATTACAGCACAAATCGTAAGGTTTTTAGAGGGGCTTAGTATACTAGTAGTTTCAGCGCTACGTGGGAACAAAGAAATCGGCTACATACATACAAACAAAGGGTGCTAACCTCATAACCCTCCCCTGTTGGTAGTCGGGTAAAAATAAACAGTTGTCGGAGTAATAGTTAGCATGCCTGGGTGTTATTTTTGCTGGTTAGAGAAAGCAAATAACCTCAGGTAAGCAATAAAATATATCTTCTTCGTAACTCTTATCAGTGGTCGTGTCGTGGTCATCCGTCTTGTTGGTTTTGCTGAGGGGCTGATATGATTTGCCTTAAGATGTCTCGCCGTGTCGCTTTTATTCTCTTCTCTTGATATTTCTATACTACTATTTCTTTTTCTATTTCTACTCATGCAGTGCAAAGCAGCATAGGTTTAAAGCATAAAAATCCTACAAAATTGCGAAAGATGGAAACCCTTCTGTGTATTGAAAAGTTGGACGTGCAGTAGTCGAACATTTTGATCACGTTCGGCTTTCATACGAAGTTTCGAAGCCAGCACTACCTACATAGGTATTTATACTATTTATGTCTATATATATCTAACCAATCTTTCATCCAATTCATCTAACTTTTTGTCGGTAGTTGTTCATAATGTTTGAAAATTAGTTCTGAAAGCTTTTATTCATCACTAGCAGCGCCTCGCGGTTTCACCCGCGTAGTTCCCGTTCCCGTAGGAATTTCGGGATACAAAGTAGCCCAGCAGTGGACGAATATTAGGCTGATGATGATTTATTTATACATACGAGTATCGACCCCGCACTCTCCGCCGTCTCTGCCTACACCCACCCGCTGTTCTACAGAGGTTGTCAATTAGTTACCCTGCCTGTAATGCTCTTTGAGTTTAACAAATTAATTAACCAACAGCTTTATTATAACCGACTTAATTAAATTAACTGAACTCGAAATTAACGAATTACAGTTGAACTTGTTATTCTGTTGTTCAAACTTCCCGAAGCTAAGCACTCGAAACTGCGAAGTTTTTTACCGTTTCATTTTCACGTCCAATCCTCAATGATGCCGGCTGCATATTTATTAACGATGGGCGGGCATCCCATTCGTTAATATTTAACGGATCGCTAATATTTAACAGGAGTTCACTCGTGGGTTATTGGAATTGGCTTACGTTGTGGTCACATCGGCTAACGAGCTCAAAGTGTTATCTTGTTTTGCACGAGAGAGTTTTCGCAAATGGCTTTCGTTATCATCTTGTGAAAATAACTTGTTACGTTACAAATGTGTTAAATGTTAGAGTGGTAAATAATTAATGTATTTATTTTTATTGCTCGTAACGGTGTTACCGTTACGAGAAGAAAATACTTTATAAGTATTTTCAGGTTCTTAACTTAGCTACGAATATTAATAAATCAGAGACAGAGCTCCTGAGTGGAGATCATGACTCGGAAAACGTAGTGCAGGACGCCCTCTGACCAAGTGGGATGACGACCTGCGAAAAACTGTAGGCAGATGCTGGATGCGGCAAGCTGAAGACAGGACGCTATGGCGCTCATTAGGGGAGGGCTATGTCCAGCCGTGGGCTATAATATAGGCTGGTGATGATGGCACACAGAGCCCTATGTACAGCCTACATCCAACCCCACATCTATCTTTCATGAATATGATGTCTCTTTCACATAGGTATCTAATTATTTTGTGGACTCTTCCGCAGAACATCATTATGGGTCATCATCATCATCGGGGATGTCTCCACCTAGCCGGCGGTGACTTACAGGCTGCAATTATGATGATGACTTTCCGTAACTAAAGACACATCCTGCTATTTTCAGTTGGTATATTTCTAAAGAAAATTCTAATTCAAGTCAGCCATCGGAGGTTCAGTTAACGAATGCAGCAGGATGACCTCTAGCAGGCAGCGGTGGCGAAATGTCGTGAAGCGCATCACATCTGCCCCTTCCAATACTGCTACGAGTACTTTACGATCACGACCGCTCTGTCATGCATGAGTCATGAGCGTACCGGATATGAAGAGATTTCTAAAGACGGTGTTTCCTAATGAGGGGTTTTCGATTTGCATTAAAAAAAAACTAGTTCTCACTAACTCGATAGATGGCAGTGCGTCAACTGGTGATTAGGGTATGTCGATGTCAAATGAAGGGAAAACCAACTTTCTGAGTTTTCTTTGCATACATTATTTGCAGCATTTGAAAAAACAAGGTATAAACAATTAAAAAACTGGCACTATGGTTGAGACAGAGAAACATTCATTCTATCTGATTTCTTCTCAGGCTACAAGCATATTTTTATCTCTCTCTTGTGTGAATGAGATGGGTATAAATGCCTTGTTCCTCTAAACGATCGACCGATTATCATTTTGACGTTTTCTTTCATTTGACATTTAACATGTAACCAGTTGAAGCCCTGCCATCTATCGAGATACATGGAATTTTTTTTCTTTTTAAAAATGCAAAACGAAAACCGCTCATTGCTGTCGATGAACTTAGTTCTAAGTACCTACGTAAAACTATCGAAAAACACCCTCAATCTTTTGAGAATGCGCCCTTTAGTAGCCAGCAGGCTAGTACTATTTTGGGTACCAGTAGGTACCATTTCTAGTGGTTTCTATTTCAGTGTAGTCCCAAGTCAACATGGTCGTTCAATATTGAAGGTTACCCTGAAGGTAAGCGCCACAGCACCTGTCGCCAACCGCATTGTTTAATATTATAATTAATAAATCAAATATCTCCTACATTCATAACAGCCTGTGATTTATAATTAATGTTGTAAAAGATTTATCAGTTATTTCATTAAAGGTTTCTACGCGCTTAGGGGCCCAGATTATCTAATACAGGGCTACCTATTTATTTTAACGCATTTCTAGAGGTCAATATTCAGTTAGTGTTTACATTGATTTTTAACCATTAATATTATAACCGTATACCGATAACCATTGGCAGAGATATCGAGTAACAAACATACATAACAAAAACATACATTCGCATTATGAAACCTCCTTTTTAGGATTCCGTACCCAAAGGGTAAAACGGGACCCTATTACTGAGACTCCGCTGTCTGTCCGTCTGTCACCAGGCTGTATCTCATGAACCGTGATAGTTAGACTTGAAATTTTCACAGGTGATGTATTTCTGTTGCCGCTATAACAATAAATGCTAAAAATAATGGTACAGAACCCTTCGTGCGCGAGTCCGACTCGCACTTGGCCGGTTTTATTTGAAGTTGCTAAAGTGAAAAACACAAACACAGCTTTCGAAACAGGATAATATTTTATTTTATTCTATTAGGTACTTTTACTTACTTATCACTATAAAATCCAACAAGAGCTATAATAGAACGGCATTATCTCCACCACAGTCGTAGGATATTCAACCTCAGGGAAGTAGATGAAGGTCTTCTCACAGTCACAACTCTTCTTGCATCCACAATCAGATTTAGCCAGACTCTTCAAGCAGGAGCAAACTGGCGAAGGTTCAGGGTCTACTATGCAGACATTAGAAGTGTCTAAGAAGCAGGAGGGGACAGCACAGCAGGAGTTGCAAGTGTTGCAGGTTATGGCTCCACAAATGTCAATGTCTGGACAGGTTCCACATGGCAGGGTCCAGGCGTCTCGGAAACAGCAGTAGGCGATGGTGTCCTTGAATGGATAGATGAAGGTTAGGAAGACAAGGGTAATTTGACGCCTATTTTATGATAGTAAGCTGTCTAAATTGGTCACAGAATTCACAAGATGTAACGTGATTTTCAATCAAATTTCAAAGTGCTTTGTTTTCTTTGGACCTTTTACATGACTCTTGGATACGTTACAAAATTCAAATTACAGTAAAACTTGGAATAAAGTTATGTCTTTGATTTTTTTGTTCTCTTCTACCTTTTTATGGTAAAGTAAAGAAGCTAATCATAAACCTTTACCTTGTTAGGTTGTTCGTTTTTGAGTTAGAGTAAAACTCGTCCCAAGCTTTTTATACTCTAGATAATTTGTAGTAAGACTTTTTACAAAGGATGATTGACAATTTATTTATTGATAATTTTTGCAACTCACATTGAGTTTTGAACTAGAGGCGTAGTAAAACTCGTGCCAAGCTTTTTTAACCTTTAGATACTCAGATAATTTGTAGTAAGACTTTTTACAAAGGATATGATTGACAGTATATTTCAATGTATATCTATTTATTGATAAGTTTTGTAACTCAAATTGAGTTTTGTTATAGAAGTGTATACATTAATCTTTAGAAGTAGAATAATATTGTGTAGCCTAGTTGTGGTACAGCGAGTTTAAAATTGATAGTTGGTTAGAAGTTATAAGTTAAGTTTTTAACTTTCCGTTATTTTCTACGCACGGTAAAAATTACAATCATAATAATTTACGGATACTGAGGGTAGGTACAGGTTTACAATACATGTGACGCAAATACAGGGACCCTCGGTTTTTATTTAATTTTTCACGCTTTGGCATTTTGCGAGACCCTCCTAAATTTTAATTATCACAGAGAGGTGCTAAATCAACGGGCTTGATAAAAATGAACCTACCAAATTGTAGTAGGTACATTAGTAAAGATATTTTTTTCTAGCTGAACAAAATCTGATCTCCTACAAAATTTATCATAGCAAATTAATTATATCGATGCTTTGTTTGTGTCAGTTTTTACATAAATATCCTACTTATTCTTTCTTATTATCATTCTTTTATTCCGGTTGTGGAAAGTGGTCTCCAATATATTTACAAAAACGTATTAACAACTAAGTATTAAGTAGGTTAATAAAAACAACTATTACCTGAAACAGACACAGAGCGAGGGCCACAGCCAATACTTTGAACATTTTTTTACTAGTCCTCTTTTCTAATAACCAAAAGGAACCAGTAAATTGCTTATATACCATGCTATTAAATATTTCAAAAGACCTTGATAGTGAAAATATAATAAATATTGAGAAAGAGTAGGTATTTTCTTTCGCAAGTCGTTCAGTAGGATTGTAGGACGCTTGATAAAGAGAAATGAAAAGAGCACGTATGAACTGCGTTTATTGCTATCAATGAATATATGTTCACTAATAAGCTAGTAGTTTCGCAAGTGTTAGAAAAATCAGTTAAAACGCGAGTATCAGATACTACATAGTAGCTTTAATGATTTACGTTTACCGTAAAGCATTACAAATTCCCTATAATTTATATTTTTGATCAATCATCTCTCAAACATATTTTCACAATGCTCTTTTTTCTTCAACTTCTTATGCAATGGCGCCATCCCGTTCGCTCGGAATGGCTACATTACATTTTGATACTCTTATAAAAATGAGACTGTTAATTACAGAAAATTATAATATTTACTCGACTTCTACAAAAAGGAGGCTATGTTTGTATTGATGCTAACACAAGCTTGAATAAAAGTAATGTGAACTTATGGGGGCGAAATATGACGCCATTTTGCGAAAAAGATAGGTATAGGATTTCACGGTCATAGGAGCGGGATAGAGCAGAGCGGTGTTACTGGAAAAATCAAGTTTTTGCTTGTTAACTATTAATTATTCAAAATATAAGCATGAAATAGAAAAACTAAACGATTACTCTACTAGGACATTAGTCTGACTATGTAATTCGTAAAAAATACTGTGATGTTGTCGCTGATAATTTAGAGCATTTCAATTAAAAGTTTTTTTTGTGTTTTCATAAATTGTATTCAATTACTCGATTCCTACAGGGTTTTCTCTACCTAGCGTATTTTTTTTATCTGAACATTTATGTACGTTCGTTACCATAAAACTATGTGTTTAAAAATACCCTTTTTGCTTGATTTTTGTATTAATCGCACTCTAACTCTGTGTATCTGCGATAATTTTTCTACTATTGGATCCTAAAAAAACTCAATGATGATGATAATGAATAGTGAAGTATCCTTTGTGTAACTGCTAACCCATATTTGATTGATTTTATATATTTTAACAGTTTTCTAATAACCCTGTATATTCCTGATGAAATAGTAAAATAAAAACATGATTAGTTTATTATTCGTTTATTTTGATATTTTGACTATTATGAAAATATGATCATACTGTAGAGTTAAGTTTAGCCAAGCTATCTTTACAGCTGAATGATATGCAAATTGATACAGGATGTTTTCAAATATTCACAAATAAATTGTGCTAATTTTTGGGAGATTTAAATATTAATAAAATAATACTTACTTTTAAACATTTTTCTTCCGCTTAGAAAAGCGATGTGTTGATAAATATTTTAAAAACATCCTGTATTTACAGTAAAAGTGAACGTCTACTTAATTGTAAATTTCACTACTTGTACTTCTAATATTTAAATTAATTATTCTTTATATTGTTTACGTTTCAAACTTCAAAAGCCTGTGATAATTTGCTACTAGAACGCAATAAGATTTAAAAATATTGACGTGCAAAAAGTTTCCAACAGTGTTAATTCTAAGTTAATCATTTTTTAATATAATAATTGGCACCAGAGATATACATCAATAGTTAAATATGAATGTTTTACGAAGACGTTTATTGCTAAAATTCTACAATCTGCAATTCCATCTTAGCAATCTAATATTATGTGTTATATATATTTTTTTCGAAAATATATATATAAAAATATGTCTTTTAACGTTCAATGAAACAACCAGAGTTTAAAATTGCTTGTTAAGCCCAAGAGCTACCATCTAAATGAGATCATCCATACAACTTTGACATTTCTTGAAACTGAACCTACCTATTCAAACTTATACTAAAACTATAATATATTATACATACGAAATACGTTTAATATAATTACTCGTGATATATATTAATAATTCTACATAAATAAATCGATAGATATGAAAATATTACTTAAAATCAGTCGTGCTCAAATATCTCCAACATAATATCTCTCATAGTTTTCTACTGCTCAGATAACATTAATACGCTGTATAGGAAATATGACAACTTAGTTCGACCAACACTTTAAATAGGTAGGTATTTAAAGTTATATGTTTATTATTAAACTTTTTAAAGTTCCTTCCTTATTCCTTTTAAAGTTAGCCTTCGTATCTAATAAGAAGCGTTTAACAAAAGACGGTGTATACTTTCCTAATTAAATTATTGTAACTTTGCACAAAACATTACCATAGAAATTAGTATTTACAATAGTCCAAGTATCAAGAATAGAATCTGCTTCAGTAAAGCTGGGAATTACAACCTTAAATTAACAAGGGTCGTTGACCCAAAGGTACGTAAACTCAACAAATCTACAAGTATTATTTTGAGAAACATTCGTTTTATAATCGTTCAGGCGTAGCTTTGCGCATGCTCCAACGGTATGCTCCCCAGCTTATTTCCCTTATCCACCCAATTCTTTAACCTGCCTCGCAGTTCCTCCAAACTCTTTGATTTAGCTTTGTTGATCCTCTTGTACTTGACGTCTTTAGGCTTGGTCACGTTCCTATGGTTAGACATGACTCGGTTATATGTTACTACGTGAGTGGATCGTGGTTCCGGATCTTCCTCACTCTCAGGATTCGATGTGGCCTCCTCATCGGAATCATGAGCGGCAATCTTTGGCACGTAACTGTATGACCAGACCTTCTCGGCCTTTGGTTTAGCTTCTTTATCGTCTATGCTTTTCACTTCAGCGGTTAAGACTAGACTACGCATTCGGAAGTTGTCTCTGCGTTGCGAGAGGAGCGTCTTTTCCTCGTCTGTTTTGTTCGCTTCCTTGATTTCTTTCTCCGTGCTGTTCTGTGCGCTTAGGCCTTTGGTAGAGTCGCCGTCCGCTTCCTCCTCAACGCTGTAAACTGTTTCTAGTATCTCCGGTCTTCGGAGGAAGCCATTCGAGCGCCGGACGACGCTATACTTGACGTTTGTGTCTATAGCATCAGAGATCGACCTGACTATGGTCACGCTATCAGGATTCCCCCTGAATTTAGGGATGTTCGAATCGTAATCAGCATCTTCCATGATGACAGCTGAGTCTGAATCGTTAAGCGAGTCGAAGTCGCCTAATATATGTGAATCCTGGAGCATGTCTCTGAAATCTGGGATGCTCGGGCAGGTTTCTACTCCGTGTTCGAGTAGTTTCCCTTGTAGTGATTCGATTACCTTCTGCTGCTTCATGATGATGGTTTCGCGGACCGCTAGCATGGTGGAGATCTCCTTCTGCTTGCGGACAAGGCGCGACTCGAAGAGGAGGAGTTGACTGGAGAGGGACTTGAGTTGTTCGGCTTTCTCTCGCTGGAGACGGGAGACGAGCTCCTCCTGGGTGCGGTGCGCGCGCCGCCAGGTCAGCAGCTGGTGGGCTTGCGCGCGGTACTTCATCCGAAGGTCTCTGGAAGAAGAAACAGCGTAATTAGAAACAGAAGAAGGTTGGTATCGATTTAAGTGTTTAAGTTAGAGGAGCAATATCACGAAAACTTATGAATTTGATAAAGAAAATTACTATCAATCTTTTCCATTTCAAAAGATTGGTTGGAATCGGAGATGACACAGGGTTATTTATTGTCTATAGAGAACCAAACTGCCCAAAAAATCAAGATTCTTTTAGTTTGTTGTCCATAAAGATTTATAGTTTTTTTAACAAAAACCCAGCCATTAAAGCACCATTACCATCAAGAAGCTCTCACCAAAAAACAGATGAAGATAAGTCTGAACTAACATTCCACAATACCTGATGGTCCTCCTGGCCTCATCCAAGGTGGTGGCTTCCAGGGGATCCGTCAGCGAGGCCGCCAACGATACATCCGGTTCCGTCGGACTGTTCAACGCCGACTCGCTTCGGCTGAAACAAAAGCACAAAGTTACAGATGAAGAATAAGTTTCAAAAGTTTCGAACAAAAAACAAAAGAGTATCGTTTAAGTACTTGATAGTGCTTGCGGTTTTAAGATAAAAAGGTGCCTATGCGGCAAACATTAGCAAGCAACGGATAAGTAGCTATAAATGGAGTCTATTGAGTGAATTATGTACGCCACAACATAGCATAGGTACCTACTGCTTAAGTTACCACAAAGTTTGGTAACTGAAAGGGGACCAATAAAGTGAGAGACTGTGTTGCCACAAATGAAAATTCCTGAGACCACGAGGAATATTTGATTTCTAACTTTTGGGTTTCAGCTTATTTTTGTAACAATTTATTAGAATGATTAACATTTTGTAGCAGAGTTTTTACTCGAACTTCATTACCCATTTTTTCTTTATTGTCAATTACTTCCCGCTGGTAAACAGAACCTAAGCAATAAATTCTCGCTGCCTGGTAATTTCAACGAAATATTTTATAGAAAAGCAAAGTAAAATCTTGATTGTGTCCGAGCCACCGGGCAAATGGTCGATCAAACATCTGGTGAAATGTCCTTTACAAAATGTCGACGTAAATTTTTATTGAAAAGCTCATAATAGCTTTGATATAACGTTGATAAAATATCATTAAATTTAATTAAAAGGTTGCGTAAGATGAACAGACATTGTAATTTGCTATATTATCAACCCCACTGGTTGATAATATAGCAAATTACAATCAAATAATAAAATAAAATTAAATCTAGTATTTACAATTGAAACGATTGAACTAACTGCAGACTGTTGCAAACAATCTAAAGGTAGATCAACTGATCCATATCAATACCAGTCGGAAGCTTGCCCAAGACGTTGGCTGCATTGTCCCGCTGTATGACAATGCCAGCTCTCGGGTCACGCGTCGCTTCGACCACGCTTAGATAATTTTTTGATAACCCGGAGAGCCTCGGTACCCCACGGACCTAGTCTCGACTCCAAGGAGAGCAAATGCGTAGGCTCTGTCGAGACTTGCATATTGATAATTGATTCTCTATATAACTGGACACTTTGTCCCTGCAATTTGCGAAATCGTTGTTATTATTTGCCCCCGAGAGGAAGGACAATAGTTCGACCATTTAAACTAATCCAAACCAATTAAACTAGTCGTTCTGAAAAGCCAAAAAAGAAAAGTGGATTCCTTGAAGCGTCTCGTATTTGTAGAAAAATGTTGTTGACTGTAAACCTTCTAGAATTACGTAAATGATCTAGCTGCTATGTACGTAGGTAATAAACCTGTGGTACGTACTGAACACACCACCTAATGCGAAACCTGATTAACGCCAGAATTACCTACACTCTACAGTAAAACTACATCGAGGACAAACTTCACACTAGGTAACCATGTAGATCTAGGTTACGCCAAACAGAATATTCACTCCTTGTAAATTCCCTATTCCTTCCGAGGAAATTACGGACTCTGAAAGCACTGTGCTAATATTTTATTTAAATAAAGCACGTCTCTCACTTTTTGTCCGGAAAAATCATAATTGAAAAATATGAGTCCGATCCGATCAGTCGTTTTGGATTGTAGAAAGAAACATCCATTATTTTTTTATCCTTATGTTAGTTAGATGAGATGTAGTTATTACTTTGACCTTTTCACACTTACTAACTTTTTTTTTAGTTTACACTAAAGTGGTCGATCATGGTTTCTGTTTTTATTTGTTTTATGCGCCTATTTCTTGTTTCCTCTGTTTGTTTCTTTTACTTTTCTATTTCAATTTATCATGTAAAAATCACCTGTTTACTTCACCTGTGTTATTAACTCGCACATGTTTTGCTAACTTTTATTAAATGTAATTTAATAAGTAAGGAATAACCAACCTATATATTGTAAAGAGTGTGTCCATAGCCAGTGACGCTAAGGTGCTACGGAAGACCAGCGCTGCAGTGCTCCCCGAGCCCCTGCAGCACACGCTGAGTATCACGGTAGCCTTTTGGTCTCACATTGTTTCATGATTAATTCTCTTATATCACTGTATTTTCCTGTGTATAGTGAACCAATAAAAATTTATAAATACTATTTAACGGGTATTTATCGCGTTTATTTACCTTATTTTCCCGACGTTTCGACAGGTTTACACACTGCCGTGGTCACGGGATGACAATAAAAATTTCATATTCTTATTCTTATTCAGACCTTAGACCGATTCTAACCATTGTTTGTTATCAAATAATTATCGTGATAACAGATATCGAGTGCGTTACTGTGATGTGATCTGACTATCAGCCCTCAAAGAAGATCAAAACACATCATATTATCAGCCCAAAAATGACCAAAACTAAAGCCGTAACTCAACACTGAACTTAGGATTTCCCCTTACGACGCTACTAATACCATTCATACACCATACCGTTTGTTTGGGGAATGTAAAAAATCGTATAATTTAGAACAAAATCTATCAATAAATTCAAACAAATTGTCAAAACCTTTCTGTGCAAAAAGGCTTACTACAGAATATCAGATTATTTAGAAGATAAAAAAGCTTGGGACGGGTTTTGCTCCAACTCGAAAAATAACAACTAACAGGCTAAAGGTTTCTTAGTCGCTTCTTTACTTTAGTCTACATACCGAAGCGACAGAAATCAAAAGTACCACTTTATTTCCGTGTCAGTGTTTTATTTTAAGAATTTGACCTTTTCTAAGTGTACATTTTTGTATTTATGGAAATAAAGAATTTTAGATTTTTTTGATTTTGAACACAGTGATCCTACTGCTAGAACTAGCTTTGTGCTATTTGTGCTGCAGGGGTGTCCGTGCGAGCGAACACCTACAAATTAGATAATTACGTGCAACCCTAACCGTAAAAGTTAAGTTGAAACTCTTTGTTTAGTTTGCTCTGTGTAACTTGAGTGCTAAAACGTATTTAGTGTTGCTAAAGTTTAGTTAGACAGCTGTTTGTATTTAATCCTTATAAATTTTACAACTTGAAACTACCATTGCAGGAATAATTAAAATCCCCATAATAAAAAAAAATATGGGTTAACAACAACACAGACATAACGGTAAAAAAACACCAACGACCAAATTTACGAAAAACAATATCCTACTATGTTGTAGACACAGCACGAACAATGTACCCTTTCAGGTTCAGGCCAGAAACCAGGCTCAGAGAGACCTGAAATAGGTATTTTTTTCTCCGCTACCAAGTTGAGCGTGTAATTATTCATTTGCATTTCAAAGAACCTGTGGGCAAAGCCCTTTGGCTTTGCCCAAGCAAGTGGTACGAACGCGGAACACCTCTATAGGTGTTCCGCGTTCGTACCACTCGCTTCGCCCCAAAGTATGTAGTCCGAAGTCCATACACGGAAAATCAAATGTGTATACATGAATCAATGTGAAACCATAGACATAGAATTTTTCACTACGTGAAACAAATTAATTCACACGATTAGTGTTTTTCAGGGCGGAGACGTCTGCGAGGTTTCCGATTTCACACAACGAATTATTACGGAGTCTACAATAGATATAGAGTGATACTTCTTTGATAGACAGACTCCATTAAATTCGATGCCTTCGGCTCCTTCGGCGCGTTCGATTCGGAAAGTTTATTCACCTCTATGTTTCAAAGATGTTGTTTTGATAAGAGCATTTAAAATAAAACCGGCCAAGTGCGAGTCGGACTCGCGCACGAAGGGTTCCGTACCATTATCTATAAAAACGGCAAAAAAATCACGTTTGTTGTATGGGAGCCCCCTTAAATATTTATTTTATTCTGTTTTTTAGTATTTGTTGTTATAGCGGCAACAGAAATACATCATCTGTGAAAATTTCAACTGTCTAACTAACTATCACGGTTCATGAGATACAGCCTGGTGACAGACGGACAGCGAAGTCTTAGTAATAGGGTCCCGTTTTTACCCTTTGGATACGGAACCCTAAAAATGAAAAAGGCTCAGCGCACTCTATGCCCAGCGATACTTTCTTTATAAGCCTGTATTATGCCTAAGCTTCACGTAACGTAGCTACTTTGCGAATCCAGCATAAGCCCTGCAAGCGAAGAGGAGCTGTACTATATAAGGCGTGCTTACACGATGTGAGCTACTTTCAGTTTGAGCTAGCATGGCAGTAGCGCTAGACCAAATAAGTATTAATAAATTATCTTTGTTACGATGTTAGAAGGTTCTGAATGTGTTGCTTTGCCTGGTTCATATATCTCTGTGCCAAATTTAATCCAGATCGTTCAGTCGTTCTGGCGTGATTGAGTAACAAACATCCATTCATCCAAACTTTCACATTTATAATATTAGTGGGTTTTAACGTTTTATCAACGACGTGCAAGAATTGTCTATATACTTCTTACATAGGTATTACTTGACACGAACATAAGTAAAAAAAATGAAAGCTGATACGCAGTTAAAATCGCATCACCAAAGTTTAATATCTGTGTAAACAAGCCCTAAGATAAGGTCTTGAGTTACTGATATGAGGTTTAACTCCTCCGATATTGCCGACCATCTGATCACAACCTCAGCCAACGGTTCGATGCTGTAAGTAGAGTGTTGTGTGCATTTTATTAAAACGGCACAAGGCAAAAGATACTTGGAAATTATTAGACAGCAAAACACCTGCAGGAATCGTTGAGGCGGCGGCGGCGTTTACTTTCAAAATAATAATTTGATTGTATTGGAAAAAACTAAAATCGACTTCAAATTCCTTGGTATTTAGGTACATAGTTTTTTTAGTTTTTCGGGACAAATACTTTAGCAATTACTTCGGAATAAAAAAAATCGGCACCACCAGAGACGGAGACGGATCAGAGACGACCTCTGTGGCGTGGTGGGCGAACGTCTGCCTGCGATGCAGGAGGTTGTGGGTTCGATTCCCGCCTCGGGACAAATAATAATAATTCTGGACAATTCACACAGCATTATCTAGCCCCAAGCTAAGTAGAGCTTGTGTTATGTTACAAATGTTGGTACGATCTGCAAATATTTGTTCAGTGTGTCCTTTTCTATAATAATAAAAAAAATCTATTTATGTGTATTCTATTATGTATATCAGTTACCAATACCTATAACACAAGCTCTGCTTAGCGTGGGGCTAGATAATGCTGTGTGAATCGTCCAGCATTATTTATTATTTATTTTATTTTATCATTCTCCGTACAATAGCGAAAGAATTTTCCAAATCGGTCTCTATTAGACGGAGAATATCGATGCACATAATATAAAATTCAAACAACCGAACGTACTCGTATTTTGTTTTTCATTTCGTCGGTTAAAAATATATACCTAGTTCAAAAATAGTTTGACCTGCCCTGGGTGACATATAATTTAATTTGTGCATTTTAATTTGCTAAAGACCCTGCATTCCTTTGTGGATTGACATTGATATTCACTGCTCTCTCGGAAACAAATGCAATATTATACAAAAATGGTTATGTTATTAAATGCAAATGCTCCTCTAAAACTTGCATATTCTGTAGGAATGTATTTCACCTATTTTAAAACTAGGTACATCTAATTATGTTTTGTAACGCGAAGAGTTTTCCCCCTTCAAGAAAGAAAACTGGAATGATATTTTTTTCCATTCCTGTTTTTCCCTTGAGGGGGATTTTCAAGGGGAACTCATATTTTTTATAACAGTTTTCCCGTCAAGGGGATTTCAAGGGGAAAACTGGAATAACCCATAAAAACGTAAGTTTTGAGACGCGCTAACATCTAAAACGATTTTTTATTTAGGTATGATTGTGCATTCTAGGATTATATTTAATTTACACTAGCAATTGTATCAGACCAATGTTATTTACGGTTTAAAGAATTTTTGAAATTGAAAATTTAGTTCCATAACATCTGTGATACTACTTTTCAGTCTAGGAAACGAGAGAGACCTCACTCGCTACAGCTCATGGCACACAGCCATATGCATTATATCCAGGGTATATGCAACACCCGTTATCCAGAGCCCAGGGCTATAATTTCACGCCGTCTAGCCGGTACCTGGATGTAATGCTACATTGTAAGATCGTGGACGTATCGCACCGTACGTGGGGAGGGCAATATCGGGGAGTTTAAAGAGTTTCTCTGTATCTAAAATATTTTACTACATATAATAATTAACACGTCCAGTAATTATGATTGCCCCATGATTACCCATTTGAAATACTGCTTGCGCAGCGATGCGCTGCCATGCATAGAAATCTCGGATTTATGAAATTCTATTCCCGAAAATTTCGTCATTACTTAAAGGCCGGGGTGAGGTATGCTTGATAGTAGGTAAGGTACATAACCCAACACCAGCCTTCCGGGAATACTCAAGATTTAATTAGCATGCCAAGGTAGTGGTTATGGTTCCTCTACCTACACAATGGAACAGTAAAAATCTAATTAGGTAGGTACTAGGAATTCGACATAGGTTAGTAATGTTGGATTAACGAAGTCACTGCCCAGCCTAGGCATGGTAGTGCGACTACGACTGCTATACCAAAGGGGCGTGCCGCCGCCGCCGCCGCCGCCGCCTCGCCTGACGAAGCTAGAGATGTACGTCATGCGTGTCGTGGTTTTCGAAAATGTATCCTTCCGAGGTCATGCATCTCAGTGTTAATGTTTTTTTTTTAGTGAACCAAGCGTTATTTGAAGCCGCAGCTGTTAGGGTCGTATGCCATAAACATTTGATCAAGAAGACGAAACAAAAACTGGCATTACGGGCCAGTTTCCACCAAAGCGGACCATAGTTAAAGTTATTCTGTGTCTTAGCGAATATCTGTAAAATACCAATTAGCTTCGTGTCAAAACAGCGTCAAGGGACCATTACAACATGTTCAAGATTAAACTTTAACCACAGATTAGGGGTGACTTTAACGTATTTATTCCTCCATTTCCTTTTATATTCCTTAGTGGAAGCCGGGCAATATAGTGACACGCTCTGTTATCCAAGCCAACGCCATCCTGGATACGTCATCACATCACCCATCCCTTTCTCTTCCACACAAAAGATAGTGACACGCTCTGTTATCCAAGCCAACGCCATCCTGGATACGTCATCACATCACCCATCCCTTTCTCTTCCACACAAAAGATAGTGACACGCTCTGTTATCCAAGCCAACGCCATCCTGGATACGTCATCACATTACCCATCCCTTTCTCTTCCACACAAAAGATAGTGACACGCTCTGTTATCCAAGCCAACGCCATCCTGGATACGTCATCACATCACCCATCCCTTTCTCATCCACACAAAAGATAGTGACACGCTCTGTTATCCAAGCCAACGCCATCCTGGATACGTCATCACATCACCCATCCCTTTCTCATCCACACAAAAGATAGTGACACGCTCTGTTATCCAAGCCAACGCCATCCTGGATACGTCATCACATCACCCATCCCTTTCTCATCCACACAAAAGATAGTGACACGCTCTGTTATCCAAGCCAACGCCATCCTGGATACGTCATCACATCACCCATCCCTTTCTCTTCCACACAAAAGATAGTGACACGCTCTGTTATCCAAGCCAACGCCATCCTGGATACGTCATCACATCACCCATCCCTTTCTCTTCCACACAAAAGATAGTGACACGCTCTGTTATCCAAGCCAACGCCATCCTGGATACGTCATCACATCACCCATCCCTTTCTCTTCCACACAAAAGATAGTGACACGCTCTGTTATCCAAGCCAACGCCATCCTGGATACGTCATCACATCACCCATCCCTTTCTCTTCCACACAAAAGATAGTGACACGCTCTGTTATCCAAGCCAACGCCATCCTGGATACGTCATCACATCACCCATCTCTTTCTCTTCCACACAAAAGAAAGGGACGAGCAGCGGTCACGCTCTACCACACAACGCAGCAGGTGTCCCACCGTCAGTTGTAACGGACATGGACTGGCCAGCTGATATCGGAACTTCCGTGGAACATGATAGCTTATCCTTGTGTCTTTAGAGTCCCGGAACTTCTTGCAACACCATGTAGGTTTCTGAAGCCTTTGGAACTAAGAGCTTAAGGATTTTTTTTGCTTATTAATCGTATTCACATTTTTTTTAAATCTTTATTGAATTAAAGAGGGTTAAATCAATATGATTATGCCACCCTCGAAGGTAATAAGTAACTTAGTATTTCCTAAATTAATAAATATTAACATCTCTAGGGCACAATATTTTGGCTACTGCGCGCTGTCAGAGGAATCTGACAGCGCACAGTAGCCAAAATATTGTTAACTACACCAATAGAAAACAAATCAACATTGTGTTTACAACAAAAATCAAATCTTTCCGCTTCGTTCCGAACACACTCCACGACAATATGGTACACATCTTCTACTACGTCACATTCGGTACAGTCCGGTGAACTAGTCTTGCGCATAAGAAAACCAAAACGATTGAGAGGAATGTGTCCCGATCGGAGCCTCATCATGGTAACGATGTCGGACCTGGCCATTTTCGAACCATCGAACCAAGGGGCTTTTGGTATTGTTGGTTGTATGGTCTTATACCAAATATGAACTTTAAATTCCACACAATTTCATAAACAACTTATTTTGTAAAACCCCAGATATGAGAGGTTTTATCTATATTCCACTTATGTAGTTCTTTTACGAGAATAACGAGTAAAATACTAAAACTTTTAAAGATTATTATAAATCCAAGTTTTGTCAAGATGGGATGTTAGAAACTCCGATCGAGTAAAAGCAACCCTGAGTTCCCAGAACCCTTATTTCGCCTCGTTATCCATAAGAAGTCCTGTGTATTTAGAAGGAGAGATTATATCAGGCTATCATAGCAGCAGGGTCCGTTCTCGTCAAGTTTTCCATCTAATTGCATTCAACTGTCAATCCGCAACCTTCAATTTGCAGCATCATATTACGCTATGTAATTGGAAGGGATCCCATGCCGAGCGACTGATTATTCTAAACGCAAAACAGTGAGGCATACCCTTAGACAATCTAAAAGAGTCTTATCAGCTCTAAGGGCATATCAAACTAGTGTTCCTTGATTTTCGGTTGATAGTGGAAGAGAAGAGTAGGTACCGAATTTTTCACAGCTGTCGAGCGTAGTACGGATTGCGGACTCAATGTATTTTAGAAGCTACATCGCTAGCGGACGAACCATCTATGAGAACAGTAACTGTCAAAAATCTACTCTTACTCTGCTTTAAACCGATAAGATCACTTATTTTACTATTTACTATTTTATATTGAATGCTATATACTTTTTATTGATTGCCCATGATGCACATCAACATCTTGAACTAGCTCAACCTGCGCGGCTATGCACGCTGCGGTGCACTTTTCCGGGACGCCCCTACCCGGGTCGCACCGCAGAGCTTGGGCAGTAAAGGCGCTAACCGTTCATTCCACCGCTAGTGCGTATGCGTGAAACCTCTTCTCAAATTTATCGAAACAATCAAGCGTGAAAGTTTATTAAGTTGATTCCCTAAACAGCCGTGCGAAAGGTCGCAGAATTTCCTGATAATTTGCCGTCAAAGTGTCTGAAAGGAAATTGCAGAGAAAATGGAATGAATAATAAAGTCACTGGACGTCTTGGATTCCTTCAGAACTTAAGGCAATCAGAACTTTTGACTGAGTTCTCCTGATTGCATTGATAAAATTAAATTAGTTGGGGAACAAAACGACAGGTAGGGCTTTGGGCTTTCTTGTAACTTTGTCGACGATGGAGTCTTTCCTGTTTTATGCGATAGGACAATTAGAGTATAAAGGAGCACAATTATAAGGTCATGACAGTTACCATTATTTACAAAGGTGATACAAAAACATGTTACCACCTTTTTTCACTGATAGCGGTAGTGTTGAGTGTTTGACCACCTTAAAAAGAGAAGATGTGGTCTAAGATGGAGCACGCTTTTCCAAAAGGAATTAATAACTAACTTTTTAATATTCTTTGTATTTTTATTGGGCCGCCTGCCCTATAACCTTTCCGTTACTTCTTTTACCTCCTGTCGCTAGAGTATCGGTTCAAGTCATTAATTCATCATTAACACTTTCATGACCGATGCACATATCCATCACCAGCACCGCCGCAACCCCGCCGTCAGGCGGCTTGATGTTGCGCCCCTGCGGTTTGCACCTCCCAGGCTGGGCAGAGAATGCGTTTTATTACAAAGGATTAAAACTGAACATTAAATATAAAAATGAATAAATATTTCAACCCTTATAGAAACACCACAATTACCTTCATTAGTACTCATGGCGTGTACGATCCGACCGGAAATACAGTTGGAAACCGTAATGACAAGGTTTCCACATGGCATTTCCCATCGAAAGCGGTTCTGTCGATAAGAGGGTTTCTGTTTCTATTTCTACAAGTTCGATGATGTATTAGAAAATAAAAACGAAATGAAACAGTTTATTTGAAACAATAGACATATTAGTAGTTCGTTCATGATATTAGGTAAACAACTTATACTTAGATAGAAAATTGAAAACCATGTCTTTGGGACAAAACAAAAGTATTGCGAGTCCCAAATGATGGAAGAGGGCAAAGTAGACCTAGTGGAGGAACTCTTCGGCAAGGATTGGCCAAAAACAGTACAACACCTTCGAGTTTATAAGAGGAATAGTTATATAGCAAATACTTTTATTGCACACAAAAACTAAAAAAAAAACAAATTACAAATGAAAGCAATATAACATAAGTGACAATTGGCGGTCTTATCACTCAAGAGCGAGGAATTACCCAGGTTAATATAAATCTACACAAATAAATAAATTTAAATGTTTGTTTGTAATGTCAAAATAACAGCCGTTTACTAAATGCGTATACACGGTTCTTATAACACAAAAAAATAACATTCAAAATTGTGAAAATGTATGTTTGTTTAGACCGATTTTGACGAGACTTAGGTACACTGACAAATAGCTGATGTCTTAGCGGGTAACGTAGGCTAGTTACTTAGGAATAGCGATGTTTTCGGGTTTTTCCCTGTACTCCTGCTATAAGACGCTACTTCTTGCCAAATTTCATGATTCTATGAATAGAAGTACCATATAGGTTTCGTGAGCATGTGATTCCAAAAAAATTGGACCTTCGTAGCTGTAACTTTTGATCGTGTTGACTTAGAAGTTTGATTTATATCACGGCTTCAAGAGGTTACGTACTTGAGTATTTCATGTTAATTCCAACTCGATACCTTCACGCGTCCCCGAGGAAAGAGGATTGGCAGACGGACAACAAAGTGATCCTATAAGGGTTCTTTTTTTCATATTGAGGTATGGAACCCCAAAAATAAGGTTTCGCCCGTAAAAAATAATTAAAAATCATAAAATTGTAGATTCTACGAGAGCAAGCCGTGGGCCATAGCTAGTGATAAATAATATGCTTTAAGGTATGTCCCAAAACGAATAAAGTTACCCATATCAACAAATCCCACACGAAAACAAAGCAATATAAGTTTCACAGTACATAATAAATCTCTCTGGCTATAAAGAAACAAAATGAAATATCACTGTTCCTCCGGAACTAACAGTCGGGCGGGGATTATTCTGGACTATGGATATCGGACACGACTTGCAAGTCATACGGGTGATATCAGCACTCTTGGAGTCCATATGTATCCTAAGGTTCAACCTGACGCGACGACGCGTGGACGATATCACAGAGCGAACCTGGGTAAGACTTGTGCGTCCAAAGGGTAGGTACAAGAACTTAGCTTAGAGGCTGACCCGGTAGGTGAAGTTTGGGTGTAAAAATACGTTGATTGGTCCTCAACATCACTATACATTTATTTGTTGCTTGTATTTTACTCATCATAATTATCCTCTTTTCCAAAAGAAATTAATAAATCCCAAAAATTTACGATCCCGACGGGATTCGAACCCGCACCTTCCCCTTCAGCGCAGGGTTGCTCTTTTTCCAACTAAGCTACGTGATCTTATCTAGTCGACCCGTAAATCTTTGGGAGTTCTTTCGGCACTTACGCCGTCAGCGCCACCTACAGAGGAAACAATGAAGTTATCCAATTCTGCTCAAAGACCAAATTTACATTTAGTTCTTTGACGAGAGGTTTTGCCGTTGCTTGATTCTAAGGTTTTTATTTATTATAGTACTCTGGGTAATTTCTAAGAAATTAATAAAGCAGAATTGGATAATTTCATTGTTTCCTCTGTAGGTGGCGCTGACGGCGTAAGTGCCGAAAGAACTCCCAAAGATTTACGGGTCGACTAGATAAGATCACGTAGCTTAGTTGGAAAAAGAGCAACCCTGCGCTGAAGGGGAAGGTGCGGGTTCGAATCCCGTCGGGATCGTAAATTTTTGGGATTTATTAATTTCTTAGAAATTACCCAGAGTACTATAATAAATAAAAACCTTAGAATCAAGCAACGGCAAAACCTCTCGTCAAAGAACTAAATGTAAATTTGGTCTTTGAGCAGAATTGGATATCTTCATTGTTTCCTCTGTAGGTGGCGCTGACGGCGTAAGTGCCGAAAGAACTCCCAAAGATTTACGGGTCGACTAGATAAGATCACGTAGCTTAGTTGGAAAAAGAGCAACCCTGCGCTGAAGGGGAAGGTGCGGGTTCGAATCCCGTCGGGATCGTAAATTTTTGGGATTTATTAATTTCTTAGAAATTACCCAGAGTACTATAATAAATAAAAACCTTAGAATCTAGCAACGGCAAAACCTCTCGTCAAAGAACTAAATGTAAATTTGGTCTTTGAGCAGAATTGGATAACTTCATTGTTTCCTCTGTAGGTGACGCTGACGGCGTAAGTGCCGAAAGAACTCCCAAAGATTTACGGGTCGACTAGATAAGATCACGTAGCTTAGTTGGAAAAAGAGCAACCCTGCGCTGAAGGGGAAGGTGCGGGTTCGAATCCCGTCGGGATCGTAAATTTTTGGGATTTATTAATTTCTTAGAAATTACCCAGAGTACTATAATAAATAAAAACCTTAGACTCTTTTCCAAACATTCACTGGACTGAAGCAAATCCCGAGAAACTGTAAGTCACTAGATAATCGATATTTATTTACACAGTTAATCTAGCACTCGACATTTTTCCGGGAATCGTTCCTAAAAGCCCCTAAGTCACTAAGCTAAAGCAAACAGAGCGGAATTCACATAATATTTTTGTATTGTCAATCCACCCTTTGAGCACACTTGTGTCTGAAGCAGGTGGAATTGAATAACTTGAGACTTTTAGAATCTGAATGCAAAGCGCCTACATGAACCGTTGCATTTAAATTTAATAGCGACAGCTGCGGTAAGCATAGCCCAATCTTTTAAAATAATTTTGTTAATGTAATAAAAGACTCGGGATGAGAAAGCATCGCCCGACGGATTATTTATTACACATGCGGTATCCTGTTCGTAAAAAATTATTTATATAAATTTGCGACTTAACCCCAGTATGCCTCATGGAGATGGTTACGTATTGTAAGGCAAAGTCATACTGAATCAGAGTTCTTTTTTTTCTTAAATGAGGCGCCCAGATCTGTCCTTACACGAGTGAAGTAAGCTTGAATAACCTGAAAAACTTGGCTGTAACCAAGAAAACAGTCACTACAAATAAAATAAATCCATTCCCCTGGTAGACATCGGCTTTCCACCTAAATGCATCCACATACAACGGAAAGGCTCTTGAAATAATGATGTTTGAACTGTTTATCCATGTATTCTTTCGATTCAGTAAACATATGAAAGTAAAAATCACGAGTCCTCGAATATAATATTAAAAAAGCAAATTTGTGTTTGGGACGTCGATAATAATGGTAGTGCTTGCAACTTTGCCCACACTTGGGTTAAACTGACTAACTGAACCGAGATGCAAAAGATTGCACGTTCGAATCCCGCCTCAGGGCAAGCAAACATTAAATAGACTACATTAATCTTTCATCATTATTTATTTCAATTTAATGATAAAATTAATATAAATCCACGTTTTAATCACTTTATACGACATGCTACATAATAAATATGATAGACTTTTACTATATATTCATAGCAATCTTTCTCACAAGTCTAAAGACAGTATCCAACAGGTATAGCAACGATTAATCAGAATTCTGTCACATAAAATGATAGACACACGATTTATCCCTCTGGCCCGAAGATTTCCGTATTCTGAGTCCTTAGGCCTCGCATTAGTTTACTATGGCAAAAATGTTTTCATTTCCTTCCTTACAATTGGTGCCTAGCAGCGTTTCTACGGGATAGAAAGAAACCACTTTTTGTAGTTTCACAGCAATCGAATACTTTCATACGATCTCGATTATAGTTTTAAAATTGTTTTGAGAGATGTAAAATGGGCTATTATAAGGAATATATTTATGTCTCATCTTTTTTTTTGTACGACCAAGCGAGATGTTACACTCTTTTATTCGAAAGACTGTAACGAGAGAAGTTACAGTATAGCGACTCGAAAACTATTTTTCTCATACCTACTAAGCGTTCAGATGTCACAATATTGGTTACTCAAGAGCTTTTAAGTTCTCAGAGAACCCCACCGTTTTAAGGTAAGTGCAGGTCGCTTAGTATAATAATTTAGTAGATGGCGCCACCTGTGCACGCACAATGACTCCGTTTGATGACTACATTATTATTTGGGACCACTTACTCTCTTACCCTTATGCATAATACAACTTGAAGGCAAGCTAGCATGATCATAAAGTTATATCGAAATAAAGGTTTGCGCACATAATATCGTTCAGTTAGCTTTAATTAAAACTTCAAAAATATAGAAATAATAATATAAAAATCCTTATTATTATGTTTATTGGAATATACCTTTGTTTGACACAATCTCACCGATGACGATGTGGCCTTATAATTAATACAGAAGATGGTTAAGCTTTTCCTTCAATCTCACAAGCTTAGACTTTATTTTATTTACTAGCTTAGCTTATCTCTCGCTTTCGTTCGCGTTTTAAAGTATAAAGAAATTTCTCGAAATCAACTATTGTAAGAGTCGGAAATTCCTAAAATCCGTTTTCATGGATTGTTTTGAAAAATTCTGTGCCCATTTTTTGTACCCGTAATTATATTTGTTTATATTTCACATTGAGTTTGAAGCAAATCGTTTCATACGTTATAAACTTGCCGTACGAATGTCATATTTTGTGTTATTTTAGTCTATTGATTTAAAATTTCACACCAATCAAAGTCACATGAAACTGTGACCCCTTGTACTTTTGTTTTGATTATTATAAAAAATCTTGAAACATGTCTTTAAATTTATTGTAATTTAGTACAAACATATAATTTCAGGTTAATAGCACCGCAAGTTAAAAAGTTACAGCCATTTCATTACGTTAGGTACCAAGCTACGAATCTCAAGCTATCGAGATTCACCCAATTTTCGAGAAAATAATCTAAAATCCTGAAACGCATGTTCAATAGTTTTGTATTTTTACTTTTAGTATTCTCTGTAAGTTTTAAGCACCAAACAGTTTTTTCGGTTTTTTGGTTACAAAAAACACCAAAAAAACTTCAATCCCTTTTTCACTCCCCTAAGGGTGGAATTTCCCAAAAACATCTTAACGGGAGCTTGTGTATTAAAAGATACCCACCCACCAAATTTCAGCTTTCTAGCTTCTGCTGTTTAGCCTGGGCGTTGTCTCCGAAAAATCGCATGTTCCTTTTTATACTTATATACATATTAAGATTTCATTTTTAAGCTACACTTTAAGTAGTATGCCAGCTTCTAAAAGTTGTGATTTAAGTCTCTATTAATATATCCCTGGATAGTATCTCACTAATATTATAAACGTGAAAGTTTAGATGGATGGATGGATAGATAGATGGATGGATGTTTGTTCCTTAATCACGCCAGAACGGCAAAACGGATCTGGATGAAATTTGGTACAGAGATAGATTATAGTCTGGAATAGGACATAGGCTACTTTTTATCCCGAAATTCTTACGGGAACGGGAACTACGCGGGTGAAACCGCGAGGCGCTGCTAGTTTAACATAATTATAGAAATATACAAACAAAAGTGATTTAAAGTTGCAGGAAAAGCTTATTAATGCTGGTAATGGTAAAGTTGGCAAAGTTGCAGCTACAAGTGGATAGGGTGAACAAAGAGTTAAATTAAATGGGGTAAAGTTGGATTGAAATAGAATTTTCAACATTCTAGGTTTCCTTATATTACGTTTGTTTAATAATTACTTTAGTTGGATTATCGCTTTAATACCGGCTTGATTATATTCAGTTAAAATTGCGGAAGTCCCCTTCTTGAAACGAATATTTATTTATGTATAAGAACTCATTACCAATGAATTTTGGGTGTCATCCAAAAACTTACCTCTTTTCTGTAAAACATTCAATATTACCTGTATTCTAAACAAACGTATACCAAAAGCTTCTTCAACACACCTATTATCAAAATGCAAAACATTTCACAACAAAGCATTTATCTTACAAGTTTACTAAAAGGAAACCACAACAAATACGTTTCCAACAGAAGATTGTATTCGATCTATTCAAGCGAACAAAATAATCTGAAATATAGACATCGTGTTTCTTATAAATGAGCTAAACCTAGGTTTTACTTTAGTTAGACATGCTTTTATAATTGACATCTGGAAAAGGCTAATTTAATCTGCGTTCCGAACCCGCCAACACACTTTTCCGACCTAACTCGATTTTTCAGTGTATTAAGAAATATTATACTATAGCATAAAGCACTTTCCAAGTCGACCCTAAACATTACGGATTGTTCTTTCTATCATGAGCCTTTATAAGGCTAAATAAATAAAATAAACGTTTAAATAGTGTAAAATTCATTATAAATCTTCTACTTCTTATGGCTTCATATAATATTCATTTGTAGGAAGCCGACAGTGTTTTAGCTAGGGACTTTGGTGCGTAAGTATACCTGTGAGGTAGTATGAAGAAGGCATTATGACAAACCGTTCTTGACCTAAATGCAGTATAGCAGAATACCAGCTGTACTCTCCAGTATTGTAACAAGCTGTAGCATTAAGTTGAGTTATGCGACATTTCTCCTCCTTACGATACCATCGTATTTATTTTCAATACATTTGTCTAGTGTATGTTTATTTTGTTGAAGATGGTTTATTCTCTTTTTGTAATGTCTCTACTTTCCTTCCATGCTTTTATTTAAAGATACCTTACAAATGGCCTACGTGTCCTAGGAGCCTGCGGTGGTTACTTGTAACTAACCTGAGTAGGTTTGTTACTGGTTGAGCTTAAGTCAAGGCCAATTTAATCCAACCTTACTTTCTATTACTAACCAGGAGAGTGTTTCAGGCATTGAATAATACAGTACAATTTAGTGCTCCGATAGAGATAGCTGTTCGAATTCACTCGTGTGTAATGGATGCCTTTTAGGTGCCATGTTATATGAAGCGCAGGTAGAGACCTCATACGAGTTAATTAAAACTTAAATGATAGATTTGGTTCTATAATAACTGTGGCTTGACCTGGACCGTCATTTAAAGTAAATTTAATTAGTACTAGCGGTCCGCCCCGGCTTCGCACGGGTAAGTTATGTAATTACAGGGCGTCCCACGGATATGCCACATGGAGGGAAAGTACCTTGAATATTGTAGATGGAACATTTCACTGAAAGAAAACATTATTTGAATTTAAAAAACAATTTAAACTGCATTTATAGATATATTTAAATAATTAAATGGTTGAACCGGGATCGAACCCGTTACACGAGAAAAATAACTTACTTTCCCTCGTTGAAAAAAAACAACTAAAAATAACGTACTTTCCGTCCATGTGGCATATCCGTGAGAAGCCCTGTTTATTGTAGGATTCTAATAGTGACAGAATTTTTTAAATGGGTCGGTATTATGAAAGTTTGTTTGTTTGAATTGAATGGGCTCCGAAACTACTAAACCGATTTGAAAAATTCTTTCACCATTAAAATCCTACATTATCCCTGATGAACTTAGGCTGGAGATGTATACCCGTGCGAAGCCGGGATGGACCGCTAGTATTTTATATACTTAGTTCTAAATTATGTACTTTCGATAAAATCAAACCAACAACGGTAGGGGGATGTTTATTTACGATCCCAATGTGACTTAGCGAAGTCCCAACTTCACTTTACTTAAAGTGAAGTGAAAATACATTTGTACACAATTCCAGCTGTACCAGGAGTAAAGCTGTACACAAACAATGAAGCTAAGTGCTGTTAGTGTTTACAAACGGATTTTATAATATTCTGCTATTAGATACTGTTACGTTCCTTTTTATTTTTCAGGTTGATATTTGAGTGGTAGCTTCAAACAAACATCTTAAAAATCTTATCCATCTGGTGTATTATCAAAGTACGTTCTACTTTGAAAATACACCAGATGGATAAGATACCTAGTTTGCATACAGAATACAGAAATTTATTCATAATACCATTATTACATGTCACTTAAAAATAAAAAATAAAAATTATAACTTCATAATACAGGCAAATTAAAAAATTCGTTGATATCGTACAATACCAATTTAGTGAGCCACTTTCTGAGTTTTTTCTTGAATATATGTATGGAAGCTGCATTACGGATCCAGTCGGGTAAACGATTGTACACTATTTCTATGACACTACGCATCTGCCGACAGTAGTCGCACTACGTTTTTGAGATATAAGAGTAAGCAATCAAAAATGTAGCTTTAGAATAATCAAAAAAAAATGTTACTATCCTAACTCCTGACCTCACTAAATCTTTATGATTTGGAATGCTAACCTAAAACAGCACATTTAATCAATGAGCGAAACACCCGGATTCAAACCGGTCGCCTACCTGTAGGGCAGTTTAATTACCAATTCAAATGGCTATTGGCTCCATACGATACAGATTAAATAACAATCAAACGTAAACAACGATGACACAACACCGCATACTTTCTTGTGGCGCCCGCGCAGAGATATTACTTCACAGTAGGGTGACCATGGTTGGTTATTTGATGGAAACCGTGGGAAACTTTTCGGTGTTGGCAGAGTCATGTTGAGATCTTTTAAATTTTATCAAATTAAACAATACAAATGTCATTTGTATTATTTACTTGTATTAACAATGAGGTGTTTTTCAAAACACAAATAAAAACAACGAACGGCGACAACAGTCAAAGCGTGCGTGTCATAAATTTACTTGGAGATGACGACTGCATTTGTTGCAAACAATTGTTGCACACAATCTACAGGTAACTCAGCTGATCCATATCAATTGCGAAGCGGAAGCGTGCCCATGACGCTGCTGGCTGCATTGCCCCGTTGTTAGTTAGTAGGTTAAATTATAGTATTCTAATTATTTTGAGTGATATTTGGTAGCGTTTGTTTAATAAATTTTGTCATAAATATGTTGTTTTAATCTTTTTCTAAATATCTGCATTGATAATCAGTTTTTAATATTATCAGGTAAGATATTATAAATCTGCGTAGGTACCTTCGTAAATGATGTTTCGTTTTCCATAGTGGTCCGTGGACTAATTAGTTTTAACTTATTTTTATTTCTTAAATTGTAGGTGTAGGTTTTCTTTGTTAGTGTGATTTGTGTGTGTATTTTATTAGTTACTATTTTTCCTAAAAGGATGCAAGTGAGGTACGTATTAAACTGGTTGATATAAAAAAAATGGTTTCCTTGTAAATAGTATGTGTGCTATATATAAGTAGTCATATTTGTATAAACTTTAATAAATTTATTTTGAGATATTTGTAGTAATTTTAGATTTGACACTGCAGTCGTACCGCATACTTCCAGTAGATATTTCAAATGAGATTTAGCCAGGGAATTATAAATAGTCATGCGTACTTTACGTGGCAGGCACCCTACGGAGTTTTCTATTTCCCAAACTTCCTACATAATTCATGGTGCGCTTCGCGTCGCGTCAACCGGTAGCAGCGGCGGCACGTCAACCGACGCACGCGCAGCGAAAGTAATTATCATTCCATTACGTTATGTAAGTTTATCAATACTCGATACACAATGCGGTCGGTGCTGGCGCTTGGGTTGATCTGGTTTTATCTGATGTATGTAGGTAATAATAAATAATGCTGGATTATTCACACATCATTATCTAGCCCCAAGCTAACCAGAGCTTGTGTTACGGGTACTAGATAACTGAAATACATTATACAATAGACAGTTTTTTTTTATTACACATAAAAAACGACCAGAACACCCGGAACAAACACCTGAAGATCGTATAAATATTGGTCTTAAGGTTATGTTTTGACTCCCTCGTTGGTCTAGCGATCACGTGTTTAACCGCTGATAATGAGGTCCCGGGTTAAAATCCCGGATTGGGCCACAATTGTTATTGAGATTTTTCTACCAAGATAATTTCATAGTAGCAACCCGGAGATAGAAAGTAGGCTGGTGCGGCGGCAGATTTGGCCGGAAGTATCAAGAGGCGCAAATATACAGATCTCGGCAGAGCCTACGCATTTGCTCCCTTTGGAGTCGAGGGGAGACCCTAGGGCCGTGGGGTACCGAGGCTCTCCGGGTTTTCAAAAAGACATTAAGATTCTGGTCGAAGCGACGCGTGACGCGAGAGCTTGTGAGTGTGATGCTGACAGCATTGTCACGTTGAATGGCAATGCTTATTCGGTGACCGAAATAAAAGCCAGCATTTGCACTACCCCAACTCATCCCGTCACGGGATGAGTTGGGTGTCGTAAGATTCCCGTGGGTGTCGTAAGAGGGACATACACCGGGGGGCGGGCAGCAGCGCCTCTTGCAGAATAGATCTACCACCGAACCGCGATCTTTAGCCGCATGCCCAGCGTAGGGATTATGGGCATTACCTCCCATGAGATAAAAACCAATAAGCGATTATTAGAGGCCGCGTCCAGCAGTGAACCATTATAGGCTGTTGAAGAAGTTGAAGATATCATCAATTTTTTTTAAGTTGACCTAGCTGTAGATTGTTTGCAACAGTCTGCAGTTAGCGCAATTGTTTCAATTATAAATACTAGTTTTAATTTAATTCTATTATTTGATTGTTATTTTCTTTGTTAGGTAATTAGTAATTAAGTATTATTTTGAAAATGCTGTAAGTCGGTACCTTACGTATGTATTAATCATCTAAATTTCAAATTCTGATGCCGTCCACTTATCTCTAAAAGCTTTGCGTTGCGACAAATGAATATATTCAACAGAACAGAAGTTCACATACAAAGTTGACAAGTATTTCATGATAGAGATAGGAAGACAAAGTAACATGAGCCCATTGCCAAGGCCGTAGGGTGCGTTTTTGGTAGGGAGCGGGAGAAGATTTTGACAGTTTTTGCCATGATCGAAGGTTTTTACCCGACTACCGACAGGGGAGGGTTATTAGTGATGTTTCTTTGAAAGTTGTCGAATTTTTTTTGGATGATTCACTATTGTATCCTGACACTGTGTTTAATATGTCTTTATCCGTCAAATAGGTTTATGATTCAACTAGCAGCACCTCGCGGTTTCACCCGCGTAATTCCTGTTCCCGTGGGAATTCCGGGATAAAAAGTAGCCTATGTTCTATTCCAGACTATAATCTATTTCTGTGCCAAATTTCATCCAGATCCGTTCAACCGTTCTGGCGTGATTGAGTAACAAACATCCATCCATCTATCTATCCATCCATCCATTCAAACTTTGACATTTATAATATTAGTGGGCATTTATTATATCTTTTTGAGAAGTAAATAAAGTTATATTTTATGTAGGTATACCAATTAACGGTCAAACATGTTGATCTATGAAATGTATTTCCTTTTTTTTTATAGTTTTTTATAGTTTTTATAGTCAGGTGAGATTTTGGTCAAACAAAGGTCTTTTAACCTTTGTTTGACCAAAATCTCACCTGATAGAAAGTGAAGATGTGGCTGACGATGTATCACGAAGGTCTAGAAGATACCTATTCACTCTTGTCTTGAAGAGACCCATGTAGTAATTGACCGGAAAAACAGCAGCAGGGGCTGATTAGTAATCACTTACTTTTAGGATAATAATTGTTACCTTACTAATCTTTAATTTTCTTAATCTTTATGTTTTGAATCAACGTGCGCACAGCGTCGCGTCTCGGTGTGAACTGACCCTAAGTTTAAAAATTTAAGTTTTAAATCTACTAAGAAAACAGTCGAGTTACCGTGGTCGAAGCCTTGTACTATCCGCCAATATAGTCCCATCTATATGGTCTATGCCAAGCCGCAAGGTTCCCACGGATCGATAAGTTTTAAACCTACTAAGATTACAGTCGAGTTACCGTGGTCGAGGCCTTGTGCTATCCGCCAATATAGTCCCATCTATATGGTCTATGCCAAGCAGCAAGGTTCCCACGGATCGATAAGTTTTAAACCTACTAAGATTACAGTCGAGTTACCGTGGTCGAGGCCTTGTGCTATCCGCCAATATAGTACCATCTATATGGTCCATACCAAGCAGCAAGGTTCCCACGGATCGATAAGTTTTAAACCTACTTAAGATCACAGTCGAGTTACCGTGGTCGAGGCCTTGTACTATTCGCCCATATAGTCCCATCTATATGGTCTATGCCAAGCCGCAAGGTTCCCACGGATCGATAAGTTTTAAACCTACTAAGATAACAGTCGAGTTACCGTGGTCGAGGCCTTGTACTATCCGCCAATATAGACCCATCTATATGGTCTATACTATACCAAGCAGCAAGGTTCCCACGGATCTCATTAGAAACTTTGCGTACTTTTCAGTATCTTTGCCAAGGTCCAGGAAACTTGGCGGACATCCAGCAAATACGTGTTTACGGCGAAATAACTTCCTACTTATGTGGGTCATGGCTTCATTATATCTATCTGACCAGAAAAGATGCGATGCGAAGTACGTAAATAACGAATTAGGTGTAAGAAAGCTATAAACATAGCTCTGGCGGAAAGACCGCCATGAATTTCAAGCGATAGTTACAATAAACCTCTTTATTGCTCACCAAGGAACGAAAATACAAAAAGGCAAGACAAAGAGTACAGAAAATACAGACACGGTTGTGCAATGAGCGGCCTTATCGTTAAGTTGATCTCTTCCAGGCAATCTGAGACCTACGATATATTACTTGAAAGGTCATCATTATATTTAGAAATAATAAAACCAATTGCATGTTATTTTTGTGCAATAATATTCAGTAAACAAAATAACAAAACTCACAGAGCGAACAAACACTTCAACATAGTAAAATAAAATGGAATTGCTATCGAAAACATAACACGCGAGTGAAAATACTAAAATAACAAAATTATACTCTCAAATAGCAAAACTGCAAACCTACACCGGAAAGTTTAGAATTTATTTCAAAAAGTTTTCTGCCAACGAAAACTATTCTCATCAAAACAATAATATTTTAGAAAGGAATATTCTGTTGGTTTGTAAAAGTCACCGTGTTACCTCAAGTGAAGCTAAAGCCACTCCTCAAAATATCTATCGGATGATACAGAAAAAAAGTACCAAAAAAAACCGAATAATAAATCATCAATACCGTGACTGGAATGGCATTAAATTTAAATGTAGCCACGTAGAGACGTAGTCCAACCACTCTCGTTGTTATACATCAATAGAATAATATTTTTTGATCAATATGTATGGCACTAGATACTTTAATTTAAGTTATGTATGACTGTGTATTTAATCATACTTTATTAACAAAGAAAATTACAATCAAATAATAAAATTAAATTAAAACTAGTATTTACAATTGAAACAATTGAGCTAACTGCAGACTGTTGCAAACAATCTACAAGTAGCTCAACTGATCCATATCATACTTATATATATTATTTTCCTCGAAATAAGTTTTTGAAATGAATGACATATTTTTCGTACCAATAAATGAATCTGTTTACCTAAACTCGTTATATTCTACATCTACAGCATTCGAGAAACCGATAAGAGTTTTTTTCTTCTCTTGACCTATTGTAGTAGTGAGAAAAAACACTGCTAAGCAAATGTTGACCGATTCAGGAATTTTTGTTATAGAAGTGGCGCTACTTTTCCAATAGAGGAACGGAAACTTTGGTGAATCAAAGTGTTGTGTATGAAACATGCGGGTACTTGTCCGCCTTATTTCTACAATAAGGTTGACTAAGTGAGGGTAGTTCTGGTTTGATATTATATTTTAGTTATGAATTGCTACCAAGCTCAATACACGTGATTTACATAAATATGGTGTTTTATTGGACATAACAGTGGCGACTTGGATTAAAAGTGAGTCATGGCGACTAAATTAGTGAGATTTAGTGAATTTAACGTAAAAGTGGACAATTGGGACAACTACATAGCGAGACTCAAATACTGCTTCGAAGCCAATGGAATCGACGCCGATTCCGTCAAAAGGGCTAACTTTTGCACAGTTTGCGGCCCGCAGACATTCGAAACACTACTTGCACTGATCACTCCGCGAAAATCAAACGAAGTATCTTTCAATGAGATCGTAAAAATTCTGACCAAGCATTTCAGTCCGAAGCCCAATGAGATATCGATTTCATACAAATTTTACACACGCGATCAGGGGAAGGATGAAACATCGTCAGACTACATCGCTCAGCTGAGGAGGATCAGTACCGACTGCAACTTCCCGAACTTGGAACGCATGTTACGGGACAGGCTGGTGTGCGGCATGAGTGACCGCTCGCTGCAGTACGAGCTGCTGAAGCGGGATCGTCTGCAGTACGCCGAAGTCGTGGACGCCATGCTGTCCGCCGAGAGCGCGGGCCGGGACGCGCGCATGATGCACGTCGCGCTACCTGCTCCCGCGCCCCTCGCCCTCGCGACGTCACGTGACGACGCCGCGCCTGCATTCGAGCCGATGGAAGTGAACGCACTCAAAGCCAAAACAAACGCTCGGTTTTGCTATCGCTGCGGAGATCGTCACGGCGGAGAATGCCGTTTCATCAACGCGGTATGCCACTACTGCAAGAAGAAGGGACACATCGAGAAGATCTGCACCGCCAAGAAGAATATTGCATCGGGAAAAATGCACTACGCGAACGATGACACCGACGAGAACATGAACGGGATCTACAGCGTAGCCGGAGCGCGCACGCGCGTGCCCGCCTACGAGGTGCGCGTTGCGCTGGACGGCGTGCCGGTCGTCATGGAGGTGGACTCGGGCGCCGCCTTTTCGCTGCTCAACGAGCGCACGTGGGCGCGCCTGCCATCGCGCGCCGCGCCGCGCTCGCTCGGGACCAAGCTGCGCACGTGGAACGATTCGCGAGTTACGGTTCTCGGACAGGCCACGGTTCCGGTGACGTATAAGGACATTAAGCGTAATCTAAACGTAGTGATAGCTAGGGGCGCTGGACCAAATCTGCTAGGACGAGACTGGTTCGAGGCGCTTAACATTTCTCTGAATGTGAACAAAATTCTAGATATTGACATGTCTGGAACGGAGGCGGTAGTAGCTAAGTATAGAGAGGTTTTCAAAGACGAACTCGGTACCTACCGGGGGGATCCGGTTGCGATTCAGTTGAAACCGAACGCTGTACCAAAATTTCTAAAAGCGCGACCTGTACCTTACGCGATCAAAGATAGGGTCGAAAAGGAGATAGATCGGTTGGTAGGAGAAAATGTTCTTAGGCCGGTATCTTTTTCCGAATGGGCGACTCCTGTCGTTCCGATCATCAAAAAGAACGGCGAGGTCCGCCTGTGCGGAGATTATAGGAGCACGGTTAATCAAGCTACAGAGTCGGACACGTATCCGATGCCCACCGCTAGCGAAGTTTTCGCCACCATTTCTGGGGGGAAATTTTATACGACATTAGATCTCGATAGGGCATACACTCAGGTGGTAGTAACAGACGCGACGGCGCGACTTCTAACATTGAACACGAGCAAAGGCCTTTACACTGTACACAGACTAGCATTCGGCGTGAAGGCGTGTCCAGGTATCTTCCAGAGATTGATGACGGCGCTGCTGGCGGGAGTGCCCGGCGTCGCCGTGCTCATCGATGACGTCATCATCAGCGGCCGCACCGTGCCCGAGATGACGCAGCGCCTGGACGCTGTTCTCACGCGGATCGAGAAGGCAGGTTTGCGGCTCAACGGGAACAAATGTAAGTTCGCCAAGGAGCGAGTGGAATTTTTAGGGTTCGTTATCGACGCCGACGGTATACACCCGGCACCGAGTAAAATTGAGTCGATACTGAGTACGCCCGAACCTAAAAATGTCCAACAGCTACAGGCATTCCTAGGCTTATACAATTTTTACGAGAGGTTCGTACCTCATAAAGCCACAATCCTTGAGCCTCTACACAGATTGCTCGACAAAACTCAGGCGTGGATATGGACCGACCGGGAACAGAGCAGTTTCGACACTGCCAAGCGCTTGTTGTCCTCTGACCTGACACTAGTGCACTACGCCCTGAACAGGCCGCTGGTACTCACCTGCGATAGTTCCGACTACGGAGTCGGGGCCGTCTTGTCCCACTTCATGGACGATGAACAGGAGCGACCGGTCGCCATGGGCTCGAGGACTCTGCACACGCACGAGCGACGGTACAGTCAACTGGACAAAGAGGCTACAGCTATCATGTTTGGAGTGAGTAAATTCCACAATTACTTGATGGGTAGGTCCTTTATGATTGTTACAGATCATAAACCTTTGTTGGGGATTTTCGATCCGAAAAGACCCATACCGAATGTTTTGTCACCTCGACTTATGAGAATGGCTCTAGTACTTACTTCATACAGCTATGACATCATGTACAAACCTGGGCCACAGATAGGTAACGCTGATGGTTTAAGTCGCTGGCCGCAGCCAGTTCCGGAACAATTGGAACCACAACTGTGCGACGTACTGCTCATGGCAGAGGCTCCCGATGACTTTCCAATCGACGTAGATCAAATCGCATCAGCTACTAAGCGTGATAAAGTCTTGAGTCGGGTAAGTCATCACATACTATGCGGTTGGCCGGCTAAAGAATCAGATGCTGAGCTACGTCCGTACTGGTTGCATCGCGCAGAGCTGTCGATGCACGAAGACTGCATCCTGCTGGGTTGTCGCGTGGTGGTACCCCCATCGCTGCGAGACGCTGTTCTGCGCGCTTTACATAAAGCACACAGTGGCATCGTACAAACAAAGTCTCTGGCCAGAAGTTATGTTTGGTGGCCACAGTTAAACGATGACATCGAGGCTTTAGTACGAAACTGCAACAAATGTCTGGAAAATCGTCATATGCCGCCTAAGACGTCTTATGAGTGGGTAATGCCATCTAAACCTTGGTCTAGGCTTAACATTGACTTCGCGGGACCATTTCAGAATAAAACGTTTTTGATTATGGTCGATGCATATTCTAAGTGGCCTGAAGTTTTCATCGTCAATAACATGACCTCAACTACAGTGATAAGGCACTTGCGGTCGGTTTTCGCCACCCATGGACTGTGTGAGACTCTTGTGTCTGACAACGGTACGCCATTTGTGTCTGCGGAAATGAAGCAGTTCCTGGAAGCGAACAAAATCAAGCATATCAGGTCTGCTCCGTTCCACCCATCCACAAACGGATTGGCAGAACGTATGGTTCAAACAGTCAAAGACAAATTGCGCAAAATGGATGGCATGACTTGGGATGTAAAAATCCCAGCTATGCTGTTAGGACTTCGGGCTACACCTTGTACATCTACAAATAAGAGTCCTGCAGAACTATTGTTTAATAGGCGTGTACGTACACTGCTTGACACGATCAACCCACACGAACGACAGCGTAAAAGCAGGGAAGATCAAGTTTTGAGAAACAACACAAAAAAGAACAGACAGACAGACTTAGGGCAAACCATAATGTACCGGAACTTTAGTTGTGGACCACGTTGGTTGCCGGGGACCATAGTGAGCAAAGAAGGTCCAGCTAGTTATAAAGTAGAGACCGGAGAAGGCAACATTGTCAGTAGGCACATTGATCAGATCTATAGGAAGCAAACACCGGACACCGAACCACCACTGACAGAACAAGGTATTCTCGACCAAGATGGTGATCAGGTTATGGACGGTCTCGAACAGGGGGAAGAGGAAAGAGAGGAGCAGGTCATGGAATATGGAGCAGGGCATACTAGTCGGGATAGCGAGCAAATAATAGAGATACCAAGTTCAGATAAATGGGCAGAAATGCTAGGTATACCACTTCAGTCAGAACCCAGTTACGCAGGTGGGAAATTGAAAAATAAGCTTTCTATTCATGGCAGGTCTCCCTATACAAGGCCTGCTCATGATAACAACTTTATGCTGTAAGGAGTAGAGTAGATATGATTCTGTTAATTATTAATGTTTGTTTTCTGATTGTTATTATATCTTTACTGTTGTGTTACTTTTAATTATGTTCTTAAGTATATAGTTTTTATTCAATGTTTAATAACAGTGTTGATGTTTATGTAGCTAATTTGCATAGAAGTGTTCATTTTGATTTTATGTTAAGTTTATGTTTTACACATACTTGGGGGAAAGGTATGTTGTGTATGAAACATGCGGGTACTTGTCCGCCTTATTTCTACAATAAGGTTGACTAAGTGAGGGTAGTTCTGGTTTGATATTATATTTTAGTTATGAATTGCTACCAAGCTCAATACACGTGATTTACATAAATATGGTGTTTTATTGGACATAACACAAAGTTCAAGGTAAACTTTATTGAAACTAGTTCATAGAATCTATTGTGATTTTATTCTACGAGTAAAAAAAAATTAGATGACCTTTTTTATGGTTTTAGATTATCCTATCAAATGTTCACCTTTCAAACTCGCAAAATCAATCTGCAAAATATACTTGTTTCAACCCGCGGCTTCACGCGCGTTGTTTCTATCATCATCATCAGCTTATGCCATGCACTGCTGGACATAGGCCTCCCCTAATGAGCGCCATAGCGCCCTGTCTTCAGCTTGCCGCATCCAGCATCTGCCAGCAGTCTTTCGCAAATCGCCATCCCACCTGGTTAGAGGGCGTCCTACACTACGTTTGCCGAGTCGCGGTCTCCACGTCGGTCTAGCCCTTGTTTCTATGGAAACGTTAAAAGATAATTCAAATCCCATGAGAACTGATTTATGGTATAAAAAGCCGTATTATTCCAGGTTTAGACCTACATTTATGCAAAATTTCAGCCCGATGTGTTCCGTAGTTCTGGCGTGAAGTAGATATCCATCCATCACTTATATTAATAAATAATAAATCACTCTATTAATATAAGCGATGGATGGATATCTACTTCACGCCAGAACTACGCTCCATCACTTATATTAATAGTGTGATTTATTAATAATAAATCACACTATTAATATAAGCGATGGATGGATATCTACTTCACGCCAGAACTACGGAACAGATCGGGCTGAAATTTTGCATAAATGTAGGTCTAAACCTGGAATAATACGGCTTTAGGTAATACGTTATGATATTCTCTAAATAATAAATTATTACATAAATTATTGAACCATATCGCCGAGCACTTTGTCTCAGTGTACACAAATTCATTAAAATAGATAGGTACAGCGATCAAAATATTACATACTGCCATTTGTTAAATTGCGAACTATGTGAGACGCCATATTGGATTTTGGCTACAGCTCACGTTATTTTCAACGATCATTGCAACCTTGCAACATTTTTATAGATAAAAATAATAAATAAATAATGCTGGACAATTCACACAGCATTATCTAGCCCCAAGTTCAACAGAGCTTGTGTTATGGGTACTGGATAACTGATTCTAAGGTTTTTATTTATTATAGTACTCTGGGTAATTTCTAAGAAATTAATAAATCCCAAAAATTTACGATCTCGACGGGATTCGAACCCGCACCTTCCCCTTCAGCGCAGGGTTGCTCTTTTTCCAACTAAAAAAGATCACGTAAAAGATCACGTAGCTTAGTTCGAAAAAGAGCAACCCTGCGCTGAAGGGGAAGGTGCGGGTTCGAATCCCGTCGAGATCGTAAATTTTTGGGATTTATTAATTTCTTGGATAACTGATATACATAAAAAAATTGCACTAAAAATTGAATTGTTAAACTTTACTTGAAATTCGATTTAGAATGCCAATACTTGAGAAACCATTAAAAAGTTCAAATACTTGAGTTATTCCGGACTTTGGGCCGAATCAAGTGGGACGAGTTTGGAAACGCAAATTTTATGCTGAAAAGGTCCCGGTTTCGTCCCATTTTGAGATTTCTGAACAGAAATTTGCAAAAAAAAGTATAGTCACACTACACACTTCTAAATAATCTTGATTGCCATTGATTCCGAAGGATTTTTTAACTATCTCACGCTACCAGGACAGTAGACATGCACAGGAGATAAGGTAACCTAACAATCGTATTTTGATTCCATAGTGATCATAATGAACAACGTTTATCTCACTCAAAGTACCAGGCGGGTAGAAATGAATAGAATATAATTGATGAATCTAAGATAATCTTTTTACTTTTGAGACGACTTTCAGAAATTTAATTAGGTAAGTGAGTAGGTTATTTCTTTCATGAAAAATTGGCCGCGTAATTTTAATGGATCAAATTATATTCATAAATTACTTTCTCGTTTACAAATTTCGAACAAATTCTTAAAAATACTGTTTCAAAAAGCTGAGTCAATTTAGCTTCATCTCTTCGCTGGCAGTATAAAGTCAATATAGTAAAATATCGACTGGTATACAGGATGTCCCATAGACAACATGTTACCTACGGGTGGAGGGCAAGTAATTTAAGAGGGCGATTAATTCAAAAATCAAGCTAAATGGGTATTTTTAAATACTTAATTTTATGGTAACGAACGTTTTTACGTTCGTAGGAGTGGTAGTCCCTCTGCTTAAATCTCAATTTTGTAATTTTTACGAACCACGTCTTGGTTTCTCTAGTCAGGAGTTCTGTCAGGTGAACAAAATGTTTAAACTAACAAAAATAACAAGCGTAGAACAAGTAGATGAAAAACCGGCTGTTACGACTTGATGAACACCTGAATATAATCATATCGATTAGTGTCAATAAAAACAGGTAATGTTTTTATTTTATACTTACTTCAGTGGGTTAGATACCGAGAAAGGAAGGATTTGTTATTGTTACTATATGATGAATGCAGTTTTAGGTTTAATATACTTTAAAAAGATGAATATTTTACCTAAAATAAACTTCTCCTGTAGTAAAACATTTATTTACAACATTTAAAGTACATAGGTATATGTCTTGCCCTGCTTAGTTTGGGGCTAAATGTTCCTGTTTGAATTGTGCAGCATTTATTTATGTAGCACGGCCGTGGGACATCCTGTATAGCATCGCTGCTGACAAAATGGAGGTAAACAAGTTAGATCCATCAAGGGATGGTAAAAGCCAACCGATGTTCGTTGAAAGCAACTAAAATAGAGTTTGACGGTTGAACATTCGGTTTGTGCAATTTCGAGAACCTTTTGTCAATTTCAATTAAATTTTGAAGTAATTTCTGAACCCATTTCATGGTCACATGAGTTAAAAGAATCCAATTTAGTTAGGTATTTGTGAGTGAAATGTCATTAACATCAATAAATAAATAAATAATGCTGGACAAGTCACACAACATCATCTAGGCCCAAGCTAAGCAGAGCTTGTGTTATGGGTACTAGATGACATATAGATTACATAGATAGATATTTTTATCATACATAGAAAACACCTGGGACATTAAACCAATATTTGCCCCAAGGCGAGAATCGAACCCGCAACCTCCTACGTCGCAGGCGGACCATCTCCCGCTGCGCCACAGATTATCAATACTGTTTTTGCGTAGCAAGTAAAATAAATTAAGTTACATTTTAGTGTAAATGTAATTCCCCAAAAAGGACTATGCTGGTCATTCATCACGAAAATATATTTTTTAAATTTAAATTGATCGGCCATAGTCAAATTCAACCGTACCTAAAAGTGTGGCTGTAGAAACTCATTTAATTTAATTGATGGATCGGCCAAATCAAATACTGTGAGTATTTATTTATTCTTAACCTCGACAGCTTTTAATAGTCCACTGATTTTTTGTTTATAGTCAATAGGCTTTTTTGACCACAAATCTCACTTGATGGAAAGTGAAGATGTGGCCGAAGGTGTATCACGAAGGTCTAGAAGATACCTATTCACTCTTGTCTTAAAGAGACCCAGGTTGTAATTAACCGGAAAAACAGCAGCGAGCGTGTTCCAAACCCCAGCGGTACGAATGATGAAGGTGGAGGAAAACCGTTTAGTGCGAGTGGACGGTATATCCACCAAGTAGGGGTGGTAGTGCGCTGTGCGTCTGCTTGTGCTGGAGTGGAAGGGGAATGGTGGTATCAGGTCATGTAGTTCCTGTGAGCATTCTCCGAAATGTATTCTATAAAAGATCGAGGCTTCAGCGACCATGCCGCGGTGTTCGAGACTTTGACGATATATATTTATCCTATCCACCTTATAAAACTCGATGCCACGCCACTTCCTCAAAAATATAAACTGTTAAAAACTCACCTCTCGGAATCCATTTTTCTTTCTCCAGCGCTAACCGGTTCCCTCTCAGATCTGAAACAAAGAGCCCATTGATACTTCTGTTAATTAAAAGCAAACAGTATGGCTATGACCAATCACGGGTAGGCATTGGGTTGGGATTTTTAGGGTTCCGTAGTAAGAAAACGGTAAAATAAAAGGTTTTATGCAGAGCTTTTTCTATCAATTCATCATGGCGGCTGTATATGAGTACGGAGATGAAAGTTAATCAGGAGTTTGAATGTACTATACATTGTACACCTAGGTGAGAACGTGCCCGATTCCTAACGAGTGTGTCATTTAAATTAAATTAAATTTTAAAACACACGATGTATGAATCGCACTTTCTCCCGAGTTATACATAGTGCTTTATACTACACCTACAAAGAAAAATCTTCAAAATCACTCGTGTAAATTGAAAATGTAAACTCGATTATGTGAAAATCGTACGCAACATATACGCGCGTCCGATTTTCATGACGATTTTGTCTAGGTTATGTTTAGAACAGGAATAATCAAATTTCTGAGTAGGTGTAGTATAAAAAATATTAACATGAAGTGCTGTGGTGACCTCACCTGCAGACATTTAGACATAGAAGCTAATAGAGTGGTATTCCTATTCCACTCTAGGCGAGGTCGGCACTAAATCGTATTCTTCACAAGGACTAGAAGAGACTGTGCCTCATCTTCGTCTAAATAATTATAATTATTTTTTTTATCACCCACACATGTGACACATGCCTATCCTATCCACAGTTTTAACATAGTTTTGATTGAAATTGAAATATTTATTCAATAACTTAATTTTACAGAATTACGTAACTAGTAACATGACTAACTCTATTTAAAACTAACTTAGAAAAGTTAGACTTGTTACAATGTTCATTTGGATTGGTAAGTTTTCAATTACAAGACCTGACACATTCAAATGACTTTCCTCGAGTTTCCACTGCATGACGGCAGGGAGTTGCGCTCTTCCACTCATGGTTTGTTCATGTTTGTTACATCAATACGTTTAAAATTGACCCTTGCTTTGTATAAAGTAAGTACCTACTTAAATGATTATCCTGTCTACTATACATGTACATTATTTTAATGTTAAATAATTTAAAAAAAGATAGGCAATATCATAAAATAAATACATATAAGATACATATAATTATTGATCAAGTTTAAATGTAAAGTTTTTATATTTTTCTTGTTTGTTCTTAATTTGGTATTAATTGGTAAATAGTATAACAAGTATATTTAATACAGTTAAAAGCATGTTCATTTAGATAGGATTATTAAAAGTGCATCGGTTTTTACATAGTCAAGTGTTTTTAGAAATTTTTTAACTTTGATTTGTTCTGAAAATTATTTCTAACAGTAAGTAATGACTAATAGACATTAAAATTATTTGTGAACGTTATAATAAGTAGTTATTAAATTTTATATGCTACGGAACACTAAGCGTGTGACACGCTTTCGATTCTCTTTTGTTTTTCGTCGATTTGTTCGTGTACGTTCCCTTTGTTATTTTTGGTGGGTTTTCTAGTTTTCCAACAATGTGAAATATTTTTGAGGCGTGGTATTTCGAGGAATGGTATTTGATGGAGTGATCAGAATTTGGCAGACTGATCGGCCGCGATGCTTATTCCACAAAATATATTATATTAAATTGTATAGATGTATACTATAAGTCCAGTAAAACAATCTACATCGAGTTCATTCATAATAGTTATATATAGTTTCAGCAAAAAAAATGTTTTCATTGTTTTCATGTTCGGACCACTTTGGGCCGAAGCGATTGGGACGAACCCGAACACCTCGTTTTAACGCGATACAGAGCTGTTTAAAATAAAAAATCTACGAACAAAGTTTTGGCGCAAAGTTTTTTTTGTCGTGAATTTTGTTTGACCATAATCTCACCTGGGTAAGTGACGATGTGGCCAATAAATATGTATCAAGATGGCCTAGTTAGAAGATACCTACCCTTATCTTGAATAGACCCAATTAAGAAAAGCCTCATTCTGTAAGACCACAACTTAATTCATTTACATTCAGAAGAGAACATTACAATACAAAGTCTAGTTAGGTTAACAAATGCAATGCAATTTACTAAACAAGCCTGGAATCCTCGGCAAAGAGCAAGCTCGTTTCCATGGGAAAAACCATTTCGCTGTCTTCCCTAACCTAGTTTACATGCTGTAGCGATTTACCTTATAGAACGCTACTATAAAACTTCCGCAAATATAGACCAGGTACTTGCCTTTCATCCAGTCCAACATAGGATCAACTCCTAACTACAAAATTAAACAACTGCAGCACGTTTTCTGAAATCTATCGCAATGAATCGATCGTCGTTTGTTATGACTTTTTCAAATATGTTACTTAGCAGCGCACCAGAGACTTCTAGAGACAAATATGCTAACGCACGACATAACATTGAGCATTCAAATATGGACTTAGGCTCTTCATCTTTAGATATATTTCCCAGTAACATAATAGATTTACATTCGACAAACTTCACGCTAATCTACAAAATTAAAAAGGTCCCAAAAAATTTCGATTTTTGTGCTGTGTGTGTTGCTGCGGTGGTCCAGAGCTGCGGTAACCAACAAGATTGTCAAACACAATAAATAAAAATTTCGATTTTTGTGCTGTGTGTGTTGCTGCGGTGGTCCAGAGCTGCGGTAACCTACAAGATTGTCAAACACAATAAATAATCTTGAATTTCAGACTTAAATTTTTCAAATTCTGTATCAAAATAAACACTTGAGTGTCTATTTGATACAGAATTCATTAATTCCACGAGTCCACGAAGTATACGCTATACTATAACTATACCCTACACATAACAGCCTTCAGGGTCGTAAGATGTTACAAAGGATCTCTTGTGCTTATGCATTGTACCACAGTAACCTGTAGATAAGAACACTTGAGACGGAACTGCAGCAACCGACGGCAACCGGCGGCAACCGGCAGCAACAAGCGGCAACCGAGAATATAACTGGATAAGGTTTGTTTATAACCATGGCACACGATAAGCGGTTGACAGTTCTCAATGGAATATTTGCCCGTCGCGATCCGAATCCACGCGCTATCAAAATGGGATGACGAAACCTAACGACACCTTGTCAAAAGTAAATGATTTACGTCACATTTCCCATAATGATCCGCGCGTTGTCAAAATGGGTTCGAAACTCACCAACGTAAAAATGTCCGATAGCTTTTGTTTCAGTTTGAAATGGTTCTATCCAATCTTACCTTGCTGTCAAAATCAAATAACACTGCCCATTGAAAATGCATCCGAAGAAAATATCGAAAACAGAATGGATCTTAATATCGAAAGTGTGTAGGAGGAAAATAACAGGAGAAATAACATACAATTTTGACAAAGCATGGATGCTATTAGCTCAGAATTGAGACCCTTGGAGGGACCAATGAATGGGCTTTGTAAAACATTGGGACACAAAAACTAATTGTAATTCGTCGGGTAAAGGAAGTGAATCCCGAAAACAATTAACAAACCTGTTGAGTAAAAGCAAAATCAATTCACAGGTAGGGAAGGGAAGTAAAAAGTGTGTCGCATTAAATTATAACTTTCCCTTTCAAGGGAAATTTGCAAGTCATTATCGAATCCCCAAATCCCTAGCCCAAAACAGTATACAAAACGCTGCCAACTTCAGCCGTACGAAATGAGAAACATTAGGAACGAACCCAAAACTTTCAGAATAGGGAATCAACTTCCATTAGAGACTGTAATTACTAATTAGAAAGAATGGCCAGAATAAAGTATCGCAATCCGGAATTTATGAAATTTTAGGTAGCTTTTAGGAAAGTATTGGATTTTATTGAAATACAGAAACAATTTATTTGCAAAGAATCTTTGCAAATATCGACGATAAAAGGAGAATCAAACAACTTTGTGCCAAACAAGTTGAAAGTTCGTTTCGGCTTCCGCATTTTACTTTGTTCAAATAATAATTTAAAATGAATACTTTACGGCTCCAATTCAATTGCCAAACGTTCAATCATGATTCATGATGATGGAAATGCGCTGCCTATGGACTGTTCATGACAGCTACGACCACAAAAATGAGCTATTCAACTACATTGTCAAGCCATCGTATGTCATCTGATACCTCATCCATCAGTACCCAAACATAAACTTCTGAACATGCCTCACAAACGAGAGGGTTGTGGCGATAATCATTCGGCTTAGCAAACGGATTGGTAATATAATTGATGACAGCTAAGAGATCACAGACAGTTATTTAATAATATTGACAATTAAAATAATATTGATAATTAAAATAATATTGACGAACCAATCAATAAAAAATTAGGTACTTACTCAAAAACAAATAAAATTTTAAATGTATACTAAAGTCACAGTGAAGGTGTTAAAAATACATAGAAAGAAGTTCGTGTCATACATTCATTTCCAGCCTTTATTCAGAAAAATATTAACCATTTGTTACTTAAATACTATTGCTTCTACTATTGTTACGACACCGATATTTCTTCTGTTTGCCCTCTTGGTGATATTAATCATAATGTCATTCATACACATATTATGAAATAATATCGCCATATGCCAAGCGACGCAAAAGTAAATTAAGTTTTTGCTCGCTTGTTGCATCAAATTATACTGATTAAATTTTCATGCCTAATTAGGTTTTAATAACATTGTTCATGCAATTCGGAACCTCGGCTTAACACAATGTACCGTTTTAATCTTTTGTTTTGGGGTCTAGAGTGGAATAATTCCTCTAATTCAGAAATTAACATTGTTTTATTGAAGGGTACCTACAGGCTACATAATAAATAGGTGGGAACTGCAAACACAGGCCAGTTAGGATGGCGATTTGCGAAAGATTGCAGGCAGATGCTGGATGCGGCAAGCTGAAAACCGGGCGCTATCGCGCTCATTGGGGACAAAATATCACTTTTCTAACCGCGCATATCCCTATGTTACGATTCAAAAACCTGGATATTTTTTGTATACAAAGGGGTTACAAAACACAAGAAACATTGGTCGAAAATATTAGTATCATCAAAGCAAAGCACAAAAGCTCATAACAATTTTTGGTTTTGAAAGCGTCGTCAATTCGTCATATGATTGATCACTCGTTCGTTTTGGAATTCAAATTTAGTCATTATTCGCTCCACAAGTGGCCATCCCACTTGTGTTGTTGAAATTTGTGTTTTTCTTTTCACTGATAAACTTCCTGTTACCTTTTTCACAGTTTTCATTCATAAACATCTTTCTATTTATTTCTATTAGAACTAGGATTCTAAATATACACACAATCGAATCTGTACAGTATATATGTATTATTTTGTATGTTGCTTCACATTAACCGATATAAATCCTCATCAGGCACTAGTTGTCTAGTAATTACCCTTTATTTTCCCAGCTATAGATACAGCCATAAAGATAAAGCAATACTGGCAATACCATGACAATAGTATGGGAAATAGGGCATGTGTGTTGGTACTGTGCGGATGGCAATAGAGTATGGGATACCAGAAGGTGGCGGTTGAAGTTTAGAACTAGTAGGAAAGAATTGTGTTTGATTTACGCCCGTCTCATATTACCGCGCGGAATCTAATTTGCGGAGCCGCAACTCGAGGTCCGCAGCGTGTCCGCGGCAGTTTCGCATCCTGTTCCGCAACTCGTACAACGAACAACGTCATTGCCATACTCTTGCAGCACCGCACCTACGATACCGCACGGTACATACTGACATTTAAGAATTCTTTGAACTAAACATGCGTGACAAAGTCTCTCTTTTCCAGCAAGCTCTAGATAAAATATTGGATAGGTGTTGCTTATTTCGGTTGCACATATTTCTTTGAGATAATAAGTTCAAACATATTTTTTATGAGTAACAGGGGCATTTCTCTCGTTTATAAGATTTTCCTTCTTCCTTTTATGTTCATTTTTATTTATTTTTAAGTTAAGTTTATTTTTATTATAATCAATAGGTTAGACCTTCGTTTGACCAATTGAACCAAATCTCACCTGCTGGAAAGTGACGATGTGACGGCCAACGATGTATCACGCCATATTACCTTATTCTGTAGGTAGAATTAGGTAAGTACTACATATTGCAGAGTTTTTTTGGCTGAACTATTTTGCTTTACATATTTGTGTTAATTCTTGTTTCGGTCCTAACTGCAGCCCAGCAGGCATGTTCCTACATCCTCTGCTGAACATTGCATCTGTTCATACTTGTTTCATATAGCCTGGTCTCTAGGCCTCTAGGGTTCAAATTGGCAGCGTACACCTGTGCTAAGTGATATGAGAGCCTATTGTGTAGGTTTTTACGAACTGATACAATTAGGTACTATCCGAATGTGGAGAAAAAGTCGATTTCTCGGAGTATATTCTGAAAGGCGCCCTACTTTCGGTAATATCTGATAGTAACACAAAGAGGGGAATACACAAAAGATTTTACTCGAGTCAGATGTTTTTGTTGGCTAGTGATCTTTATAAAAGCATAATGTTATTAACTTGGATAAAAGTAAAACAGGGAGATGAGGCATCACCATCTCGAAAGTGTATGACTCAAGTCAGGTCCAACTATGTTCCCTCACCTCAGACATACTCGTAGTAGGACCGGCTGCGCGGCGCTTTCCACGGACGGAAAATGGTTAACCAATATTTAACGAGTTGCTTGAAAAGTAATTAAATTAATTTTATTACGTATCAAAACTCTCAAATAACTGATAAAATAAACTGCAAACTGTAAACCAGTAGTGTGTAATTAATATAGTTTCAATACAGTTAATATAGTTAAAAGGTGTCAAAGGCGCTAGTTTAGACTTCAATGGTATAGCCATTGACATAGTAAAGAGATTGTGTAAGCGGAATCAGGCCACAGTTATCAAATAAATAACCCAGTTGGAAGTCAACGCGTAGAACGTGCGTTTCAGCTCGTGCCTAGGGCATTGATCTATAAATTCTTAGCTCTGCTTAGAACTTGAAAGACTGACAAGCCCACAATAGTGAGATTATATCGCTAACGGCCATTGTAGTTTAGATCAGAGTGCCAATAGCTTATCTGTTCTATTTGCAGCTGCTCTATCCGGGGGCCCGTGTCAGCGAAAAGACCTCTATCGCTGGACATAGGCTTGCCCTAAAGATCTGTTGCCACTATCATGTAGTTAACCGCGACCTTTAGCAATCAGCAAGTTCATTTATAAAGTTCACCGATTGACTCGCTGAGACGGTTTTGCCGCTCATTGGCTGCATTCTGAATGTGCGCGAAAAAAGAACCAGTGAGCGTAATAAATAGACTTCCAGGTATTTACACCCACCCACTTCTTGTGCCTTTCCTCTATGATTGAGAGAGAGCATAGGCTAGCTTGACTATACAGGGTGTAACAAAAAGGGAGAACAAAACTATCAGGGAGGGATTAAGCTTCGATCACAAGAGCTGACAGTTGTATCCCGGAATACACATGCAACTAATTCTGCTGGAGAGAAATATAAATATTAGAGGGGTTTCATTTCTTATTAATAGGCGTACAGATAAGTTGGTGGCACTGTAACAGTCTAGTGCCAAGAGGTGCCATTCAGTATAAATATCAGATGGAGTGACCTTTGTCTGACCGTTACGTTTGCTGTTTAAGGTGTCGAATAAAATGTTTTATCTATCTAAGATGCATTGTATATTGAATAATCAGTTCAGCATTTGTTGAGTCTAAAAACATTTTAAGATAGATAAAGATAAAATATAATTTATTTAGTTTATTTTCATTTGCATTTAAATACTTATTACGAGTAATAGGCACTATTAGTTACAGCGCAGAGCACACACCCCACCCGAGGCTGTCTTACCCACAACCAAGCTTGCCTGCCTACTCACTTAACTAGCTTATTTCTCTCTTGTATCTAGTCTGTGGGTGAGTGTAGGTAAGACCTAGACCTATGTTCTATGCTGTATCTCTGTTGTGTCCATAAATGTATCTCTTATTCATTAATAAGGTATGTTGGGGTATAACTGGACGGGGGTAAAATACAAAAATACAGATCATTTTCTTACACACACGGGTCACAACGGTCTTGATTATAGAATAGGTAGGTAATTGTAAATACGTAGGCTGTTTTAATTGTAAATAGTAGTTTTAACTTGTTTCTATTCTTTGATTGCTATTTTGTTCGGTATTGAAGATTGATACTAATAATACCTAAGATTTGACATATACATCCAGGGCTTGTAACTTACACCAGAACCGTAATCGTCATCGTGACTCGCCCTATCGGGTATCGTCACGGAACCGTGGGTAGCGGGTTCGATCCCCGGCGGAAACTGCCACTTTAAGGGCTTTAAACATCAATTTATTGTTATTTACTGTAGCATCGCCGTTAAAGTTGTTTTATGGGCTTTCTAGATTGAAAAGCTTTGAAAATTCTTTATTGAATCTTCTTTGGCGGTTTTAGAGATCACTTTTATTCGTACCTACTTTTACGAGATTGTGGGAAATGCACTGAGTGGAGTGATAATATAAAATAAACCTAAATTATTTTTTTGGTGTCATAATCCCCACCAAGCCGTCCACTGGTGGGGACGGCTTGGTGGGGATTATGACAATAAACCGACAGTGAGGTGAAGAAAAGGAGTAAGGAGCCCCTTTGCCCTGGAATAACTCTTACATAACACATAATAATTTTAATTATATATTTTACACATTTTTACCTCATTCATGCTGATATATTGAGCGGTACCTCACCTATTTAAGAGTGCGCGTAATGCAAAAATCAAGCAAAATGGGTATTTTTAAAAACATAGATTTATGGTAAGGAACGTAAATGTTCAGATTAAAAAAATACGATAGGTAGGGAAAAACCTGTAGAAGTCGAGTAATCCAATAGAATTTATGAAAAAAACTGGCTTCTTTCATAATAAAAATACAAATTACAAATAAAAAACGGTTTTAATTGAAATGCTCTAAATTATCAGTGGCAACATCACATTATTTTTGACGAATCACAGAGTCAGACTAATGTTTAGTAGTGTTTAGTTATCCTTTAATTTTTCTATCTAGTGCTTATATTTGGAATAATTCATAGATGATAAGCAAAGCTTAACTTTTGCACTGACGTTGCTCTGCTTTGTCTTGTTCCTATGAACGTGAAATCCTATGTCTATGTATGAAACGGAAAAAATGCATTTGTGGTGAGAACTTGTTGTGGTGCGAAACAGCGCTACACCATCCTTTTCACAAAGACGCGTCATTTAGCGCACCCTTAAAACATTTAAGGTGGGTGCGAACCACTAAGCCCCCATACAAACGTACTTTCCGATTCGTTTTGGAAACTAGGTACGTCCCCGGTTTGAATGAAATTTTGCGTACATAATCGGATAAGAAATAGATGTGTTTGCAGGGTTTTAGTTTTCCAAAAAACAAGATCATCATTAAATGAGAGCGAAAGTAATAAAATCGCTTGAAAATGGGTTAAAATGAATTCTCGCTCTAAAGATTATGTATTTTGAAAAACTATAACGATACAAACATAGCTATTTCTTATCCGATTATGAGAGCATAATTTCATTGCAATAAATGGTAGGTTTGGTTTCCAAATGAATCGGAAAGTACGTTTGTATGGGAGCTTAAAGGTTTGTCCCCACCTTTAGTTTATTTGTAGGAAAACTCCGTAAACTAGTATTATTTTGTAAATGATTTCTTTCAGTAAATCTTTTTTTTCTTAGTCTGAGTATTCAGCTAAATGATTCCTACGTGTACTCTGGTTCCTTTATTTATCTGAGTCCACGTTCTTTTACAATTAAACCCATTGCTGTTCTCTATTGTATATTTAATTAATTAAATACAATTTGGTATATTCTAAGGTTATTTTCGCGAGAACTCATAATAAAACACTGTTTTAACCGGATGAATCGCGTACATTTTATATTTTGTTTATAACCTGAAGTTTCGGAGGCTTTTCAGCTTCCATGGTCACAGGCAGACAAAAACAAACAAAATATAAAATATACGCGATTAATCCGGTTAAAACAGTGTTTTATTAAATATAATTTGTTTTGTAAGGTGATGAATTAAAGTTTTATTTACTATCTATATTTTTAACTTCTTACACAAATGGACAAAAAATGAAGTGAAGAGAATTAATTAACACTTTTTTCTTGTACTCTGTTCAAAATTTAACTCGTATCGCTGTTTATTTGTAAGCCTAAAGATATAAACGTTATTCTTATTCGTAAGCAAAGTCGCAGACTCGAAGCTGTTAATTTTATTTCTATTCAGCGTTGGCGTATAAGGTTAAGACGATTCAAAACAACAAATACAAACCTACGCATTCAAACAATATGGTCTAATGAATACTTTGTTAACGATGTCATTAATCGTGGGAAATCACAATGGTTGCGCATTGCGAGATCTCGCTTCACTATGGCAATGGTTGCAAGATCTTAGGCTAATCCTAAGATCTATGGTAATGGTGGATATGTGTTGCCAATAGGGCATTTACACCTATTTTTGAAAGGTGTCCCAATTAGGTTCTATAGTGCTTGAACAATTATTATTCAATCGGTGAGTGCCCTAAAATGCATTTAAAATTAACATTTTCAAGATGCGCGCGTAACTTGACGAAAGCGCTGAACGCAGTGGGAGCCATATTGCTCTGTGGTTATGACCTCAGTTGAATGTGAGACCTGCAAATGCACTGATGTTGCTGATGACAGTTGATTCTTTTTAGTTCGCCTACACAGCCGTATGACATAACAACATTTCGCCTACTGTTCCATGGGTTTTAAAACAGATTAAAAAACTGAACACTTTGAACTGGATTTTAAAATATATTTTGTTATTTTCTGAACTAAAACGAACATTTTCCGACTGCTTTTTGCATAAGCTATCTCAATAATATATTTTTTGTTTTTTTTCTTATATTTATTGAGTAAAATACCCTATTATCCCTTCCCTAAGGCTCACCTCACCTCACAGAGGGGCTTTTAGCATGTTTGTCTATTATCTAGTCCAAACAGAAGTCAAACTTTCTGCTTCCGACCTTTTCATCCAGCCTACTCCTTTGAGCATTCATTGAGTGGGAGTGGACAATACTATATCCGTTTTTGTATTTTGTATTTCTCCGAGCGCATCCACTGGTTGCTCCAATATATGATTAGAAATAGCAAAGGAGTGGTTCATTACATTACCCATCTGCTTCCTACAAATTGGACATTTTCAAGAGAAGACAACCAGTATTTTTCTAGGCAAGTGTGAACATCATCGCTTCCCATCAGAAAAAAGGAAGTCAAACTCAATCCTATTTCGTATTAAACAAGATCCGTCAAGTGTGAGTGTAACTCGCGCGCCGAGGGTTTCGAATTTGCTAATTCTACAAATTGTATACAATAATAATAATAACTATAACATACCTTAAAATATCAAAAACATTCCTTAAAATGTACATACAGCCGAACATATACCTTCTCCTGAAGTCGATAAAAAGTGTATTTCTTTAGTATTCATGCAGTATCTTAAAAGTCTAGAAAGGAATGCAGAGGAAAACAGGCTTCGCTCAACAAGTGGTCGATTTCCTCTCAAGGTGTTGGTCTAATAGTTTTTACCATAGACATAGAATTTTTCACTATGGTTTTTACCGAGTATATCGAGGCGGGAGACATTGGACGTTGAAAATATAGCCTTTTTATTTTCACTCGACTAACCTCAAGTATACAGCGACATAAATCGACGTCACTGCTTACAAAACACAAACAATGCAGAGGAAAATAACGCCTATTTTATTAAACCGTTGGGTGTAATTTCAGTGAGTAACGTGAGAGGAGGAGTAAATTTAAGAGTTTTCAAGGAAATTTAGCGCGATATTTCCTGAATACGGTCTGAAAACATCCGCTCCATGTGTCTAGCTTACCGTAAATATAGAGAAGAGCTTTCTTTTCGTCATGATGATGATGATGTCTTCCGAAGAGTTTTAAAGGAAATTTAGTTCTAGCGGAAATTTTCTTCGTAGCTTCGAAATATACGTAATAATCTAATGGATACAAGGTAAATCCCCTTCGTATAAAAATTAAAAAAAAAACTAACTTAAATATCTGAAATTATTTGTGCAAAGTACCATCTGTTTTTTTTTTATTTTTTCCACCGTATGAAATTTATTACGTATGATTTTTGCGCTTATGCCGCTCTGCTCTGTCCCGCTCTTACGCGAAATCCTGTCTATCCTTTTCACAAAATGGCGTTATAGATCGCCTCCCTAACAAGTCTTGAAATCCAACCTGCAACCTTAAAGCCTGTGTAAGTAATGTCAATTTCCCTCGTATATAACAGAAATCCAATATCTCAAGAGCCGGTTGCAAACAGAACTTTGATTAAAGTGCTGATAGGCATCGAACGAGACTATCTCTGTGTCTGACACTAACCAGTGAATGGACGTTCTATACAAAAACAGGAAAATGCGTTTCAAAAATCAACATCACAAAAACAGAAAAACTAATTACCTTTGCATAAAAACCATTAAATAGACATAGACAAAATTATGTGCAATTTTTCTTATAACCTCAGATTCCAATGTTGAAGCAGTTGCTAGTCAAACTCTATTGCATACAGGCCAGCACTTGGTTAATTAAAACGCCAACTTACCGGTGGTCGCAAAAAAAGAAATAAATAGGTACCACGGAGAAAAATCTAAAGAAAAATGGCAAGCTAGGAAAGAGGGAAAATAGAATTCATTTTCCGAGAAATGCCTCGTTTCATAAAAACATTAATGCAATTTTTCCTTCATTTAGCAAAATAAAGAATCTTCATTTCTAATCAGGCAGGTTGGAGAAAATGCCGTGCTGAAATTGCAGTGGATATGAACGAGGAAAAAAGAGGACTCCGCGAATTGTACCCTCATTCGATTAAAGCTCCATTATCCACACTATTAAAGGAAACAGAGAGAGTTTACTGCACGACTTTCATAGGGAATACTGCAGCGGATAAAGGTGCAAACGGTTAAAAATAAAATTGCTTTTACGACACCATAGTGCCGCTCGTTAAACTAGACTAGACTTCTTAAGTATTTAAGTCTAGAGATGCAGTTAAAAATAGTCTTATCTCCCACTTTAAACTAGGTAAATGTGGAGATATTGAAGTTCTGAATAACGATGATTCCAGACAAATTTGATCTAATTTTGTTAGAAGCTTATATTAAATTTGGAGAAGGGTTATTAAGGTTTCTTGATTGTATCACACGAATTACTTTTCAAGTTGAATGTGTGGAGGCCCGACGATGTTTTATCATTAAGAGATTACCTCTTGAGTAGGGAGTAATCTGGAATTACTAGTTCGATTTCGAAAATTCATTCACAGAAGATCATTGTAATATGTCAAAGGTGTAGGTATTATTATCCAGTAAACTAGTTCCAAAATAAAACAGACAGATTAACACTTTCTTGGCCCATAAATGACGCACATAAACTTGTCTTCCGTCGTCGACGACACTTCACAAGCTCATAAACATTTTACTATGTTTGAGACTGGGCAGTGAATGCGTTAAAACGTGGAGTCCGTTTTTCTTCGTCTACAGCAGTAGATCAAATATCCCAAGAGCCCGGAGGTTGCAAACAGAGCTTTGATTAATCAGCGCGCGAATAGGTGGTGAGCTTTCTTTCATCTTTTATTTTCAGCATTTCTTTCCATGAAAACTTTACTGATAAACAAAGGAAATGAAATGTCGTCTGCGTCAGCGACCGCCCCCCGCCATGTTTGATTTTTTTGACATCTTAAAGACGTCGGAAATTAAAGAAAAATAAGTACATTCCCTAAATTAGATTTAAAAGCTGGTTTTGCCTTTCACAACACAGCATACCTAGTTAGGACACGGTTGCCGAACATTAAACTCACCAGCTATTTAAATTGTTAACTTCAGTGCTAAAAGTTTTTTTTGCGTGTAAAGCTTGCTGAACATTGTCACAAATACAACATAGTTTGTAGAGCTAGGATTTTTTACTAATACTAGTTTACTTATATACTGTATCAATGGATGTTCTGAATAAAGAAGTTTTAAATTGAAAAAAAAAACCTAGTTAGGCTACTAGGTAGTATAGGTACGCTCGTTACGACGTTATTTTTTAGTTATTTTAATTAATTTTAGACTAAAATTTCATTGTTTTATAAACTAAAACTAACATTTTCCGACTGCTTTTAGCCTTAGCTTTCTAAATAATATATTTTTTTCTCAAATATTATGTATGTACAGGGCGTAACAAATATGAAGAACCAAACTTCCAGGGGGGGGTTCAACTTTGATCACAGAACACGGGAAAAACGTTTAGATTTTTTTTCGAATTAAAGTTTTTGAAAAAATAAATAAAAAATAAATTACCACTAGACTAATGTATGTGCTTATTTATTGTCATAAAAAAGGCTGTGTATAGTAAAATTTCTTCATTCTTGTCTTTAAGTGACTCCGGTCTTGTCTTGAACAGACTTCACATTTCCAATATTGACCGTCAGAATGCCAGTGCATTGATTATACAAATCACAGCTGTAAACAGACGGCACCAAAGGCCCGACAATGGTCAAACATGGCTAGAACGTGTTAAACATACGTGAGAAAACGAGCTTATTTGATTAGTTCTAAAAACAAATCAAGATTTCCTATTAAACGTGTCTGATCGATTAGTTACAGGCAGAGTTTTGAAAATAAAATAATAGGAACTTTTATGGAGCTATAAAAAAGCTGGAAGACTTTTGGCTTTCATTAAATCAACGGACCGAATAAGCATAACATAACCGTGAACAGGTCTCGTCATCAAAGCAGCAAAGAGAGATAGATTGTGTTCCGGGTCCTTTCCCGCACACAAAGGAAGTTAACGTGGTAGCACATAATATGCAGCACCGCACCTGCACTGCCGTCCTCGTACACGCGGTGGCGGCGCGGCGCGACGGCTACTGCCAACCAGCAAGCTCGCTATCCACGCATGGTCGGCAAAAAGCCGTATAAAGCTTGTCGCACACCTGAAAAGCACCGCGCTGCAGCGCAGGACAAACATGCGCATTCAAATATGGCTCGTAACATAATATGTATTTTATATTGACGGCATCAGATGACAGACAGCTGTGCGAGTCTGATCTGCGACAACCTTAATCGTGCAAATTACTTCAAGCTTCCATCCACGCAGCTACAAATGGAGCGTTCTCATACTACCGCGCGGTACCGTACGTGTGGTGCCGCAAGAGTTTCGCAATGACGTTGTCCATTATACGAGATGCGGAACAGATGCGAAACTGTCGCGGACACGCTGCGGACCTCGAGTTGCGGCTCCGCAAATTCGATTCCGCGTGGCAATGTGACGGGCGTGAAGCTTGTAAGCACTAAACTAATATTTCTGTGCTTGTAAGCGTAACCCAACGAGTAGCAAGGTTGCGGTTAGTTCGCTTACCGCGATGTCTGCTTTTTATGCTGTCACTGTAAAATGTATTTAAGAAATGCTTATACCTTATTACTTATTTTTGTGCGGTGGCTGTGAAGGACGTACCTATGTGCTTTCCTTTAAACTTTTAATCCCTGAAAAACGCGTGCAAAGCCAGGCATACATGCTAGTTATGGTTATGTTACATACATACTCATAGCATTTCTTTCTGTATTGTTTTTTGTTTTCTGTCTATACGTGGTACAATGTGCTATTGTGTGTAAGTGACCAGATAGATAGATAGATCTTTCTGGTCTATACTTTTTATATAAAAAAATCCGCGTAGATAACGGATTTCAAACTTACTCTAGCGTAAAATTTTGTAAATTATCTATCTAGATAAGCGAGCGATGCGGGCCCTCGTTGTTTACTTAGGCGGGACAAATGGCCGTTTACGTAAACGACAGCGCGAGATCAAGATTAACTTCGAACGGTTCTTCCCGTCCTGTTTGCATACAACCATCCCAAACTCCTTTTTAAGGTGGACTTAATTTTACATTTTTGAGTTTTTTTTGTTTCGGTATTTATAGAGCTTCAGTAACTCATACAAGGAATTGAGTCCTCCTCCTGTTTTGGAGTTTGTTATTGTGACAAAGTTGCTAATACTGCCACTTTTTAAATACTTTTTACAGCTCTATACAGAAGGTGCAAGGTTGCAAGGCACTGACCTTGTGAATATCTGAATATCTAGATTCAGAGGTCAGCGTGTCAGATGGTCGAGAGCTCATGCAATATTCATTCCTAAAGTCTGTATTTTGCGAGCTAAAATCGAGAAATGAAATTTTAGAAGGTTATTTGCAAATAACCAAGAATATTGTAGACCACCTATTATAAATCTGATCTGACCCGAATTTCAAGACTGAATGGTTTTTATTATCAGTTTTATCAACCCGAGGAAAAGAGAAAATTGTAATAAAATGGAAATTGAATTTATTGAGAGCTGAGTGAAACAACAAACAATAAGAACAACAAACAAACAATTTCGTAACCGTTTTACCATTGTTCTTTCATAAAAATGTTACCTGACCTATATACATAGTACAGTTAAGTGCATAAGTATAATTTTTTCTTGGGCTGAGATGAGGATGAGGGTCTGATTGAAAAAGCCAAACAAAGTGAGACTAAAACCGACCAAGTGCGAGTCGGACTCGAGCACGAAGGGTTCCGTACCATTATCTATAAAAACGGCAAAAAAATCACGTTTGTTGTATGGGCGCCCCCTTAAATATTTATTTTATTCTGTTTTTTAGTATTTTTTGTTATAGCGGCAACAGAAATACATCATCTGTGAAAATTTCAACTGTCTAACTATCACGGTTCATGAGATACAGCCTGATGACAGACGGACAGCGAAGTCTTAGTAATAGGGTCCCGTTTTTACCCTTTGGGTACGGAACCCTAAAAATCCTTTTAAGTAATTTAGTAAGTACCTACCTACTAACTTTTTGTACTTATTCGCGCCAAAATCAGAGCCGATGGCATTGGCACATTGCGAATAGTCACATTTGGTACAAGGTGATTATACCATTACGGGTCACGGGAGAAAAGTAAATACGTGGCTTGTGTAATTTGATTAGGTATTAGACGAAGCGTGTGATTCGATTGTGATTTTGGAGACTTCGAATTTACAAGTCTTCAAAGTCTAAAGCACGAATATATGAAGCGAAGAATTTATGTAACTACCTAATGATTGAAAATGGTACTTCTTTGAAAAAACTTAACGTAAAACTGGGAATGATACAAGAAAGAAACCTACAGGGTCCTTGGATCACCCTGTAGGTACAAAAAATACACAGGTGTATTTTCTGAACCTTATTTCCAGGTATTTTTCGAAGAAATCATCAGTTTCTGGCAATAATAGTACATTCACTGCAATAAACCACACAATATCCAACAAAACAGAATTTCTTCATAACTGTACCAAAAATCAATGAACTAGTCAACAGGTGCGTGAACGCAGGTCAACGAACTTCCTAGCATCATAATCAACCTTATTGTAACAGTGATAGAGCTGATATTTTTAGCACTTATTACATTGTTGCATGTAATCCTAGTGAATAGATTCTCGACCTTAATCCAATGTGATAAAGATGGTGATTTTGTGATTTTCTGGCGTATGCAAAAAAAGTGTGTACTAAGTATGATGGCGGAACATTTTGTATAATAAACGGTCGTCTAGTAGCTGTCTCGAAGTCTGAAGCCGGATTTGAAATGGACACTATTGCTTATTTTCTTCCTCTTTCTTTTCCATAAAAAAGTAAAATTATTTAATTGTCTTTTTTTTTATTATTTATTTATTATCAACTTAAAGTACATTTCCTTATTTAATTTCTGCCAAACTGTGAAACAGTTTGTCGGCAGTAGCTCTCGTGGACAATTTAGATAGTACATGTACTTAACTACTTAGTTACTACAATTATTCTAGTTAGCTAGACTTAAATACGTAAGATATCATATATGTAATAGTACAAAATTAATGCAAGTTATAGCGCTATCCTACAGTATATTTATAACACATCTCTGCCTGTCTCGAACGGCTGAACTGAACTCAATGAAATTTTGCCAGGGAGTAGTTTAAATTTTTATTAACTTGTTGTGTAGTAAGCGCTATAATATTATAAATTCGGAAGTAACTCTATCTGTCTGTCTGTTACCTAACGGATCTAATGAAATTTGGCAGGGTTGTAAATAGTGTCCCGTGGTCAGACGTATGATAGTTGAAAAGCGCGTGCGAAGGCGCGGGAAGCAGCTAGTGATACAGGGTTATTGGTAAATTAGTGACAATACGTGAACTGCAGGTCCTGCCCATCATCACAAACACGTTCGTGAAGGCGCCAAGTCTAAATTCTAAGAAATAATTAAGTCACCTCTGATACTAAGTGAAAAAACATCTTTGTCTGGAACCCAACGAGTTACTTAAGACCGATCTTTCACTCTCATAGGGCAGAGATGTTTTTAAGTTGAGTTTCAAATAAAACCTCCGATTATTGAATTGCGGGGGGTACCCATTACCAATACCAAAATTAAGAATTAAGACCTGGCGTCTTCACAAACGTGTTTGTGATGATGGGCTGAGCCTGCAGTTCACGTATTGTCACTAATTTACCAATAACCCTGTATATCAATTGAAAATGTTTAACCCCACTAAAACGTCTATATCTCCGTTCGCGGTCAATCAAGCCCTAGAGCCATTTATTTTTATTGCTTTATACATATTTCATCCACGCCAATAATTATAATAGCCCACGTAGCCACACAATACATACTAATAGCCGTCGGATTAATAGCCTTCGCCGTGAGAACCTGGGTTGGACTCCACTTGTAACACGCTAGGACCCAGACTAGATAAGATAAGATTTATGCCATATTCGTCCCTAGGAAGTTCGGCCCACACGAAAAAAACCTGCTTTCGTCCCACATTGTATGCCATATTCGGCCCATAATATATTTCAAAATCAAAATCAAAAATTCTCTTCTTCCATAATTACAAAATGTACACTTAGAAAAGGTCAAATGCTTAAAATAAAACACTGACACGGAAATAAAGTGGTACTTTTGATTTCTGTCGCTTCGGTATGTAGACTAAAGTAAAGAAGCGACTAAGAAACCTTTAGCCTGTTAGTTGTTATTTTTCGAGTTGGAGCAAAACCCGTCCCAAGCTTTTTTATCTTCTAAATAATCTGATATTTTGTAGTAAGCCTTTTTGCACAGAAAGGTTTTGGCAATTTGGTTGAATTTATTTACTGATCGATTTTGCAACTCATTGCTTTTAAACAAAAGTTTTTAATCAGTGCGTCCTACCGCACTGTTTTTTTTTTCCTTTTTACACATTTTATTTCAGAAAATCTTATTTCGTCCTACTTTTCAGCTTCGGCCCAAGGTTTTTCTATAGGCAAATTATAATTACTTTAGTACAGTTGAAGCAATAAGTTTTTACTTGACTTTTATATATCTATGATATTAACAAGGCTCAGGTAGGTAAACTATAGAGTTTACCTACCTGAGCTACAGCTACGGCTGCCTTGACTACCGCAAGACGTGCGCTTTATAATAGATAAAGCGCACGTCTTGCGGTAGTCAAAAACCACGATACTGTGAATGCAATTATCTAGGGCGAAAAGTTGCCCGAAATTTATCTATCCCTGGGGCAAATGAGGCAATGGGTTTGACGACCTCTGTGGCGCGGTGAGCGAAGGTCCGCCTGCGACGCAGGAGGGTCGATTCCCGCCTCGGGACAAATGTTAAGTAAAGTATTCATATCTGTGTATTGTATTGAATTATGTAGAGGTATCAGTTATCTAGTATAGTTGAGCAAAGCTTGTGTTCGGTACACTGCTGGTGCTGACGCAATTGCGTCGTTAAATAGTGTTCATCCATTTTCGTCCTCTCGGTAATTACTTTATCCCAACTAACAAAAGATGGGTTCTACATCAGCCTTTCTTGTACCTTCTTCCTACAAAATTAGGTAGGTATCAGCGATGCCAGATCTACTGATTTAGCAGTAGATCTACCTGCTTTTTGAACCGTCTACTGATCTACTGATTTTTGCTCAAATTTTGTGAAATCTACCTGCTTTTTCCGAGCATCAATAGCAAGTAGCAAGTCTAGTCTATATTTACGCTCTCAGTGTCACGTGACAAGTTGCCAATGAAATTTTCACAAATGTCAAAACTGAAACAGATGAATGAAACTGAAGAGTTTGTTTTGTTCGTTCCTTCGTCTTTTCCTTCCGGCTTCCACTTTCTTTCTGTGTCTGTTCATCGTTTTCGATTGATTGGTCCGTCCGTTCGTTCGTTCGATAAACTTTTGCAAAATGCAAACTGAGTGAGACTGTTTATCCAGTTATTACTCTAGGTACTATGCACTTAATAATATATGTACAAAACCACAAATCAAAGTTCGATCAGACCGAAAAGAACTGAGCAAAGCACAGCCGACAGGCCGCCTGGCTTTAGTACTATACTTACAAATCTGTGGCCTGGCCTCGCTTTCCACAAAGCTAAACAGTTTGGGCATGTGGGCAAAGAAAACGCTTCCTAAATTTAAAAAAAAACGGGTTAGTAGCTTTGTTGTATGTTTTTTTGATGAAAATACTCGCAAAACACAATAACTAGGCACTAATTTATAACATATTAAAATCTACCTGCTTTTTTTTCAATCTACTGCTTTTTTACCAAAATTTCTACTGCTTTTTTTAGATTCCATCTGGCAGCACTGGTAGGTATAGGTACGTATACCTACCCAATTTGGTAGGTTATATATCTCTTACTAGCTCCGACAAATTCGAAGCTAATCAAACAACTCTGAAAATCAGCCACACTATAAGAACACTCCGCAGAACAATCAACCCTTGTCTCGAGAACATAAAGCTGGAATTAACACGCAGCCTCTCAAGGTCGTCAGGGGTGTCAGAGACGTATTCCACTAAATATTCATAAAGCCAGGGCTGCAGAATTATTTGACAGCGGACGTCAATCTGACGTTAAGTGCCTTTTATAAGGGTCAGGAGATTTTGACACGTTTTAGAAGTTGGATTTGTTTTTATTAGCTGACATTGACTTGGTTACGATCAAATAACTTTGATGAAGTTGTTGTCTGATGTTTGGGGGTTTGTCCAGAGTTTTGGAGGGACGAGGTAACTTTGGATTTGTTTGAGTACCTACCAACTTGGATTTGTTTTGTGATTTTATTATGAAACTTTGTTTGATGAGATTAGATTTAAGATAGTACTGACACTAGGATTGTTTAAGAGGACGGGATATCATGGGCAGGTGGCAACCCTGCGCAAGACCCTTTATTCACGATCGTACAATAAAACTTCATATATCGCCGGCAAAAAGCGGGCAATTCTTTAATATTTTATCGAGAGCACACTCCGGGGAGCGACAGTACCTTCTAATATTCCAGCAAATTACGCTCGAATCGTGTTGTGGAAAAATTGATAGGTATTTTTTTTCATTTATTTTTCATGAAGATTCGCAATACCTACCTGCATTTTAATTTTAAACACTAGACTTTACTCCTCAAAAGAAACTGAGCCATGATTGCATGATGAAAATATTTAACTGGCTAATATATACCACATATTTTTAAAGGGAAATGTATTTATAACATTAATGTAAAGAATTACAATAACAGCATCATACAATTACAACTAGAATTTACACGTATATCTATTACCTAAAAATCTAAGACGTCACCAGAAGGCAGAGTTCCCAAAATCAATTGCCACGTTAAATGGCAATGTTAAATAATTCGTTGACCGAAAAAAACCCAGCATTCCGATCACCTGTGGATTCTACTACTATATTATAATTAACTAGTAAGTTGTCAAACCATATAAAAACAAAATTTAAACGTGATTAATTTTTTTAAATTCACTCTGCCCGCGTGGTTGAAAACTCATAACAGCAATATCGGTTTTAATCTACGAAATACCTTTTGTTTATATTCGGAGACATTTCAAACGCTTGGCGCGATAAATACTCATTCGCACTTTAATAATTTAGCTGCGAATGTAGCCAGCAGAATATTAAAATTAAATAAAGCCATAACTTGCAATTTGAGAAGCACTAACTGTTAGAATTCCTTCAATAAAATACATACTGTAACTACATTACACAGCTGAAATTCTCTTCGTTACAGTAATTAAATTTCGCGCGCAAACATTTTACGGACAAGGTTAAGTGGAGAGATAACCTGGAAAAGGCTTTTCGGGGAAATTATAACCTAAATAAACACTTCAATTGCTGAAAACACAAGCTTCAGCGGCATTCTAGCTGATGTAAGATATGTCAGGAAAGGAAAGGGCAAAAAAGCTCAAGTGTTTACTTTGGGTATTAATCAACCACCTGTACTGGGTACTTAAAGCACGGTTAAAACTTTTTATTTATATATAAGACAGTGTCCGTGAGGTGTTTAGGGAGGGGGTCGAGCCAAATCTCACCAAATCTCACGAGGGTCTAGGCAAATATCACGTAATTTGTTTCCACAAATTTTATCGGTTAATGCTGAAAGCCCTCCCTTTCTTTCTTTCTTGTATTATTCCCAGTTTTCGTAAAGCTTTTTTCAAATAAGTACCTACATATTGAATCATTACATAAATACTTTGCTTCATATAATTTTCTGCTTTAGACTTTGAAGACACATAAATCCGAAATCTCCAAAATCATAATCAAATTACACGCTTCGTCTAATACCTAATCAAATTACACAAGCCACGTATTTACTTTTCTTCCGTGACCCGTAATGGTACCTTGTACCAAATGTGACTATATCAGAGCGAGAAACAACACTGGTTAGCAGCTGTTTTAAGTTAGCAGACCATTACGAACAAGGGAGTTACAAGTTTTGCTTCCTCTTCTAGTGGTTTCAATGAAACATTGATTGTGAGCATCGATATAAGTAAAAAAAAAGGTAAAAAAACTTTTTTACTTTTATCGAAGATTGTGAGTATGTCCTTTTCTTAATTTTGAATAAGATAGATCGATGTGTGTAACAATATTCACACATTTTATAGAAGGGTAGATTATAGCTTTCGTTTTGGTCCCTCAGAGTACCTACATGTTAAGTTAAAAATGTTATCGTTTTGGTTCAACGAATATTGTTTTCGTTCCATCGAACAAGCGCCGCACATCACGTATTTGATTTATGCGTATGAAACGCTTTTCAATCAAAAAGCCCAACTAACATGTTCGTGGAAAAATAGTGAAAAAAGCAAAAAATCCTCGTTTCCATTTTTGTACGGCTCAGCTTGGCGTGTGGCGCTGACAAGTGACAAATGGCTACGTCAAGCATGAAAAAATTGCCTTTTTATCCCCATCTCAGAAAGAGTATTTTTACTCTTCGATATCTGAGTGTAAAAGCCGTTTTTATCCGCTAGAGGATAAAGTAAATTGAATTAAGATCATCGTGCGCACGATGATCTTAATTCAATAATTAATAATTCTTAATTCTCTAGCCGATGAAAAGTGCTCTTTTCGTGCTCTTTTGATTTTCTCGCTAACGCTCGCTCAGGATTCTAATTTTTGAATCACTCGCTAATCCTTCGCTTGCTCGGTCATCAAAATTGAGCACGCGGTTAAAAAGCAACTTTGCACTCTTGTATAAAAAATAACTATTAAGTACTGTCTTGTACATACATTACCTGTTTGCGCAAAATACGCTTCATTAGGTCTAGGTGCCTGGGGTTAAAAGTGAATTAAATTTCTAAACTGAAGAACCACTTAAGATGTCTTCTAAATTGGCTTCAAATCTCAAGAGACGTTTTCACAATTTGCAAAATAAGTCTGTAAAATAAAAAGTAAAAGTTTAAACAAATGAGATAATATAAAAAGACTCAAATTTAAGCAGACAAAGGAATTAACCGTGGAGACAATTTTATACAGTCTCGGAAGATCAAAGGACGCAAACGACGGACATTTTTGGATGACGACTACAGTACGAAACATGGAGCTAAGAAAGGAGTTACTACAACACCCGGTAAAAACTCCTACGTGAGGGAACGTTGACAGCGGATCCGTTTTTACAGGACCGTTTTTAGGATTCCGTACCCAAACGGTGAAAACGGGATCCTATTACGTAGCCGCTGTCTGTCCGACTGTCCGTCAGCGGGCTGTATCTCATGAAGCGTGAAAAGTAGAGTTGAAATATTCACAGAATATGTACTTTCTTGCCGCGATAGCAACATATAATAAAAATTATATAATTATTAAAATTTAAGGGGGCTCCCATACTAAAAAATATTGTTTTGAGTTATATGGCTGGGTATTTTTTACGCGGTGGAATAAGTTACCTATTCCACCGCCCCTAACCCACCATCGCTGTTCATCCACTTATATGGACGTGACTACCTATCAGGGTACGCGTTGCATCGAAAGAAGTGGACGATGCGATAGGTAGTCCTTTATACAGAAATGGTACAGCAAAATAAAAAAATCGTTTTTTATCAACAATGCTACTATACCAGCTCTGAGAGGATTTTCCAGACTCTGTGACTTTGCGGAAGGGTTGCGGAAAACCGCAAGGTCGGTGATTATGGACTTATTTTAAATTCTTTTGTAGCGTTTAGATTGGTCGTATCCGGGGATTTTGTTTCGTTAGCGTCTGTTACACCCTCTGACTTGGAGACAGGGGATCATTTCGACATTTCAGACCTAGATTAGAGTTACTCTTGCACTATGTTAGAGCCACACTCGATGTGAAATGTTTGTAAACAAACCGCCCATACTTAACCCAAATGCAGTTTGTTGCTACGCAACTTATATTACTTAACTTAACAATTATGTCTGAAACTAAGATAACATGTTCAATTTTATTTTTTTACCGTTGTCGTCGAAGTTTAATCACAAACATTTTACACCCAAATTGGTTCAAATATAGTATAGTATAGTATAAAAGGCTTCTTCATCATTAAAAACCCCGGTAGGGAGATAGCACACCGGCATGGATCTGGATGGGTCCTAAACACTTTTATGAACTGCACATATACAGGGTGATTGGTTATTTGTTCTGGGTCTAGGTGTTTTATAAAGTATGCGGACAGTGTTAAAAACAAGTTAAATTATACGGCTGAAGATGATGATGATGATACTTCAGTTACCACCACATTAGCTACCTGCTCCGCATATCTGTTGAAATGCACGTTTTGCATACACAAGAAGGCATTACATTTTCAATTTCACCTGAAAGGTTGCCCTGCGTTCCCGTCCTACTCGGATTTATGATTAAAATGTTGCAGCGGGAAATTTGCTTTTAAATTCACGGGGGGGAGGAAATAGCAAGAGGAAGAAAATCGAAGAATAGATGAATTGTGATAGAGAGAGAGAGGACAAGGTTGAAATACGTAAGTACGGAGATGACTGATAGATAGAGGAGAGTGGAAAAATACATGCTGTGCCGACTCCACCTAGGAATAAAGACCGGAATATGATGATAATGACCATAACCGTATGTGTAGCATTGTGACATAGGTACATTTAAATGTACACGGCCATCGGATGAGCTGATTTGTCAAGGGTGCATGTGCATACCACGCGCGGGGCGGTTTGCACTCTCACTAGCTTATGGAGCGAACGTGCGTCACTGAACAAAAATGTGTTTTAATAGCATTTAATAATTATCCTCACCCAAACCCTTACCTGGTACAATACAGTAGATATGTACTTTTTATCCACTTTTGGCCGGAAGGAACTCGTTATTTTATTTTATGCAATTTGAGTTGCCAACTAGACGTGGCGATGGAGGGTAGACGAAAGCTGTGACCGAGTGGTGGCCAGGGTTAAGAATTCGTGCACGTCCAAAAGCGCGTTGGGTTGATAACATTACCAAAGTCGCTTTGCACACCTGAATGCGAAAGGTACAGGATAGAGGAACCAGGCTAAGATTAAAGGAGACCTATGCCCAGCAGCGGGTGACTTATGGGGCTGCTATGATGATGATCATGACAAGTCGCCCTGGTCGACAGGAAATAAACAGTTGAGAAAAATCATACTACTTACACAAGAGTGAAAAATGTTTATCCAAAAAAATCTGTTAAGCAAACTCATCAATTAATTACTTCAAGTACTGCGTATTCATCCATCAGCCTATCGTCAACCTTTGTAGACATCTGCTGAAGTAATCAAGTGGAGCTAAAAGCACTCACACAAATTGATAGACCGACACAAGGCCTGAGTATGTAGTGCACCTGACTGACAAAGGGAGAGGACAACAAGGTTTTTAGCATAAAGTAGTCATTGAAAAGCAATTAGGCAGGTACTTTAGGTACTCGATTGGTGAAAATGAGAACTTACCATCTACTCTAGTTAAGGATTGTATCGTCATCGACTGCCATTGGCTCGCTGCATCATACGATGCGGACGAAGTGAACCCTGTTGGTTATTTTTAACAGACGAAAAACAAAAGAGGAACTTCTATGTTCGATTGTATGTACCTATGTTCTATGTATGTTCGCTGATTTCACCGTCAATTATGGAACGATTTGGAAAATTATTTCTTCCAACCCCCTAGCACGGGAATCGTTGTCTAGGGTAGTATAGACAAATGACATTGCATCGCTACACATTGCGTACATTATTGAAGTTGTAGGACTGCATTTCAAATAATTTACGCATTGGATGACGAAGTGACGTAATTTTTCTCTATTCTACCCTAGACAACAATCCCCGTGCTAGGAGATGAATGTGGAGAATGATCCCGAGGAGGTTTCATTAAAATATTCAAGAAGGATAAGTATTTGTCCCGAAAAACTTAAACTTAAACCTAAGGAATTTGAAGTCGGTGTTTTTCAAAGAATTTGTTGAAAATTGTAAGAATTAATGAACTAGAAACAGGATTTTGAAATAATTCTTATACCGATTCCGATTGCAAGCTCACCAAAAGGAACAGATATCCGATATAAGCAGTAAAATTTATGAATAAAATTTAACCCAAATCAGATTCTTTGCATGATGCCGAAGCCAACAAATTCGAATTTAGGACTGTTATTGCAAAACCATAATACTTTTTACAGGAGCATGTACGGTGGATGATATACATGTCGCCGCCGCCGCCGGATCGTGGAATCAGCGATTCCGATTGCAAGCTCACTAAAAGATATCCGATATCGATAGCAGTTAGATAAATAAAATTTAACCCAAATCAGATTCTTTGCATGATGCCGAAACCAACAAATTCATATTTAGGACTGTTATTGCAAAACCATAAAACTGTTTACAGGAGCATATACGGTGGTGGATGATATACATGTCATGTCGCCGCCGGATCGTAGAATCAGCCCGTTTGTAGAATAGCTAAGCCGATTGCGTAACAAACACTGATTTTTTAGGAAAACTATAAATTCCACTCGACGAGATGGCTAGTAACGTTTAGCCATATTGTTGAAAGTTGATCGTTCAACTGACGGCGAAGGCAATAATTTAAATTACGCCGTTTTGCAATCGGCCCAGCCAATCTACAAACGGGCCTATTCACGATCGCGGTGACATACATAATATCCAACTATTATACGCCACAGAACCGCATGTGATGTGAATCTAACTAGATTTTCGTGCAAACAAACCTGCCAAGCGCAGTTGAAATGCAATGTCAGACAGCGCGCAGAGGGATTTCATTGTTGTTGTAGAAATGTAGAATATATCTTTCAAATTCAGTTCTATGAAAATCTGGAGCCGGGTGCTTTTCCACTAGAGATGTGCTACGTTAAGTCGACCAATAGGATCGCTCCATTATCACGTCATTTTCATAGCTGACAAAAATAACGCGATATTGGAGCAGTGCTATTGGTCGGCTGGCACATCTCTGGTGGAAAAACACCCATAAAGAATATGTAACTCAAAAAATAAATAGCCACTACAAAAGAATTAAGTATTTTTTTGTGTGGACCTTGAGTAAATATGGTGAATATCGACTTACATTTACAACCAACTCCGATTTCTCATATTTGAAATGTTTGTAGTTTTACCTGTGAACAAAAAGATAAGTATAAGGTTAAATTTATACAAGAATTCTATATAGGTCACAAAACTTTAGTAATCTTAAGTACTTTATGGTGGGTACAGACCAAGCGAGCGAATAATATCTACTTTTCAATGATTAAAAACATCAAAAACACAAAAATAAATATGCAGATATATTTCCATATTAATAGGGATACAAATAAAATTAATCTGCTTTTTTTGAAGTCACATGCATAATTGGGTATAATACCCTATTACCTGATATGTATTGCCAAACTTTAACGCTTTATAATCTGGCTCATACCACGGTCAGTGCTCAATATGCTCATTAAAAGCCATTCAGCCAGCAAATATCAATCAAAGGTGCGACCGCTCATGGTATGAATGGTCGCACAGTGGCACGACACGACGAAAGTGCTTGATACTGTTCCTATTGCGGGTATTTCAATGATTATTATTGAATGAATACAATACTAGATAAAGGGGTCAATTATAATTAGCATGCTGAAGTGGCACTGGGCCAGCTTGCGAAGAACCGACAACCGCTGGGGTAAAAGTGTTCTTGAGTGGCTCTCGAGTTGGTCGTGACGAACGTAGTGTAGGACGCCCTCCGGCCAGGTGGAATGGCGACCTGCGAAATGGATACGGCATGCTAGACAGGGTGCTATGGCGCTCATAAGGGGAGGCCTATGTCAGGCATAGGACTTACATAGGCTGATGATGATGATGATTTTAGTGTACATTTTCTGTGTAATGCGGTAATCACACGTGTTAGGAAAACGTTGCTTATTTTCAAGAACTTTTGCTTTTCTCCGGTCAAATAATATAGAAGCTTATTTTTATACATCGTTCATCAAATTCGATCATTTACTAATTATTAATTTTAACATCTACTGAGTTTACACGAAGTTTTTTGTGGAAATCCCACTACCTAAATGCCGTAATTAGTTCGTGTAATATTATTTTATACTTATTTTACCTGAGCTGGCATTAGGGTATCGAGGTTATTGACGAATTTACCCTAACCCTTTGGAATATGCCTAGAATACGAAACAAAAGACGAAACAAAAGAGAACTGAACTCCACAAGAATCATAAAAAAATTCAAAAAAGCTTCTCAGAATAAAAGAATACTGACAGAAAATCCTTTTCTACGAACGATATTCTGATGTCGCATCTCCATTTCAAAGTCGCAAAATGTTTCCGCTCAGCTCTACAAACAGCCGAAGGGTTGAATTTTACTGAGAGACCGTACGCACGAGAGGGTTTTGCAGCTTTTTAACCGTTCCATTGGTAGATATTAAAATAGAACGGCTTAACCGCTAATGCGTAGATGACTCTAGCGTCATCAGTCCGAATCATGACTGATTTAGCACTTTGTTAAAACTATTTTTTTATGCTTTTTTGTTGTTGGCTTTTTATTTTTTTTCCAATCCCATGTCTCTTTTAAAAAGCAATACTGCCATTATTATGTCAGACTTTACAAAATGATCGAGAAGTTTAATCCCATTGCAAAAGGGGTGATACAGGGAGACGTTATCTCTCCGAAACTGTTCACCTCTGCATTGGAGGATATATTTAAGCTCTTGGACTGGGACAGATATGGCATCAATACAAATGGCGATTACATCACTTACCTTCGGTTTGCCGACGATATAGTCATTGTGGCAGAATCGCTGGAAGACCTTAGCCAGATGCTCAGAGACCTCGACACCGTTTCCGGACAGGTGGGTCTTAAAATGAACATGGGTAAGACAAAAATCATCGCACCATACCAGTCCACGTTGGAAAAGATGTTATCGAAGTTGTTGATCACTATGTCTGTCTACCTAGGCCAAACGGTCCAATTAAATAATTTATCTATCCATGAATAATTATAGGCCTTGATTTTTTGTAGGCTGCCATGATGATAGAAATCAAGATGCACATTACACCTTCGATAAAAGTAAAACCTTTTTGTACTTATAAGTAAGTATTACACCTACTGTTTTGGTGTTGATAGCTAAAGCTCAACCCCTTAGTCGGCACCCGCATTTTGCTATTACGTGCGGCATAAAGCGCGGCATTATGCCTGGCCGCACTCTGTGCCTCTATGCTGGCACAATTTTACTGTGGCATACTGTGCTCATTTCGTTTCAGGTATTTGTAATGTTCGTTTCAGATTAGCCTTAAGAGAAAGTGGGTTTAGGCTATTTAAAGTAATTTAAGCTAAGTAATACTTATAGATATAGACAGATAGATAATTCTTTAATCATCACCTTAAACTAAAAAAAAGAAAAACAGATTGTATGAGATTAAAGATAGCAATGGATTTGGAGGCCTAATCGCTTAAAGCGATTTCTTCCAGGCAATTGAACAATTGTGAGAAAAATAAGGGATAAATTATAAGATTGATTGTCAAAGAAAATTACAATCAAATAAAAGAATTAAATTAAAACTAGTATTTACAATTGAAACAATTGAGCTCTGCAGACTGTTGCAAACAATCTAGAAGTAGCTCAACTGATCCATATCAATAACAGTCGGAAGCGTGCCCAAGACGCTAGCTGCATTGCCCCGCTGTATAGCAATGCTGATGCGCTGCGCCAGATACTCACCAGCTCTCGGGTCACGCGTCGCTTCGACCAGACGCTCAGATAATTTGTTGAAAATTACTAAGCAATGCACAAAGCCGTCTCTTGCTTCACTAAACAAAGTTTACAACTTACTCGACATAGAAAATATCATATTGGAGTTACCTACGAAAAGAGCAATAACGTGACTTTACCTACACGGTGATGTATATTAATGCGAAGGGAGAAGAATATGGACCCTAAGAGGATAAAGTTTTCTATTTGGCAACTTAACTACATAAAAATGTAGGATTCTATGAGTAACAAAAAGAATAAAGTAGCGCATTCTCAACCTCAACTTCAACAGTTTTAAATGGTACACTGCTCCTCCTGATAATGGCCTTATTGGTTTTATCTCATGGAGGGTAGTGCCCATAATCCCCCCACGCTGGGCATGCGGGTTGGGGATCGCAGTTCGGAGGTTGATCTATTCTGCAAGAGACGCTGCTGCCCGCCCCCCGGTGTATGTCCCTTAGTCGCCGCTTACGACACCCACGCGAAGAGGTCGGCAAGAAGCGCATAAAGAAGATATTTTGTTTGCTATTGCATCAAATGCTCCTGTATTTCCCATACCGCATAAAAAATCCTATAAAGTTCGGAACGATACAAGCAGACTTATCCGGAACGATTAAATATTTAACCCGTTCGGTTCCCGCCGAGTATTTTCATAGCCAAAACCTTATCTCGAATCATCCCGAGGGTACCAGGGGCCGGTGGATTATTCTTGCAGGGTTAAATATTTAACCGCGCCATTATTATTTAATCTAACAAAGCTTTATCAAGTCTCTTTAAACAGATTATTTTAAGTTGGAACTTATGAAGATCCTGTTTTTGGTTTGTCTGGGAGAAAACTTAAGCCTCAAACAAATTTGTTTTTAATGTCAGTATAAATACGTTAAGACGAAGTCGGCTACTTCTAATGCCGGGCTAATACCAAGCGAGCGAATGCAAACGATTGGGATTTGACAGTCGGTACGTTCGATCCATATTGCTTTGATGTAGCGACAGCCGCCGGAGCACGGCCGAAGAAGAACGAAGGCCCTTGTTTGGACTCGCGTGCTTTCGCAATGACGTCCACACTGGTACTTTTGCGTTCGTTCGTTAGCCTTCGCTCGCTCTTGCTCGCTTGGTCTGTACCCGGCATAAGAGGCAATATTGAGTATGATGCGGAATATTATATAACCGCATACCGCAATATTTACCGCATCCGTGGTGCCAATCCCGCTCTTTAGGTAATTAGAATGAAGGCAAGCACAGTCGGTTGCTTCTAATCCAGTATCCAGTCTCTATCGGCAATTCTCAAACGAACGAACGAATTCCTAAACCACAAACTTGCTGTGAGTGCTAATTTACCGTAAAATAACTAGAAACCTTGCCCTTTTTCCGAGAATAAAACCGCAGTAGCTATTTTATACCACAGTAGGTGTTTAACACGTTTGCGGTAAGATTTTAAACACAACCTTTTTCGCTTAACTAAACACCCTGCACCCTCGAGATACCCTTGAGCGTTTGCAAAGTGTTTTCAAATTCACAAAATGTTTTCGTAGCCCAAGTCCAACTTTATCGGAAAGTTGTGCGAACATTATAAAAGTTTGCCGCTTGTCTTGAGCCAGGGATTTATTGTACAGTACTAACTAGATGTCCCTAGCATGATCAAGTTTTCGAAACGTTCGGCTCAGTTACAGATGACTGATCCTATGCTGATATATAAGCGCACACCAAACGAGCTGAGTGAGGAGCCTTAAAATCAATCAAATTGAAACAAATGAATTCGGTCGAATCGGCCGGCGGCGGTGGCGCGGTTTTATGCGATGCACGATCGCCTCAGATTATCGCACTTTTTTAGGGTTCCGTACCCAAAGGGTAAAACGGGACCCTATTACTAAGACTTCGCTGTCCGTCTGTCACCAGGCTGTATCTCATGAACCGTGATAGTTAGACAGTTGAAGTTTTCACAGATGATGTATTTTTGTTGCCGATATAACAACAAATACTAAAAAATAGAATAAAATAAATATTTAAGGGGGCGCCCATACAGCAAACATGATTTTTTTGCCATTTTTGTAGATAATGGAAAGGAACCCTTCGTGCGCGAGTCCGACTCGCACTTGGCCAGTTTTATTTATTTACATAGGGCTTAAATGAATGTGTCGGACACAACACTGTGACTATAGATTATAAGTAGACCTTTTATGTTGTTCCTTCGGGCCGTAACGTTCCAATATTTCATGCTAGGGCTACAAAGTTCGAGGGAAGTTGATACTTATCAATAACAAAATGGCTGACTAAGGAGTGAATAATGAGGTACTTGCACGGGTTGCTACTCGCTTGTGATTTGTAGAACTTCAAACAGGGGCTTACAGAAACTTTACTTCAAGCATCCAATCTCTTAGAATCTGTGTCTGAAAAAGGCTTTCACTGCCTTTACCAACCTACTCTTAACTAAGAACCCGTACGCACTAACAGCGCGATAAATGAATTAAAAATTTTGAACTTAGAAGAAAATTTTGTTATTTTTGATGCTTGTCGGAATGCATTTGTTTTTGTTTGAATTGTGATATAAATTCATTTGTTTCAAAATGACCCGTTCGATTTCGTCTCTGAGCATTTTGCTCATTTAGTAGGATCGGGAAAAGGCTTATTCTATCAACATATATTAAGTGGAACACATATTGGAAATCACTCATAGATCCATTGATCATGCTGCTTTCTAGGGATTAATATCTCATTAGTTTCGGTTCGGACAGTGCAGGGTTAATCCACAGTGAATGCCATGCGGATTATTAATAACACTATTATGTGTGAATGTAATACTGTTGGATAAGGATATGATATTCATAATTGTATTTATTAAGAACATACACTAACTTACTATGGCGCTCATGAGGACGGAAACAAATATCCAGCAGTGGACTAATATAGGCTGATGTAGCGTGTTAGTATTCCGTGGTGTGAACATACACCAGGGAATACTAACTAGCAAGAAACATATTAACTCCATGAGAAACGTTGAATTTTATGTCAACATCTCGGTTTTAGGGAATTCTGGAACCTAAAACCTTTGATTATTAATATTTCCAGATAAAGCGTCGCGCTGTGAAGCAGCCATAACAAACAGGCCAACTTTTGTGTGCAGGCGGGCGCGACAGCTAGGTTTTAAACTCGCGTTTCACATTACTATTTGGCGAAATGATACCAGTTGTAAAGAAACTCCCGTTAGATAAAGTGATCACTTACCATAGCGTCGAGTGTTACAAAATTTGTTCAAAGAAAAAAGTTTGCAAGCGCGGGTTGAATATTTAGAGGCCTATTATTGGACTCTTTTTTTAGGCACTTTTTTGTGACGGTTTTACGACGTTGACGATCTATCTAGACATTATAAATAGTCAAAGCTTTAAACATTGGAACCGACGCACTAGCCGCTTAACCGCTCGCTTACCGTAACATTGACCGCATTTGATGTGAATTTGATGCGGAACTTATCGATCGCCTATTCTGAGTTCCGACTGATCGCTGAGACGTGGACACTCACGGTAGGGCTTGTCCACCAGTTTAAAGTCGCCCAGCGAGCTATGGAGAGAGCTATGCTCGGAGTTTCTCTGAAGGATAGGATTCGCAACGAGTACATCCGACAGAGAACCAAGGTTGTCGACATAGCTCAAAGGATTAGCAAGCTGAAGTGGCAGTGGGCTGGCCATATCGCGAGAAGAACCGACAACCGCTGGAGTAAACGTGTTCTTGAGTGGAGACCGCGACTCGGCAAACGTAGTGTAGGACGCCCTCCGACCAGGTGGGATAACGATTTGCGAAAGACTGCTGGCAGATGCTGGATGCGGCAAGCTGAAGACAGGGCGCTATGGCGCTCATTAGGGGAGGCCTATGTCCAGCAGTGGACTGATATAGGCTGATGATGATGATGATGACTGAGAATATGAGATACGATTCCCAGGTATACAATACGGTCTCGAGCACAAGCATTACTCGTGTTGCTCGTAAGCCTTCAAAGGAGGTTTCTACGAGTGCCTTTTGAATTTCCGATCTCAATGCGTTTCAATCGGAGAACAGCGAATATGCTGGGTATTGTGAATCCGATGCGCAATTCTAGAAATATAGTCTATTTACACACCAGCCAAAGTAGATGTGAAATGTTTATAAACAAAGCACGACATAAAAAACTCACTTGCTCGGCGTCGAGGTTCAGATAAAATTGTTTACATTATTTACTGGAGGAAACTTCTCATATCGAGAAGTCATGTAAGTAGTGTATGAAAAGACGCGGCAACAGAGTGAATTTTCAGTTAAATGGGCGGTTTGTTGACAATCATATTACATCTCATTTCGGGGGAATATAGATATTTGTTTTAGAGACGCATTAACGCTCGCGCTGCCCACCAAAAACAAAAACAGTGTAGTAGGGATTATGTTCTTCAGTTCACTGGTTCCACCGAAGACTCCCATGGTTTCAGTCGTGACACATCTGTTAGGTAAGTAAATACACATTAAAATTTTCAATGTATAGTAAAAGCAATTTTTTTTCATGTATCTAAATATACATACCTACTTATTCAAGTGCCATTGTCTATACTATATTGTTCTTAAGGTTGCGTCGAAGAGATCGCTCTCAGCGATAATGCCGCCATATACTTCCTCAGTTCTAAGCTGCCCGTATTAGATTTGTGTGGTCTATTAAAGTGTTTTCTATAAATCTTTCAAGACACCATTTATATTCTCTGCATCTTTAGTGAAATTTCATTTAAAAATAAGATAATGCCGCAGTTTTAATTTTAATATTTAAATTAATAAGACAGCTTTCGTTAATTATTACTGTCAAAGGCAGACCTCTTCATTATACAGAAAGTAATGGGGGGGGGGGGGGGGCTACTTCAATTAGATAAGAGCATGTCTAAAGAAATAATAAATTATTACAATTTTGTATGTATTGTATATTTGAATAATACGCCACCGTCTATACGAGTACAACTGCTTCGTTACCATCCCAAGGTTGTCTGGAAGAGATCGCTCTTAGCGATAAGGCCGCCCATTGTGCAACTCTATTGTCTATCTTTTCCTGTATTCTTTTCTTTTGTATTTTTTGGTGTGCAATAAAGTGTATTGTATTGTATTATATCTAGTTAATAGATTAATGATCGTCATCAGTATATAGAATAGAATAGAATAGAAAAATCTTTATTTGTCACTCGTACAAGCAGGAACAATCATTTATAAAAGAGACACAAAAACATATATGGCCTACTTCTATAACATTAAAGCCGCGATGAAATCCCCATGACACAAGACAGGGGCCCAATTTTGCTAACCGAGCGCGACAACAATGACTCTGTTAAGAAAGAAGTTAATTAGTTTAGCAGAATAGGGTCCCAGGTCTCCATGTGCTTGTGAGGGTTTCGCATTAAGATTTCGTAAATAAGGAATTTTTGTTTGAAGAAATGAACACCGAAACATCGAGAGGGCCAAATGCAGGGACGAACTAAAAAAGACAAGTGCACCAACGCCTGGCGAGATGAATGTAACAGGTGGCCTTCATAACGGATATGGGTTAACTACGAATCAACCTTATTCGTGTTGGAAGAATGAATGAATGAATGAACACTTTATTGTACAATAAAAATAAACATGAATAAATAATCTTATATCTAAAATAAACATAATACAGTACAAAAGGCGGCCTTATCGCTGAGAGCGATTTCTCCCAGGCAACCTTGGGATGGAAAAAAGATACAAGAAAAGTCGGTTTATAGAACGCAACAGTTATTGAAGCATTTGCCCAGCAGTGGAATCCGATGGACTAGGGATGGACTGGGGATATAAAAGACAGAAAAGAACAACACCATGACATAAATCCTTCTTAACAAGACGACCAACACAAGCTAGTGCTAGATTAAGACCTTTCGGCCGAAATTAGGGGCTTATTTGTGAGGGTCGATCCCTATAAATTCAGACAACAATGTGTTTGCTACAAATAAATAGTCCGACGACGCGACGGTTCGGACTTGTTTATCGTAAAACTCTAATGGTAGTTTTTGGCTTGCGTATTGTTGTATACTTACTCACAAAAATGCCTTTTTTGTGTTTGCATAAAAAAATTTGATGAAAACCCATTTTTGTAAAAACGGGATCCTATTACGGACAGACGGACAGTGAAGTCTTAGTTATCACTAAGACTTCACTGTCCGTCTGTCCGTCTGTCACCAGGCTGTATCTCATGAAGACAATTGAAGTTTTCACAGATAATGTATTTCTGTTGCCGCTATAACAACAAATACTAAAAAATAGAATAAAATAAATATATAAGGGGGCTCCCATACAACAAACGTGTTTTTTTGCCGTTTTTATAGATAATGGTACGGAACCCTTCGTGCGCGAGTCCGACTCGCACTTGGCCGGTTTTATTTTAGATAATAGTGGGGAACAGCTAGTACATTACATAAAACAGAGTTTTAGCTAAGCTTCCCACAACAGTACCAAAGTAGCTCAGCATCGTCAGCAAGGCAAGGAGCAACCCACACTCCTTATTTATAGGTTTAACTTTCAGCTTGTTTGTATCGTATATCTACGGTCAAGTATTTAGTACTATTTGGTTCTTGTGCACGATGTACCTAATAACTATAAAAGTCAAGACTCTTGGAGAATTTACATCATGTAAGAAAAAACTATTTTCGAAAATCACGCGATCAGTAAACTCTGGCATGAGGTATAATGTCTAATCTTCAATCCAATCTTTGCTAATCCTGGTAAAAACATATTAATTAAAAGATCACTTGATTGATTGTACATTACTGTGTTCGTGTCTACGTAATAACAAAATATTAATATTAATAAGAAAATATTAACACCTTAATAATTTGTATACAAAGAAATTCACAGAATTGAAACCAGAGCAAAGCTTCGAAAGACCCAAGATCTTTCAAAGACAAATTGTTTTCATTGTAATTCCTAAAATGTACAAAACGTACAAAATGTACAAAACCATTGTCCTGCAAAGCAATTTAAAGGCTCTTACAACTGGTTCAAACTGGAAAATATAAAGACAGATGGAGGGTACCCTTGAGCCGCTAACGGAAAAACCTTGTTTTTGAGAAGGCTGTGGGTGCTTTATATATTTATTCCAATGAGAAGTAATATTCTGTTTCATCATCAAATAAAAGGAAGTATTTTAAAAGTATCACGCGTCATCAATCGAAAGAAAGTCAGCTCTACGCATAACGGCAGACTTATGACGGTCACCGTATTTAGCAAAGCATAAACTAAGCTCTGAATCTTACAATGCAGTTAGGGCTGACAGGGCAATTTTCTAACCTTATTGCGTGGTAAAAAGTATCGCTTTTTAACCTTATTTTTTTACATGAGTGGCTACAGAAAAAAGTAATACGATGAAGTTTTGTACAGTATTGAGAATAAATACGAACGCACGCATTTTGTAGGCTTTTCACATGGTTCTTTTTTCAATTATGTTTCGAATGATACGGAACAATAATGAAAATGGCCATAGACTTTTCTTTCCCGCTAAACGCGTGAGAAATGAAATACCATAGAGTTTTCCGTCCCGCCTTTTAGTACGCTTGCAATGACAAACTTTTTAGGTTATGTTTGGAACAGGAAAAATCAACTTTCTGAGTAAGTGTAGTATAAATAATCTTTAATATATTAACAAATTGCGAACGTTTGAAAAGATCATGTAGGTACATAATTATATTGACTTACCGCGAAACATTTCTATAGTGTACATAATAAATTAGGTAGAACACCTATAAGGTAAGGTAGGTACGAAAGGCGTTAGTGCGAAGTTATGTTCGTCCTCCACAACCTGAAGCGTGTCTTATAATACTGAATTATTTATTAACAGAGCAATTTCGTTTGTACCTCCATTTTCTTAGCAAACTGAGAGAAAACTAGACAGTGTTTGCTCATTTGCTGAAGATGTCGCTTTTCAAGGCTTTGAGATACTAGTAAGCGCCTGTGACTTGGCTTACCCTTTGAAAAGCAATGGTTCAGCATGGTGACACGTCAACTATGAGTCTTATTTCTCAGCTAGAAATCTGAGACAAAGGTTTAATAAAATCTATCTGAGACAAAGCTTTAATAAAACCCTGCGTTGCCACGGCCTCTTGTAACGAAATAAGAAAATATTAACAAAATCATATCACAGTAATAAATATTATTAAATGCGAAAAGTTTAGATGTTTGTTATCTCTTCACCCCAAAGCTACTAAACGGACCGGGCTGAAATGTAGGTCATTCTAGGTCTGGAATAAAACATGCTTTTTATTCCATAAATCAGTTCCCATGGGGTATACATAGCTATAAACAACGCGTGTGAAGCCGCGGGCAGAAACTAGTATATCATAGAGGCAAGGAACTAGATATTATTACACACTACGACAGTAAATAGGTACCTTATGGCTTTATCAAGTAGGTAGGTCGTTCAGCTGCCGATTCCAGGGTATACAGGCTGTTTGTTATAGCCAATAACCGTTCAATACGAGAGTATCGCCCATTCGCCCACGATACACAATATTGTAAGGTTTATACAGGGTGACTGAGGCACTAAGTGTGAGAACGTAGGTACGTAGAACTTAGGTACCAGATCATATGAAGGTTCATATGATCTGGTTTATTAAATATTAATTTCTGCCCCTGCGTTCCTGAGAAAAGAAAGTGGACAGTTGGACAACAAAGGCCGTCTCATAATCCTTTCTTTTTTCCCTTTTGATAAGGAACCCTAAAAAATAAAAGAAACTTAACCAATGAGAGCCGAAAATAGTATGAGTAATAAATTTATGAACAAATACATCTCACCGCCAGATTTAAACAAAGCTGATATCAGACCATACATGTTGTATTTTTTTCAGATTCAGCATTTATAAGCGGACTATCTAAATCGCCACGTAGCATAATTCCCCTATTGTACGCAAATGTCCAGTAAGCCGTGTGAGCCGCAAAGGGTATTGTGATTGTGAACGCACTGGAAATCTCTTTGGCCCAGAATGTAGACCGCTAGAATCTAGGGATACGTAGGAACTCACAGGTAGGTACAGTTTGCAAATTATATGTGAAAAAGGATCAAGAAAAAGGCAATAAACTGATTTTTATGACGATTTGGAGAAAACGGGTTTGTTTTACACGAAAAAACCTGTCAAAATATTGCTCTAAGTACGAATGAGATGGCGCGTGATTTAAACAGTTCCGATTTTTTTTTCATGAAAGTATAAATAGAGTTCATCACATATTTGATTTCTAATTGATAGCTTTAAAACTAAAGGTTTATAGGCTCTACTAGTAATTTAGCTCAAAGGTAGGTAGAGATGAACCATTCTTAAAAGTCACGCCCCACCACAAATGTCATTTCAATGTGTGAGAGATGAGAGACTCACTCGCACACTTAAAGCTGAAAGTGTCGCAGCTTAGGAATTCAATACTACAAAAAATCAAATCAAGTGTTTTAGAGTCTAGACAGATATTATGTTGATTTTATAATAAATCCCTTACACTTATATATAGATCGTCTATCGTGGACGCAAATGAACTTTTCATCTCTCAGAAAAATGCGTCCGTACCATAGCAAATATAAGAGTACCAGAAACGTGTAAACCCCACTTTATACAATTAGGAATTCTTACCCTAGTATGTATATACATCTTAGAAATATGCAAATTTGTAAGGGAAAATACAATTTTTTTCCAAAAAATAAATGACCAGCCTCGCCGATACCAAACTAGATACAAACACAACCTTGTCATGCCCGCATCAAAATTCACCAATCCTCCCCCAACTCGATGGCGGTAAAAATTTACAACACTTTACCAGAAAACATAAAATGTATAGGAGAAAATGACATGTTTGAATCCAAACTAAAAGCGATTACTCATAAAAAAAATTTTTAACGAACTTGACGATTTATTTAATGACAATTTCAGCGACTCGTAATTTTTTGTAAAAGGTATTTAATGCATGAAAAATAGTAAGTTCATCTTATGTAGAAAGGCATGAAACCTAGCCTGTCTTCCATTGCAACACCCTAAATGGGTACATACTGTGAACATTTTATGAACACTCACCTAACCACTAAGACCTGATGACTGTATGAATGCAATAAATAAAATACTGAAATATTTTCTTATTTAATTACTTACAATAGCATTGTTCGTAGTCGTGATAGTAGTGTTTAACATCTTGATTAGGTTGTTAAATCGAAGTCAACTCTTGTTCGAAAACAAAGCGTTAGTTAATGAGTTTAAGTAGAAAAGCTTTTAATCTTCTAGTGTTCCGACTGACCGACGCGATAAAAGGTATTGGGAACAAAAAAGATCTTAATCGATTGGACAAAGCTACATTGACGCTTAGATCGACTGAACCGAGGTCTTAAAATCACACGGGAATTTCGCTCCATTTGCACATTTATTGGATTTATAAAGTAGGTACGAATATTCCCAATTCGCCAATAGAGATTGTCACGCCTTAAATCGAGGGAGAAATTGAATTTTTATTGGAACACAACATTGACTTTTCCAAGTGTACGTCAATGTACCTTTATGGAATAAATGATCATGTTTACAATACAACACAACACAACAATGGTATGCGTAGAAGAAAATGTTTCTAATGCTGGGTACGCGTAATGGAACTGACGGAACTTTGTCTAACTAAAAAATCTAAACTAAAAAATCGGAAAAAATCGCTTCTAAGGGATAAGGCCGCCCATGGTACTTTTATGTTTAATGTCTATGTTTCTTTTGCTTTATTTTGTTAGTTATTTGGTTTACAATAAAGAGTTTTGTATTGCATTGTAAACATTTAACAACGTTACGTTTCTATGCAGTTCACGCGCTTTCAAATAGGATGTTTTCAAAGTGTCAACCGTTTTTTTTTCAGTTCGAAATTGTTTCATCCCATCCATCCACTTGCCTGGTCCAATCAACTGAACAATCTAGAGTACCTACCTTCTACAAATGCATATAGGCACATTTTCCAATCTTCCACAGCGGATTGCATTGCATTGTACGTAAGCGACTATAGTTGTTACTTTTTACGAGCACTATTCAGACTAGCTAGTGTCGATAAGCGATAGAAGCAAGTTTAATATTACGTTACGACGATAGGCATCTATTAGTTTTACGTTACATCGTTTTACGACTATCAATTATTATTACTAGTTTTATGACTATTATTACATTACGGAGACCTCACTGTTTTGTGCTTTTTGCTGTGCCGTGCGTGAGTGGGATTGTATAAATCTGGACAGGTTTTTTCTATGGACATCTTTCAAAAGCTAAGGCATTTTTAGGGTTCCGTACCCAAAGGGTAAAAACGGGACCCTATTACTAAGACTTCGCTGTCCGTCGGTCCGTCTGTCACCAGGCTGTATCTCATGAACCGTGATAGTTAGACAGTTGAAGTTTTCACAAATGATGTATTTCTGTTGCCGCTATAACAACAAATACTAAAAACAGAGTAAAATAAATATTTAAGGGGCTCCCATACAACAACCTGTAATTTCTCTACGTATCTACACAGATGCTAATTTCAACACTACCACATACATGGTAGTGAAACTTAAACTGAATTTTGGTTGTCTTGCGGAGATTACTTTCAGCGATGAGGCCGCCTATTTAGAGCTTTATTTGTATTTGCGTGTCTTATTTTATGTTTTCCTAAGTATATTTTTGTGATTTTGTAATTTACACCGTCGAATATAGCACCCTACAGAATAGGTAGGTCCAGCGCTCATAAACGTGTCCTTTCGTCTCAAAAAAAGGCTCTGTTCAAATATTAACCAACAAAATCATAACAAAGCTCCATTACCATACACTCAAGGTATAATACCAGTAATGCTTTCCCCTATCTCCCCGCGGCAACAAGCTGACTGATACTGTACCCCACTTTACTCTGCCGATAAGCCCTACAGGTGTGCGATGACGTTTTAATTTTGAAGTCTGTCAGGAGGTAAAGTTTGACTTGAACGTAAGCTGCCAACTGCTGTGTCAGGTTATTAATGCAGCTACAGAAGAAATAATAATACTAGTGCTACGTAGCAAATTACTAGTTTGGTAAAAAGTATGATTAAACAATGTATTTTCGGGTTAGGGTACAACTCATCCGAGAAAAAACTCATCCGCGGATGAGTTGTCCACTTCACTTTTTGTTATGGGTACAACTCATCCGAATGAAAATTCGCTCGGTTTTTGATTCGGATGAGTTGTACCCAAATCCAAATGTGAAGTGGACAACTCATCCGCGACTTATTTTTCAAGGGTTCCGCATCGAAATTTTAAAAACCTCCCGTTTATTAGGTATAGACAACGGCCTCTGCTCTTCGGAATCATGTCTTAAAATTTAAAAAAATTGTATATGACACTTACTTCCTCAGATCGTTCATCTAATACGATAAAATTTGTGTTATTTTGTGTCGAAAATAACCATTGTTCCCAAAATTATACACTTACCTCAGTTCAAATTTCCAATAATATTTAATTCAGGGTATCTTTACCTGTAAAAAGAAAAGAAAATAAATTAACTTATTGAATAAACCTTATTGACTAACCTTATTGAAACTTATTGACCATCTAATGTACATATAGTAACAAATCTAACGTCCCCAATTTTCTAGTAAAGTATACAAAAATGCTGAAAGGAAACTGTGTCCACAACAAACGAAATTAAGAAATGTGTACCTAGCTATTTCTACAAAGCTCAGAGATTTCTGTTCATTTATGTTCCTGGATAACTCTATTAAACCTGGCTTTGCAGGAATGGCCGGTTCTATCCAGTCATTACATCAACGTGGAGGGCACAGAGTGGTGCCAAGGGAACCAAAGTGAGTTGCTACAGAATTATGCACAAAATGTCGCGCAGCGCTGCTGTTCATACAAGAAATAAAGGAGGATGGGCATTTTGGTGTCCAATCAAGATTAATCATCCGTCATCGGATAGCTCTTTTCAAGTGGACAAATAAATTCTATTACGACAAAACTGGTAGAGTTGTCCGTTTTGAAATATACTCTACAGAAGATGTTGAATGTTTCATCTCAAATACATAACGGAGGTATAACAAAATCCTATATTTGATTGATCGATTGAACACTTTATTGTATATACAAACAATACAAAAAATATGCGTTTTCTTATATTACTATACGATACTTACGATATACAAACATAGGTTTGTATAAATTATGCGTTTTCTTTTAGGGCTTTGTTTTGTTTATGTGCTTTATTACCTTTTTTTTATAGTTTACCTTCGTTTGTCCACAATCTCACCTGATGGAAAGTGAAGATGTAATGTGAAGATGGAAGTTACGTTATTCTTAAATTCACTACATATATATTAACAGTAAAATTCGTATTTACTATGATTATAATATCCTGATCGCAATTTCAATATTTACAATGCGTGACCCGACCGCATATCCCTCCGAGGCGTCGGCTTTTCCAATCTACATTCGCAGCATCACAGGGTTCGAGTTGGCAGGGAATTTCGAAAATTGCATCACATTTTAGCATTTCAAAGGCGAAATTTTCGAATTTCGAAGCGAAATCGGTTTTTAGTGCAAACGGGAAAAGCCTTGTTTAAAATTAAATGTTTTACGTAGGTATCATTCTTAGTGAAACTTGAATAGGTGCTGGTGAATGATTTCCTTGTTATTTCGATCGAAAAGAAAGGAACGAATTTTGGTGCTATCAAATTAGTTACCTAAATATACCAAAATAATCCATATAGCATGCAAATTCAAGGTTGTCTGTGAGAGATTGCTCTTGAGCAATAAGACCGCCAATTGTTACTTACTCTAAAGATACCGTATTTCTTTGTACATTATTTGGAAGTTTAGTTTGCTATAAAGTATTTTCTATCCATCCGAAGTAAGGTGTATATTTACCTAGGTAGAAGATACCTAAGGGCTACAAAAACATTTAATAATATCCCAAAAATGTTCGATTTCGGCAGGATTCGAACCCGCGCCTCACCTTCAGTACAGGGGCGCTCTAACCAACTAAGCAACGAGATCGACACGCGCCTTGTCGAAAATATCTGGGACCTCTTACGACTTAAGCGTCGTTTGGCGTTCATATACCTAAGGGCTGTTGATTTTGTTTGAACAATAAAATAAAATAAATAAAAGAAGTATTATTAGGAAAAACTGCAGCGGAAAAAGCGCTCTTGTGCGCTCGGCGGCTGAGCTGAAGCATATTTATTATGTCTATTTCGTTTTGAAAGTCTCTAAGCTCAAACAAACTCACTAAAACTAGAAATTTATAGATACGATTTACTCACAAATTCCTTATTATTCGGAACGCTGAGAGCATTCCTTCAACCCTAACCCTAACCAAACTATTTCATTCAATTTCCAACTCATAAAGGGACATTTCCCGAAAATTTCCCGAACTACTTCGTATTACTAAAATGGCCCGTCAAATGTGATCAATCTTCTTTTAAACTACTTTCTTTGCAAAACGGATTTTTGTCGCGTAATCCATCAGTGTAGGACGTCCAAAGAGTTACCTTCACATACTAAGAAGGTTTTTACCTTAAATTACCTTAACGTGAGACCATACGCATTATGCGGGAATCCGGAAAATTTAAGGAAGGCCCTTTTCGAATTTAACTAAGGAGATTTTCGAGTTAGTATGTAAATTTCTTCAGCCCTTGTTGTCTGTTTTGAATGTGACTGTATGGTTTTTAACATAGGTCTAACAAAATGGAATATTGAATATTTTCAATTCTGTGTTACCTACAAATAACTTTTAAATCATTACCAAGAAATATATCCAATATCCTTTATTTAAATTATACAGTTCTTACTTGCTAGGTTAAGCGTCTTTTTCCGACATCTTGCAGTATTTATACTTCATGGAATTAGTGTAAGACGACTACGAAAATTTGTGAGAATTATGAATTTCAGAGGATTCCCTGAATCCTCAACCAGGGGAGCAGCTTTAGGTACTTACTCATACATTGCGCGTGTACACCTTTTGGGCATTCCCTATACATTTTCGACTGCTTTCTGTTCTCTTTGCAGTAAAAAATTTGTTGATTCAAATCACATGATTTATTTAAAAAAAAATTGTTTGAAATCGTCTTTAATAACAAAGAAAATTACAATCGAATAATAGAAATAAATTAGAACTAGTATTTACAGTTGAAACAATTGAGCTAAGTGCAGGCCGTTGCAAACAATCTACAGCTCAACTGCTCAACAACATCCATATACCAGTCGGATACTTAAATCATCACAAACTTGCTCAACAAAAGGACAAGCCACGTGCGCGGATAGAACGATAGTGCACACTTGTGCACTATCTATTCTCTCACTATCTTAATCAACTTGGATATCCAAGCCACCAAGCGCACCAAAGGGTAGACAACCAACACCCTGCAGGTACTCTGAGTCAGACAGTCACCGTCTATAACGGAAGTCATGAAGAAATCTGTAATTCAGTAATTTTTTTTATTAAAAAACAACTGTAAGTAGAGTGAGACAGGATTCCATGGTTGACAAAAACATTCAAAAAGCACCTTTAAAATAAATAAATAACTGAATTGTAAAAAGGTCAAGAAAGCCAATCGTGTGGAACATTAGCCATCTGCCAAGCGATAGCCGCTCTTCTGATAAAGTGTATAAAGTCGAGAGAAGTCAAGGTTTCATTCAATACCATGTAGAAAGGTCAACCTATAACCGTGAAGTCTAGATCGAACAAATCTGCATTTTTTATTAGTATCGATTACATAATTACAATGGTAATAACACCAGACTATACGAAACTAAATCGGAATCCATTAGATGGAAGATATACAATATAATAACATACACGACACTTTATTCGTTTCCATCATTACAATATAATAAATAAATCAATGAATTATTTCCAGTCCCAGCCACAATAATTGATTTTGAACCAGTAACGGGATATGACACGAAACGGAATATCACCCATCCATAGACTTAGTGTAATCGAGCTGTAGTTCACACGATGAAATAATTTATTCTGTTCTGTCGATTTCAATTCGGGCAGAAAACTTTTTAAACACAGAGCCCCATGAGAGACAGGGTCTCGGGGTGAAAGATGTTCAAAAGAGATCAGAATGGTTTTAAATTTTGAATTCAGAATGAGGAGTGCTCCTTGTATGTCTAATATCTACCCTATTAACCTAATGACTGTTAGGTTGGAAGGAACCTTGCGGTGCTCCCACAAAGATTAAAATTAAAATCATTTAAGTTTAATTGTTATCTGAAAAATTTGGCCGGTTTTAAAAAACTATAAACAGATATCAAATTCCACAAATGATTTTAGAAGGAACACGATAGCGCGATTTTTCAAAGTGGTCTTAAAATTCATGTCTAATTTAGTTTCATTTAGATAGATAGATAGATAGATATTATTTATTGAAAGAAAGATTACATATTTTTGGTTCATAGTATCTTAAATCCTAAGATAGGTTTAACTAGACACTAGGGTTCTCTAAAAATATAAATAAAAATATTTTGTAAACACGGTAAGCTAGACAGTTACGCACACAAACACAGCGGTGTCACCGTCTTGTTGTATGTCGCGGCATGCAGCACACAAGCGCTCCGCCAATCACGCGCAGCCAACGACCATTTGGAGACACATAGATGAAACGACCAATGAAATACCTTTTGTTTTCGCCCGTTGCCATGGAAACCATTTGCTACGAGTAAGGTGAAAATGATCATGTGATGTAGTTTTAGGTACGTTTTACGGCGCACATGTCAATCTCGAGGATCAAACGTTTCGTCGAGGACCACCTTAAAATCAATCTTTATACAACAAAGAAAGAATCATTTACAATCTATAAAGAATTGGCAAAGATATCTCCAAAATTGTTGTGGCTAATCGTGATTTTTCAAAAGGATTGTGTTGTTTTTAAGCTTGACTGGACAAATAGTATTCCCTCCGGAATATTTTTTTATGGAATTCGGGATCATTATCTTTATACATAATTGCGAAATAATTTTGAAAGTCAGTCCATAATTGACGGAGAAATCTTTTATTATAATTGTTAAAGAAAAAGGCAACAAAGAAAATAATGTCATCTAAGAAACAGAAGAAATAAAAGCGAGCAACTTCACAGACGACATAAATTACAATTTATGCATAAAAGCCTTCGCAGATCTCTCAGACAGTTTTAATTATCTTATTAGTTTCTTGTGGTAAGCTAGTAATTTTTCAAGCTATTTTATAACCTTAATGAGGCAGTTTTAAGGCTAAACTTCTTCGATCAAAAATAAGTAGTTCGCGGCCGGCAAAGCCGGAAATTTTTGATCGATGCTAAACTTGAAAAGAACTTTTAAAGAAAATAAATACTAAATAATACTGGTAATTTAAAACCCATTTTTGCCATTTTAGACTGTCTCTATTAGGTTCTATTAGTGCTAATGAACCACTAAAAAAAAGTAAAAATATTAATTCAATCGATATAATGTACCCTAAAAATGCATTTAAAATTTACATTTTCCAGTTGCGCGCGTAACTTTACGAAAACGCTGGACGCAGTAGGCGCCATATTGCTCTGTGATCATGACGTCAGTTGGATGTGAGACCTGAACCAAATTTAATGCGCTGATGTTGCTGATGATGACAGTTGTTACTTTTTAGTTTGCCCACACAGCCGTATGACATAACCACATTGCGTCTACTATTAAAATTTCATGGTGTATAAAACAGATTTTAAAACTTACGAATTGAATTTCAAAATATATTTTGTTATTTTGTGAACTAAAACGAACATTTTCCGACTGCTTTTGGCCAAAGCTCTCAATAATTTATTTTTAGATTTTTCCCATATAGAGTAAAATACCCTATTCACACAAGGTCATCTAGCCTTAAACTAAGCGGATCTTGTGTTATGGGTACTAGATAACTGTTATAGGTAAGGTACTTAATACATTATTAGTCCTACCCTACATCTATAGGATTTTTGACTCGAGTCGGGAATAAAATCCGCAATCTTCTGCGTCGCAAGTTGCAATAAGCCGTGACACTGTGCTTTGATTGGCAGAATATTCAGTTGACACTTGCCGTTTGGGTTATTGACATTTGATTGATAGGTGAAGGTGACAGTGACAGTTCAGAAGGTGGAAAATGCGCGGGAAACCGGAACTGCGTAGTGAAAGCAAAATCTAGCCAGGCATCGAATTTACATTTTATGTAATGATGGAGCAGTGTGACAACCTAATAACGTAGTAAGTAGGTACCTATAGGTAGGTCTAATCATTATCATAATCATGAACTCGACCGGAACCACTGGGTAGGGTTCCTTTAGGCATATTTGCTAAGGTATAATTTATGGTGTTTGTTGGGGTAGTGACCTGAATAACATGTATCATACATAGCGTACTTACCTAGTAGCTTTAATGATAACACGTTTACCGTACAGCATTCTAATAGATACATTTACCCATGTTTAACATAAAATTGCCTTTCTTCTACAATTATTATTTTAAATTAAATACTAGAAATAAGAATAAACTCGCTGTGTCCACAACTAGGTTACACAAGATTAACGTATCTTTTAAAGGGCAATGTATATGCTTCTACAACAAAACTCCAAGTGAGTTGTAAAAATTGTCAATAAATAAATTCAAACAAATTGTTAAACACATCCTTTGTAAAAAGGCCTACTATAAAATATCAGATTATCTAGAGGATAAAAAAGCTTGGGACGAATTTTGCTCCAACTCGAAAGCTAACATTCTAACAAGGTAGCTAAAGGTTTCTTGTGCGCTTCTTAAAAAGATTGAAGTGGACAAAAAATCTAAGTGATCACTTTATTTCCTAGTTTTACTTATGTAATCTGAGTTTTGTGACGTGTCCAAGAGTCCTGTAAGGTCTAAAGGAAATAAAGTACTTTTGATACATATTATTTACAATCATTTTCTTCAACAACTTATATCATGGCCCCATCCCGTTCGCCGGGAGTGGCTCTGTATATTTTGACACACTAATATAAATCAAACTATTACTCACAGAAAATTATATGTTGGTTACCCGACGACAGCTAAAGAAAGGAGGCTATGGTCGTATTGATGCTAACATAGGCTTAACTAATCGAATTTCTACGTAAGTGTCTTGGGTAAAACCAAGATAGCTACGTAATAATGTGTAAAATAAGTAAAAGTAGATATAATATTTAAGTATAATATATTGTGCATTCACGTGTAACCGCGAATAAATCGCATGCACATGTCATACACGGATGCCACGAAACAATTACCTACTACAATATAAACTCAGTTACCGCATTCTGTTATGAAACCCTTTTACTGTGCTGTGTGTGATACGCATCCATACCGAAGGTTGCTCTGTCTGCGTGTCTCTGTGTTTGTGCTTTGTACTACGATTCGTTTCAGATATGTTCAATACAGTAGCCAATTAGGCGCAAACGTAGACACTTTTTGTTGCCGACACGGCACACCTTCACAGGGAACCGTAGTTGCTGTGTCCTGTAGCGGTGTTCGGACACAGTCGCCCGTTGCTACTACTGCTCACTGGTAACCGTAATTGCTGTGTCCGGCTCAGTACAATTGTAAGGAAATTTATTGATGTTGCTTGCGTCTTCAACTGACGACTTTTAGTTTCCAGTTACCGACACCGAACACTTTTTGATGGTCAATGAGTATGTGTTAAATGGGATCAACTTGACACGCGTATGCGCAGGGAGTGGATGATTTCATACTGGTTCTATAGAAATAAAATAATCATCGGTAGATTGTATCTGACACAAGACACAAAAGTGTCTACGTTTGCGCAACGCCTTACAGTACTGTTTTGCTCAAAGAACTATGCATATCTCGAGTCCTTCGGAATTTCACTCTTGCCACAATTTTTTTACCAACTATAAAACAGCTAGGTACGGTAAAAAAAGGAAAAAGCCAACTCGTTTACGTTTTCGTTAATTTACGATATACCTTAATGTGTTTTTTACATAAATAGTGTAAAGACAGGTAGGTACGTAATATTTGTCACGTGATTTAGCACTTGCATGCAGCACGCAAGCGCTTTTACTTTCTTCCCGGTATGGTACTGTTGTGGTTCCAGTCCATATCGATATCACACCGGTTCTTAGTGTTCCGCAAATACAGGGTGGGGCAAATTTTTGGCCCCTTAAGGGTAGCTACCTTTTCTTTTGTAGTTAGAAGGTTTTGTTCTTAGGAACTTTCTGTTTTATATTGAAGAAAAAAATATAGCCATTTTTAGATTTTTGAAAAAAAGTACGGTTCACCCAAAAAATGACATTCGTAAAAAAAAATAAGTTGGTCTTAATCGACTCTATTTCCAACCAGGAACACTTTTCCCAAAGTAACATTATATGTAACAGGGCCTATGTCCAGCAGTGGACTAATAGAGATTGATGACGATGATGCTGGCTTTTACTACCGGTATAACCGTACACCCACCAAGACAGACCTAGTTGCAGGTCATAGAAATATGTTCTGTACGTCGTCGTCAGACACATTATGGTTCTCAGGTGGGCCTACGCCAACTGAGCCATAGATATCGAGGTGGACTTTACGGTCGTCTACATTATTTTTATTAACATCAAAAATTGTGCTACAGAAATCCGTGGCTATAAACCGAAACCCCTTATATCGATATTAAACACCGAGACATCTTCAAAGGCAGTATTTTTCTCGAATCACTTGAAATATAGTCTCTCAGTCAATCCGCGCAAGATCAAAAGAATTGCAAGGTCGAATATCAAGTCACACTCGATCTACCAGAACCAGACACCGTTTGAGAAAATAGGTACAAGGAAAAATTGGGGATGGACTTTTTGAAGTCAATCCTGGGTCGGCCAAAATTATTGTTGGGATTTTTTAGAAAAATTCGCAGTAATAGCCCGGAGGAGGATGTTGGCGGTGTTACAAGCACGGGAAGCACGGGGTGTTACCCCGTGCTTCGGAAAGCACGTTAAGCCGGTCGTCCTGCGTCTGAGCTGTCCTCGTTCGTGTCGTAAGAGTGAGAGAATAGATAATAGATAGAAAATTCTTTTTCATCCCATCTATTCAAAAAGAGGCGATAGGTTCCTCGATAAGTGCGCGCAAAGTAGGTCATTCCTGCGTCACACTTGTTAAGTACAAGTGTGACGAAATGAGTTTTGAATTTGGAACACCATTAAACCGACGCTAGCGGAAGGTAAGATGTTGATTCACTTCCATCCCGTGCCTACCACCTATACCGTTGGTTGCCCCGTATTGGTATCAAACTGAGAAGGGATGGAAAACCCTGCGACACACCGGTCGCAGGTCATGGATGCAGCTCCTAAAGACTTGCAAACATGCACTGATGCTTTGACGTTACGTGATGGAACAAGGTTGAAACACATCTAAGTAATTAGACTGCGATCTAAATGATACGTTAAGATTTCGGTCTTATGGTACCATTATATTTAAAAAGTTTGAACACAATTCGCTTTAATAAAGTCCTGGCCGGTATAATTGCTAATGAAAATTTTATTAATGGAAAAATGAAAAGGAAGCAAATAAAGTAATTTGGTTATGTAAGTGCTTACCAATATATAGATATTCGTCACTACTATAACCAGGCATCTCTTATTTATTTTTCTCGTATGATGAATATTTCTCATAGATTAGGATGAAAAGCAGTGTGCCACACACACGGTACAAAAATTATTTAACCTTGAGCGACGTACTTTAAATCCCTCGCTACGCTTAGGATTCTACCATCTACGCCAACACACAACAATAAAATCCTTCTCTTCGCTCTGGATTCAAAAAATCGCTCTCGCCCTAAATACAATACAAAAATATTGTGTACCTACCTTGTGGCACAATCTACTATTTGCACACATAACTTAAATATAACAAACAAAAAAATGAAACAATTGGCGGTCTTATCGCTCAAGAGCGATTTCGAGCGGAATAGAGAGTGCACCTGTGTGTGCAAACACTTGTGCACTATAATGTGTTCTACGCACCTGGCTAGTCTCCAGACTGACCAGACCTTGAGACTGGCCACCGCGCCGAGGACGAAATTCCGCTAGGACACCTGCTTTTATATCGGTATCGGTACCTTATACCTATAGGTATTAAGCCTTTATAATACCCAGCTACCTATTCGCCAGATATGACGAACCTTCCAATCCGATAAACACGGTATTTGACACCGCTCTGCTCCGGAACATCATTTTTCTACGAATATTATGGATATTGGATTTGCTGTAACCTTGGTTTCGTGTGGATTCGGTAAAAGACGGCAGTTTTATTAGCTCCACCGTTTTTTTCTACCAAGCTAGTACGAAACGGTTTTTCTTTTTTTAGTCTATTTAATAATCCCAGAACAGTCTAACAGTCTGCAGTTAGCTCAATTGTTTCAATTGTAAATACTAGTTTTAATTTAATTCTATTATTTGATTGTAATTTTCTTTGTTAATAATTTTTTAATTATAATCCATATTAAGGCAAGATAAAAAAGTTTTATTTTTAGATCTATTTACTTTTTACGTTATTAACAGCCGGTGTTCAAACGGTTGTTATTTTTGACAATAGTTTAACTTTTTGTTGTGTGAAGGAACCAAGACCTGGTTCGTAAAAATACAAAATCGAGCTTTACGCAGAGGGACTACACTCCTATACAAAGCACTAATAATAATATAGCATATAATATAGTACTTGTCCTGACTAGGTTTTGTTTATTTAACAACAACCAAGATTAGTTAAAATCTTGGTTCTTCCACTCACTAGAAGTTAACAAAAAGTTTAAACTATTTTCAAAAATACCAACCGTATGAAAAACCGGCTGTAAGCCCCCGGTATTCTTCTGTAATCCGTCTGTCTGTCTATCTATCCGTCCGTCTGTCAGTCAGGCGGGCAGTAGGTACCAATGTTAATCTCATCGTACCAAAAGTAAAAAATGTATATTTAAACATAAAGCTCTTGTTATCACGCTTAAACCTTAGACGCATTACTTATAAAATTACATGCAAATAGATGTTCTATTATACAGTACACACACCCTCTCTCAGCTTAGAGATATAAGATCCTATCCTCTTGAATATACGATCGTAATTAGCTCATCAAGGGGTTCATCTTGTGAGTGTGCCTCGACGACGTTAATTAACGTCTGAAATTGGTGTTGATATTCTGTTTGCTGACAAATATGTATATAAGCTGAGACGTTTTTATAATGAACTTCTCAGGGTACCTTTCTTTACTGCCCTCACTATGACAACCTCTGTGGCGCGGTGGGCGAAGTTCTGCCTGCGACACAGGAGATTGCGGGTTCGATTTCCGCCGTGAACATTTGTCCCAATGTTCGTACGATCTGTATATATTTGTTCCAGGTGTTCTAGTCGTTTTCTATGTATAATAAAAAATATCTATCTGTGTATCGTATTATGTTATATCAGTTATCTAGTACATCAATTAAACAAGCTCTGCTTAACTTGGGGCTAGATAATGCGGTGTGAATTCTCCAGCATTGTTTATATTTATATGTATACCTACACTGTTTTTTGTGTAGTTCGGTCTATTTTTTGGGATCCAATGATTATTGAACTCAATCGGTTAACAAATCAAAACAAATCAATCTAAAATTTTTGACATTTAGTTTTGGTTTCGATAAGCAAAAGATTATTGACACTAAACTAATGGACTACTTTTGAGATTGCATTATTCACATCGTCGTAGTTTGTGTTTTGTCGTTTCATTATAAATATTTTTGAAGTATCATCAGCAAACAGTTCAATCTCGTGATTATTCTCTACAAGATGAGGCAGGTCGTTAATATAAACTAAAAATAGGAAAGGGCCGAGGATAGAACCCTGCGGTACACCCATTGTAACTACAGAGTTTTGTTGTTAGGAACCTTTAAGGTTTTTATTTATTATAGTACTCTGGGTAATTTCTAAGAAATTAATAAATCCCAAAAATTTACGATCTCGACGGGATTCGAACCCGCACCTTCCCCTTCAGCGCAGGGTTGCTCTTTTTCCAACTAAGCTACGTGATCTTATCTAGTCGACTTATCTATCGAAAGATTTACGGGTCGACTAGATAAGATCACGTAGCTTAGTTGGAAAAAGAGCAACCCTGCGCTGAAGGGGAAGGTGCGGGTTCGAATCCCGTCGAGATCGTAAATTTTTGGGATTTATTAATTTCTTAGGAACCTTTAAGTTTATTTATTTATTTATCAGAAATACTTTCCTCAAACGAAAAAAAAAAATGTTTTTTATCTTGGCTATTAACCCTGGTCACTGTTCCACTTCGTTTCAGCGGAAAATAGACTTTAGTAGTATGTAGTTTAGGCACAGAATAGCAAACACTCCTTCAGGAAACAAGTGGTCACTGTCCCTAACACCGACTTGTTACAAATCTTACATTTCATTGTTTCAGTTCAGACAAGTGAAAGTAGAAGTATTACCATTGTTCCGTCGCTTTCTATACGATCTAGACTTGTTCACTGTCCGTTGGCAGACACGGTGTGTGGAGTCCGTCCAACTAACTCTCTATTACCTTTTCCGCAGGTGTACAACTGCACACCCACAAAAGGCATTTGGAAATTCGATGCACACAATGAAAGCTTAAACTCCGTTTTAGAATGCTAGTCTAATGTAAGAAACATGTACCTATAGGAAATTTAAAAATCAAGGAAAAAATTTATATTTAAGGCTTTAAGATATCAAATTTTTCCCAGAAACGTACTTCAAGGACCAAAATTAACTCTTGATGATTAAATTTCCTGTAGCTACCTGTTTAGATGGTAACGCTTTAATTGGTTTAGGAACGTTGATTGCGTTAGAAGAGTTGGTTGAAAATGATATTTTTCAATAATATTTTAGTGATCTGATATTATATTAACCTCATACCGGAAAAGAGTACTTTATTTAACCCTAGCCGAAATCAAGTGATTATAACCCTATAGGCTCAAAAAGATGCGTGTATTACCAAATACAAACATCTTCACCCCCGAAAGGGCGCATCTCCTGAAGTAAGCGCTTTAGTCTGTTCGGACAGAACTTTCCATCCATGTATCCCTTCAGGTATTGTCAGCTACGTAATAAGCACAACCTTGTAAAGTCGTAACGCCCCGGTGGTTACATTGTTATTGTTATTTAAATGTCTGGTTATCTATTGCAACCTGTAGTAAAACCTTTCTTCTATCAGCAGTGAGCTTAGACTTGCCGATTGAAATGATTTTATTGTCACGCAAAAATGCGAATTGGCTTGCGAGAGACTGTAGATTCCTATTACGCAGAAAACATAGGTCCACAGCTGGGCAAGGTGACAATTTTTTTTTATCAGCACGCTAAGCATGCGGATTGATGGAAGGGAACTCTTTGCTTCTTCTAGAAGGTTCTCTAAGTTGACTCTTACAACATCCACGGATTGAGGTGGGGTCGATTTGATTATCTGCTTATCTGAAGGATAAAAAAGCTTGGGATGGATTTTGCTTCAACTCGAAAAATAACAACTAACAGGCTAAAGGTTTCTTCCTCGCTTCATTACTTAGTTATACTTAAGCGACAAAAATACCACTTTATATTGATACGGATATAAAGTGGTATTTTTGTCGCTTGAATTTGCTTTGTCGTGTTGAATTTTAAAGCCTTTTCTAAGTGTACATTTATTGTAATAATGGAAATAAAGAGATTTTGATCTTACGTGACCCACGGGAAGAATTGGGATGAAACTAGTTAGTTATTCCTCTATACAATTAATCCAAACTTACAGTTCTTGTATACTACTCGAGTGTTAAGTTTCCACTTCCCAGTAGTTTAAAACATGGTTGTTCACGTTAAACCTCCCAATTAATCAGCAATAATTCCCAACCAGTGTTCCCAACTAGGGGTAAATTGAACACTGCTGAACTTGTACAAAGTTCAGCCAATTAGAGTAGGTATTTACTGGGTAGCTGGGTATCCGGAATCTGGATATTAGAAGGCGAGTGAATTTGATAGAGTTTCACCTGGGGTTTCACTTTCCTTTGACGAATGAATATTAATTTGATTATTTTTGAGTGGTCTCTAGTAGGACCAACTCTAGTCTCTCTAGTCTCTCTCTAGAGTGGCTTGAGTAGTCATGAGATTTGGGATAGAATGTCTCTTCGCATTACCTACTACCAGCAACCTTGTCTCAATTTTATGAAAGACGTTTATTTATCTACAGGACAAATCGCCGTCACAACTTCACAAGTGACGTACCGAGGCGGGAATCGAACCCGCAACCTACGGCGTCGTAGGCGGACCTTTGCCCGCTGCGCTCCAGAGGTCGTCATTTTATTGAAAAAAAATCGATGTTTAGCTTTCAACTCGGGCTATTTCTCACTGGGTAGGCCCATATTAATTTGAATGTTTATGGGGTAAATTCGCCCATTGTACTTGTCTCATGTAATGTCTTTTTGTAATGTTCTTTTTCTGGTGTACCTACAATAAAGTATTTTTGTATTGTATTGTATTCTTTATTTTCAAAGACTTCATGGAAAACATGTGTCGTTAAATTCACAAAACTTTAAGATTATCATATCGAATATCTTAGCTAAATAGAAAACAGTGTCATCAAATACCATTTTAGTAATTCGTTGTCTACACTAACATTATAAAGATGAAAGATTTGTTTGTTTGAATTGAATAGGTTCCGAAACTACTCCGATTTGAAAAAATGTTTCGCGCATAGGCGATAGAATCTACCCGTGCGAAGCCGGGGCGGACGCTAGTTTTAAATAAAATAAAAAAATACTTCGAATCACTTAACTTTACGGTGTTTTATAGTTTTGCGGGATAAATATAAATGCCTCGGAAATAAATATTTTATAGGACCACCTATTTTCAAAATCTGATCATAATTGAGTAAGAAATCTACGAACGTATACATAACAATTCGAAAGTATACATTCGAACAAAGAATCTCCTTTTTTCGAAGTTGATTAAAAACCATCATAGATTGTTGACATCGCGTTAAAAACATGAATAGGTATTTATGGAGATTACCTTAAATAGCTGTTACCGCTTGTGTGAAGTATAAACCGCTTTTATGAATGAAGGATGAGATCATTCATAATGTATATAAGTAGTTTTACAGAGTAACTATGTAACAACTTATTTCTCGTAGAGTTTGAGTGCATTAGCGGTGTCTACCGCTGCGACAGCAACACGGAGACTTGAAAGAATTTTTCACGTTTTTATGTGTAACTATTAAAGCAGGACATTTACATAAATTATATTCCTTTTCAACAACATAAAATATTATTTTAAATAATCAACTCAACTTTCGGATGATGCCATGCCAGTGGAGTTGCCCGCTGTAGCAACCGAATTTACCGGCTATTTAATTTATACCAAAATTATAATAATATCTAATAATGTATACATGATATAATACAGTACCTATATAGATACCTAGAACAATATTTTCGCACTGAGCGGAACTGCGCGACACGGGCGCGACGCGGCGCGGCCAGTTACTCTTTGAAACTCTTGAAACTCAATCGTAAGCATCGAACGCCTAATAAATCTTTTATGCTGAGGCCAAAGACGCATAATTTTTTTAGTAGTCTGTGAGACACGAAACATAGGTACCGTCTATTCAACAGTTTTTTTTTTTTCAAAATAATAATCCGCCGTTACTTACTTAACCTGTTGAATCTCGAAGCGAAAACGTTCCTAGCCGTAAAACAATTTCGTATCATGCAAATGAAACGATCAAAGAAACAATTTAAAGCCAAAATAAAGCCTCACGTATTTCGTACATAAATAAAAGTCGTAAAGGAAAGGAAGGTTTGCCTGAGTACTTTCTTGTATGTAATAAAAATCTATGGCCCGTATTATGAAAGCTTCCCCAAGCATTACTTAAGCAGTCATTACGTGATCTCTACTCAAGCGTTAATTACTCAAGTAATGCTTGGTAACCGTTCAATAATATGTCTAAGCAGTTACTCGAAGGCGTGGACGGAGGAAATGCGCTCTTGACGGCTACTTGAGTGAGTGTAGATTTTGACATGAGCTCCCAAGCATTGTTTGAAAATTAGTATTCACTCAAAACTAGACATAAGCATCACTCAAGCAGAGCTCGATGACTGAGCATGCTTTCATAATACGGGCCTATATCTTGGTTTACGCGGGAAACAAAGGACGGGATTTATGTAGAGGCCCGCATTGCGGACCAGAAGGACATCAACATGACTGAACATGACCGACAAGGTGGTGAGACGCGGGATGGCGCGTGATTGACGGACTCTCTTTGTGTTTTTTTCCTACGTTCTACAAGCAAAAACTAAAAAAAAAACAACTTGCGAAAAGTAAACCATTTTCCATGAAGTTATGATGAAATCAACTTTGTATCATTTGATTTTGGGAGCATTTTGTAAAATCTATATTTTTAGTACAAAATTTCGTATTTTCGCAAATGCTCTAAAAATACCAGAGAATCGAAGTTTGGTTTATCGAGTTCATAGAAAATGGTTTACGATTTGCGGCAAATTACTTTTTCGCAAATTTTAATGCTTGTGGAACGCAGAAAAAATACCACAAAAAAATTGAATCTCGCGCCAACCCGCGACGAACAACCTAATCTTTTCGATTTATATGATAATATGTATCTTCTACCCGCGTTTCCCTGGATAAAAAGTGTCCTTCCATAGGATCAATCTTTGTGCCAAATAAAATAAAATTCACATAGACTTCTAAGGTTTTTATTTATTATAGTACTCTGGGTAATATCTAATTTCTAAGAAATTAGATAAGATTCGGAAAGATTTCTTCTTTAGTAATAAAATGTGATAGTATCATAATCCAGTTAATATGAAAATGATCTTTATTTATCGCAAAAAATATTTATGTTCTAGAAACATATTTAGCAGGTGGAATAATCTCTTAAATAAAACAACATTTATTTGACTTTAATATGCCAGATTCGGAAATTAGATTCGGCGTAAGTGCCGAAAGAACTCCCAAAGATTTACGGGTCGACTAGATAAGATCACGTAGCTTAGTTGGAAAAAGAGCAACCCTGCGCTGAAGGGGAAGGTGCGGGTTCGAATCCCGTCGAGATCGTAAATTTTTGGGATTTATTAATTTCTTAGAAATCACATAGACTTGTTATAGTTCCCAGATGATCTTCTCCAAGCAAAAAACGCATGGACACTAAACGTACCTTGCGTAACAAGGCACCGCACGGATTTAACAAATCATCTGTCATTCTTGATAGTGACAATTTGCATCAAGGTGTCAAATCGGTTGTGGTTTACCCACAAGTTGAAGGTGCTTTACCATCGAAGAAACGGTTTTTGTCATTTCCAGTAAAGGTGTACGTAGAATTCTTCTATGAATCAAATCATCGGTGTTATTGGTAGCAATTTACAACTTATATATGGATGGATCTTTACTAAATGTACAAAATAAATATGAAACAGGTAAATTTCTAGGAATAGCTAACTGATCCAAATCAATAAGAGTATAAAAATAATAAAACCGGCCAAGTGCGAGTCGGACTCGCGCACGAAGGGTTCCGTACCATTATCTATAAAAACGGCAAAAAATCACGTTTGTTGTATGGGAGGCCCCTTAAATATTTATTTTATTCTGTTTTTTAGTATTTGTTGTTATAGCGGCAACAGAAATACATCATCTGTGAAAATTTCACACTGTCTAACTATCACGGTTCATGGATACAGCCTGGTGACAGGCGGACAGACGGACAGCGAAGTCTTAGTAATACTAGGGTCCCGTTTTTACCCTTTGGGTATGGAACCCTAAAAACTACCTACCAATCGTAATACTTGGCGTTGCCGATCCAGGTGGTAAAGCCCTGATTTCATGAGATTATGTTGTGGGTGATGGATGATTGAACGTAACATAACACTGTTACGCTTTATCAATTAACACTCGTTTGGACCCAAATCAGGGGTCGATTTTACAACTACGGTTGATACCTGATACCTGATCAGGGTTTATACGAGTCTACCGTAAACTCAAAACTCAAAGTGCTTTATTTCCTTTAGACCTTACAGGAATCTTGGACATTTCGCAAAACTCAGATTACATACGTAAAAAAACGTAGTCGTTGTCTAGTAATATTTTCGTCCCAATAGACGAGTGCCCCCTACATTATGTTGCTGGTTGTAACAAAGCCTTGATCAGGCTCCTAACGAGTATCTATCCCCTTCCCTCGTTTGGAGCCTGATCAGGGCTTTAATTTACGGCTACATTTTTGTTTGTTACAAACACCAACATACAGTGTCACAAACAAATGACCCAACCCAATAAACCAGAATATTATTAACAGATATCATAACGGACAAGCTCAAGATTTATAACTGTACGCAACACGTGGCCGTCATGTCCAATTAAAAGCTTAGGTAATTAGTAAATCAATTGAGCCGTGTCATCTTGCATAACCCATGTTAGGTTGCGTTGGGCAGTTGTTGGGCCCAACATGGCCGGGTTATACAATCCTGAATATTAATATGTGGGTCGTTAGTGGCACTAAGGGACGGGGTAAACAGCTCGGTTATTTGGCTAATTTATATGTTTACGAGCTTCTGCCCACGGCTTTGTTCAAGTGGGATATGGATGTGAAAGAATTTATTAAATCGGTCTAGTTAATCCGCAGATTATCCGTTACATACCAAAGTAATATTAAAGAAAAAGAGCATTCCACATATTTTCATAATTTCACGGCAATGAGCAACTTCTGTGAATTTAAATAGTTAACCACAAATATAACAGTTGTAAATTAGGTACCTATAAGTCGTAGCCTATACATATGTATTAATAAATAGCAACAAAAATTATAAATTTCCAGCGTTAAGTTTTGGTTTACCAAATTTAAGAGATTTGAACTCAAATTTCTTTAAAAGGATATCAGAAAAATGTAAGTACAAACATAACTAGAAAGAAACTTTAAAAAGGTTTCTGCCAATCCCATACATACTCGTATTATCTGTATAAACAAAACAAAGTCGTGTTAGTTCCACCATTTACATGAACTCAAGTACGGCTGGACAGATTTTTATTAAATGAAATAAGTTCCCAAAAATTTTCGGTTTCGGCGGGACTCGAACCCACCCTCAGTACGGGTGTGCTCTAACCAACTAAGCCAGGAAACCCTTAGTCGGTTCAACCGAAAATCTTTGGGACCTCTTACGGCTCTACGGGCGCAGGTTCGAGTCCCGCCGAAACCGAAAATTTTTGGGAACTTATTTCATTTCTTAGAGATACCCAAAGTGCAAGCACTATAACAAAAAACCTTAGATTTTTATTAGAGATGGGCCGAACATGGGTTTCACCGAGTACGAACATTCGGCCGAATATTCGGTAAAACTTTTACCGAACCGAATATTCGGCCGAATATTCGGTACATTTGATTCCGTTCCGTCGTTTATGAGATGTCATATTTGTCTTATATCTCAGTAGACTATAATTAAGTTCCTAACTCTTAACGTGTAGATTAAGTGATTGATCTCTTAAATATCAACCTGAAAAGTGCAAACAAATTACTAATTTTCTTTATAAAGAACTATATTGGTTGAATATGACAGTTTTAAACGTTTAATATCAATAAATATATTTTGCGACGCTATGCTGAGTAGAAACTAGAAAAAAATATTATTCATAATCTACTAAGGTGTTGTGATTTGATTCAGCTATTCTCTAACACAATAAAGACTGACCGAAATAAATATCTTGTTTATTTTCCTTCAATTAAGGCCTGTTTAATATATTATTATAAAGAGTTACACAGAAGCCTAATCCCAAAACAGCTAGATACCTATATTTCGCATTAAGTTATTATGAATTCCTTGCCTACCCTGCAAGGGATCCGGCGTGAAGATATTGATTGAAGTTATTATCTTTTTACCAACCTACTTTAATTGAAAATAAAGCTTCAGTGACGACAAAATCAGAAAGCTACACTCTAAAATACTTACTTCATTACACTGTACACTCAAATCATGATAATACACGGGTCTTAACAGTAATAACTTTGAGTATCACTTTGCCGAACATTAGGTGATTCAGCCGAATATTCGGCCGAATATGAATATTCGGTAAAGCTGCCGAATATGCCGAATACCGAATATAAAACGAATATTCGGCCCATCTCTAATTTTTATTATCTTTGATTTGTTGAATTTTCCCGAATTTGTTGGATAGTACCGAATAGCAGAATAACTAATTAAAAATATTATGAAAAATTTACGATTTACAGAGTACTATAATAAATAAAAACCTTAGAATCAAGCAACGGCAAAACCTCTCGTCAAAGAACTAAATGTAAATTTGGTCTTTGAGCAGAATTGGATAACTTCATTGTTTCCTCTGTAGGTGGCGCTGACGGCGTAAGTGCCGAAAGAACTCCCAAAGATTTTCGGGTCGACTAGATGAGATCACGTAGCTTAGTTGGAAAAAGAGCAACCCTGCGCTGAAGGGGAAGGTGCGGGTTCGAATCCCGTCGAGATCGTAAATTTTTGGGATTTATTAATTTCTTAAATTTACTAGGGGAAAATATGAAGAAAATCGATTTCTTATACATTTTTCGTATCTAACGCCATCTCTGATACTAAGGAACGAAGTTTCCCTAGCCACTTAGTTTTGAATGAAATACAACAAGACAGACAAATATGCATTCGTTTATATAAACCGTAAAGCAACTGGTATTTTTGGAATTTTAATTTTGAGGTCAAATAATTCGATTTGGATACTTAGTTGACATTATGTAACGAAATACTTGGTAAGATATCTTTGGTATAAATTATATGTTAATAACAGATGGTTCATTGCCAGCAATTTATTTATTGGTAAGTCGTTTAATAAATATTTATTATGCATGATTGCTTACTACTGTTGCTTCAACCAGGGAAGTTGGTAACATTCATCAATAATAGTTTAAAATCTACGCCCATAGTGAAATTATGTCATACCCACCATAGGTAGAGTAATATTATTGTATAATACATAGTGTATGTAAATAAGATGCAAAGCCAAAAACTATTACGTGAGGTGGAGTGAAGTCACCAGTTGTTTTTAGGGTTCCGTACCCGAAGGGTAAAACGGGATCCTATTACTGAGACTTCGCTGTCCGTCTGTCACCAGGCTGTATCTCATGAACCGTGATAGTTAGACAGTTGAAATTTTCACAGTCGATGTATTTCTGTTGCCGCTATAACAACTAAAAAACAGAATAAAATTAATATTTAGAGGGGCTCCCATACAGCAAACGAGATTTTTTTGCCGTGTTTATGGATAATGCTACGGAACCCTTCGTGCGCGAGTGTGACTCGCACTTGGCCGGTTTTTATTTAATAAATTAATTTCTTAAGTAAAGACAGAAAAAAATTAGGTGGTTAGGTTACTTAGCTTGTCCTGTCGATAAAAATAATTAATAATGATTAAAACGAAAAATTCATTCATTCAAATGATCGAAAAAGATCAATTCATAAAAATAAATCATTGCGTAGCCATCCTAAATCCCAATAGACCCACATATTAATCACATGACCAACATTGACCATGAAAAGGTTAATTTGCGCCTTCCATTCCAACACAAACCATTATCGTAAAATTGTATCGTTTATTATTCTTATGAGTCATTAGGATTCTTCACTAAAATATAGATCATGTTTAAAATAAAAGAAGATATTATTATAATTTTGCTAAAAGCCTCTGCAATTAGTTAGATGCGTAGAGCAGGGCGGGTGAGGTTAAAATATCTCTACAGTCGGCCTTATAAGTCGTAATGTTACACTTTTCATCATAAAGTGCGTGCTGCGAGCTATTCTCATAATATTTTTGAGTGATTTTGGTGAGATATTGTATGCCAAGCCTTTGTGTTGTTTCTGCGTGTATTTTATTCGAAATGGAGCTGATTTTTACGTTTTTTAAAGGGCATGGCGCGAGCGGCAGGATAATGTTCACTATGCACAACTTTCCGAAAAGCAATGGAACTAGGTTGAGAATGTATATCTTTAATATACAGGCTATATGGTCCATTGCTGGACGCAGGCCTCCCCCTGACAGCAGCCTTGTTGGATTTTATCAAATTATGGGCTAGTGCCCATAATCCTCACGCTAGGAATGCGGGTTGAGGATCGCAGTTCGCTGGTAAAATAGTTCTGCAGGAGGCGCTGCAGCCCGCTCCCCGGTGGATATCCCTTGGTCGCCGCTTACGACACCCGCGGGAAGAGATTGTACTTGCAGGGTGTGGCCTGCTTGATTCACAGATGTTACCTAGCCTACGTTTTAACATTTACTATGTAGAGTAGACTGTATTTTACATAAATAGCTTAGTAGGTACATACTAGAACATTTTCATTAGGTATATCATAGAGACTAAGAGGCTTACGGACAAACCGAATTACGGTTTAAGTTAGCTTTAAGATAAAATAAATACTTACTATGAAAAAAAAAAGTTGGGGTAGTGCAACTTCTAAGCCGGTATCACGGCCAGTGAGAATGCGTTGTCTGAAATCGTAAGAAACTACGCATAGGTACTTGATCCGTTCTTTGTTTGTGTTTATTGTGATCTCGAATTGTGTTCATCGATGATGAATCAATTTATTTACATCCTTTTAGCTCCCACAGCGACCGGCCGGCGTTCTCGATTTGTTCAGATCAGTGTTAACGTCATTTGGGCAAGAGAAATAACAATTTAGAAGTGGCACCAGACGCAGAGCCATTTATAAGAAGTTGAAGTTGACAAGAGATTAGTACGAACAACCGGCTGTTAGAGCCTATATCACACTTGCTATTTGTGAGCGATTTGGCGTGGTCGATGGATCAAGCAGTGTTTCTTCTTGTAGGTTGTCCGTTAAAACCTCGTTGGAGATTGCGACCTCATGATATCCCTAGATATCATACATATTTCTGGAAGCAAAAATTCGCGAATTATGCAAAGCATTCCACAAGGTTCACATAACTTCGATTATTCGAACAAACAAAAGTTCCTACGTATCGTTGGTTCACAGACATTCACAAAAAACATTGAAAGTTTTTGAATGTTTGGGGGACAGGAGTGCCCCGGCGCCTTTGTTCGCGGTTCACAAGCGTAACCTTTACAACCGAGTTGCGACATAATATTACCATTATTGAATAAACAGCGAATCATTTAAAATGGACATTGCGAGAGGCTTCGTTGACCACTTACCTATTGATATAATTTCAAATTTAATTATTTAAAACAATTTTTGCTTGTGTCTGTCTTCTTTTAACTTATTTGAAGGAACGTGGAAGGGATCCCAGGATGACACCCCAATTCGTAAGTAATGAAGCAGTAAACCTATGCAACTGCTCGAGCAGTTCCGTGTGTGTCTGTAAATAGAAGACTACAGTTCACTATGCAGTCGCAGAGCTGCGAGCTGCTCTTGAAGCAGTCGCATCCTGAGTCAAGGTCAATCTGCCCGTGTATATAGGACCATAGGGACTTGGGTACAAAGAAATCAAATCAAAAAGTGACAGTCCGTAAAATAATATTTGGTATTCGGCGTGCGTTCCATTCGTCTCGGCCCAAAAAAGTCCGAACACGAAAAATCAAATTTCCAGTTTCGTCCCATTTTATGATTTCTAACAGAAAAGTAGAGAAAGTACTGCCGTCCACACACTTCTCGTGCAAGAATCTAGATTTACCATTATTGTTTCCGAAGGATTTTTTAAACTAGTTTATCTCACGCAAAGTACCAGGAAAGTAGAAATTCATAGGATATTAAGTAAGGTACTTAACGCTAGTATTTTGATTCCATAGATTATCACAGATGATAACAACCACGTAGCATGTGATGTGATATCATTCTGTGCGCATTTACCCCTATACCATTTGGCGTGGGCTGCCTTTGTTGCTGTCACAAGTAGGTATACTTATTGGAGCCACCGATCCTACGCTTTTTCGGGCAAGAACAAATATTTTTCCATCCAAAGTAATTGCTACAAAAAGGTTACTGCCAATGTCCAATTCTATTATTCAGAGTGAGGGTCCAGGAGTTTGAAGACCAGCTCACGTCCGCATGCTCTATCCTAATGATAGGATCCCGAAGTTGAAGGTTTGTGCGTGACTGCATTAGGGTGTACCTATACTACTAGTAGTGGATTCGTTGAATAAAATAATAGTTAACAATAATTATATAATAGATTACAATAACTATTGATGAAGAAAATCTTTTTTCTAGCTAAAATACAGTGACATAACTTTAAGGGCAGGATATTCGATCCATTTTGTGAAAAGGATAGGCATAGAATTTTGTGTTTACAAGAGTGAGATAGGGCACAGCAACGCAAGCCCAAAAATCAAGTTTTTGCTTATTATCAAAATTAAAAAAGGTTTTGAGAAAAACTAACCTTAGAATATTCTTCTAAACGTCGTTGCCTATTTTCTGACATGTTTTTTGAGAGTAAAACGTTGATACACTAGAAGTACAACAACAAAAACAACAAAAAACTATCCTTTCTTCGTAATTTTTATCATCGGGTGAAGTGATAAATATCGTGTTTTGAACCGTAGAATAATCAATAATGTTAATCCAACTACAACATAAATTTTAGTCCAATCAAAACAAAGGATATTTGATCGTTTAAAATTGAATCGAAAATTGGCTAAATACGAATATCCTGGCCTTATGTAGATATCATCATGATAAGTTATTATACCATCAAATTGTAGTACTATCGCTATGAAATTTTTGCAATATTTCGAATTTATTATGAACATGTTTAGGTATTTTATTTAAATTACTCTTATTGTTTGAGTAAAACACTATTCAAGCCTTGGTCCGCAATTACTGCCCTGCTGGCCACGCTATGGCCTCGCTATAAAGACCTCACCTTTGGTCTCGGTCATTTCAGTTTATCCATCAAGAGCCGCAATGCTGACCGCGCTGTAATGGCCAGGACCTGCGCTACGCTTCGCTGTCAGCCATCATCATCGCGACCAGCAACCCACCCATTACAGACCGCTTCAGTAATGTACTATGACAACAGTACACAACACAACAACAAAGTTGGAAGATAATCAATACACATATGTACTAAGGAAGACAAAAAACCACATAATACTGTATCCAATGTACCCATACGACCTAGTTGCGCTTACATCACAATCGGTCTAATGGCATCCATTTGCACTCCATATAGAACCAGCCAGGAAGTACTAGGCTGGTTGTGGTATTGGAAACTAGGTTTTATTGCCGGGGCATTAAGTGCAAGGATACGAGTACGTCAGCTATGCCTACATATTTAGCGTATAAGGACTGGTAAAGGTTGATAAAGAGGTCGCAGAGAACTTCAAAGTCAAAGTTCAAAGGGGATTCGAACCCGGGACGTCGGGATCGTAAATTTTTGGGATTTATTAATTTCTTAGAAATTACCCAGAGTATAATAAATAAAAACCTTAGTACTAGTTTTAATTTAATTCTTTTATTTGATTGTGATTGTCTTTACTTTCTACTAGCGCAATGGTAATATGTGGCAAATCGTAAACCATTTTCTATGAATTTATGATAAAATCAACTTTGAATCATTTGTATTTTGGGAGCATTTGGAAAAGAGTTGATTTTTTAGCAAAATTTTCGTATTTCCCAAATGCTCCAACAATAACACTGAATCGAAGTTGGTTATAAAACCAACATCGATTCATATCATGACAACATGAGTTCAAAACGAAACTAAAAACCACAAAAAAAATTGAAATCTTGCGCCAACCCGCGACGAAGAACCTATATCAGAAAAAAATTGAAGTAATTTGCTGTGTGCTAATGTGCTTTCGGTTCTAAATGGCCTGCGTTCTCCATTAAGGTGGGTACTGACCGGTGATATTTAATTTTTTTCATTTCATTTATTAAACCATAGGAACACACAATGGAACACTTAGTAATGTCAAATGTACAGCTTAAAAACATAATACAGAAAAGGCTATTGAAATAAACATATAGAATATAATATAGATCTTACAATTGCAAAACAAAAGATAAGTAATTTGTTTTTTTTTAAGTGCACAAGGGGCGTAATGTACCATTCGCAGCGACCATGTTACATCACGCCGTGCTCAAATCCGTCTCGTTGTTGTTGCGAGCGCCTTCTTTCCCCGTACTAACTGCACGAATGTACCTTTTAGTAAATAAGCGATTATGTAGTAGTAATTAGTTATGTTAATTATCAGGGTGCCTTATTCGCTTCAGCGAACAAACCCTTTGTAAAAAAGTGATTAAAAAAAATAAAAAAACTGCACGAACGCTCGCTGTTCCATTGCATTACGCCCTGTCACGCCAGTCAGTACCCACCTTTAGATAGTCTGATACAACTAACTATAATACGATTACAATTTTAATAACAAATCCGTCAACACCATTGTTACACAACAGTATTCCCATACCCAAAACTGACATTAGAAAAATGACTTGACTTTCACTTGACCGAAAACTGTAATTATTATGTGAACTTTACGAGATAACTCGTGGAATTACCATAATGACGAGCGTCGAGAGGTCTATGGGTTAGGTAGGCATCTTCGCCAATGAATTCCATACTTTAAAATTACCTGTGGGTACGTAAATTCGAAAGTGAACATTATGGTGCAGGCAAATGATCCAACTGCTGGGAAATGGTGACCATTTGCATTTGCAGACAGAACTCGTTTGCAATATTGGGCATGCAAATCTTTCAATGATTTGTTATCATATCAGTGTCAATTAAGTACTGTGTTTAAAGATAGGAACAACGAAGTAATAGATTTAAGATTTATTTAATACCTCAACCAAGCTTCTTAAACGCTTGTTGAGTAGTTTTTATTTTGATTAGGTATTAAATGCAACTTAGTTTTTTTTACAGATATGCTGTCTTCCTTTCTTTTTTCGACTGTTATTCACGCACGTTAGGCAAACTTCCGACTGGTCTTGATATGGATCAGTTGAGCTACCTGTAGATTGTTTGCAACAGTCTGCAGTTAGCTCAATTGTTTCAGTTGGTAATAGTATTTTTAATTTAATTCTATTATTTGATTGTAATTTTCTTTGTTAATAAGGTTTTCTGTTATTCAAAATTTCATTTAGTATTTTTTTGTGGAAACTTATAATCAGCCGTCAGTTACACACCATTTTTGTAACATTGTTAGTTACCTAATAGCTGTTGGTTTTCTTAAAATTGTAAAATAAATTAATTAATTTCCTATAAATAGAGCATTTTAGATAATGTAAAGGTAATGGAGGATAAGGGGATTCGTATCTTTTACTTTGGCACACACATGAGTGGCACTTTTGTATGCTGTCCTACACATAGGGCACGATTGGTATCGGATTGGAGAGAATTCCAGTGCAATTTCATGCAAAGAATTATACATTGAATAATAATTAATTTAAGTGTTTTAATAGTAGTAATGAAGCACTTAAGCCCGTAGCACATCTCCGCCGCGAAACCATAGCACGGGCCTTATGGTAGGACAGTTAGACCGAGATTTGAAGAAATTTTTGTTTACTGGACAATCGACATCAGTGTTAGTCTCTAGTAGAGTCATATAATCGCTTTAAGATACTTTAGGTTCCATAAAACGATTATCTACTGATAATCGTTTTACAGTAGTATTACAGTTTCTACTATTTAAACTACTTACGTAACACTTTCTTTGCCAACGACCCACATGGACCTGTTCAACCTCCAGCTGTCGCACGGCCGAGGCATCGCAGTGAATCTGTTATACTAAAGAATCTTTATATTTTCTGTGACTGTAGTTTGGTATATTTTATTAAGTTAGGTACGTTTACTCCACAAAACCGCGCAGATAATTCAATAAGATTGTCGTATGTGGGAGATCAAGGCTCAATTACAAAGAACCTACGTAGAACAAGTTACTTGATCAGGTAATGGAAGCTTTTTGGTTTGTCTGAGTGGGATTGATTTAGTGTGAAACGTAGGTACGATACATTCTCTTTATTCCCTTGCGAGGTTTATTACAGATTTATTTAATGCAGGATTTTTACAGAGAAGTTGTACCATAAGTATCATATAACCATGGTGTTTCATTTTTGTTTATCTTAAGTAAGTTTTGTACACATCTGTACACGGGTTTGAAATTAGACTATAGATTTTTTATTTAAATTAGTAATGGGCCCAGTCGACTAAAGAAAAGTAATAAATTAAATGCATTAGGTCAACTGGCCCCGTAGGGTCAGTTTTTTCCGGGGCCAGTCGACTAAAGAGCCGTTTTATTTTTACAGGGATTCAATACAATACAAAAATTTTGTACACCAAAAAACAACATTACAAACAGACAGTACATAAGATAAGCACAATGCGCGGCCTTATCGCTTAGAAGCGATTCGATGGAGGCGGCTCAGGGGGTCTACTCGGAAAAGGAAAATCGAAGTTTCCGATTCGTTATCGTCAATTACCTTATCTTTCACATTGCATCAAATAAAAAAACCGGCCAAGTGCGAGTGGGATGGGACCATTCCTCGTGCCTTCAACATGATATTCACGTTCGTACGTAGTAAACCCGCTTACATCCCTAATGGACTAACGAAGCGTATGACAGACATGCGTGATGACGAAATTGATGACTTTCAAGGACAGCTGGTGACTGGAGACGTAGAAGGAAACAAAACTTAATAAATTCAGTAAAATATGATTTTGTGAATTACCACCATTTCAACAGCCATACAGATGCCGATATGAGCAGAGCATAAACCTATTCTCATAACGCAGGAACACGGCACTGACCATCATGCACAGCTTGACCTTAACAATTTTAACTTGCATGTTAGTTTTAAGCAATTTAATAGGTAGGTACTCTCATCTTATATATTTTTTATGTCAGGTGTCGTGTCTGTTATTTTATCTGTCATGTAAGTTATCATTTATATATTTACCTATATTTTCGTTTCAATAAATTAGTTGTAATTTTTAATTTATTCTTAGTAAATAAACATTCCACTGGTGTCGTAATATTTACCTGTGATTACTTAAATAAGTATGAAACTTACTTAACCCACGCGTCTACAATTATCTGTTTGAGTTTAAATGCAGCTTATGAACCGGTTTAACCACCTTCGCAAAAAGTGAGTGTCAATTCGATTACCGCAATTGTGAATTCGTAAGTGAATTAAATTATGGCGATTTTTATTACGAAAACGCGCAAACAAGACTTCATCATCGTCATCAACATTTTGATATTAATAAATAAATATAAATAATGATGGACAATTCACACAGCATCATCAAGCCCCAAGCTAAGCAGAGCTTGTGTTATGGGTACTAGATGACTGATTTACCTAATAGAATTTCATAACATGGATCGATTTTTATCATCCATAGAAAATACCCAGAACACTCGGAACAAATATTTACAGATCGTACAAACGTTTGTCCTAAAGCGGAAATCGAACCCGCAACCTCCAGTGTCGCAGGCGGACATTCGCGCGCTGCGCCACATCGCTGCATCGGTCGTCATATACAGTGTGTCCCAGGATAAAGAATAAGAGATAAGGGGGTAACACTTGATCAAAAATTGTCGACCAAAAATAGAAATTAATAAAAAAAATATTATTGTGTACTTTACTGATGAATTGAAAATTTTATTACTCACAAATGTAGTCATTTATGAGTGTCATTTGTGAGTTTTTTTAATTCATTTTCCAAAAAAAATGATTTTTTCAAAAGTTGTGGTTCTCTGATTTCTCCGTCACGTGGGATTTTTTATTGTTCTGTATGTGATGTTCATAAAAATAATAATAAAATTATTATTACTCTTTTTTACTTTCCTCTAAGTAACAACCACAGATATTTTCGAGCCGGCGGCGAGTACTTATTTCGTGGCTTAGTTGGTTAGAGCACACCCGTACTGAGGGTGGGGCGCGGGTTCAAATCCCACGGAAATAGATTTTTTTGGGAACATATTTCATTTCTTGACCACAGATAGTTCCTTAACAAGTAGTACCTTACTAAACCTAAGTTTTAACCAAAACACACATAGTTTAATTCGTAAAAATGAGAGGGTGATATTTATGGGAGGGTCTTAGTAGGCTATAGTACCTTAATCCACCTCAAGGACACAGGAAGCCCAAGGTTAGAGGAAAAGTCACGAAAAGGACAATAACATGAATAAATGGACTATGTTATATGATTATCTGAGGGTGTTTTTGTCGTTTGTTATCAGGGTTGATAAGGGTTTCTCACATTTGCTACGAGTACCTACGTGAAAGATATAACAGGTTTTTATTGGCTGCGTGTGCTCACAATAGAAGAAACAAAATATGGGAAAAAGCTGATGATTGTTTTCTTTATATACATTCCAAGAAAAGTAATATTGAATCGCAAGAAAAATGATACGAAAAATCCTTTAAATTAGTAGGTACTAGGTACCTTAAAGAGGAGTCGCATTCTAGCTAGACCATTACAAAGTGTGAGTTGTCATTGTATACATCGACGGATCATTGTTTACTTCACGATGTATTTATAAATTTACCCTAGACCATGGTGTAGGAAGATTTGCAAAGAAGCTAACTGTGGTTCCTAACACTACCCTGATCTGTTCAAAAACACAAGAGCGTTTCAACGTTAATCCGACATAGAGTTTTTATCGCATTTGTCGCTTCGTTTTATTGCTTAGTAGCAAAGCAAGTCTGTTTTGTTATTTTACGAACACTTAACGGTATTGAGAGGTTATAAACGTTTTATAGCGGTTTTATAGTAATTAATTGATTGCCTTTGATTAGATTTTCATTGAATTTCCACTTCTGTCGTGTTGATTCCAATTACGCAATAAAGTTGAAACTGAACAAGTCGTCATTTTATGTGGGACGCGCAAATTGCTTGAGATTCAAACACAACTCATATTTAAGCGCGTCTCCAGTTGTAACTTTTTGTAATTTTTTGATGAAATTGTATCAAAAATTCTCTTAATGAGACGTGCTCAGAACTAAGTTGTGTATTTGGCCGCTATAAATAATCAATGTAACTTATATGCATGTATTATAATGAGTAGTACAGACAGAATACGTCTTTATCGGAGTAGCGACTTGTTGTGCCTACTTATTAATATTCAAAAGATATTTAATTGAATATCTATACACCAAGGTAAATACCAAAAGCGAGACAGACGGCTTTCTAATTAGCAAAACCTTTGTAACTATTTAGTTAGTAAGGATGCGGAGGTATGGGAAAGATAAAGATATTGGCTTTAATGTATTATTTACTAGCTTATGCCCGCGGCTTCGCACGTAATTTTCTAGATAAATAGTAGATTTTATGTTATTCCAGATACAGATCTTTAAGTGTGCAAAATTTCAGACCGATCCATTTAGTAGTTGTGGCGTTTACTTTCGCCAAACATTGGCGTTTAATTTCGCCAAATATTGGCGTTTAATTTCGCCACGCTAAGCAGCCTCAGTTCACCTCGACTCAACAGCCTATAATGGTCCACGGCTGGACACAGGCCTTTGCCTGATAATCGCCATATTGGCTTTTGTCTCATGGGGGTAATGTCCATAATTCCCATGCTGGGCATGCAGGTTGGGCATCGCAGTTCGGTGGTAGATCTATTCTGCAAGAGACGCTGCTGCCCGCCCCCCGGTATATGTCCCTTAGTCGCCTCTTACCACACACATGGAAGACTTGGGGTGGTGCAAATTCTAAGCCAGCATCACACGGCTTAGTAGACGGAGTTAAAAATAGTCAGAAGGAAGCGGCTGGCTTTTGTTCTGAAAGGTTCCATTTTAGTCGGTTCTTACGAAAAAGTCGATTCTGGGCCCTATATTATTAGGACACCATGGGATCGCAGTCCAGTCGCGCCACCGTGGCGTCTTGAGCTACCAAGCGAGAAATACCAAAACAAACACCACCAACTCCACGGTGGAGTGAGCGAGACGCCAAGTAGATACATGTTAATGGTTGCGGCACCAGCGGGTTATTTTGGTTCCGGCAACAAATTTGTTTGTGCAAGCCTTAGACAATTTAACCAGATTGTCTAAGGCGCAAGCCGATACGAAGTGAGATACCTTCTATACAACTGTACTGTGGTGGCGCGACCGAGTGCCGCAACCATGGACCATGGTGTCCTAATGAGATCGGACCCTAACGCCGCCGCCGCGCCGCCTCGACCACCACAGTAATATAACCTTTACCTAATCTGTGACCACGGTAAGTAAGTTTGTACGTGAAGGCAACCAATGAGGTTAGTTACATTAGCTGAAGTAGGTAAGGTACCTGTTTAAATAGTAAAGCAACGAGTTTCCTTAAAGTTCGAGGTTGGAGTCACGACTAGCGGCCGCATCGGGGGAGCTCTTACGAAATAAGACATTAGAAAGTTACAAATGGCTCCTTACTCCGTTGCAATAGTAATTAGGACGGTTAAGAGTTGGTACTCTTTATATCCTTGTCAAGTGTTTTACTTTTTAGGGTTCCGTACCCAAAGGGTAAAAACGGGACCCTATTACTAAGATCATGAATTCTGTCGATGCTAAAATAAATACGCCACTGAAGCCGTTAAAGGAAAGTTCTATAGCTTTGAAAGGTTGCAAATAAGAAAAATATAGGAGAAACAGCAAAAAAACAAGCTAAGAAACATTTACATTCTATAAAGTTTGGTATTCCGTGCAAAGAACAGATAAGCGGATTCATTCCTATCCTAAGAAATGCCTATTGTCAGCCATTTTGGTTTATCTACCCTCAAGATCAGAGACCTGTTGCTAGACGGCTGAAAGGGAAAAAGCGGATCTGAGGGCTCGTTGTTAGACAGAGAAGCGACATTTTGGTGTTCCTCAAATTCCACAACAGTAGGGCGAATAAATTATAAAGATTTCTTACTTAATGTATGAGAAACTCATCTAGGTACCTAACCTAGGGTAAGAAACCTAAAATGTTATGTAGCCAAGAACAAAGAAGTCAGAACGCATCATCTTCATAAGGTGGTTTCATCGCGGGTTGGCACGAGATGATTTTTTTTTTGTGGTTTGTAATTTGTTTCTGCGTTCCACAAGAAATTAAACTAGCGAAAAAGTAATTTGCCGTAAATCGATAATAATAATCGAATACGATTAGAATTTTAAAAAAGGAAGTAGGTATCTAGGTTTTTTCATAGAAAATGTAATGGGAATTGTTTTTTTTATTATTGCCAAAACTTACGATTTGATTTGGTAAGTTACTTTGGGAAAAGTGTTCCTGGTTGGAAATAGAGTCGATTAAGATAAACTTGTTTTTTTTGACAAATGTCATTTTTTGGGCAAACCGTACTTATTTCCAAAAAACTAAAAATGGCAATAATTTTTTCTTCAAAATGAAATAGAAGATTCCTGAGAACAAAACCTTCTAACTACAAAAGAAACGGTAGCTTAAGAGGCCAAAAATTTGCCCCATCCTGTATAGTAAGTTTAGCAACCCATGTTATCGTAGAATATTCAGACTTAATTATAAAAATAAGTGAAGCATCAGATGTCCAATCATATCCCGTAATCTAGTTTTAATTAAGTCGGCCGGCTGTTTAGACTTAGTCAATTCGTTTTACAGTAAGGCTGCGTCTACATTAGATATCTACAACAACATTGTAAGTAATAAAATTGTTACCTATATAAAATTATATATAGAAGAAAATTATATTCCCGATGCAAATAGTTTGGTACCACGTTCGACGTGCGTGTATGTGTAGTGATTTTTCTGTGTTTTTAAGCCAATCCACCGTCCCTGCCAAGCGTGGTAACCATGGCAAAGCCCCTCGTTTGGGGGAGACATTTCAGCAATGGACAAATAAAATGCAAATATGCAGTGCACTACATTTTTTTTATTATTTACTAGCAGCGCCTCTCGGTTTCACCAGCATAGTATCTGTTCCCGTGGGAATTCCGGGATAAAAAGTAGCCTATGTGCTATTCCAGACTATAATCTATCTCTGTGCCAAATTATATCTAGATCCGTTCAACGTCAGTAGATTCGGTAAGCGTGGTGGATGGCATAAACTTCGGAGGTCTATACCCAGCAGTGGATCATCCAGCTACGGATGATGATGATGTGCATGATGATGACCAACAGGCGAACGAGTACGTGCGTCGTCAAAAGGACTATTTCCTTAAAAACAATGTACTTAGGAAGAACTTTATCCCACCCGATGTGAACTACCCTTTATAATTAAAACTTGGCTTCATTGTTCTATTACGTAAATACTAAATCAGACAGATTTGATTGAAGAATATAATACCGAAGCGAGATTAATCGGATGATTAATATCTACACTGTTAATATTTGGTAACTCTGTCTGTCTGTTTTTGAAGGTTCATTGTATTCATTTAAACAAAGACATGTTGCCAAGACCGTAGGTTCTTACCTAGAATGGAATGGAGAGATCAATTCTTATGGGGTTTCTAAAAGCTGTGTACCTGGTTTTTCCACCAGGTCCGCCACGGCTACGCACGGGTATATTCTATCGCCTATGTTCAGGAGGGATAATGTAGGATTCTAATGGTGAAAAAAGAATTTTCCAAATCGGTTTAGTATTTTCGGAGCCTATTCAATTTAAACAAACAAACAAACTTTCTCTTTTTATATCTCTCTTTATAATACTAGTGTAGATGACATAAGGATTGACAAAGCTCAATATTCCAGGCGTTCAGAATGGAAATTTCAGTATTTGCGAAAAAGCTTATTCGAAATCATGTCATATTTTGCTAACAATAGGTAATTCTTTTTGTGTTCCGTCAATCGGTTGTGGCCACTTTAAGCTGCGACACTATAATTCGCAGATGTATACCCACCCTAACTGATCACACGAACTTAATTATAAAGTTAGCCAAACGCCTACAATTTAGACACAATAACTTGTCATAACAACCAATATCTGATTCAGCGATAGGATAATAGTAGGCAATGAATAATACATTGTCACTTAGCTAATTTAGAGCAGATTATACGAGTGGGTACAGACTATGGTTTGTGTTATGGTTTGGCTTCTGAAGTTATAATTTAATTCTTCTGAAGTTAGAATTTGATCCTTCTGAACATCGATCAAGGTATACGCACGGCGGATAGCTTGATCGATGAAGCTTCTGAAGCTACATGATTTATTTATTTAAGGAATAACCAATGACTACATTACACTATTAAGACATCTGTAAAATACTTATTATACGTATTACACTAAAGTTTAAAGATATTCTTAATGTAGACCACTGCGCTATAGATTGATCCTTTTGAAGTTAGACTTTGATCCTTCTGAAGTTATAATTTGATCATTGTGCAACTCTACTATCTTTTCCTGTATTCTTTTTTCTTTTGTATTTTTGGTGTGCAATAAAGTGTATTGTATTGATCATTCTGCAAGTGGCAGAATACACTCACGAATATATCTCAATCGACCAGCTGGAAGCGAAGCACATGACAGACGGTTTAACAAAAATTTAAGAAGGCATATACCACCACCACCATATACCCAGCAGTGGGTGACATAAACTGTTGCAATGATGATGACTATCGACTCTTTCGGTCCCATTCCACTCATCCAATATCTTTGTCCATGATTTCTAAGTAATTTGCCAGGTTGAGTTCAAATAAGATCACATCAGATCACACTAATATAATAAATGCTGAACTTTGGATGTATAGATAGATCATTGTTACTTCTTCACGCCAAAACGTCTCAACAGATCGGGCTGAAATTTTGCATAGGTGTAGCTCTTGAGCTGGAATAAAACATTGATTTTTCAATCTAGGTATCATAATTCAATTTCCATGGTAAAGAATAACCTCTTAACGTTTTCATAGAAACAAGGCGTGCGAAGCCACGGGCAGAAACTAGTATCCAAATCTTTGATGAAATATCGGTGTTGCTAGTACTTTAGGTTTAAGTCTTCTCTCTCTTTGGATGAGGTCATCCAAGTTCTTTGATCAAATGTACATAGGACACAGATATTGGATGAGGAATAACTCGATCCGTAACAGAAATGTCCTAACTAAGCCATAACAGAGAAAGTTGAGCAACTATTGTAATAAAACAAGCCCGATCCACAATACTGTCATGATAATAAATCTTCGAGACAGTCGTTACCTTACGTACAACCGGTGGATCGATTTACATTGCGCGGGCGATTCTATTTTCTTGCTATTTTTAAACCTAGCGGAAAAGTATCTCGCCGCTTATGGTTAACCATTTGACCGGCTGGAAAGGCTGTTATTGATGTGTGATGCTTTTCAGCTCAAATAGCCACACGGTCCGTCTCGCTTGCGCAGAGAAAGAATTTTAGTTTTTTTTTGCCGTTTTTATAGATAATGGTACGGACGGAACCCTTCGCGCGCGAGTCCGACTCGCGCTTGGCTAATTTTGTTTTGCTTTGCTCGATATTGATAACGGCAACAGGTAGACGCTTGAAATATTCACAGAATATTTCGTTATATATTCACTTTAAAAATAAATAATTAATTTAAAATAAAACAAATATTTAAGGGGGGCTCCCATACAACAAACATGCATTTTTTGCCGCTTTTATAGATGATGGTACGGAACCCTTCGTGCGCGAGTCCGACTCGCACTTAGCCGGTTTTAATAATTTACATTACTATGACACATTCTTAAAAGTTTTAACACCGAAATTACCAATTATTCTTTCACAAATCTCCGTCGTAAAAAACACCATTACAAACTTCCGGGATACCAAATAGCCACCAAGGTTTATGACCGCTGTAACCAATCCCACCTGAAGAGGAGCCGCGGGCAATCTGCTCCATAATAAATGAAGTTTGCAATAGGAATTCGAAACGAGCTCGTAAAGGTAAGTTCCTGAATCCTAGGCCATCAGATTTAATTTTTAACATGTACATTGTTTTGTAAATTGGTGGTCGGTAGCAGCCACATTGATGATCTATGGGACATGTTCTGTGATCTGTCACAGATTAAATAATGTTACTTGGTTAAGAGCGTTTACGCCTTCTATGCGCAGTTTGGCTCAAAAACCGTACTTTTCAAACCCGTTAAATGTCATGAACCAGTTATCTTACACTATAAGTTAATGAGTAATAATTTTAGGAAATTTCATTGTCCAAATAGTTAGTTAAGAAAATATTTGGATTAATATAGTATGTACGCGTTCTATGAAAATAACTTGTTAGAGGTTTTCTTAATTTCCCTGTCAGCATCAGTTTCGAAAGTCAAAATATTATGAAAATACTGACATATCTAATAAATGGTCGGTGTCTCTTTAAGGTGGTTCGTCGCGAGTTGGCGCGTGATACATTTTTTTGTGGTTTTAAATTTTTGGTGCGTTTCACAAGCAATAAATCTAGCGAAAGAGTAATTTTCCGTAAACCGATAACCATTTTCTGAACATGTGATATATACAATCAACTTTTTCGTAATACTTACTTACCTACAACTGAGGCCCAATTTCACCATTTGCTGCCAAAAAACTACGTTCAGGTTGATCGAGTTCAAATTCTTAATAGCTATTGTGTGTGACATGATAGTTCTTGAACTCGTATAAAGTGCTTAAACTTAGGGTTTTTTTATTAGAACGGGTTCACGTTGCTACTGAACGCGTTCAATTGCAACGGTCAAATTAGACCTAAATATTCAACCAGTATCATGATATTGGATAAACCACTTTATTTAGTAGGTACCAAGAGGACTGGATACCCAGTTGGACAGTTTTGAGACAAATTACTTGTCCAAAGCATTCAACCCGTGGGAAATACACGCGGGTCCGGTCAAAACCGGTTATTACCGTTGTGCTTCAGAATCTGATAATGAAGGACGTGCTCTTCATTAAAGATAATAATTTCTTCCTTCGTAAAGGAAATTAAAGTGTTTTTAATAGCATCTGACTGAACCACTTAAATAGTAGCTGAACAACTTTTGCCGTCACAATTATCTGCACACTTGAGTCCCAAAACTTAATGAGTAGGTAGGTAAATCTTGTGAAGTTAACATGGCCCATAGCCCAATAATTGGGTCACCTCATTGGTACTCAATATTGTGTCCATCATGGTCCACGAGTGCTTATTGAAATGTCACTAAAGATCCGAGACATATTTATTTTTTATTATGTTCTCGATCGAAGTATTTTTATAGTTTTATTAACATCGAAGCAAACTAGTGATAGTGTAGAATAGACCATGACAGTACCTAAGAGAAAAGTCGTGAAAGAAGTCATAACCTCGATTTACGAGAAAACAAAAACTGCATAGGTATTTAGTTCTTAGGGTTCCGTACCCAAAGGGTAAAAACGGGGCCCTATTACTGAGACTTCGCTGTCCGTCTGTCCGTCCGTCTGTCACCAGGCTGTATCTCATGAACCGTGATAGTTAGACAGTTAAAATTTTCATAGATGATGTATTTCTGTTTTCGCTATAACAACAAATACTAAATAACAGAATAAAATAAATATTTAAGGGGGCTCCCATACAACAAACGTGATTTTTTTGCCGTTTTTATAGATAATGGTACGGAACCCTTCGTGCGCGAGTCCGACTCGCAATTGGCCGGTTTTATTTTTTAATACTTTACTTTTGCAGGAAATGTAGGTAACCGATTGATTTTTCCAATTTTTGCTGATGGATCAATCTTTGCAAAGAGCATTATTGAAAATGAAAAGAATTGGCTTATTTTACAATTTTAGTTTGAAAACTCCCCCTACTAAACATCAACGTGAAAATTTAATATAATCTTGTCGAACAACTGGTTTAGACGCATAATCACCAATATATATTGAAAAAATAACGCAAAAGGACCAAAACGCGTAATGACCAATAAGCAAAATGACCCATACGCGAATTGACCTATCTCTAAGCTTCCTCAGTTATCATTATCAATCGATGCTTGAGTATCGCTTTTCTATGGCATAAACGTCACTCAAGCATAGATCGATGACTGAGCGAGCTTTCATAATACGGGCCTTAGCCTGTATTTTAATGCGGTTTATCCTAGAGATAAAACATCTAAGTAATAGTGATTAATTTTGTGTAACTTTAGAAGAGCGCAATACGCGCCATTTTTAGAAAAGTATAGGCATAGTAGGAGCGGGACAGAGCATACGTTTTTGGAACGATGTAAGCGCAAAAAGTAACTAAAAATCATAGTAATTAATTAATTAGCAACATAAAACCAAGATCAATAAAAATCAAAAAGATTATTATTTACCATTGTAAGAAATAAAAAGCTTGTAACGCTGATAAAGAATATCGACCATTCTATGTTAGTGTTAATTAAATCACGAAATCGTTGGCAGAATAAATTATGAAGCCTTTACTACATCCGGAGTGTGGATCTACTATATACCTATACATAGGCGCCTATAGAGGTACATAATTACAATTATCTCAATATTATAAAGAGGAAAGATTTGTTTGTTTGTTTGAAACACAGACCAGTGGTCTGTGGTTTGAATTGAATAGGCTTCGAAACTACTGGACCGATTTGAAAAACCCTTTCACCATTATAGGTGTCATACAAGTAGGTATGTTTGTAATACAAAAAACAACAATCGTTAGGAGTAGCATTAAAATAGCCTATAAGTACACTTTGTAAACCTATCTTTTGTGAATAAATATTTATTATTATTATTATTAGAATCCTAGAATAATAATAAAAAGTAATAATAATATCATAAGTATATTTTCATTATAATTTTTTTTACTAAGCCCCGGCACAAAAAGAGGGTTGTTATAAGTTTGACGTGTAGACCTATATCTCTGTGTCTCTATCTGTGGGTTGTGGCGGCATCATAGCTCCCAAACGGATGATTGTGATTGTTTGTTTTGTCACAAGCACTTGATTGAGTGTTCTAAGCATGGAAAGTCTACCAAGAGTGTGTTCAAATTTATATTTTTTTGTTTAATAGGTACCTATATCGACCCGTACGAAGCCGGGGTGGGCCGCTAGTGGGTACATATACGTCGAACATCAAGGGTCACTGACTTAATTCTCGAAACTGCTAATTGGATTCGTTAAAATCGAGCACCCGCCCGTAATGTCCTCGTCAATTTTTTGTCACTGAATTTCTCGATAATTTAACAATTCTGTTAGGTACCAAAAGTAATTTATTCGTGAATTTTTTAACACAAACTTGACAAAGTAACAAATAATTAGTAAAATATAGAAAGGTAAAAGAAATCGATCAGCAAGAAATAAAAATAATAATGCTGGACAATTCACACAGCATTATCTAGTCCCAAGCTAAGCAGAGCTTGTGCTAAGGGTACTAGATAACTGATATACATAATATAATACAATACACATAGATATTTAACGGAAGACCAGCGGTAAGGCAGGATTTTGAGTGTTGGCCAGTGTTGGCCAAAGATTTAAATCGTTAGACACACCATGAGACCAAAAACTGTGGCATTGTCTTGGATTGTGTGCGTTAACAAAATACCGACGCACGCACACTAATAATCAGTAGTTAAAAATAGTGTTTTAGCATCGATCAAAAATGTCCGGCTTTGCCGGCCCCCCTTAGATTCACAATGCGCACGCCACAACCTTCAGTAGCAAAAGAGAAACATTTTGACATGTTAGGGAAGCTTTTCAACTAGTGTCATTTTAGCGTTCAGACAAAAAGCATGGGTAAGTGCTCGTACAAAAAATGCAAGAATCACTCGTCCAAAGTGCTGAAAAAGGATGGAATTTCTTATTTTCAGTAAGTTTATATATATTTCTTACCCGTATACTGAGATGTGAGTCATATACTTGTGAAATCAGCATAAAATATTGTTGTTTGGTTTGCCTATGTTAAAATATTAATTTTGTTCTAAATTGATAAATGGAGAGGCTATTTCTTCTAAATTTTTTTTTTCATTTTTAGTATGTATTAATATATTTTTCATGAAAATAAGTTTAATATTACTAGTTGATGATTTTTAAAATAACTAGTTGGCCCGCCCTAAAATTTCATTTGCGTAGACTCTCTAATAAAAGAAAGACTAGGTTCTTACCTACCTACCAGAAGTATGAATTTATAAAACGTTTATTTTTTTCCCGAAAAAAAAATCGTGCAAAGCCGCAGACAGGAACCAGTTCTTTTTAATCTAGAGTGCCTGCCTGAAATTGTATTGTAAGTTTAAATTATTGTATGTCTGAAATGACCCTTTTGTATAAATACCTACTGTTGAGACACCAATTTATAGTTTCATCAATAAATGATTCGTTATCTTTACCTGAATTCTGTTAATTAATCCTTATAGAAAATAAACTGAGTAGGTAGGTATATAATTCTCAGGAAGGTACCTACCTACTTACAAAATAAAATAAAATGAATAAGACTCCACCAATCTCTGGTTCCGTATGGAAAAAACTTGTCAGGCTCTGCGCAAACTGTCTGCGTCAAAACAAAACGTAGACAATTTTGATTGACATTTTTGTAAGGCTCTAGGAATCTACGGGGGAGGCCGCGAACTACTTATTTTTGATCGAAGTGTTTTAGCCAATAAATCTATCTGTTATTATTACTACCATTTATTGTGCAATCTTATTGGACTGACTTTCGACAAAAAATACAGGTCCCTGAAATCGAAAATGTGTATAAAAAGTCTAAAAAGTGTGCAATCTGTGTCTGGTCACAATCACAATTGTTGTTGGCCATGTTTAATTAAATAAATAAAATATCATTTTATTTAGAACATTTTACAGAAGGATCATTGATGCTTAATGAAACGATGTCACTACCGAAGCTTAAAAAACTGTGTGGTAGTGACAACGCCCAACTCCTAGATTTCTGATGCCCATTCTTATTCCTGAATAATACAAAAATAGTAATTACCAGCTAATCTTAAAAGCTACTTATTTATTAATCTAGTAATGGTTTAAATTGCTGGTTATTACAAATTAACTTAGCTTACTTAATTGTTTTTTTGTCAATGTAACCGGTTTGAATTGTGTAAGAAAATATAATTAAAAAAAATACTTAATCCTAACGAACAACAGTCGGCTATCGAACCCAGGAACCTCGAATACCGAGGTGTCGAGATTATCGGCTCAATTTTACGAAGCCCGATTAAGTTCGCACTAGCTTTCAACTGGGTTTCAAACTTTTCCAAGGCAACACGTACAAGCTTAAAACTGCTAACGCTGTTGTTGTCATACAGCTTCAAGTTTAGCCGTTAGTCTGTTTAACAACGGTGGCAGTTTTGTTGAGTTGTTGTGTATACGCACGGAAATAATCATTTCTGGTGATTCGGAGAGAGAAGTTTTCATATCTTGATCATTACTTACACATTATGCTCAGTGTAGCTTTAGACGCCTAAGAGCAGCTACGGGCTGAAAAAGCTTGGTAAGTTTTGCTATTTAAAAAAAATTGTAAATGGCTTCAGTTTAGTTCCGAGTCGTAAGTCTACAAACAAATTGTTTAGTCAAAGCCCATAAAACTGGGTATCATTTAAACAGACAGCAGATAAAGGCGGTTTTGGTCAGCCGAAAAATGGATTTGGCAAGCAGAAAAAATTAATTGAGCTGCTTCTGTTGTTCAGACAAATCTCAACTACAAGAAGAAAGTCCACCTGGACATAGGCGTCCCCCAATGAGCGCCATTGCGCCCGGTCATCAGCTTGCCGCATCCAACATCTGCCAGCATTCTTTCGCAAATTGTCATCCCACCTGGTCGGACGGCGTCCTACAATACGTTTGCCGAGTTGCAGTCTCCTCTCAAGAACACGTGCTTTTGTGCACGTGATTTTTAGATTAATTAGCAAATATTCGTTATCCTTTGAGTAACTTATGTAATTGGTGTTGCGAGTAGCGCTGCACTTAGCATCCTGGCACAGCTGAAAACCAGCCCTTCGATGGCATAAGTGTCACAGTAGCATTAAGCTGAGCCGGTGACCTTTTTGTGTAACATTTAACTTAATACTAGTTATAAGAGCAATGTAATACCTATGTCATATTTAACTTTGTTACACAAATAAAGATTTTCTATTTTTAATTTCTTTTTTGTCATCCACAAGTAGAAAACTAAGCTTGGGCTCATAAATATTATAGTATTTAAATTCAATTATTGTGTTATTATTTGTCTTAATTTTTTATTATTTAATCTTATTTCTAGTTAATTTTAATTCTATTTTGTTTGGTTTTATTGTGTACATAATTTTAAGTGACATTTTATAAATTTATATGTAATTGTGTTATGGATTCTATTGTGATCTGAAATAAATGAGTTAATATATAATAAATAGACCGCCCACAACAGTCCCTAATGCCCGACCCGTCATCAGGAGAAATTGCTTGGTTTTTCATCGGCCCTTCTGTCGATTACTGCCGATTAATACCCTCGGAGTAATTCGCAGATGGCTGCCATTAGTCTGTCTGTTGAGTTCCTTTATTGACAATACAGTGTCTAATTTATTTACTAACGCATTCACTGCCCAGCCGTCAGAACCCCACAGGGACGGCCGCCGCTTGAAAGTATTAGAACTTGTCAAGTTATCCCAATTTGACAGAATTTCGTGACATACCCGGCTTGTATAGTCATAGGTCTCTAACTAAAAGGGTATAAGCATGTGTCTTCAAAAAACCTGATTAGTTTTATTTGTATTCTCTTTTGATATAGAAATATATCTGCATATTTATTTTTTGATGTTTTATTGAAAAATTTAATCTTTGAAAAGTAGATATTTTAAGACTCAATCGCAAATTTTCTAAACGTGACGTCACCGTTCACCGTATTGTTATCAAGTTTTTAACGGGATATCGTTTTTGAAAGAAATAAGGTTTATTAATCATATCACACAAACAACAAACATGATGATTTACCTTTTTTGATTGAAGGAACCGGAGCACTTTGAGTTGTAACTGAACGGCGACTTCACAGAAAACGGTCAGCGTTTTTATCACCCGAATAACCGGAGCCCTACTCGGAAATCAAAAATCGAAGTTTCTGATTCGTTGACATGCAAAACCTACTCTTATGTCACTTACATAAAGATAGCGTTTGCACAAAAACAAATTAGAAACTTCGGTTACGTTTTTGCGAGTAGTCCCTCAGAGTGCAGTGTTATTAGGTATTCGTTTTTTCCAAAATCATTAAAAAAATTGTGTTTTTTTTGTTTTTTTTCCATCGATTAAAAAAATATATTCATATACTTACCCTATTATCCCCATTCCACAAGTGGTCAAAGTTCCCCGGGATATTGAACGCGTCTCGATCGTTAGCCCATTATTGTCTAATCCCTTTGATAATTAATTCGCCTCTTCAACGAATCCGGTAGGAAGTTAATAGTCCATTATTCTGAACATTAAGAAAGCAAAAGTATCAAATTAGCTTAACTTTCACAAAACAGTTTTATCTGAGCTAAAAATAGCTGTATTAATTTAACTAGCTGACCCGCCCGCGATTTCATTCGCGTGGACTCTAGTAATACTCAAGTAAAACATTACTTGAGTATTACTAAGGCCCAAGTTTTACAACCAATATTTTACGATTTAAAAGTTATTATGAGAAAACCTATAAATCCGTCAATGTGAATTTCCAAAAATCCCTTCTTAGCTACGCCTACGTCCTAAAAGGAAACTACATGTTGTTTTGAGTTTGGGCAGGGTCTAGGCAGCGAATGCGTTAAAATCAAACAAAAACTTCTTACTGAATGGGTCGTGGGTTTTTTAAAAGGAAATGGTTTTTGGAATCCTTTTTTTACACATTGCCCCATCTGTTCCATTTTCATCATTTCCTTTTCCTACCATTCAATGATATAGGTATACAAGATGTTATGTAAGTAGGTATCCCCTTTTCAGTAAAAACGAGATAATCTATCAATAAATTGAAAGGGATCAGATTCAAAAGAGCGTAATTCATTCGTTATAGCCCGGATTTGATACAATAATCATATCTTGAACCGTCCTGCATCATCCGATAAATGTGGGTACTTTATTTAAAAAAAGAGCTGGCGCGATTGCCTTTTGTTTTTTCATACTGTTATCCATGATGACGTCACAAATACAGACCAAAAGGGAAAGTATAGGAAAAACAAAATGGGATCGCGCCAATTTAAAAAATGGAACTATACAAACATAGATTCTATCATCCTAGAAAAATTTTGTATTTATAGGAGTTACAAAATAATAAAAAAATATAGTGGTGAAAAATATTTTACGACACTGGTATTCATCGAAGCAAATCGTAGATATATAAAACGATTTTGTTTCTGCTTTATCTTTTCATTAGTTTCTCGTCCGTTTTCAAACTCGAATTTGACCTTCTTAAGCTGCGCTTGATTTGGCAACCAGGACAATACGAGTGAAAACCCCGGATTTTAGAGCTCAGAGCCCGGACATATCAACATGTTTTTTTTTAAACATAGTCAGTATAACAAAAAACTGTTCAAAATGTCATAAATATTTTTTAATTTTTTTTCACACTTTAAAATTTACTTTAGGCATCTTTTATCATCATTTTAAATGTAACAAAACAGAATCTGTCACGTTTGTCGCGCTGCCGCCCGTCGCGTCGCCCGTCGGCGGCCCAAGATTTGTTTTTTTTAGCCCGGACTACAAATGAAACCCCGCCCGGACGCTCCCCGGACGCCCTCTAAACTAGAACAAATCCCGGGAAACCCGGACGGATGGCATCCCTATCCATACCCAACACAATTGAGAATTAAGCCGATACCGTAATTCTGTAGACGTTTCTATCTACTTCATTGCACCAGTTAACAGTTAATTCGCTTGGCGACCGGGTCAGTGGCCTGCCCACAAAGGTGTCAAGCAGATTATGGCACTCATTAATTGCAGCCAAACTCCGGCTAGGCTATAATAGGAGATGTTTACGATACAGTACATAACTCTTTATTGTACACCAAAAAGGTAAAACAAAAACAAAGACATTTACATAAAGCACAACAGTACAATAGGCGGCCTTATAGTTTAGAAGACATTTTCTTCCAGGCAATGTTTAGATGTTTAGAAAATTAAGAATTTAAGAATGGCCAGGTTTTATAGAACTTAATACAAAATAATAAATAAATTTCTAATGCAAGTCAAACACGGATACCCGTTATCTCCGAAACTGTTTATCAGTACCCTATAAAAGGCGTTCAGGAACCTACCAGCTGGCTGGGAGGGTAGAGGAATCGACGTTAGCGGAACAAGGTTGAATAACCTACGGTTGCCGATGAGATAGGCATAGATGACGTTCTTTTACTCAGCCTCCGAGTTACAGTCAATGCTTGAAGACCTGAGCGTGGCGAGCCTTGACATTGGACTAAGATGAAAACGCGGAAACTTGCTCAAGTACGCAACTTCAGAGCGTAGCATTGACTTGGGTGTTCGACTGCGAACTGCGTTCTCAGACGCAACTCGCTGACGTAGCTCACAAAGCTGCAAAGCTGAAGTGGGATTGGGCTGGTCTCGTCTGTCGCATGCCAGGAGAGCTGTGGGCAAAGGTAGCCAATGATTGACGACCTGTCCAGGCGAGAAGGCGACCGACGCGACGACGTGGCAGACCAAGATAGAGATGGCGGGACGATTTGGCCAATTGGACAGATGTAGCTCAAGATCGTGATGTCTGGAGGGAATGCGATGAAGGCTTTGCCACACCAGTGGGATGACAATGACAGAAGCTAATAATAATGCAAGTAATAAATAAAAATATATTATACATAAAGTAGAAAACATACTTATACAAATGTAATAAATAATTTCAAAGAACAAAATAAATACCTACTAAGGTTTTTTTGTTATAGTGCTTACCCGCACTTTGGGTATCATTACAGTTTAACCAAACCAGTTGAACAGGTTTGGTTAAACTGTAATGTTACCCCTGTAGGTGGAGCCACCGGCGCTACAGTCCGTAAGAGGTCGCAAAGATTTTCGGTTGAACCGACTAAGGGTTTCGTGGCTTAGTTGGTTAGAGCACACCCGTACTGAGGGTGGGGCGCGGGTTCGATTCCCGCCGAAACCGACAATTTCTGGGAACTTATTTCATTTTTTAAAATAAATACTCACTTTTCTAACCGATAACCTCTTTAAAAACAACCACACTTGAACAAATACAAATCAAAGCTGTCATCAGCCAACCGTATAACCTACTGGTAAATCAATAATTCAATGCCTTCCTTCTAAAAACTTCTTCCGTCTTAAATGTTGTACCTATAGATTTAATCATAGATCTAAGTAAAATTTTAATAAGATCTATGGATTTAAGTACATACTTGAATCTATGGTAGAACCATATCAACCTAACTATACTTGTTTTAGAATTCAAGATATGTCATGTACTAAGACAAATATCTTAGTCAGTTTCATACACAAATATGTATGAAAACGTAACAAAAATTGATTACAATAACAGAAAATAACAATGAAACATCTTGCGACCAATGAAAACAACGCGCACGCAGGAAAAAAGGTGCAAATGTATAATGAAAAGGGATGAGAGAGGAACAAAAGATCTCTTCAAGAATGATTTAAGTACCTATGTATGTATGTACCTAGGTATGTTCTTTTCAATCAGCAGCAAACTACACTGGCGGAGTGGTTAGCTGCCTATGAAGGTATAGGGACACAACACAACACACCGAACTATTAAAGTTCCCCCTAAAAGGTGTAAGTTAGGTACGCATTACCTACGGTCTACTCATTAGATTTTTATGTAGGTAGGTAAGGTACGTCATGTGACGGTCATAGGTACATTACCTTCCTATGTACCTACTTACAATACAAGATCAAATATGGCAAACAATGCGAACTTAATTGGGAATCTGTTCGTTGACCCTACCTGCCTAAGCAATGTACGACAACAATGAGCATAATGAGGTCCCGGGTTCAAATCCCGGGTCGGGCCAGATTTGTCTAGCACGATACTCTTCATTAATGTAGGAAGCAGCCCGGAGTCAGGAAGTTGGCGGTGTTAAATCCCCGTGCATCGGAAAGCACCCTGCGCCTAACATCTCACTGTGGTCGTGTCGGTCTACCGTCCCATCGGAATGAGAGATTGATCAAATAGAGAGTGAACCTATGTCTGGCCCCCGTGGTCGAAATTCGGCTAGGTCATCATCATCATAAAGTGTGTTTTTATACCTGTTACAGTAGTACTTATAAAGGCTCCCATAACCAGAGGAGGTACATAAGTACTTATCTATACAGATAGATAGGTATTTTTTCATACATCGCGCCAGCTTTTATTAGTATACCTGGCACAAAAGGTACCTATTAGGTTAGGTACCTACCTACCTACCTATGTTGAAACATTGCTTCCGAATGTTTTTGACAATCTCGTGTAGGTAGATTCACTTGTGTAGGTAACATAAATCTTACAAAAAACACACCTGTTAGATTGTGTTCTTTCGCAGCAAGCCAAGTAAGAAGTCTCAGGTTCACTTCAACGAAATCCAACACAACACCACCAGGTTTCACTACTTTGTCCTGTATCTTTCTAAAATAATTTTTGCGAACTTTAAACTTACTGAACATAAACTTTCACAAATAATTCAGAACAAACCGACAGTTATTTACCTTATAACGTAACTAAACTAGGAAAAAACAACGGATTTTTAACGGAATCATGTTTTAGTTACGATCGCGAACGTTGCGCGGCAGAGCGACACGTACATTCAATACCGATGCTAAAACTCGACTGATGAGAAACAAAACAAAAATAAAAATGGCGGGCGTGCGAAGTCGCTGCAAGGCGGAATCAACCTTAGAGTATAGGTATATAGAGACGGCGTATTGTTCTATAGGAACTTTCGGTTATACAAATATGATCTAAATCGATATTGTACTCATAAACTTATAGCTATCTCGTTTTATCTTACCTACAATAACCAATGTAAAAAGAGACATCAATATAATGTGCGAAACCTATTTTTGGCAACATTGAAACGTGACGTCATAGCAAAGCATGATTGAGGCCGGTTCGCCATTTAACTTTCAGGTATGTAAACTGTCAACGAGAGTTGCATTTACAGTAAAAATGCTAAAATTATTTGAGTTCGGGACTTTTTCATGTGAATACTTATATAGTAAGCGAAAGAAAGCTAATAGGAAGATGCCAAACAGCAGTTTGGTAGGTTGCGGCTTAAAAACAAGTGAAAATCGTCCAAACATAACATTACACCGGTACGTATTCTTATTTTGCTAAATTACCAAATAATACAATAAATACCTTATGTGTTGGCTTTCATAGGAATAGTTTACATAAAATTCATACCGAATGTAGCTTATTTTTGTAAGTTTTAAGTGTAATTAAAGAAAACATGAAACTGTTTGTTTGGCGATAGTGTTGTCCTTCAAGGCATTTTTCATAGGTATCGATGTTTTCAAGTGTAAATTGTAGTGTATTAATTTTCAACTGGTTTTTTACGTTCTAGGTTACCCGAAAATTACGGTAAAAGAAAAAGTGGCTGGACTCAATTGGAGTAGAAAATTTGAAGTTTGGTACGAAATATATTTTCGTTCGTTCTCTTCATTTTGAAGAAACTTGCTTCAATCGAACTTTAAATAACAAGACTGCGAGAGGATGCCGTACCGTCACGAATCTTTTTAGTAAGTATTTTACTTGACCTTACTCCCACAAACTTCTATTGCAAAGTAATGCATATATGCATTAACAAACTTGACTACCTTTATTTTTCCAAAGGGCTTAAATTTTGATATTAATGAATATTAAGTTTTAAGTAAATAAATCTGACCCAAAGTAATATTAAAGCCTACCATACTTCAAATCCCCTCTAAAATGTACATTTCCATAAATCCTCCCTTAGCAAATTATTTCCATGCAAAATAAAGTTATTTCGCAAACGATGTGGCACGGTGGGCGAAGGTCTGCCTGCGTTGCAGGCAGACCTTCGCCCACCTTTTTTTTTAGAATTTCTTTAAGATTTTAGATTTTTTTTCAAAGTTGAACTACTCAGTACCTTTCTAGAGTCTATAATTGTAGGCTGACAAATAATGTTGCATTATAAATTTATTCTTCATGTTTGTTTCAGCCACTACTGCCAGCGCGATCCAGTACTTTAATAGAAATAATGTAAATTTGAGATTTATACTGTAAATGAATGAGACTGATTACATTAGGTACTTGTAAAATTGAAAATTTAGGTGTAGTATTAGTTGAATTTTTGAATTAGGTAGGTATATTGCAAATGTGTAAATGAATGAGACTGTTGTATTGCTTCTACAATCGAAAATACAGGTGGCGTCTGTGTTAAATTTGTGATATAATATAATAAATGAATGAGACTTGTTGAATTGCTTATAAAATGTGGTGTCTATCTTTTTGTGATTTATATTATAATAATAAATAATACTAGCTGTTCCCCGCGGTTTCATCCTCGTTAAATTCGAATTTCATATAATATCTAGGGGGATATTCCTGTAACTCTACCATGGGAGTTTGTTATTTTACTAAGACAAAAAGTAGCCTATGTTACTCTCCATCCTTTCTTAGTTAGGTTCCGGTTTCTTAGTTAAGCCGTGACTGAATGACAAACAAATACACTTTCGCATTTATAATATAAGCATAGATAGCGTCTACGCTAAAGATACAGATTACACATTGTTATACCCATATTGTTATACAAATATAAATATACTATCTCACAAATCACTGTTGCATACAAACAATATATTTTGCAATTAAGTAGCTTGTTGTTTCATTTCAGTAGGTACCTTTTTTTCTTAAATTATGTTATTATAATAATAATATAAATCACAAAAAGATACCCATATTGTTATACAAATATAAATATACTATCTCACAAATCACTGTTGCATACAAACAATATATTTTGCAATTAAGTAGCTTGTTGTTTCATTTCAGTAGGTACCTTTTTTTCTTAAATGAACACAACGTTTATTAACAAAGAAAATTTGAATCAAATAGTATAAACAAATTAGAACTAGTATTTACCTACAATTGAAACAAATGAGCTAACTGCAGACTGTTCAATAAACTGGTTTGGTGAACTTTGATCTTTAATTCTAAGGAGGTCTGGCACGTGTCTAAACGCATGAGTCTTGACTCGGAAAATACATAAAAAAATTACCATTGTTATAATAGCTCATTTTCTTAACTTCTCAGTGGTTGCGTCTCATGAGCGCCGTCGAGCCATAGTTGGGTACGTGCTTTCACATACTTTGTATCTCTAATTAAAGCATTCTATGACTATATGATTATAGAATTCTGTTTCATAATCGTGGTGAAAACAATAAAATCACTACGAAACTGCTAAAATATCGTCACAAAAATACTTGTTTCGATAAAAATATCGAGGTACAAAAGGGCAGCACTACGGAAAGGAGCCATTTTAGTTTATAGGTAAGTTTAGGTATACACGTTTTTTTCGTAGGTATGCCGTCTCTAGGTATACTCTAAGGAATCAACACAGTTGGTTTTGGTAGGTTGGCTAGGGTTGCGGGCAAACGGGATTAGTTTGAAGTCTTTGAAGTCAATGATCAATGTAGGTACCTACGTGTAAAATGCTGTATTGATATAAGATATAAGCTGAAAACTTTAGCATAGCTCATGCCTACGTGAGGCATGAGTTTTGTAAATAATATTATTAGGTACATTAATAAGTTACATAAAGGAAAAACACACTATGTTTAGTAGGTATTTAATTTAAGGATGTGCCTACTAAACACTCTTTCTTGAATTTTTTCATTGTATACTAATATGCTTACCTACTAACCAACCCTATATGGATCCTAGGTATCCGAAATAAAGAATTTTTTTATTTAGAATGTTTACCTAGTTAGATGAAGAAGTAAGGAACCTAGCTGATGGGGCCCGCCGCGCGCCGGGAATTATTCTACGGAATATCTATTACATTTTAATTTTTAATTATTTTTTATACATATAGGGAGATAAAAAACTTTCTTAAAAACTACAGACTCGTCACACTCCTGAGCCATGTCTATAAGCTTTTCGCACGAGTGGTCACGAATCGTCTCGCCAGGAGACTCGACGAGTTCCAGCCACCGGAACAGGTCAAGTTTCGCGGAGGATATGGCACCATAGACCACATACACACAGTGAGGCAGATTATACAGAAGTCCGAAGAATATAATCAGCCCCTGTGTCTGGCTTTTGTGGACTATGAGAAGGCGTTTGACTCTGTCGAAACCGCTGTTCTGGAATCCTTACAACGATGCCAAGTCGACTATCGTTACATCGAGGTGCTGAGATGTCTCTACGAAGCCGCCACCTTGAGTGTCCAAGTACAGGGCCACCAGTCTGCGCAGAGGAGTGAGACAGGGGGATGTTGATAAAGACGTGTTTAAGACGCTGGCGATTACATCTCACACCTGCGATTCGCTGATGACATAGTCTTAATGGCGGAGTCGCTGGAGGAGCTGAACCGGATGCTGGACGGCCTAGCTTCAGCCTCGCAACGCATCGGTCTTGGCATGAATTTGGAGAAAACCAAGGTAATGGGACATTCGCATACGAGTAGGTACATACAAATAATGAATATAAAGACTCGCACAATCAGCGTAACCCAGCACCGAAAACTCCATCTAACAACTGCTAAAATCGTGAATTCCTTCCACGGCTCGGTACTACGATCCTGCCAGCCATCTCTGTTCTGGCCTCGATTCCTAAGGTTGCCTGGCAGAGATCGCTCTTAGCGATAAGGCAGCCTATTGTCCATTATTTGTTATTGTTTTTTATGTATTTTTAATTAACTGATGTGCAATAAAGTATATTGGATTGTATTGTATTCCCTATTTAATATTCCTTTGTATGAGAACTTATTGAGAATCAAGATTATTATACTCTTTGCCTCGATCATAGTTTCCCATTGATATAAAGTCTAGAAGGGGATCTCTTTTTTTATTGCTGCGGCAGGTGAGTGTGTAGCCCGCTCTACCAATGATGTCAAGTCAATTTGAAACTGACATTGGCAGAATTGTGTCATGTCAAACCAATCAGATGCTTGCATTGGACAGAGCCAAAAAAGCATTTTTATTGTTTATTCTTTGCAAAAAAGAAAAATAGTTGATAAAGCTTCGATCAAAAATAAGGAGTTCGCGGCCTCAGGGGGGCCGGCAAAGCCGGACATTTTTGATCGATGTGATAAAGGTATATTATATTGTATTCCAGAGAGAATAAAACCACTACCTACGTTAAATTCTGTGAAAAATAAGAAATACCTACTTTGATTGGATTTTACAAGGAATTGAACTTGTTTTGTCTTGGAATTTTTGAATTGAATAAATCTAATTTTCTCACTTAAATAATGCCGTAGTAATGGGGGAGGACAAAAAAAGTAATGCTATTTGCAGAGTTTGTTTGAGTTATGACTCTCAAAAGGAAGATGGCAAAGGTATTTCATTGTTTGAAGAATACGATGACTGTGTTATCTCGGACAAAATCAATGCTCTTGCCAACGTCGGCATCAAAGAAGGCGATGGTTTGCCCGATAGGATATGTCCAGAATGCCTCCTTGAGCTCGAGAACGCATTCCAGTTCAAACTAAAGTGTGAAAGAACCAATGAAGTCCTACTCTCTGCAGTGAACGAGGCTCCCTTCGAAGGCAGTGGTTGTGACCTCAACGATGATGAACTTCTGCTTAATATGAAAGAAGAATACCTTGATGATGTTGATGATGTAGAACTGGATGATCACATTACTCTAGCTGACATAAAGGCCTCTAGGTCTAGCTCCTTGGTAACAGAACTGCCTGTAGCAGCTCCACCTAAACCTAGTAAAGCAATCGATTTGAAATTAATATGCCATGACTGTGGTGGATCTTTCAAGAGCAAGTGCAAGCTCAGAGTGCACTGGAAAAAAGTACATATGACTGAAAACCTGAAATGTGAAAACTGCCTAAGAAGGTTCAAATCAATTGCAGCCTTCAATTCACATAAAAAGCAAAACTTGAAAAGCTGTCTAACTGCCAGCAAGGTACGCATTGAAGGTGAGGGTAAGAACCGTATCTTCCACTGCAAAGAATGTGACTATCATAGTAAGCGTATCAAAGATGTAGGAGCCCACATTGTCATTCATTCTGGTGAGCGACCATTCCAATGTGATCTCTGTCTGAAGTATTTTACCCAACTTAGTTCTGTGAATGCACACAAAGAAAATGCACATAAACTGTATAAAACAGAAGGAACCTGTCAGCACTGTGGGAAACATTTCAAAGGTCGTTCAAAATTATACAAACATTTACGATCACACAAAAAAAGTAGTTCTACCGATAGTTATCCGTGTAAAATTTGCAAAGCAGTGCTTAAAAATAAAAATAGTTTATATACCCATATGAAAAGACATTCTGGTGTAAAGGCCTACTCGTGTGAAGTTTGTCCAGCCTCTTTTTATAGTCAGGGTGAACTTTGGAGCCATAGAGAGAAAGTTCACATTAAATCGAAAATATACTCTTGTGACATATGCAAGTACTCAAATTTCTCAAGCTATTATATAAAAAAACATATGATGAAGCATACAGCTTCAAACTTTGGCTGTAATGTTTGTGGTATGATTTTTGATAATGAGTATCAACTAGAACTTCACCAGAAGAGGCATACCGACAGGAACTACTTTTGTCCCCATTGTGATAAGACATACTACTCTAAGAAGAACCTGCTAGCGCATGTTCGCTGCAAGCATAAGTTTGTTATGTTGAATGGAGCTCCAGCTAGCACGAGAACAGCAGCTAGCAAAAATGTAAAAGGTGGCTCTGCTAAAAGTTAAACTAAATTTCACTTCCACTCTTTCTTACAGGGCATTAAATAAATAAATAAAGCTGGACAATACAAACAGCATCATCTAGCCCCAAGCCAAGCAGACCTTGTATTCGGGTACTAGATGACTAATATTATACTTAAACACTTTCAACCCTTTTATTCCGCCGGCGGTGGCGCCGACTCGCGTTCTAGTTCAGCAGATTATGTTGGTGATTCTTCATCAGTGAACTGCCCGTAAGATGAACCCTATCAAGCACAAAACTCGCCCGGTTTGGGGCTTCACAAGTTCACTAGGGAAAGATTTTCTAGTCTAAATATATGTAATAACAAAAATATACTCTTCAGCGACTTAGCATTACAAAATTTTTCACGAGACCGTCAAAACGCCGCCGTATTTTAATTTTTCCGTGAGTCTGCGATAAAAGTAAAAAAAAAATTACTTTTATCGAAGGTGACAGTCCAAATTTTTTAGCTTCAAGAACCAGAACTTAGAAGTTAATCATAAATAAAAAAGTTTGAATAAAAGGTCGAAAGTGTTATAACAATAATATTACTTAGTTATATAATATGTTTTATTATAAGTTCATAGAAAATAACACCCGGAACAGATATTTGCAGATCATATATATAAATATTTGTTCCAAGGCGGGAATCGAACCCGCAACCTCCTGCGCCGCAGGCGGACCTTCTCCCGCCGCGCCTACAACATTTGGCGCGGTTGTCTAAATAATTTAAAATAATACTATTTAATTTAAAATGGTACTTACTGCTAAGTTGCTTTATAATTATCACCCGGTGAGATTTCCGAATTTAAACCTGTAAGTACCTACCTTCTTTCATAAATAAAACAATAAAGTTATATTATTCATGTGGGAATGTTTTATTAATGAGAAAAGCAAGCCAGTTTGAGAATTTCATATTTTTGTTCATTTTTCATTTAGTGTATGTGAAATTTCACTCATCCCTGACCTTAATAGTCAAATACCTACTCCAAAAAACTATAGGCAGTCAGGTATATTTGACGACCGATGTGGCGAAGGTCTGCCTGCGACGCAGGAGGTTGCGGGTTCGATTCCCGCCTCGGGACAAATGTGTGTACGATCTGCAGACATTTGTTCAGTGTTCTGGTCGTTTTCTATGTATAATAAAAAATATTTATCTATGTATTGTATTATATTATGTATATCAGTTATCTAGTACCCATAACACAAGCTCTGCTTAGCTTGGGGCTTGATAATGCTGTGTGAATTGTCTAGAATTATTTATTTATTAAGAATGTGACTAGGTACCCTTGTACCATTTTATGGACGGTCAAAATTGGCAACCGCGAGATTCAACTTATTTTGCCCATCGTCATTTTTCTCCATTTAAGCTAGGTACTCACAGCATAAGATGCAAAAGAAAAAGATTTAGGAAACCCCTTTCTATATCATGTAACAAGAAAAACTCGCATTGGTCTTTGCCAATGCGAGTTTTTCCTCCGGACAGACGGTGTGTCATGTTAATAAGTATTTATTTTTTATATTTATATATTGATTTCATTATAATTATACCATTTATGAATGTACCTTCCTAATAGGTAATGTCTCAGTTAATAATAAAACAAACTGAAATGTATTTAAGTCATTTTTTTTACTTACAAAACATCGCATTTTCAGGAACAATCTCAAATTTTAAAGTGATACCTACCTATAGAATAGAAAAACATTTATTTGGACACAGGTACACACAAATATAAAATAAAATAAAGCGGAAAACAAGAACAATTCAACATAGAGGTAAGGTAAGTGACACAAAAGGGTGGTAGTAAGAATAAGGTGACTCGGGGTGGCTCAGCGTGTGCTGAACAGTTTCTGCTCAGCGCTGTTTATCAGCCAAAAACCGTAAAGCTGATTGACGTAACGGACAGCGATTCGGTGACGAAAGAAAAACAAAAATTAAATTCATGGTAGATATTAAGCAAAAAACAAATAAATTGTTTAAAAAAATATTATACGGCTCAAAATTACTAACAGGTATATATGTATTGTAGTGTAAACAGGTACCTAATATAATAATAACATAGCCGATGGAATAGTAGCTGCGATAATAGTAGGTAGTGAGACAACGAGGATTTGCAGTAGTGCTGTGAAGTTTTATAAGTAGGTACCTATACTGTAAGCAGACTGTAAGTATAATAAATAAAACCGGCCAAGTGCAAGTCCGACTGGTGCACGAAGGGTTCCGTTTCATTTTATCTATAAAAAACGGCAAAATCACGTTTGTTGTATGGCTCCCATTCAACAAACGTGATTTTTTGCCTTTAAATATTGTCCCTTAAATATTTTTTTATAATGAATTAAATTACCTATTTACTTTTAAAGTGGATATAATAACTAAATGTTCTGTGAATATTTCAAGTGTCTACCTGTTGCCGTTATCAACATAAGAGCAAAAACGAGCACAAAAATCACGTTTGTTATATGGGAGCCCCTCTTAAATATTTGTTTTGTTTTAATTACCTAGGTAAATTATTTATTTTTAAAGTGAATATATAACTTAATATTCTGTGAATATTTCAAGTGTCTACCTGTTACCGTCATCAATATACTTAAGCAAAAACGCGCATGAAAAAAAAAAGGTTGTATGGGAGCCCCCCTAAATATTTATTTTATTCTGTTTTTTAGTATTTGTTGTTATAATGGCAACAGAAATACATTGTCTGTGAAAATTTCAACTGTCTTACTATTATGCTACCTTATAAGATACAGCCTGGTGACAGACGGACAATGGAGCCTTAGTAATAGGGTCCCGTTTTACCCTTTGGGTACGGAACCCTAAAAAGTATTGAATGATGCTGGTGTGAGTTTCCCGATACTATGCATCAAAAACAAAAATAGGTAGGTAGGTAAGTAAAAGAGTGATGTTCTCTGTTGTGTGATTGCAGGTACTACCTACATAAGGTAAACCTTCCTACCAGGGACGAGAGAAATTCCATTGAAATTTCGGCGCGCCGTAACGTGGTGATTTGTCCACAGCCTAATTCATATTATTAGGATCAGTAGCTAGAACCAAAAAAACTATCTTACTGCAATAAAAATGTATAACACGGCAGTAACATTTTTATTACCATTCTATTTTAACTTAGATAATAAAGTTAAGTTTAACTTTTAGCAGAAAGTTCATTCTTCATGCTTTTTCTAGGTGCAGGTCTTTTATTGGTTGCTGGAGGTTCATTTAACATAACAAACCTATGCTTGCCCCGAATATGTGAAGACAGGTTCTTTCTGGTGAAGTATGTCTTATTACAATGTCGGCAGGGGTAGTTCCTGTCTGTATGCCTCTTCTGGTGAAGCTCCAGTTGATACTGATTCTCAACAATCATACCACAAACATTACAGCCAAAGTTTGAAGCTGTATGCTTCATCCTATGCTTCTTTATCAGAGTGCTTGAAAGGGTCTTGTACTTACATACACCACAAGTATATTGTCTTGATTTAATGTGCACTATCTCTTTATGGGACCAAAGTCCAGACGCATCATAGAAGGAGGCAGAACAAATTTCACAAGAGTAGGCCTTGACACCAGAATGTCTTGTCATATGGACTTTCAAATTGTATTTAGTTTTAAGTACCGCTTGGCAAATTTTACAGGGGTATCTGCCTTTATTATGGGTCTGGATATGTTTGTACAATCTTGACCGACCTTTGAAATGTTTCCCGCAATGGTCACATATACCTTCAATTCTATACAGTTTATGGACACTCTCTTTGTGAGCGCATAGTGATCCACGTTGAGTGAAATACTTCAGACAGAGGTCACATTGGAATGGTCGCTCACCAGAGTGAATACCGATGTGCATCCTCAAATTTTCAATATTCTTACTATGATAGTTACATTCCTTGCAGTAGAAGACACGGCTTTTTCCTTCGCCTTCAATACGTACTTTGGTTGCAACCACACAGCTCATCAAGTTTTGCTTTTTGTGTGATTTGAGGGCTGCAAATGATTTGAACTTTCTTAGGCACTTTTCACATTTAATGTTTTCAGTCAAATGTACTTTCTTCCAGTGCACTCTGAGCTTGCACTTGCTCTTGAAAGATCCACCACAGTCATGGCATATTAATTTCAAATCGATTGCTTTACTCGGTTTAGGTGGAGTTGTTAAAGAGTGTTCTGTTTCTATAGAGCTCGACCTAGAGGCTTCTAAGTCAGCAGTAGGATTATCAACCAATTCTTCATACTCCTTTTCAACATGATCAAGGTATTCCTCTTTTATTTTGAGCACATCATCAATGAGGGAATCATCAGCCTCGTCGACGGCAGCAAGTAGGATTTCATTGGTTCTTTCACACTTCAGTTTGAACTTGAATGCGTTCTCGAGCTCAAGGAGGCATTCTGGACATATCCTATCGGGCAAACCATCGCCTTCTTTGATGCCGACGTTGGCAAGAGTATTGATTTTATCCGAAATAACACCATCGTTGTATACTTCAAACAGTGATGCACCTTTGCCATCTAAAGTCAAGTCAAGTCCACCTTCCTTTTGAAAGTCACAACTCAGACAAACTCTGCAAATCGCAGCAGTAATTTTCTTGTCCTCTTCCATTACAGTATTATTTTATTCAATTATCCTTTGATCAGAATATATCCACGTAACTTTCATGTTTTCATTCATAGATCAAAACTGTGGGTATACTCTAAGCTGTGGAGACACAACCCGCTATCGTTGTTGATTTTATTATTACCAGTGTTGCCAGATGGAATCTGAAAAAAGCAGTAGATTGGGAAAAAAAGCAGGTAGATTTTAATATTTATGTAATAAATTAGTAGGTACCTATGTATTGTGTGACTTTAGGTTCGTAATTTCATGTCTGGTAGGTGGTATTTTAGAATCATACATCATTAAATTAGGTACCTACGTATGCGCGAATAAGTACACTTTTAATTTAATGAGCATAGAAATAAAACAACGTTTAGGACTCAATGTTAAGTTTTGTTTCAATTTATTACCACCGCCACATAATACGAGCTACGAGTAAGTAGACATCATTTCAAATAAGTACCTAGAGAATCAATTCAAACACTAACCAGGCACAGACTTACAATAAATTATTGCACTTTGGAAATCACATTTCTTCTAAGTAATTAAATCTTACACATAAAGTATTGCTAAGATAAGACAACCATAATACGAAATTCAAAAGCACTTTGATTATACTTCAGGTAAAAAGTGCAGAGAAAACCAAATTAAATTACACTTTTTACACCTTAAACACAGTATTACCTAAATCCTTGCCTACGTATCCAAATATTTTATATTCTGTTATAATTATCATGTAACAATGACCAGTCTTCAAAACGATTCAATTAATACTTATTCTCCACAAATCATAACAAAGAATGAGGGTAGATCGGTATGTCTGCCAATAATAAAATAAATAATAAAATAAAAATCGTTTATTTCAGCACCATGGCACCATATACAATACACATTACAAATTACAATAGAATCACAAAGCAGAACTAAAATTAAGAATAAAATAATGATATAAATTTATTAATAAAACTAGGTACCTACTTAAAATTCAAAAATTAATAATAATACATATATTTCATCATAAAAATTAAAAATTAATGGCAAACACAGTATTATAACATTAGATAAATTCAATAATTAAAATAAATAAGCAAAAAATATCAAAAGAAAGTAGCCTACCTCACAATGCATCATTCCCTTTCACGTGAAGCTGCGACAAGCGCCACAAAATAGGGCAATCGACTTTACTCGCTAGAACCTTCAGCAAACAATTCTCGCTGGAGTGGACGCGACGCAGCAACGATGCGGCTCTCTTACGCATAATGGCATGAAAACCGTCCGTCTGAGCGTCGGCAAACATGCCCGATGCGCTGCAGTATTTGGGTAGCCGCACCAGCGCCCTAAACGCGTTGTTGTATTGAACGCGTAGGGCGTTGACTGCCTTCTTAGTATACCCGACCCACAGACTGCACGTGTAAAATGACTGGCAGAAGGCCTTAAACAGAGTGACCTTTACTGCTCCCGTGCATTTTGCAAATCTGCGAGCCAACATATTGCTACGGACAGCCAACGCTCTACGCTCCCTCTCTATGTCCTCGTCATCGTTGAGGTTTTCTGTGACCCAGTGACCCAGGTACTTAAAGCGCTTCACTCTTGGCAATTCCACCCCATTCAGGAAGACAGGAGGTATGATAGACGGCTTCTGTTCCTTCGGGTGGAAAACCAGAAGTTCACTTTTTTGGACATTGTACCTGAGTCCGTTGACCCCAGCATAATCCTCGCATATCCTGAGAAGCTTTCTGACAGCGCTGATCGAAGGACCTAGAAGCATAATAACCAACTCGCAGTGACTTTAGTTCTTCCGTGATCATGACGCATGAAACTGTGCCGAAATATTGGAAAACTCAAAAATACGAACCTAAAGTCAAGGTAACAAAATTGTAGGTATGGCAACACGACTTCGTATTACTCTGTCACTTTTTGCGGCCACACGCATGCCACTCATCTAGGTAAAATACTCCATCTACGGATTGGTCGGTCCGTTCGATAAACTTTTGCAAAATGCAAACTGAGTGAGACTGTTTATCCAGTTTTTAAGTACTCTACTATGCACTTAATAATATATATGTCCAAAACCACAAATCAAAGTTCGATCGGACTGAAAAGAACTGAGCAAAGCACAGCCGACAGGCCGCCTGGCCTCGCTTTCCACAAAGCTAAACAGTTTGGGCATGTGGGCAAAGAAAATGCTTCCTAAATTTCAGAAAAACGGGTTAGTAGCTTTGTTAAATATATTTTTTTTGCATGAAAATACTCCCAAAACACAATACATAGTTACTTTAAAATCTACCTGCTTTTTTTCCCAATCTACTGCTGTTTTACCAAAATTTCTACTGCTTTTTTGAGATTCCATCTGGCAGCACTGCCCATGACTGCAAACCGCGGTAAATTTGATCATCCCATGACTAATGGGATAATCGGAGCTCAACGCCGCCGTTTAAAATATTCGTGTTTTTTCTGAGGAAAAAAATAAAGCTACTGTGGGTTTTTGATGTACATTGCACAGGAGATTCAAAAAGTTTTATTTATGTTAAGTTAACGTAATATGTATGCATATTCATTATTAAAGGTATGATCATAACTAAGTAGCTCACTAGTACCCTCCCGAAGAATCGCGTAATCATAGTCCATAAAGGTACTTGTACCTAATGTGCTGTAGGTACAGTATAAGTAAAAAAACAATTTTTGTGGGTTAGTATTTTATTTATACTTTTTTGTTTAAAAAAAGTGACACACCCTAACAACCGGCACATGAGTTTTATTTTACTGTTAAAAGACGCGTGCACTAGGCAGCCTGGCTGTGGAAGCAGTTATGTGCCGTCAGTCTCTGAGCACTTTGTTGTAGCAGCCAGCTGCATTCTGTTTAACATAGGCTGATCAGTGTTGTTTATAGAAAGGAGGATGAATCCAATGTATGTTCTTACCTTTGCATTTTTGAGGGGTAAGCATAAAATTAATAAAAATTAGTTCTTCCACATCTATTTCACTTGACAAAAGGATCAGAACTGGCCATCAATTGTCTGCAATAACTGGCTGCTCAAATATTTTGGTTGCAGAATCCTGGCGGCACATCCAGGCTGCCTAGTGCATGGGGGGACTAAAACTCCCATCACACACAACCCAATACAAGTAAAATTAAGTCAATGCTTGAGTGACAATGTTAAATAAACCGTAATAAGGTACAATATATACCATCCTGTTTTAACCCTGTAAAAGACTTGGAAGGAAGTGGAAGCTTAACTGTTAGCAAAGAGCAGTCTTCACACTTCTGCTAGCTGCTGGTCTTTACAGAGAGGTCACTCTTAACACTTTTGCTAGCTGCTGATCTTTCTTTGTGTACATTCAACATAGCAAACTTATGCTTTTCCTGAATATGTGCATTCATGTTCTTCCTAGTGTAGTAAGTCTTTTCACAATGTGGACAGGGGTAGTTTCTGTCTGTATGCCTCTTCTGGTGATGCTCAAGTTGAACCTCATTCTCAACTATCATACCACAAACATTGCAGCCAAATTTCGAAGCAGAATGCTTCACCATATGCTTCATTAAAACTGGTTTTGAGAGACTGGTATACTTGCATATTTCACAAGTATATCGCTTTGATTTGATGTGAACTCTCTCTTTATGGTACCACAGTTCACTTGCACTATAGAAAGAAGCTGTACAAATTTCACAAGTATATGCTTTCACTCCAGCATGTCTTTTCATATGGGCTTGCAATCCTTTTCTATATTTAAGCACCACTTTGCAAATTTTACAGGGATGACTGCCTGCCTGTTTGTGTGTTTGTAAATGTTTGTATAATCCTGTACGACCTTTAAAATATTTTCCACAGAAATGACAAGTACTTTCAGTTTTATATACTTTATGTGCTCTCTCTTTGTGTGAAATAACAGCACTAATTTGAGTGAAATAATTCAAACAGAGATCACATTGGAATGGTCGTTCACCAGAGTGAATGACAATGTGGGATCTCAATGCTTGGATACGCTTACTATGATAGTTACATTCTTTGCAGTGGAAGGTGCGGTTTTTTCCCTCACCTTCAATGCGTACCTTGGTGGCAACCAGACAGCTTTTCAGGTTTTGCTTTTTGTGTGAATTCAGGGCTGCAAATGATTTGAACCTTCTTAGGCAGTTTTCACATTTCAGGATTTCAGTCAAATGTACTTTCTTCCAGTGTACTCTGAGCTTGCACTTGCTCTTGAAAGATCCACCACAATCATGGCATATTAATTTCAAATCAATTGCTTTACTGGCTTTAGGTGGAGCTGCTAAAGGCTGTACTGCTTCCAATGAGCTAGATAAAGAGGTCTCTAAGTCAGCAGTAAGATTATCATCCAGTTCTTCATATTCAGTAATTTCAGTATCAACATCGTCAAGGTATTCCTCTTTTATATTAAGAAGGTCATCATCATTGCCTTCGAAGGAAGGAGCCTCGTTCACGACAGAGAGTAGGACTTCATTGGTTCTTTCACACTTTAGTTTAAACTTGAATGCGATCTCGAGCTCAAGGAGGCATGTTGGACATATTCTATCTGGCAAACCATCGCCTTCTTTGATGTCGACGTGAGCAAGTGCATTGATTTTGTCCGAGATAACACAGTCATTGTATTCTTCAAACAATGACACACCTTTGCCATCTTCACTTTGAAAGTCATAACTCAAACAAACTCTGCAAATGCCAGTACTTTTACTGTCCTCCCCCATACAGTTTTTATTTTTAACTTTTTACAACATACAAAACGACCAAAACAAACAAAAATGTTTGTTTGTTTATAGACACGGTCCGAATCACAGATCACTATATATGTACCAGGTAGTCCGAATCTCATATCATGCACGAAATTGATGACATTGACAATCTTTGGAAAAGTGACACTGACAACTGAGTGTTGTCTTTCCGGGTTTGGTTAAAACCCTGGTACATATATAGTGATCTGTGGTTAAAACATGGTTAAACACTATTAACCTTGTTTTTTCTAATCCTGCCAATAATGTAAACATAGGGGATACCAGTAAAAAATTTACCTCCTTTGTAGAAGGTAACTAAGACAGTATTACGTTTTGTCGTAAAAAAATCTAGGAATTTTAATTTTAGCCGAAATTTGTCAACTGGTCAAAAAATTAAGGTCCTGGCATATTTTTAATCTAGTACTTTAGTTTCTTACAAAGATAATAAATGATAAACATGTTTTATGGGTAAGTATATTCTGAGGAATGGGGAAAAATTCTGTCGATGTGCATTGGTACTGCACATTGGGTACAAAATGTAATGAAATGTTGCCGTTGCGGATGTTTTTGGCCTATATTGGACTTTTTTGTACCTCTGCGGATCTTTTGCGGACCGTGACGTTCTACGGATCTTTTCGGACCAAAACGCGTATCGGAACGGCATATACTACAACAGCATACACTATATTCATGCGTAGTGTCCACTGTACTAGCAGAGGATATTATAATAATAGCTAACGTACCACTATAATAGGATATTGAATACTTGTATGTAGACATTACAACATTTTTATAATGCCGTCGTATTTTATTCAGTACCTCAAAGAAAGAGATTTAGAAAAAATCGGCCTACTCCGCTCGCCGTTGCCCTTTTGTATATTTTCCAACAGTTGTTCAAATTCAAAGAAATAAACATAATGACAGTCAATATATTTATGAAAACTTATTGTACCTACACTCATAAGAAGCTTCCCTAAAAATAGCGATATACATAATATAATTACTAGAAATAAACATAAACTCGCTGTGCCCACAACCAGGCTTCACAAGATTAATGTATCGTTTAAAGGGCAATGTATACCTACGCTTCTACAACAAAACTCCTAGTGAGTTGCAAAATCTATCAATAAATAAATTCAAACAAATTGTCAAAACCTTTCTGAGGAAAAAGGCTTATTACAAAATAACAGATTATTTAAAAGATAAAAAAGCTTGGGACGGGTTTTGCTCCAACTCGAAAAATAACAACTAACAGGCTAAAGGTTTCTTAGTCGCTTCTTTACTTTAGTCTACATACCGAAGCGACAGAAATCAAAAGTACCACTTTATTTCCGTGTCAGTTTTTATATTTTAAGAATTTTACCTTTTCTAAGTGTACATTTTTGTTTTGTTTTACACGTAATTTGTGCCTAGTGATATTAGTTTTATAGGTGATTAATCTTTCTATTTTCAGCTTGCAATATATCATTTTGCAGTTTTTCTCATATTTTACGAAACTGATATTTTTGTCATATTTCGGACAAAAATTGGGTTCGGTTTGGAGCTTTTTAATTTTGACTGCGGCAACTCTACTTTCGTTTCCTGTCTCTGAAACCAAAATAATTTCAAGATTTTCTTCAAGTTCTTAGAGGTTTCCCGTCCTTCGTCCGTTCTGGAATCGAATGTTCTTTCTCTGGCTGCGCCGCCGCGCCGCCGGTTTTTGCTGTTGGTGAAGTTATATGCTACCCGTTAAAGTTATCTTGCTGTGTTCGAGTTATTGTTATTACCTGGTTGTGTTTGTGCTGATAATGTTAGAGCCTGACTCTGAGCCAGTGAAAAACTGATGGTAATAAATGTGCAGACGTACAAGAACTATTGGTCGCGTGTGTCAACAAAACAGCCGAGCTCTTGGGAATATCGCAAAGAACATGAATGGTTGTAAAAGAACACAAATCAACAGTAAGAGTTTCTTCGCCCAAGAAAAAAGGTAGCGAAACCAATTTTGACAAAGTATTGACCAATTCACCTATTCTGCTATATGAAGAATCGTCCATCAGTTTTTTCGCCGAAATTAGTTATCTGTTCTAACGAAGGTAAGAATTGATTTAGGTATCTACCTCAATTTCAAAGAAAAGTCTATTTAATTATTTAGTGTCTTTATTTAAAAAAAGTAAAAGGATAAAAAGTAGCTTTGTGTTTTCCAGACTATAATCTATTGCTATGCCAAATTTCATACAGACCCTTTCCGTCCGTTTGCTGTTTTGCTGTGATTGAGTAACAAACATCCATCGATCCATCCATCAATCCAAACTTTCACATTTATAATATTAGTGGGATAAAAAGCATTCCTACTGCTTCTGAGAAATGACTTATATCACTCATGCATTATTGCTTCCTGTGATCTGCGTATTAAATATATCCTATTTTGTTGCAGGCCATACAGTAATAAAAACAAGGGTGGATACTGAGGTCAAGAGACATCGAAACAAGCTTTCTTGGAAGGCTTAACAACAGGCTTGAATACTCCAACAGGATAAAGACTATAATTGATAATCAGCTGTAATTATAGGCAACGAAGAAATAAAAAAACAAGAAAAGTATTTGTTTATATTTATTTCTGAGGTCAAATAATGCTGCGCCTTTGTAGGACTAGGATATTAGTAATTTAGGCAGTGAAAACTAATGTACTTATAAATAAACCTTCCTTAAAATTTAATTCTCTATGAAAAAAAACACCTATTTGTTTGTTTTATTTACTCTCAGAGGGCATAACCAAATGTTGCTTTGCTTTGTTGTTAGGTACAAGCATAGTGAAGGGTGGTGCGTGAGCCTAGGATTATTATGACTCGCAGAAAAGAACACCAGCAGCGCAGCGTGTGTAGTTTTACGGCGGGAGGCCCCGCGCCTTGTGAGATGAATGGATTTAGTAAAATAATTCTAGCTTTATGAAAATTTCCTGCTCATGCAAAGCCGAGGGCAAGAACTATACCCAGTGTTGGATTCGGACAGATTAAAAAATATTGTACGTTTCGTTCAAAAATATCGTATTTATAAGAAAAAGATCGTACATCTTGGAAAAACAGAGTTTAAAACGAAGCGCGCGCTTGGGTAACACGCGTTTTAAGAATAAAGAGGTTGGTCGAAGGTGTACACATGCAAGCGCGCGATTGGTGGACCCACCAGTCCACCTAGACATAATTATTCACCAAAATGGAGATCGAGCACTTCGATACAGACTTATTTATCGATGAAATCCAAAAGCGTTCAGCTATATGGGAGATCGAAAGTCCTGATTATAAAAATAAAATTATAAAAAAAAACGTCTAATTACGTTTTTTTTAGGAGATTATTGAAATCTCCGAACTGAGCTAGTAGTATGGTTGGTCTCGCTCGTAAAACGCCGTGCTAAGTGCATTGTATGTACCTACGCTACTAACGCGCGCCGAATGCAACTCTGCAACCAACCTAAACGTTGTACTGTACGGGCTGTCTCAGAAACTCAGATAGTTTGTGTACAGAGACAAACACCGCGACGAACGCGAGTGAGCCTTATCACAATCACATAGAGTACAAAGTTACTTCACTATTAACTAGCTAACAGTGAAATTATTTTGGACGTTGTCTGATTGTGTTAAGGTTCACTTTGTTTGTCTTTTGTTAACGTGAATTGTCTTACATTTTGAGATACTCTATGTCTATGGTACGAAGTTTAATGTTGCTGTATGTAAAAAGGGTTTTTTTATGTAATTTTTGAAAATAACTTGTCATTAAGAAAATTATCGTATTTTTGCGTACGATCCATGAATTAGGATAGTATATCGTACTTAATGACTAATTATCGTATAAATACGATAATTATCGTACGAAATCCAACCCTGACTATACCTAATGATCCATAAAAAATCAAGGGTTTGCTCTACTGTCCTGTCACTTTCATAGTGACATTTCTTTGTGTTCATTATTGGCAGGATTAGAAAAAAAGAGGTATAGGAAGAACCGAGATGGCGCATGGCATCGGCATCGTAATCGTGGTTCCAGCCAGCCCATGGAAAGCATTCACGATTTAGCAGTTGTTCGATGAACTTTTTAGTGAAAAAAAGATATCCCCTTCAGATCAATGCCCTAACTTATCACCCCTTTCGTTCTCGGTCTACGAACAAAAATGGAACTAATATTTTGACAATACAGGAGAAGTCACAAACCTTATTATGAGTACCTATCTATCATGTATGAAATCCTACTCTCTGCCGTGAAAGAAAGAGGCTCCTAACCTTCGAAGGCAATGATGATGACCTTCTCAATAGGTACATAAGTGGAATACCTTGACGATGTTGATTAAACCTACTGAAATTACTGAATAGGTATGAATAGGCTATTTGACTACATTAAAAATAAATTCCAAATTGTTTTCATCCTAGTCAGTGACAACGTAACAAAGCGTAATCAGGTGATTTTCTAAGGTTTTCATTTATTATAGTAGGTACTCTGGGTAATCTCTAAGAAATTAATAAACCCCAAAAATTTACGATCTCAACGGGATTCGAACCCGCACCTTCCCTTCAGCGCAGGGTTGCTCTTTTTCCAACTAAGCTACGTGATCTTAGATCACCTAGGAAGGTGCGGGTTCGAATCCCGTCGAGATCGTAAATTTTTGGGATTTATTAATTTCTCAGGTGATTTTCATTAAAAATATGCCTTTTTATAAAAAAAAATGGGATTAATATTACATACACATTTTTTGATACATGATCACCTGACCGAAAACGCTATGTGTTTGGTTGGATCGCAAGTATTCGCAAGTGACGTCACACATCCTCAGATTACAATGACTTCTTCTTGTTAGGTGTGGTGTGGCCTTAGAGTATCGGTATAGGTGTGGCGGGGTGACGTCGTCATAGCTTGGAATACGGTAGCCATGACAGAGATTATCGTTTTGGCGCGGTTATTTTATTCAAACTTTAAAATTAGTATTCATAACTAATACGACTGGCCTTGAATAAATTTAATTACAATTTGCATTATTTATATCAGAAAATACGTTAGAATTATTTTCCAGTAGTATTCAAGTAGCCTATTAATGATAATCTTACTACTGACTTGGGTATAGAATGTGGTAGGTATAGACCTCATTATCTGCTCATTGAAAACAGAACCGCTTGTAGGAGCTTCACATAAACGCAGTAAAGCAATATATTGAAGTAAATAATAAATCAAACTGTGTATTATGTCACTTTCTTTTATTCTTTTCAAAGTAATTATCACTTTAACAAACACATCACATTTTCCAGCACAATCTTACATTTAAAACTATTCATAATAATAGTAAATAAGTAGTCCAATATTATACAAAATTATCAGAATAAGTCTAAGTAATTTTTGTTATGTAGGTAGGTTGTTTAATAAAAATAATAGGGTCCCTTTGGGGTACGTAACCCTAAGATGTTATATTTTTAATACAATTGAACCAACAATTTTTTTTTGTCATTTTTTGGATGTTGCGCCCAGAGCAGCCCATAAGCAAGTCAGTTATGTTTTAAGGCACATCATCTAAGGCTGATTATGTATGATATTAACTTTAATTTAATCTGTAGTAACTTTAACTTAGCCTAAAAAAGAAATATAGGTACTTATTTTTTACATTGTGATGATAAGCAATAAAGTTCCTACTATCTTACTTCCTCTAATTTGTTGTTTAATGTATTAATATAGCTCTTGCTTGTTTTAATAAATCGTTACGCTACTTAATAGTTACTTGGTCCACACACCCTATGAGTAACCACCTAGGTTAGGTGGTAGGTACCCAAGCACCTACCTACATAAAAAGGACATAAAATTTTTCGTAGCTTATTGGCAGTTGCAGGCATTCTAATTGTGATTACAATTATTTACTAACCGAATACACTTAAAACATGAACTAGTTCTCACAATTCTAAGGTTTTTTTGTTATAGTGCGTACCCGCACTTTGGGTATCTCTAAGAAATGAAAAAAGTCCCAATTTTTTTTTTATTATTGGGACTTATTTCATTTCTTAGTTCTCACAAATTAGATAAGTAGGTTAACTTGAATTCCACGTCAAAAATTACTGATAACTTTAATATGAACTGTCCATTTAAAACTGGTATGTGTTGACACTGACACTTAAAACACATTTATGAGTGCTTGTTCTGCGGTTTATTTATATCTTTGTTTCTTACTTATACCTATTTTATTTCAAATTGCTATCTATAGTGGGTAGTTAGGTAGGAAGGTAAGGCCTAAAATTCCATTGTATACTAATGTGGTAGGTCTAAAGTAGGTACCTATACCTACCTACTGTGTTAAGTGAGAACTTACAAACATATTCTGTGTTCGCAGAAGCTATAATCAATTTCTACTAAAAGCTTAAAAATTGCGGCCTACATAAAAATATCATTAAACTATCGCGAGTTGTTTCAATGCTTACTGGACTCAAGTTGGACTCTTAATAATTATAAACGCTGCTAGCTATGGAATAACTGCTGATTTGATTTAAACCACCAAAAACACTAAAATCTGCATTTTGAGGGTAAGTGCCTGTTGATTTTAGGCGCGGAGCGTCGTCGCGACCTCGGGGTCTACTCGGGATGGGATAAGCGAAGTTTCTGATTAGTTTTCGTGCAAAACAAGCTCTTTTGTCACTTGCTTAGAATCAGCGTTTGCACGACAACGAATTTGAAACTTCGATTTCGTTTTTACGAGGCCCTGATCTCTCCTTACGCGATTCTGTGGGTTGAATTGGATGGCAAACAAAGTAAATTATTCCATAGCTATACGAGTTAAAGACTAAATTGGAAAACTCTAACTAAGATCCTTCTCTCCTCAATCAGGTGGTTCTTGATGGGAGCAGTGCGGTACTGGGGTTGGAGATGACTTGAAGTATCTGAAATAGATAACTTAAATTATTATTTCATCTTTTGAAAAAAGAACTCGCCGTGGCGGTCGCGGCTAAAGAATCGACCTCTCCAATACAGCCATTGGATGACGATCAGAGCAAGGGCACCAGCTTTTGGATATTTTTAACAACCTCCAATGATATCACCAATCCGCCAAAGCTTCGCGATTATGGCAAACCCCCCGTGCTGATGAGGCACTACTCTACACTACTCTATTCCCAGTAGTTCTGTAGGTACAGAACTAATGGGACAACTTTTGTCGTTCTCTCGACTTTAGTTTTTACCGTCATTTTTAATTACCGTGTATTTTTTTACATTTTCTGTTATTTTTGAGATTTTCTGTCATATTTTCCGTTATTATTTTACTCTTCCTGCCATTTAATGACTTTTCCAGTCATTTACGACGTCTACTATCATTTTTGACATTTGTTGTCATTTCCCCTTGTAGGTACATATAATAATTTACCTAGGGAATAAAGAAGAATAGGACGGCGGAGGTTCATACTCCGGCGGGTTGGCTGGTAGGGGAGTGAAGAGTGCAGACGCAGCCGTGACCGAGACGGTGGGAGAGAGATCGAGGCAAGCTGGTGGAATGTTCAGCGGAGTTTCAGACGGCTTCGAGGTTTTGCAGCAGCATTCTGGAAATACATAATTTACAATTATTTTATTGATAGATTATCTATGCTTATAGGTAAATTAGGTACTGTTTGTTTATTGACTGATATGCAGTCGTATTGACCAATAAGCAAAATAACCCATACGCGAATTGACCTATCTCTAATTTGCATATTGACCAATCTACTTATTACGCATATTGACCAATATTGGTCGAGACTTGTATCATCGGAGGAAAGCTCAGAAATTCGAAACAATTTTTGGTTTTGTAAGTTTTCATTCGTCTTCGAACTACAACCAATTAGAACCTATTTAACTGCGCGCGTGCAACTAGGTAAGTACCTATGCCTAGATGAAGATAGTACCAAAAATTTTGTGATTACAGATTTATGCCTTGCATCTTGTTTTTTTTATTTTTTTTATTTACAACACAGCCTGAGGGACTTTGTCGCTTAGCGACCACATCGCCCTATGCATCTTGTTGTTTTCTATTATTGTTAAGTATTAATTCATAAATTTCTTTGTCTTTGGATTGTTGAACCAAGTATGATAGGAACTCACCCCAAGCCAAACAGAACATGAGTATAGTGGCACAGACCAACATGCCGACCACGAGGTAGCTCCACGGGCCGTAGGGCTTCAGCGCGGCCGCGAACTCCATGAACGCATTCGATGGCTTCTCTCCTTCGCTGATCTTCACTGTAAGGAAGTATTTAATAATGAGAATTGCTATCAGATCACACGATTCACACGGATTATAAATATATATAATAAATATAATATATATTATAAATGCGAAAGTTTGCATAAATGTTTGGATGTTAACTCTTCGGATCGGGCTGATATTTTGTGTAGTTAGGTACTTACTTACTTATTATGTTATTCGAGGTCTAGACCCGGAATGGGTATAGGTACGTACGGTACCCTAATAACCGTCATTCTTCTTATCCTCTGGCGAACCACGTGACACAGATGCGCAGATTTCTGTCCTTAGAATTGGTGGTGAGTTCCCTTCTGGACAGTCGTGTCGATTATTCATTGATAGTTTTTGTTTTAAACAATGAAAGAACCAGACAGAGCTACACGAACCTGTATCTATCTCTTTCGCCTGCTGCGTTTTCGTCGGCATATGAATGAATTATACATGAATTATATCTGTGAGTGTACCTGCGCATACTTCCCATTCTCGCTGCCCGTCACGTCATGGTGGGTACAGACCAAGCGAACAAGAGCGAGCGAAGGCTAACCAATGGGACCAATTCGACGATCGACCGAACGCGATCGACACTGGTTCGATCGCGTTCGGTGGTTAGCCTCCGCTCGCTCTCGTTCGCTTGGTCTGTGCCCACCATCACCGGACAAGATATTTGCCGGTAACTATACTATTATAAACTTTCTTAACGAACTATGTTCTTTACTTCATATCATAATAAAACAATGTTGTGCCTTTCACAAATAATTCACTTGCTGGTAAGTGGATTATTTGGTTTTTTAGACAGTGAACGAACAATACAATATGTCCCCTTTCGTATCTAATCTACATAACAGAGCGACCGATAGCTAAGTATTTGTTATTGTATAGGTTTGTGCGATTAACGTCAAATTTATATCTCCACTTACTTATAACAGAAGGCTTGGTGACCCCGTCAGGCTGGTCCAATCCCAGCAGCTCCTGGTTCCTGGCTGCGAACCTCCGCAGGAGCTCCAACAGCGGCGGGTCCCGTCGATGCGCGCAGGCTGATGACTCCTCGTCTTCACCCCCCGGGCAGTGGCGGACGCCGTCGCAGACTAGGTAGGAGGAGATGCAGAGACTGGTGACCCCGCAGACAAATTGGGTGTCGTCGGTGCAGATTGATCCTGAAGGCAAAAGAGATGGTGAACTTGAAGTTGGGTTGGTGGTAGTTTTTGTGGAGGTCTATGTTTTAGATAATAATATGAAGAAATTATCCCATATTTTTATGCAGAAGAACTACATACTTTTAGGTCAGCGTTTAACCTAAAAGTATGTGGTTCTTCTAAGTTAGGTAGGTTAGGTACCTAGTACCTACACATTTTTCTTGGCCACTAAGGGTGTGCAAGTTCGTAAAATGAAAATAAAACGAAACTAAATGTACTTAACTAAAACTATCAAACATATAACTGGAAATACGAAGGATGTGCTTTTTTTTACTACTTAGGAGCTGGTTCTATGTTCGGCTGTATGTATTTTTATATGTTCGTAGATTTTTCCGTCAATTACCGACCGATTTGGAAAATTCTTCCGCTATTGTATGGAGAATGATCCCGAGGTGGTCCCATAATCAAATATTATATATATAATTAAAAAAAAATTGTTACCAAGTGATTCCTAAGTTCTTGTCCCGAAAAATTAAGGTTGCTCGTCTCGTTTTTCCATAAGTTAATATGCAATTGTTTACGATTTGTGGCAAATCACTTCTCCGCTAGTTTAATACCTTGTAGAACGCAGAAAATATTAAAGAAACACCAAATAATTTAAATCTCGCGCCCGTCACCAATGTCAACTTACCGCTATTAACTGCAGTCACGACCAGCCGCAGTTTCTCCGTATGCTGGAACGGAGACGTGGGCGGATTCCACACGATCCTCACTTTGGGCGGAAGTAGCCTGGTGCCCGCCCTAGCGGCTACGGCGGCCGCGTTCCCGCCGCAGAGCGAGAGACGCCATGTCGGCTTCTTCTCGTCAGCTAGATACTGGAATAAAGGAAAGATAATGCAAATTAGAATTAATAAGTAAATAAAGGATAGTTACAGGTTTTGTTGTAGGTTATGATGATGATGGCCGAAGTTTGGCCACGCACGGCCGCCTATCTCAATGGAGACAAGCCGTGCGCTCAGACATTATATATTATTATAGTGCACACGCACAAGTGAGCGCAAAATCGTGAAGGTAAGGTTTCTATTCCCTCGCTCTCTTAGAAGGTAAGGTAAAGAATGCTTAAAGGAATAAAGCCGTGGTCCTGAACTCAGTTTGAAGGTTACGGAGTTTGGTAAACCCGATTCTCTTATAATTGCTCTCAGACTACGAGATTTACTAGAATATCCAGCGCACGATAGCACAACTATTTATTTCGGAAGGTCGAACTTCGAAATATTGCGCTACCGTGTGCTAACCTGAACCATTCTGAACCTGCTTTACTGACGCTAACAGACAAACAAACATACCTAAGTCGCTGATAAAGATTGGGATTGAAAATGACCTCTTCTCATGCTTAGATTAGGTATTATTTCATCAAATTATACGTACCACGATAATTGAAATATCTGAATGCAGCATTTGGGTGCTATCTGACAAATTAGACAGAAGATAATTCCATTCCACCCACCCAATCAATTCAACATTCCAGCAACCCAACGTTTTGATAACCTGGATGGATATTATCCCAGGTCAAGATGAGTACGTAAACACGGTCAATAAACATGGAGTAAGCGTTTAGAGTACCAAGGACGCCTGGCCATTCCACTTAGGTATTGTTAAATATCTTGTTTACGAATCATTATTTATTTTAACTGGGCAGTTTGCCAAAGAAAAACATTTTGTTTGTTTCTGGATTGGTTGTTGAAAGAAATTAGAGGTTTTAAAGTTTTCTGAATGGGTTTGAAATGAGTGTCGTTTATAATATTGCGCCTACGCAGCGATGACAGCGATGCGATGACACTGACAGGTCAAGGTTAAAGGTACGATTCATCATTTACTCCTCAGCACACATATCTCCACTCCACAGCTTGCTCTACCTAACAGAGAAATGGGAGTTGCAGAAAAAGAAGACTATAGCTGACTGAGGATACAGACATTTGTTCAGGGTGTTCTGGTCGTTTTCTATGTATAGTAATAAAAAATATCTATCTATGTATTATATTATGTATATCAGTTATCTAGTACCCATAACACAAGCTCTGCTTAGCTTGGGGCTAGTTAATGCTGTGTGAATTGTCCAGCATTATTTATTATTTTATATCTGTAAATTATCAGCTGACTTCTTAAAGTTGTTTGCGTGTTTGAAATAATTTTATTGAGTTAGTTATTTACGCCAGCTTATTTACATATTTAAAGCCAGGGTTATTTATGTTAAGTAAAAAAAAATATTGTGGGTTGTGGGTCTTATTGACTAAGTTCTGTTTATTTGCCAGATTGTTTTTTTTGTTTTTTTGCCAAAAGGTATGGAACAAATCCTAAATTAATTTTTCCGGTTTTCGGGAAACGCACGTTAAGGCGAATAGTAAGGCAAATGACCTTGGGCATGTCCGCGCGCCTATATGCAGCAATGAGTGCTTGTTTTCGATTCAGCATACCATGTAGTGCCCTAATCAACCAAATAATACGATCCTCTGCGGTTAGGTGACGAGTAACTGGTCAGGTTTGTATCACAGATTTTGTAGGCAAAAATACGTTTTTACGTTTAATATCGTTATTTTGACTGCTTTTCGACGATAATGGACCGCCAAGAGATAGGTATGAACTATGTGAATCACTATACTGAGTTTAGTACTGATCGAATTTGAGACACCGATAAAAAGTGTGTTCGAAGCAACTAAACACACACTATAACTAACACTATAACAACTAAACTATAATTAACGGCAAACATTTGGGACCGCCAAGCTTTTCGTCAAGATATGTGTTACAGGATATATAAATTTCAAAACTCCACAATCAATATTTTTGTCAGAAAACGGGTTCAAAACACCTAATTTTCGTGTTTTTGCCTTCATATTCGCCTTAACCAAAAAATTCACTCCACTTCCATTCATAAATAAATAAATAAATAAATCCTCACTTCCTAAACTCGCTGTGCCCTAGGTACTAGGTTACACAAGATTAATGTATATTTTAAAGGGTAGGCATACGCTTCTACAACAAAACTCCAAGTGAGTTGAAAAAATGGTCAATAAATAAACAGAAACAAACTGTTAAACATATCCTTTGTAAAAAAGGTCTACTATAAAATATCAGATTATCTAGAGAATAAAAACGCTTGGGACGAGTTTTGCTCCAACTCGAAAACTAACATTCTAACAAGGTAAAGGTTTCTTGTTCGCTTCTTTACCTTAAAAAAGATTGAAGAGAACAAAAAAACAAAGTTATCACTTTATTTCCTAGTTTTACTTATGTACCTAATCTGAGTTTTGTGATGTGTCCAAGAGTCCTGTAAGGTCTAAAGGAAATAAAGCACTTTGAGTTGAGTTGAGTTTCCCCTTTTCTCTCAATGGTATATTTTCGCAGCAAGGACCACCGGTGTAGGTAAGCTTTAGGTAAGTGTACGACCTATATGGTTAGGTCAGTTTCGCTCGACAAGCTATGACCTCCACCTACTTGCATCTGACTCATAATAACTCAACGTTGTCTGTTCACACTGTTCACAGGCTATCTATTCGCGTGTATCGACTTCAATGGTTTTCCACAATGATTTCCGCGACGTAACATAACATAGGCACAGATGAAATAATGTTACTTCGTAATCGTAACATAGGTTTTGTTCCAGAAACTATACCTATCTAGGTATATATACCAATACCACGCTAGGCACGTTATTTAAGTAGGTAACCCAATTCAGTAATACTATTTAATAGGTACCTAACATTTGTTGACATAGGTACTACATTACTGCATATCTCCCGAGTCCCAGGCACTTGATTATTTTAGGATTAATACTACTAACCTCGTTGTACAAGTTTTAAGCGATAAAATGAAATGAAATGTCATTGAAATAAATAATTTAAAATAAACGCAAAGAAACAAGTGCCAACCTTGTTACCGGGCTGCGCAAGAAGGAGGGGAGGTTTGTGTTTTTTTTTTTCATAAGTGTTTACACACTAATTTAGGACGGGAATCTGAATCCTTGCAGGCTTGAGGATTGTTCCTATAGTTAGTTCTAGTGCCATAAACTATTGACTTGTTTGCTTTCTGCTCATGTAAAATTTTGCGCTGTATTAATTCATATTATTTGACTGCTAAACGAATAACCAGAAAATTAAAATCAATTTGCAGTAGAATACTTAAAATTCGCATCTTGCAGGCATCAGTATTATAAATGAGCAGCCTGGTCTGATGCGGTGTCTGCGGGCAGGAGGTCGCGCTCCTTGTCTGATAGGTAGAACTTACAATTAGCAACTTGCAAACATCAGTGCTGTTGTTGACTGGCGCAGCCTGGTTGGATGCAGTGTCTGCGGGAAGAAGGTCACTGAACCCGCACTCCAAGTTTGATAGATAGGAATAGGACTTACAATTAGCAACTTGCATGCATCAGTGCTATTGTTGACTGGCGCAGCCTGATCGGATGCGGTGTCCTGCGCATGCGAGGCGGCGCGCGCGCTCCACTTGCGGGCGGACGTTGCTGGCAGGAGGTCGCTGAACCCACGCTCCCAGTCTGATAGGGACTCCTGGAAAGAGGAAAATGGGATTTAAGTCAATGTGGAAAGGGTCGTAATCTACGATCAATTGGATTGATCTATCGACCTAAGCATTCAATGACGATTTAAACTTTGTTCATTATAATTTCAGTTATTTTTTTAAAATTCTTTTATCTGGTCGGATGGATCAGAGTTTATAAAATCAGAGTATTTGAACTTGTATATAATGTAACCTAAGACTATAGGTAATACAAGATCTGCATTATGCGACATGAGAAGGAACCCGTCAGTATGTAGATTCTTTACAGTTAAGTATTAAAATACAAAGGAGCGTGTTTCTTAAACATTGATAGGTAAACGTGTTTCTTCAATAACAATTTTCTGGTGAGTGGTTTCTGTGTTCGAGGTTCTTTGCAACTGATTAGTCATGCTTACATTGACTTATTTTGCATGAAAACTAAACAACTGATTTGGTAAGTGTTTAAATTCAGGAATAATATAAGGTTCCTAGAAGTTAAAATTTGAACTTCCTAGTTCAAATTTCAACCCCTACCCTGTCGCAGTTGGTGTTTCAGCTATGCAGCAACAGTAGCAATAATAATAATAATAAAATAAAATAACCCATTATCTAAATTTTAAAACATAACCAGCGCAATAGGCGGCCTGATCGCTGAAAGCGATTTCTTCCAGGCAACCAAACACCAGTTAAAGAAAAATTATCAAACAAAAAAAAAGAGATATTTTACATACATAACAAAACTATACAAGAAACTAGCCTAGAATTTATCAACAAATAGCTGAATAAAATAGGTACCACAGAAAGATATTTTGTGAAAATCTCATCTCATCACTAATGAAGCTAAAATCACATCTAAAGTTACAGAATCTAAATAAGGAGGGAAGAAGAAGAAAGGAAATGACACTTCAGTTTAGGTTTGAAGTATCAACACAATACTTATGAACAACTTATGAAAGTTAACTCGATGAATTGATTGGACGTCTTGCTTTGATAGGTATTTTTCATTTTGTAGTTGGCGTCGTTTTCTTCTACAACGCGGACTACATTTTGTTAGAACTTATCGGAGAAGGTTTTTTCGCGGAATAGTTACTAAATATTTTCATCCTTATATTTTTTTCGATGAATTGAAATTATCAAAATTGTCAATTTTCATCACATGGAATCATAATACAAAGACAAGTCAGCTTATACAGTCAGTCGAGAGCCAACCAAATGCTTTTGCGTTCACACACACAAAAGTGACCTTTATTCATATTCCATGAGGCAGTAGGTACATCCGTCATGGAATTATGATAAGTCTTTGGTCCCGGTTCTCCCTGACGCATGTAGCTACATGCGTCAGTCCTCATTAGCAACAAGAGCGCTTCATCAAGACCAACTGGAGTTATGTGTATGATTGAAGGCAGCAATCTGACGGCATTGATTTGTTTCTACGTCCTGTGACCTAGTTACGAACTGGTTTTCACTGAATTTAAGAATGAAAGGCACAGTTATTATTCTTTTGCTGTTTCCTAAAGTTTTTTTCATTTTTTAGGGTTCCGTACCCGTAGGGTAAAACGGGACCCTATTACTAAGACTCCGCTGTCCGTCTGTCACCGCAGGCTGTATCTCATGAACCGTGATAGTTAGACAGTTGAAATTTTCACAGATGATGTATTTCTGTTGCCGCTATAACAACAAATACTAAAAAACAGTATAAAATAAATATTTAAGGGGGCTCCCATACAACAAACGTGATTTTTTTACTAGAGTTGCGACCTCATTGGAGCTTTTCAATAATGAAATAAGCAGAACAGAACCGTGGCGGCAGAGAGGGTGTTTAAGTAGTTCTTAGTATTTCCCCGAAGGCCTTTCCAACCCTTTTGATATAAATTATGCAGAGAATCGATTCCACAAAGGCGGAGTCTATCGATTGTCAATTGTTTTTGTCGAAATACAAAGGAACTTAGAACAGCACTGAACTGAATTGAAAATAACATTAAAGATCTGAATTCAATCGTAGGTACCTACTCGTAGCATTGTATTCGAAGTTGCCAAACGCTATTTATAAGACTTGAGAATTAAAATATATAATACCTATTAGTTAGGATAAGGATTTTAATTATCAAACAAAAACGCATGGTATTGTGTTATGATGACAGTCAACAGTCACCGTCTGAGCTTATAGCTTCTGACTCATTACAGAAGCTCGCGTACAACGCATCTTGTTGACACCAATAACTTCTTCTCGATTCAAGTCGCGCATCTTCGCATCAATTCAAACACGAGTTTTCGAACAATGAACTTTTAATAAATAATGCAGAACCGCACTCATCCATATTCAGGTATCCTTTATGGAGATGCCTCGTAGTAAAACAAAACAAGAATCACACAATATTGGCAGGTTTATGGTGATGGCGACTTGATGGCGCACTGATAGGCAAAAGTTGGCCTAGAACTTAATCTTAGATTGTATATTTCCTGTGTGATTGAATAACTATATGTAGTTGTTCACACATCTTTTGAGCTGCTGAAGGCTCGATGTCATAAATTAAGAGAACTGTATAATATTCTAGAATAGGTAGGTACCTACTGAGAGTCCTTAGTGATTCCCTTCTTAAAATCTAGTAAGATTTATTTTATGATTTGATGATAGATGAAAAAAAGCACAGTTGATTTTTAAGCACAAAATTTCGTATTTTCTTAAATGCTCCAAAAATACTAGTGAATCGAAATTGATTTTATGATGAGTTCATAGAAAATGGTTTACGATTTGCGAAAAATTACTTTTTCGTTAGTTTTATTACTTGTAGAATGCAGAAATAATTAAAAACAAAAAAATAACGCGCCGCCCGCGACGAACAACCCTAGGGATACTTATCAATTATAAATGCGAAAGTGTGTTTGTTTGTTTGTCCTTCCTTCACGCCTGAACTAAGCAACCAATCGACTTGATTGGGCATAGAGTTAGTTAAAAGGATGGAGAGTAACATAGGCTACTTTTTGTCCTGGTAAAACATCAGATTCCCATGGGAGATTTACGGGAATATTCGTATTTTTATACGAAAATTCGTCCTTCCTTCACGGCATAACAAACCAATCGACTTGATTTTTGGCATAGCGACAGTTGCTAGGACGTGAAGTAATATAGGCTCCTTAAGGTCCTGGAAAAGAGTCAAATTCCCAAGGGAGAGTTACAGGAATATTCGAATTTTTACACGGAAAATAAACAAGGACTACTTTCTTATCCCGTAACAACGCGTGCGAAGCGGGCAGAAGCTAGTAATAAATAAATTAAATCTGTGTAAATTACCAGGTGGTAAGGATTATTATCAACTGCCAATAAAACACATACCTATTCGGATCAGAGACACGCGTGCACTCGCCACACCGGCCGCCGCCAGAACAAGCGTCACGCCCCGCGCGCTCTCTCAACCAGCCCTGGGCGGTTAACGCCACAAATGCCGCGACTTATCAACTCAACCTAGGTCTAACCATAGGTCCGTGGGGAACCGAAGCTTTCCGGTGTTTAAAAAAAATATAGCGTCTGGTCGAAACGACGCGTGACCCGAGAGCTGGTGAGTATCTGGCACAGCGCATCAGCATAGCCATACAGACGTGGCGATGCACCCAGCGTCTTGGGCACGCTTCCGACTGGTATTGATAGGGATCAGTTGCAACAGTCTGAATTGTAAATACGAGTTTTAATTCAATTCTATTATTTGATTGTTATTTTCTTTGTTAGTAAAGATAATAACATCTATCCAAAAAACATTACTCAAACGCTACACACAGCATCACCGAGCTCAAACCTAAGCCAAGGCATTGATATGTATAAGTTGATACATTACAATCTCACACCCCCTAAGGGCAGGGGGTGTTTAGTACACCCCCTGCCTTTCTTAAATTCACAAAATTCTTTTCATCCAAAGGTTGCCTGGAAGAGATCGCTTCTAAGCGATAAGGCCGCCCATTGTACTTGTGATATGTAATGTCTTTTTTTAATGTTCTTTTTCTGGTGTACAATAAAGTGTTTTATATTGTATTGTATTGTATCTCTAACAATATAAGAAGAGAGGATCATCCCGTGACGACAGTGTGTAAACCTGTCGAAACGTCGGGAAAATAAGGTAAATAAACGTGATAAATACCCGTTAAATAGTATTTACAAATAAGAAGAGGCATGGTCACAGGCAGACTGAGTCTGCCTGTGACCATGGAAGCTGAAAAGCCTCCGAAACGTCAGGTTATAAACAAAATATAAAATATACGCGATCAATCCGGTTAAAACAGTGTTTTATAATGAGTTCTCGCGAAAATAACCTTAGAATATAATAAGAAGAGAGGATTTAGAAAGTTTGTGGCAATAATTTAAGGACAAAGATGAGTTTTCTTTAGGCATGGCCAGCTAGTCGGTTTTTGGATCGTCTATCTATTCAATTATTACGCTATTGCTCTCCAAACCCTACATACAAGCAGGAAATAAAAGACGTGCTCGTTTCCATAATCTAAAGAGATATTAAGAAAATTGCATCTAAATTCCTACATCTATCTTTACTCTTGCAATAGTATGGATATCATAACGGTAGAAATTTAGATGCAATTTTCTTAATATCTCTTTAGATTATGGAAACGAGCACGTCTTTCATTTCTTACACCAACAATGGAGTTATGAAAGGCGCGGTGAGATATATTACCTAATTGCAACAAAGGAGCTGTACTGCATACCGTTGCATCATTGGCTGCGTATGCACAAAACTGCACTTAAAAAGTGCAAGAAGTGAATGAAGAAGTTCCTCTATAAGAACCTATCTACTTATGCATATGCAGGTAATAAAGAATAGAATGAGTTGTGTGTACATAATACCTATTATGAACTCGTCCCAAGCTTTTTTATCTCTAGATAATCTGATATTTTATAGTAGGCCTTTTTACAAAGGATGTGTTTAACAATTTGTTTGAATTTGTTTATTGACAATTTTTGCAACTTACTTGGAGTTTTTGGTGTAGACGCGTATAGTTACATTGCCCTTTAAAAGATACGTTAATCTTGTGTAACCTAGTTGTGGGCACAGTGAGTTTATTCTTATTTCTAGTATTAAATTTATGTATATCGCTATTTTTAGGGAACCGATTGATATTTTTATGAGTATACAACAAGTTTTCCTAAATATATTGACATGGTACTGTCATTATGTGAATGAAGAAGTTCCTCTATAACAACCTATCTACTTATGCATATGCAGGTAATAAAGAATAGAATGAATTGTGTGTACGTAATACTTATTATGAAAACCGACACTAAAACATAATTTGTCGATGCTGAATTTATATAACAAGATATTGAAATGCTGACAAAATACTTTACTGATTTACGTCTGCAAACATCTCAGAAAACCCGACAAAATACACCTGTGGCTAGACTAATAGTATTACTAATTAATATCAGCTTAGCTGGAGCACTTCACTAATAACCTCCTGATAGCTTGCTGCCCCACTTCCTACAAGCGCCTAATTGGTACCAGGGCAGTTCTGACACATGTTAGCTATTGTCACCGTCTTCCGGTTGACCTTGGTACCTTTCACAGCAACCGAGTAGTTTGATGGCTCACGTGACTCCTGTCAAAGACTTGTTAGATAGGGAAATTAACAAGCTTAGAGGATGCGGCTAGCGCAGGACAGGGCCGTGGTGGATGGTACAAACCAGGAGGCAAACTTCCAGCCCAGAAGGTGATAAAGAAATGATGAAGGTGGTATGGATATTATTAGAGCAGGTACATTCTAATAACCAAAGACCACCAATCACCTTCGGGTCGCTGAGCCAGAAGACTAAGTTATGTATAACCAAAGGGTAGATAGATAGATAATTCTTTATTGTACCACACAAACACAGAAAATTCTAGAAGGTCTAAAGCCTCATCGCTATGCGCGATCTCTTCCAGCCAACCTTGGGATGGACTGGACTTATGAACAACATAAAAGGTGGAACTCGAAAAAATAAAAATATAAGAAAACAATAATATTTACACTACATACTTTACTACTTACATACATAAACTACGAATTTAAATATTTTACTAAAATAAGATTGTCTTATTTTTAAAACGATAGTTAATGCTTATGAAGCAGTTTTTTGAAAGGGTGGGTATGTATGTATTGTATACAAATAGGTATATATACTCAGTTGAGCTACTTGTAAATTGTTTGCAACAGTCTGCAGTTAGCTCAATTGTTTCAATTGTAAATACTAGTTTTAATTTAATTATTTTATTTTATTGTAATTCTTTGTTTATACGTATAGGTACCCTCTTATAGGCTTTATGCAACTCTCGACGATTTCCAGTATTCTCAGAAACTGTCCTAGCTCTCAGTGTTTAAGTTTATAGACTTAGCAGTTGACCTTCTTTGCCCCGATACCTTGGAATCAACAGTTTTATTCCTACAGTCTAACACACCTAACTGTAAACCACCTTCTAGTACATTATCGCTTTGCAACAAGCGTAGGCAGTTAGGATATACAATGCAATGCCTATAATACTATACCTAGTAACTGCAGTCCAAGGCAAACGCAAGGTTCGCAACTGAACCTTGGGTTTAACCACCAATTACTGTTAAAAGGCATTTTCACATCACTACAAATGGCGTGGATGCATGTGACATGTTTGAAGGTAACTTGAGTTTTTTTATCAAGAAGTAAGTAGGTATTATAAATAATGAATAAATAATGCTGGACAATTCACACAGCATTGGCCCCAAGCTAAGCAGAGCTTGAGTTATGGGTACTAGAAAACTGATATACAAATTACAATACAATACATAGATAGATATATTTTATTATGCATAGAAAACGATCAGAACACTCGAAACAAATATCTACAGATCGTACAAATATTTGTTCCGAGGCGGGAATCAAACCTGTAACCTCCTGCGATTATTGATAAATAGCGAATTACCATCTGTCTTTCATCTGTAGGGTACTCTTAAACCTTAAATAGCATGTCCTATATCAGATAATATAGGTAGGTAGGTCTCTTCCTGCCCGTTTCAATTTTTGTTGGCGACCTACTACTTTCTTTCGTCTTACGACGAGAGTCACGTAGATATCATTGTCCATAAAACTTTTGAAACTATCATGGTTATTAACATAGAAATCATTTAGAACGGGATATTTACTTTGATTTTTTTGATTGGAAAACTCAAAAATTGAATCATGGTAAATATCCCGTTCGAAATGATTTCTATCATTGTTCCATTTCTCCTGGCCTATCTTATCATTGTGATGTGACCTATCCACTGCCATTTCAATTGTTCCACATTTCATACATCAACGACTATGTCAGCTTTCTATAGCTTCTACCAGCTTTCTATGTTTTATAGTGTAAGTACATGTTCTATGTCTACCATCTTAGCTGCTCTAAACATAGTGCTGGTGTCTATGTGAAGAAATTTGTTTAGTGGATTTGTATGGAAAGTCGTTGCGTTGCTCCTTTAAGGGGCCTCTTCCCACGCCATTTTGTGAAAAGGATAGGCATAGGATTTCGCGTTCATAGGAGCGGGACAGAGCAGAACGCGTGTGCAAAAATGAAGGGCAAAAATCAAGATTTCTTCTTGTGAAAAAAAAAAGAGTACGGTTCAAGTAATCAAATATTTATTTTGGCGAATCTGTCTCTGTCTTATTTTGGCCTATCTCTCTGTATCCTGCCTTTTCTTTATTTTTTAATATAAAAATCAAGTCAGTAAGTCATATTGGTTCGGAGAAGAAGGCAAATATGTATCAAAACTGAGATATTTTAGTTTTTTTTTTTCACTAAACCTATGCAACTAATCTAAACTATCTTGGCGCTTTTGTACAGAATGAAATGGAATATTAGGTACCTATAGGAGTATAAGAATCATAGAGTTCATATTTGAACAGCAGGATCTCAAAGATCATGGAAATGTTGATTTTTTTCGCCTTAAAATACGTACTCATAACAATGATTGTTAATTTCCTACTGGGCGTACCTCCACCTAGCACTGAATAGATTGTAGTTGGATCTTACTGGAAGTAGACTAAGGTTACTTGAATTGCTTATTCGTGACTGAGCGGAGATAATGCGAATTAATTACACCTTCTACAGTAGGTACCTTAACTGCTTATCAGTAAGAAAAACTGATTCGAAGTTTTCCATGAGGAATAACATGACATTGTGATTACATCGGAGGATGAGCCACACACAGGCCACTCACTGTGGGCATATAATTGTAGATCCGGGTAGCAAAACATGGGTTAAAAAAACATAATTTGATATTATTCATGATCGTAAAGAGAAAAGATATCATAAAGAGGAAATATTTGTTTGTTCGGATTGAATATAGGCTCCGAAACTACGGGACCGATTTGAAAAATTCTTTCACCATTAGAATCCTACATTATCCCTGATGAACATAGGCGATAGAATAAACCCGTGCGAAGCCGGGCCGGACCGCTAGTGAGTAAATAATCTTCTGATCATGATTCTTGGTTACCCGATTTTACCGGCTAATCCAAATTCTGAGTTGAATATATGACGCGACAGAGCGGTTTTCTAGAAACTGTACTATTCATTGTAAGGAATATATACCATTTCTAGGACTAATAGAAAACTGATTAGGAAACCAGTTCCATGAAGTTGGAACTAGTAGAGGTATAGTAGAGTCATAAAGTGAATAGCTGGCATCTGATAACTAACCCATTTTCCGCTGCTGTTCTTTACAGGCTTCTTGGTTTTTAGGTAGGTATTATCTGCAATAGCTTTAATTTCTAGAGATTTGTACAGCAATACCACTCGACTTCTTACTAATAATAATAATAATAAAGTTAATAATAATAAAGTTTATTTCTTTTACTTAGTCTAATTCATTTCCGTGGTATGGGACCCTCTTTTAAGTAATATAATACCTGTGCTAGATAGAGGGTCTCGCACTCGCTCTGCAGCGCGGCTATCTTAAAGATAAATAAGTATAACTAACAATGTTATAAATTACTCTTAGAAATGATGATAAGCTACAAATCCGCAAATGACTGGTGCAGATATTTTGTGAAAGGTCACCTCATTATAATTACCCGTATGATCAAGACTTAGAGATACAAGGATGGCAGTCTTCAAGACAAACCTGGCGTATAATGACGAATGACCTGAAACTCCGCTCTAGAATAAGGTATTATAAGCATATCTGCTTGGTACACTATATTACACATGCACAAGTTATGGCGAATGTACATCTATGGGGAGTTATAAAATGCAGATGAATGCAGGCTGTGCAGGTTACCTTCTATTTATAGCCGCTGTTTTATAACCGAGGAGAAAATGAACCGGTTCCGAAGCAGTTAGGTAGGTACGACGGGTTTATCGCAGTCCGAACGATTTGCAGCGATCGTTAAAATTAGACAAGGTTCACGATAAGTTTCGATATTAATTGTATAGAGATGACGTGTGTTCGATTCGACGTCATTGCTCTGGTCAGTTTAATGTTCGACGCGGTTGATAAAAAGTGCTGGTTTTTTCTTAGATTTTGCATAGCCATGTTAAAAGTAACGTCTTGGAAGTTATAAAAAGACTCAATCTGCTGAAGTAAAAAATACTGGTCGAAGATAGCAACGGCCACGTGGTAAGTGATTATCCTGTCTAAGTCTCTGAATCTAAGCTTCCTGAAAACGATAACGATGAAAATGTGTAGGTAACAAAATGAACCTTGCGGTAGAAGTTGGAAATTATATCAATTTTACACGAAAGTTCAAGTGAAATTACCCTAATTATACAGGGCCATAGTAATTTCCTACAATCACAATCAATCAGGTAGGTAACTTCACAACAGACTTGCATGACAAGTTTTCGGCTATTTATCTAGCGTTACGCCACACACTATCGATCAGCCACACACTATCGATCATTAGGGACAGCTTGGTTGCTACTGGTCCTTGTCTTGTTGATTAGGTTGGAAATAGTGTTACTGATTTGATTGATCTAATGGAAAACCTGGTTAATGTTCCCAAAAACACGATGTAAGACATTAAGATGAAATAATAATAAATAACGTTTGCAGTCAGAACACTGTTATAGAATAGTTGGTAAATAAGGCGACCAATATTAGGTAATCTGCTCAACGTAACTCCTAAAGTTTGCAATTATAGTGCGTAACTCGCACTGGGGCAACTTTGTGCGAATTATTTTGGGATATTAAAGCCTCACCGCTAGATTCGGGGCATTAGGAAATGACTTTGGAAGGTCCTTAACAGGTGGCGACCAGTCAGACCGGTTCCGCTATGGAAATCAAACGTAAGGTAGATTAGATGTATATGCAAATTGAGAAAAACTTGTTAGTCACCACGCACGCCACGAGGCGACAATTTGGCAAAGTATCTAGAAACTTGCGCAATTCCTTCATGTAGGAACTTACCGAGATATTTTGACGAAGCCTGAAGTTGTTTTTGGATATGATAAAAGACATGTTGTCTTTTGTATATTTATCTTTTACTGCTATGTAGGTCTGTAAAATGATGTAAAAGTAAGATGAGATAAAGCTCAGGGAATGATGCAAGATGCGGAGGTATCGCAGCATCGGGTTCGTGGGTTAGGCCCCCGTCGTGTGACGCCCCCGTGGTGGAGGCACCCGAATTTCAATTAAGTTATAACAGCCGATTTCGTCAGAATAAAAGTCATTTGTACCAACAAATACATATATTATATGTATCTGGTGATACAGTCAACGAAAAAGTGTTTCTGAACTGAATAAGTATGATGTTACAGGTATAATTATCTGAATATGAAGGTATTTTTAACTCGGTTTATTGCTACTTTTAGAGGAAGCTGATGTTCAGCAATGAAAGTCATTATGGCTGAATAAAAAGATGGAAGGCCGAGAGCTGTAAACAAACCCGAACTTGGCCGAAGCATTCGCTTAATATAATGGAAAAATTCAGTTGACATTGAGACGACCGAAGCCAAATAAGTGAGCAAGTAATTGGATAATTATTTAAATTACAAAGCCGGGCTGAAACTAGCTACGAATGCTCTATAATGGTTATTGTTCACAAAAAAATAAATGGATTTTCAAGAGCGTTTGCTCTTCGATTCCCAAAAGTTGGTAGATATGAAAACTTCTGATAAAGATTCGATTGGATATGTTTATTGATTACTTGAAACAATAAATGTCTCAGAACAAAGAAATTTTAGAAGAAGCGGCTCAATTAAATATAAAGTACCTAAGTAAATACCTAACTATAGTAGGTATAGGTAGATGTAGATACCTATTTTAAACATAAAAATAGCAATTTTAAAATAACTAACAAGAGGTCGGGTAGAAACATGATGAAAAGCACTGAAGCTTATAAGATTTTCTTTGTAAATTGACTAAATAACTATAATTTAAGTCAAGAGCTGAAAGAGGCCTCGCAAGAAGATGAAGAGCACAGGTAGAAAGAAAGGGAAACGTCTGTTGAAGAACCAAAATCAAAGCACTACATTACACGATTTGCAAGAAAAACAACAATCCGTGCAACATTAATTCAGATCACAATTACAACACTGCTTGCGTATACTGCGCATACGCATCGCTCAGGAATTTCGTCCTTATTCTTAATTAGATACAGCTTATTATCTTTTAATCGGTTTGGTTTAGTTACAATGACCACGCCTACATCTTCAAGGTAGGCTGACATAACCAGACGTTTACCTGTTTGTTTATTCATTCATTTATATTAGTTTTTATGTAAGTTGATGACGTGGCTAGGTAGAAAAATTCATGATTAATATTTTATCACTGTGCTACTTTGCAATGGGGAAACAAAGTTGGTCCAGCAAGTCGTAGGTCAAATAAAGAAAACGTGGAAAATAGGACAAGTAGCATTCAAAACTTAAAAGAATGTGAAAACAACCTTGAACTAATGTGGCATTCGTACCGAGTTTAAATATTCAAATGTGGTCATGTCTTTAAAATGTCTTATGTCTTTAATATATCGTATATTAGAGACATAAGACATTTTATTGTTTTTGCCTAATAAATAAACTAGTCAAAAAATTAGAGATAATAAGCTAGTGACTAATTTGTCTGTAAGTTCTATCTTTTAAAAAAAACTGGAATGAAGTCTGTAATGGTATTTTTCAAGAGATAGAACGAAGCTAATCCAAACTACGAAGTAAGAAGGTAAGAAAACCGGAAAATATGTAAAGAATTGTTGATTGTGTTTCTAAACCTTGACTGCCACGACTAAAACAATGCCACGTATAAATAGCCCATCGCTGAGCGAAACGACTCATCCACACTTTCACTGCTATTGTTTGTAAATAAACGCATGATTACGCACACAAAGTTGAAAAGCTTTTTTGAGTGGGCCATCGGCTACACTGAAGTTTAAGACGAAGGTGCCGAGATTGATCTTTGTTATACCAAAGCAGATCATCGCTAGTAATATATTCTCCTCATCAGCAAACATTCGTTCACTGCTGAACATCCCAAAAAGAGGAGAAGTTGCTATAACCACTACGCTTGACAGGCGTATTGGTGATCGCACATACTTCTATATCTAATATTCAATTTCATTCTGTACAAAAGCGCTAAGATAGTTTTTTAATTAATTGCAGATGTTTGATGAAAAAAATGATCTAAAATTTATCAATTTCGATACACATGTATTTGCCTTCTTCTCCGAACCAATATGAATTCATCCCTATCAACGCCCCTATACAGCTGCATCACTATGACATTCTTTGACATGTAATTGTACATAATTATATTTTGAGTTTGACTATATTATTATTTAGGCCCCTTTACAGCTAATTATTTGTATATTTAATGTGTTAAATGTAATGTGTTAATATATATATATTTATGGAAATTACTTTTCTGAATACAATCCTTATAGTGTTTCTTTTCTTCACACAAAATTTGACTTGTATACCTACATAATTTTAATGAAGTAGACTACAACGACATCAAGTGTATCAACAGGTACCTACGGTGGAATAAATAAATGAAATGAAATTACTGACTTGATTTTATTGAAAAACCAAGCAAAGGCAGGGTAACAGATTCGCCAAAATAAATATTTGATTACTGAGAATTAGAAGAAATCTTGATTTTTGCACACGCGCTCTGCTCTGTCTCGCTCCTATGAACGCGAAATCCTATGCCTATCCTTTTTTCAAAATGGCGTCGTATGGTAGCCCCTAAATTACACAGCAGGAAGCTGCTGTTCTTCCTCTGGTAGGTTCCTTTAATCGGCTCTTACGACATCCACGGGCTAAGTTAAGAGGGGTCGATGCAATTCTAACGCCACTGCCGCGACGACGTAATACCTCAAGAATAATATCAAACAAAGTAAATTATGTTAGATAGATACCGACTATCGTTCTACATAAATGGAATGAATGCAGAACTGATAAACTGGCCCTCAAGCCTCCGACCTTATCAAGTTATTTCAGACATTTTCGTTCCGTCTTCATTTACTTTGAATACCGACCGTACCACATAAATTCCGAAAGTGCCGTGGAAGCATCTAGAGTTTTCCGCTTTGGATTTTAACAGTTTTGGAAGGAAATCTCGCACGTGGCAGGAAATCTCACTAATATCACTAATATTATAAACGTGAAAGTTTAGATGGATGGATAGATGGATGGATGTTTGTTCCTTTATCACGCCAGAACGGCAAAACGGATCTGGATGAAATTTGGCACAGAGATAGATTATAGTCTGGAAAAGGACATAGGCTACTTTGTATCCCAAAATTCCTACGGGAACGGGAACTACGCGGGTGAAACCGCGAGGCGCTGCTAGTAATATATAATTCTCAAAAAATTGCTCGAGCTGCCTACTGCAATGCAAACTGCAGTGTTGTTTGGTAAATAAGCATGGTACGGTTCCATTATATGGTCAGAAAGGTTATCTCCGAGGCTCCGACTCGGAGCAAAACTGCACCCGAAGGCGTAAGATGAACCTAGAACCTACAAGATTTTCTACTTTCACGACGTCCGATAAAATGTCATTCTATCTGTTAAAACTGATTGAGGGATGTTGTTTATTTTCATTCGTTAAAATCTCAGATACCTTCTAGCATGCTATAGAACAAAATGTCAAAAAAACATGTCTATAGGCGGGCCGGACTCTGGTCAAGCAAGAAGTGGCGTGATCACATACCATAAAACCCGGGCTATTAACAAATCTGTCTTATAAAACCCATTTATGTTAGGCGGGTAACAACGCAAATCAGTTGTATAATATTGACCGTTGATATTTGCACGAAACCAGTTTACTGTTGTCTCAGACAGAGCAAAGCTCAAGTTCCATTTATGGAGATGTTTACGTAGGTTTAGTTATAATTTATCTTCCAGAAGAACATGGCATCATAAAAGCCACACAGATGATGTTAGTATATCCGTAATTAGTTCTTCGTTGGGATAGCAACACATGTGTAGACAATTTCTAAAGTAAATTATTGATCCAAATTGGGCCTAATTTGGGCGCTCTGTATTGAAAAATTAGCGATGCGTGTGATTGGACTAGAATTATTAGTTCTTTTAAATTATTACGAACAAGCCATCATAAAAAGTCATATGATATATACTTATACATGCCTGATGAATTTAGATGGGATATTAGTTGCTTAGCTACATACATACATATAGTGGGTAACTACTTAAATTTATGCCGACGATTAAAAATACGCAGATGGTAGTGTCTCCACTACCATCTGCGTATTTTGATTGGTGATTATCATTAAATCGAGTTATGAGCAATCAAATAATGTAAAAATACGGTGTCGAGCAAAAAGTTGTTTTGTTCAATCTAGGAACTGCGTCAAAGACAGTCAAATGAAATATCAAGCAAACCGAATAACATGATCTTGAAGGCAGGATTGCAAAGCGAACGCACTTTCAATGCAACTCGATAATTACACATTACACTTTAGTACGCGATGCCGACGTTCCGATAGTTCCAGTTTAGGGAATCGAAAACAACACCTCTTTTGCTTCTTTAAGCGCAAAAGGTAGGTTGCAAGAGGCAAGAAGAGAAGCGTTGAAAATTTCTTGCAAGTAGGTGGGTAGTTTCTCAAGCCCCCTAATGTATCACCTGCATAAAAAATCTCTATTAGCATAAACTAATTCATCATCGAAAACAAGATCTTACTGCACGTCAGACGATTTCACTTCGTAACGCCCCAGGCAGCGCCAACGTAGGCGCCACTTTCTAGAATGACCACGTGGACGGCCATTTTGACGACCTCCGTGGCACGGGGTGGGTCCAAGACGCAATTATAAATAATAATACTGGACAATTCACACAGCATTATCTAGCCCCAAGTTAAGCAGAGCTTGTGTTATGGGTACTAGATAACTGATATACATAATACAATAGAATAGACAAATAGATATTTTTTATTATACATAGAAAACGACCAGAACACCCTGAACAAATGTCTGCAGATCGTACACACATTTGTCCCGAGGCGGGGATCGAACCCGCAATTAGTTCGATTCTTGGCACAGAAATAACCCTAACAAGATCTGATTTTGTTGAAACTCAAATCCAGTAACTTTATTTGTTTAGGCTTATAAAATAAGCATTAAGACAAGCAAAGCTCAAGTTCAAGGAGGTGTTTACGTGGGTTTAGTTATAATTTATCTTCCAGAAGAACAAATCCCCCTAATTAATAAAAGCACAATAATATTATAGTAATTAATAAACTAACTGAGAAAGTAATTTGGCAGGTGCCTGTGTCAGTAAGCCCAAGCAAAATGCAGTCATGGTACACCGCGTCTCGGCCAATCCGTAATGTGGATGCGCATTCACTTATTGTAGTTAAAAGTTTTACACAGATGGCAGAATTATCAAGTTTTAATATCCTTTTCGGAACAAAAACCATATATTCCAAGATGTCGATGACGACTACGCGGTATCAAATGACACCTTCAGAAATTACTGAACGACACACAAATGTGATGGAAGAATTGGCCACGTTAACTTCAACGCTATTGTTTTAATGAGGTAGTTGACCAGAAGATAATAATTTATCTCTAACTTCGCAAGCCACTAACGTAAAATGTTTGTTTAAAGCTACGACACAATAGGTTACCTACTACTGTATTGTTAATTCTAAACAGTCTACCAGAAGTAATTGTTCATGCGTCCAATATGAATGAATTATGTAATTGTACAGGTGTTTCTACGTTCATCTGCCTCGTTATTTGCATGTAACTACCATACAAACGTCTAGTATCTCTGTGGTAAAAATTAATGAATTCCTTTAGTGCTTTTTGAAGAAAATTCTCGAACATTTTGCTTATTACACAACATACCGAGGCGAATAACTGAAGAACGATGTGTAAATTAGGTGTAACAATTTGAAATAAAAATAAAACGTTGAGTGCGAGTCAGAGTCCGGAGTCGCGCAACGAGGGTTCTGTATAATTGTATAATTAAAAGATCTTGTTTCTTGACAAATATCATGATTATATGTCAACGGAAAGTACCCTATAGGTTTTTGGTCCATAGCGAGAATCAAACAATTTATTTTGTGAATTAACAACGAATTTAGGGTTTTCTGATTAGGTATGTCCTTTACTTGTGCTATAAGACCTTGATTCTTGCCTCATGGTTCTTGGTCGACGGAAAGTACCGGTTATAGGTTTTTGGTCCATGGCGAGATTCTAAAAATATTTTTCTGTGAATCAAATTTACGATTTGCGGATTTTTCAATTACTTGTGCTATAAGACCAGGCTTCTTGCCAAATTTCATGATTCAAGGTCAACGGGAAGTACTTTATAGGTTTTGTGTGCATGTGATTTCAAAAAATTTTGAATTAGACGGCTGAAACTTTTGATTGCCTTGACTTAAAACTTTGAATTATATCACGGCTCCAAGAGGTTTTGGACTTGAGTATTTCACGTTAATTTCAACTCCATACCTCCACGCGTTCCTGAGAAAAGAGAGTATAGAGCCGGACAACAAACTGATCCTATAAGGTTTCCTTTTGAGGTACGGAACCCTAAAAAAAGAATGAATTCGAAAATATTCATGACTATACTGATGACATGACTATATGACTGAAAATAGACTACATTTTATGCTAAAATATTTTAAATGACACACTATGACAGAGATACCTAGTAGAGTCTAAAAGACAACGGTATAGCCTAACTAATTAGAAACACTGTTTCAAAATTGAGAATAGGCTAATAGTAATAACCAGTATAGTTAAGATGGTGAAGTAGGTCAGTCAATAGTTATGCACGACAGCAAATAGAAAGCAAGAGTTTTTAAAAGGAGTGAACTTATTGTATATTTCCCCGTTCTGAGGAGTGAACCAAAATCAACTAATTCAAATAATAGAGAAAATGTAGGTAGCGGTTCCCAATGACAGTAGGTATAAGAAAACTTGTCCCAGTAATTATGAAAACGTCATTAACTTGACATCAAATATATCAATCATATCGTAAATAATTACCCACTTTAATTGCCGTGATAAAAATAGTGCTTCTACGTATGAGAAGTTCTAAGCCATTAAATTTAATAAAACTTCAACAATACTTTGTAGTACCAGTCCCTTGATATCATATTATGTGTGTGTGTGTGTCACACACATAAACATTATTAATTACCTACCTAATGAAACTTGATAGATATTTTACAAAGTCAATAAAGCTCTTCCATGTTTTCTAAAACATGGAAGAGCTTGTAACCTTTTCACGAATAAACTGGCAACTACTGGCAAGAAGATAGATCCTGGGAAAAAAATAAAGAACTGAGACACACCCAGACATAATAGAGACTATGGAATTTACATAGGCTCATAAAATGGTAAAACATTAGTTAAGTGGGTATACGTAATAGTAATTTAAATGTAAATAAAGTCCTTACCTAACGCCATTCCATTGTTAGAGGCACATAATATTGAATTGACACATATCTTATCGGCCGGAATAATAAAATTATGTTCAACATTTTCTCTTTCGAGCAATTTATTGCACTTTTCTCCCAAATGTATGATGCGTGCGGGCGTTAATCGTTTCAAAAGTTTGCGTAATTGTGCCAATGTATATATGTAATACTATCAAGCTGTAACAATGATAAAAACATCATAGTTTGATAGTTCAACGATCATTGATATTTGTTTTTGTAAATTAATTTAATCATTAACATTAGATAGGTACTATAAGTTTAATATTATCATGACAGATATATGGCGAGATAAGAGGATTTACTTTTTTTATATTTATTTATTGAGGTAAACCACAGCGTTACAATTTTCAATAAAATACTTTAAATATGTACAACAATAAGGCCAAAAAGGATTACACAGATATTAAAGAAATAAAGAAAACAGCAGAGTTAGTTAAGAAAAGTTGAACAATGTAAATAATAAATAATCTTAAAATAATAACTAAAACGAATACTTATAAATTTTAATTATTATGTAAACATATTTAATGTCTGAATTAGTTGTGCGCGCGCATGGGTGTGTCTGTTTGTGTGGAGCTCCTAAGGACACCGGTCTCTTAAGTCACCTTTTGGATTTAACATCTATGTAATATTGTACCATGACTGTTATGAATAAATTATTAATTAGATCAATAAAGCCTAGTACGTAGGTAGTGGAACGGTGGGCTCGCCGGCCATGTATGGAGGAGGAAGAGAGGACGCCAGTCGACCCGCGGTAGGTTATAATGTTCCCGTGGTTCGACAAAAATGGCGAGAGAGGGTTACCGGAGAGCTTTTTGGGTATTACGTCCTTCTCAGGGCGTCGAGTCCCACATCATTCTGGTCCCCCCCAGACCAGTCTACACGTAAACGAATTTCCTCGCCGCAAAAGAAAAAAAAAAGGCTTGATTAAATCTAATACGTAGACAAGGTAACTACACTGGCATGTGTAATGAAAAAAAAACTGATTTGTCTTTAGCTTGATTGACCGCAAGACCACTAGATTGCTTGACTTTCAATGAGACAATTGAACTTGTCATGATAAGTTGAAGGACACTGCAATACCTAGCTTTATTAGTTACCTACCGAGGGCCTTACGTTACGTAATATAGCATTCATGATAGATGCTCTACGCTGTCTGAATCTGAAATTCTAGCTAAGGAGTCAGCACCATCGGAATTCAAAGAATTATCCTGTATAGCTTATCGAGCCGTTGTTATTGTTATGACGGTGTTTATGTTAATGTACTTATCATCCAAGTTTATAACCGCGTCGTGATAATTATAGTAATAGGTACAATTGTAATTATTAACGAAACGTAGTAAAGTCATGAGATAGAAAAGGATAGGAAAGATAGGAAAGGTGCACTATGCACGATGGGTAGACCTTGGAATGTTGCAGGTAGGTACTCATCTATTTTTGTGTTTGTTTGTGGTAGATAGATATATCTATCTACGTACCTATGTAACATCTCCTCAATTTTGTATTTTACTTATCTTGTTTGTGTGTGTCTGTGCAGTTCTTGTGGAGTCAAATAAATATATCTTTATCTTTATCTTTTATCATGAAGCAGCAATGGATGCCGAAACCAAACTAAATGACGTGGTCAACCACCTCATAAAACAACTACATGAGAAGACTAAAACGGACCGTCAAGTCAAGACGTCTTGATCATAACGTCGTCAAATAACGCGTCTTTACTTTTAGTTTTTGATATTGTATGTATGTTGGTTTTAAGGTATATATTACTATGGACCGTAGAATAAGTTAAAATAAGATCTGTAACTGTTCTATAGTCTGAAATAAATGATTATTATTATTATTATTATAACGACATTGAATGAATTGAATGAGCAGGTAAAGATCATTGGTCATCTCATCAGTCTACATAAAGTTAACAAAGCTAGTACAAGACCTAAATATCTTGCAAAGGAGATCTGAATATCAAAGAAATTATTTTCCCAAGGCATGAAGAAATAAAGGTCTCAGACAACGCACTTGACCTGGCTACAGTTATTCGCTAATTACCTACTTCACACTATAACAAGGGTTCAACACAGCACTGTTGTGTGAATTTCGACACGACATTTACCTTTGAGAAAATAAAGTTCTCCTAATTATGTTCAAGGTATTTGCAAATTTTGGTGCAATCAAAACAGAAGTTTTTCTCTCACAAGTGATATGGTGAAATACATTGCATTGTATTGTGTTGTTTCTTACTCCTGGTATGTCCTTTCGCGCCTTTAATCTATCAATAAATAAATTCAAACAAATTGTCAAAACCTTTCTGTGCAAAAAGGCTTACTACAAAATATCAGATTATTTAGAAGATGAAAAAGCTTGGGACGGGTTTTGCTCCAACTCGAAAAATAACAACTACCATTGGCAATAACCGGCTAAAGGTTTCTTAGTCGCTTCTTTACTTTAGTCTACAAACCGAAGCGACAGAAATCAAAAGTACCACTTTATTTCCGTGTCAGTGTATTTATTTTAAGAATTTGACTTTTCTAAGTGTACATTTTTGTATTTATTGAAATAAAGAATTTTTGATTTTGATTTTGCGCGCTACAGATTAATAATCAATTCCCTACAGATCGGCAATGTTGACCTCCCGAAAATTGTGCCAGAGATCCTAGAGAAGTCTCTAGGATCAAGAAGAAAGCTAGTAAAATTTTAAGCACCTCTGTACACCTAAAGAATGCAATAAATGTTTGAAGATTGGGTCATTATCAGTTCTCAAATTCGTAAAACTCACTCTGGCTGGTACAAGGTCTCCATAAGTTTTCGTGCGCTCGTTATTTCCCAGTACCCCAAGTTTCTCGAAAATTGATGCACAGACTGCTTCGCCGAAACTTGCGCAAGAGTCCTTTGAAATCTTGTTGTCAATAATGATTAACACATCGTGTGGACTTTAGATTTTCCTCCTTCGTCTTTTTTGATTTGGCAAATTATTAAGGTTCTTGCTTGTTTTAATTTGATTGTAAGTAGTTTTTTAGGCGTCATGTCGTCAGAGTCATTAGAATCTTTTTAATTTTGATCTTTTTAAGCGTAAGTTGACTTCTTACTGCTTTCAAAGGCTGTATTTTAATGTTTTCATTTTTTTTAATTTATTGCCATTAATGATTATGTGCATAGATTGGTAGCATAAGATGTAATTATAGCTCAAGGTATATACATAGCCCCTGTTGGGCACTGCAATTTTGATTGTTAGTCATTTAAATAAATACTTTTCATTCTTATTATTAAAACTTACATTTTATTTTTGTTCTTTTTTATTTTGTGTGGTATGAGGCCACCTTACGCACTACGGTCTCCACGGAAGACCAGCGCTATGGTAGATCGATTTGTCAGTTTTAAGGTTTTTTTTAATGTATCTATTTTGTCTCTGTTCTGGCAAAATAAAATTGGTTTGGACAAAGTTACACAAACGGTCAAACGATAAATATAAATTTAAAAGTTTATGCTTAAACAAATGTCAACATTATATAAAATTATCTCAAAATCTCTTCTTTATAACATTTGAAAGTACTATACAAAAGCTCAAAAATGTAATCTTTTTTATTTAAAGTTTAAATTACGTTGTCAGTGAAAGGAGAAAATGTACCTACGTGCAATAATGCGCGTGCACACCGTTATGTGCGCAGGCGCAGGCTATTTTGGGCCTTGAAACCTGATTGACTGGTTGTGCGCTGAGTGAGTCCAGTTTTAGATGGACGAGCTCTTGTCGCTCAAGATTGAGATGCATGTAGGATCTATTTATAAGGTAGGTACTATAATATTTCATATGCAAGACATGTACAATTGACAAAAGTTTATTTAAATTAGTTGCACGGATCAGGTAATAGTTATATAGCTTATCATTATTAGCCATACTATATACTAACGATTTTTGACATATTTATAGCGTCAATCAGTGTTTTAACGTCAAACGTTTACATATTGTTTATAATTCGATTTTATTTAGTTTTAGATGGTTTTAGTTAAGTTCTGATTAACCCATTATTGGTTGCTTCATTTTCTTTTCTCAAACTTTATTGAAAGGTGTTTTATATATCACTTGACTTGTTCTCAGCGGTTTCACAGCGTTAAATTCGAATTTCAGATTTCTAGCGAGATTATTCCCGTAAATCTCCCATGGGAATTTGATGTTTTACCTTGACAAAAGGTAGCCTATGTTACTCTACATCCTTTCAACTAACTCTTCGCCAAAAATCAAGTCAATTGGTTGCTTAGTTAGGACGTGAAGGAAGGACAAACAAACAAACACACTTTCGCATTTATAATATTAGTCAGGATTTCTAAGTTGCTTGCTAGACTCTATTTTGTGTTTTTATATCTTACTAATCGATATAACACTTGATTTTATTACTAGGTAGCTTACTACATTTGTTAAAATCAAGTGTCTTCTTTATAAATGATTTTCTACTATCGATATAGGTAGGTACCAAACTACTCTTACGTCTAACCTATTGCTGGGCACTCGACCGACATATACACTATAAAATAATACTTTATGTTGATAAGGTAAGTAATTTGCATCTTACAATGTGAAGATCAAAGATAATTACAATTTAGTACTCAATAATTCTATTCATCATTGACAGAGGTATGAATCAATTACGCCCTCCGATATAAAACAGACTCTATTTCCGCGTGATAAGAACTCTCAGTTTCCCATAAAGGGTACATTGTCATGATTATTCAACTTACAAACAGAAAATGAACTCTGAATCAAGGTGATAAGGACTACCAGCTGTAATACCTTCAATCACGTGGAAATACACGAGGCACAAACACTGAAGATGTTTATAATTGACGTTGAAGTTATTAATACCGTGGTAGGTAATTACAACTTTCAATTGTGTGAAGCGGAGACCAATCAGAAATAAAATAATCATCTTGCCCTTTTTCCCTCGACCTGAGACGAGCTCTTAGACAAGGGCCAGTAGGTGATACGGAGACGGAACAAGCAAAGGGCTGACTGATCTTAAGTGGTTGTTGACCGTGGCCTAAAACGTCCAATTCAAGAGCATCAGTCGCTCGGTGAGTCAGGAAAAATCATCAAATCATGACAAATATTCCGTTATACATGGTTTTACACGCAAACATAGTGATGACTTCCAGGAAATTGCTACATGTTTCATGTTCCACGCTCCTATTTTTTTTTTGGACTCGCTAGTGTTAGCATTTCCTATTTTTGTAATTTTTTTTATACTTAATAATACAAAAAAAAATGGTGAAACATTTATAACTTTTTAAGAAACCTACTATATACGAGACGAAACAGGATAAGGATCAGGAGAGTTAGGGTGGGAAAATTAGATTTATGGTAGTTCGATTGACAATAGTCATGTCCTAAATCTAATGCTGTACTGATTCGATTTTTTATGACAATCGATTTTGTTTATGAATAAGTTGTAATCGATTTTGTAATTGTTGCTCAACATTTTGTATTATTTTACGGACCATACTCAGGCGTCTAAATGACTTTACTTTTGGAATCAGAATATTCAATAGAATAAAAAAAAATGTTATTATTATTAATTTGCAATTTTCTTAACAAAACTACTCTCCCTAAACTCAAGAATGATTTGCCACAGAAAGTCATAGAATAAAAAAGTATTTTTTATAAGTTTTATTTATAACTTGCTTCTGCCGGGCATGCATTTCTCCGTGATAAAAGTAAACAGATTGGGTTACTATAATTTTAGCAAACTACAATTTTATTCTACTATTTTCTATACTTTTTCATGGTAAAGCATCTAGAATAATCTTCTTTAGATACCACTACGTTGGCTAGGTAAAAAAAAAAAAGTTAAAAACTACAACCCGACTACGTGAAAGTTATAAAAGTTTGAAACATTTACATTGACAAAATAGAATGACGTATCGGTCATATTTGATAGGCATAGAGTTGAAAATGAAAATAGGTCGTAGGTATTGTAATTTTTCTCTATGGGGCCTGCAGCCTGCGGCTACCTAAACTTTAATACGCGTTTTGAAGGCTTATTCGGGGTCGGAGCCCTAAATCCTATAGCCTATAACCATCGGGGTATTGAGACAAATCAATCGATACATAATTTGTTGAAATCGAACCAGTAGTTTCAGCGCTACGTGGGAACAAAGAAATCGGCCACATACATACAAACATACAAATATACAAACATACAAACATACAAACATAGGGTGCTAACCTCATAACCCTCCCCTGTCGGTAGTCGGGTAAAAATCAAAATTTTCGTAAGCCCTCATATCTTTCGATTCGACAGATTCGCATCTCTATCTCTCAAAAGTAATTATTGTATCTATGACATACGTCATTCTGTTAATAAGTTAACAATCATTCACCCACCTGTCAACAATTAGAGAACTTCATAATCGTGCTTGTGCCAATCAGCAAATAAATGAGTAGACGAGGTATAACTGTCGTGTAAATGCAAATTCACACGTAAGTTAGCATTCTTCTGGAATTTAATTAAGTCTTATTTGTAAAAGAGTTAACTTATATAAATAAAATGACTAGTAATTAATTTAAGGGATAGTTGATGAGCATTGATAGGAAAATAAAAAGATTGAATATGAAAATAATGTTCAGGAATAAGGACAACGCGAGTTACAAGCTGGTAATTTTGCTCAGGAACTTATGAACATGGAACAAAAATATTTTAATCTAGTGGTTTTGCATAGAGTTGTATGCCATAAAACGAAGGTCATTTCCTCGTGTTAATGAGCTGAACAATCAAGCGTATTAGCTACGTCTTATTTACCATGTTCATATGCTTTAGAAACTTTGCCTTTTAATAAAACACTAGCTGCTGCTCGCGGCTTAGCCCGCTCTTTTCAAGTACCCTATGCCCATGTGCGAGCCGCGGACAGAAACTATTGTAAATTAAATAGCGGCGTAAGTTATGTCAAGTAGATCAGTCAGGTCAAGTTAAAGTCCTTTATACCTTTTAAAAATCACAGAAGAGGATTACCATTTCCAAAATTGATATTGTTTGGAGATCAGACGTGCCAAATCACTCCCTATTATAAAAACTGCTTCATTAGCATCTATCGTTGTAAAATATGACTTTATCTTTATGTTCATGTAAGATAATTATAATTTTATAGGTTATGTATAGATATTATAACATGTACTGTAAGAATTATTGATTTGTTGTATTTTAAATTTCTTTTTTGTTCTTACATGTCCAGTCCATCCCAAGGTTCCCTGGAAAAGATCGCTCATAGCGATAAGGCCGCCTTTGTACTTCGTCTACTCGTAACATTTATTTCTGTAATACTGTTTTCTGTGTTTTTGTGGTACAATATAGAATTATCTATCTATTTATTGTTTGTTTCACCCTGTCTGTAGGTACAGTGCACAGTGGGTGTAAGTGAGTAAGTCCCTAAGCGCTGAATTATAGAGACGCATTTTTACACTTTAGCCAAGGGGGTAGTCAACACGCCTAAAAAGCTATAAAAACTCGTTCACTTAAATGCACTTTGCCAAATTACATTACATTAACCATCCACTTGGGCCTAATAAGCTTAGTTGATATATCAGCTGACTGGTGCTTAACATAACAGCAAAACTGCAATAGTGGTTGTCCCTAAGGCAACATAGGACGCCGGACGGTGAGAGGTAAACGAACTAGGCTAAGGTGTTCGAACTTGTTCTTTGTTCGTTTTTGGATGGGCTCTGGGCGAAGTGAACATCTCACTAATCTCACTAATATCTCATTAATATCTCACTAATATCTCACTAATATTATAAACGTGAAAGTTTAGATGGATGGATGTTTGTTCTTTATCACGCCAGAACGGCTGAACGGATCTGGATGAAATTTGGCACAGAGATAGATTGTAGTCTGGAATAGAACATAGGCTACTTTTTATCCCGGAATTCCCACGGGAACGGGAACTACGCGGGTGAAACCGCAAGGCGCTGCTAGTTATGCCATAAAATGACAGTTATTCAACAAACCCTTTTTTGCACGAGGTTCGAGTGCTGGCCAGAAATCGCATTGCTTATATCTAAATCACCTATTTCTTGTTTTCTACGCCTCATTGCCTGTTTCGTTTTATGGGAATTTAATAGTTTCCTTGTTCTTGCCAATATAATGCAAAAACAAATATGAATACGACATCGTCATCGCCGTGACGAATTGATTTGATTCATCCGATGCGTTTGTCATCAGAACTGCTTAGTCCTGGTTGAGTGTTCTAATTTACGTTAAGTCAAAAAAACTTTTGACTTCCCTAAATAGGATAGATTTTTAGAAAATAGATATAGGTGTAAATACTGGTTGAGATTGTTTTATTCTGTTATTGTTATTTTCTTAATTTGTGATGCATTTTTATGGCAGTTTACCTAAATAGAAGAAAAATATATAATAAAAGCTGAATTTACTCCTTTAATTTTTTTGTATAAAATTATGTTTAGGTTAAGAGTTTGTTAGGCAATAAATGATTTTTTATCTATTTATTTAAATAAGAAAACTAACTAGCATTAGGTAACTAGATAGCTTTTCTTACCTATTCAAATAAGGTAGGAGAGGAGGGTAGGGTACGACTAAGCAGTTCTGCTTCTTGCCAGAGAAGACAATTGACCCAATGACCAGACTGCCCCAGTGATCCACCTTCCTTCGCCATGTTGAGCGGAGGGTTTAATTATAACCACCATTAGGTGTATTAGAACCACCACTTATATTAGAACCTTTCGGAGGTGGTTCTAATATAAAATTCAAAGGTTTTACTGCACACAGCTTATCAGTGTAGGTGACTCACAATTTCGTTATCAATGCAATCTTAATCAATTATTGCCATGTTGTTCACGGTTATAAAACCTTATCCATTAGGTATGTTAGTAAAAAAATCTCTATACCTACCTTAAAATATTTTGATAGTAGGTATGTCAGAAAAAGAGAAGTAATGTTGCTATTATTTAATTTTGATAACATACACTCACATCACCGTGTCTACAGTATGCAGTTACAATGTCGTCGGTCCATCGAGTGGATGTTCTCCCAACACTCCGTTTCGCGTTGCATCGCGGCGGCCACTCAAAAACCTTTACTCCCAAGCGGTTAACAGTTATCAAAGTACACGAGCTTAGTATTCATGTACCTACTTGCTTTTACGTACTCAAGTGTCTTCATAATTATCGGTGTCGCAAAACGCTTTATGTGATTGCTAATAAAGGTACCCCTAACTAACCAACTCAAGCATGTGGGTAATTGATTGAGCCATAATTTTCGAATAAAACCATGTAGTCATTATACATAAACGTAGATTATTTATACTGTTTCAATCATCATTATGTCTAAGTACTGATCCTAGTCATTACTATTCTGTACTTTACAACTCAGTTATGGTTAATTTAGTAATTTATATTTGACAGATTCACCAAACTCACCATGCAACGAAAACTGAAATAAGAAGACCGTTACGGTCATCTTTTAAAGAATATGCTTAAATGCACCAAAAGACAAGGGGCATCCATAAATTACGTGAGGTGTTAGCGATTTTTCGATCTCCCTGTGAGATTTCGACGAAATTTTGCTCAACCCTCTCCCCTCCCCTAACGTCACGTGATATTTTAATGTTAATAAGTAATAAGTAAATAGTCGTTTTCATTACTTTTTCGGCGTTCTTCAATTAATAAAACTAGCAGAGGAGTAATTTGCCACAAATCGAAGGTAAACGATTTTACGAACTTGCTGGAGATAATAGACGTGGATTTGGTTATGAAACTCAACTGAGGACGTTTCGATAAAACTCGGTACCTAATATAAATAAATAAAATAAATATGGCTGGACAATTCACACAGCATCATCTAGCCCCAAGCCACCCCAAACTAAGCAGAGCTTGTGTTATGGGTACTAGATAACTGTTATACTTAATGCATTTCACTTCATCGATATATATTTTTTTATTATACATAGAAAACACCAGAACATTTGGCACAAATATCTGCAGATCATACAAACATTAAAATTCGTCCCTAGGCGGGAAACGAACCCGCAATTTATATCTGCACAGCTAATCTCGATGGAGTTACAACTTGGAGTTGAAAGCTACGAGTACGTAAAGAAGAGCCAATACTAAAACGAGTCGGCCACATTCAATTGATCGCGATTAGGAAGCACTCGAGAATTGAAATAACCACTTACGATAAATATTTACATTGATTGCGTACTTGACTTATCGGTAACATAATAATAGGGCTTCGTGAAAATCACGTTAGCTGATAATCACGAATTCTCGGCATTAATTATGTCATTGCTGAGTTCACGTAGTGGAGATCAGCTGATTTGCAGTAAAGCAGTTAGTGTTCACTACCGGTAATTAGCGGTGGACCGCTAGTCCCACTAATATTATAAATGTGAAAGTTTGGATGGATATTTGTTACACAATCACGCCAGAACGGCTGAAAGGAACTGGATGAAAGTTGGCACAGAGATTGATTATAGTCTGGACTAGCAAATAGGTACGGTATAGCAATCCTACTTGCGTTGCAGGTTTGCGCCCGCTCTTGCGGGTCACACGCACCACATACATTGCGCAGTGAAACTAGGCTTAGGTAACGTCCAATTTAGACTTATTAGACGAATGCTTAAAATATAAGAACAATAAGACGGTACCGCGAATGATAGTAAAGCAAAATCAGAAACTTATGGGAACAGTGACACAGTTAAAACTGTACAGCAATTCTTAATACCGTACACCATGACGTGAATTTCCCACGGTGCAGGAAAACCGCAAGGTAGCTGAAACGGTTGTTGAGGAAACAGTTGGCATTTAAATTACCTTGTTTGTTGTTCGTTGTTTTATGGGTCAAACAAAATTTTACACAAATGCTGACTCATTGTCTGGTTTCAATAAAGTTTCAAAAATCAGGGATAGGTAGTGTAACTAAGTAATTCTTTGTATGATTTTGTTTTATGAACTGTGGCTTTAGTTTAAAATAAAAATAATCTAGAGTTGCTAAATAAATGTATTTTCTAACGATTACACGGTTTTCGTTTTCCAAAAATGATCAGTTTTGTTTTGTTCTATTTTTTCTCAAGAGTTTGTAACGCCGCCGCCGACAACACACGTCGTTTCGTCTCCATATTTGCATTGAATTATTTTCTACAAAAACAAAATGTTTACTATATTTTATTTTATCTGCATTAGAACGACCTCTAACAATTTCGCTTGTGTCTAAATATAAATAGTTAAAACGAATATTGGCTTTATTTTAACCAAATGTAGTAAACAAGTTGTTTTTTACCTTTGATTAATAAATAATTTATCGATAGATACAAATCTACTGTCATATTTCATTGTATTTCTCATACTTCACTGTTGGAACTCGTCTAACGCTTATCCCGGAGGTGAGCGTTGACACAGTGTTTCACTTCTGCTGGTTACATCGCTTCCTGTTTTTACCCGACTACCAACAGGGGAGGGTTATGAGGTTATTGTACCAACTAATTTTAAGTTCCTAAATTTAAAAAAAAATCTGTTTATGCCACGTACCTTCACATCAATAAGACGGACAGCCAACGCTGCAGCATCAGGTGCGTTTATCCGGAGGTGGCAGGCCCTAGGCAAGTCCGCGGGCCGCACCAGCGTGAGCGCTAGAGCTGCGCCCGCGCCGGTATTGCTGCCCAGCTCGGTTGTGTTAGTCTTCCCGCATAGCAGGCTGGACGTGTAACCTGGGGGTGAAAACAGAGTTATTATTAAAATGATTCGGTGACATGAAAGAAGTGGTAGGTTTTGATGATTGATGCTTATTGATTTGAAAGTTATTATACGAAAAGAAGCAAAGGGAGTTATAGAGATATTAAAATTCGTTTAATATAAACCAGACAACATAACAGAGTACCTACCTACTCCAATGCGTTAGGTACGTCTAACGAGTATATACAACAAAGATACACACAAGAATCAATGATTAATTTTATTTCAGTTGAAGAGAAAAAACACCACAAGTCAAGTTATAAGTTATAACTGAAACCATATTGTATTTTGTGATTAGGTAGGTATTTTATTTATTTCAGCACCCTTCGTTTAGACGATTCTTTGAGTTTCATACCTATCAAATTCTTTCGGAGACTGGGAAACGAATACAATACCGTAGCGCCAATAATTTTATACGTTTTCTTTGTAACTAGGTCAGGCACTATACCTACCTATCAAGTTATTGTGGTTCACCATCGGATTACTATTTCAAGCTAAGGTTTACCTATAAGATTAGTTTACTAATATGATTGAGCGAAGTCATATCCGCAATTATTTTACGATAGTGTGTCTCCTTTTATAATACAACATCGCAATATTTTTATAAAACAAGTAAACATCCTTATTCTATCTCAAGCATTTCACACCATCTTGTGAATCGCCTATAACGTCGTGGGTTTCGTCACTAGATTTAAACAAATTATCACATCGCTGTGTTTATTTAAATATTTTAACATTAGGAGACCCGAATAGGAACTTCTAACTTACAACTTTACGACATTATGATCACGATACCACAGATGAAATAATGTTACACGATACGCAATAAAATTAAGGAGTTTATCTTGTTTTATAAGATTACCTAATTCATAGTTGAGTTTACAGTTTGTCGCAGCCTTGCAGTCGGTAGGTTTAATTAATATAGATCCCTCCTCGAAATGTGAGAGTAAAGCGAGTGCACGTGTGTTTGCTTACACACTTCTGCAGTATAATACGTCCTGCGCACATGGCTATAAGTCTTATTTCAGACTGGCCGCAGCCGGGGGCCGAAATTGGGAGGACATCATCATCGTTAATATGGATACCAGACACTTAACGAAGAAGATTTGGTAAAATTTCAAGAAGCCTCTTTTTAAGCAATGAATGATATATTCTTCTTCTCTTTTCTATACAGGTACCGGTGAATTCTTTAGCTTTATATGTAGGCATGTGTGTGAGTCATTCGTACAGAGCCCTAATGGCGTCAAAACCAGACTAGAAGAAATGTTAAAAATTCAGTAAAAATTGCAAAATTTTAAATCGAACTTATTCTATTATAGAAAGGTATCAAGTTCCTTTGTAGAATAGGTTCGATTTAGAATCGAAAGAATCAGATACAGCGTCGTCGTATGAGTACGTATAAAAGTACGTAGATGTTGTACCCTTGCTATTTTTATCAAGCCTTTATAAGATTTGCATTGACTCAAGATCTGATAGAAATTAAATAAGTTACCAAAAAAATTCGATTTTTGTTTTTTTTTTGGAACTCAATTCATATCTTAGAGATAGAGTGTGGGTAAGCACTATAACAAAAAACCTCAAGATCTTTTGTTTGTATTTGTAATGGTGAGTGATTGATATACGAATGAACGTAACTCCAGCCGTCATAATGTAGGACATTTTGAAACTAAGCATAACAGGCGATAGAATTATTCATTATATGACCTTACCTAAGAATACCTACATTTTTTTATTTACTCTTCGTTGAATCATCAAGAAACTATTGATTTAATTACCTACGACATTCTCTACGTGCGAGTAAGTTTTATTGATTATGATAAATGATTGTAACGTAGGTAATTATAAGAACAACAAAGGGTAATAGTATCATGAAGCTTATAGCATACAGTATCCAAGGTTAATGTCACCTTCAATTTCAAACCGTGACGTTATTTACGTCAATAACTGCAGGTACAGCCAGTATATAATGGCTAATGAAGTTGTTTAGTTTAGTGATTATCATTAAATGCCATGTCTAATAGACTCTTTATCTATGTATTTCGTAATAACGAACCTTTTCTATTGTACCGGTCGTCAGTCACATGATGACCAGAAGTACCTGACAAAATGTATGCGAACCGGTGTCATACGTCACTTGAAATATGAATTGTACGATATTACCTTAGATTTAGTAGTCTACGTAATATTGCTTGTTGATTGGAAGCGATAAACCTACTTGAGCTTTTGTAATTAAGGTATTTCTTGTTGAAGCATTAATCTATTCCTAAAACGCATTTTATTCTTTTTTAGTCTGTGACTGATGATATGACAGATGTCATTTTTGTCTCTTTTAACTTCACTCACAACCTCTACTGCATTCAGTTCAGCTAGATAGCGTTTTGATTTTGAGGTGTAAGGGGGACTCCATCATCTCGTCTCCCAAGCCAACCTAACCTGCACGTGGTGCACCCTGCTAGATAACGAACTAGGCTCTGGTGAAAATATCACACAATCTTCATAATTTGATAACTCATATATTTTACATTTATTTTTCATTACTTGACACTGCCAGAAAAGAGTCCAAATAGACTCATATTGCCATTAACAAAGAATCATCATCATCACCATTTTGATTTTTATCGTAAAACATAAATAAGATCCTTGACGTTTGATTGTATGCTATTTATTAGTGACCAATAAATTAGCTGCAATCTGTTCTACGTGTTCTCGTCCCTGCCAGTCAACACGACACACCACATAATAACCTCCATTCTACAGTGCATCAGCCCACGCGTTGCAACACTTCTTACCTACCTTCTCATAAATTCAGCCAACTAATTACATCAGTACCTACAAGCCGTTATGCGCTTCTATAAATGAGTCTTTTAACCTGTCGTACCTAAGTACCTAATAAATTTTCCCTCTTTAATCTACTAATAAAGTATATTATATGTATATAAGGCATTACCCCGACCCAAATAGCACTACCACCAATTTTATCGTATTATTACGTCTAACAAAATTTCGAAAATTTCATAGGGCTGTTTGTGATACCTTATACCTACTTCGTTTTTTTAATCATCATCATCAGCTGATATCATTATTTTAGCAGTTCTTTAATATTACTTACATTTTTTGATGTCTCTGTAATCGTTTTATTTTTTATAGTTTAGGAACAGATGCGAAAATAGAGTTTAGTGTAAACCAAGGGCAACTTCGTATCTCTGAATAAACTTAACAAAATAAAACTATTACAAAGTTATTAAATACGCTTATAATAATTATAGGTATCACAAACATTTCTTTTGATCAACGTATTAATTAATAAGATAAAATAGGTGGCGCACCCAAACTCCAAATATTTTACAACTTCCTAAAATGTTTTTTTTTAGATTATGTATGCGACCCGTTTACCTACTGCCAAGTCTCGTAAGAAATTTATCAACCGTTTTTCTAGAAGCAGTTCTATATATTTAGCTTTACCACTTTGCCTTACGCAAGTGCGCATGAGCACTTGCGGACTGCAAACAAGCTCAGTGAGTAGTGTAGCGACAGTGTTTGCATATGCGATGCCTTTCATGCTTGTTTTGATGAAGTAAATCCCTTTGATCGCAACTAATTTGTAGGCAAAGCTGTAGCATTATGCTTTGAACATGGTAGCAATTTGTTTGGGCTTAAAAGGAGTGTTACTCAATGTTTGGTGGAAACTTTTAGCTCTGCTCTCGATTAGTATAAGACGGGGATACAATTCTGTAAACGCTATGGAAGCATTTTGTAATGTTCATGACCATGCTCTTGTGTGTTTAATAATTTAAAAACTATATTAACAAAGAAAATCATTATATAATAATAGCAACAAATTAGATCTAATTTTTTAAATAATTTAGAACTAGTAAAAATTACAATTGAGCTAACTGCAGGCTGTTGCAAACAATCTACTTGTTATAAATGTAATGTGTCAAATACACAGATTTAAAGGCGCCGCGCGCAGCTAGTTTATTGTCTGTGGTCAAATATGAATAAAATCTCCTTCATGAAGATAAAATCACGAGTTTCAGATGAACCTAATAAGGTTAGGTACATACTTGTACCTAATTTACTATTTTCCATGTATTTGTAAACAGAAAGTTGCAATAAGTACACACAACACAATGCATGTTACGACGCTGTTAGGTTTTCTGGCTCCTGCTCCAATGGATCTCCATTGTTATATCAGTAAGAAACGTAATAGAAGTTCATTCAACCGAGACGCTTGGTGTCGGATCGCAGTAGCGCCTACCACGGAAACTACGGGGTCACGCAAGGTTCTATTTAGGGTCCTATTTTAAATCTTATACTATTAAGTTATTAAAATCAAGACCCATACAGAAAAATGACGAAATGGCCTATCAGGGAAATTATATAATTTCAAATTAGGTAACGATTTTGATTCGCATAAGATCTGTATTACTTAAGTACCTATATTTTGTGCTGTATCGGTAAGCCTGATTAAAAGTCGTTCAAATCCAGATGCTGGATGCGTCAAGCTGAAGACAGGGCGCTATGGCGCTCATTAGGGGAGGCCTATGTCCAGCAGTGGACTAACATAGGCTGATGATGTTGATTTACCTTTAGCGATTTAGGAAAAGGTATATCTATTTCTAATTCAGAAAAGGATATGACGTTTGTGAAATCTAAATGCGTATTAACATTCTTACATAAATTAGGAGATTTGTATGTAAATTGAGCCAGTTTTAGCTCGCATACATTCTTGAAAAATAGGTAGGTACCAATATCTTGATGTTTATAACTTTGGCATTTAAACACTTGTGTGGGCAATGGACACTACATACTATAAGTTGACTAGAACGTACCGTATATGTAACCTACACAAAAGCTTTCATTATAAGGATAGGCAATTGACATGTTTATTTCCTATTTTTTCTTTAATTTACTGTTTGTTATGACTGCAACTAGCAATGTGGTCTCTAATCAAGAGAAGTAAGTTTTTAATTAGCGCATATCTGTATGTGTAATTTGATTTACTGCGTAGTTAAATATAACATAAATAAACATACTTAAATTTATGAGATAGACGCAGAATGTAAATGATAAATGTTATTATTCAATCTTAAATGTTATTGGAACGTGTCTTGACATTGACACTGGCAAAATGAACGTGACAAAGCCTTTTTAGGGTTCCGTACCCAAAGGGTAAAACGGGACCCTATGACTAAGACTCCGCTGTCCGTCTGTCACCAGGCTGTATCTCGTGAACCGTGATAGTTAGACAGTTCACAATTTCACAGATGATGTATTTCGGTTGCCGCAATAACTACAAATACAACAGAAAAAAACAGAATTAAATAAATATAAATGGGGAGTCCCATACAACAAACGTGGTTTTTTGCTCGTTTTTGCTCGATTTCGATAACGGCAACTAGTAGCCGCTTGAAATATTCACAGAATACAATTTAAAAATAAATTATAAATTAAAATAAAACTAATATTAAAGGGGGTCTCCCGTACCTACAACAAACGTGAATTTTTGCCATTTTTATAGATGGTACGGAACCCTTCGTGCGCGAGTCCGATTCGCATTTGGCCGGTTATATTTATTTTTTACAAGCTATCACGACTCACGAAGGTCACCTAGGTTTAAATCTACGTAATAACAGTTTTAACCACCATAACACAAACATTGTTCTACATAGGTACACTAATAAATAAAATGTTTATCGCCAGTTGATTTGAAACTCGCTCTGGCTTGCACCAATTTAAGAAGTACACACGAGTGTAATGGGCAAGGAGATTACGCGAAGACCATTAAATAAGAAACCGATGATCTGAAGTTGACCTGAGAGGCCAAATACCTAACTAAATAATGCTGGACAATTCACACAGCATTATCTAGCCCCAAGCTAAGCAGAGCTTGTGTTATGGGTGCTAGATAACTGATAGGTATCAATAATACAATACACATAAATAAATATTTTAGTATACATAGAAAACGACCAGAACACCCGGAACAAATACCTGCCGATCGTGCAAATATTTGCCCCAAGGCGGGAATCGAACCCGCAAGGTCGTCAAAATAATGAAACAGCTGATATTTACCGAAATACGCAATCTTTTAGGTAGGTACCTGACAAATAGCATGCCAAAAGTCAACTAATTTCTACCCATGCGTACGTATGTAATGGCAAAGTAAGAGTAGGTAATGAAATATATATATATAATAGTTCCGTGTTTCAAGTGTGCCAACGAACGGCACTTGCTAGGTGACCCAGCATGTGCATCGCGACTTCGCGAGAACCATCACATGGGAATACTGTCGTCCTCAATGCGACCTCGCCTACTTGCCCAAGTAGGCGACTGGGCTTTGTGCAAGACTTGTAGGTGAGGAGGTAGTTAGACGTCGTCGTCGCAAGAGGTGACCCCATTTTTATGCAGTTAGCAACAGAATTGCAACTAGGTATGCTATGGGCTCGGCAAGGTTTAAGGACTTATAAAATTTGTACCTATCTATTTGTTTTGTGTGTGTATAAAATTTGACTTGTCTAAGTGCTTTTTTGTAAGCCTAAAGAAATAAAGTCATTGACTTTTGACTTTTATATTGGTTCTCTGCCTGAGAAATGCAAGCACTGAGAGAGAATATTACAAAGTCAGTTTAAGTTTATATGCAAATCACCTGGAATAACACGCGCATGAGCCTCTGGCGTGAAGTCGAGGAGGACGCAATCATCGATAAAGGGAGTCTGTATTTTACGGTCCTAAATTAAACTACTACTACAGATGAAATAAATCTTACTGCTACTACTATCTAAACTTAAAAGCGAGAGAAAGCGTTTATGCGGCTCTTCATTACAATCATTACTTTCGCGACACGTCGCATATGATTCGTAGATTTCACATCAATTAAAGTTTCATTTGGTGAGCAATAAGGTTGATCCAATTTGGAGGGTTGCCCATTTCAATCCAGAATTGAGATTTTCACTTTGCTTTCTAATGGCATACTAAAGCTTCTAGTTATTTTCTGAAAGTAGACGTATTGCCGGCTCAAAGCAGGATTGGCGTAGTGGAAGCCGATCTTCGCGGACACGAGCTGGCGAGAATAGACTCAATCAAACCCTGAAGTCTGTGTCTGAACAGAAAATCAACTGAGAAGTCTTGTGTGGGAGGATAATTTCCACTTTGTTCGGTTTCTTTCATCCCAGAGAACTATATAAAATAATTATTTCAAGTCTAGATAGGCACTAGACACATAACTTTATATAGATCTAGACAGATTTCTAAGTAGAATTGATATCATGGCCTTCCAGCACCATCTGGTATCGTTTAGCAAATCATTGTGCAATTGACCCCTGCAATTGGGTGTCAATTGGCTCAAATAGTGTCAAAAACAACAGTTGAATTACTAGGGGTCGGGATCTCAGTCATTAAATGCGACTTTGTCCATTAAAGGTAGATATATATAGATAGATATATAATAACACGCCTACCTATGTATAATTAAAGCTTCCTGGTGGGACCATGGCTTAGGCTGTTTAAGTTTGTGTGAGTGGTTGTTCTAATATCACATCAAACTGGTGCCAGTTCAAATGTCGCTAAACTAAACTTAAATTTAAATTAATTTGACAGTACTAAAAATCGTCCCTTTCATAATGTTCGAATTAAAAAGGATGGCATAATTTTTAGTGCTGTCAAATTAGTTTAGTTTTGGCGACAGCTGAATTGTAATAAAATATATTAGTATCAAACTAATATTATTTTAAAGAGAAAGTTTGGATGTTTGTTCCCTCTTCACCCCAAAACTATTGAAAGGATCGGGCTGAAATTTCGCATACAGGTAGTTCTATGTCTGGAATCTCCTAAACCAGTTCCCATGGGGTATAAATAACCCCAAACAACGCGTGCGAAGCCGCAGGCAGAAAATAGTGTTAAGTACTTATATAGTTTAAATTTCTTTGGAATCAGAGGTCGATCTTTCTCGAATTCAGGAATCTAGTTACGTATCCCACGATCTTCATAAAAAGTAAACGGAACTGCATTGCTTCGAACTTCGAACGGATGCAAATGCAATCTCTCCTTGCACTTGGCACCGGAGTCGTCAGGTCATCAGACTGTCTGGCTTCAACCGCCCACGCTCTGTTTTATTATATGCCAAAAATTATATTTTTGGCACTTTTAGCTGTGACTAACCACCATAGCAACTAGTCAAGGTAGTCAACTAGTCATAGAGGAACATCAGAACATGCTACCAGGCCTAGTCAACACCTATCTAGGTATTGTGTTCGTTTCGTGTCTTGGTAATGAATAAAAACAGTCATGACCAAAACTTGTTTCGAACTTTGTGATTTGCTCCGATGATTACGGCGCGGCGCGGCGGCGGCGACGTCGAATAATATTTTCCACGTTGCTAGGTTTCGTAACGCATTTGTTTACAAAAAATATCTTGGTTTCTAGATCTGTCTAGATACGTGTAGCTAGTCTAGGTTTTACGTTCTCGGTTAGACAATCTGCCCAGGGCATGAATCGATCTGAGTAGACGGTTGGTAGCAATTTTCTCAGCTCAGGACAATAGACCTAAACATCATCACGTTGCTCAGCAAAAAACAGGTGCCATGAAAAAATTACTATAATGCGGTTTAGGTACCTACCTAACCTTTGTTGGTAGGTAAGTACTTAGCCTGTACCTACTTAGCCAGACGTTTTAGCATTCACACAAAATAGAGGCAGTGTCTCAACATACCTAGTAGGTACTAGTATCTACCTATGTAGGTATACTATCGTACCTACTATCTTCCTAACTACCCACTATAATATATATAATAATTATCTAAAACCTAGATTATAAAAAATAATGAGCTAAAATATTAAAATTGGGGTAGTAAACGGTAACCTGTCATCAATATTAAAGTTAAAGTATGTTTTTTATTGTAATGTTATTCATGTATATTAATAAATCGTTTCTACTCACCTAATGCAATAAGATGCGAAAGTAAGATAAATGAACACAAAAATAATCCAGTCAACATTGTTCTAGCAGTGTGAAACTAGGCCCAAAACACAAACACATTACGAACTAGAGTTGTTTGCATTGTGCAAACAATAAAACTATCAGAGCCTTCTAAATTAAAAATCACTTCACTGTTTTTTATTGAGCACTTCACAAGAACAACATCAGTTTAATTAATGAAAACAAATTGTTCACAGTTTTGTTTTAGTTCGAGTTAATAAATCGATTCGTGAAAAACATTTTGGCGCCAATACAAAAAACGACCGCGCGCTCGCTCGCGCCAAAGCACACTTCCTTTCCTTCACCACTTTATTTCGCTGCGCGCTGTTGGCTTCGCAGAACGGAGGCTAGCATCGACTGTCGGAGGGAGGGAAGTGTCGGAGAACGAACCTAATAATGATGTACTTGTTACAAAAGAAGAATAAAGATGGAGGCTTCGTTAACATAAAGCATCGTGCCGCGCCGCCACCCCATCGCCGATTTTTGCTGTTCCAGAAAGGTTTAAAATTAGAAAGTAGGAGGTAGGTTGGGTAGGTAGAGCTACCTGCTTTTTACTATGTTTACTATGTTTTACTTTTTACTTATCTATGATGGGTGGATTTCTTTTCCTATTCTGTCAAAATGGGAAATAGGGTGCGTTATCAGCCGTTTCACTGGTGATTATTTATAAACCCCTAGGAGCTAAGAACATTAACGGGATTCGAACAAAATCTTAGGGCCAAGTAGGTACCTACATTGTTTATAATGCTAACCGCCCGGCCACATGCTCCGTCTTGCTTGCGCAGTTCAGTTTGTGCAGATAAGATAGAGCAAAAAGACTGAACACGCTACAGTTACCACTAGTGCAAGTAAGACGGAGAGGTTGCCATGTTTCTATATATTTCTATAATGTCTCTATTTTCGGTGTTACGAAGTCGCCAACAGACGAGATGTTTTTTTTTTGAAGTTTTCCTAAAATCTACGAAAATTTAATAATGTACCAAAAATATTCGATTTTGGCTGGACTCGAACCTGCGCCTCGCCCTCAGGGTATGCTCTAACGAACTAAGCAACGACATCGAATACAAGCCTCGGCGAAAATCTCTGGGACTTCTTATGACTCTAGCGCCCGCGCCGTTAGCCTTGAAGCCCTGTAGGGGACTACAGGGCTTCAAGGCTCGATAGATCTGGCTTAACTCTATGACGAGTAGGTATGACGACGACCCCTTGAAGGCCATAGAAACAAAGACTGAGTCTACAGACTGTTAATAAACGGAATAAAACCGACCAAGCGCGAATCGGACTCGCGCACGAAGGGTTCCGTACCATTATCTATAAAAACGGCAAAAAAAATCACGTTTGTTGTATGGGAGCCCCCTTAAATATTTATTTTATTCTGTTTCTTATTATTTGTTGTTATAGCGGCAACAGAAATACATCATCTGTCATAACTATCACGGTTCATGAGATACAGCCTGGTGACAGACGGACAGCGAAGTCTTAGTAATAGGGTGCCGTTTTTACCCTTTGGTACGGAACCCTAAAAACTGGGAAAAACAATCAAGACTCGGTCAAGTCTGCCAGGTGTCCTCTCGTAATCATGTCAATGCAGTCAACGCTGGAAGACGGCAGCACACGACCAACACGCGCCGCCCAAGCCATGCTCCGACCAGTCTTGACATCCAAACTGCCGCTGAGAACAAAAATTGGGGTCTACAAGACATTCGCTTGAGGCTCACATGTGCAGCAGCAGCACCAGCATGGTACTCCCTGTTCTCTGCAACAAACCTGAAGAGAATACCAGCCCAGCAAAACATCGCTCTCAGTCTGTACAGGCACCGGGCGTTACGTCCAACAGCGTCATCGCACGCTACCTGCAGCAAAACACAGTACCTACTTAAAGAGTTTGTGGTAAAGTTGGCGCCCCGAATGTACGATCGTGCGGACAACGCCTCGTACACTTCTATGGACTCGCTCCTCTACACATGAGACCGCCGCCGGATGCAAAAACTCCGTGGCGAACCCTTCCGCGGGAGCTCCTGGAGCCCCCGAAGCTATCTCCCAAGAAAATCAGAACAACCAAGAGGTGAACGAACAGGTCTTAAGAAGCCTGCAAGGCTCTCTGAGTAACAACACATCATAAGTTATGATGTGTTGTTTCTTCTTTTCTTGAGTCATGCATGTGTTATGAGAGTGATCGGAATATCGGGCGCTTATTTACCTAAAGTTGGTGTAAGACACAACATAGAGCAGTTAAAACCATCTTTCACGGGAATACTTTCCCGTAAATTCCCGGGATTTCAGAACATTCTAAAATAATGATTTTTTCACCGGAACCTTATTTAAAGACGAAATATAAGACACTTTTATTCTGACGCGAAAATCGAGTTTTGTAAAAAAACGCGTTCAAAAAAGGTGTATTATAATTCGTCTATAAATAAGATTTCAGTGAAAATACATTCTAGAAAATTCCGAAATTCCCATTTGGAATAAAACAAGTTTGGGTTCATCTCACAAAACAGACAATTATATACCTATATTTTTTTTTATAATATTTGTTTCTATTATTCTTACGCAATTATCAAACAAATTATAAATGCGTATGAATAAGTGTTTTAAATTTCGTGTAGAAAAAGGATTTTGGCATAAAATCATAAATATAATTAAAAATGTTTTTTTTTTCAGAAATATTGACTTTAGTGAAAAACACGTCAGAATAAAACTGTCTTATATTTCGTCTATAAATAAGATTCCGGTAAAAAATCATTATTTTAGAATATTCTGAAATCCCAGGAATTTACGGGAAAGTATTCTCGAGAAAGATGGTTTTAACTGCTCCATGTTGTGTCTTTCACCAACTTTAGGTAAATAAGCGCCCGAATTTCCGATCACTAAATCATACATAACACATGCATGACTCAAGAAAAGCTTTTCTCGACGTAGAAACCGGAAAAAAGAACTCTAGTTTGTTTACTGCCTACACTTGACGACGCGACGTAGAGCAACGTAAAGTCGAATGTTGATGACCATTGATAAATAGAAAAAAGTCAATGTCACAATGCGAGACAAATTTTGAGAGCTGCCAGCTCGGCATATAAAGTACATTATCCGTTCGTAATGTTCGTATGTTATTTATTTATATCATCGCATGCGTGGTTAAATGAATTATTAGTTGATCATTTATTGCGTACCTTGTAACCACACCACGATCGTCGTAACGCGATGGAATGGAACCGTAAATGGTATTAACAGATTTACCACACTTCATACTAATATTATAAATGCGAAGTTTGGATGTTTAGATGTTTCTTACCTGTTCATACCAAAACTGCTGAACGGATCGGGCTGAAATTTTGCATACAGTTAGTTTTAGGCCTATATAAGAATAAAACATTGTATCCCATTAATTAGTTGCTATAGGATAAAAATAACCTGAACAATGCTTGCGAATCCGCGGGCAGGAACTATTTATTCATACTTCCATAAAAAAGAGCTGCGACGAAAAATAGTGTTACCTATTCCAAAAATGTGCGACCAGTAAATTAGCTTTCCGTATTTTTTATAATATTTTAAGCTGTGATTTATTACAGTATAGGTAGTTCGTACATTCGTGTAGGTACCTGTTATTTTCGTACAACCTGGTACATTTATCTGGCAACCCACATGTTTTGGTTTTGTTGTGGACGTTGTGGTCGTAGATTGATTGTTGAGGTTGTGTACGTGCGTAGATCGAGTATACCTTACTCTAAGTGTACGTGTGATGCGAATGTAGTCAGCTGATTGCTAAAATACCTACTTAAAAACTCAAAAGTTTACTACTACACCAGGGACGAGAGTACTACACTTTCTTTTTATTCAAAGTAAATTTACATAGACAGAATGCGTTCAGCTAAGAGCATCTTGCAGGTGTTTACAGGTTGTTGTGCTAGTGCTTTTCTCATGGAACTTCTTATGGCAAAGGACTCCCAATCTGCAAATCTTGTAACCTTTTTACAGTTTTTATACATTGCCCTTTACGGATTTGTTTATATTTCGAAATTTGGTACGGTAAGTTTTGGACCAAAAACTTTGTTTTTGCTTCTTTGAATGATTATGTACACAAGTAAATGTTTGATTTTAAACACAGCTGCTTTAATGTCCAACAAGATTATTTTATAACCACCTTGTATTTTCAGGTAAGTCCTAAGATTCCCATAAAGCAGTACACGAAACTAGTCGCTTTGTTTTTTGTTTCGAGTGTGGCCAATAACTATGTTTACGCTTTGCATGTGCCTTCTACTCTGCATATGATTATACGGTAATTTATTATGTTCCTTTATGTTCCTCACAACTTAAATTTAGGCATGATTTCTAGGATAGGTAGCCCGCCCGCTACATAATATAAATTATTATTATGCATTTCAATGCAAGGCACTGCTGTTGATGATAGCACACTTTAAATAACTTCATATGTATTAAAATTAGGATGCCTGGCAATCAACATCATTTGGATGCATTTCCATTATGCTTACATTTACATCCATCCATATTTTTTATTGCTATGTTTGACTGACCCTTTGTACTTGAATGTTTTCCTTAACATTACATTAGTAGCCTTTTATAAACTTTGCTACAATATATAGTGTAGCAGAGTAAAGAGGGCTTCTTCTGCGCATAACAGTATTCTTTTAATTCCAGCTCCGCATCATCACCAGCGAGCATGCTAGTCTACTGTTATGCCAAGAAGCAGTACCCTAAGGTCAATAACGCAATTGGTTCCATCTTCATCAGTGTTGGAGTGGCTATAGCTATGTACGGCGGAGCTCCTACAGAGCAAAGCAAAGGTATTAAATCAATCAAAATCATCACCCCTTATTAGTGTTAAGGGATCTTGATCTTGATTTCGCGGTTGCTAGCACATGTAATTATCTCATTCCACTTGTACCTATAACTTAACGAATAACAGCAGGGAAAAATTATTAACTAAATGATTAAATAAAAGCTATTTGTAATAGTAGAAATAAAACCGGCAAAGTGCGAGTCAGCCTCGCGCACGAAGGGTTCCGTACCATTATCTATAAAAACGGCAAAAAAATCACGTTTGTTGTATGGGAGCCCCCTTAAGTATTTATTTAATTCAGTTTTTTAGTATTTGTTGTTATAGCGGCAACAGAAATACATCAAGCCAGATACATTAAGTCGTACGAGATCCCAGATATTTTCGATAAGGCACGTGTCGATCTCGTTGCTTAGTTGGTTAAAGCGCATCTGAAGGTGAGGCGCGGGCTCGAATCCTGCCGAAATTGAAATTTTTTGGGATATTATTAAAAAGTTTTCGTAGAAATACATCTGTGAAAATTTCAACTGTATAACACGGTTCATGCGATACAGCCTGGTGACAGGCGGACAGCGAAGGGTCCCGTTTTACCCTTTGGGTACGGAACCCTAAAAATTTGAGAAACATTTACAACTTTTTAAGAAACCTACTATAAACGAATGGAAAATGCTAACACTAGAGAGTCCAAAAAAACTTAACTATCCAAACTAACTTACTGTTAAAACGTGCATATAGGTATGCCATGGTTAATTTATAACAGCGCCCATTAGTAGGAAAAAGTTAAGTCATTAAGGATTGTACCTACTTCTTGTAATCCAGTTTGTGACGTCACGTCTTATAGCTTCATTATTCGCCATTTTTAGGAGAATTCGTATGGTGGTGCGTGGGAGTTTCGGTTCTACTGGCTACACTCTTCACGGGCGCGTTCACTGGTCTTCAGCAGGAGCTCTTGTATGCCAAGTATGGGAAGCACCCTGATGAGGTAAATTTATGTTAAACCATTGTGCAGGTGCTATGATCTGATTGTCGGCGGCGGCGAGGAAAACGCCACCATCACCATCACGCGACATAGAATCCCGCCTTGGAACTAATCTGGTTTACTCAGTTTGCCGGTTTTTAAGAGTATCTTTCCACCATCAGTCTCGCGTTTGAACGAACATTATAGATTTGATTGATGGCACTTAGCATCGAACCAGCTATGAAAAGACAAATACCTATACAAACAGCTTGTCCTTTCTTAGATCTACTAGTTGATTTCCCTGTTGTTGTCCACAGATGCTGTTTTACACTTATGCCCTGCCTTTGCCACTTTTTCTGGCAATATCACCACAACTGAAAGACAAGGCTGCGAACCTACAGTCAGACATGTGGTATATCATAGTCCTCTCAATAATATCTCAGTTCTACTGCACACATTCCGTCCACAAGTTAGCAACTAAGGAAAACTCCGTGACTGTATCTTTTATACTGACTCTACGTAAGTTCATATCATTGCTGATATCAGCTGTAGTTTTTAAGAATAACTTGACTGTTTTACATGTGATAGGTACTGTTTTCGTAGCTGTAGGAACCTTTGTTTACTTTGATTACTTTCAAAGTAGAAAACAACAGCCTGTACGCTTAAAGAAAGAATAGTTTTTAAAAAATGTGATATCTCTCTCTCTAGTCTTAAATAAATCATAAGCACATTAATGTGCCAAGTGATATTTAGGTACAAGTTTATCTGAATAATTTTTTCTACTTATATTTACTTATTCTGTAATTCTCAAAGTATTTTTATCAGGGTTGTGGTTAAGATTTTTTTTAAGACAATAAAACTATTATTACAACATCAAGGGCCAAGTATTCAACCGTCAGATAACTTACCTAAGGAGTTTTATGATTGAACAGCATTACTTTCCTATGTAATAGATATCTGACAATTGTTAACCTTGGCCACACTTTAATCATCACTTTAATTTAAGGTAGGGGCACATAAAATATTTTCGTTTTACAACAATTATACAACTTTGTAGGTACAAAGAGTATCTACAAAAAGATGTCTACTAGCATTACTTAGACTAGCTTGGGAATAAAACATGATAAAAGCTGCTAGTATGGAAGATAAATTGAAATAATTTACGACACAATACACTATCACTTAATAAAACTTATAGTAAAAATAATTAGGTACTTAGATTAACCTAGTTGTCCGATTGTCCATCTTCTATAGTTTATTTGCTCAGTATCTGTAAAGAAAAAATAACAGAATTAGGTTTTATTCAATATTTATCAGATAATTTATAGTTTGCCTAAGAAAAGTTTGTATCCTATTGGTATGTTAGTTCTACTTTTATTCTTTTATATTTTGGTGTTTGATGATGCTGGCTGTGTGAATAGTCCAACATTAATTATTCATTTCATCATTATCAGCTCACAAACATCCACAGCTGCATATACTACATAGGCATCCCCCATTTATTGATTTAGAATTTTTCCACAGCGAAATTAGAAGCGTTTGCTTACATTTACATCCAAATTTGGAAGGATGTTTTGCTTGATTCATAAACTCGCACGTAAAATCGTCAAGGTTACATTTTTTATTTGGTTTTTTAATACCTGGGCTTGCTGCCAGAGCGGGAACGTCTGTCACGTGATCTGCTCCGTCTGGGGGAAGGTGAGCGACGTCGCACAGATGGCGAGCGACGCGGGGAGGCCGAGCGGTCGCGGGAGTACGACCGGCGGCGGGGACTGCGGCTTCGCGACCTGAGAGAAGATAATATTAGAGATGGGGAGAGAAGGGGGCTTGGTCAGGACTTTCTAAAAGCACAGCTATTGATGTCCGAGGATAGAATAGAGAAAAATTAAGTCCCATCGTCGTTTAATGCGTAAACTATTTGAATTTTGTTCCGGAAACTTCAAGAAAATTTATGACTGATTCAATTTTTATCTATGCTACCTTAAACAACAATCGCTGTGCGAGGCTTACAGAAGAAAGTCATGACCAAAGCAGAAAACATCAAACTATGTGGAGCTAAGACTTCGCAATATCAATGTAATTATGGATCTTAGCTGCACATGCAAAAAATCTGCAAATATATTCCTCAATTTTTTACTAATGAGGTCGTCAAGAATAGTTAAGTTTACGCACGCCAAAGTAAAGACGTTCGACGACATCAAGCGGTCAAAAAGATGAATATTTTCTTGCTTGTGTCTATTTATTTTACATTTACATTACTCTCCTTTACGCCTCCAATTCAACGTAACTAAACTAAGTACATGTAAGGCAAGGTTCTAAGTAAAGGATTCAAATAGTACCCAAATACGGTGAGTTGAAGGTTGACCGTAGTGTTGCTGAGGCCGAGGGGATAACCGAGCCGATGTTATCTTCGTTGATTATTGGAAGCGAGAGAGATTGCGGGAGTTGCTGTTAGATTGCTCGGTGCGGCCAACGTGTGTGCAGTCGAAGCATCGAGATGTTTCAGTTTTGATGCCCTTTGGCACTCTAATTGGCTCAAATCCATGGGGGATTCGACGGGATTAGGTGACAGCTGCTAGGACAGTTATAGGGGCGCAGATGGCGACTGGCGTTGCGCGTAGTAGGTTGGAGAGTCGACGGCAGAAGTTGAGGATGTGGCGAGCGGCGTTCGCGGATGTCGAATTGGCAAACGAGCCGGAGTTGTGGTGAAGAGATGTGGTGAGGTCGTTGGTGTGTTGGTGGTTGGTTGATAAAATGGACCTGCAAACGTTCCAACACCCACCACGTTTAGTATCTTGTGCTTTGGAGTATACATTAATTATCTTAAATGTTTACACAACTGGATAAATTCAAATAAAATAGAGTAGACATTTACATAAAAAAGACATGGCAGGAAAATAAAAAGCTATTTTAGATTCTCTATTACCAATGTGTAAACATATAGGCATAGTATTCAAATGATCATTTCAACAGCCAAGAGTTGAGAAACATACCTGCGGTCACGTCTCGTGCGGCCATTGGACATCTCAACCCGAATGCGGGTTCCACAGCAGCGCCTACAAAAAACAAAGTTGCTATTGTAGAATGTTAGATGTTTAGCACTGCAAAAATGTTATCTATGAAGAAAAAATGTTCCCCATCTCAAGACAATTGCTATCCTCAATAGAATAGCACATGTCAGTCTTGAATTGGAGGTACCATGCTATAGCACACTTATGACTCAAGCGTTTCACATTGATAATGAAACGGATCTAAGGAGCGTGCTGGTTTTTCTCTGTTTGTAAATGTCTACTTTCAAAACTGGATTTTAAGGTACCTATACACATGCATATCCTGTGCCTGTAAAGTTTGATTCAAAACTATTTATCTCATCATCATCAGCCTATATTATACAACTACTGGACATTTTGGGTATTACCCATATAATGTACCCAACTAAGTTTCTCCAAGGGTGTCTTGGATACAATTCCCTACAGACCAGAAGACCGTATGATCAGACAGCAACAATGTGCAAGGTGCTTAGTGGTATGATCGACGTTCCTGATCTGCACGACCTTCTGTTTCGGCTATACCTCCCCGATAACTATGTTCGCAGCAGAAGCCACAGACTTTTCTCTGTGCCCTACAGTAGAACCGTCTCTCGTGCCAACTCTCCACTGCCTCGCACCCTCGCTGGGCTCAACAGACTTCTTGACCAAAACCCAGACTGTGATATCTTCGCAGATGAATGGAAGAGTTTAATGTAAGTATGCCTGAGGTTTTGCGAGAGGGATGAATGAAAGGATGCTTGTTTGATTAGTTAGTATTGGTTTAATTCATAGCAATATTTTGAAAATCTAATATAATAGATAATTATAAATAATGTGTTATAATCTTAAGTAACTAGTGTAATTGGTTTTTATAAATCGCGTTAGTTACTGTATTTAATAAACATAGGCCTCCGCCTCCCCTAATGAGCGCCCTGCCCTCAGCTTGCCGCATCTAACTTATCTGCCTGCAGCCTTTCGTCATTCCACCTGGCAAACGTAGTAGGTATAAGACGTCTTCCTGCACTACGTTCGCCGCCAGTCTCGGTCAACAAAACTCTTACCTTGGCATTACAGCCAAAACCATCACCCAGACAGAATCTTATCAAAATCTTTATTTAGGTCAGACGTGTTATCAAAATGGCGGCAGACACCCTAATCACCAAAAGCTGGGACATTCGGTCAATAGTCTCTCTTGACATGACAATAGTTGGTAAAAAAAAGAGTTAGCGTTACTTACGTTCCATCAAGGCTTCGCGTCGCGTCTTCAGCGTCACGGGGGTCCTCAAACTCCACGAACGCGAAACCAGGTGGATTCCGTGCCACCCACACGTTTCTAATATTTCCGTATTTAGCGAATACTTTCTCAATTTCATATTTTGAAGCGTTGGTGCCTAAATTACCGACGTATACTTTGCATGAGAGATCCCATTCGCGGTATCTTGAAGACATCTGGAAAAAGAATAATGGACAAACGTGGTAGGTTAGGTAAATCACGACGCCATGTTGGAGAGATAGCACGAAAAGCAAAAACGGCGCGAAACATGTTAATATTGAGTGTGTTACTCTACTTACGTTTGCTGAAAATCAATAAATCGCGCAAATTCTTATACTATGTTTTATTTATAGTATTTTTCTTCACTTTCACAAGAAAAAGAAGTAACACAACACAACACCAAAGAGAATAAAACCACTGCACCGACCGAAGAGAAGAGAAGAGTATAGACACTTAGACACTGCACAAGGCACAACAGACAACCAACACTCAAAATGAATGAATAAAACAAACCGGACTCCCAACCGTGGACGGAAGAAATCACTCCCCTTAATCGTTGCTCCCGTGCTGCCGGCAAACAAAATGAAAAAGCTCCGAAACAAACACAGATTTGGTCCGAAAAATGACAAAAAGATCCGTTTAGTAAAATATCAGAAAAATATTAAAAGCTGAAAATAGAAAGAGGAACCTCTCACACTAATATCAAAAGTCATAGAAATAAATTTACCTATGTTGTGTTTTTTACTCCTTCGCAATGAAATGACTGAATGAATTTGAATGAAATTTGGTACCAGGATAGTTTATATACAGTTTAAGTTTACTGGTCATTCACTGGCACTGCATGAACTGCAGGTTCTGTCCATCATCACGAACACGTTTGTAAAGATGCCAGGTCTTTATTCCGAAAATGTTGTATAAATCACCTCCAAAGCAAAATGTAAAAACACTACAACGCAAAACATAACTATTTAAAGTAAAATGTCATCTTCTACAAAAAAGGAAAAGAAAAAAGATAAAGTGCAAGTGCAAAGTTTTGAAGCTTTAGAGTGGGATAGACAGCAAAACGATCCAGGGGCAGACCACCCCGGATTTTTTTTACTCTGGGTCACCCTTGTTGTTCAGCCAGCACGTTAGTGGACATAGACAAACTATATAGATCTGTCGTAAGGTAGTCATGGAGACGGAGTTGTTATAGATTCTAATTATTGGTGTTAAAATATAATAGTAAATTGTTTCTTCGATAAAACCACACTCTTTTTATTTCTAACAAATGGTAGCAGAGCGTGGTTACCTGATTACATAATGTAAATAGTAATACCACTAAACTGTTGGTTGGATATCCACGTGAGTGTAAAAAAAAAAAAATGACATCGGCAACAAATAGCCGAACGTCGATAGAAACATTGACCAAGTCAAACTACGACACCTGGTGCCTACAGGCACAGGCGGTGCTCATCAAAAATGATTTATGGGACATCGTAAGCGGAACAAAAACTTTGGCTCCAAACGCTGATTCAGCAACCACCGCGGCATTCAACAAAGAAGACTTAAAGGCCAGAGCTGAAATCATCTTGTTGTTATCGCCCTCCGAGCTAAAACAAATAAAAGGTTGCGGAACAGCGAAGCTGGTATGGGAAACGTTAAAGAAAACTTATCAAAGCACAGGGCCTGCCCGAAAAGCTACATTGTTAAAACAACTAGTCCTAAAGAGGATGACACCAAACGAAGACATCCGCGACCACCTCAACAATTTCTTCGACATAGTTGGTCAACTTGAGGACATGGAAATAAAGATTCCTAAAGAACTACAATGTATCATGATCCTGTACAGCTTGCCAAAAACTTTCGAAAACTTCCGAATTGCCATCGAGTCAAGAGACACACTGCCAAGTCCCGAAGACCTCAAAGTCAAAATACTTGAAGAGTCACAGGCAAGAAATAATAAGAATGCTGAGCAACCGGAGTACGAAGAAAGATCCGAAGCTTTGTATGCAAAGAAAAAGTTCTGTACCATCTGTAAGAAGAAATCACACAGTACAGAAACTTGTTGGTCCAAGAAGAAAGAAAACAAAACTCCTTTAAAAGTTTCTCATAGAGGCAACAAGCAACAGCAAAAAGGTTTATATACTTGTTTAAATATAAATAATAAAACAAAGTCAAAAATGACGTGGTGTTTTGACAGCGGATGTACATCACATATGACAAGTAACAAACAAATATTTGTAAATATTTCTGAAGACAACGGTTCTGTAAAATTGGCTACGAATGACCATACAACGCCAGTCAAAGGAATTGGAATGGCACGGGTGAGTCTAAGCAACTACTCATGTGACTTACATGAAACCCTATATGTGCCAAATCTCTCAACAAACCTACTTTCAATTGGGAAAATCACTGACAAGGGCAAGAAAGTTGTGTTCGAAAAGGACAAGGCCTACGTCGTGGAACCTAATGGCAAAATATCGCTAAAAGCACGAAAAACTGATGGCTTATACTATATACATAGTACCGAATCCAAAGATATGGCTAACTCAGTAACAATCAAAATTCAAAAATTCAAAATTCAATAACTTTATTTCTTTAGGCTTACAAAATAAGCACTTAGACAAGTCAAATTTTATACATAAATCGAATCTGAGATGATGACATGGCACAAGAAGCTAGGCCACATCAACGAAAAAGACCTGAAACAAATGGCAAAAGACGAAAAGTTACGAGGACTTGGATTCAAGGAAGACAAGCTTGAAGCGTGCGAAACGTGCATCAAAGGAAAAATGACACGTTTACCTTTCCCTAAGAAAGATTCTATCAACAGCACTCAACCACTCGAAATAATTCATACAGACGTATGCGGTCCATTCGAAACTGAAACGTTAGCCGGATCAAAGTATTACGTCACATTCATTGACGATTATACAAGATACAGCTACGTCTACTTTATGAAGAAAAAGAATCAAGTCTTCACACTATTCAAAGAGTTCAAAGAAGAAGTTGAGAATTATCACAAGATAAGAATACAAAACTTACAGTCTGATAATGGGACCGAATATATAAATAAAGAGTTCGATCAGTACCTTAAGGAAAACGGAATAAAGCGACGATTAACCGCTCCGTACACGCCTCAACAAAATGGCATTGCTGAACGCAAGAACCGGTCTCTACTAGACAAAGCTCGATGTTTACTCATAGACGCAAATGCGCCCAAAAATCTATGGGCTGAAGCTGTAAATACTGTAAATTACCTTGCAAATAGAAGCCCAACAAAACTACTCAAAGGTAGTACACCGTATGAACTGTGGGTAGGGAGATCAGCATCGGCAAATCATCTACAAGTGTTTGGAAGTAAAGCTTTTGTACTGCGAAAGACACGACGAGGGAAACTGACACCTAAAGCCATAACAGGTGTATTCATGGGATACGCGTCAAACGCAAAAAGCTATCGTATTTTTATTCCTGAAAAAGACGATATAATAGTAAGCAGAGACGTGAAGGTAGTAAACCAAATGTACTATGAGAATAAAAATGAAAAATATGAAAATCTCGTCAACAATGAAAACGAAGAGAATGAAATTAAAGGGACGAATAGAAAGGAAAATGATAAGAAAGGCAAAGCAGAAGACATTGAAATAGAATTTGAAACGAAAAAGCAAAATGACTCAACTGTACAGCATCTTGATCATGAAAATTTTCCTAACTTGAATGAAAATTCCCCTAATCAAAATGAAAGTCAAAGGGAAGAGATTGAAAATGAAATAAATCCAAATGTACGCCCCCAAAGAGAACGTAGACCGCCACAATGGTTAAATGATTATCATGTATCACGCGATAATAGCCCAAGTGAGCCCGAGGAATTCTATGATGTTTTTATGGCTTCACACAATTGCGAAGACGATGATGAAAATTATCATGATGCAATTAAGTCAGAAATTAGAGCTCATATTAAAAACGGCACATGGCGGATAGTTCCCAAAGATAAAAACATGCGACTTATTGGATATAAAATGATTCTGAAAAAGAAAATCGGCCCAGATAATAATGAAATTAAAAAGGCTAGACTTGTCGCACAAGGTTTCTCGCAAAGACCGGGCGTGGATTACAATGAAACCTTCGCACCAGTTGCAAAGCTAAGTTCAATTCGAACAGTAGTGGGAATGTCCTTAGAGGAAGACTTAGATCTATGTCAAATGGATGTCACTACAGCATATCTAAATGGTGAACTAGATGAGAAAATAACAATGAAAGTTCCTGATTATTTAGAAGAATTTGTAACAAAGGTGATGATAGACGAAAGTGATAAGGAAGATCTCACTGTTCACTATAAAGCCAGAAAGATGCTTGAAGATATAAGAAGCATAAAAGGTGAAAAAGCGTGCTTACTAGAAAGAGCACTTTATGGATTGAAACAGTCGGGACGTCAGTGGTTTAAAAGATTAGACACTGAACTTAAAAAGATTGGATTTGAGACATCATTTGCGGATCCGTGTGTGTATATCAACGAAAGGAGGAGATAAGACAGTGATAACAATCTATGTTGATGATATTTTAATGGCTTACTCAAACCCGGAGAAAGCAAAGAAAATAAAGGCTCAGTTATCCAAAGAATTTGAATTAAAAGATATGGGTAAACCAAAGAAACTACTCGGAATCGAATTCGAGTACACCAATGAAGGCATAAAGTTGTATCAAGAGTCATACATTGAAAAAGCACTCAAAACTTTTGGTATGACTGATTGTAAAGTCTCAAAGACGCCTATCGAGCCGGGTAACTGCCTCATGAAGAACCCCAAGAAAGGGGGGGATACTCTACCGTATAAAAATCTTATCGGCACGCTGATGTATCTTGCGGTTGCCACAAGGCCAGACATAATGTTCTCAGTAAGCTACCTGTCACAATTTAACGATTGCTACGGAGAGGAGCACTTCAAATGTGCAAAAAGAGTATTAAGATACTTAAAAGCAACTAAGAGCGTGGGAATAAATTACAAAAAGACAAACGAAATGTTAATTGGAATGGCCGACGCAGATTGGGCTGCATCAAAAGATGACAGAAAATCCTTTTCAGGATACGTATTTAAATACGCAGGAGCAGCCATCAGCTGGGCATCCAAGAAACAGCGATCAGTAGCACTCTCGACGGCTGAAGCTGAATATGCTTCACTAACGGAAGCCGCAAAAGAGGCAATTCACCTACATTCGCTGCACAAAAACCTAAAACTACGGCAAGAAAAGCCAGTTATTATATTTTGCGATAATCAAGCAGCAATTAAACTAGGGTCGAGCCCAATAGTATCTTCTAAGTCCAAACACATTGATATGAAGATACATTTTATTAGAGACTGTGTTGGTGAAAATAAGATAGAGCTGAAGTTTGTGGGGTCAGAGGAAAACGAAGCCGACCCCATGACGAAAGGAATGCCTGGTCCACGCCTTTCAAGATTGAGAGAGCTGTGGGGGCTCAGGGCATGAAGCAAGCATGCAGCATGAAGCGACACTTGAATCCTGGACACCATCTGTGCTGAGGAGGAGTGTTGTTCAGCCAGCACGTTAGTGGACATAGACAAACTATATAGATCTGTCGTAAGGTAGTCATGGAGACGGAGTTGTTATAGATTCTAATTATTGGTGTTAAAATATAATAGTAAATTGTTTCTTCGATAAAACCACACTCTTTTTATTTCTAACAACCCTGAAAGTGATTCGCCGGGGACTCAACGGAGCCGGAGTGGCGTATTAAAGCGAAGGCAACAATATACACTGGCTAGCGTAATCAAGAATGGTAGTTGGGAAAAAACAAAGACACATTAGCAAGTGGGACAAGCCATTTTTTTTTATTTATGTGCTACATTTTGCAAATTGGTAAATAAAAAAAATATCAGCGATAGTAGCAGCGAGTGGAGCGAGCTGCGACAAATTTTGAACTTTGTGGCAAAAAATGGGTCAAAATGGCAAGAAAATCATGACAACAATAGTGTATTTTACTCTACCTACTCATGTCATGAGGAAAAATCTAAAAATATTTTGAAAATTCAATTCGAATTGTTCAGCTTTATTCATCTAATTTTTACTCCATGAAATAGTAAGCGCAATGCTATTACATCACGTGGCTGTGAATGTCGACTAATAATTATCAACTCAACTGTCATCAGCAACATCAGCGCTTTTGTTTATTTGGTACTTGCCAAATGTCGTATGGCGTCATTTAAATTTATATTATCAAGTTGCGCGCCGAGTAGCCAACTGGCATGAACATGTTGTTCAAAAGTTGTAAAATTTGAATAAAAAAAAAACGCTGGATGCAATGGACGCCATAAGACAGTCTCCGACATACACAAACTATAAAAAAACTTAGAACAACATTATTTCGATGAATTGGTACAATAGAAAAATAAATCACAAATCCTAGGGCACATTTCACAATTTCCTTTACTACTCGATCAAAGGGTGAACAAAATTCAAATTTTAATCCGGAGTTTGATGGAAACGCACCACACTCTTTGCTCAAGTTCTCAATACGTTATTTCAAAGTGACATTTATAATAGCTGACTGATTGACATTGACAGAAAAACGAAAACAGCTGAGTTGTTTTCAGATGAAAGAATTTTTTTTTCTATACATTCGTTGTTATTCTCTTTGATTCGTTGTTTTGTTTGCCATCCAATCCATAGATGAATACCTACTAATAAACGGCGAAGACGTCGCGTTGGTTGAGTGAAATTGAAAAGGAAACTTATTTATTTTGTTTAGTTTAGCGGTTAGATGTGCAAGAATGGATGTAGTAGACCTTTTAAGTAATATTAACGACAAATCAAACATGTTTGCCATGAAGACATGGACTGCGGAATGGACAGATGTTCTTCAAGAAAACCAAGTAAGTTCATTGATTTTCAAATATTGCCCATCTTATAGTCAGATAACTTGTATGAAAACCCTAAGAAAAACGCTTAGTTTCCTGTTTTGCAATTTTACGTAACTCATATCGCGAAATAACATCCTTGAAGTCAATGTTACACCTATTCGGTTTGATAGCCAAAAATGGACAAATATTTCGTAACCGGAAACCTTGGTAGGTGCCACAAACGTACTAGAATTTCCATGTTGTAACAGCACATCTGTTTTCATTTAAATGCAAACAAATAAGACACATTTTCATGGTATCTGCTGTCTTAATTTGTTATGCATTATGTACCAAAAAATACTTAAAAATATTCTTACTACCAGTACCCTGTATTTTCTTAGTCATATACATAATACAGTGTATTAAAAACAGGTCAGTAGATAGATTATAAAAGCGACTACAGTAGCCAAAGAATATTGCATTATAAAATAGGTTGATAAACAAAATGACCTTCTCATAAAATCTTTATCATGGAGACAACTTACTATCATCAATCAATTACTGGAGATCAGATTAGCGTTATCTTATAACCATCATAAATCATAGCCATAGACTTAGGTATGTATAGTTAATTAAATAATGAAAGAACAAAAGTTTACAGATAAGGCTTTTAATATGATTATAAATACACCACACTCACACAAAGTATATTTTAAAACCTCTCCTGCTTGAAAACGGTGACTTTGCTATTTAAGAATAGTGAGCAAAATCAGGTTTTGCTCACATGTGGAATCAAGGATATTATTCAACTTGTTGAATAAAGTAAATTGAATTCAGAATGTTCGATGGGGTAATAAGTTATTGATACTCTATGGATGGTACCAAAAAAAAAAAAAAAACTGCAATCTGCACAAGGGTCCACTTTCCCACAAAAGGCAGCACCATTTTTTTGTACCTTAACACTTCAAGGTGGACATCACTATCTTTATACAATCTCCCAAACAACAGGTAGAGTGACTTTATAATGGTAGTTCTTTGACCTGCATTCATTTTAGTTTACCAAAAGAAAGGAGGTTAGACTGCATTAAAACTTCAATAATTTTGTTCATTCACAGTTTGAAAAAGGTTTACAACATTCTACTCAATCTAAAGAAAATACTACACCACACTCTTTTTGATGTCTAAATTCAACCTTCTGCTGAGCTTCCATGTTTGTGCCATACCCTCATTGCTGCAATATGTTTCTATTCCAGAAAATGTTTTATTCTTCAATATTCATTTTGTCCTTGTTGTTTCATCCAACCTGTTTGGGCCGGTTATCAAGTAACTGTACTTTCCGAGAAGGGCCATCATAGGTTTTGAGAACATAGTCGACCTTTGATCTCTTGTACTTCAGTATGCCTTCTGGCCCAATCACATGTAGATATTGTTGCGGCTGGGTTGTATGGTTATGGCACTTCCTTGTACAAGCTTTACTGTTGAAAAACATATTCAATATTGATGCTATGATTCTGTAGCATAGACTGTAAAGCATTTTAACAGATTATTTTCCTCAGCAAGTCCTCTATTGCTCTTGTTTCTTGTGTCATTCACACTTGATCTGCACTCAGAAACTCACTTGGGTTCAATCATAAATTAAGCAGGTTTTTTCATAAAAACACTTCTTCAAGCTTCAGGTTGATGAACTTTGTTCAAATGACTTTAATTTAACTTTGAGATCGAGACCACTATTCAAGAACCTTTCAAAATAAATTATGTTTTCCTTCTGAGAAGAATCATGCTTACCATTGGCTTAGTATGCTTGTAAATACGCAATTCTGGAATTGAATGACGCATTTGCTTCGGTATTACCTTCCTCCTACGTATTTGACGACGTAAGTGTTAAATCCACAAGGAAATGCAACTTAATAACTTAGCAGGAACATGCTTAAAGGTATGTACTTAAGTATAGTAAAACGGATCCTGTAAAACGGATGCTGTGTGAAAACGCTGTATGTAAATGTTCTCGAGTGGCGACCACGATGTAATGCGACACGGAGTTTGGGAAGACCTCGATGGCCTGACGAGATTATAGCTGTCGCACGAAGACGATGGATGAAGGCCGCTCAGGACGGTCTTCGTGGCGTCGCGTCGCGTCGTTTGAGGAAGGCATTCGTTTAGCCGTGGACGTATGCGGGCTGTGATAATGATGATGTTACACTTTCTAATGTTTCTATTAATAACTACTGTGTAAACATTTTGAAATGATACATTATGTTGACGTTATCTTTTGTTATATAAGTACTAAGAACTGTTTACTAATATTAGATCTTGCTTGATATCAGTTAACAGAGTTACAACAGGTTATCAACTGACCATTGTTAGAATGATGTTTAAAATGTTATTTTCATTTTCACTTTTAACAGTGTTTGTTATGGTTGTTTTGTTTTCAAGGAAATGAAATCCAATCACGTACTACTGTGTTTCTTTTTATTTATTCAAATCTACTTCAAATAGGCTAGCTAGCCTCTTCTACCATACTCACGATCATACTATGGGATAATTAGCATATAAATATTCGACAGTTAGCAGTTTCGTCGGTTTATGTATTATCTATGAAATTTTTGTCAAGCGTCAAATAAAATGTAATTTTCGGGTTATTTTCTTTTGTGCTACTGCTCCACCTGCGTCTTAACGTTAATTAACACGCTAAATAGGGCGTTACGCAGATCTAGCCAATATTTTAACGTGTTAATTTATTATCGACATTACTAATGGCATTAGATGCTAAGCGATAGCTTCAGGAATTACCTCTTAACGGCGTTGTTGCCAGGGTGCATTTTTAGCGCCTTAATTAACGCGTAAGTGGACATTAGTCGTCAACGCTAACGCAGGTGTAGTAGAAGCATTAGAAAAACACACATTCCATAATGTTCATAGGTTTGCTGTTCGTACTAAACAAAACAATCTAATATATTATGTATGTAGCTTCTTACTCTTTTGACTATTTTGTTGTTTGTCACGTTTGTCACTCTATCATGTTTTTGTCGAGAGCTCTATAGATTTATTCTCTTTGTTATTTCGCCAGTTAAAAGTTTGTCCTTGTTATGTTTAGGTATTCGTAGCTTTTTTTGCGGAAATATTTTTTGCAAGAGTGATGAAATCTTTGGTTGGTAGCATGGATTTGTTTTATTTTCTTAAGAGTTAGAAGTTTTGATGATTATAAGCCAGTCAAAAAATTTTTAAAAGGAAGAATTTTGAAGTTTTTTGAATAAAAAAACATCAATTTTCGAACGGACGTACGAATAATTCGGTCGAAAAAAAGCTATTGTTGGTTTTGAGGTCAACGTCTTGAAAAAAAGTTGCAACCCCGGAGAACCCCTTCCTGATCGCATTTAAAAAAATTGGAATTAATTATGATAAAATCGTGATTTTTTAAGTATTTTTCGCCTTGGCCCCTTCAGTTACTACACTGACCGATCCACTGTTGGGTATACCCCAACAGTGGATCGGTGGATAGGCTCATTATAGTTGAAAATTGAAATTTTTGTTTGTATCAAATATGTAACTGTGCATGCTAAACAGTTGTTTGGACATCCTTTTAAGTATGTAAAAATACTTGTGCCAGGATGCCTTGCTCTTCCATACAAATACATGGATTAAATAATAAACTTAATTAATTGCTTATGATTATTAATAAATGCAAATACAAATAATGACTGTAAATGGACTTTACATAACAAGAGATATATTGATACCCATTTGAATATAAATATGTATGTGTGTGTGTATATGACAACCGATGTGGCGTGGCGGGCGAAGGTCCGCCTGCGACGCAGGAGGTTTCGGGTTCGATTCCCGCCTTGGGACAAATATTTGTACGATCTGCAAATATTTGCCCCGGGTGTTCTGGGTATTTTCTATGTTTAATAAAAACTATCTATGTAATATATATTGTATTAAGTATATCAGTCATCTAGTACCCATAACATAAGCTCTATGCTTAGCAGAATGCTGCTGTGTGAAATATCCAGCATCATTTATTTATTTATTATTATTTATTGTTTGTGTCTGACGTCTGCTCTTGAGGACACGGTCTCGGAGTCCGGGCAACAAGAGCTGCCAATACTCCCTGTATTTGTAAGAGTGTGCTGAGTGTGTATGTCCCCCAAGGACGCCGGTCTCTTAGGAGCCCGGGCATGATGACAATATGTGTTTAAAATAGTGATCTTATTATTTCAGTTGCTGTGGTCGTTCTGCGGCTGTCTGCTAGTTTCACTGCTAGTATTCTTCTTCTATTATTACAAACGATGGCGAAGCAAAGGTATTTTTATTAGCCGTTTGCAACTATCAAACTTTAGGCCATAAAGGACTTGTTAATCGTTAATTATACCGATGTGGCGCGGTGGGTGAAGGTCTGTCTGCGACGCAGGAGGTTGTGGGTTCGATTCCCGCCTCGGGACAAATGTGTGTACGATCTGCAGACATTTGTTCAGGGCGTTCTGGTCGTATTCTATGTATAATAAAAAATATCTATCTGTGTATTGTATTGTATTGTATTATGTATATCAGTTATCTAGTACCCATATCACAAGCTGTGCTTAGTTTGGGGCTAGATAATGCTGTGTGAATTGTCCAGCATTATTATTATTTATTTATTATAATAATAATGCTGGACAATTCACAAAATTAAAATCAAAAGTATGTTAATTACAAGTAAAACAAAGGTGATAAAAAATGTGTTACCTTAATGCAAGATTTCACGATGCGTGTTCTTTCGTCATAAATGTGATTAAAACTTTGATTTCACGATAACCTTATTAATAATGTTTGCGTAAAATTTCATCGTTATCAATAATGATAAGGCGTATGTGAATTGACGTGAATTGGGTTACGTTAAAACCTTTTTTCTCCGTTATCTTTATCGAAAAAGCTTCGAAGAAAATACATAATAATCTATGGGATACAAAGCAATCCACTTTAAAAATTAAAAAAAAAAGCTGTTTTAAATATCGGAAATTAATATACATAAAGACTTTTGTACGTTTTGTCACTCATACCATGTTACCCATTGACATCTTGACTTCAAGACGTTTATTACCCCACGCCAAATATCATCGTATCATCATGATCATGATCCATTTCGTACTTTTGGCGTTGTTGTCTTCGCCGAAACATCTCACAGCGGCACAACATTTTGTCTTTATAATATAAGTACCTAAGATAATGCTGAATAAGATTTAGGAGGATAGTGACGCATAGAAAAACAGGAGGAGCCATCTGACCTATCTCAAACATTGGGGAGAGTCGGTTGTTATTAATTGTAATAAAATTGTAGACCTATCCGGGGGGCAAAGCATGGAAGGCCCTTCAGGGGAGCCAGCGAAACGCTTCCGCAAGCGAGACAAGATGCTCTTCTACGGCAGACGGATGCTGCGGAAAGTCAAGTCGATCTCCAACTCGGGACAGGGACGGAAGCGACGCGCGGTGATGCGGTTTGCGAGGAAACTACTGCAGTTGAAGAAGGAAGCAGCGCCGGAGCAATTGAAGGTTAGTTTTTATGTATTCGTTTTTTATTTCCTAGATCTAGAACTTCCTATTCTAGGCATTAGCGCGGTTGGAATCTCGCTAATAGGTTTGCGAGATTTTTAACGCCTCCACTGACCACCGCCGTAGGTGCAAGACGTCCATGTGCGTCATGGACAATGAAAGTTTTAATTGAGTACTTATCCTAGAATCCTAGAAACCAAGTGATGTTGGTTCGTCATACATCCAACCAATAGTATAATAGTACGTTACTAAAACGTCCAACACTAGCCAAAAATATTATAATGGACCAAGAGGCTCTAAAACTTAGAAAAAACTTGAAGTACACCGTACTTTAAGTTGGCAACCAGTGTGTTCAAATCAAACTGTGGCTGTAAGAGCGTTGTAAAAACACATGTTTTTATCGAAAAGGTTTCTGACCACCCGCCGTCTCGTCGTGGTTACCTTAGAGTTCATTCACAGAGCGGATCCGTTTTTAAAGGACCGTCGCACCTACAACTACAAACGCCATCACGAAAAAAACGGATCCTGTAAAACGGAGGCTGTGTGAATGAGCCCCAACTGCCTTTATTGACCACCTTCTCTGCCCGTAGGTTCTAGAACCACCTGCCGAGTACCTAGAAGAAGATCTGACTAGCGACGACAGGGTGCCCCCGGATGCTCTGTACATGCTGCACAGTATCCGGGTGTTTGGACACTTCGAAAAGCCGGTCTTTCTTATGCTTTGCAAGCACACGGAGATTATAAACTTGTCTGCTGGGTCCTTCTTGTTTAAAGTTGGTAAGTGTTCATAACGGATGTCAACGGGTCAACTACGAACCTTGTTTGTGTTGATAAAGGTGCGACCGCACTGAGCGGAACTGCGCTGCAGTGGAACTGCACTGCACGAGATTTAATATTTCTATTCTTTCTATCTAAAAAGTCAATGGGGCAGAAAATGCCATCCACCCCATTGACTTGTGTAATGGGGCGGATGGGAATTTTTTTCCCAACCGCCCCATTGATGGGGAGGGGGTGGTTGGGAATATATCAGTGCAACGTGCGTGGCACGCCGGGGTCAATTATTGTTTGTAATTAACATGTTAAATACTTGTTTATACCTACTATAAAATGGACATCAAAACACTTGAGTACATAGACTATGCACGTTTTTATGTGAGAGCTTGTTACAGTACAGAAATAGAAAAGTTGGATTTTTATTACGGTACTTGAAATTTTTGTTCTTGAATTATAGACAAGAGCATGCCGCACGTTATAAGTCATGATAAACAGTATTTCAATAGCTCTTTCTTTCATAAACAGTCTATTTGTAGTAAACAGTAACATGGCAACACAAAGAAAGCCCAGCAAAACGTTGACCGCGAGCGCTCATATACATAGTTGTGATCTCTTCGCAAGTAACTAAAGAGATTATCAAACGCTTGGAAAGCGCTCCTCAATCCTACCTTCGTTTAGTTGCAATTTTAAATTATATTTCAGGTGACACGGATGAAAACGTGTACGTGGTTCAAACGGGCCGAGTTAACGTTTATATTACAAACCAAGACGGCAGCGGTTTGTCGCTCAAAGTGGTCCGAGCGGGCGAGAGTGTCACATCGCTACTGAGTTTCACCGATGTTTTGACTGTGAGTACGAAATTGAAATGTGCAATGTACTGTCGGAGTTAACGTGAACATCAAGAACCAAGACGGCAGCGGTTTGTATCTCAAACTGCATTATATGCAGTTCGAGCAGGTGAGTGTCGCATTTCTACTAAGTTTCATGACATTTGACTTAGTTCAAACTTGAAATGTGTACGTGGTCCAAACGGGCCGATTTAACGTGTACATCACGAAAAAAGATGGCAGCGGTTTATCACTTAAAGTGGTCCGAGCGGGAGTTTAACTGACGTTTTAACAGTACCTTTATATACTTTCCTAATCTAATCGGTCCGTTGTGTTTCATTGATGTTCAAATGCCATTCTACCCCATCCATTCCGGTCTAGGGTGTCAGTGGACCAGTCAAACTCCCTGGTAATTATAATCTGCATCTGTGTCGGCCGCATGGCCGCTGTACATCATGTGAGACCACAAGTTCATTCACACATATATTTTAAATGCGAAAGTTTGGATCGATTGATGGATATATCAGTCCCTATACAATATAAATCACATATAAACTTTTCCATAAAAACAACGCGAGCGAAGCCGCGGGCATTAACTAGTCTAGGATACAACAGACTTGACCTGGTCCTTCTTCAAACAGACAGTTTTGTGATTACGAATTGTAATTTGGATGAGTGAGCCACTATGGGCCACTGAGCTGTCCGTTGTGATGCGACTGATAATGAGACTGATCCGAGTGGCCGAAAATGTCCCATCACTAGTTCATATTAAATCATGACAAGATTGTTACATTTTCCATACAAATTTAATTTAATTTCATCTTTTGTATTACAGGGCCATTCCCAACCGTACAAAACGGTGAACGCAAAGGCATTAGAAGACTCGCAAGTGATAAAGCTGCCGATGCGCGCTTTCCAGGAGGTCTTCAAGGAATACCCTGATATATTCGTTAGGGTTATTCAAGTAAGTATTATTATTTTAAGAAAGTATAAACCAAAAAACTTTACCTATTTCCATTAGCTTACAAAAAGCTCTTATAATTAGCATATATTTGAAATAAATAAATATGTGGAAAATTACAATTAAATAATAGAAAAAGTTTTTACAATTAATACAGTTGAGCCAACTCCAAACTGTTGCAAATGACAAGGTAGCTCAAATGATCCATATCAGTACCAATCAGCAGCGTCCCTAAGTCGTCCCTAGTTGCTGGCTGCACTTTTTTTATTTGTATATCAACCATATTTTTTTTAATTAATTTATCGACATCAACTAATTACTATTACAAATTAACCAAATATTATTACAAATGAAAATATAATAACATTTAAAAACACAGAGCGCCCTATGGCTACTAAATAGGACAAAATGTGGACCGATAACCTGGTGATGTTCGTGTGAAACCGCTGAACGCGCAAGACTGGCTATTGTGGCGATCTTTGGGGCAACAATCCAGTGGACTGCTTTGTTGGAATTACGCAATAACCACCTATATTGACATTTGAAAGCCCTTTGAATGGCCTTCGTAAATTACAATTATATGTCGAATGCAAAAAGAGATTTCAAGGCCATCAAAATGGCTGTAAAAGTAAAGTAAAAGTCATTTATTTGTAAAAACATGTGTAAAAAGGTGATAAATAATTATTTTAGAGTCAACATGTTTGACCAACATACATTGGTGTGCAAAAATAATTAGAGAGTAAGGCATGCAGGTTTTAATTTAATTGTACATAGCAACAGCAGATTTATAAGCATATTAATTAATCGATTTGAATTTAGTATACCTAGCATAAAATTAGAATACATCATTTAGAAATTCATCAATATTATAGTAGCTTTGAAATGTCAGTTTGGGTAGTTTTACCGGAATTCCACTGCAGATTTCGGCTGGGATGATGAGGAAAAATTTCGTACATCAAAAATATGTGCAGTTACTTACTAGAATAATATTTATTCATTTGATTTTTCTTCTAGATTATCATGGTGCGCTTACAACGGGTCACATTTACGGCGCTGCATCAATACCTTGGACTGAGTGCGGAACTGGTTAACCCTGTAAGTATTCTACCTTTTAGAAATAATGAAGAAAATACCATACCTGTTCGATATACCACAGTGTCGGGGCAAAAAATCTACTCTACTTTCATATAAGCACGGCCAAAGAGTGGAATAAGCTTCCAGCGTCTCTTTCTCGTCAGAGTACAATCTTGGAGTCTTCAAATCCAGGGTGAATAAGTTCCTTGTGGGATAGCGTGCTCCATCTTAGGCCACATCGTCACTTATTCAAGTTAGATGGTCGCCAAAAGCTTGACCATACCATAGTGAAGGTGCAACGTAAGCAGACCCTCCAAAAATCTGCCGCAGCACCAGCCCTCACAGATCTCCTCGGAACGTACAATGTGTCAGTAAAACTTTTTGAATAGAGTTATACTTGTAATGAACGTCTCTTCCTTATAATTCTGACTTATTATAATGTATTTTCTACCCAGGGCGGGCGTGAGAAACGACGTCCTAACCAGTTCGGTTCGTCCCCGAGCAAATCAGCCAGGACCACGGTCGACAGCGGAACTTCTATGCACTCTCCGCATCATACTGAGAGACCTCCTATGGCGGAACACGCGGTACGTTCTAAATTACTTATCAATTGGTTTGGGATGTACGATCTGCAAATATTTACTCCGGGTGTTCTGGGTATTTGCTATGACGACCTCTCTGGCGCGGTGGGCGAAGGTCTGCCTGCGACGCAGGAGGTTGCGGGTTCGATTCCCACCTTAGGACAAAATATTTGTACGATCTGCAGGTACTTATGTTCCGGGTGGTCTGGTCGTTTTCTATGTATAATACAAAATATCTATCTATGTAATGTATTGTATTATGAATATCAGTTATCTAGTACCCATAACACAAGCTCTGCTCAGCTGGGGGGCTATATGATGCTGTGTGGGTTGTCCAGCATTATTATTATAATATAAATGATTATATAATTACTCTGTCACAAATAGCCATTTCTTGATCAAACGTTTACTATAGCATTATTTATTTAATTTTAGACTTGGTTTCCCGAGGCATTGTTCAATGTACAACCTAAACCGAAGGTACTAAGGAGTATAGTCGGCTGCAAGATGATACTTTAAGTACCATGTCGCTTTAAAGATGACATAATGTACTTAGCGACCGCCTTCAGGCTAATAGCTCTTTAGAATGACAAAGTACTTAAATGAACATCTTTATTACAGTCGTCACATACTTAACTTGTTTTTCAATTTTGTGTGTTTTATCATGCTCGTAATCTATGCATTATGAACCGATTTACTATGAAAATGCGGTCAAGACACTTCAAATGACATGACATTTGAAGTGTCCACAGCTAAACATGCCTTCCCAAAAAAGGGGATTGATCTATAATCATTGTAATCCATACTTAACCCGATTTGACTGCATCAACACAAGACAAGAGTTGACTTCATTCGTTGTAACCGCATGTGTTTAACAGGAGGGTAACCATTCCGTGTCCTCACCGATCCATATACAAGGAAGGCGTCCGCGACCGGACATGGTGCCGGATGTCACTTCAAATACGCCTCAGGTAATGGTTATAATATTTGCTTCTGTTCTTAGGGCGGTACTCCGACGCACACTAGCGCTTTTTTAATAAAATATTTCGATACAAAAATGTAAAAAAAAAGCATTGGGCTGTTTGTGATAGGTGAACAAAAGCAAAGATCTTAAGCTTTTTTTTAATACATCTGTAATAGTTTTATTTCGTACAAGCTGCTGCTCGCGGCTTCGCACGCGTTGTTTAAGGTTATTTCTATCCCATGGGAACTGATTTATGGGATAAAAAGTCTATGTTACTCTCCATCCTTTCAACTAACTGCATGCCAAAAATCGAACCGATTGGTTGCTTAGTTAGGGCGTGAAGGAAGGACAAACAAACAAATAAACAAACACACTTTCGCATTTATGCCACCAATTTAGGCCACCAAGAGCAACTTCGCATCTCTGCCAAAACTAGAAAAAATTAAACTGTTACAAAGGCATTAAAAGAGCTTATGATAGGTATCATAAACTGCCCAATGGTTTTTTCAATATTCCTTTAACGATATAATAAAATAAAGATGGCGGCGCTAGTGTGCGTCGGGGTACCGCCTTAACCTTTTCAACCTCAAATAAGAGAGCTGTTTAAAGTATGAGACGTGTGTCTGTAGAATCGTTACTTTCAAACGGATGAACAGAGCCCCGTGTCCATTCGACGACAGTAGTATTCGAGACGTGTTCGTGACGTCTAATTTTTTATAGATTTTGGTACAGCTGCGCCTCTATCGTGCGGGCAGAGAACTACGCAAATCCCATACAATTATGAGACGTCACGATACTATCGTCAAATACCCTCGATGCTCTGAATAATATGTGGTTTTTTTAAAGAGTCAACTGGCGTAGCCTTTAACATTTTAGTACGGTTCAATGAAAAAAATATTTACGTCAGGATTTTTTTTTTGATTAAATTTTGTGGATTAAATCCGTAGACAATACAAATATTGTCTACGGATTTAATCCACAAGCTATTATATATATTACAAATTAAGAGTTTACCTTTATCTTGTTTCTTATAATGATTTATTTTAGCAGCAACCCGATGTGCAGATGACGTCATCGCTGCCGAAATCAAAAGAGGGTTCGTCATACAAGAAACATAACACGGAAAATCTTGATGAACAGGTAGGTTTTCTTATTAATCAACTCAACAGCCTTACAGCTTATAATCGTCCACTGCTGGACGCAGGCCTCCCCCTGATCATCGCCTGGGCATGCGGGCTAGGGATCGCAGTTCTATTGTATCTAGGAGTCCACAAAATTTCCTACAAATTAACTTGTAAGTATGCTGCAGTTGTATAAAAAACAAACGCTTGATTCACAAACCTCATCTCTGCCTGAGCTGGCTATAATTACAGCCGAAGCTGGTTTTTTGTTAGCTTAAATCCAGCCTTGATAATTTCTTCATCATCATCAGCCTATCCACCACTGCTGGACATAGGCCTCCCCTAATGAGCCTCCGACCAGGTGGGATGACGATTTGCGAGACTGCTGGCAGATGCTGGATGCGGTAAGCTGAAGACAGGGCGCTATGGCGCTCATTAGGGGAGGCCTATGTCCTGATAATTTCTTATTTAATAATAATTACTTTTTATTAAGCTGTTAATGTATAAAATTTTACTTGTCTAAGTGCTTTTTTTTTTATTTTTTTTTAATCTTTATTTAATTATAGAGGGTTTAATCAACATGATTATGCCACCTTCGAAGGTATATGTCTAAGTGCTTATTTTATAAGCCTAAAGAAATAAAGTTATTGACATTTCTGACTTTTGATAATTTATCCGATTTGTTTCAGGCTCTGGTCCAAATAGCGACGGAAGCGTTCGTCAAAGAGCTTGGTCTAGAAAGCGACCAGGTTTTGCAAGGACAAGTCCAAGTGAGGGATCTACCAGCTGGTACATACATCATGAAGGAGGAAAGTCATAAGGTATGAAAACATGATAATTATGATAATAAATTGAAATTAATAATCCTTATAAAAAGTATAAGACTATGAGTTTGAGTAAATTAAAATTGTGTGCTGACTGAGCCTATAGGACCTATAAGTTCCCGGCCATAGCATTCACGCCGTGAAAGTATTATTTAAGACACCTTTTAACACCGTTCAATACACTAAAATAACGCGTTTACTCGCGTTATTTTGTGTTGTATGTGTTAAAATTGCATTGATTTGTCCTTTAATGGTTTTTTGCCATAGTGCTTACCCGCACCTTGGGTATCTCTAAGAAATGAAATAAGATCCTAAAAAAATTTAAATTTCGGCTGGACTCGAACCCGCGCCCCACCCTCAGTACGGGTGTGCTCTAATCAACTGAGCCACGAAATCTTAGTCGGTTCAACCGAAAATCTTTGGGACCCTTTTACGGACTATAGCGTTATTGTTATTTTGTATTGTTATTTCTTGTTCTTAAATGTAGTAATCTTTTAGCACAGATCAAGTGCTTATTTTGAACGGCGTAAAACCTATGCTTAGGCCACTGATTAAAAATGAACCTTGCTAAAAAAGCATAACGAATAAAATCCTCTGCAACCACAACTAATGTATGATTGTGTTTCTTCCATAAGCTGTTTTGTAATATCCCGGGTGAGCCAGAAATAAGACAGGTACAAACGATTCTGTGTGGTGTTGGACTTATGTGTATAGAGCAGAGAACATTTTCCCTTCAAGGTCCTTATTCTAGAAATAATAAAGTTCCACTATGAAGCTATATAATATGCTATATATTATGTGCTACTCGTATTGCATTATTTACCACGATGTTTTTCAGCGATATAATCGCTAAAGGTCGCGAAACAGTCAAAATGAAATCGTGAGTTCGGTCTTTTGTGTGCTAAAACTCGTGGTGGATATCTAGATTTTGCAGTTTCTAAAGTTAAATCTATAAAAATTTAAAAGTAAATTGAGTTCTAGAACATGTGCCTAATGTAATCACTAGAAACTAGTCAGCCATTGCTCTTTCCTATGTCCTTGTTTGCTGTCCGAATGATTTGTCCTACCTACTTTAACAATGTGTAGAAGCATCTATCGTTAACATACAAAAACTTGCACTATTCAGTAAAATACAAAAAGAATTACGGTTTAACGGCGTTATTTTTCATAACTGAAAAACAAAATAAAGTTATGCTGACAATAGGCTATTTGACTACATTAAAAATAAGTTCCAAATTGTTTTTATCCTAGTCAGTGACAACGTAACAAAGCGTAATCAGGTTAAAAGCGTAATCAGGTTATTTTTGTTAAAAATATGCCTTTTTTAGGTAAAAAACGGGATAAAATTACACATTTTTTTATATATGATCACGTGACCGAAAACTCTATATGTTTGTTTGAATCGCAAGTGACGTCACACTTCAGTGTCAATGAGTTCTTCTTGTTAGGTGTGGTATGGCTGAATGACGTCATAGCTTGGAAAACGGGAGCCATGACAGAGATAATCGTTTTGGCGCGGCATTATTTTATTCAAACTTTAAAATTAGTTTTTATAACTAATACGACTGGCCTTGAAGAAATATTAATTACATTTTGCATTATTTTTATCAGACAATACGTTAGAATTATTTCCCAGTAGTAGTCAAGTAGCCTATTCGCTAAAGTTTGAGAAATCTACTGTGCCATTGAAATTATTTATTTCACAATTCATTTCGTATCTCATTTTACTGTTCTCTTTAATCTATCATAAATCTATATATATCTTTAATCTATCAAATATATCTATCATATTAAGAGATTCAAATGGCACTTACTGTTATAGTTTTCTTACCATTTCACTCTGTCTCATAGTTTTATATAAAACCTGTATCTAAATCACATTATATTTAGACTTAGATAGGCAAATAATATTGTATTACATTTTAAGGATTATACAAACTTACTTGTGGTTTATTTTTCGCTTCTTCCACTAGTGGACAAAAAATTGAAGCGAACAAAATCAATAACATTTTGTTTCTTGTTTGATAATTACTACTATTTATAAACTTGTTATTTATGTGTAAAATTTGACTTGTCTAAGTGCTTTTTTGTAAGCCTAAAGAAATAAAGTTATTGACTTTTGACTTTTAGAGAGTTTTTGGAGAGGCCCATGTCCTGCTGTGGATTTCTTGGAGCTCATGTGTGTCTTTCTTTGATTATTTTTTCGTAACACCAGTTTTGTGTATAGGATGTGGCGCTAGTGTACCTTCTATCTGGCGCGCTGTTGGTGTCACAGCGAGTGGCGGAAGGCGAAGGCGAGGTCCACATGTTCACTGCATATCCTGGTAAGTTAATACTTTTGATTGAATTACTAACTGAGCGAGATGCTGCTGACATCTAACTCCAGTTAATGCAGTAATTCGTTGCCATGGCTGTTGACACTTACTTTACATAATCATAGAGGTCGCTGCTTGGTTCAAATAGGAAATAGAATCAAATTTATTGGTTGTCACTCATATGGCACTGAATGCAGTGTAGGGTTAACAAAATTAATAAAGTTCGACAGAGGCCTTTGCCCTGTAGTGTGATTCCATGCACCCTTATATTTAAACAGCTAGGTATGGTAGAGTATGAAAGTCGCCCCGTAACCACGATCGCTGTAAAGCGATGATAACGTAAGGGAAAAAATAACTAAAGTTACGCTATAAATACCCGATATATACCTAATCATTGATTGATTCTGATTTTGACGAGCTCTGTGGCGCGGTGGGCGAAGGTCCGCCTGCGACGCAAGAGGTTGCGGGTTCGATTCCCGCCTTGGGACAAATGTTTGTACGATCTGTAGGTATTTGTTCCGGGTGTTCTGGTCGTTTTCTATGTATAATAAAAATATCTATTTATGTAATGTATTTGTATATCAGCTATCTAGTACCCATAACACAAGCTCTGCTTAGCTTGGGTAATGCTGTGTGAATTGTCTAGCATTATTTATTATTTATTTTAAAAAATATATTTATTTTTTAAAATTGTTGATTCTGTACACAAATATGCGCAGGCTTAAGAAGTTAGGGTATGAATGATTGACAAGGATAGATGGAGTGTGTAGCCGATATGAAGAGAAGTTCTTATTGATCTATAAACATATCATAAACAGGCTACATCATGACCACTGCTGGTTATAAGCCTTCGCAATATGCGCTTAGCTTTAGCTCGCAGATCAGATATTTCATCCAAACCAATAACCTAGTGGTCATCTATCTTCGTCTTTGTTTTGGTTGCGCTCAAATACACAACACAAAATAGGCTATGTATCTATTAATTGAGAGTATTTGTCAATTCGAATCTTATTTTTTCCACAGGTGAAGTCGAAGGCGGTCTAGCAGTCCTAACTGGAGAACCCAGCTTTTTCTCAATCCGAGCGAAGCACTTCTCCAGAATCGGCCTGCTTTCCAAAACCACAGTATACAGCATTATGAGAGAACGACCTTCTGTAGTGCTACATATCGCTAATACTGTAGTCAAGAGACTGTCGCCTTTTGTGAGGCAAGTCGATTTTGCACTGGACTGGGTAAGTTATACTACACTCTATTGTTAAGTAGCAAAGGTTCAAAACTACAGCATACAGCATTATGAGAGAATGACCTGTATAGAGCTACATTACATATCGCTAATACTGTAGTCAAGAGACTGTCGCCTTTTGTGAGGCAAGTCGACTTTGCATTGGACTGGGTAAGTTATATTACACTTAATTTTAAAGTAGCTAAGGTTCAAAACTACAGTTTTATGAGATAATGGCCATCTGTAGTGATACATTGCATATAGCTAATTTGGTAGTAAAGAGATTAAAAGGCAGGTCGACTGTGCATTAGACTGTGTGAACTTTATTACACTCTATTGTAAAGTAGATAAGGTTCAAAACTACAGTATACAGCATAAAGAGAGAATGACCATGTGTAGTGATACAATACATATCGCTAATACTGAGGTCGGGAGACTAGCCCCTTTTGTAAAGCAAGTCGACTGAACACTGACGAGGTAAGTGATAAAAATCAAACGTCTGTTTGAGGCTAGACATGCGCTTTACCAAAATATTAGGTATGCCTTGTCCTTCCCTGGGACACAATCCATAATCTCAAATGTAAATATCCGGAGAAAAGTGAACGCTTACTGCCTGTAGGCTCAACATGCATATTGTTCAAGTATTTTAAGGCTCTAAACAAGCTAATTTCAACGCTACACGCTCAACATAACATAGCATCTCTGTTCTAAATAATTTTATTACTTAACGCTCAGTTTTTGTTCTAAGCTAATTTAAACCTTACAGTCCAACAATAGCCTCGCTTTTTCAGGTGTTCCTAGAATCCGGCAGAGCGGTGTACCGTCAAGACGAGGAGTCAGGCTCCACCTTCATAGTGCTGAGCGGCCGACTACGGTCCGTGATCACACACCCTAATGGGAAGAAGGAGCTGGTGGGGGAGTACGGGAAGGGAGACCTGGTGGGGGTTGTAAGTGGTTTGGTACAACTTTACCCTGTATAGGAGTTACGTGTTGGAAGGCTTAATTTTTTGGTCGGGCTATATCTGAGCACTGCTGGTCAATAGGCTCCCCGAGATCCTTTCATTTGCCACGGCCATGCGCAATCCCCCACCAATTTTGGGGTGAGATGTTGAGATCGTCGCACTAACGCTTTCTTGACCGACCTTGACAACGGGTTTGTAGTGATGACCTGATCCCGACCCTACAGTTGACCTAGTTTTACGACACTAGCCCAACTTTTGGGTTTCCATTAATTTGCTGCAAACCATGATTGGTATATTTTTAAGTTATAAAATGTATTCTTAGGTGGAGATGGTGACCCAAACTCGTCGTAGCACCACAGTAATGGCGGTCAGAGACTCTGAGCTCGCCAAGTTGCCTGAAGGACTGTTCAACGCGATCAAACTGCGCTTCCCGGTCGTTGTAACTCGGTTGATCAACTTGCTGGGACATAGGATATTAGGTGAGACTCCTGGGAGAAAGTACAGAATTTTCATCTAGAATACTGAAAAATTCCTAACTTTTAAGGTCATCAGTAGCTAATGCAAGTTCACTGCTAGACACATGTCTCCCTATTGAGTGCTATAGCTTCAAGTTGCAATCCAGGAAGCTAGTTTTCCATGTCACAAGCCAGTTGGATTTTAAAAACAGTATTGCTCAAAATTTCCTTATTTGATAGTGGGCGATCGACTTAAAATAACCGTGGCTGAATTCTGCCTAGCTTGCACTCACGTACCAAGTACTTAGATGGTAAGTAACGCAAACTTACAAATTGAAAGTTGTAAGGATTTTTCACCAGAAACAACTTAAAAGTTTAGTGGTAAAAACTCTTAGTTTTGGAACGGATGGCCCGGACTATTGATTGAAGTTGGTTGAAGATGTCATCATCAGTTTGCAGACAGCCACGGCTAAATCTAATCTACCCGCAAAATCAATCTAATTTATTATTTCCCAGGTTCCTGGCAGAAGCCAACAGCCGGCCTCGGCGGAGCAGCGGCCATCGAATCGCGTCCTTCCCAACACAACTTTTCAACGGTCGCCGTGGTACCAGTCAGCGACGATGTTCCTCTCACCGCGTTCACTTACGAGCTATATCATTCACTGTGCGCTATTGGTGGGTGCACATGTCATTTATACAGTACCTTGTCCCTTATAAAGCACAGTACACGCAGAATCCGTCCTTCCCATTACAACTTCTCAACGGTCAGCAGCATTATTATTATTAACTCATTTATTTCAGATCACAATCGAATCCATAACACAATTAAATACAAATTTATAAAATGTCACTTAAAATTACACAATACACAATTAGATGCAGCTCTTGATAGACAGGCTGAAACCTCTTTCGAAAGCTGGTGGTTAAACCGCACCAGAAACGAAACGAAATTTCATACAACTTTGCTAGCGCCTATTCGATTACAGTACCCGGTGATAAATATTGACCTTTGGAAAGAGACAATCGGCTAATTTCGGCTTCGTAGAGCGTTATCTCTGTCGCACTCTACCTATGTTTTTTGTATATGTTGATGGTGCAATAAAGTAATAATCTATCTATCTATCTATCTATCTATGTGACGTTTTGTCAGTCGTTGTTCAAGTCCTATAGAGTGCAGTCGCGTCCAGTTCAAAATATCGTATATAGAGTTGTTAACACCCCAAATTTAAAGTTGTACTATGGCTTCTCAAGGAAAAAGAGGTCATTTATCGCCGGGTACTATAAGCCAGAAAGGTCGTTTTTGCTCAAAGAAGGTCGTCAAAATATTGATCACATTATACAGCATACATACAGCCTGTCTGGTTAACGTTGTCAGACTGTATTACTAGTAGTAAATTTTTTAAGAGATAGTCCTTTGAACACGTTCTATGACTACCGTTATAATCATTGACCTACGTTCTCTGTCTTAGGTCCAACCGTCCGTCTAACATCCGATGTGATCCGCAAACTGCTCGGCCTAACAATCATGGATCCGAACAACGAATACCGACTGAGTTCGTGGCTCGCTCAGCAGGAGGATAAACATAAGGTACTAAAGAATTGTGATGTAGATTATAGTCTGTCATATTTTTGGGTCATGGTTGTCTTCGTAAGAAACTTGCAAGATGCAAATAAATTACAAAAGCATCTTGCTCTATTTTTGTCATTTTATCATCCTAATCACCAATTCGTCTGATTTCCCTATGAGTGTATTAGTGTTGTTGGACGGTCTTGTAACAGTTAACTGTTAGATGTGACCTGCACAGGTCACATCTAACAGGTAAATTCCATTTAAGGTTAGTATTACGTTTGTATGGGTAATTCATCATTCGCTGGCACCTTAAGTATAATTTACTCATTCTATGATATTTTCTCTCTTCAAGCCTAAACAAAACCTTGACTAAAAGCTCCATGCTACAGGTTTTAGTCAAGGTTTTGTTTAGGCTTGAAGAGAGAAAATATCATACAATGAGTAAATTATACTTACTAAAAGCTCCATGGTACAGCTTTTAGTCAAGGTTTTGTTTAGGCTTGAAGAAAGAAAATATCATACCATGAGTAAATTACTTAAGGTGCCAGCGATGAATGAATTACCCATACAAACGTAATACTAACCTGAAATAGAATTTAAGCCAATCGCATTTTGCTTAATTTAAAGTCGAAAATGATATGTTTTCGTCCTATTTGTTTCGTATTATAAACTACAATATCGTACGTTCTGTTTGATATAGAATACAGTAGTCTAGTTACTGAATGTACTACATTGTATGTGTGAAAATACAAATACTTTTCAGTCCTCTTGGTATTACGGACCACAACCAAATTCATAACAAATTTTGAACGGCTATATTGCTATCGCGCAGCTAAACAGAGATAGCGATATGTGGACCTATATTTGCACGCGCCTCGAGTTGAAGTTGCGAGCGGCATCCGCAGGATTCTCAAGTCGAAGGAATGAATTTGAAAATAATTACGCATTGATGTAATTCCAGTGGACTGATATATAGGCTGATGATGATGTAATTCCTTTGTATCCTCCCTTAGACGAGTCGCTGTATTTAGCAGGATTTCAAGTTCATGACTTTTCATTTAAGGTGGCCCTCTACCAATGTGATCCAAGCCTGACGCAGTGGACTCAGCGATGCATCCGCCAAGCGGATTGCATTCTCATCGTAGCTTTGGGCGACAAACAGCCCAGTATTGGAAAGGTAAGACTCAATAATAATACTGAGACTTCAGTAGACGTAGTACAATGCAAATGACTCATATCCACTTCAACTCCTTTATTTCTTCCGGATTCGTCTGATTTAATTTGTTTCCAAACTCTAATGCACTTCTAGACGATCACAGATGAATAATATCAAAAATCAAAGTGCTTTATTTCCTTTAGACCTTACAGGACTCTAGGACACGTCACCATAATTAAAGTTACATAAGTAAAACTAGGAAATAAAGTGATCACTTTGATTTTTTGTTTACTTCAATCTTTTTAAGGTAAAGTAAAGAAGCGAACAAAAAACCTTTACCTTGTTAGAATGTTAGTTTTCGAGTTGGAGCAAAAGTCGTCCCAAGATTTTTTATCCTCTAGGTAATCTGATTCTATCCCTTATTGCAGATTGAAAAAGAAATCGAGCGCCTAGCCATCCGAACCCAGAAGGAGCTAGTGTTACTCCACAGAGAAGGTGGGTCAGCGCCGCTCGGGACCGTCCATTGGCTGAACATGAGGACGTGGGTCTCGCAGCACCATCACGTGCGCTGTCCACACAGAATGTTCACACGCAAGAGCCAGTACCGCATTGTAAGTAACCTATTGGTTATCTCAGTCATCGATCTATGCTTGAGTGATGTTTATGCCATAGAAAAGCGATACTCAAGCATCGATTTATGACTGAGGAAGTTTTCATAATACGGGCCTTAGAGATACCAGCTAGCTTGCCACAGATAGGTTGGAAAAGTTTGGACTAAAACTTATTAGGAGGGTTCAAAGAGGAAGTTGCGTGAAATACACAACTGCTTGGCAGGCAGATTTACTACTCAGGTGTACATTGATCGATTGGAGCGGGAGTTGTGAGCTCACAAATGAGCTAGCCGCACGCAGCATGGCGAACGAAGCAAGACGCACTTCTTCATGGCGGTTGTTGCTCTCTACTACGCAAGATGTTCCTTATACGCCAATGTGACTGCGTCTTTAATACAGCCTACCACTTGAATTTCCAGAGCGAGCTCTACAGCAAGGTCCTGATGTCAGAAGCGAGCGTCCACTCCGACTTCTCCCGCCTAGCTCGCTGGCTCACAGGCACGTCCGTGGGGCTGGTGCTAGGCGGCGGAGGCGCGAGGGGCGCCGCGCACGTCGGCATGATACGAGCTATACAGGTACTGTGGATAGTGGGTGATGATAGGCGATCACTGCTGGACATGGGGTAGCATGGGCCTACCCTAAAACTCGGTACAATGACCGGTCGCAAATTGTCGCAGAAAATAAATACCTATTTGATACAAGATTGTGTGAATGTGCCTCTCACACGCCTCTCAAACGTCGTTAAATTTCGTGCTTCATATATCGTACGATACACTTCTCTATACTCCTATCATAGGTTAAGTTAGTCATGTAGTGCAGTTCCTCGGTACCCAAATAACTTTGATGGTCAAAATCATTCTCTCTCTTTTACAGGAAGCAGGGATACCAATAGACATGGTGGGAGGCGTCAGTATCGGTGCGTTCATGGGAGCTCTGTGGTGCATGGAGAAGAATATCACTACTGTCACTCAGAAGGCTAGAGATTGGTCTCAGGTTGTTAATTCACTGTTGTCATTGGTAGCCTAGCGCTCTTATGGTTAATCTTTTATTTTTATTTTTCATTCGAAGTTCTAATTTTTTATTAATTTAAGTTATTGGTAGGTATAGGCATCTCCTCTCTTACAAGCTTGCTTAAGGCGGTACTCTGACGCCACCACTTATTTAATTATTACCTTAATCGTTCCTGTGCGACTGTGTGAGTCTCATCTAAGTCTTCCGGCCACACTGACGTTATCATCTGACCAACAGGCAGTTGGCCTTCCTCAAGGAAATCTACGAAGAAGATCGATTGATAAATAGCTATTATTTCATAGCCTTAAAAAAACAGTCTGTACTTAATCATATAACACAAAAATGATTAACAATTCACATGCTAATTATCACAATAATTATCTATTTGCTCAGCAGTCGACAGTAACAGCTAGAAACAACACAAATATTTACACGGCATGGACGACTCCGTTTCAGAAAATGACGCAATGGGGCAAGCAACTCCTCGACCTAACCTACCCAGCGACATCCATGTTCTCCGGCCGTCAGTTCAACACGACTATCCACGCGACTTTCGGAGATGTTCACATCGAGGATCTCTGGCTGCCGTACTTTACTGTCACTACGGATATCAGCTCTAGTTGTATGAGGGTGCATAGGCATGGTAAGTTTGCTGACGTTTATGGAGTTAGATAACTTAAAAATGGGTAAACCGGGTATAATTTTTGGACTTTTTTAAGCTAAGAGTTTTTGAATCACTATTATCACATATAACGGGATAAGCCTCAGCCTGCGGCTTCGTACTCGTTTTTCCGGGTTGCCCCGAGTCTATATGTTAATCCAGGCTAAGAACTACACCTATTGAAAAGTTCAGCCCGGTCTGTTCAGTAGTTTTGGCGAGAAATGATAACGAACTTGCAAACATCCAAATTTTTATGTATAATTTAGTGTGAGATTTATCATGAATTGTGGTTTTGAGTGATTTATTTGTGATCATGGCGCAATGTAGGATAACTCAATCCATAACAAATCATGACAAGGGTCCCGTTATAAGTGATTTTAGTATTAAAATTCAATATGGTTTCAACACTCTTTGTTTCAGAAAAACTACAGTAAAGTTTTTGATTTTTTTGATTTATGTTTCCACGAGAAATATTAATTACATTACACACTAAAAAATATAAATTTCTCATTCTTGTAAAAAAAAATGACGAAAATTCGTTCATATTTCTCGTGAAAATCAATTTTTTGAATAACTAATAAATATCGCAAATTAACACAACACATTCATGGACAGGAAAGTAAATATGTGTTTTATTTATTTATGCTTTAAACACATTACTAACCCAAACAAAATTTACTCAGCGTTGTGAAAAATACAATGCATGATCACTATAATAGATGATCAAATCTGCTGACCGGATTTGATCATATTAATCAGTATGATAATGCTTACCACACGAAGGCAAGCGTGGCTATACGTTAGTATCATGATTGGTGTCTTAAATGTATGTATGCTATTGAGCAAACATTGCTCAGTATTCAAGCTGTTTACAAAATCACGCGGACCAGTCCATGCCATCTTTGATTATCAATATCTATGGTGGTTGTGACTATAATTTGATCACACTTGATCAGCTCAGGGTCAGAAAAAAATCTGATCATACAGCAAAGAAACTGGGCCTTTAAACAACTATATTCGTAAATTTAACTCTTGGTCAAATACAGTTTTGATCAAAAGCGTCCCACGTTTCTTTGACAGATTGGATCACAGGTTCCGCTACAGTACCGTAATGTCTTGTCCTTGTCTGACAACCACACTCACTTGCATTTATATGTGTCTGTATGTTTGTGTTCGTCAAATAAATGTATTTTTTTATATCGTCGTTTGGTGTTAATTGGAATAAAACTAAGATATTAGATCCGACATTTGCTTTTGGGTTGCCATAACTTACAAAATAATAATAAGAATACGCGCTTGTGATTGGTTTACCTAATGCTTCTATGGGAGTTTTAAAAAACGATGTCGGGTTGGATGTGACATTTAGTATTCTATCTATTGCATCATCTATATCATTGCATTCATCATTACACATTATGCATGAGTGTGGTTCGTAGTGTTACCATATCCATCTCTGTCTTAGATCTACCCATTCCTAGATATGTCAAAATATTGTTGTAACCATGAGAACATTCTATGTTGTAATTAGATTATCAATGTTGTCAATAGTTTTATACGTAACTAAATCGCAGTAAACATAGTTTAGCTGCATTCTAGTTGCGTTTGATCCATGTAGCATGTAATGTAATGCATGTTTCTAATAACTGTAGCAAAGACCACCTTATCAAGTGTCATCAAAAATATCTGAAGCAAAAATGTAACCTGCATTTGGGTTAGTAAATTTCGATGGCATTTCTACGGGAGAGCTTCGATCACTATCACTGTTTTCCTTTCCATGGATTGTGTTACTAGCACACACGGTTTTGTAAGCATTTTGAGTCTTAAGGTGTTAGAAATAACTGCTATAGTAACATCCACCAACATACGGATCAACAGTTAGCAGCTGACAATTGAGTAAAAAGGAATTTAACGGAAACCTACCCCGTGATTACCTAGAGTGTTATGTCAAAAATCTATAAATGTAACTGGTTTCAGTGAGTATAGGCTTAATGAACGTTCATGCGGAGTTTTTCGGCGCTTTAATAGGTCCACAAAGCTTTCTTATAAATCCATAGGGTGCAATTTTTTCTCTAATTATGCTCATAAATGATTCTAAATCCTCATTAATGAGCAATTTTTTCATGATAACCTATCATTCAAAAACTCCACACTTTACTTTAACAAAGAACATTTTTTTTCAAAATCGTTTTCAATAAGTTCGAAATATCATCATAAAACTCTTTTAGGGTCAGGTCTCTGGGGTCCTAAGCTGGTTTCATTTCCAAGATCTGTTCTCCGAGAAAGAAGTATTAGGTGCAAATTTCTTCTCCAAAATCTATTTCAGGCAAGTTTATCAAGTAAGCTCCCCAAGTAAGAACGTTGCGGTGTAAATTTCTTCTCCAAGATCTGTTAAACTATTTACGCGCCGCAGGTTCCCTCTGGCGTTACATTCGCGCCTCGATGTCGCTCAGCGGTTACATGCCCCCACTCTGCGACCCCGTAGACGGCCACCTCCTATTGGATGGCGGTTACGTCAACAACTTACCAGGTAAACCAATCACAGGGCGCTGTTTTCTTTGTCGAAAGCTGATAGGCTGAGTGGAAATATTGTTTTTTTCGGTTTTATCTGGACATTTGAACTAAACATAAACCTTCGGATTAGGTCCTCGGTTGTAGGTACGTGCAGAATAAGGCCATAGTGTTAGTTTTATAGAGTAAAAAAAGCATTATACATATTACGCGTGTTTGATAGTTTTCTTAGGTCATCTAAATTAGAGAAAGATTCATGATAAATCTTGATAAGTCACTACACAGTTCTGTCTTGTCTCTTGTTTTCTATTTCACTCTTTTCCCCAAACAAGGTACTCTAACAAGCACAGTGCAATAACAAAGCTGGCATAAATATTCATATACAAATCGAACTAATCTCGATAGTTTACACTTGTCTTCATTTTGCTTTTTGTTTCGTTACCATGGTCCCATTAGTTACTGAACCCTGACTTAAAACCACTGAAACATCTGATTTTTCAAACGAATCGGCATAATTCGATTTACTAAGCATCCACTCGAATCGACATTCTAGAAATTTGACAAAATGAAACTAACGTAAATATGTTTTTGGTTAAAAACGCATTGGCAAAAAACCACATGTAATAATCACATGTCATCGCAATCTGTGAAAATGAACTCTTGTTATTCACAAAACAACAAAAAATATCGAAATTTACGTTAAAAAATTAAAGCAACAAGCGAACTCGCAAAGCTCCTTAAATCTTCCAAATTTTTTACAAAATTCCTTAAAATGTTTGCACGAAATATTTGCACTCAGTCTCGCAAAGGTAAGTGATGGCAACCCGGGCTCGTTCCTAACCGCGCCCTCGTTAGGTCTGCTTTGGCGGTACTGCCGGGCGTCGATGAGCATCGCTGGTATATTCCCGCCGCTCTGCGATCCCATGGATGGACATTTGCTGCTGGATGGATGCTATACTAATAATGTACCAGGTTAGTATGGCATTTTTTTATACAGAGATTTATTGTACTTTGTTACAGCGTTTAACCTGATTCCGTTACAAAATTACTAATTTAAATCTGCTTACGACAGAAGAAGATTTGTGTTCAGGGCAAACGCTACTTTAAAGGCATTCACTTGGAGGAGGCTTAGGTTTAATAGTGGAAATAATTTAACATTGGACATCATACTTTCAAAATTTTAATTCAACTTTTCGCAATTTTGTTGGAATTTCCAAACAGCACCACCTTGCGCCAAACTTAGCAAAGCCTGCAAGATATACTAAGGTCCAAATAAGATGGCAATAAAGGTCAAAATGTCGCTATTCTGTCGTTTTCCATACAAACCTAAAGCGATACCGGTGTCGCTAGAGTATCGTGGTACGGGGTACTAGTTAGCCAAAGTGAAACTACACAATCGAAAAAAAAAACACGAACGTTTTCAATTTATTCACGTGTATATTCTAAAAAATACTAACGTAATTTTAAACCGGTGATATTTTAATTAATTAATGAATAATATTATGGTTATCAGTACCAAACCAATACAATTGTGAGTAATAAAAGAATTTAAGTATAGAAAACGTTCATGAATTCAAAATAACATTGGTCTTTAATTTATGCACAATAATAATAAATTTTCATAAAATTGTTTATCCCTAAAAAATACAAAATTTCAAGTTGTGACCCCTTTTTATTTCGCGAAGGTATTTCGATAGGTCAACGACCTGTATTGTCAAGCTATCTGGCACCGAGTATAGCTGAATCAGCGACCCACACGCTTGACCTCCGTTACGGAAAATTCCTCTTTCAGCTGACAACAAGCTTGCAGCTTGTCCTGTGCAGTTAACAGCCAGTCCTTTGTAGCTACCGCAGGCCTATCTTTCGAGCGAAATTATAATCAGCAAGATGCTAAAAACTATTGAAAATGTTTCCAGCCGATGTGATGCGATCTCTGGGAGCCAAGCACATCTTAGCCATTGATGTGGGCTCGCAAGACGACACCGACCTCACCAACTATGGAGACGATCTGTCTGGCTGGTGGCTTCTTTGGAAAAGGTAAGGTCTTTCTAGAACTTGAAGCTGGCAGAGTTTGTCTTCAATTTGTTATAGAAAAAACACTTGGTTCTCGAAGTTCCATTGCTGTTTCTCATTCGAAATTCTAGACCTTTAAAATTTTAGCTATTTTAAAGTTTAAGACTCACTGTAGGAAACTTGTAGTGTTTGTTTACCTGATTTGAATTTATAACAATGAATGTAATGCTTTCAGATGGAACCCGTTCACAACGCCAGTAAAAGTCCCCAACTTGCCGGACATCCAGAGTAGGTTGGCTTATGTGTCCTGTAACAGACAGCTTGAGGTAAAGTACTGTATTTACGATGCTTATGCTATTAATATTTTTAAACGTCGAATCGTAAGCGTTGTTATGCTGACCGCGAGTCTTAAAGTGGATGCGGGTAGTACATAATGCTAGAGGACGATCGATGGGTTAAGTTTGTGACTGCCGGCTCTGGTCCGAGCGAGGCATCCGGAAGGACCACCTGTTGTAATAGTAACCGACTGTGGATCAGGCTAGCACATTGGCCTTTTTTCACCAAAAGGCGGCATATTGATGATGTTGATTTGTGTTGTAATTTATATGGCCTAATACAGGCGTTACTACCGAAGCAAATTCAACCAATCAGAAAACAGCTAAATGGCGTCATGTTTATTTCAACCAATAATGGTCGTGTATGCTCCGGTCAGCTGTGCCCTAATGAAAGAAAATGTACTCTATGCTTGCAGGAAGTGAAAAAGTCCGATTACTGCGAATACATCCGCCCGCCAATCGACGCGTACAAAACCCTGCAGTTCAGCTCATTCGATGAGATCCGTGAGGTTGGCTACAGACACGGTGCGGCGTACTTCGAGGGTCAGCGACGCGGTGGCGGCGGCGGCGTTAGCGGCGCCGCCTGCGAGGGGCGCCGCGTTGAGAACCAACCCTCGCTTACTGAGTGAGTATACATACAATCAAGTGAAGGCGAACTAATGACGAATCGTTATTCAACCATTCTAAAAATTAAGCGAACTATCAATTTATTTTTATCAACTTCACAATAAAGTGTATGCTGCGCCATCAAGGTCTCAAGTAAAAGATGTTTCTGAACACTGGCCAAACGTGATGTCCAAATGTGTCCCGCTATGGTCTAGTTTAAGGGAGGCCTATGTTCAGCAGTAAAATCTTATACGTAGATCATTTTACCTTGTGGAGTTGACAGGAAAAGTGAAAGTTCGCTTAGTTTTTAAAATGTGGGCCGTACCTTTAGATCTGACTGTGACTGAACTTATAAAGAGACGATGAACTGGAAATGGATCTTTAATTAATAATATGACATATTAATAATTTAAGATCCATTTAAAATTAAAAATCTAAATTCAATTACTTGTCCCTTACATTGTTAGGGACAAGTAATTGAATTTAGATTTTATTTATAGTAAAACCTATTCCGTTCCAGTAATCTAAGTCCACGGCAGCTAGACAAGTTCCTAAAGTGGGACATGTGATTCACGTATGATTTCTTTTTACCAATTAACACGTGAATAACACCTGTTTGTCCACCAATTACAGATAGCTTAGTGTGTGATAACGGAATAGGTTTATGTTTAGCGCGATTCATAAGCACCATTTTTTAATAATTTACTATCGTACGGCACGGCACGAGGTCACCATTGCATTATCGTAGACGGTAAATTAAACGCGGCCGTTGGGTTGTTTCTAAATCAAACCTAACAACCTACTGTCGTCGGGACGGCTGCTCTGGGAACAGCCACCAGGATCACCCTGAAGTATTCCCCAGGGGATGCTGGTGAACAGGGTTCTCGTTTTGTTTCTAAATCAAACCTTACAAACCAACTGTCACTTATTAGCTAATATGACTGTAGGTTTGTTACACAAAGTAACAAACAAACCTACAGTTACAAATTAACCCGTGTGGAGAGGGACACAACATTATGTTTTATGCTTACAGATTTTATAATTCTGCTGACCAAATACTACTTAAAAATAATAAAACTTCCTTTAAATTTTACGGTGACGGTGGAAATGTATGGTGCGCGGTGCGACACTAAATAAAAAATCACATTTACTTCAATTGGGAGGTAGAAAACACAATTGCTGAAGCATTTGGCGGGAGCGAAGGAGCCGCCACCGACGCATTTTCATACATCTCATTCCATTTCTTTGGTGGAGTCAACCTAAGAGCGTTTTTGTAGTCATGCACATGTGTTCGATTGATTAAAAGCGAATTGTACAAACTCTTGATCTTTATTACCCCTCTCTCCTTCCAGTTACACATTCACCGACCTAGCCCAAATGGTCTGTTCAGTCCGCACAGGCCGTGATGTAGACAACGATTCCTCTTCATCATCAGATTATGAGGAAGACCAGCGCCATTTCGAGGGCTACGCGTCTGAGCCTAACGCTGGATGTTTAGAGGTATGTGCTAGGGATCAAGTCATGTTGTAACTAGTAAAGTATAAGCAGAGTGTAATAAGAATGGGTTTGAAAATATCATTTTCTTTCTTCTTTATCTTCACTACTTATAATACTCTTTAGCACACATGATCACTGCTGAACGAGCTTGCCCCAAATAGGCAAGTTTTGGCATAGTCAACACGCATGACTGGCGTATGGCATGGCTGGCGCAGTTGAGCACTAAAAATTAACGTTTAGAAGCTGCTGCCCGTCCTCTGGCAGGTTCCCTTAGTCGACTTACGACATCCACAGGTTACGTTGGAGTGGCTATTTAATCTTTGTTGATTTTTTTGTTTGTTTGTTACACTTACCCTCCTAAACAGGGATGTATGGATTGAGGGAAGAGGTCTTTGTCCAGCACTGAGATCCGAATCCGAAACCTGCGTCCAAGAAAAACCTTCGCCTAATACGCCAGAGGACGTCACAGAGGCTTGTTTTATATTATTTGTCTTGTGTGCATCTGTATATTTCTCATTATTATTATTACGCATCATTTGTAACTTTCGTGTTGATTTGTTTTGTTTTTGTTTAAACCTATCTATTCTCAGAAAATTCTTCATTTCCGGGTATAAGATTCATTTGTATTGGAAGACTTCAAGCGGTTGGTTATTTTAGAAAGTGACTAATAATATGTGTAAGGTTTATTTTTACTTGTAGATGTCTTCAAGCGTAGAGAAGGCATTGTAAAATTACTTCTAAATTCCCGGGTGTAAGGTATATTTCTCCTTGTAGATGTCTTCAAGCGTTGAGGACGGACGCACTGCGTGGATAAGCGACACGGAACTGGTGGGCACATATGGCACATATTGACGCTTTCCGACACTGGTTTAGACATTTTCCTTACTCCTTTTCTGTGTGCGGGGCGCGGGCTGTGTGACGTCGGTTGGGGCAGATTGCTAGCTAGAGGTTTTAGTCAATAGAGGTTTCTGGACATAAGAACAGAGTAAAGTCCGGACGCAAAGCAGATGGAATTTCGTACAATGACCTCTTTGCCTACTGACAGTGGTCTTAATTTTTTTTGCAAACGATACATGTAAACGTTGCATTTATTTTGCCTCATTTTGTCTGACGTTTGTCAGCTGGGCTGCAACTGAAGCGGAGCTTTAAAGTATCATTATACATATAATTTAGTAATAACCGAAATGTTTAAGAAATGGACTGTAGGTGTATTTGAAAGACAAACTATTTTGGTACGAAATACCAAAATTAGAGATATATTGATAATATCTTGTACATAGTGAAGGATATCGTTCAGGTTTGTTTCGAATTTGCCTCAAATAAACGAAAAAAACTGGAAAAAGTCTTATGGTGGACTTCGTTTAAGACGAAAACTGTATTTATGTTTACCGAAAATATCGACGTTCTAGCAATCTGTCTCCACTTTTAGGCTTACTAATTGGCAATGCATGCTTTAAATGTACTTCGGGTGTTTGGTGTCAATTGGCTCTTTAGAATCACTTCTTCAAAACTTTTCTACATCTTATTTCTATTGATTTACACTATTATGTTGTTATACACTATTTCTATTAGAAAAGCGCTAGATAGACATACTGTTATAATTTTTCTGATTCTTATTCTAAAGACAGAGAAAGAGAGAAAATTTCTAAAGACCAGAGAACGAGGAGTACCTCGTAACTTCTTAGACTAAAATAGCGGTGCTTGGGATTTCATAACTTGTACGTTTATTCGTTTTATTTTAACCACGTTTCATCCAACTGTAAGTATCGTCTATATTAACACCGTCATATTACATATTACCGTATTTGTCTTATGTCTGTCTTCATCAAACCATAAAATTCTTATTGCAAAAGTAAATCTAACTTTCAGAAAAAGATACGACTGATTTTAGGAGAGATCTATGTCCAGCTGTGGACTGTTAGAGGAAGTTAATGTTACATGTTTAGTGCTTTTTGAAATAAGAACCTTCTAAGGAAATGATTTCTTAAATTGGTTACATAATTTATTTCTTCATTCTCCTTTCATGTCAAAAAAACTTCTATCTTTCACACTGTCCACACCTCTATAACACTACATAATCATAATTCTCGATTCTAAATCTTATTCCCTCCACAGGAAGGTCTCCGAACGCGGCGCGTTGGTGGCTCCCTCTCGCTTTCAGAAGACGAAGTTGACTCGGAGAGTGAGATCTACGACCCACTGAACAAGCGCGGCGGGAGATGAGACACGACCTTGCACGATCTGTGCAAGGCGTTGTATGAGTATGTGCAAGTCGTGCAAGCCAAGTGAATACCGTGCAAGCCGAGTGTATACCGTGCAGTGTATACCGTGCAAACACACTGTATACTGTGAGAATTAGATGAATGCCGTACAGGTTATGTAAATGCCGTGCAAGCTTAGTGAATACCGTGGAAGCCGAGTGAATACCGTGCAAGCAGAGTGAAATACCGTGCAAGTTGTCGTCCAGTGAATAACCCTGTACTGAATTTTATTACACTATATGTTCTGTGTATATATCGCTTTATTCTTTGTTTTCGGCTACGTTGTTCACGGTAAGGCCTTTTAGCCCGTTTCGGTCACCTCGATAGTGAAAGAACTAAGAACTCTATGAAAGGTAGAAGCTATCCAAGCGTAGGAACGCACTAGCAGCTGGCTAGTTGAACCGCGGCGGTTGAATTTTTGTTTGAAATTTGGCGATTAAATGTGTACAATCCCAAGCGGTTGCATAAAAAGCGGCTAACCGCGCAATTAGCCGCCCCCTCGTTAAGGGCGCTAACTCTTCAGATTTGGCCTGAACGGAACGCATTGGAGTTGATTTGACAAAAAGTCTACGTTGAAACGTAGCTGAAATTGTGGTGATAAACCCAAAGTCCACCGTATTGCTATAGCGAATTTGATACTGACATTATATGAAGAGCAGTAGTAGATAGTGACTTGATGTTGCAAACTTGTAAGTCTTGCGCAATGATGTCGCAAAAAGAAGCTGGACTGAAATTTTCGCGTGTAAATTTATTTGCAACCGTAGTTTTTCCTACTTAACAGGTATTTCGATAAAAATGGTTATATTGCAATTGGTACTGTAATTAATTTCTGATTTTGGAAAATTTGGATGCTTATTTGGTGCATGCAAGTTACTAGGAAAGTTAGGTAGTACTGAATTGAGTGAAAGTTTGGTTTTGATAGTGAAAAGAATTTGTGGGAGAGATATAATAAATTTCCACGAAAATTGGTTTCTTTGATTACTAAACCAAATAGAACTGATTTCCCAAACTCGTGAGATTTTTGTGAAATTTATGATACTTTGTCTTCGAACAGGTAGGTATAATTTTATGCATTGTAGGTATATTAATTTAAACCAAATTGCCACGGATTTTGTGAAAATGAAGAAATGAACTGGTAGTTCAGCAAAAGCTAGACCGAACAAAAAGAAAAATAACAAAATTTTGTCGTAAATTTTTTGCGACCGAATTTTGTTAAATAATAAATGAATGTAAGTATGAATGAGTACTTAGTTTGTTCCTATCTATGCATATCGTAATTAAATATTATAAGGTTCATATTTTTTAAAAAACAATTCTTCCTTGGTATTTCATTTATCTTTTCCCAAAGTTTACTGTGATCAAAATTTTAAATTAGTAAGTAGGTGTCTAAATTAAAATTCGATTTTTGTTTCACACTGGTGCTGAACATATGTTTTTAATGGAAAATATCTGTTTAGAGTTTCTGTAAGATTTGATGTCAATAGCCAATGTAAAACTGTACCTTGGTAGGTTTGTTTTATGTAATATTTAATTCTTTAGTCTAGATTAGACTAAGTACGTACTTATTTTTGTAATCTGTAGGTACTTTTACTTTATATTTTTTGTTGAATTCAAAGACGGGATTCAAACTTAAATCGCCATACCTTAAATTAGCTTTTAATTTATAGTATTGGTTAGGTTTATAATATTTTGTTAGGTTTCATTAGCAACTGATCTGTAGTTAAACACCGACTGTAAAAAGCTTTTTGCTAAATATTTACTCTTAATAATTATTGCCAAACAGAAAGGTATTATAATAATAATGTATAATCATTATTTAAGAATATATTAAAACTTACATTTTATAGAAAAAAATGTAGACTAGTTTGCTTACTAATGGCCATTTTATACCTAATGAAAACTTTATATGTACCTACGTACCTACTGATAAAGTATATTTAGTTATCTTAGATAATATTTTGCCTATTGCACTAAAAATTCAGAGATGTTTTCTAGACAGGAGACTATTTCGCCTGACTGAAGTAGATATAAGTTCGCCAACAGACGTAAGCTGTTACGTATTAATAAAACCAAATGTGTAGCTCAAACAAAAAATGTTTATGTAATAAATATGATTAAAATTCATAATTTTTCATTTAATACAAAGGTAAGAAAAAGAACAATACTCCACCACCCAAAAATAACCCCTAGTTAACGCTATAATGCTTACCCATGACATTTTAGGATAGGCATAGATCTATCCTAAAATGTTAACTAAAATGAAATATTAACTGCTAACGTATTCATGGATTGGAAGGAAGAAGTCCCTATGAATTGTCAAATTACAATGTTCTGGTCGCGTAAGTTTAAACATCTTCTTAACAATCTTCATGTACGCAAATGCGCACCAAAAGTACGAATAACTCAAATTCAGTAAATACAATTTTATTGATAGGAGTTCCAACTAATCGCATCAAGCAACCTTTTCTTCGTATCCTGAATCCTACTCAAGTAGCTGTGCACGTGGACTACATTAGCATTGTCGCCGTAATCATTTTTTATGGTCTCGACGTCCTCTAAACACATCGTCCTGTAGTTATGTCCCGTCACATGCCCGTATGTAGTCGTCTCAGAAGTTCCATCCCACTGCTCGTGAGTACGTATTTCTATAGCCCTTACCTTGTTCTCCCAGTGGTGCTTAATGTTGTATCTCACGTCAGGGCTGTCGCATAGGTTGATCAAGACCTGCATACAGCGTAATTGTAGCACTGGCATGTTGGGAGTGAAGCAGAGATTGACTAACCTTCTCGTAAGATCAACGCAAACCTCCTTAGCTCGCCATTTTGCTCGTGTCGTTAAGGTCGTGTAGATGAGGAGGCCGGTAGAGCTGATCAAGACCTCTATGTGATCTGATACGAGGAACGGACGGAGGACAAATGTAAGATCGTTGTCGTCAGCTAGATTCTGTCCAACGTCGTGCTTGCAGAGTTGCGTCATTACATCCATTGATCCGGAGATGATCCTCGGATCTGGGTCGTTGAAAAGCGTCAGCATAATTTGAAAAGCGTTTCCTTTCAATGCACGTACTGGATCCCACTCCGTCAGATTGTGCAAAGTCTTTAGATGGAGGACGACTATTCCAGTGTGATCATTCTTAATCTGTTTGAGAAGATCCTCGATAACTGTCTCGTTCTTCATGATCATTTCGCTGGCACAGCGATCTCTAGTTAAAGTTCTGAGAGTGTACGCGGCTGCGTATCTGATTTCCTTTCTATCTCTCATGATCATGAAGAGAAGGTTGGTGATAATATCAGGCCGGGTCATGATACGCTTCCTGCCTTGGTAGTAGCTAGCCAGGTGGGTGTAGATCATGCAAATCTTCTCTCTGATGATAGGGTTTTCGCTCTTCATGAGGTCAATGAGTCGGTAGACGACGTGTAGGTCTATCAGGAACATGGCATTTTCGGAGATTTGTACCTGCGGAAAGATAGTGGTAGGTGGTGGATAGGTATAATGGTTTTTGAGGAAGGACATAGATTACATTAATTACCTAGTCCTAAAAAATACTGCAAGTGAGTAAAGACAAAAGGAGATGCTACTTTCTCATCGTGACACTTTACCAGATCAAGGAGGCTATGAATAGCCTGCAGCTGTTCGAGATAATCTTCAGCATGCAGTTGTCTGTTTAACATTCTGAGCCCAATCCTGCCGAAGCCTATTCTAGCGCGGCTGATGTCCACATGCGGTGCGTATAGGGATGGCTGCATAGATTCCAGTCTTTGAGCTGCAGGGATTTCTGGAAATACATCGATTTTGTTGCCAAGTGGTTTTAAATAAAATAAAAACAATAATTGGCCGGCTTGAGGCCTTGTAAGTTGTTTGTTTTAACACCCTCCCAATTCTCACCATCATGAGGATCCGCGCTATGCCTCTGCATGGCCCGCTCCACAGCTTTGTTTATAACCCGTGGATTCATGGCACTAGTGAGTTGAAGGTACGAGTTTTTGTTGGGGCAGAACATGATTACTAAATCTAACTACGAAATAGAAAAAACCTGAAGAGAAACTATTGTTAGAACTAAAATACTTTTATTGACAAAGAGTAGGTATACAATAACTACATAGGATTTGTTGGGTGTTTTTGACAAATCGCTTGACATGGTCTCAAGCAGACAGACATTCAAGCACAAGGAGGATTGATTTATGTCCATATACGAAGGAGTCTTCAGGAAAACGCAAAGAGTTCGTAGGCTTCCCTTTCATAATTACTTATCTATTGTAGGTAACCAATGAAAAAAGAGATCCCTAGACTTTAGATCAATGATTGTAACGGAATCCGAGCATAGAGAGAATATAAATTAATATAGCACTAGCCACTTATGAGCAATCTTAGGAATCTTTTATAAAACCGCTGTCATGACCACAAAGTAGGTACTTTATATACGGAAAATTTGGTCATGACAAATAGTCATAAAAGTTGCTGCGGGGTAAATAACATTGAGAAATATTATCAACTGGGTGTGAAATAAATGATTTTTATTTTTTATCTTCTACCTTCTCAAATAGTCTGATACCTACTATCTATGTTTCCATTATTTCGAAAACTGGTTTACTTTAGTGATTGTATGTATGTGCTCAGTCCAGATTTATCTCCTGAAGGGTTGCCGGAAGCCCTTTCTCCTGCACTTGGTGTCGATAATCAGCTGAGCCTGCCGCTTCAAGTAGCAGCGTGAAGGTATATCTTCCTCCTCGTCTGATGCTGTTGAGAATGGTCTCTTTCAGGAAGCTTTCAGGTATTATACTTAATATTTATTATTAAATTCGATGAAAATAGGGTGGCCATTCTACTTATTACTTATGATTACTACTCAAGTCCCCAAGTGGGGTATCAAATGAAAGTAATCAGTTTGTACATCACAAAACAGTTTTTGAAATTTCTGTAGCTCTCATACTTTCTGAAATATTTTGAAAAAATCGAAAAATGGCACAATGAACGCTTGCGGCGGTCGTAGGTTCACCCACGACGCAGGAGGTTGCGGGTTCCCGTCGCGAGACAAATGTATTTGTTCCGGGTGTTCTGGATGTTTTCTATGTATTGTAAAATTATTTACATACATATGTTGTGTATTGTATTAAGTATATCAGTTATCTAACCCTTAGCTTGGGGCTAGATAATGCTTATTTATTTGTCATAAACTCACGCGGAGCTTTGACCGGCTCTTTCGTCAAGAGCTCTTTGTACGTTGGCACGACTTTCTCAGACTCCTTTGGTGTGCTGTGGCTATGCATACTGATATTTGCTACAGATGCTGCAGCACTTGTTGGCTGAAATTAAAAGTTCTATTATAACGATTTGTTGGAATATTGCGACTTGCTAGCTTCATGAAAAAACACGATCGAAACATCGTTATAATATACAAATTTTACTGGACAATAAATAGCTTTGAAGGTAGCTGGAAGCCTATTGTAGTCTTATGGCCTGATAACGAACACAGTGCTTAACTATATTCAACCTTGCTAATGTAAGGTAGGTACTGTTCGTTTAGATGGAATGTTCGTAAACCGTTCCAATAATTTAAATTTATAAAAGAGAAAACTGGGGACTCATCAAGAAATCTCTGAAACTACAAGAGCTACGAAGCTAAAATTTTGCATGGAGTTTCCTTTTAGGACGTAGGCATCCGAAGAACGGGTTTTTGGAAATTTACATTGAGGGATTCATAGGTTTTCTCATAACAACTTTAATTCGTAAAGTATTGGTTGTAAAACTTAGGCCTTGATAGTTTACGTGGAACCCAACATTACTCAGGGTGTTACTAAAGTCATTGCGAATGAAGTCGCGGGCGGGTCGGCTAGTAATATAATGAATCAGTTCCCATGGGATAGGAATAACCTTAGAACGTTTCCTTATAAACAACACGTGCGAAGCCGCGGGCAGTAACTAGTCTGATGATGATCGACTTACATTGGAGGAAGGGATCGTGATAGTCGTAGAATCCCTCTGCCTCAGCTTGGCCTCCTCGGCTCTCGCCGTGGCCTTCTCGTACCTCGCTGTCAGCACCATCACCAGTTCTTGCACGTCGCGGGCCTCCGCTGTCCATTCTGGGATAGGCGGCTCATGGATTATCTGCAAGTTTTACCGTCTGTTACGCTGAGTTTATGCAAACCGAACCTTGTAGGTCGCTAAAGCCAAAAGTCAAATTATTGACAAGCCTACTAAACTCATAAAACTATAAGCAGAACGTTGCGAATTCTATTCCGCCCGCGAGATAAATTCTTGTATGATGTTCAAATTTTTTTCCGGATCTGGGTGTCCTCTATAAAGTAGGTAGGTATAATAAATGCCACGATTGGTACGGTAATCGGATTTGGCAATAAATCCTCATAGATATCAGAGTAATTTCATCTCGTTTCCGATTAGTTTAGTATAGTTTGCAACAGTCTGCAGTAAGCTCAACTGTTTCAATTGTAGATACGGTTCTAATTTTGTTTCTATTCCTTATCTGTAATTTGCTTTGATAATGAATAGAACTTGATTTCCTAAAAAAAGTAAACTAAGTACTTAGTATTAAATAGCTATTTACGTCCAAAAGTCTGCACAAATCATAAAGCAGCTTCTTAATCTCCAGTAAGAAGGTATCGAGCTCCTCCATCTTGGTGTCCAGTTCTTCGTATTCATCGTCCACCGCTTTGATATCTGCTTTCAGTTCTTGAATCTGCTCCTGTCCTCTGAAACCATTTGTTTTCATTATTACAGCAAGTCAAAAACAAAGTAACTTGATGGTTTTTGTTACGTATTTTTTGTCGTTAGAGGTATATGGGTCTCCCCCATACGACTCGTATGAGGGGGACCTATGTCCCAGACAGGTGACGTGTGTGGGATGATGATATACAAGCACACAAAGTTATATGTAGTAGGGATAACATACTCATCCTTGTCTTTCACCGAAGCAAACTTGAACGCCTCCAGATCATTGAGAAGCTTGGTCTGATCATTTTCCAACTCCAGTTTTTCTTCTTCCATTGTCTGTTGAAGGTATGCCAGTCTTTTAGCGGTCTCTCGTTGAGCTTGGAACTTGTCAAATACTTCTTCTGCTTCGTCGGCCCCTAGGAGATCAAAGAAACGCGTATGGAAAATTCGACTAAAATAATTCGTCTAACTAAAACAATTCGACTAAAACTGTTCGTCTAAAACCATATGCGGATCGTACATTAACACAGAACTGACATGGATATCTTAGGTTAGAAGGTTAAGGCAAGGAGCGAAGCAAATTATTAAATTTAGAAGCGTTATTTTTTTTTACCGCCAGTAAATTGTTTGAACAAGAATTTTCTCTGGTCATAATGTTTCATAATGTCAGACAAACTGCTGTGTAATTATTTGTAATGATTCTTTTTGCAATAAACATCTTATTCTTAAGACCTTACCTGTCAATTTCATGAACCGTTGGAAGATCTCCTCCATCTGAGCAATCGGCGATATCTCCTCTGGAGCTGATTCCCCTTCCGTGGAGCGAGCGGAATCCATTCTCACCACCACTCGTGCTGAAATTCAAAGCAAACTGTACTTGTTGAGCTTCGGCTTATGTTTCATTAGTTAGCAAATGTTAAGGCTGGTACCTAAAAAACAATTTTAAAAAAAGGGAAATTTTGAAAATTTGCGGACACCATAGGTACCTGTAAAATTCGCAGCGTCGCGTCGTGTCGAGTCGACATACCTTAAATGGGAAGATTGTCGTTCTTACTAGATTATGATCAGAACAGTTGATGCAATCCTCACCAGAACACGTCCACTGCTGATCATGCCTCCCACAAACGACCCCCTCGTTTGTGGGAGGCATTCAGCAATTTTTTGCCATAACCACACGGTAGCGAAAAGCTGAAAGGTCTAACTGTCAATCAGGCCAAATTTACTTATGGTTGACTACACTTTCATATGATGATACTGAAAGTTTACTACTAAAGACAGTTTAGTTGATCCTTCTTTATCATGTTTATCATAAAACTTCACTAGCCGTATTCCTTTTCCTAAATTTATTCCTAGAAATTACTCATTAATTTAATTTAGTTTAAACAACCCATTGACTTATTTAAAATGTTAAGTATAAATTTTTAGTTTCAGTACTAGATCTAGACTATCGCGACAGAATAAAACTTAATTTTATTAAAAAGTAGTTATAATATTATTTTATAAAATTACTTTTGTTCTTGCCTTTAGCTAAGAATTGCTTTTATCGGAAATCTGTATTCAGATCCGCATATTTGAACATTACACCTTAAATAATCTCAAACTTGTATGTTACTATGACAACTTTAGTTTTTAGAAAACTACTGCTTAGTTGTATGAGATTTGAGCCTAAATAAAATTAAAAAAAATCAGGGTAATGGCCTTCCTACCATCTTCCACTCTTCGCTATTTCAAATTGTGCCTATAAAGAAAAGCTCACGAAAAGACCATGAAAAGCTCTGCAGCGCTATTCCTTCTCGAGACAGACCGCTAATAAATTTAGGTTATTTACCCTGAGGTGGAAACACTCTCTTCTCTAACTTCTCCAGTTCCCTCTTTCTCTCAGCGAATCTCTGCGCGAAGAAAGCTCGCTCCGATGCTCTGGAACATTCCGCATCTTGTCCGCGTGCCACTTCCGCCGCGGTGGCTGCTGTGGCTTTGACGCGCATGTCTGCTGCTTCTTCTCGAACTTTCTAGAAAATTTGATTTACTTTTTATAAAGTTATTTTGTGTCCTTTTGTATTTTTTTATGTTTGTCAATGACACTGATAGTGTAGGTAAGCATTATTTAAGCAAATAATAATTTGATCTAGCTGTTGCTTTTTTGCCACATTTTTGCTTCGATGTCAGTCAAACGACGCGTCGTTTGACGCGAGAATCGTGTCGCGTTATGTAATTTTAGCATTGAGGTATGGTATTTTGGAGCATTTCGGAAAAAACTAAATTTTGTACAAAATATCTACATTTTTCACAAATGCTCCCAAAATACCAATGAATCAAAGTTGAAATTATCATGAGTTCATAGCAAATGGTTTACGATTTATTGCTTGTGGGACGCAGTAAAAATTAAAAACCAACAAAAAAAATTAATCTCGCGCCAACCCGCGACGAACAACCTTAACGAATTTTATTCAGGACTTGATCCAGATTAAGGACAACTAGGTTGAAGAATATTATATAAGTACCTACAGTTTGTGGACAATAAAAAAAAGAGGTAGGTGGGTCAATTAGAGAATGTACCGACTTACCTCTAGTTTCGCGATTTCGTCTTTTTGTTTCTCCAACAATTCTTCAATACGTGTAAGAGAGCTCTCAAATTTTACGGAGTCGTCTATCAAAGCTTGTCTGAAATCACAATGAAATAGCACATTATTTTGAAGTAGGGTTCGAGTTAGGTTGCTGTCAAAATGATTAGTTCACAAACCTGATTGAAAAATATTTCTTCTTTACAAGTTCAGCTTCGGTCCATTGAATAAGAACCTTATGAATTTCGTTTTCAAGATGTGATATGTGCTGAAAATTAAAACGATAGCGGTAGGTATATTTAATTAAATTGATATAATATATCTAGGTATATTTTAATGGTTTTAAAATGACATTTAGTTGCGTCATCGTCGGTTTAAACTTCCATAATGCTTCCATATTCCATAGCTATCCAAGCTAAACTAGACAGAGAAGGCATATCATATCATGGTAGTCTTGGTGCTAGATATCCCTGCAGCAGATGCTTTAAGAAATAAAAGCTTTCCAATACTTGTTTAGAAAACCACATTACTTTGGTGAGACTTGTAACGCGCGTGTTATTTAGCATCAATTCTAGCACCATGATATAAAATGCCCTACCTTTCTAGCTCGATTGGATATCTTGGACTTAACCAGTTCGCTCTTTGTGCTCTCGATCAACAGATGCTCGTATTCCTTCTCCAGTACTCCCAGCTGCTTCTTCTTGTGTCTTCTCTCGTACCTCAGCAGGTCGAGGATCTTCCTCTGTTCTATTACTTTCAAGTCTAGATTGTAGATTATCTGAAATTAAATATGTAATCATAGATATTAGATGAATTAAATTCGAATTTGAAGCAAACATACGCATGGAAAACATCAACGCTTTACGCATTTAAGTTGAAGGTAGTGAAGGAATAGGTAGGTATGTAAGTTAGTGTCTTTTAACTGCTTATTGTGGAACACCTACTGTGGATATTTTGTTTACGTGGCACGTAAAAGCCAAAGATATGATAATACAATGATAGGAACAAAGAATAGTCTGGTCTGGATACCACCCGTTCACCCCTCCAGATATGTCTAGGCCCGATTAGATTTTTAAAAGGTACTCGTACCTGATCAGCATTTTTACTCCCTATAGGACACACGTCGTTTAGATACTTTTTGACCTGAACCTCTTCTTCACCGATAACAGCCCTGGCTTGAGTCAACTCTCCCAACCTCAGTTTGATCTCTTTCTTGAGCGTGTCTATAAGGTCATTGTTTTGTTGCTTCTCTTGTTCGTTCTCTTCGTAGTATGATTTTCTTTGGCCCTCTGGAAAATGAAACAAGCCTCTCAATTATACCAGGAGTGTGATTTGAACTCGCGTAAAAAGTGAATAGAAGTATCATGCTCGCTGCGAATGGGACATTCATTACGCCCCGTAAAATCAGTCAGCTTTTTTCACTATTACATTTCGTTGACCCTGGAAACTTACGTTAGGTTGTCTCGCTAACTATTAGCTAGATAGTAGCTTCAAATAATTAATTTAAATTGTTAATTTTTCAATTATTCGTTTGTTATCTAACATCGTGAGCAATAAAGCACGTGGCTAACCCGTTAATCAAGTATGAATTTTTCATACAACGATTTGATTGTTAATGACCAAGGAATAGCAATGCCATCCAACCTAATGCTGCTAGCATTCTTGGCAAATTAAATATTTATTTATTTAATTTGCCAAGAATGCTAGCAGCATTAAATAATGCTGGACAATTCACACAGTACTATCTAGCCCCAAGCTAAGCTTGTATTATGGGTACTAGATAACTGATATACATAATACAATACAATACACAGATAGATACTTTTTATTATACATAGACGACCAGAGCACGGAACAAATACCTGCAGATCGTACAAATATTTGTTCCTGCAGATCGTACAAATAAGGCGGGAATCGAACCCGCAACCTCCTGCGTCGCAGGCGGACCTTCGCCCACCGCACCACAGAGGTCGTCATTCAATTGCCAGTCAGTCAATTGCTTTTAGGTGTCGGCTTAAATATTTAAAATAGTAAGTTAGTAGATAGGTAGGTACCTATATGTAGGTTATATATAATAATGTTAATACCTATTTGGTGGCTCGGTTTTAGAAAGACAAGACCAACTGTATCATTGCGTTTAACTAATTAGGTTCATGAAACAAAATACAAATGTATTCTTTAATCTTCTTAAATAAATATTATACTCCGATTTAAAACCAAGATATTTTAAGAAAACAACGATATTAATGAATGAAAACTTAACATACCTAACTGATAACAAGGAAACAGCAATGTCATCATAATAACTTCAACAAGGCATAATCTCACATTTAAAGCGATTGTTTTTTTATTTGAATTCGAAAACGAACGATAAATCAATAAAATGATTAATGGAATGAAAGCTTTCAATACCAAAAAATTGTTTCGAGCTTTTGTCTTGCTTCGATGATGCCGATGTCGTTAAATATTTTCCACCAATATTCCTTGAGTTTTGTCACCCCTTTCTATCCAGTTTTTGATTCGGACTTATAGGTATTACGACTACTGCGACTGCGACTAGGTTCGTACTCACGCACCTGATAGCTGTATTTTCTTTTTGATCTCAAATATTTTCGTGTTGATAGTTGTGAGTCGATCCTCGGACTCGATCTCGAATGGATGTTTTTGATAACAAGTCATCATTGTTCTGAATGTTCTTCTTCCAGCTGAGTAAATAACGATGTTCTGACTTAGATATTCTGTCCAGGGATTATGAGAACTGGGTTATCGAAGTAACAGGCGTTGCTAGGTTACCACTTCTATTCTTATTTAAAATAAATATTTCTATTATTGACGAATTGTTTTAAAAGCTATTGCGACACAAACTGGATTCTATTTGTAATGAAACCCCCGTATTTTTTTAAAACGATCAACGCCTTTTGCGAAATTTTAAATGCACCCCTTCTTAAAAGATGAAATGAACGCCATCTGTGCCGTGGTAGCGGCGATGCGCGACAACGAAGTTCAAAAGCTCGCCATTGGCTGTGCGCACACACCGCTTGATTTCTCTCCATTGAATCAACATTCCTTCGCGTATCCTTCTATGTGTGCGTGACTATGTTCTCACGGTGTTTTGAACCGAATTCGCTGTTTTTATAACTTAAATATTGTAAAATAAGCATAAATACAGCAATACACGTAATCTAAGTTAAGTTTCAAAACTTAGGGTTTAAGTTATATGCAAAAACAAGCTGCGCAAACGCACACCATCGCAGCGGCGGCCATTTTGATTTTCCGACGCTGTGTATTTACGAACAAAGCCGTCAGATGCGAGCGGGACGCGGCTGCGCATGATCCTACCGGGTTTACGTTACTTTTTCGAACATGTTTTACCGCTAAAATGTGCATAAACAATCGTTTCCGACGTAAAAACAGTTCATAAACAAAATGAAGTGCCAGTTCTTACATTTGGTTCCGTGAGTGTTGATTATTTGGTGTTCAAACGACATAGAAGGAGTAAAACAAATGTGTGTGATCCAAGTGTGAATGTTGTGCTACAAAATGTGGTCGAGGAACTTTATACCGGATTATGGGATTCAATTGCTGAGTTTGATTATCGTGGTATCCTTGCTGGCTACCAGGATCCCAGGAGCTGAAGGTGAGTGGAACTTGGGGTAGTTAAGTGGCTGAGCTTATGAAAGCGCGGAGCAGACAGGTAACACGGCCGCGGCCGGTTGGCGCGCTTACCTGCGGAGCTTTCTGCAAGGCGATGTCATACCCAACCGGTCGGGTAACCTCTCGGTTCTCACACTACGCTCTTGTGAAACGAGTCGATTTAAAAACTGGAGTGAATTCAACGCATCACTTTTTAAAATGTTTTATTGAGTCGCGTATATTGACGTTGAAGCTAACTGAAAGAAACCTGAGAATGTTATGACATCGTCTTACAACTGCCGCCATGCAAATATTTAACCGTTGATTGAATTACATGCCTTGGTAGTTCTGCGTAATCCAGTTTGATTATTTAGATTTCTTAGAATTACCTACCGTAGTGCTTGAGCTTCTTAGCAGGTCTACCATTTAGTATCTTCCTTTTCGGTCATTCCTTTTTTACCTAAAGTCAATAGGTAGTTAAGGTACCTACCTATATTCATTTCTATTGTATCTTAAGTTTTTAATGATCCTATTGTAAACTACAAGTATAATGAGTCCACAATAAGTACCATCCCTCTTAAACACAATCCTATCCAAAGCTGTTAAAGAGAAACAATACCACAAAAGCTTATTAAGGCTTAAGGCTCAGTTCGAAGAAACTCCATCAACGACTCAATAAATCTCTAATTATTGTTTGTATTGGCCCTTTGAATTGAAGAAAAGATTCTTTAGACTAAGCTCTAGTAACATCATTTCCCTCATCAATGCTAATAGAACCATTGCTAAACCATCCATCCATCCTTGATTTGCTTGACTTATTCGTTTATAGGTTCAGATAAGTCCTCGCCTTTATCTAACAGCTTCTCAAATCATCTAGACAACTAACGAACCGTCAGCAACAAGTGACTAACAGCTGCAAGTTCGATGTTTGGTGCCTGTCAGACTAACAAGAAGCAAGTTGTCCTTCAATGAACATCCCCAAAATCAAGAGTCAGATGTTCAGAAGATAAGAAGAACAGTTTAATTCTATACATTTCCAGAGTGTTCACCTACGCTGGCTAGGCGCATACTAATATCCATATATACCGCTTTGTATTCTCGCTGTATACCCACGATTTCTGTGGTCGGGAACACGATAGGACTTTTTGAATATTGATCAACTGACAGTGTTATTTTATTCAGATAAGAGAAAATGTGACCACCTAAAATCAGATTTTTGGGGTCTCTGAAGGAAAGTTATTCGTTGTCATCCATTTTTATGGGCGATTTTGTGTTTACAACTTTGTATTCATCTTGTGGTTGCGAGTTATTGCTTTTTTGAATGACATTAATATTTGACACTAACTCGTTTTAATGGTTGGGCTTATTATTTGTGTGCATGTTTAACGTAATAAAAGATTCAACAATAAAAACCTACAGGTATAACTTTTAATCCATGTCAGTGTATAAAGTATTTTTGGATAAAACGTTATTTCCTGCCCACAGCATTGATTTTTAATATTTTATCGGTATTGTTTTGTGGTGTAGTAAAATTTTATAAAAAAACGCATTAATTACTATGATATGATATGATATTATTATTATTATATGTTATTGATCATTTTTGTATATTTTAGTCTACTTTCCCTCTTTGTTCTTTAAACTTAGACGAAATTATGTTATCGTATTTTTTTTACCGTTTGGCATATACTGTTACCTAGTACATAGCTACTGTGCGTTATTGAATCTTGTAATATTAAAATCAAATAAATGACCAATTGTATCGGTCCTCCTATTGGTTATCGCTGGAAGGACTCGCTCATATAAATCTCAACTAAAACGTTCTCTTATGAACGATTTCTCACTTAATCTTTATCATTTGCATCTGCCGTTCTATCTTTCTCAACATCAACCTTATTACTGAGAGATTATACTTCAAATTTGCATACCGCAGCTGTAGTGATAAGTCGGTCGTGCTTCAAGTCAATCGGGTTCGCGACAAGAAATTGTTCTGAGAACCTTTGCTTATTTGTAGCGACCGAGGTCTGAGAAACGCTGAATATTTGAACAGTAACATCAGGTGCAGTTTCAAATGCATGAATTCTAAGTCTCGTCCTGACAGACAGATTGGATTTACTACCTCTAGCTTGTCTTGCAAACTTCTCACTTGCTTGTGATTTCTTTATGTATACAGACTCAGGTAGTTTTGATACTTATGTGTATCCGTTCTTTAATCGCATTTTGCTGGCAATCCATTAACATCAATAAATATCGCATAAGTTCATTTCACTTCCCTATACGGACTAGGCATTCAGACCACACACAGTTTATCTAATTCATTCACTTTATTGCTAGATATTTAGGTTGTAAGCCTTTTTCGTTCTTGGCTGTCCATGTGACAGATCAACAAGCAATAAATGCCGTATGAAACTGACTATGTACGTTTTATTTGAGCCCATATTAAGAAAACTTGCAAAATTCTCGGTTCTTTTGCTGTGCTGAGTTTAAATTATGCAATGGAGGATGCATGTTGGGTACATAGACCATACTTGTCGTTCCTCAAGTTTTTTGCACTAGAATTGCAATGAGTTGTGAAAATTTACATGGTCTTGCAAATGACCACAAGTAAATGCCCCATAATTGTGGCCCATGATAACAGCTTGTACTTATTAGCGAGCCATGGTTTTAGCAAGCCATTGCCAAGTATCTAAGAAGCTGCCAACGTCTTTACATTAAGCTTTACGGTCCCCGTATCCACGACATTGTATTTAACAACATAATAATTGTATCGTAAAAAGCCGTATATTTGATTTAGCATAATTGGGAATAACATAAAACTTGGCGTTTCATGAAATATACCGTCACAATTATCCTATAAACTTGATGGTATTTTGATTGCATTGCTTTTGAAGATTTTGGATTTTTATACGTTGTTAACTAATTATTACCTGTCTAGAAGTGCTTACAAAGAAGATACATAAACGTCTTTTTTGTAGCCTTTCTGGGTTTTACGACAGTTTACTTTTTGTTATTTAATTGGATCAATATTGGACATAGTAAACAGAACAATCAAAATGTCATAAAATTCAAAACGCAATGTTGTAAGCGTGGCTGTCAACTACCACTAAAGAAACCTGGGTATACAAATGTCTTTGAATTTAAAAGAAGGACATAATAAACCACCCTCCTTTTTGCAAAAAAAAAAGAAAAAAACACTTGTGCTTCTCCTGAGCTGCGGTATGCGGGAGCATTATCTCTAAAACAATACTTCGAGGTTTTTTAATTCACTTTTGCGTCACCAATAACGCTAAGACATGCAGCTTTATTGCGCATTATCAGCAGTACTGTATGGGAAATACTAGTTTCTCATGCGAAAGTCTCTATTGTTCGCGTTAAGATGGCTTACTTTATGTACGATTACAAATAATTGTTTAATTAGTGTTTATATTTGAATTGAAAGATTTTCTTGTTCTTTACTTACATATCTGTAGTTCTTACTAAATATTTACCAATATAGTCAAAAATCAGTTTCAGTTGTCAGTGTTTTTATCTACATATACGAGTATGATTACCTATCACATAAATCTTCTTCGACAGCTTTTCAAGTAATTTTGTTTTGTTTTTCATGATTCCAACCGACTTATTTAGTCTTGTTTCTTTTCTACACTGCTGTCAATACCATGGACATTTTCAAGTGTCTCAGGTATGTTGTTTAAAATGTCTGCAGCCTCCAACTTTGCATTTATTCCTTGTTCAGCTTCATAACAAGCAAACCTGTCTAACATCCGTGGGGTCTGTTTAAGCAAGCCATGGCGGGTCGATGTTTTGTATGCAAACAGAGTGAAGTAGATAACGATACTTGGATCATCACGAAAAGTTATGAAACAAAAAGAAGTGCGCTTGTATGCTGGAATATGATACGTATAAAAATTTATGTTATAATATAAATATTCAACTGGTATTTATCGCGTTTTGTTACCTACTTTTTCCGACATCATCGTGGGCATCCTGTGACTACGGCAGCATGTAAAACTGCTGAAACGTCAAGAAAATATGTAGGTAAATACGTGATAAATTACTATCAACTGTCTAACTATCACGGTACATGAGATACAGCCTGGTGACCGACGGACAGACAGACAGACGACGGATGGTCAGCGGAGTCTTGGTAATACGTTTTACCCTTTGGGTACGAAACTACCAACTACAAACTACAAAAACTACCTAATCATTTTCTTAACTTCTAAGAAATTAACTTCTTAACTTCTGTCAATTTAGTACATGGCTATAAAGAGCAGCAAGCTTCTTAATGTTTGACTAGAAATATACAATTACGATTTATAGTTATGCTTAAAAATGACACACCTTAAAGCTTTTCTGAAAAATAATCAATTTAACACTCATTGCAGGACATATTTGATACTTAAGTAAATTTTCTTTATGAAGCCTCGACAGTTAAGGTTTCTTTCTTTAGAGCGGTTAACAATAGTTCATGTACTGATTGTTGAACATGAAACCATATTGCTTTTAAATACAGTTCATTCTTTGGTCCGTGTAAGGAATCGTCCAAGTCTAGTGTTTACAGAGTATCGTCATGCATATGCACAAGTGCTCGGTCCGTCCGTTTGCTTTAATAATAAGCCTGCGCTTGCGCTGATGTCACGAACACCAAACATTGCTCCGGGCTAAGCGAGTTTCGAATAGGGACTCAAAAGAAGAAAAAACTGCTAAATAGTTAGTGAGGCTGTCTCCTAGGTTGAGTTTTTAGGAGTTGAAACACGTTATGATTAATATACCTGTGATCGTTCTGCTTAAATTTTGGGATCGTTCAAACTTTTAATGATTAGTTTAGTGAATTTATTAATACCGTTAGCTTATGCTAATTGTTGTTAGCTAGCTTTACTTTACGTACCTACGAAGTTCTTTCAGAGACTCATTTATTGCAGTGTTATATCTATTACCACCCAGAAGTCAGTTTATGTGAATTTTTATCTCATTAAAGTATCGTTTACGTAAATATTGAAAGTCCACATCTTCATCTCTGGCCGCAATGAAATACGATAACTCTTAAATGCCTTATAAAATATTGCTGTTACCTTTTTGTTTATTTGGTGGTTCCAAACTTTAGTAAAGGGTTGCGGGTACTCTTTCCGTGTATCGTATGTCAAAATGTACTCCCACACTCGGGATATGCTTTTACCAATAAATATATTCTACGGAAACGGGTCCTTCGTATTTTGGATCGGACCTTGTTTCGTAGTAATACAGATTCGATAAACTTTAAATACCTTATTTATATAATTTTCTAAAGATTCTAAGTTCTAACATTTATGTACCATTAAAATACTATCATTTAATTTTATATCCTTGTCTTGTCTTATAATGATATCGTGTGGAAGTTTTGAAATTATTTGAATCAATCGTTTGGTACAATTGAAATCGATTCTTTGAGAAAGTTAGTTGAATCGATTTTGTCTTCACCTGTGTATTAAACAATCCAATTATGAGGACGTGCTTCAATTACAACTGCTTCTCTTTGCTTCTAAATAATGTAAAGTGTTTTCGTTTTTCCCATGCAATGCAACATACATACACTTCCTTTGTTTCCTTTGTTCAATTTCATTAGGATTTAATATCTGTCGTTTCTTTTTTTTTTAAAGATTTCTGTACATGTCTATTTCAAATTACCTGTTTAGTCACCTCCTAATTGCAACAGCGGAAGAGCGACCTCTCAGACGGTCGTGAAAGCAGTCTTATCTGCAAATATATCTCAAACTGTGGCAATCAATGTCTATGATCTCATGTCTGTATTGCATTTAGCTACTAAGTAGTTGTTTGCGTGTATTTCGTACTTGAATATTACTATTTGCTCTTACCTTTTAATTTCTATCTCGATAGAATGCTCACCCAAAGCTCGGTTCAAAGGCCAAACGATTGTATATCTTGTTTTTTAATGTTTGAGAGAGTTAATTTGCCCATACAAGATAAAACTAAAAATATTACGTGCTAAACATTATTGGAAAGCAATTCTATTCAGAAACCACTAGGTGTTTCCCAAACTTACGTCACAATAAATTCTTAAAGCCAATAAATAGACGCACCGAGGAATTTCGATTGAAACCTAATTGATTTTAAATTATACGATAACACATTGTACCGTGTCGATAGACGTGGAAAGCGTTCGGATGACCCTTGATAACTTGTAGTCGTAGCCGTGTGACTCGGTTTTATAGTCCCCGTAATATCGCGACAATGCCGCATCGTGTGTAGACATTTCTGTTCTAGCAAGCCCAGAGATGTGTTTTGTATGTTTTTCTTATCTTATCTCGTTTACCTTAAGCTTTCTTGCTATACGTATCTTAAACTTTTCGTTAAGTTCTGGTCGCACGATGTTATTTAGTACCTGTGTATAAATTATATACTTTGTTGTCGATTCATCAAAATACAAAACATCGTCTGACTGAAGAATCGACCATTGTTGTGTGCTTTTTCTTATGTTCATTAACTACGATCATTACTGGGACAGTACTAATGCTCAAATCATTAATCTTTTGAGTTATTGTCGGCTTTGAATGCTCATTACCTGTTACCTTTTAAATCTTCAACTCACCTAAAGCTCTTAATTTCTTTATATTATATATATCTTTAACTGATTATTTTTCTAATATAATCTATTTTTCTAGATAATACCGATCCATGGTTTTAAGCTTGTTTCTTCAAAAGCCGGTGTTTGTGACTCATCGAAATTGATCTTAGTGGCTATTTGTATAACGGTCCAAATCTCTGAGAGTAATCAAGAATGAATTACGAAAGCTGCCTTGGGAAGTGGTTTACTTTTTAAATTAGGACAAAAACTACAGCTAATGAGACAAAAATTGGTTATCCAATGTCTTGTTTGTTACTGGTACTTTCACAACCTACTTGTATTGTTGCTTCATATATATTTTCAGTGGCAATATACTTCTGCAGGCGATAATTCTTGAGATTTCAAATGCCTATCTACTGAATATTTGGAACATCGAGAATAGATTAGACCAATGCTCTAGATTTCTAACCGTTTCCCAGGATTTATTTAGATCGAGATATTTTAGCTGTCAAAGCTTCAATGCTCCAGTTTTATTGCAGGTGCAAGAAGGTTACTGGACGTCCGAGATTATAATTGGATTATGAAATGTCGGCGTCAAGTGGCGCGTAATGTCTGGCCACCGTAGACAGGCATCACAGAGTACAGTTCCACCAAGATATCTGTGACATCAAAGAACCGAAATTGAACTACATTCGCCTATATCTTGCCATTGGTTGCTGCCACCACTATATCCACCGCTATAGATAAGTGAATAGTTACATTATAACCGGGGAGCGATTACAACGGCTAACTTCAATTCACAGATACTGTGGTCGAACTATATGCTTTCGGTTGTCTTGCCTTGTGTTATTCAAACAGACTCACTATTATGTGTTTGTGTACATCGGTACACAAACACATAATAGTGGGTATCGACCCACTGTAGGTACCAGTTGCTATAGTCAAACTAAATCAGCACTACAGTAATTATTTACTGTTGCTGTTTTTGATATGTGAAATGGATTAGAAAGCATAATTTTGTGAAATGTTTTTGGGGTTTTGAATATTAAATTAAATACCTACAAAATCAAAAAATCAAAATCAAAAATTCTTTACTTCCATAAATACAAAAATGTACACTTAGAAAAGGTCAAATTCTTAAAATAAAACACTGACACGGAAATAAAGTGGTACTACAGATGTTTGTCATACTGTAATTGGTTAGTTTTAACCGTGTTAGTTACTCAATAAATAAATTCAAAAATTCAGATTTCAAATTCAAATTTCTGACATACCTCCTACATAGTAAATAAAAATATCCCTACTTAATGAGAAATTAGGACTGATAGTTTTTACAAAACATGCTTGTAACAATGTGAATCTAACCATTATTGCATTACCACAGTCTTTGTGAGAATGCATTGTCCTATAAGCATTACTGTTATCTTATTAAAAATCAAAATTAGTTATGGATATTTACTTCATGAAATATTCATTGATAAGATTAACATGAGATAAACTTCTAAGTCAGGTAGGTACATTGTTCTAAAATCTGGTTTCTATTGTGATATTATGATTATCTGACGCTCACGGCTTATAAAATTCACCATTATTTATTTTCGTGTTGATAATTAATCGTTACTATGCAAATTGTCCCTCAATGTGTTTTAATTTGATAATCATTTTAATAACATTTAGATAAATGATGTTCGTGCTAGTAAAACATTATTTCATATTCACGATAAGTACCTACCTACCTCACCTAATCAGATTTTTTACCCTCTTCTACAAACGACTTGTTATTCCCTTGTTTCTTTGAAACCATGATCATGAGTAACGAGTTACGAGATTCTTTTCTTTACCTCTTGAATCAAATTTATGTTATCTATATATAATATATAAGTTGGGTCGCCTAAGATCGGATGTGACATAAAATCGGATTCATGGAATAACTCACAAACTAGGCATTTCACATTTCGTATCAAATTCACGCCTGCGTTAGTTATTGGACATAATTATTCTTGACATCTTTAACAAGATCTTCCTCTGAATTATTATATATACTTATATGTATCATATTCCTACTTATTAACATTTGTCTTCAGTCTAAGCATCACAAACAATACAATTATCAGCGAACTGATATGAGCTCCAGCTTGTGGTGTCCGGCGGAAGTGATACGTGGCGATAGGGTGCGATCAGGTCTGGACACGTCTCCGGATGCACCCTCGGAAGTATCGGCCGTGTGAACCAGCGAGACGATAGCATTGTTGTTGTAACCTCGAAATCTTCAAGTTAAATCATGAAAAACCGTTTGTATTATATGTAATTGAGCATGACGTTCTATATAACAGCATGGTCAGACTCAGACTCAGACTCAAAACAATACCTCCTGCGTACACCAAATAAATACTTCGTTGATCAGTCGCCGTCCGTGCCAAGATCTGATAATTTGTCCAAAGAATGCTTAACAGTTAATCCAAAGACTTTGCAGAAGAGCCAACGCACCTAGAAATCTTCCTCAATTTAGAACAAGAAAGTGTGCTAACACGATGGCTAATTGTGTTATTTTTGCTAACAAAAGCACTCAAATGAAGCACGTAACAGTACTCCTAAAATAAAGGATGTCGCCCGGAAACTCTCGAATCCGGCAAAATGTTGTCCTAACGTCAGGTGGACCTGAGGATTCATGAACCACAATGTTGTAAACAAAAGAGTCCTCGTAAAACTTGCGCTTAGTGCACTTGCCGGGTACCTGTAGATTTATTGTCTCTTTAAAAGCTAGTGGTATTTAAAACGGCACATAAACTTCGAGATGTCGAACTAGGTGCGGTCGGTAGTAAAATCGGAGGAAATTTTTGAACTTTACTGTTTTGCGTTTAGAAAGTTTGATTTCCATAAAATCTGTGGTGCCCTTTCAAATTAACAACTAAGCGAAATTGAAAATGTCGAGTAGCGAAATATAAATTAATTAATGTATTTTTGTATTGTACCTACAAGAAAATCGAACTCCAGCTTCTCATGGTCTTGTTTATAGTCGGAGCAAGACCTCGACAAAGTGATTGCAGATCACACGGATTACCCTTCAATGTCACTCGGCTTGTTGTGATAATAAGTGTAGGTATGTAAAATTACCATCTGGATATCGAGCCGCGCCCCACCCAGGTAATTACTTAAGTATATTATAAAGGCTACTGAATCCAGAAGGCTGTACTTGACGGCTAAACGCGTTGCAGATCGTAGCACGTTCAATGAGTTAGCTTCGCGTCGTAAAGTTATATTGGATACTGAGGACTTCTTAAGATTTATTTCGCTATTGCTTTGAATTGCATTTCTTAAGATGTAGTAGGTACTTTATAACTGCTGTAGTTATTTCTAAACCATTTATATAATGCTTTGCCGGAGTGTCGTGAGTCGAGTAATTAATACCTCTTCTACAGCGCGTTTTTGTATGTCTTTTGATGATTTGTGCTGAGAACGTAGGTAAGGTAAGCGGCATGGCAGCATACTTGAATGAACACGCCACACGCCATGCGATGATTGTGTAACTCTTGAGATACCACCTCCTTTTCCTTCTTGGTGCACCGCTGAAAGGCTTGCAAGCTTGAAAATTTAAGTCAAATCTGTTCAAAACAACTTGAACTGAATAATGAAATATTTGACTTGTTGCGATTGTCTAACGCCCAGGCACCCGTTTACCTGCCAGCTCCCTCGTCCGGAGCGGTTCGCACCCTCCGTGATTTGCGCCGGGTGCGCGGGCGCAGGTGCGCGACGTACGACGCTCGGGCTAACCGTCTATTTCACAAAAACAACAAAACGGCTCAGGAGCCACAGGCTGGGTTCGGGACCGTGTCATCTCGAACTCAGTCGGCTAAACTCTGCTTGCACCACCATAAAAAAGAACGGAGAATTCGGTCGTTTCCGCTTTCTTGGAAGAGTGATTCACCTCGCGTGAGAGAGGTTACTCTATGATTTGTATGCGGATTGTCTGCGGTCAAACTTGAATGTTTTAAATAAATTTTCTTAGAACATAATTTTAATATTTAACTCTAATATGCATTGATGTTCAATAATGGCACCAAAGCTCCCTAAAGGGTTTCATATTTCATCATTTAAGAGGTGCGCTTTCACTGGCGTAAGTCACGCGATGGCTGGCTTACCAACGTTAATAGTTTAACGATTATAGACTGAATAGTCATAACCCGTTAGTTCCTAGATAGGTTCCTTTATAGCTTAACTACAACAACATTTTTACATACGTACGTAAATTTTACTGCAGATACTTGACATACGCAATTTATCCAAGATTACATGACACGGTTTAAACATGGAAGATATTTCTGATCAATAGTTTATACCCCACGTATTGAATGCTAAAGATACTAATACTTCCTATAGCGGTACCTACCGGTCCAGGCATTTCTGTAAGCTCACTATTCTAAAGAAGGAATTCAGTATAAGAGCCGCTTTACGCTCTAAATTACAAACATTACAGAGAGCGTGAATCCTAGCTTATTGTGCAGGCGTATAAGGCACACTGAGGTGATTTCCCTAAGGCTTGTCTAGTAAAGTAAACCTCGCTCTAACCTTTAGAGAATTGGATGTGATGCTGTCTAATTATATGACGCTAGGACTGGGTAATGAATTATTTTCAATGGAATTACGTATAAGGGTTTGTTTAATGATGAAAGCTATTACTGTCCATACAGTCTGAAAGGTGAACAATAATAACTTCGATAAATCTGAAGAATGGGAACCAGAGCTGAGTTGAACAAAGATCATGCTATGGGAGAATAGCTTATGAAATTGAATGAGTAAAATAAAAACAACAGATATAGTATAACTGTACGGAGCACGGTTAGTATGGCAAACAAGCTAAGAAATACTCGTGGACCGGAAAAAGTTTTTCAATATTATATTAAGAGAGCCATTCAACGCATTGAACGACTCCGAAGCAAAATAATAATAAGGTATAAAAATATTTATGTCGCCCAGTTCCGCACCGACAATAGTATATATGGAAAATAATCATAAGCTAAATTAGTTGTATATAAATATTGACCTATATCAGAATCAGATTTTAAAACTAATGGTTTATTTTTCGCTTCTTCCACTTGTGGACAAAAAATTTAAGCGAATAAAATCAATATTTGATTTCTTATTTGATAATAATTAATATAATTGATAATAATTACTATTTGTATAAAATGTTGTTGCAGTTTATGTATTAAATTTAACTTGTCTAAGTGCTTATTTGGTATGCCTAAAGGAATAAAGTTATCGACTTTGACTTTATCTTGTTAAGGTTATAATCCCGAATCTCAATACGTACCTACAGATTGTACTCATATAAATTGTTCAAAAATAGTTCGATCAGACTTCAAAGAGGGCGCTTTAGCGTGGAGTGCCAAATCAATGGCATTCATATGGCATTAGATTAGACCGTGCCGTGCGTTGCATACTCTGACATGCCATCCTCACCGCGAAAGATCCGCGCGCGCTATTTATCGAGTTCTGTCGAAGGTATAGGGGTATTCTCTTTTGGAAAACGTCTTGATTACGTGATTTATTACTTAATACTATTTCAGCTTTGAAATAAAACAAGTACTTATTAGAAGATTCACAAATATTAACAGCACATAAAACTTATTTACGGCTATGCTCATTCAAATATTGTCAAGACTATTTGAACTAGGCATTGCAAATTTATGTTCAACCTAGTAATTGGCATATGCAACAAATCTACTCAACAGACCATAAGTCATTCCTACAGCTAAGCCGGGCCAGTGTGGGCAGTCTAACTGGTGCGCCCATAACTTACCTGTCGTCGACTCTAGCTGATTATGATGAAGGGATTTTGCACTCTCCTTTTGGTTTTCTATGTTTTTTTTGTGCTGATTATGAATGTTGTTGATGCCTCGTGTTTTCTTTTCACCTATGTTATTTGTTCATAATTTATTACCTCATAGTTATTACGGAATACAATACTCTTCAATACTCTTTATTGTACACCTCAAAATAAAGCAACAGAAACATAGACATTAACATTTAATATAGGTAATTAAGTGCAATGGGCGACCTTAACGCGAAGCGATTTCTTGCGGGTAACCTTTGGATGGATAGAAATTTGAAAATTTAAGAAAGGCATTGTACCTATATTAAAATACATAATAATAATTAGTACTTGTATGTAAGCTACGAACCAAGTAATAGCTGTCATATCTAACGCAACAGAGATAAAGACAAGACGGATGGCAGTGTTACCCTACATGCATTAATAACCAACCAATAACATGAACTAGTATTTAAAGCCTTTTATTAATTACACCACAGATGCCGCCTCTTTCGAAATAAACGACCAAATAACTGCCTTGAATAAAGAACAGTCGGATTTTGAAACTAATATTACTATCTACGATTTCTCTGTACTAATTCGTTCTAAAGCGAGCGGGCAGTCTCTCGTAAATAAAGACGTGATAGTAATTAATGAGGGAATTAAAATGAGTGTACCATTTATCGTAGTGAAGCCTCTGGTGAACGCGTGACATTTCTCTTCCGAGTTCGTTTTAATGAAGGAAGCTAAGTTATTGATGTAAGAGAATAATTCATGTTTTAAAGAATGGCATAATTGCTTTTTAACGAACCTAATAATTAAATTATAATAGTTAGCCGTAAAGAGCCAAGTGAATTACCTTTTGCATTCGAAGGCAATATTTGCAAGTATAACGTGGACAATCACAAGGCAATCGAGAGAGTCCCGTCTATTAGCGTCATGACGAATCAGAACCACTATTCTTCGGTCGGAGCTTTGTGTGCGTTTCATGTTGCGTTTGGTTTAAGTTAAAGTTATTTTATTTCGAAATCAATTTAGTTATCTGTTACTAAACATCAGTTGTCTGTTACTAAAAGAAAAATATCAAAAATTAAGAGCTTTTTGAAAAAAACTATAAAAAATAAGACCTCATTCAAATTCTTGCTGAACTTCTCACATTTTTTTTTTGAATGTAGAAGTATTTGGAGATAAAAGCCTTAAAAAATCTAGTAAAATCATTAATTTTAGCCAATTTTCTCGCCTAATCTCCATCTTTGAACCACACAACCAATAACGGCTTTCGACAAGTCTATTCTAGATGATAGACGCTATTGTAGAATAAGTAATGATCCATCGTCTACGTAATGTAGGCTGCGGTGTACTTCATACTCTGCTCATCGTTTCACGTTGCCATTTCAAAATATTGTTATGTCTAATTTTGTGGTTTGTTTACATATATCCATGCCTATGTCGGCTATTTCATTCTAACAGTCTATTATGTACAGGGTACCACGGAACATGTGTTTTAAGCTGATAGAGGGTGATTCTGGATCCCGAAGAGATCAAATTTTGCTTTACAATTTTATTAATTTCGTTTTTTTAATTCTTTTGAAATTACGTTTTTTTTAATTAAGATACTTTTTTCAACTGTGTTTATATATTTGTGTTTACGTGTATTGTTATGTTATTATTTTTTTGAAATTTCAAATGATTTATATAATTGTTTTGTAATAATTTCATTACAAAACACTGGTTTTGCTAACAACTTTGGTTTGGTTTTAGAACAAGCATGTTACATTTGTGAAATTTTATAATATTAAATAAATGCAAGACTGCGGGTAGAAGTACACGAGTTGGAAGAAAAACTCATTTAAAAGTAAATATAAAAAATTTGGTCCCCTCAAGGTCCAGAATCGCCCTTCCCGAACCCTCTCAGTTTAGTACACATGGTGACGTGGTACCCTGTAAAACAATTTTTATTTTTAAGTGTTAGGATAGTCTCAACATCTAATTTACTCTCAATTGTTACCGTATTCTAATTATCTTTGATTAGGCATTGTACCTTCTAATTGGCATTGAAATTCAAAGGTTTGAACAAGGGAAGTAATTAGAGCTTATTTATTGTGGTGGCTTATCTTAGAACTGCACGAGCGACCACAGGGCAAGTAATTGTTTGCTTGCCCCAGCCTATACGTTCTCGTATTACTACTATTGTCTTGTATACCTACCTACTAAGTGTTCAGCACAGTTTTGTTCTTGGAAGTGGATGACTTCAGTTCTTTTGTACCCATTATTGCTTTGTTTTAACATTTTAGCCCATTTTGAATGCCAAAATTAATAATTTCTGGGTAAAAGCTCACCAAATTCAAAAACTTTTGTGAAATCCCTAACCGGTAACGAAGTTACATGTTTTACCCTAAATATTTCTCGAGCTAGTTCGTAACTGCGTTTTTGTGCCCAAATTCTCAAAACCAAATCCGAATCTGGGGTAATCAGCATATTAAAAATCTCTCTCGGCATCTGTTATGTCCACTTTCAAGTCAGGCAGCTCCCAATTTGTCCGTTTATTGAAATGCACCGAAAGCAACATGGATGGTTACTAACATACAGAATGTTTTTTTGTACTGTCTATGGTTGAGTGGTCTCAATTATTCCCTAGACCCTTCGTGACGTAGACCGGCAGCTGCAACTAACGTACAACACTTGATATTTCGTCTCGCTCTAACTTACGCGTGTTGCGTGTTGTCTCCTTCGCGCAACGCATTTCTGTCATCCGGTCAAACGACTGTTGTGTTGATAGTGGTACTGTATCGATTTTTGATGTCATATTTCGGTTATGATGATTGTTTTCTTGTTCAAAATTATGAGGATCTCTAGGTTTTGGTCGTTTTTACCGACTTCAAGGAAGAGGTTCTATGTTCGGCTGTATGTATTTTTTATGTATTTTGTCGATTTCTCCGTCATTTCAAGATTTCGATCCGCAATTGGATAAATCCCATAAACAATTGTTCTCATGGACTAAGTATTTATCCCGAAAACTTAAAAAACAACGAAACTTGAAAAATCACTACTAGCTACAACAATTTCGGTGATAATCTTCACCAATTCTCAATAGATTTTGATGATTCTTTCGTTGTTTTCTAAAGGTTGATTTTGAAGTGGTCCCATAAAATTTAGATTATTGAGGAATTTATATGTGCGTCGTAAAACGTATCTAAGACATCATGTCATCACATGATAATTTTCACAATTGGTAACAAATTAATGGTTTCCATGGCAACGGGCGTTAACAAAGTGCTGAAGTTTTTGTCGTTTCGTCCATCACTCATCACATCAAACTAAATTACAATCGAATTTTAACTAGATGTCGCCACTTGAATTTTTTTATCAGTGTTCCCGGGGTTAAAACTACCGACATTCTTCCAAACCTATTTTCATTGTTCAGGAACTTGAAGTCGCTACATAGTTTTACAAAATATGCCAAATGATTATTCTATCTTAATATTTTTAAATTTACGCGATCTCTCATACAACATACAATCCCGTGACCACGACAGTGTGCAAGCAAACCTGTCGAAACGTCCGGAAAAATAGGTAAATAAACGCGATAAATACCCGTTAAATAGTACTCATATAATTATTATATCTACTAAATAGTCAACTAATTTTTGTTTCAAATAGTTTTTCATGACCATTTATTATTTCTGACTGGAAAACCATTATTTATGGAAATGTAAACACGTTCTAAATCTTAAAACTAAGTAATTTTGAGCACATTATGCAGCTTTGAGTCAAAGCCGAATTCCTATCAAGAACATGGCCACGTGTTCTATATCCGACCGTTTTTTGTAAATTTTCGGTCCATATCGATCGTTTTTTGTGCGGCTTTGTACACTTTTTTGTTATGCTATGTAAATGTAACAAAAGATCACACAAAAACTGCTAAAAGTACCTACCTACATGCTTCATTGTAGTGTCACCTTTATTCAATGTTTAGGTTCAAATGGGAAGGTAGGACCTAATCCTAAAAGTCAAAATGATTGTCATGTGGTGATGCAGGTTATGTTTGTTTAAATTAAATCCTATATTCCAGTCTAGATAATTGATTCTATTGATATATTTTTTTAATCAGAAACTAGTCATCTAGTGCAGTTTGAACTCCAAAATTTACTGTAAGTTGTTAGTAGGTACCAATTGTTATATTATATCCGCATTTTTTTAAAACCTGTACCTACCATGACTCAACCAACAATAACTTTGTCTTTGTTGTGTGTTCATTCAATTGTTAAGTGGCTGTAGGTTCTACTCAAGTAGGTACTAAGGCTTGATTCATTTAACCTTATTCATCTGAGCTTTATATTTAAATCAACCACTTCTACTGAGTAATAAATTATCATAATAAATAACCTACTTCAACTTGTTATCTGAATGCTTTAGGTATTTATAGAATAATAATGAAGGTACCAAAACTAGATTAGACCTAGTTTTAAAAGTTTATCAGAAAGTAAATGTAGTAGGTATCGAAACTAGCTTTCAACACAAATGATATAAACTGAAAGAAGCAACAGGACATCTAGATAACGAAAACAATTAATTACACACATGCGCACAATAAAAGAAAATTTCCAAAATTCCCGACGTCACACAGAGCCGTCAACTAATAGTCACAAAGACTATAAACATCAGTTAAATTAATATGTGCTCTTTGAGCTTAACTATCTGTTTAATTTACTTTGATATATAAACGTCATTAACGTCTTCGTGAGAATATAGCTCTGCTATAACAATAACTATTTTTTCTTTCTTGGTTTTGACCACAATATGTAAATTTTGGTTATTAAAAACATCGGTTCTTGACACGTCATTTTGATCTTGGCTATATCAATTTGTTCGTCATCAAACTGTCGGTTTAATTTCTTTATTTTTCTAAATGAATTAGAAACAGATTTTTTTAACTGAGTCTGCGCAGAAAATGATGGCAAATCCACAAAAAGACAAAACAATAAGGGTGAGGCCACAATCATTTTGATATCCGAAACACCCGTCTAACTAGATATATTGAATGAACACATGTGCTTGGCCAGATGTCGAACACTTGAGCATGTTTTTTATCAGGGATGGTGGGAAGCAGCGCCACGTGGGGTGCACCGGATTTCAGTATACGTAAGGCTCAGCTTATTAATTTGAGAGCATCAAAGGATTAAGATGGTGTATGTGTTGAAAATAATGATAGATGCTGGATTATTTTGTCGTTTCATTAGATCGTTTCTTAAAGCATTTTATTTTTTTACCGTCTTAAATTGTAGTTTAATGAACTGCATGTACTGAATTTGTACGTCACGAGCTGAGTCTCTTTGATAGTAGCTTCTTACATCAACGGATGTTGTACTTTACAACTGCATCAATATTTCACTTCACTGTTTGCGTTTGCGGTCAGAATTGATGAATAGCGACGACACTGTTCCTTAGTCTAATGAATTACTAATATCTATTGTAAACACCTCCAAATCATTCTCCCAGGCGTTTATGAATATTGAATACGTTAATAAACAAACTTTGAGTAACGGCTACCGTTGCATTCTCTGCATTAACATAATTGATGCAGTCCTTATCTTAAATTTCATCTTAAGCTGTATCTTTTTGGAGGGACTAATGGTATTAAGAGGGACTTGATTGGAATATTGAATACCTGTTAAGATAATAATTTTAATGATCCACGGATCCGATTTCGCTGCGTAGGAGTATGTTCTTAATTACTAATTTTTTGATCAGGAATTACGACTGGTATTTTTATTATTTAGGTATAATCAGGTAATTAATAAAGAAATTTAGACTGTTTGCAAATTTCGGAATAATTCATTATAATAACATCTCCATTAAGCTATCAATTACTTATTTTTATAGGTGTCGGAGGCAAAGGTCACTAATAGTCGTTATGTTAAAGTGTTACATTATTACCAAAAAATATTACACTTAAGGAATAGAAACAAATTAGAACCAGTATTTACGACTGAATAATTAATATCTAACTAACTACAGACTGGTGCAAACCTCTAGCTAAAGGTAGCTCAACTGATCCCTATCAATACCATTCGGAAGCGTCCCCGAGACGCTGACTGCATTGCTTCGCTGTAAGGTAAAGCTGATGCGTGCACCAAATACACATGTTCTCGGAGCACGTAAGTTTATTTTATAGGTGGGAAAGGTACCTATTACGTATTTGACGACAATCGACTCTTTTAAAACCAGAGCGGTGTAAAAGTCCTTGTCAAAACATGCAAACCATTCATCATGTGTAAATTACACGATCATTAGTCCAAGAGGAGTGGACTGGTCTACATAGTCATTAGAGTCGAAGGTCACACCTTTGTCACTGTTTACACGAGATGTAAAGGTCTGATTGAGGTCAGTTATGATTCCGGCTGTAGCATGATTAGCACGACAACCTTATTTGATTGGTTTTGTTTAGATTCTTGCATTGCTATTTTGATACCCGTTATCGTTCAAATTATCAGTAGGTACCTATGTACCTTAAAATAATCTAGTACTATTGTCATCGTCTACGAAACTTAAAAGTTTGTTTGTCTTGATTGTGTAACAAACGCACTGCAAGAAACTGACGTTTATTGAGCTCTATTATTGAAAGATAAATTGTTCTAAAAGGTGCAAGAGAAAACAATTAAAACACCATAAATTTTGTGTCTGGAAAACATTTGTGGTCTGTACTTGGAAATTCTTGGTAACATTTCACGTTTCCTTTAAAATAATCTATGTTTTGGGCTTCTGTGTCAAATGCAATCGAATGGAGTTTATCATTTAAACTCTACTAGCTCTTGATGATGCATCGAATTTGTTCAATCACATGGCTTCATATAAAATTGCTTTGATCCGTTTCGGCTTCTTTAACCGCTTTTTCTGATGGAGTAACACTGACAGCCTGGTGCGTACTCGCTGGTTTATCGGTACAACACGCTTAAGCTTAGATAGCATACCTAGGGACTCGTACTTAACCAAACAAGTATAATCTATAAGGAGTTAGGCATAATAATAATCAATAATCATTTATTTCGTATGTTTCAAGAATAACACAAAATGTTTAAAATGCCTTCACTGAACTGGAAGGTATTTAAAAATGTCAAATATAAGACTCAAATTAGTAATAGATAATTAATTATCAACTATACATTTAAAATCATAGGGAGTCAGAATCAGGAATCTACCTATCAAAATTTTTTTCTAGGGTTATCGGCGCTTGTGACGCTGCTAGTCACAAGCGCCGATAACCCGCTTTTAAACAACATTCAGCCTTGCAATTAAAATTGATTCCTTAGTCTTAAAGCTTCCAACAGTTTATATTTTAATAGCAATTCATCAGTAGAATTCAATTGTGTACTATAATTACTGGTAATTTACAAATGAAAGAGATACTTATGGTTAATGTTTTTAATGACACCAAAAGTATTTTTAATTCTTGTTGTAATTAATAACTAAAAGAAACTTAAGTTTTATTGAAACTCATCAGTGTTAATAGTTACAGCTTTAATATGTCATTTTTCATCGTAATCATAAATTACTTTTCTTTATTTCAAAATAACGGGATTGAAAAATACGCTATTCTTAACTTCTTTGTTGTACTTAGTTAAAAATTAACACATGTTGTTTATTTTCTTAACAATTGTATGATTTCGTCAAGCGCAGTAGGTAGTTAATTGTGTTGTTTCTTAGCAAAGCAAAATTACCGACAGTTGCCTATAAACAACGACAATGTTAACCAATCCATGTCCGCCTTTGCACTTGCGGCTTTATTAATAACCCTTACCGACACTAAAACTGCATCCATTATCCACTGACTCAAAATCCGGTTCCTCATACTAGATCACGCCGAACAAACAGTCCTTGGGTGCGTGGGTTTGCGTAAATGGAGTAATTTACTCCTTGGTCATATGTCCACGATATATACTGATACTATATGTGTATATGTAAGTACGTCTCTGACTAATGCCATTCTAATGAACTGGCGACGTTTATAAACGGGGTTTGCTCCGGCTAGTAATGGCATGATATAGAGCGAGCAACATGAACCTTATAGTCCTTCAATATGGTCTTTACTTTACCGTCCCTTTTAGATTCATATAAAGTGTCAGAAGCTCTTTATGCTAATGAACCGAATACTCGGTTATGAATGACGGTGGGGGTTTATTGCAACGATTGACTGTTTTTTCTTCCAGGTCATTCGAACATTAGGACTGTCCCAGTAACAAATCAATCGTGACAGTTTTTATTGTTGACAGCAAAACTTTTTAATTCTTCTCTAATTCACAAAATTAAATTGGCCAGTGACTCAATGCATTAAATCCACCATAGATAAGGTTTTGTGTCCCGTCTGTTTATTCTGAGTACGAATAAACAGATGGGACACAAAACCTTATCTTGCATAAGAGGTCTAAACTGAAATCGTAAATGAATTCGGATACCATTTGAAGTATGTAAATATGCAACAGACACCTATGTCGTTACGGTGAAACTGTCGGTCTGAGTCTGAGCTAATGTGAACCCGATCTTAGATCTGTGTCTAAGTATAAGCTTACATAATACCTACAGCCCTTAGAGTTACTGCCTTTTTTGGGGTAGGTTAATGACAAATACATTTTAATCAACAATGATGATTTTCTAAGGATATCAGCCGTATGCGATATTTGCAATTACTAAGTAACATTACTAAAGTAGTGACAAATCGTTGTACTGCTCTCCAGGCCCATAAAGTATGGGTGGAAAGCTCCCGGGGCGAACACGACAGCGCGATTACAGGAACACGGGCCTAGACGACGGTAATGTAATGATGGAAGATGATACTTGCAAGGTATCAGCTATTATGGGTATGGATGTGAGTTTGAAGTTGGAAAAGATTTGATTCCAACTCTCCCTTCAAAAACAATAGACCATTAGTAGTAAAAGATAATTATATTATAAACATACAATTTGAAGGTTTTTATGATACAGGAAAATTATGGACACTTAAGCATTATATTTATCATGATCAAAGTAAACCCGACTTGTGCCGGAACAATTTTCGATGTAGGTAATTGCACTCATGTTGATTTCCATTGATCATGCGCTTAGTCAAATAACAGGTTTCTGGTTAGGAATGTAGAAAAAGATGGATGATTGGACCAATTTGCCTAATCGAGCCGTTTTAGTTCACTGCGGAAAGATGGGATACAAATAAAAAATAAAATAAAACCGGTCAAGTACGAGTCGAACTCGCACACGTAGGGTTACCATTATCTAGAAAAACGGCAAAAAAAAACACATTTGTTGTATGGGAGGCCCCTTAAATATTTATTTTATTCTATTTTTTTAGTATTTGTTGTTATAGCGGCAACAGAAATACATCAATTCTGTGAAAATTTCAACTGTCTATCACGGTTCATGAGATACAGCCTGGTGCCAGACTGACAGACGGACAGCGAAGTCTTAGTAATAGGGTCCCGTTTTTACGCTTTGGGTACGGAACCCTAAAAACGGACTGACTTGACGGGCTTACACGGTCATAAGATGAAGCATGTACGTAAGTACCTACAGAACTTCTGGTACCACAAGGCGCATTAAATCCTGGGGGAAAAAATGGGTGATTAAAACATAATATCTTTAAACAATAGGACAAAAAGAACATAAATCGCCCATTATGATAAAATATGACTCAATCACCACAAGAAGGCCCGTTCACGTCTCATTATTCCGCAAAGCCATTTCAAATAAATCAAAGCAAAAGCACAATGTGTATCAGACATCTCGCAGTTTGAACTTTCATCGAGACCGGACCCGTAGCGCCTTATGCGGTGAGACCATGGCGATATTATATGAGAACGAGATTTCACCAGCAATTAAAATTAAAACGTATCTGCAACTGGTTTGTTTGTTTTGAGGTTTAGGCGGTATCACATCACACCATCACTGAAAGTAATAAAGAAGAGTCAGTTTACCAGTGAGGTTAAACAAATAAACTGTGATTTATAGCAAGTGGTTATTGGTTTACCAAACAGGATGTTTTGAACGAACACCTGTTTTAGCATGAGACTTATGCTCAGCTCTATGAAGATCAAAATTACTGGTTCCTACTCAAATCTTATGTACTTAAGGGGCCTGCGGATGATGATTTGCCCATACAAACGTACTACCAAAATGATTTGTAATTCGAGCATATTTCCACCAAATCATGTTGGTTTTTGTATTCGAATAGTATATATCTAGGTCCCTGGTTGTTTTTTTTCTTAATAATACACACCTATAATAAAATATGCGCAAAAATATTCAAAAATCGAATTTTATCGTATTTTTACGTCGAAAATGACATGTTTTCGTCCTATTTGTTTTGTATTAAAAATCACAATATCTTACGTTTTGTTTCATAAGGAACATAGCTTATATTGTCTAGTTACAGAATAATAACACAATGCCGAAAATACAAAAAGTTTTCAGTCATCATTTTTGGTATTACGGAACATAATTAAGTCACGAATTGAAGTTGCGAGCAGCTGTCGCCGGATTCTTAATCCAAAGGAATCCATGACTTACCAAAGATAAAATATAGTGTTCTTGTTTGTAGACGACTAAAGATTAGAATAACTAAGGCTGGCAGAGAGAGACGGAAAATTGTTCCGCTTATTTAGTTTTAGATTCATCTTATCTTCTTGTCGTCTCATCTAGGAAGTCATTACTTTCTGAATAGCCTTACCCAACCAGTTCATGCATATCTTTGCAACAAAATAAAGGCTCCGCGACCTGATAAGGCTACAATGCTGGATACCCCGTTATTCCCGTGTTCGAATATAGTCAAACTCCATGTAAGAGCAGACTTGTAGCAATTTGGTTAGGGCTACGATCGGCTTCGTGCCTCCTTGCCTTGTAATTTTGAACTGTGTCTGCATTTCCATGAGGTCTACTTTTGAGTTTTATGTCTGGTGGTAAAAGTAGGACTTTTGCGATATTGAATCTCATACTAACAACTGTACCAATTGGACCGGTCAGGGTGGGTTTTGTATCGTGATGTTTTAGTCGGTACATTATATTTTTTCTAATGCTTGCTATTTCATCAACCAATATTTCATCAAACTTATCCTACAAACTTTCACACATAACAAATTATTTCTAGTTTCTAGTAGGTACTTATTATCACCATCAATCTCTTTTGTTGCATTGCATTGTTAACTTAGTAACCTCTCGTGGTTTGTGTGACAAAAGACACCAATGCATTGTTTGATAGATAGATAGATGATTTTTGTGACGTGACTGACAACCCCTTTCTGAAGATTCAAACTCCTTTTTTACTGAGGTCTCTTGCGTTCTCTTTTTGCTGTCATACTTTTGTCTTATAGCAATTTTTAGCGAGTTCAAAACGTAACTAAACAAAGATTGTTATTCCGCCCTTAGGTTAGGTAAAGCCACGTCTGTTGAGCTGGATAATTCCATGATTATCATCGGTACGATTTTTTTGTAAATTTTTATGAAAACAAATAGGTATGATTTACTTACTTATATTTGTACCATTATAAAACATTGACAGTTTGTTATGGACTATGGTACCTACCCACATTCGTCTTATTATCATAATATGATCCACTTAATATCATAGGCCAATAATGCATCAGCTACTGACTTGCTAGTTTTCGAAAAAAATAAGATTATTTATTAAAGATCAGTGTCACCTGTTTTCATACAATCCCATCGCTAACCATAGTATCCATTGTTCAGCGATGGCCGTCGCCGTCGGTCAATTCATTAGTCGTCACACAATTCGTGATACAACCACGCTTGCCGTCTTTGTCATTTGTAACTATTGCTTTCTCTTGTTAGTTTTAATCATTCTCACATACGCTTGAGCATGCTAATTTGAAGGAATAAAAGATTTGTCTTTTATTCTCGTCAGGCAGTTTTTTTAACTACCTGTCTCGTTAAAATCGTTGTCTGCAATAGGCACTTCATAATCGATTAGAATAGCATTATTATCCTTATAAAGTATATTTAATTTCTTTCATTATTTTCCAATATGTCACACAAATTCATTTTAGGTGTCATTGTTTCTTATTATGTTAACTGATGTTTCTAGCAATTTTACGGACTACTATTTCTCTTTTTTCTCAAGTTTAATCTTCCTCTGAACCCGCAGCTCCATTGACCCCAATACTTCAATCTGCCGTCAAATCAGGATCGAGTTCGGATCAAAGGCAGATTGCAAGCGACGGATGCGACAATACCAGTCGAGGGCATCCGCAATTACGTTGATTTGAGGCCCCCGTTACCTAGTAGATGACGCGGCTGTCTACCTGACCACATAGTCACAGTAGAACATCTACTTGTTTGTGATTCACTGATGCGTCGTACGTTGGTATTTGATTACGTTGTGTATCTTTTTTCTATCAACATACTGTTTCTTTTTTGTTTTGTCTGGTACCTACCTATTGTCCAGGTTCTATAACTGCCCGCTTATGTTTTGCTTGTTTCTGTACTAGGTTGTATTTTTTATAAGTGCTTTTCGTTACCATACCATTCCTGGGAGAAGGTCTCCTCTATCCATACAATCTACATAGTTTAGATTTGTCAAACCTTTTGTCAAAATATTGGCTAGCTACAATAAAATGCTCGCATACTCACTTCAAAAGTAAAGTTCTTCAAGGTAAAGTTCCGTTAAAACACACAAATGTAACGAGGTTCTGGTAAAGATGCGCGTGCGTCGATACAGAGGGTGAGCACGACCCCCAATGCAAAGTCTCTATGCGCTATTGTAACATTTACAACGCAGGGTCGGTGTAATAATAATTGTTGATCATCACAACCTTTATTATATAGGACTCGTGTAACTATCGATTTTTGTAACTTGCTGCTAAGCCATATTGGTGCGACCTGCAAGGGTTCCACAATATGAATCTCTTCAACTTGTAAGTACCTTTGTGATGTGCGTCAAAATTAGAACTGAAATTTTAAACGCAAAAGTAACTGACATAACTGTTATCATTTTACGGCGAAATGGCTGAAAGGACCATAATGCAATTTAGTAGGGAGATAGGATATCGCGTGCGCAGAAGTGGACAGAAGCTAGTGACCGTGTGCGGGTTTTAATACTTCACAATAGTTCTGCAGCTTTTAAATTTTGCAGATTAACTGTGATAAATATGATAATTATCGGTTTCATGGCACTTTTTCTATAGAACCAAACAAAAAATCGACTCGGCTAATTTATCTGATATATCCATAGTTAGGTCAAGGCGGTATATTACCTTTAATCGTGGTTGACCTTTGGTCCAAAGTGCACATATTGAGTCGTAATATTCTATTATATTCGTTTATTATGGTTACATGTGTCAGAACATACACTTTTCTCTGTCAAGTTTAATTACCTACGTATATAGAAAGTTTTTTGTTACATACACGATCAGAATACGTTTATTTAACAATTCCCGAGTATTTATTGTGTTTTTTGATTTTACAAGCATACTATTTTGTCACTAAAAAGTACTTTATTAACAAAGAAAACTACAATCATATTATAGAAACAAATTAAAACTAGTATTTACAATTGAAACAATTGACATAAAATGCAAATAACACAACATTTAAAAATGAAATTTAAGAGACGTGATAAATATGGTTATCACTCAGCGTGTGCTATGATGACAGAGCGAATCCATAGCGCTGGTCTTCCTTGGTGATCGTTATGCCTGGTGACGTTTCAGCATTGCACTGCACGCGATCGTGATAGTCGGTGATAGTTTCTTTTCCTGTTTAGCCCGAGTTATCCTGCTGCAAGGCAAAACCCTCTGTTACTTTTAAAAATAAAAACTTGCAAAAGATAATTTTTTTGGGCAGCAACTGCCAAATAAATCCGGCAAACAAAAACAAAAGTGGCAACGCTCTGCGCCCACGCATGCAGAGGTCACCAATACAACCATAACGGTTGATGAGAGATTTGGGCTTTTGAGTCCACCTGTCAGAATAGCGACTAACTTCCGGAATATTGTGTTTTACAGCTATATTTAATGCTTTACGCCCTACATATTTGGTATTTAGGTCTAATTTTTAAAGAAATGAGTTCTGGTAATTGCCTGATATTTACAAACTTAACTATGGACATAACATACCCACCTACAATACTCATATCAGTTTGATAGAATACGATGGAAATGTATCTTACGTTTCATTCAATCAAATGATGTTTGTTTGGTTAACTCATTTAGATAATGCGACACTAACACTGCCCAAATAGAAGGCAAACAGACACATTAGTAGATGTGCCGTGTGCCTCATTCTTCTTTGTCTTTCTAGTAAATAGTCATGATTATTAGAACATAGGTTTGTAAAGGATCTAAACTAAAGCAATCAAGTAACAACATTATGTACTTAGATCTTCGATGACCTCTGTGTCGCGGTGGGCGATGGTCCGCCTGCGACGCAGGAGGTTGCGGATTCCATTCCCGCCTTGGGATAAATATTTAATTTGTACGAACTGCAGGTACTTGTTCCGGCCGGGTGTTCTGGTCGTTTTCTATGTATGATAAAAAATATCTATCTATGTAATTGTATTATGTACATCACTTGTCTAGTACCCATAACATAAGCTCTGCTTAGCTTGGGGCTAGATAATGCTGTGTGAATAGTCCAGCATTATTTATTTATTTATCTGGTTACAACTTTACATAAATGCTTCATGACTAGCTGTTTAATTGATTGATCAATAGAGCTAAGTATCTATAGTACGTCTCCTTGAGTGAATCCCTTACTGAAACCTCGTCCAGTTTAGGTATATCATCAATAAAATCAACCTAGTTTACAAACTGCCTATTTGTCGAACTAACTATTTTAATTTTTGATGATCGAGAGTTCGCGACGATCGATCCCTGTTTTCTCGCGTGTTGTGGCAAGTACTCCAAATTCGTTCTCTTCTCTCTAGAAGAAAACTGAGACTGTCGACACGAATCTTCGACGGCCACACTTCCTCAAAACAACTATGACACATGTGATCATCAAGACTTCAGGACACATGTATGAGTCTCACATTCGACATAAAGTAGCTGGTCTAGCTACCGAATGCAGCTTTCTATCAGCACCACCACGCGAGATGAATCGCGTTTAGTCCAAATACTTACTCCGTCCATGGGAACCTGTCAAATACCGCAGATTACCGTAAAATCTTTAATAATAGCTAATCGCTCACTATTGCGGGAGTTATTGATTGTGAACACGCGATTCTTCGCTTTTTCGGCGCCAGAGTGTAGCCAAAGATCGTTCCGGTCAAAAGATGTTCAATCTTTGCAGGTAAGTAATGTCGATTTCTAAATGTTTTTATGTAACTTTATGTTGCATTTGTTTTTATTTAACTTTGTTGCATTTAGTTATCATTAGTTTATCAATTGTTTATTGCATTTCACTGGCACAGTATGCGACATTTATGAACCCTGTGCTAAAGGACATGGCAATATAAGTAAGTAAGCTTGTGCTTGCAACGTGTCGATAAAATTATCGATGATAGCGCCGCAGTCACGTTCCGTTGTATCGCATCAAATGTCTTTTAAATAGAGATTAAGTACCCGTTAGCATTTAATATCAATACACAAACAATATCACTTCTCACGACTTCGCGGAAATGGTCACTGATTCGTAGGCGAATTTTTTAAAATATTTATTTAACCGTTATCGTTCATTCGTTCGACATTCCCACGGTGAGATATCGCTATCGGTGCTTCCTCAATGATTCAGCTTAGTATCGAAATAGTTATTGTCATTTTTAGATGCATGTTCGGACTTGTTCTGGGTCGCGGTTTTGTTATCTTATCTCTTGTGCCTGTTTACTCTGCATATTTGAACTATTTAATGTTTTGTCCTCTCGGACTTTTAAAGCTTTTCACTAGTAAACTTTGTAAAGAAACGGTAAATTTTAATGTCATTGAATTTTAAAGCCAAAGGAAGTCAGAAATCACCATGGCTGTATTGTTGGAAGTCTTCCTTCAATCACGTGTTGACAGTTTCCGATAACTTTCATCCAGATTCGGTACAAGATTTATAATGTTCAACTGCACCAACAAGTGCATGACATGTCATTATTTAAAATAACCATTCCTCAAGGAGCCGTGGCCATCGATCAAAGTCATTTGCTCTTAAATAAGTACGTTGTCTGCACAGAGACGCTGTAGGTTTTTAGTATCAAAATTGATCGAACTTAATGTCATCTTTTTGTAAGTATTCTCGTAGGCGACAAGGCGTGCTTCATTATGATTTCAGATAATGCTTTCGATACCGCCGCAGTGTTGAATGAAGTTAGTCACGATACTAATGTGTCGCTTAATGCGGTCGACGAACAAGATAATGTTACGACTTGATATAAATAAGTCAGAACGGTAAACGAACGGGTTGGACAACTTGTACGTGAGAATAAACACTTTATTGCTGGCTCGAAGACTATACTCAAATATGTGTTTGAGTTAGGGCCATAAACCTCGCATAAAGTGTAGTGTGGTCGCTCCGGCCCTGGTTGGCTAAAGTGCAAAAACAATGGGTGACCTTATAAGGTGATGCTTGTCGGCCGGTTTTTGTCGAACCACTCGAACCTTGCTTTGTGGAAACGAGAAATTGGGAAGTTATGCGAAAAAGAAAAGATGCAGACCAGTTCGGTGCGATTGTGACCGGCCAGGTAGATGAGATGTTCTACCTTTGATATCTTTAAAGTTAAAACTTTTGTCAAAAGAAGTTACATATCTTGCAATTGCAACATATATACGATTTCGTTTATTTAAATCTGATTGTAACTTTTAAAGTATGTAGTTACTTACTATCTCGTTCTAAGATTTGTAAATCACTCGTCCAACGGTTTTTCTTCTATTGAATTTGATCCAGGAAAATTTATAAGTTTATCTATGTTTACTTAATAGTCTTCATTTCTCACGCGTTAGTGTCAATCAATTTGGAGTATTAATAAATGTTTATTTTGATAGCTGTTATCACTCATACAATTTTTGTGGAAAGTAACCACTATATTCAAAATTTGAGGCTTTATCAATATTTCTACACCAGGAAATACTAAAAGTATTTTATTTAGATTATATAAGTCCGTTGAATTTTATTTACTTTTTACAAATATTGGACACTTGATGTATACGATATTTATCAATTAAATAAATATTTAAGGCTTTTTCCTTAAAAATTAATATTCAAATAATTTTGTTGTTCGTAGTCTTTTTTCCCACGTTTTATCGACCATGAATCTGGTGATCAAATCCAACTATAACAGTTTCGTTATGTTATACTTTTTCATTTGACGGTTATAAATAATTGAATTATACGCATTGTTCTGATCATTAACGTTGCAACTTTATAGTAGCAGGTATTGAGATTGGGTGGTCCCCGATGTTGATTGATCGATACATCCATATCTCGATCACATCTCGTTACTCGGCCCGATAGTGTCGATAACACGTCATTATCGACTATTTTGTTTTCGGTGCATTGACAGCACTGTTTTTTGTTCATTGAGTGATGCACACCGATTTCCTGCGTAATTATTTTATTTGGCAGGACGCGGCAAAAAGGCCTGCATCCTAACCAATTTGCATAAAACACGTGATTGAAAAAGTTGTCCTTTTGCAGTATTGCTCAGTGATTTGGTGGTACAGGAAAACTCCGTCAAATATACCCGAGAATTCGATGCCTAGGGCTGTCCCAAGCATCCGGCTACCTGTCGCATATAATAAAGTGAGATCTGTCAAATAAAGTAACAAATCTTCAACACAACTTTGTCAAGATTAGAGTTGTGTAATATAAATTATTTGCTTTATCTTGGCTACATTAGTTGTTTTGACCCGAATCACCATTTATGGCAGGCCATTGCAGGCATAGGTTTATAGTCCGTTACACATTTTGATAGTTTGGTGCAATTTATTGTTGCCATTTTACTTATGCGTATTTGAATATTCTCAGCACGATTTATTTGTACTTTCATTTTTACCCGACTACCGACAGGGGAGGGTTATGAGGTTAGCACCCTATGTTTGTAGGTATGTTTGTATGTTTGTATATTTTGTGAAATAACTTTATAAAGACAAAAAGATACATTTATTTGAATCAAACAAAAACAGCACAGACTTATACACTTATTTATCAATACCTTTATCTACAAGTTTTTTTTCCATAGCCATGCTACTGATTTAAGTTTCCCTGCCCTTTTATAGTCCTTACACTTTACAATTTCCTCTGCAGGCATGTAACCACTTACGTTTTTCGGCTCACTATCAGCTATTGCGTAGATTTTAATCTTGATTACTTTTTCATATGATAATTTCCCTTTTCAGGTTTCGTCTCCTGTTCGCCATCGCCATGCAAGAACGGAGGCACTTGCTTGTCCACACCGAGAGGCGAATACTTCTGCAAGTAAGTGGCATTGCATAATTTATCATGCTTTGACTGAGTGCAAGCGTGTAGAGGTTTTGTTCCTTTTCGAACTGCTAAAGAGGTACGTTTCCCGTTAAAAGCTAATGGGTTAAAGAATAATGCTGGTGGAATAAAATGGGTTTAATTTGAATATAAATTTAGTTTTAAACAAATTGTCAAAGTCGCGAAGCTCCTAATTTTGCTCCTAATTAGCTTTTATGTTCTGATAAATAAATATTTTAAACTAAGTTTTTGTAGGTAAAACATTAACATATACCAACATAACAGTAGTAGCAAAAGTACACACTTTTATGTCTAAAATCCAATTACCTTTTATGTTCTGATAAATAAATATTTCTATTTTTTTTTTAGGTAAAACATTAACATATACCAACATAACAGTAGTAGCAAAAGTACACACTTTTGTGTTTAACATTCAATTATAAAATCCAAAATAGCACCGCATCTTTTGGTTTGCAAAAAAACTTCTATTTTAAGGTTTTTGTATTACAGTGCGTAAGCCCTCGCATTCTGGGTAATCTCTTAAGAAATTAAATAGGTTCCCAAAAAATTTCGATTCTTGTGAGGGTTGGATGCAGGTTCGAGTCCTACCGAAATCGAAAATTTTTGGGAAGTTATTAATGTCTTGAGCTTTTATTTTGTTTATGGTATCGAACGGAATCTCCGCCATAGACAATAGCGTATCCATATGCGCAAGGAACCGTTAGATTGTAATTGATCGCGCCCTCCGCCCCGGGGCAGCCCACATGGTTGCACCCTTGCAAATTAGAGCCGTTTGTTGTGAGAGCTATACTTGTGGATGAAAAAAGCTACAAATATGAGAGGTTATCGATATTTTTAATGTTTTTCAATTTGGTTAGGTTTTTTGGGTTGGATACCAACAAAATATACTGACTAAAGTCTTTGGTGGTCCAAAATTATACAGTTTTATTGAGTTTAGATAGTGATTCTTCCACTTGTGGACAAAAAATTTAAGCGAACAAAATCAATAACATTTTGTTTCTTGTTTGATAATTACTATTTAAAAAGTTGTTATTTATGTATAAAATTTGACTTGTCTTAGTGCTTTTTTGTAAGCCTAAAGAAATAAAGTTATTGACTTTTGATGAAGTTAAGCTTAACGTACCTACCTACTTACACAATTTGCGATTAATTTTGCAATAGGTTAATTAAGTGTAACTAACTTATTCCTGTAAAAAGTTATTCAACCAATTCACCACTGATGTTGTATGCAGTTAAATTCTAAATAATTATAATAACTCTAAAACGCAATAGCAACTCGGGACATTTTATCGATATTACGGACAGCCCTAAATTCGAGTGCATCAAATTGAATACGTCATCGATGTGGGACAGATGTAACGCAAGCTCTCGAAGTATACCGAACCCTAAATGTAGTATATCGAACTCGACACGTTATGTACGGAACCCTATCTGTAATTTAACCGAACTTTTGTAATGAATGCTTGCGGGTCAAGAGACGGTAATTGCTGAAAAAAAGAACACCAAAAATTATGGCAACATTGTCACTGGATGGAAGTGATTTAGCACTCTGTTATATTATAAGTTTTATTAGATTTAAATTATACGTATTTTATGGTTTATTTTTAACTAACACTGGCGATTCTAGCTTCTACAAAATCGGTACACAAATCTAGACGCGCGGTAGAGCGTTAGCCAAATTCTAAAAGTACAAGATATTACCGGCAGATATTCTTTGTTTCTGTTTAAGTAATTTCATTATCTTTTTATTCATTTGTAAACAAATTATAAACGACACTTCGAACTCGTTTAGATATCATCATCATAAGGTCACCAACAAGTGGAGACCGCGACTCGACAAATGTAGTGTAGGTCGCTCTGCGGTCAGGTGGGATGGTGCCTTTCGAAAGACTGCAGGCAGATGCTGGATGCGGCTAGCTGAAATATGGTAGAATTATGTTGCTCTCTAAGGGAGGACCATGCCCAGCAGTGGACTAATTTAGGCTGATGATGAACATGATCATACGGTTCGCTTTAAGTATTCATATTCATATTATTTATTTGCTGAAATGTAGGTACAGTAGGTCTTACATTATATAGTCTCACTACATCCTGCCTCAAAGTGCGTGCAAGTCTAACATAGTACATGCATACAATAATAAAATGATTAGTAAACTACCTATGACACAGATTTATATAATTTAATGCAGGCGCCTCACATGGGCTATGTTGGCTCCAAGTTATACTGTTGGATCCAACACACCAATGTGAGGATCGATCTTGGAACATTATTGGATAAAAACGGAACATTGCGTCCAATAGCCAATGCCAACCCGACTTGTGTCGGTTTTTTGTACAAGTTCAAAGGCGAGGGGAGTGAAGTGTGTAGGCGGGGGGGCAACTTGGGTCCAACGTCACTTCTCGATCCACACATTGGTTGCATCAGTACGCGCTCTGCCGATGCCGAAAAGTGTCCCGTCCGACATGACTTGCTAGCAATAAATTTGATGAATAAATGATACCTGCTCAAACGTCCAGCCTTCCAATGCTCTTGGCATGAGTGTTTGCCCAATTATATTGGAGCCCATAATTATGAGGCCAAGAACTTGGTTGCAATTATTGGCCATTCTATTCGTAGCCAGCGTTGGAACCAAGTCATAAGCCAATGTGAGGCGCCAGCAAAAAAGAAACAGAGCATTAACAAAAACCAACCAAACAAACACCGATCGCTTTAAGCGAGTCCTTATTAATTATTTCTAGTAATCTTACAAGTCTTACAACGTTCAACTGAAATAGCGGAACTTTTTGTTTCGATCGCCATCGATAAGTTTTTCGCCATTTGCCATTACACTTCCATACGGAGCATACCTGAAATACTTCTCTCCGACCATGTGGGCAGATCAGTCGATAACTCGAACTCGATTCAATGCATTGCACTCAAACACATCCTTAGCTACAGCTTTCACACTACACGACACGATATCTGCCTTCGACATAGGTAGTGAAATTATCGGCACAGAATTTGATAAAAGATTTTTAATTAAAACCAGCGGCAACATCTAAGGTAACTTTCGGATATCAAGCCTTAAGCAGTATAGGTAAAAGCTGTAGTGAAGTGCTTTGCATGAATCGATATCGATATTACAGTGCGATATTTTGACAGGTAAGGTTAAGTGAATATGCGTCAGCAAAGTGCGATAATGACTGCTCGGGCTTTTGTTAAAGTACCGGCTTTCAATTGATGTCCACTTGACTGAGTGTCAAGTCCAGTAGATGTTTTTTCTTTTTACCACTGGCAACCCTTAAATTGTAAATGAATCGTATATCATCTTCATGATCATTCATCATCACTATTTAGCTATTTAAGCATATTTTAGGCAATGTCAACATTTGCAAGTCTTCCGCGTTGAAAACAGCCTCTTTACGCCCTCCTTAAAGGGCTAGCGATTTTAATGAGCACCATAAATGAGAACAAAGGCTCTACGGAACACCTTTACACGATTTAAAATTCAACAGAATGAACCCTGAAAACTGTTTTGTGGAAACTAGGAAGAAACTCTGCTCTTCATTCGGGATTGCCTATTGCAACTGAGTTTAAATATTTTTGTATTTTCTGCGTATATTGTCTGAGTATCAGTCAAAACGAAACCTACCTAATTGATTCGAGATTTAGATATTAAATTCCAGACAATACCGTTACACCCAATTCAAAATTTAACTCTTAATTCGTTACTGTCGCTTATTAAAACTAACATTATCAGATGTTAAAATACCGAATCGTTAAAAAAACGGTTATCATAACTACCAATCAATCGTTATCAGCCAATCACGATCTACAAGATGCAATTGTGCGGTGTCGGTGCCCGCTAATGGTGGTGGGCGTCGGCCCAGATAGCTGATGTCATGCGCTCGCGCATCCCGCTGCTACCTGCTGATACGCCTGTCCTGCTGCGTTTTATGATGCTGCTTTTTCGCGTAATTGACATGTTTTGTTTAGTACATTCATATTATGGAAGCAACATTATGAAATTATAAATTAAAGATACTTTGTTCAGCGCGGGGTTCGTAATCGGGAGACATGTTGAGAGGTGTCTGGCAGTGGGATTGCCTGCTGAAAAACGGGCTGTACTAAATGGTAAAAATAAAGTTGAATTAGAATATAAAAAAGCTTAATCAAATCGCTGCAAAAGATGTGAAATTGATTAAAACATTAATATGATTGGCAACATTTGATTTGTAATTCGATATTCCTAATGCTAATAAATTAAAAGAGTAACGGAACAATCTTGTCGCTGTATTAGATCAACAAACATCCAAAAGGATGAACCTCCCCCTTGTGACAAACGATAACGCAAATCCAACATTATTATTATTGCCTAGGGGCTGAACAGGGTGCAGCTTAAATAAAAATAACAATTAGCTACCCTTGTCATCCGGAACACGTGACTGGACAAGGCCCACACAAAATGCAGCCGAGTATAATGCACCTTTTATTATGAACTCAAATCGATTTTCGAATTCAAAAGCTATATTCGATTGAGGTCATTCTGACCTCAAGCTGTTCGAGAAAAAAGTTTACTGTCTCTGGATTCAATTTCAACAGACCCCACCCACAAGAAAGGGTAAAGATAAAACAATAAAAATAAATTATTTCTTACAACCAATTTAAAATCCCATTCGTGAGCGTAGCTCGTCACATGCTATTGCCCTTGTGTCTTATCTATTACAAAAAGTCAATTCGAACGTCATTGGAACCAGTTCTATTGTTGTGGATGCTGCGGTTAAAATTGTCTATTCGTTTGTAGATGTGAGAAAATCTATTAAAGCCATAAACATAGAGACGAAAGTAGCTCATATAATTTTGTTCGCTTCTATCGACAAGAAAATGATTGATAATTTCACATCACTAGGTGATATTAAGATGCTTTTCAATATTCATGCTGTAAACGATAACCATTTCATTGAAAGGCAACATCAAGGCAGCAAATATTTATCGTTGATGGTAAAATTGCGAATCCCTATTGATTGCTAAGCAGAACAAGACGAATGGCAAACATATGCCGACCGTAAACCTGTAAGGCTATGAGTTGAAAGTCGATTTATAGAAATGCCTTTCTGATTGGCCCTCGTCGGATAGAGCTTGTTTATGATTGGATAGCCTTCGGCATATTTGAGCTGTTTAAATTATAAGCCTTTACTACAGTTACAGAACAGAGATTCAGGAATTATTGCTTGCGCTGATTTCGATACACTTTATAATGTACCTATAGATCAAGTAGTATTGTCTTGTAAAAGTCAGTTATTCTTCTGATATTTTTGCTCTTTGACTTTCTTAAAATTGTCCAAACAATAAAAAATAATACGTAAACATTTTTTTACAAGAGACTAAACCACCCGGTACCTTCCATCGTATATTATGGGGTCTTGTCATACTACGCTCGTGAGTATAACAACCTCGTATAAAATAGAGTGGAAGAAAATGTACTATTTATTGTTTGTTCTTAACGCGTTCACTGCAAAGCTTCAGCGATGCTACCCGAAGGGGCGCGTCGTCGTCGCTGTGCAAGAAGCAGTCCTACGTGTTGTAGAACGCGTGCGTCGGAGGCATTCTAACTGTTAAACTATTAAAGTCAAAACTCACACTGTAAAGCACCTTTATACAATGTGATATAAAGGTTGTTACAACTTTTTTATTACATCACAAATGGTGCTCGGTGTAAGTTTAGTACCGTTGGCCAGCTCATAATAAAACGTAAAGTTCACAACATCAGTACTTCCGAAATAAAACGTAAGTTCACAGTTCAAATGGACTTCTTGGAAATAAAAACACCGACCCTAACACTAAACAAAACAATAAAGATTGAACGGTACCTTAGTCTGGGTTATTATCACATGAATATGACTCAAACTAACATATTCAAGTTACTTACTATAAAAACCTTAGCCTGAACTAAAAGTTTTGAACCACTTGTCATCAAATCATGTTAATTTACTTTATAATAAAATAAGATTATCGAGACGCGAGAGTGTGTCAGAAAATTCGGAAAGAAACGGGTGATTAAATGACTTGAACGAAGTGGTAGCGAAGGTGTCTTGCTGATTACCATATCAACCCACACACGTTGGACATAGGCAGGACAGGACATAGGCTTGTCCCCAGTCAAATAGCACTCCTGAACCGATTCCATCCCTCGACTCCCTGCAACTTCCAAAAACATACTGACATATAATTATTTACAACAAATTCCACTATCTAACGACCATGAGCTTTTCAATGACAACATACTTTAAAGTGCTGCTACTTAAATATAATATCTGATTATTATATTTAAAAGCTAAAGGTAATGTTGAACGCAACAAGTACCAGTTTCACACGAGATTACGCACTCGGTCAAAGTCAGTTTGTTAAACTGTCATGTGTGGATTGCTGTAACTGTTCTGCATAAAACAATTATCATACTCATGCAATATGAAAAAGACTTAAACTGATGTAGGTAAATGTTCTTACGGATGTGGCCATTTTTCCTGGCAATGCTTCATAAAAGCAATTATAAAGACAAGAATTTTGTGACACTTATCAAGACCAAATAAATAGAAAGATCAAAGAAATAGGTAAAAAAATATAATAAGAAGGTATTAAGATACTATAGTTTTCTTACATTCCTTAAATTCAGGTGGGCTGTTTAAATAAAAAAAATTAAATAAAATTACTATCTCGAACTTTCTAAAAAGTTGGCCCACAATATGACCATGATCTATTCATTTCGTACCAAATAAGCTAAAAGGACTAGAAAATGCATTAGTCTAATAGCAGCTTGTTACAAAAGAGCGGTGAAAAGGTTTTCAAATAAGATAATGGTTTGGTACTTCCTCAAATTCGAGTCGGAACGGCCTAACCGTGAGAACATGCTACATTTGAAATTGTTCTTGGTGTAAATGCGAGATTATTATGTCATCGCGGCAGGAAATTTGATATGGAGAAACAAGCTTTCGTTGACGGACTCAAGGTGGTGTCATGGGTCCTATTATTTACATGATCTATGAGTTGATACTCTAATTTATAGATGGCTACAGTTTGTCTTTAGATCGAGCAAATATTTGTTTGTTACCAAAGATAGCTTTGCATTCAAGTCTAGAAGGCTCTCTAGGCTTTGAAATGCATTCAAACGATAGATTCAGATTACGTACCCCTAGATAATAGCTCTGACTTTGACTATCTTGAAAAGGCAGGCCAAAGGCGCTCTTTTATTTTATTCTGTGGTCATGTTTCTAAATAATCGCGCAACAGAATCGCTCCCCAGTTGAATCGAGACAGTACGATGTGAAAAACGCCGATTGCATTGAATAGGTCTATCTTGATCTGAGCTAGCGAATTAGTAGGATTCCCTTCCCCGTTCAAAGGTTTTGGTGTAATTAGCGTTCAACATTTTCTGGACATGCCGCGGCTTTTCAGCTTTATCGCGTGTTTCTTGGAATTGTATGTACCTAATCAACATATCTGATTCTATTGCCTTCATGGTCACCATCATCAGCTTGAATCTTTCAAATTTGGCTTACCTAGTTACACGTGGTAAAAATTATTTCAACCATATTCGTCAGTGGAAAGTCCACTGACGAAATATGGGGGCACTGACGAAACAACTAACTAGATCGGGAAATGTTAATGTTGACTATAGTTTTGAGGGTATAAATGTTCAGACAAAAAGTGATATTAAACAAACGTTATGCGCATGAGGGATTGCATTTTCCTATGAGAGCTTATGTGACCTCTTGATAATACCTATTGCGTGCCTGCTAACAATGTGCTTCAGTTTTTGCCCTCCAACTATTACCTGGTGAAACGCAGGAAGCGATGGTAATGGTCAAAGTGCCATCATTACTAAACCTGTGAGAGTTTAAGAGACCACCAGGAGAGTTGGTGAAGGGAATCTGGACTCCAAGCTTACTCGCTGTCTCGCTATATAGAAAATAGTAAAAAGCCGAGAAGATACAAAAAATATTGACGCGGAGTCGGATCGCGGAGATTCGGAGTCTTTGAAACTGACTAAAGGGTGTTCTTTTTTAATAATAGAGTTGAAAAACGGTGGAATGGTCAAGACTAAAAAGTCAAAAATATTGTAAATATGAAATCTAATGAAGATTACTCGCCCAAGGGTGGTCAGTGTTTACTATAAAAATGAAAAAATGCTATCTGCACACACACAAAATGTGATTCCTCCGATAATGCTCTCAATTTTCGTTACTATAAGTCCATAATTTTATTCTTCAGGTAGCTGCACCTTCAGTTTACGTGTCAGTAGTTACTAAAATACTTTTTAAACTCTTTAAGGTTTTATTAAGCGGTTTATCCGACTCGAGATTGGCAAGTTGGTACTTTAATCAGTGTCCATTTCTCGAGAAATGTTTCGAAATATGTATAAGTTCGGCATGTTTTAAGAAATAAGGTATGCAAATGCATACGCTGCATGACATTTTAGGTCTAATGACCACATGTCGGGCGGCGGGATATTCTGTGTACGCGACGTCGACATACAGACAACTTTCCGTAGGGTACAGTTAAATTGACAGAATAAAACAAACTTGATTGTCTTATCAAGCTAAATCAAACAGACATAACTGTATCGCACAAATCTCGGATATTGAGAGCTTAAAATACTTATAAAATTCTAAAATAATGCTCCGTACTCATTTGACTACATTACTTGTGGTACTGTTTTTTCAATTGCTTGTTATTTACGCTTATTGTACGCGTGGTTGCTGCTCGTTAAAATTGAACAGCCTGCCTGAAGCCGTGTGAGACTGCGTAGGTGGACTTGCGACAGACAGTATAACATACATGCCCTTCCTTACAAAAGTCCACAGTGTAGCCACGGGGACTTTTAAATAGGAATTCGGTAGCAACTCCAGCATCGATAGACAGCCTCAGATTTATTAACCTTTGTATTCTTAATAAATAGTCTCTTTCTTTAAAATTTCCGAACAGAATTCTTTGGCCTTAAAAACTGGAGGTATTTCTTTGAAGTTGGCGCATGCGTCGAACGTTTAGCGGTAACCTGTGGACCCTCGGGGTATTATAAGTCGTTCTGTGACCGAAGACCGGTTCTGGCGAATTTTAAACAATGGTGGATATTCTCAGGCATAGACCGGCCTATAGCACAAGTTTATCATTGAGATTACATACTGAACAGAATCTAGTGTTATTGTAAACTGGATTCTGCTCATACTTTGAAAGTTATGGTTATCTCATTGTTTCGCTGTGTTCGATGGCGGCCTGCTCCGATCAGTTAAATAAAAAATATTGATGACGTTTTTCTCCTTTCTTTCAAATACTACGCTAGTATTCGCTTCAATTTAGGGTTTTCAATTAAACTCAGTTTATAACTTGGCGTGTTTTAAGAAAACTATAAACTAAAAAAAATATATAAAGTATTTTTAAACCCGGAACACTTGATTGCGCGATCTAATTTTTTAGGTGGCGACATCTAGTTAAATTCGAGTTAAATTTAGTTGCTTTACGCCCGTTGAAAAGGAAATCATTCGAACTATGGAAACCAAACGAAAATTATCATGTGATGTTTTAGATAGATTTTACGGCGCACGTATAAATTCCTCGAGGATAAAACTTTTCTAAGATAACCTCAAAATTCCGAAGATTATCAACAAAATTGTTGTAGCTAATCGTGATTTTTCAAAGTTCAATGTTGTTTTTTAAAATTGACGGGATATAAATGTTAATCCATCGGGAAAACATTTTTATGAGACCGTTTCGGGATCATTCGCTATACAATGGCATCATCTTTTTTAGGGTTCCGTAACCAAAGGGTAAAACGGGTACCTTTATTACTAAGGCTCCGCTGTCCGTCTGTCACCAGGCTGTATCTCATGAACCGTGATAGTAAGACAGTTGAAATTTTCACAGATGATGTATTTCAGTCACCGCTATAACAAAAAAACTAAAAAACAGGATAAAATAAATATTTAAGGGGGCTCCCATACAACAAACGTGATTTTTATGCCGTTTTTATAGATAATGGTACGGAACCCTTCGTGCGCGAGTCCGACTCGCACTTGGCCGGTTTGATTATAGTTAGTGGTACGGAACCCTTCCTGCGCGAGACCTACTCGCACTTGGCCGGTTTTATTTAAACTTGACGGGATATAAATGTTAATCCCTCGGGAAAACATTTTTATGAGACCATTTCGGGATATTCTCTTTCTATACAATGGCGTAATATTTTTCAAATCGGTCCGTAATTGACGGAGAAATCCACTAACATACCATTAAAAAATACATACATACAACTTAGAACCGCCGAAACAGTTAAAAATACTGGTAAGAAAGTAAAAAATATACCTTACTTGCTGATCACCGAGAATATTATTTTTGTTACACCTCCGTCGCTCAAATAAAGATTCCTGTAAACCAATGAATAATAATAAGCCAAAAGGTATTGAACCATGACTTTATGCAATAAATAACACGATATGATCTTTGGTCCGCGTCTCCGTATACTCCGTAACCACTGGTTGCGCCTATACGTGTGCGGGTCATAAGCGATTAAACTGTTTAGGAAGATGAATTTATGCAACACTTGGACATAGTCTCTGTTTGAGGCAGTTAAGTATTTAAAACAAAAGAAAATCTATTTTAGTTGTTTTATTTATAAATCACTAGCAGCGCCTCGCGGTTTCACCCGCGTAGTTCCCGTTCCCGTAGGAATTTCGGGGATAAAAAGTAGCCTATGTCCTATTCCAGACTATAATCTATCTCTGTGCCAAATTTCATCCAGATCCGTTTTGCCGTTCTGGCGTGCTAAAGGAACAAACATCCATCCATCTATCTATCCATCCATCCATCTAAACTTTCACGTTTATAATATTAGGGAGATATTAGTGAGATTATACTATTTGCTAATTTATTGTAATACGTTATCTTATTTTTATTCGCATGTTAGTTTTAGTACCTAATGCTGTAAGCCTGACCATTGCAGACTAGAGAGACTAGAGAGAGAGAGAATCTCTGGTAGACCAATGTACCTACATAATATTACCACCTAGTTAAACAGAAATAAAAATTCATTTCATTTCATTTCATTGCATAGCTTGTAATCTCAAACAAACATTTATCATCTTTGGATCACTTAATTACACTTGCAGTTCATGTTTTGTTGGTTTTTGTGACAGTGAGAGAATAGAAAGATCACTTGTGTTTGCGCACACACTTGTGCACTATTATAATGTCCTGCGCACATAGGTTGTACTTAGTTGAGATGAGACTGACCGCCGTGATCGAAATTCGGCTTGAAGGACATATTGCTTATATTAATTCCGCAGATCCAATCAATTAACTATTTCGATATCCGTAACTTGGCTACTTCTTAACAGCAAACAGGAGATGAAAGGTGTTTTCAAGTTTGTATGGGTCAAAGAAGGAAAGGTGCTTGTGAGTAAAAATGAGAATGCAAAGATATATAAATTTAGGTCCAAGAACGATATTCAAAACGTTCTGTCTAACACTAACTGAGGCAATCATCTCATTTTTCCAAGTTTAGAGACAATAAGATAAGTGCCAATGGACACGTTCTTAGTTATACGTTTTTATAAAATTAAGTTAAAACTAAATTACCCCTTAGCCAATTCTATGGCTAGATTGTAATTATACTCTAGTGTACCTAACATTAATTTAAAATGTGTATATTAGACAATAAAAAATAAAAAAAACTCATTTGTCCCTCACCTGCACTTTTAGAGTAGGTACATAGTAGGTACTTAGGTAATATTAATTATGGATGCTATAGAAGATAACATTATAGAGCTAAGTGACTGTCTGGACTATCTCAACTTTCAAAATCTAATTATTATTATATGTAAACCACAGTAGTCAAGGTGCATTAAATGTTATGGATAACTCAGTGCCTAGACAAACCTAACATAGGCTTTAAGGCACTACTAACCAAGTTATATAGCCAATGTTTTGTGAATAAATTATATATCTATCTATTAGGACAAGGGTTCAAGTCAACTCTACATTGCATCTAGTTCACTTAGATCAGCATGGTCTTTGCATGCATTCCATTTTGAGAGCGATCCGATTCTATCTCCATCTATATCTAAGCTATTTCGCAATGCATCTAAGATTTCCAATCCTGCTCCGTCCAAATTCCTATCATCATTGAGATTTAGTTTTTACTAGGATTTAACGGCTTGTCCAACAAAATGTTCATTTAAATGTTTGTCTACGAATTTCGTTTACTCGTTCTTGACAAAATCTAGCAATATTTCAAATAAATAGTGTTTAGCTGCCAATACGAACTAATACTTGTATCCGTATTCTATTGATAAATTATTTAAACGAGCTATTTATGAAAAATGTTCATTTAAATTTTTATGCCACCTCATGTAGCGAGAAAAATTAAAATTGTCGTTTGATATGAATTTTATTGACGGTGCGCATGTGTTTTACACGAAATGTTTTTTTAGTATTCTAATGAGGAGCCAATTATCGTGCATTTTTAAAGTGAACGTTAATAAACATAAATCTAGCCGTCGCGGTTTTATACGAGATAGAAATTAGGGACCCTAGCGATTGAAATAGAAAATGCCACTGTCAACGAAACTCCGAATTCGTTCGTATTTAATTCAGAGCGAAGATATAAATATCAATTTATTTTAAAACCTTGCATTAAAATCGAAAGCTAAATATACTTTGAATGGGCCACAATTCATGGCAGATGATAAATCCTTTGCTCTCTTTAGTTCTTTTTCAACAAATCGCCGCAAGGCGTTTTGAGTGCCAATGCGGTTTCGCAGATGGTGTGCCGATTTGAAAATTGTTATATCTTTTTTGTCTGCATAACTGAAGTTATTTGAAAGTTCATTGAATTCTCTTGTAGATCAAGATCTCTCAAAGCAAGACAGTCCTTGGTCCGACCAAACTGGAGCACATTCATTCCTCCAATTAACAGTTTTAATTAATCTGTGCTACGTAAATTGGTGTCTATGCTTTTGTTTTTTTAAAGATCTGGTTTGTTCTAGCATCTTTTATTGGCTCTAAATATAATATTGCTAATAGTATTATTGTTTGAAGTCAGGTGCTTGTTTTGGTGAATGTTAAATCGATCAATGACCTTAGTATTTTAAAATATAGTGTGCAAATGTGCTTTTTTCGAATCTATTTTCCATTAGAATCTTTTTGTTGCAATTAGTTGGGTTTTTTATTATTATTTAGTCTTTTGTATTGCCATGGTACGTAGTATTTCGGATCTAAAAAAAAAGAAAACATTATTTTTAAATATTAGCGCCAATAAAATCAGGTAGGTACAGGTTCCAAAAAGATCTTACAACTCTGATAACGTGATAACTAATGTCTATCAGAAGCTAGCAACTCTATATTGCGTTATTCGTTTCTTGTGATATCGTCGTAATGTATGAATATCCACTTGGATCGGAGCTGTGTATCCAGTTCTTTTATCTGTTTAACTTTTCATCATTTGCTGTACGTGTCTTTGATATGGAACGAAACCCTCGGGAGCTGGTATTTATTTATTAGCTTTATCTTCATTAATCTTCTCTCTAAGGATAGCAAAAACAATCGCCTGACGTATATCACTATGTTCTGTTGCTCTATTTTATGGCTTCGTTTGCCATTAAAATCTTTAATTATTATTAGTATTTTCTTCCGCAGATAGTATTTTTCATGTAGAATTTATAATTCTTGGAAGAATAAGGATTTATTCTCATAGATATATCTGTCTACAGTTATAAAAACATCCGTGAACTTGAGCGTCGTGAATGTTTTACTTTTGTCTCACAAAACACTCTATCGCCGAAATCTTGATGACAATACGAGTAATAAAGAACTTGAACTCCTCTCGGCATTACCTCAAAAGGAACGTGCTGTCTGCGCAGTCAAAGCAAACGAGAATGACCTTTCTGCCTTTGTAATAAGTTTGGGTTATGTGGAAAATATGTATTGTTACACATACGTGAAAATACACCTGCACTCGCGCCTATCTCGATATGGTGGAGCACGTCTCGAGGGTTAGACCGCCGTGGCTTATCGCCGAGTTGCTATGTCTTAATGGCCTTACTAACTGTAAGACCACATGAGTTTATGCACGAGGGGTTAACTAGAGTGTGTTTTCCCTCATTCATTTTGATATTCTGAGAAATGTTCATCTCGTGTCTTCTGCTATTATATCCTTTTTTAGTTTGTCTGAAAATTATTTCGATTATCTTAATAATAATCAGGTACCATTACTTTAAGTTTAAAACTCATTGCTGTAATAGTCAGTAAATTAAACATTTTAGTCTGTTTTCTTATTGAAGGCATCCGGTGAAAGACCATTAGAAATGTAACATTTACTGTCAATACATCATTTGGATACCGTTAATGATCGTCTTGAACTTCAGCAACAATCGATTGTTATGAAACGAATGATAGATGATATATTTAATCATTGAATGATGCATGCGCAGTATTGGTAAATAGTTGTTCGAACACATCTACCACCCACAAATAGTTGACTGATTTTGATATAATACAGTATGGTTAGTTGATCCATCTCTCTGAACTAAAAATATCTCTAATGAACTAAACATTTCAAGAATAAAAAATACTAAGATGACAACAAATTAATAAAAAGAAATTAGTAGTTATACCTACTTTTATCAGTAAATCACACCATTAAACCTGCCTTAATCTGACGCGTAACACGAACCATCAATCAACATGTTGCAACATACAGCTATCAATTATGAATGTACCTAATGAAATAATAGCAGCTCAGAATCACGACACCGATGACGGATCTCTAAAACTTCGTGCGCAACATGCGGATGGCAGAATACCATTGCCAAAGTCAATTGCAGCTATAACATCGCCATAGACACGTGCTTTTGCAGTGGGAGCCCAATGCCGTAATGATAATAGCTTTTAAACTGATACTCTTATAATTAACCTTAGAAAACATTTCACCAAATAAATCACCACTTTCAAAATCGCGATTGCCGCAACGCCGTAATGAAGTCCGAAGATCATTAAGCATGAATAGGTTTGAAGAACAAAAGGCAAACGCTTGTCCATCAACGCGAATGGCACGTAGTTCGTTCTTGATTTTTGTGTGGTTGATTTGAATAGGTTTTAAGCCAGCTCGTATGGAAAGTAATGATGCGGCTTCGCCAGGTCTGAGTGGGTCACGACTGTCTAGCTAGAATATGTTTACTAATTACGTCGGATTTGAAAATCTAACTAGAATAGTTTTAGCTTTCAATACATCTTTTTCAGTAATAATACTTTTGACTTGAGTTTTGAGTTTTCGAGTTTTGACTAACATTTTACGTTACCTACTTAGACATATTATGTATCAAGGGTGATGAAGAGTTATGTTATATTTTTAATCATCACTTTAATGCTGGTGAACTCTGCACAAAATTACCTAGAACGATAACGTTCTGCTCTGAATACTTGTAAGCAGATCATAGTTCTGGATTGGTGTGATTAGCCGGTAGTTCCTGACTAACAGTGCTTTCTGCTTTCTGCGGAGGACAGGAACACTGGAAAAGATCCAATCTTAATCCTAAGCCCAACTTAATCTCACAAGTTTATGTGTGAGTAAGAATAGTGATGTACGTCTGTATTGTATCCATTATTCACTTTTCTAGCGAAATAATTCAGTTATCTATTGTCATATAATCCGTCAATTCATCCAGTGTTTCCGCAAATGTAAATTATATGCCCTAACCACCACGTGCCATACTCTAAACATCACCTGTCAACACCGCTTCAATTATGACTCATTCAACATCTAACAAAATATCTTGAACTTTGACTCCGTGTACCTCTATTTCATCATTTGTCAGACAGACATGCCGCGTCGATTTACATGAATATTGTAATACAAAGTCACTGACCTCTTATATCATTTCAATTTTACAAACTGTTTTATCTATTTGTTTGTTATTGAGCCATCTTATAACAACATCTATGTTTTTATGATGAGTCATATAGACGTCTGCTACAAATGATTCTTCACAGGCGGCCGGTTCCTCATTATTTATAAGAAATCTATAAAAAAAACTTCTATCATCTTTGATCAACAGTGTAAATGTTTTATTGATCCCGCGACGTGACTAAGAGTAACCGAGCGTTCCCGACGACAACGACTCGGGGCAAAAAACAAACTAATTTAGGAATTAGATTCAAGCTCGACCGTGTCAAAAGTTTTCAAATCTGTTTGCTTAGCGGTATCGGTTTTCTACGCACGAACTTTGGGAATGCACTGTGCTCTGTGATCGGTAGAGTATTGACTTATTTATTTGTTTTGACTGCTTTATAAAGCAACTTTTTCATTAATTTAGAAGGTATAGTATAGTATTAATTAGTATTAATTTAATTAGTATAGTATTATAGTATAGTATTATTAATTAATTTTGAAATCGTGTATGTACATCTATTCTATGGATCAACTGGGTCTGAAATAAATGATTTTTATTTTTATTTTATTATTTATTAATGCACCACTTTACTTTACCGACCTACCTATGTTGAACAGAAATATATGTGTATCGTGTATTTTACGACATCAGAACAGAACGTACAATATTTTATTTTTCCAATTAAAGCTAGAGAAACCACCGGACTTTACCATTCTGTCAGTTAATCAAAGTGATTTAACGAAACGAGCCGACGCCATTATTTACAATCCCAATCGGTCCAACCGCCATAATTTTCAATTACGTGGACGTCACAGAATCGCAAGTTAATAATCCGCAATTGATGACACAAAAACTATCAACAGTAAGAATGAGGACAAGGATATAGTATCTCCATCTTGCCAACTAAAATCAACAACTGTTAATACATACTTAAGGGCTGTTGATTTTGTTTGACAGTAAAATAAATAAATATATATTGACGGACACTAAAGATATTATGTTATACATAATAATATGTGTTAACCAAATGTCTGTAAATAATATAACTTGGAGGTTGAAGGAAAAGGTCGGACACCGAACTTGAGATTTAAAAATGTTGTCTAGTTGACAGATAAATGCAAATAGATACAAAGGTTCTAAGATTTGTACCTGAATTTGTTCCGGGGTGTAAATAGAAACGCATTCAAACGCTGAGAGTTATGAAACAACAATTAGCCGTTCTATGGTAAACGAAGGAATTAACACGAAAGGAAATAAAGAAGTCTGTCATGTAAAAGAGAACATTGTGCGTGGTGGAGGCACTTACAAAAATATAGAGTGTCATTTAGTGGTACTTAACGTTAGTGTCTATTAAATAGACGCATCAGTTAAAGTGCGGTGCAGCTGTTAAATTTAACTAATTAGTGGTAATATGGGAAATGTAGGGCTAAAAGTGGAATGCATTTGGTCATTCAAAGCTTCAATATGATTTGAGTGCCTCTGTCCGTATGGGTTTTTTTTTTCAATCATATTACATTAGTCGACAAAATCAACTCTCAAAACAACGTCCTACTTTTGCGCGTCAAAAAAAAAGACGAAGTTCAATTGTGTTGCCTTTCCTTATTCCTCGTAAACATGAAAACTTAATATTGTTCCGAGATGTGAATGCTGAAATTCACATCTCGGCACAATATTAAGTTTTCATGTTGTTTCCTGCGATTATGTCTGTATTATGTATAATATACATAATACATGTGTGAGCAATTCTGACCTGCCCCGCCGATGAACAATGCTGAATGTTTTGAAGGTTTCATTGAGCACGGTGTAGTTATAAAAACTTCCTGTATGAAAATAACGACCGGTTGACGTTCACATACATCGAGATTGTTGAAGTTTATACATCAAATTGAAGCATCTCTTAGGTACTTACGTTTCTATTCTATCCATCGTTAGTGTTATCAATTATCATTTATCATCAATTACTCCAATGTCAAGCATTTTGGACTACGTGCATGTACGTCTTCTATTGTTTTTTTTCTTTAATTGCATGATCCTCCCGTTCAAAATTGTCATCAATATGTCCGAGTTTTGAGTTAACTCGACATTGCTTTGTACACATTCTCCCCCTTAGATGATGAATTCGTTTACTGTACTTACTAATTAATCTCAATCAAAATTACTGGTAAGATATGGTGCCAACAGCGTCGTGAAAGTCAATTACTCGACAATTTCCTGTTTGAGACACTATTCCATCTCTTTAATTCCCGTTTAATGTTCAGAGTGGACGGCCAAACGGATGTCATCGTTGACCACCTAAATCCCCGGCAGACGAAAATGAACTCAAAAGTGAATGACACAAAATTGAGTAAGCTTCAATAAGTAGTGCGTGTGGTTAAGAGCCAATCGCTTGTAAACAAAAACTTGTATGCCTAGACATAAAGTTCACAATCGTGATGTGACTCACTGGGTACATAAATCGATTTATTCAAAACGCACTGTTACTAAGTAAACACTTGGAGATGAGGTCTCAAACCGATTCCGATCGATGTTTATTTATAAAAATTCTTCATGCTTTTTTGACGGGTTCGTTGTCCATCGATTCGATCGATGGATTAAAGTTTGACATCAAGTGTCTTGTCGGGATCTTTAAAATATCACGATGTCTATAGTGTTTGAATATCATTGCTTTTAATGTAAACATACAGTACTCGACAGATCAACTTGAACGTGGTGATTTATTACAAAAACATGTGCAGAGATTTATTAGAAGTTCTTGAAGATAGGTAGGAGTTAAATGTTAATTTGAATGACACTAGTCTAGCGGCAAGAAGCGGCGCAACAAGAAACAGTTATCTCTATCGAAATGTATTTTGGTAGCAGCTTCCTGTGCTCTAATGTCTTCTATTAACATAAAGAGCATTATAAAGGTCGAAAAGTCTCCAAATGAAAACGGGTCTATCTAATTTGAAGAAGTATCCATTAGTAATTACGTATTCTTGATATCGTTCATTTTGATGTACATACCGAGGTTGGATTCCAATAAAGTTTAAATGAGTTTCGGATAAGTAGCGGTTAGTGTAAGTGTTGAGAATGAAGCAGTTGATCCGAAAGATTGCTTTACGGTAAAAATAGTGTATAGTTAGAAGCAGATATTAGAGAGCTATTAAACGTTAATGCGGTGCCATTGCCCGATTATGGACTTCATTTAAATAATCCTCCACAAATAAGCCAAATAAAAGAAAAGAAAATAAACGGGACGCCTGAATGCAAGACAAACAAGGAGACGATAATATCAGAGGTATTCAAGACGAAGTTTTCTATAGATTTATAGATAGTGTGCGATAGTAATCTCGAGTGGTTGATCCGATCTATCCAGTAGTTCCAATTAGTTATTGAGTAACTGTGATTTGTCTTAAGATTATCAGCGAGACATCAAAGAATTAATAAAATAATTTAGATAACGTTATTATTATTTTATTATATTATAACCTATGATCTAGCTGGCTCAGGATTGACATGTTCGGAGGGACCAGGGGGAGGCCGGACATAAATGTATTATTGTTATATATTCTGAAAAAACTATGTTTTGATAACAATCACGTTATTTATAGTAGGCATTTTTAAAAGTGAAATATCTGTTATCTATAAATCGTGGCACACAATGCAATAAACTTAAGAAATCAATTGTAAAGACCTAATTTATCAAAAGCTTGTCTCGATTATTTGAATATGGATGATTCGGCGCTGCTTTTTGTGTTCGTTTTATTAATGTGATGCCGTTAACAGATTTAATTGCTAAAGAGCCAGAATGCACAGATTGGACGTCCATATGAATGAAGCAGTTTGTCGTCTATATTGATGGGGTTTTTATAATTTTTAATTTGTATGTTTTAATTTTCGGTATTTTCGGCATTCTAGTTAAAAAACATAAATCAAAGACCAATCCAGACATCTACATATATAAACTATGCTATAAAGACCATTATGGTGTATGCATAGATAAAGTACGTTAGGTAAAAAGCTAATGAATTACCGAAAGATATTACTCAACCAGCGTTTATGTTTAAGTATCCATACTCTTGACCATAATCTTCTCCCGGAGTCTTAGATACATGCTAATTACCGTCAGAAAGCTCCAATCCCTTTTAATTATGACAAGTTGAAGGCTTCAGACAGGTTTCACTTGCCTTCTCAGCGTCTACTTAAGGGTCGGGCCATTCAGCTTCATTTTCAATTACTTTTAATTTATATTTCTTAATTTCCAATGCATTTCTTTATCTCTTTAGTTTTAAGAACGCGATATTCGTTGAACATTGCATTTTTATTTTTGTGCATCTTTGCCTTAACCTCGGCCTTTACGCCATTCGTGCACCCTATCATTTTGGTCATTTGGTGATTCATGCTCACGTACAAAGTTGATGACTACACGTTGATCCTGTCGAAATTTATTCATTTCTTATTTAAAATCTGCGCTTATTATTCCCATGCTGATGTTAGCAAACTTTGAACATTCTTTTTGCACGTCCTGACTTAAGTGGTGATAAATTTAGTGATGGAGTAATTCATGATAATAAGACTTGATGACATGAGAATAGGTAATGGTCTAACGGGTTTATTTGCAATCACAACGATCATGTGACGTCTAGCTATTAGACATTATGCTCGAGCACTTATTAAATAATATTGGTTCTTATGAACGTTTGTTTAGATTTGACTTGTGATATTTTACACCTTCTCTGAAACGCAAGGCGCTGTAAAATGAACCCGTACGTAAGTAGGTAACTGGTTTATTTTTAACAAACAAGCTTCTGCTTTACCTAAGATAATAACTGATTATATAAAATATACAAACATTAAGAAGCTTCAAAAAGCTAACAACAGCTTACAAATACTTTATAAACGCATTATTAACGTCACCAATACCAAATTCATCTATACTACAAAGACTTTAAGTGATGTAATCACTGGGCATGCAAATTGTGGTCGGGTCGTCGACCTGATTGTTTGCCCAGCATCACCGACAGGCCCCTATTGGCCGGACACTGATCTGCTGCATCACTATTGACCGATCGACCTTGGAAACTGAGCTTCATAATGTGTGACGTAGATTGTAGTTTGATACGTTTTATTCAATTTCTGTTTATATGTGACAATGACAACCACTCGTAGATTGTGGGACGAATTTGACTATTGCCCAGGCTGGTGGAATATCGCATTAGTACGGTAAAGTAGAATAGAGAAGGGCAGGGAGGATTTTGCCCATCAGGGAGATCTGATATAAACTCTTTAGATATAATGTTAGGGTTCAATTTTGTAGATTTTGATATAATCTGTGTTTAGGGATTCGTTTCTGCCCGCGGCTTCGCACGTGTTTCTTTGGAAACGTTTTAAGGTTAGGTATTTCTATCGCATGAAAATAATTTATAGGATAAAAAGTAGCCTATATTTTATTCCAGCCTTCAGGCCTAAAACTACTTGTATGCAATTTCATGCAGATCCTTTCAGTACGTTTGGCGTGATCCATCCAAACTTTCACATTTTTAGTATAGGTGTGATTCCAGTCCTGTTCATCATTACGTTTGATTTACCGTTGACACAGTGAAGATTTTCTGAGTATACTGCTATGGCTCTGTGACGCCGACGGAATCGATTCGTAACATGCGCCTGCGTCGATAGGGTCAATGTCGATACGCCTTTAATCCGCTACTGATTCAGATCTGGAGACTTTTTCTTTTTTCGGTCTGGAGTCTTGCAGAATTCAGTTTGTTTTAGTTTTCTTTACAAATACTAGCTTCTGCTCCAGATTTTGTTCATGAACTGTCCTCAACAAGTTTCTTCTGGAGTTCCAACATGTCAAGATACAACATGTATAGATGACAGCTTACGTTCAATTTATAATCAATAAGGATCCTATTTTTTCACGTCCTATTTTTTTATCGTTTTCACTTGTTTTATATCGTTTAGCGTTCTTTTGTAACAAAGATAGTTAACGTTTGGACTAAGTACCTCGTCTGTAAGTTAATTAATAAGCTTGAATAAATAAATATAGCTTAAAACTATATAACGATGGATAAAAATTATAAAAACATATCTCAAAAATCACTGAGCAACTATGTATGTATAGATAAGTCCGCGAGAGAATTTATTAGTTTTAAACTTTTTAAACCTTAAGCTTTCAATTTTGCGGGATAACTACTAATCCCTCGGGATTATATTTTTTACGGCGGATGATTCCGAGGTGGAATCACCCTCCATAAAAATGTCTATCCTACTGCAAAGAAATCTGAAAGACCGATTTGGATAATGCGGGAGAATTTATGACAATCATCCACATCGGCGCTTAAATGGCGTGGACATCATAGAACCATTTTGTGAAGATGGTTTAAAAATAAATAGGTACTCTTCATTGTATCTAAATGCAATAGCTATTGAGGATAATAGAACACGGTCATTCTCCGTAATTATTGAAAGAGTTATGGGTATCATGGTAAGCATACCTTGAATAAAACATTACATGGTTGTGAATCCAGTAACAGTTTACCATTTTGCATGTTTAATCTGTAATGCAGACTGTATATATTCTTACCTGCTTTAGTACTCAGATCCAAAGCAGTTACCACTTTACTTGGTTCTAATGCTAGTTATCTGGAGTTAATTCCACGATTTGTATGAGAAATCGATATATTTACTTACAGTACACAGGTACTTGTCCAATACTTATTGGGTCATATATAAATAACATTCTTGCAATGTTCTAACTTAAACTTCTGAGGTACAATAATTTAACATCTCAATATTTTTTACCGACTTCTAAAGGGGTTTTTGTTCGGTTGTATGTATGGTTTTTTATGTATGTTCGTCGATTTTTCCGTCAATTATGGAACGATTTAAAAAAAGCTTTCGCTATCATAAAGAGAATAATCCCGAGGTAGTTTCATAAAAAACGCATTCCCGAGGAATAAGTATTTATTCCGCAATACTTCATCATCATCATCATCATCATAACCCAATATCAGTCCACTGCTGGACATAGGCCTCCCCTAATACTTAAAAAGTCCAAAATAAGGGATTTGAAGCCGTTTTTTAGTTCTTTCAAAACAGTCGAATTATTACACATGTAATTCCGAATTCCGATGCAATTATATGCGCATACGTCATTAAGTACTCATTGCTCAATTTAATACTCATTTTAATTTAATGAACTCAATATAAATTTAATACATTTACACAATGATTTAATTTTCTTTCATAAATCTAATGTGTGAGTGGTAGTGTGCGGCTTTTGCCGAGCGGGGGGACGAAATAGACTGACCAAAAAATCTAATTCGTCTCTTCACACCGAGTAATGCTAATGACATATTAATAACTAACTTCTGACCGCGTCTTCGCACGCCTTTTTAATAATTAAGTAGCCTATTATCTAAGTTAGGCTATGTTCTAAATGTGCGTCAAATTTTATCTTCATCTGTTCAGTACTTTTGGAGATCTTAGGTAACAAAATAAAATTTTAATTTCACAAACTTTCGGCTTTATAATACACTAGCGGTCCGCCCCGGCTTCGCACGGGTATATTCTATCGCCCATGTTCATCAGGGATAATGTAGGATTCTATAGGTGAAAGAATTTTTCAAAACGGTCCAGTAGTTTCGGAGCCTATTCAATTCAAACAAACCTTTCCTCTGTATAATGTTACTATAACTAACATTATTATTATTATTATATTAACACTTTATATGCCTATCTAATCTACACTAATAGATTAGATAGGCTTTAAAATATATAAGATCATACATTGGATACCAACTTACCCAATGTTTAACCGTCATCATGCTCAAACCTTGTTAAACTAATAGCTTTCTGTAGTTCAAATCTCATTCGACAAATACCGAGTTCAGTTGCAAGAGCCGATGGTTAGGGCCGGGTCGGTTGGCCCGAGGCTGCGAGCGAGGCCGGTCGCAGGGAACGCGGCCCAGAGGGGCTCCCACCGTCGTTCCTACCGCCTGATGTAACTGCCAGCGTTTTGATACCGTTTCCAAGCACTCCTTTACCAACCTCACTTTAAACTACCTTCATTATTTGCCATTCCGCTTCGCAAGACAAATCTTTGTCGGTATTACCGAAATAAATTAAAAGGTGTTTTGTTTATCGTAACTGGTAATCAGTTCTCAATATTTTGGATGTGTTTAGCCTTTCCTGGTTTTGACTCACGAACATCTGTAAAGGTATCAACGGAGGTGCACCGGGCCTTTGCATTGCATACGAATGGTGACATTACCCAAATCCAACTCTACATAATTTCAAAACTCGCATCATCGAACAGAATAACCATCTTGAAGACGGAAACGGAAATTGTTATTACGTTTTCGTCAGACAAGTTTCTTGGGTTTATTTACTATCTGTGGGCAAATGCTTTAACTGATAAATCCAGCTTTCACTCAATACTTAACCTGACATGTCCTTATTCCGAGATCGTTTCACTGGTGCGACTTAAACTGATTCGAGAGATCGCATTAATTTCAATGTTTATAATCCTGGATCTGGCCACGCTGGCTTTCTCTCGTTGTATATAAACACGTGTGACGTTCTGAATTACGTTTACAAGTAAAAGGAACATCTAATTCTGACACTTTAACGCCTCCAACACGCTTTTCGTGCCACAATTGGGTGACACAAGTTGCTCAATTGTTGTTTATTTTGAGAACTTTTCGCTTGATGGCCCAAGTTACTAGCAACAAGTGTATGACCGGAATGTTAATACATGAGAAATCTACTTTATGGCTGATTTTAGAATGAGTCATGAATTTGATTTTGCAGTTTTAAAGGTATTTATACTATGGGCAATGTGAATTGTCGCTTTTGTTTAGAACTTGAGCCTTAAGGGAATGGTTTCTATTTGCATATAATGCCTGCGCGGTGCGACCACGACGCGAGATCTGGAGCACCGATCCGAGAACGTCGTGCTTCGAACCACTCCATACATTATATGCTACGATTCAATCCCAGTCTTGTATGCAATCAAATATTTGAACGAAACCCAGAAGCTGACACTTTCGCAAATAATCCATAAAAGTTATCTGTTGACTTTGCTCATTAAAAGTAAAGTTGTTATGACTCAGCTTCTCGAAACTGTCTACAATAAACCGCTGTTAATGCAACGGCATAAGGTTTATTTTCTGGTTGAGTTTTGCGTTGTGTGTGTCGTTGGTTAAGCACAAGCACTCATTCTTTCCAGCAACTTGTATTGGAGTTGTATCGTTTAGCCGGTGACCTGACCCGGAGCGTGCATAACAATCTTATTGATTCGATATGAGATTAACTGGTTCGTGGATGTTTCCATTTGGATCCGCGGTGACGCTCGCTTGAACTCGCACCCGGATGTCATGTTCGATTTACATTTTGTTCTCTTGTTGCCGCATTCAATAGAGATCGTGCTCGAGAGGTTTGCGAGCGTCTCCATGATTGACGGTATGCTGTATGTTAGACAATATTATTTCGTGCAATTTTATAACCATACGATCCGATGACTAGATGAACTAGATCTATGATATTGTCAAAATATAACTGGTCAACGGAATGTTTCACATACTCGTAGTCACGTCGAGATTCTGCACATAAAAGTGGAATTTACTAAAAGCGACAATACCGCCTCTGTGTTTCCCCACGAATTAGTATTCGCAGCATATCATAAGCAGCGTGTTTACAATACGGCATGGCTTGAGTTGCTATATTACGTTGAACCGTTCTATTGTTTAATAGTGAGCGAGGCGACCTTGAAGGTGTTGATCCGTTGAACCCTAGCACTCCAAAATGAAAAAGTACAGATTCGTTACTAAGCGTGCGTTTCGGTAAGCGCCCGAGGGCAATCATGTCTGGCCATAATAAAGGGTTGCGCTGGTCCCTTCGGCCTCTAGATTTATGGGCGGACTGGTCCAGCCGCCGACGACGACGGGTACCATACGTTTGTCGCACCATTATCACGATCGGATGCTCGCGTCTTCAATAATTGCTAACACATGCTGTGGTAAAAGTCTTGGCGCCAACCAACTAAAAACTAACAAAACACATTAATCGTTCTAAGTGCAACATGACATGACTACGCCCATCCTCATATTTATACTGATCGAGATCCGATATCGATCAGAACGTTTTGTTTTTATTGATTACACGTTACGTTCATAACAGATTTCGATTAATTGTAATCAATTCAGAATTTACCTTCAATTGATTTATCTTGATGATATTTTTGTTGATGCAAAATTCGTGAGTTGTTTTTCAAAGTGTCGGTGCTATATTATCTTTGATCTGGCACTAATCTGGTCCATCTGAAAGCATTTCAAGCTCGGACGCGATTCTTGCAAGCCGTTAAGTGGTCTTATTAATCTCACTCACCGGTTCGTTTACGTTAAACAGTTCGGCTCTTATGGGTCCATCGTCTGATAGGTACTTGTTTTTATTTAATTTTATTGGGCTAATTGGTGGATAAGCTCATTTGGTTTCGCGATCAATCAAAGCCACATTGCTAACACTAATGTGTGCAGTGCATCAAGATGATTTTGATCTCTTTTGATTTCGTCAAATTGAAGAAACCGAAACTTGGAGTAAGTTTCGGTTTCTTCAATTTGACGAAAGTGAATTTATCTCCTTTATGCACGTTAACTAAGTACCTATCTATTTTAAACGTTACACAGCAGACTATAAATGTAAGTGCGTTTTTATTCATAAAGCACACGTTTACAACTTCGATGGTAATTTACTCGCTGCGATGGTATTCAAAGTTCAATAATTCCCATCTAGCAACATGGTAACACCATCACAACTACTCAGATTCACATTGACATTCAATCCCGACATGACAACACCATTACATAAGGTAATAACCGTGACAGACACTGCAGGGAAATTTCAAAACGATGCTCTTGCGCTCGTACAATCAAAATGCACGTGTGTGTAACCTGATACACGCATACATATATGAAATGCTATTGTGACTGGAGCTCGAGGGGTTGTAATTGTAAGATGAATAGATTCCTCGTACGATCGGTCTGATAAGTTCTTGATAGTAATTATATAGTTCGTAATTAGAGGTTGGGCATTTTGACTGATGTACTCTACTGCGTCTTAAGAAAGTAACATTTAGTTTCGTAGTTTTCCATAAGTTGAAGTTATCAAATTTTGCAATGTGGTTGTTCAATTCACTCTCTATGGATAGATACATCTTCGAAGACATTAATGTATATTAACCTTTTGGCTTACCTAAAGTTTTATTGTTAGTCAACGATTTTTCTGATAGAAAGTCCTTTAAAGTTTGATAATAGGTTTGAAATCAGCAATGTCAGTATTTCACCTTGAGCCTAGTTTCGATTGTCAGTCGCCAACTGACGTGTGGCGTTCAATAAAGATCGCCGGATGTTGCGCTGTGGGCTGTCATAGATCAGTGCGCAGATGTTCTGTTACATCTGTAGTCAATTCTATAGTTTTCTGATCATCTGCTTTAATAACAATAAGTTTCAGATCATCAGGTGATCCACCATTATAGTCGAAATTTGCACTAAGTGTGGCTTTTAATCAGACTTTGTCAAGTTTTATCCAATCACTGCTGGGTATTTGCCTCTCTATTGCGCTATTCTGCACTATTGCCCTTTGCCAGGACACGCTAGCTCCTGGCAAAGTTATATCAGTACAGTACAGCACACTCTCCTTATTTAACATCTAAAACAGGTTTTTTTGCGTGTTTTCTAATACTTCATAATACTTACACGCACCACCCTTTTTACATATTAGCATAGCAAAAGGGTTCAAGTCGTGACAAGTTGAGCCGTTACACGGCAGATGTGAGCTTTCAGAGCATCTGCAACACCTAGGCGACCTTGCGGCAACCGGTCCCGAGGTGTCCTTTCGGCGATTAAATCGATTATGTTCCCGCCCAGCTTAAAAACTACGGTACATTTATCGATTTTACTTTGTAATTGAGCTGCGGTTTCTTGTTCTGTTCGTATGATTCTGTTGCGTTCGAATTCACTTTCGAAATGGAGTTCGTTCATGTTGTTTTGATGAATCTTTTTGTGTTTTCGTTCTTTCACTTTCAGTATGTTTCCATACTTATGTTGTGTGTCACTTTAGTTCGTTGCATGAGCAATGAGCAATGAATCTTTGCAATAGTTATCTTTACTACCCGAAAGGACGAAATGACTCGTGCACGGCAGTCATGTGTTTTATTTAATATTTATATTAAGGAATCTTGATTAACAAGGAAAATTACAATAAAATAACAGAATTAAATTAAAAGTAGTATTTAAAAATGAAACAATTATAAATATTTGGTTTAACGTTATTCGGATTTTTTCTTTAATTCATTATTCTTTTTTTTTACTCTGTCCTCGGCTAAAAGACTATAACAGGTATAAACAGTAATGATCTCCCTTTAGTACCTTTGCCTACTAACTTAGCCATTCCACCATCGTCTACTCTATGACGTGCGGGGCGCAAGCTGCGCGCGCCGCACGCACACTAACACGGCTCGTGCGCGCGTGTGCGTGCGCGTGGGAACGGGCGCGGTGGACGCGTGCGCAGATTGTGACATGCCTGTATTGTGGTTTACTAATATTTACCTATGATTGAACTTTTCCTGAAAATCTTGAGGACTGAGAACTGTTTACTATTTATTACGTGCATTGTCCCCATTGCAGAACAAATGCCTGCCTGATTATTTTAATTATTCAAATCTACTTATGAAGTTATTATTATTTATTTATAAGAAGCTCTAAAATGTTGTAACCTATTTTTAAATATTTTGAGAGGACCACTTTTAAAATTACCTATTGTTAAAACTACCTAAACTGACCCATTGACCTGCCTGTTATGTAATGTAACGTAATGGTAAATAATAGAAATTAACGTTATGGAAATAACAAAAAATTTGAAATCTGAGTCTGAAAAGTATATCTAACTCGCTTCTGTTATGTCGTGGTCCGCCGCACAGAGGTCGTGCGTCAGTTTCCCAATCAGTACGTAATTATTTTATCTTATAACTCCTGTAACAGACGGCCCCGTCCCATTTTCTTGACTGATTCCTTGTCAACGTCGTAAAAATTTGTTTGCGAATAATATTATGTTTACAGTGCCTAAAATTAGACGCGTCTTTGTCTCACACGGCTTTGTACCTACCTGATCGGTTTCATAATTTCGCACTGTCTTCAATTTATATTAACCGCTATTGTATCAATTAAAGCAAAGTCCATAACCTTTTGTTTGTCAGTGCGGATTTCATGAACCATTGTGTCCTCGGGCATATTACGGACTTGAATCACTGCTGCGGCTTGTCCGTGTAAATTGAACTTAGGACCGGGGTTTTTAAACTTCAAATTAGGCGTATTGGCGATGAAGTTTTGAATTCTATATTGCTAATAAGATACCGGTTCGGTCCTAAATTCCCTTTTTAAATTTTTTTCGTTTTCCTCAACAAAAAATACAATGGGCTATTGTGACTAGTTGTGACGTCACGAGCCCCCACTCCCAAAGTTTGACGCGCTGTATGTTTTTAATTTTTTGTTTGATTGACAAAAAAAAAACGCATCTAATATCTTCTGACAATCTAACTGACGGACTAACTAGATTTTTTAGGAAAAGTAGTTCCCGTTCCCGTGGGAATTCCGGGATAAAAAGTAGCCTATGTTCTATTCCAGACTATAATCTATCTCTGTGCCAAATTTCATCCAGATCCGTTCAGCCGTTCTGGCGTGATAAAGGAACAAATATCCATCCATCTATCCATCCATCTAAACTTTCACGTTTATAATATTAGTGAGATATTAGTGAGATATATAGAGTACTAGCAGCGCCTCGCGGTTTCACCCGCGTAGTTCCCGTTCCCGTGAGAATTCCGGGATAAAAAGTAGCCTATGTCCTATTCCAGACTATAATCTATCTCTGTGCCAAATTTCATTCAGATCCGTTCAGCCGTTCTGGCGTGATAAAGGAACAAACATCCATCCATCTATCTATCCATCCATCCATCTAAACTTTCACGTTTATAATATTAGTGAGATTATTTATATCTTTGCCACAGAAATCGTCATTGTTTATGTTAGTACTATTACGATATTCTGTGGCATTAATCTGTGCCTCGGGCGGTTGCAGGCTCACGCATGCGATGCTTTATATCATCCAAGGGTTTATTAGCCTCGGTATTGTGTGCGTTTTATTGCTCGTTTTTTAAGTCCTTTGTTATCTTTATTTTGGCTCAGCGCTATTAAACTGGACGTGGTCGTGCATTTCGCTGAACCTTTAATTCATAATCAAACTTAATTGTAGTGAGATCTAAGATATCGGTGAGAAAACCTGCAAGTTCATTGATATGTCTGTCACTGGATCCCACCGCATAAAGTGCAACAAGCTCCATTCATTATTCCTGGACAATTGGATAAATGTATGGACGTGGTACTTCCATTCAATATCCAGCAAAGCGAAAATAGCTTCGGACGTCGGTCCCATTTCACCTTTCAATTCAGCAGCTGTGCCCATTCAAGTAGTAAATCTGGTGGAACTATAGGTCAGATGTCTTGAGTAAATCTAGCCTCCCTCCCCCCACTGGCACGCCTACCGGCAAATTGCGTTGGGCACTGCGCGAGCGCACCTCGCTCGCCCAATCACGTGCCACGTCCGAATACTCAGAATTAGGATCAAGATGTATCTTTTGCATCAGTAATACCTATATTATTTTGGTAAGTCCCATCTTTTGTTGTTATGTTTAAAGACTCGCTTGGTTTATAAAAATTAAACGTGCAAAATCACAGCAAAGATTCCTATTAATTTTTTTGTTACAGGTTGGCATGTTTTTTTGGTACATATGTGTTTTTCGATAGCTTTCTGTTTTTTAAACTAAATATAGCGAAAATAATTCCGGAAGATCCTAGAAACTAAACTCCTTGCCACCACTTGTCCCATAACTTCCCATAAAATCCTGCAGTTATTGTATATCTCTCAGCCTTTATCAGTATTATCTACTTTACGCCTAGGACAACAAACTAAACTTATAACAGGGGCAAAGCCCTTAGATTTTCTTATTATGTCAATTACGTAGGTCGTGGTGGGCTTATCTGCCTGGTGTCAGTGCTATCGGCAAGATTTACAGGGAGTAGCCGCTGAGCCTGGGGACCTCGCCACGCTCGTAATTATTGTAGATGAATCTGCTACACATTGTAGGTGCATGAGTATAAATCTGAAAAATACGCTTTGACACAGAGAGTACTTTTGGAACTTAACTACGTTTCAGATTAGACAAACTAACGTATCATATTGTGTCAGAATCATGATTATTTCAAAACAAAACTAAGATTCAGTTATGGTTTGTGTCAAAAATCAATTTAATTTTGAAATGCAATAAGATTCAGTTCACATTTGTAGCCGTATTCAATTTTAAAACGGAAATTCACTTGATACTCACATAATAGGTAATACATTTCTGAATTGCAAAGATTTCAATATAACCCAAGCTATAAAATGTAGGTGCCTAAATAAACTTTAAGTTGAAAAAGCAACGAACAGGCTCCCCACAATTTGCATACAAAAGCCGAAAGATTTATGCGAAGAAAATAAACATAGTTATTGGACAAGGCGAGCCCTGCGCTGGACTGAAGTCTTCACAATACAAGAGCTATAGACGCGGCTACTGTTGGCTTTTGTAGCTACACTGACTTTATTATTTACATAATGAACCTCCTCTGTTACTTTACGTTTATGATTCTATTTTAAATCTAAAACATTTCTTACGATCATATTACGAGTAGCTAGGATATCTGATAGTGTCTCCTTATTCTTTATGATGGTTTATCATTTATATTGGCTTTACTTTTTTTTATCATCCTGAGAGAAAGGCGTACGCATATCGTACTTTAAATACCTACATTGAAGTCATTTATTAGTTTAATACACTTACTAAATATTGTTATAGTTCAAGTTTTACACGACCTCGGTGATCAAGTGTATTTATTATGCGTCTGCTCTTATCCTTGAGAACTGTGACAATTCTAACTGTCCCACCAAGTCTAGTAAAACGGTGAACTTTAATATGGTAGATACTATGCGCTTACAAATTATTATTATTTTCCTTTTTCTTCCCTTAGCCGGTCGTGTAACTGCGCATGTCCATACTTGCGTAGACGCAGCTAATGACAGAAACTAAACTGGTCAGGATGGCATCTCGTTTATCATGGATAAAAATGTAGCATCTAGTACCTGGCCCTTTTACGGCAATAACATAACATCAATGAGGATGGTTTTACCATGAATCAAGCTAGGTTATGTTCACAATCTGAATTGACAACCCAGCGCACCAAGTTGTTCTATTAACTTGGTTGTGACTACACTTTCAGAACTAATAATACTTAACCCGGTATCAAGTTAGCATTGCTTTCCAGAAGTAGTAAAGTCTATCGACAGTTTCTATTTGTACGCCTACCCAGAATCATTTGGTTCATCTAACTCTGTTTAACTGCTGAGTTAACGATTGTTTTTATTAGGTACTACATAATTTGCTACTTCTCGACTGAAATATTTACCGGCTGTGCATTCTGCGTCCGCTTTTCGCGTCCACTTTCCATCAACAATATAATGTTACACATTTACAGCTAGATTCTGTTTCACAATGTTATCGTAGATCTAAGTAGTAAATTCGACCCTAAACTTTAGTGTCTCTTAATTTAGTGTTTATTGGTGGTGTGCATTTCTATTGTAATGAAACCTATACGTTCATATTTGACATCCTCTATAAAATATTTGATAATGTCTTGATAATAGGAATTCTTGCAGTGTCCGAAAAGTCTTCTTTTGCGTTAGAGCTAGCTTATATTATCATCAACTTGTCTGTCACGACTCAGTAGGTACTCGTACATCCTGTCATTTGTATTTAGACAATCTCATTAGACTAAAATCACAACTATGCGTTCTCGGAACCGGCGTGCGCGCTATCAGATGTGAGACGCGCGCCGTGCGTGTACGCAACCTATCTTTGCACTTCATCAGCTTGCACGATGAACCTCTGCGACTAACATGACGGTAAATGTAGTTTTGGTTTGACGGAACTGTCCTTAGGTTGTTTTGATTAATTTAAGATTTCCACAATATGCGTTGCAAAAATAAACTTAAAAGGTGTTCAATGGCTGGCATGTGAATAAAGATTTTTAGATAGATGTGGTTTCTTTGGAATAATCTTTACAAAACAAACCTAAAGTTCAGAGACGCTGCAGAATATCGTACGTATACTACGCGTATACTTAGTGGATGACTGTAACAAGTCGCAGGCAACACTATTTATTTACTGCGAGCGCCCTGCGACACGGGATCTCCTGTCACCACTATAAATTATTGCTGCCGCTTCCAAACATCTACGTTCCACACAGTAAGGTTGCTTTCTATCTGGCTAAGGTCTAGGCTGTTCTATATCTACTTAATTGAGAAATTTCACCCTAACGTGCCTATTGTGACTCTGAGCAATCTTTTTCACAAGTAATTAGATTTGCGATAGGTTTGAAATTTATGGCTGGCCTCGTAATGAAGATTTACCCTCTGGAAGACTTGAGGCACGAACAAAGGCCCTATTTCTCTCGCGGTCATCGTTTTGAAAGATAATCTCCGCTCAGGTAGCTGCGCTGTCATCTTTTTGCGTCGCCATTATTGTTTTGGCGTAACATGTTGTAATTAACTGCGGTGGAAAGCTTCTGCTTCTTATTTTGTTTTATGAGCAGCAGTTCTGCTTTAAAATTATTGTTTGTGTATTGGTTTAATGCTTATGATATTACAAACCTTTACAAACGTGTGTTTTGGGTTGTAAAATTTAGTATAAGAAGTATTTTGAGCTTTGTTTGAGGCATTTGTTATGAGATTGTTTTCTGAATCAAATTGGAAACTGATGTTTTACAGTCGAGAGCGTATCGCAATATTGGCCGCATAGGCTGCACCGGCGCGGTGCTTGCACCCTACCCTTGCTGAGGTCAACGCGTGGGTGTGACAGGCCCGTGGTACTTCGAAACACCTACGCCTACGGGTTCCTTTCAAGTTTAATGTTAGAATGTTCCACTACCGATGCATCTATTTTATGCGCATACGCTTAGAGGTACCCTTTGTTTGATTCCACAAAAAGATTCCAAAACAGAAAATCGTAAAAAATTTGATTACTAATAAAAATATGATGATAAGTCTGGATCGATGTCATCAAATAATATATTGGTGAAAGTAATACATATTTTTAAAAACCTATTCCAAAAAATTAATGTTCATAGATATTATGATAAGACACATAATATATCTCAAATTTAAATAAACAATCCATCCGTAATCGAGCAATCATTAGCCCAATATGATTTTATAGGCGAAGATTTCGATCAGATACTTCATGAATATAGTAAAACTGTTTATTTTCCCACAAACGCCCAACGTGTTACTATGAAACTAAAGTAATAAATGAGATTTAGTTCATTAAAGTTAACATTAACATAAACGTGGGTGGGTATTGGGTATTACATTCGGCTCGGGACATTGTATAGGCGTAATGATAAATTGTATTCGAATGTATTTGAGAATAATTATTTGTCTTAAATCTGACATGGCTTTCCTGCAACTTAGTTTTAGGATGTAAATGTTCGTAAAATTGCAAAGGTGTGAGAACAAGATGACGAAATAAGTTTGCACCTTGAAACGAAGCTGTCGGTACTAAATCAGTGACCGGTAATGATAATATTTTAGGCGTTTTATCATTCGGTTATCATGTTACTGTTATATACTGTGGGATTATGGAAATTCGACGGATCTTGTAAAGCTCGACCGTCGTCGTGTAGGTAATATTTTCATTTCATATGCGGATATTCTAGAATACCAATAGAATTTCATTTGATTCATTGTGTGTCTATGGAAAGAATAAAATTTCAGATTTAAATAACTTTGCAGTGAAAAAACATCTTAGACCACACTTTTTTGAACCAAGCAAGCTTACTGCAGTTGAAAGTATGAATTTTAAAATAACCTTACTGCAAAATTTAACTAGCACGTTAATATTATCACAAAATTCCCTAGACCAAAACAACAGCAAAAATGCCAGGTTCGCTTACACTTAGCCACAATAGAGGTGCGCGAGCGCACGTCACGTGGTCGTGTCGCAACGTATCTGCGTTATTTATTGTCGTTGTCCGGCGCTGGCCACGACAATGTCACTACTGTCTTATCTATGGCACCCACGGGATGTAGCGAGCATGTGAGCCGGTGGCTTGTTAGCCTTTTGTTACTAAAGGAAATAGGGATGCTAGGTTTTTGTACTATTTGTACAACGTCATCTTATTTAGTTGAGTATCATCTTGTGCCTAAACTTCATAAAAGAATAATCACCAGTCTCTCATCGTCATATAAGATTTTATGTTAAAGATAAAAACTAATTTTATATTATACTAGCAGCGCCTCGCGGTTTCACCCGCGTAGTTCCCGTTCCCGTAGGAATTTCGGGATAAAAAGTAGCCTATGTCCTATTCCAGACTATAATCTATCTCTGTGCCAAATTTCATCCAGATCCACTTTGCCGTTCTGGCGTGATAAAGGAACAAACATCCATCCATCTATCTATCCATCCATCCATCTAAACTTTCACGTTTATAATATTAGTGAGATTAGTGAGATAGTGAGATTATAACCCAGTCATTGAGAAATACAGTAGGTAGGTACTGCTCGGTGTAAAAGTTTATATCTCTGCTCTCTTATCTTTGCGTCTTTTGTCTGCATCAGCAGAAAACTAACGCGAAAAGCCTTATTCGTTGTACATAAATAACAAATAGTTTTATCATCATAATGCATCTACAAATCATGATAAACTACGATTTCTTCATTTAATTAGAATTCAACCTTCCTTTTATTATAATTTGCATTATCTAATAAGTTTATGGCGATTTTACAGACCATTCGAGACGTTTAACGGCCGCTTAGGCTCATATTTTTGCTTTGCACATGACTATTACCGTTCTTGTATAAATTATACGACATTGCCGTGTTTCTATTGTACAGTATTGTGTCCGTTGGGCCCCGGACCTCCTACGGCGTACCTTTAATAGAAATGGCGAGACCTAAATGAAATTTAATGGGAACCTATAGGTCCTTTATGCTCCAACTATTCCGCATCTCAGTGAGATATATGTGTTTCGTTCAAAAACGGAACTCATCGATCGTGTTCTTGCATGATATTCCACGTTCCCTATATAAAAGACTTCCATCATCGAATCCACAACTATGATCTTCATATGTTTTTCAACATATTTAATTGTTTTTTCTTTTTTCCAGTTGCACGTCAAGGTTCGCCGGCGAGTTCTGTCAACACCTCAACCCTTGCCACAGCGAGTCCTCCCCCCGGTGTCAGAACGGCGGTTCCTGTCGGGTCCGGCCCGGTGTCGGCGGCGGACCCCCGTCCTTCGCCTGCGACTGTCCCCTCGGCTACAGCGCTTCCCTCTGTGAAATAAGAATACCAGCTGCGTGCGATTCAGCTCCTTGCTTGAATGGTGCGACTTGTCGGTTGACGTCGCTGGATACGTTCGAGTGCGACTGTCCTCCGGGGTATACAGGTTAGTTTATTTCTTCTTATTGTGTACGAAACATTTTGCTATAATTTCAATCACGAGATTTTATTTTTATAAACCCTTGCATGGTACAAATTAGGTATGTTTCTAATTCAATATACAATACTTGAATACACCTGTGATGCAGCGATATATTCGCTAGGTTTATATGTATTATATATTTTATATAATAGAAAACTTCACTCACCTTCATAATACTATGTACTATGTGATTTATTGCTTGTTATAACTTATAAGTTATTATTACGCAATCACGGTGTCGTTTTAATTCATTTATAGTACAATATTCATTGATTCAATTTGTCCGGGTAGGAATCGTGTATACCTTTAAACGATCTTACGATTTATCTTATTTTATGAAAATATTAATCGCATGAATGAGTTATAAACAAGTTATGTAAAACACAGGTGTATCTACTATATTACCAGACTTTACTATAATTTAACAGTAACTTTGATAGTAGGTTTGTGTCTTAGAAATGAGTCGGTTATTATATTTTATTTTTCGCTTCTTCCACTAGTGGACATAAAATGGAAGCGAACAAAATCAATAATATTTTGTTTGTTGTTTGATAATAACTATTTATAAAGCTGTTTATTTATAAAATTTGACTTGTCGAAGTGCTTTTTTTGTAAGCCTAAAGAATAGTAGATTATACACTAAGGGGATAAAGCACTGTTTTATGTCACGGGAGCGAATTGAATCCCGAACGTAACGAAGGACTCATAATTTAACTCCTGAGCGTAGCGAGGGAGTTATAAGTTAATTCCTGAGCGAAGCGAGGGAATTAAGACTGAGTCCTGAGTGCAGTGAGGGGTTCAACCGCCCAAGACTAAAACAGTCTTATCCCCGAGGTGTATACTCTACTTTTCACACCTTATGCGAGACAAAAAAACAGGCTCAGTAGATAAATAATGTTTTCCTTTGACTTCTCTGGCAGCAGATTGTTGACAATGCCTATGGCATCTAATTTGATAAACTCAGGAGTCAAAACACTTTCATCACTCGACATTTTCAATATTATTTTTGAAATTAAATCTTCTATAGGCACCTACAAGAACTCGATTTGTTCGTCACGCGTGAACAAATGAAGGCGCGCGACGTTCCAAATTCGAAAGCACAAGCCGTGGTCCTAGATTCGAAATTCGAATTTCGAACACCGCGCTCCTCCGGACCGGGGTTCACACGGAGGCAAACTTCATTTATTTTGTCAAATCAAGTAGGCCATGGCCTAGGACAAATTGTGTTTAGCAAAATTAAACTTTATGCATATAGTAATAAGAATTATGAAAAGTGAAATCATATTATTAACCAGCGGGTTATAATGAAATTCAGTACAACATTATAACCCGGCTAATACCAAGGGATTTAATGTCTTGCTTTCGGTAGGGTTTACATGACCTATAATTCGGCATTGTCGAGCATGTGGTTTGAAAATAAAGTTATTGACTTTTGACTTTTTCAGAATCAAAACTTAGGAACTACATTTTTTACGCTTTATGCGTTCTTCAACGTTCAAACCGTAAATTTCTTCAGTTTTCATTATTTTATTGAGTAATACTAGATTTATGTATCTAGTTTAACGGTTGTAAATCATTATCTAGGGCAATAAATATTATATTCTCGACTGGTTTATTTCTAAACAGAGACAAATGTAAGGTGCGTATTGTGCGAAATACCATTCAAAACTGTTAACAATAGATACTTGATTTCATTTACGCTTAATAAATATGTCGTTTCCTAGGAAATGATAAAATAGCTTTGGAAAGTAAACTACGTCGCTGTTTCCTCTAAACTTCAAGTACGTTACACCTTTTTAGTCCGTGCAATAGAGTTTAAATTGGTTCGGCATAACAGCTTTAAGAGCACTTATTTGAAACCTGTTTTTTCGGTAATTAGAAAAAGTGCTTTCAATTTTTAAGTTCCGGTGTAGCGAAATCGGTTAAGGCGGTACTCCGACTCATAGTAGCGCTGCATCTACCTATTTTATTTTATTATTACGTTAAATAAACTAATAAAAAAAAACATTGGGCCGTTTGTGATAAGTTCCTATCATACGCTTTTTTTGATACATCTGTAATAGTTTTATTTTTATTGTATAGATAGAGATGTGAAAACAGAAATTGGTGGTCACCAAGAGCAACTTCGCATCTCTGCCTAAACTAGAAAAAAAAACTGTTACAGAAGCATTAAAAAAAGCTTATGATAGTATCACAAGCTGACCAATGGTTTTTTGAAAATTTCTTCCTTTAACGTAATAATACTATAAAAGTCATAGGTGGCGGCGCTAGTGTGAGTCGGGGTACCGCCTTAACCGATTTCGCTTCACCGGAACTCAAAAATTACCTTAAGTCTCGTCTTTTTTTTGTCAAACAAATAATTGAAACTTTTTGTAAATCAATTTTAATTTCACCGGAACATATCAACTTGGATAAGTACCTAAGTAGAATTTACCCACCGAAAGTAGAATTGTTACTTCCATTTAAAGAAATGGAATATCGTAGATCACCATCCTAATAATAATACTTTCATGGGCTCACGTACTCACGTAGTCCATGTGCAGCTCTGTATGCCGGGGCTTCCCCGGGTCTCACCGCCGAGGCTGGGCAGTGAATGCGTTAATGAGCACTAAGCAGGGACTTTCTAATGTTTTGGATAATAAAGGCTTAAACAAAAACGGTGGGAAGTAATAATAATTGATATCACCCTAGTATTAAAAGTCGAAGCCAATGAATATTCTTTTACATAAAATGAAAAAGATCATGCAATTTAATGTGCAACGGAAGCCGTTTCCAGTATTGTAGATATAAATCTATGCGTGTAATTGGTCTTACGTCATATATGAGGCACTTGAGAAGCAGGTGGTGCCCAAGATATAGCTTGAGACGATAAAAGAGATGCAATGAAAGATGAAGCTACAGAAGCTGAAAATACGGTTGATATTGAGAAGCTTAAAACGTGCAATTTTAATAAACTTGTGAGAAAAATATGAATCAAAAAGATCGATCAGTAGATGCATAATGTCTTTTGGTGCCATTGCAGAGCAGACTTTTTCTCTGATGTAAATGAATTTGATTCAAATCTCACTTCTCTCGACACTTGATTCATTTTAGCGTCAACATCAAACAATGTATTGATGATGTAAAAAATAACATAATGCATGCGCATGTTTTTACCTTGTATGGGCTTTGTAGACTCATAGCTTTGATATTGAGACTATAATTGTACAATCTTCTGTAAATCAATCTACTCTAAATATTTAAAGCGTATCATGTATGGTAGTAACACCAATTGAGCTTGTTTGACCAATCAGACCGAATAATTTTATATCATTTGCTTAGTCAGTAAGCATTCAATTGATGAGATGGTGTCCTCAGTTGATTTGCATCATGTTACTTACGCTAAGGCAATTGAAGAAGCGAACAATATTAAGTAAGAGTGGAGACAGGATATCATGGATTAAAAGGATAGTAAAACAAGACAATAAAGTAGCCAAACGATACTAAAACCTATGATCTGAAGGGAGAATTAAACGAATATCTTTTCGCTAGACAATTTGTAACAAAAAAACTTATTTTGATGATAGCTCATCCATTACGGATGAAAACATTTTATTGGCCAATAAACTCGGAAACAATTAACGCAAAACACAGCAGCCTATACCTTAAAGTGGTTTTCTCGTGGGTAATAAACTGTCCATTTCGCAAATGGGGCTATTATTGGTGATGGAATTGTCCACATGTTATTTATATGGTAATTTTTGGGGTTCCATATCGACAGGGCTGGTGTTGTTTTATAGGTAGGCAGACAGGCGGTTCTGTTCGTGAAAGAACTCAATAGCTACAACGTTATAGATACCAATTGGGTCCTATTTTACAGTATTTCTATAGCAGCCACAAAATTATAAAATTATTATTCGTACGGAACCCTAAGTGGTTGAGCATGATTCGCACTTGGCCGGTTCTTTTGAAACTTGTTTATGTTTTAGAGTTGTTTCTTATTATTTACGATGCGATGACATGGGAATTTGCTTTCATTCATTTAAGTTCACGACCTCTCTGTTTATTCGGTTATTCTCAAATCATATTTTGAATCGGTCGTTTGCGTCAAAAATATTATTTATCTGTTCCACTATCTCGTCAATTTAAGTTTTAATTTTATCAGGTGGCTAAATTATACGTTATAGTAATAACGTTCTACAGATTTCGTATCTCTATTTTTTGCCTATGTCGTTTCTTTTTGGGCATAACCACATTAGTCATTCGGTATTGACCGCACGACTTCGAATCGAACTTCGAACCCTAATAGAAATCATTTAGAACGGGATATTTACCATGATTCAATTTTTGAGTTCTTCCGTGATCATGGCGCATAAAACTGTGCCGAAATATTGGAAAACTCAAAAATCGAATCATGGTAAATATCCCGTTCTAAATGATTTCTATAGTAATAACCATGATAGTTTCAAAAGTTTTATTCGAACCCTAATGTTAACGCAAATTTTACCACAAAATTTCCTTCCACAGGTTTAGAGTGCTCACACGAAGACCACTGTGCCTCCCAACCTTGCCGCAACGGCGGCCGTTGCGTCGCCGACAACACCACCGCCGCCGGCTACTCCTGCGTCTGCCCCCCTGGTTTCACCGGCTCTCGCTGCACCGAAGACGTCGTCGAATGTTCCAGTGGGTCCGGCGGCTCAGGACCTTGTCACCACGGCCGCTGCTTCAACACCCACGGGTCTTACACCTGCGTTTGCGAGCCGGGGTATACGGGCAGAGATTGCGATGCGGAGTATGTGCCTTGCGAGCCGTCTCCGTGTCTCCATGACGGACGGTGTACGCCGCTGGATCAGCTCAAATATGAGTGCGATTGTCCTACTGGTGAGTGTTTTACTTAGCTTTCGATTGTATATTGTGGAAAAGACATGGATGAAACAAAGGTTAACAAAAAAGGTTAAATTGCGCAGTACATAATGTTGGTGTTAGATCTAATTTCTGCCGATGTCATGACACGTTTGAATAAGCTTACATGTTATTCATAGTAATTTATTGCAAAACTAGTACTCAGACCGCGGCTTCGACCGTGTCTTTCTGAATAATAACACGTAAACTCCACGTGTGTTATTCCAAATCTGGAACTTCATCCATACAATTTCATTTCAGTCCGTAGTTTTCATTTGGCATACAAATATAATTTTTGTTTATTGTTTATTTTGCTCACATGTACATGTATACAGCTTAGATATTAATGTTAGCCTAGGTCAATAGTACATGCACCCTGTAGGGCACTGCAAAAGAATTTATATAAAATGGCAAATACTGTAAGTTAATATAATTAAAGGTACATATTTTAATGTCAGGTATATCTATATATAATATATTTTGGTTTGGACTGTGATAGATATGGTATACCTACCTATTACTTTGTCTTTGATTTCTTCGAATCAACAATATGAGCTTCGAGATTGAAATTTCAATGAATAAAATTGCCTACTCATCAAGTCCCAAGTCCTTGGTAGCAATAATGGTTATTCAACATCTGCAGATATTATTATAAAAAGCACGTCATCGGCATGTATGTGTCATTCCATTAACGGCATCAGGTTTCCGTTTACGTCTAGTGTATTGGATATCTCCTTATGTTCTGTTCCATGTATGTCGTGTTATGTTACATTATTTACCTTATTGCACTTTGCTGCATAGTTCGTTGCCTGATTTGAGATGATTTTAATTATTTTAGATTGTTTCTTTATTATTATATCTACCCTTTGTCTTTCGGACGCGTTAAGATTAATATCGACTACGTTAATAAAATAGGTACCTATATTTTTGTTCGATTGATATGGTCTAGTTAATCATAGTGCAGGCACAGTATGAAATGTTTTTATATGAACCGCGTGTTTCAAACTTTATGCTTAAATCAGTATACAGGGTTATTGGTAAATTAGTGACAATACGTGAACTGCAGGTCCTGCCCATCATCACACACGTTGAAGACGCCATGTCTAAATTCTTAAAAAAAAGCACCTGTGATAAATGAAAATGAAAAAATTTCTTTGTCTGGAACCCAACGAATTACTTAAAACCAATCTTCCACTCTCATACCTTCTGTTAATTCAGGGCCAAGCTGTTTTTAAATTGAATTTCAAATAAAATCTTCAACAAACTATTATTGAATTGCGGGGGGTACCTACCTTTTACCAATACCAAGTTTAGGAATTAAGACCTGTGGTCTTCACAAACGATGGGCAGAACCTGCAGTTCACATATTATCACTAATTAACCAATAACCCTGTATATATTCAAGCTTTTAAGTTCTTGAAAGCTATCTCAGCGACTTGTGAAGACCGCATGCATCATCTACATTCCGTATATTTTGCCTGCAGGAATAACTATCTTTAGAAACTGACCTTACTATTCGCGCATTCTGAATCTTAACCCGTCGTGATAGGGTCTTCAAGTTTGACGTCTTACACATTGCGTGCCTGAGTCATGGTGGCTGAAAGTCGTCCGCGCCTGGGGCGGACACGACTTGACCAGCCAGCCTGCACTTAGCTCAATCGTAGAGTAATGTTTGTATTCATATTTATGGCAATGTTAAATGCTGTTTCGTTTGTGTTAGTAATAAAGTTTGTAACGATAGATGGAGCTGTTTTAGTTTAGCTGTTGAGTTGTGGGGAAATATTGTTTTGTACTTCCTAGGCGGTGTTCTGAAGGCGCTTCTCTTCCGAGTCGGGTATACGATCTTATTTTTTCTCGGTCTATATCTATCGACTCCGCCTGTCACAGGCGGAAAAAGTCAAAAAGCCTCCGCTCCATTACGTCATTCTGTCTTGTTCTGTCTTATGCGACCCTTCCCAGCTATCCTAACTATTCTTAACTATACTCAGATTTAAAATCCTGGATACCTATTTTTTATATACAATGTTACAAAACCCAAGGAATATTAGTAGAAAATATTTAACGACATTGTTATTATCGAATCAAGCACAGAAGCTCGAAACAATTTGTGGTTTTGAAACCTTTCATTCACCATTTAGTTGATTTCGCGTTCATTTTCGAATTCAAATTCATAACATTTTTCGCTGCACATGGGATATTTTGCGTTGTTGAATTTGTGTTTTAGTTTTTAGTGATAAAACTTGGTTGTTTTCAGTTTTTCATTCATAAATACATATACAACATATTACTACACATACAACAATTCTTAAATACTCATAAACATAAGACTTAGTTGACATAAAATAGATTTCTTCTCATAAAATAGACTTAGATTCTAAATTGAGAGAGCATAGAAAGGAAGGCAAGCGAGTTGGTATGATACTACGTTTTTTCTTGGTTAGGATAGTAAAAAAAAAACGTTTTAACAAGACCCATTTTGTACTGCAACTTCGACTCGAATTGTCCTTCGCAGGTTTATCTCTATCCGCATATATGAGTATGCTTGCTTGCTTTATAGAATCTTAATCAGTTAATATTTTAAAAGATTTCTTTCAAGAAGTATATATTACCTCTGCTGTGTACTTATATTGTCTTGTCCGTAGTTGCCACAACCTTTTACCTGTCTGTGCGAACAACTGTACGTTATAATTTGCGACGTTTGCGAAAGCTGTTACGTCACATTTTTATTTAGTTCTCGGTTGGTTCATTAGCTACATTACTGTGAGGCAACAGTTCACCGCTTCTTGCGCGATGTGAGAAATGGGCTGGCGCTGTGGAAGATGATTGTTTCTTTAATGAAGATTTAGCTGATGTTGATGTCGTTGATGTAACTGTAATGATACAGTAGTACCTGGCTCAGGTAGTTGGGATTGAGAAAAGTCCGTTGAAGTTTCTCGGAAGTGTTTAGATACGTGAATTACAGTTTTAAGTTGAAACACATTAGAGCTGATGAAGAGAGATTACCAATTAGAGATGTTATGAACGCATCCCTAAAAAACATTTATTGCCCTGCTTGTACCTTAAAAAGGAATCAAAATTAACATAATTAACTTTAAATTGCACATAAGTTCTAAACATTCCAATACCTGATGCATGATGCGCAAGTTGCAATGGATCCCGTCGCGCCGACTTTGATCTGGCTCATCATAAGAGATGATATGACAGTCTCCGAGCAAAAAAATGCAAGGTAAGAAATAAAATATCTAACCAATGCAATGCCAGGTCATCTAAGCTAGACATCTCACACTTTCCACCCCTATACTACAGAAATGAATAGCGTGTTCTAAATTTTTTGAAACTGAATCATTGTGCTTAACATCTATGCGTCACCACTTAAGTTCATGAAAATTTTCAACAGGAAGTCTGAAAGTCCTGATATTCCAATCAGTCTAGGGGCCACTTAAAATAGATTTCTCACAATGGTGACGTCATTTGGTCTCCCAAGTGTGGGAACGGACCATTGATTAACGCCCAATGTTAATGTATTTGTTTATTGCCTATTCGAATTGAGTGAGGAAAAAATAGCACTAGATCGTGCGGACATGTGTTTTACTCATCAGGGCATTGACATACTTTGGTTATTAGTAAAATATTACGAAGATGGAGATTGTGGGACGTTTTAGATTTGTACTGGTTGACGTGACTGGTCCATATCGGTCCAAAATAAGATCAGACAGAGAAAACAGGAACACTTTGCGCTGAAGTGAGACAATGCTAGTAACAAATCTGTACATATAAAACAGTTAGTTACACCATCTATAACTCAAGAACGGCTGGACCGATTTTAATGATCATAGATTTATTGGCTTGTTCTTCGTCCTGATTAGCAGAATAACTAGGTTATAAGATACCTTCATTTTTTGTATGTAACGCCAACGTTTGTATGTTCTTAGACTGTCTTTTCACCAGAGATGTCCTACGTTGCTTGTTCGCTCCATTATCGCGTCATTTTCATAGCTGACAAAAATGATGCGATAAAGAAGCGATCTTATTGGTTCGTTGAAAACATAGCACATCTTTGGTGGAATAGCAGTCTTCGAAGATCTTCGCACAACGAAGTTTCCCGGGCTAGTTAATAACAAATAAATACCTAGCAAAATGTCGGTCGCTGGAACTCAACGTTCCTATAGATCTAATCTAAGCTCAAGGTCTAAGATTGGAGACTGCTCGTTTAAAATTAAAACCAATATTAGGCTTACTTTATCGGTAAATGTTCATGAGTAGGTAATGTTTAGTTTCCTAAATATTATCTCTCCACATATCATTCGCAGTGTACGTATTTTCCAATACTTAAGGTACCACCCACATTGACATCAACGCTTCCGTTTCCATTGCTTAAATCATTTTCAACGAACACACCATTCGTTTCCTTTTCAAAATTCCATTCCGTCACTCATTCTCCAGTAGGTACTTTACTTACAGATCTAAGAATCAATGAACTTAACACATGTCTCACCACTTGTCACTTAAATGTGTCTATCTCAACATGTGTTTTATATTTTAAAAATATTTTAATAACTTCCGTATATTATACACACCAGCTTCTGACCGTTGTTTTGCACGCGTTTTTTCTCAGTAAAGTATATTTGTTTTTCTTGATTTAGAAGTACCGATTAACTATGCAAAAACTGCAGTTTCATTAAAATCAGTAGTTGTAAGACACACCGATTCAACCATCCAAGCATTCGCATTTTTAATATTAGTGCGATTAAAGTCAAAAGTTTCTGTGATAGATGGAGAATTCAACATTATTTAAATAATGTGAACTCAACTCACACGTCGATAATGTTGAAATTTACATTGCTATCGATTTCTGAAAGCTTTTTGTGTGTCTTGAATGCATGAATAAATTCCATCGATTCGTTTGGACGTTTATATTCGTAAGGCTTTGGGAATGGTGTTGGGCAAAGTTGACTCTTTGGATCCAAGCATTTATTACCTAAGCTTTTGTTGAAGATTCCGTTGATATTTATGTTTTAGTTTGTGAAAAATCTTTCTCATGCTTTAAAAGCAGACATGTTACACGTTTCTATGTTTACAAACATGAACGGTAGTTTACTCTTTCCTAGATACGAGTACCTCTGGTGTCCGATTCTGAGAGACAATTTGTTCTAACTTTAAGAATTGAGATCTGTCTGTTTCTGTTGTCGCATCTTCGTCTTAAATATTACATCGTTATCCAGAGTTAGGTCCTATGTTTATCCAAATCCGCATGTGTTGTCGAGCAAAAAAAGGCGTCGAAAGATTTAAAACCAGCGCCCGTTACGTTTTTCTATAACATAAACAGACGCATGTGTCCGTGGGAACTGCCTCCGGTTAATGAAGGTAATGAGATCCAACAGTCGCTAATCATTGGTGGTGTATGATGTGTGAAGCTTTCCACACCAGCGCTGGTAAACAAGAGGTTGTTTGTTCTGATCGGATCAGTTGGGAATCGTATTGGTTTGACATGACCCTTCCTTCACTCTGCCGTCGCGTCATGCTTGTCATGGGTCCTCACTCACTAGATTGTATTCGCATTTGTTTTCTTTTGTGTTGCCTTTTATTCATAAGCGATAATTATGAGCTTTGTGACCACTCTCCTCATAATTTCTATGGTCATTGATCATAGTGTCTTTGATTGCTTTTTCTTATTTTATTCATATTTTTTTTAGGAATCCTTCATTAGAAGCATAAACCTACTCGTAATTAGTAACTTGTCTCATATCATTAGAAATTCGACTTCTCATTTAAATAATTCCCCAAAACTTCTTATAAATTGAAAAATACCAAGTTTATTAGCTGAATCGCTAATGAAAAGATTTGTAAAATATTTTGCGTTTTAAGTTTTTACGATACCCAAAATAATGCCATAAATAAATCATCAGGAAAGGAATAGTTTCAATTTATTTTATGACTTAATATTTCACCGGCATCTATAAAAGTTTTTTTTCTGCTTATGGCAGATGTTACATGGCAACATGCAAACATATACTTTGAGAAGTAATTAAGCGACTAATTATGTTTCCAGAAAGGTTAAAGCGGTCGATAACCTCATCTCTCTCAGATGGTTTATGTTTCAAATTTATAACTTCTATGTTGTCCACTTTTTTAGTATCGTTTATTGTTTTATGATGAGTGATAGACTATATTTTTCGCCCTGTGAAAAAAACATAGCAATATTGGAAGATTGGTAGGTTATGTGTGTTATTGTCGGTCTTCTTTTTATATTCCCTTCCTTTATGAAACGTAATTTGGCTTTTAAAGTTTCTCTATCGTCACTATAATAAAGTTATTTCCGAGTATACCCGTCTTATTCATATTCCGTTACAAATGATCTTTGCTACAACTATTGAATCATCCTCAGGTTACCGAGGCCAGAACTGTGAGATCGACATCGACGACTGCCCCGGCCACCTCTGCCAGAACGGCGCCACCTGCATCGACGGCCTCAACTCTTACACCTGCGAGTGTCCCGCCACCTTTACTGGGACGCTGTGCGAGAATGATGTCGATGAATGTGCTTTGAGGTAAGATCTTTTTATCATAGCACTAGCTTCTACCTACTTCCTTCTTCATGTGGCGTAATATAATCGTATACATATACTCAGTATATGTTGTTGTAAGTCAAAACTAGAACTACATGCACCTAAGCAAAGTTGTTCTAGCGTCAAGGCAAAATCCATCGAAACTTGCGCTTTATTTATGAAAGTATTTGTTGTTTGTGACATAATGCTATTGTTTATTTTATGTTGATGTCTTTTTCAAACATCAAAGTTCTGTATTCCCTTTAGACCTTACACGACTCCTGGACACGTTATTGTTTCCTACTATGATTCAAATCATTCGTCTACCACTATACACCGGTGCCTCCGTCTAGACTGTACTAACATAGATGTACGAATTTTACTGGATAAGGTTTCTTTCATAATATTGGTAATAGGCGCTCGTAGAAGAACGGCTAGATTTATTTCTATGTGTGTATTTATAAATTAGATATACCCTGCCTAAGAAAAACGTTACAAATAGCACAGAACCGGTTACAAAATGATTCGTACCTACAAACAATAAACTTTTAGAAGTAATTAAGCTTTTCAAACAATTTTAAAGAACAGTTATTTCTCTAAATTGCATCACGTATCCTTGGCAGTATAACTTTGATGGATTTGCATCCACTGATAGCAAAACTTTGAGAATTTGAACCGTAACTCTGGAGAATAAGGTTTCTTAACATTTCGCGTTTATCAATTTGGCTTATGGCAGATATTACTCGGTTGTCAAGGAATCGCCGCGGTCCAATTAAGCAGGCATCCCGATGAAACAAAAGGCTGGAACGGATCGCATGATTACACACCCGAAAAACAACATCATGATATAAATTCTCAACCTTATCCTTTATCTTTTAAAATTGAGGATTGCATGAGAGTATGGGATATAAAATAATACAATCGATCTCCAAGTAATTCAATATCGGCCGCCATTTTTAATTTTCTTCAAAGTACCTGTACTGTACATGCACTCATTGTAGTTTTTTGGCAGCAATTTATGAGTATTAAACATGATTGTGTGATTGATATTTCACGTGGGTCTTTGTTAATGGTTTAATGGCGTCTGTATGAAGTTTTTTATGAAAATCATCGTCTTGATTGGGTGCTAATTACTAAATAACATGTCAGAGTCCAAAGATCTCACGCTATTAGTGATTTTATTAGCTGTTTCGCTCGATGGCATCTTTCAATAATTACTTTTTGTGGTGTTCCTTCAAGGACAACTTTTTGCCTGAATTATTCACTAACATAGAGATAGATTATTAGAACCATCTTTACCTCTATGTTTACTAGAGATAGGCTGATAACTTTTTAGTGCCAATTTAATTTTTATTGCACGAAGCCCTAAATTTTTACTATAATATTAGGTCTTTTACCAACAACATTTTGGATTTTTCTTTGGCATTTTTGCTCAAGCAAAATAAAACATTCCAAGAATTTGTGTCTATTAACCTATATAAATAAATATAAATCGCCGAAATGTATGTACGCGCACAACTTCCAAACGACTGCACCAATTGGATATTTGTTTTCGTTTCTGTGTTCGTTATTGTCAGGTTTGTATAAACTAAAAAAATAAAACAAGATAAAGTTAAAAACTACAACCCGACTACGTGAAAGTTATAAAAGTTTGAAACATTTACATTGACAAAATGACGTATCGGTCATATTTGATAGGCATAGAGTTGAAAATGAAAATAGGTCGTAGGTATTGTAATTTTTCTCTATGGGGCCTGCAGCCTGCGGCTACCTAAACTTTAATACGCGTTTTGAAGGCTTATTCGGGGTCGGAGCCCTAAATCCTATAGCCTATAACCATCGGGGTATTGAGACGAATCAATCGATACATAATTTGTTGAAATCGAACCAGTAGTTTCAGCGCTACGTGGGAACAAAGAAATCGGCCACATACATACAAACATACAAACATACAAACATACAAACATACAAATATACAAACATACAAACATAGGGTGCTAACCTCATAACCCTCCCCTGTTGGTAGTCGGGTAATTAATATAATTTGGCAGTGAGGTAATGGTTATCCTGGGAACGCACATAGGCTACCTTGAAAATCGCGTGCGAAGCCACGGGCATCAGCTAGTGTATTTTGAAATCGCTATATTCTCATCGCTTACAAGAAGAGCAATGTCCTAAGCCGCCATATGCGGCGCTCATACATTAATTGTTCTTTAATGATTGGTTATAAAAAAGTGCACGTTCGCACGGTTAGCAAGGAAAGCTCAACCTTCAGTATAGTAATGACATGCATGTGCTCAGTATGCGAGAGCTACTATCGCTTTTTTAACATCTTTACCTTCTACAACTTTATCAACAGCCGATGGAACTATTATATCATCACCATCTGTAGTAATATTATCATCATGGGAAGTTTTATTAATTTTACAGCCTCTTACTGTTTGTTGTCATAATGAATCTTGTCACATCATAATTTCTTAGCTAATCAACAGATTATTAAAAAGCTTTCAAATAACATTGTAACTTGGGTTAGTCACGACATTCATTTTGACTAATTAACTTTTTGTGTTTTAACATTATTTTTACCGTAGTTTTATGATTATGACGAAAGTTTAAAGGTATTTTATCAAACTTGCTCATCAGACACTAATTTTTTATGGCTGTAAGTTTTCTAAAAAATATTAGAATAACTAGTATTTTAGGCTGTAAATTTTGTGATACCTTTAAATACTCAAATTCAGCCGCTAATCTGTAGACCTATCCTTAACACCAGAAAAACAAACCATGGCTTCTATAGTGCAAAAAAAGTTGTCGAGAATCCTTAAAAACTTGACAGGTAGGTATTATCTCCGTGAGAAAAAACACATCTCAAAAACTTCCGGTAAAAATTGCTACTTACGGCTTCATTGACCAAATCCCGTAACTTACTCAAAAGCTATCCAGTAACTTGACCCCAGTCAATATGTTCATCCTCGTATAATTTGAGCACTCAATCACGACTGATTTTAAATTTAATTTAATATTATTACCCGTTTCCCCAAAATTAATCGTCACTATACAAACTATTAATATCTCGACCGACCGCGGACGAGCCGGACCGCCCGCTGCATAGGCTTCTTACGAAACGGAACTAAGTTTTACCCCACCTTACGCTTTTTTTTATAAATCTTATTCCCTTTACAATATAGCTCCAATTCCCGTAATCTTGCGTTGCCCAACCGAAATTACATTATTGCCGGGACACACTTTAGCTGCCTAGCGTTGTTCTTTGCCTCTTATTTTACATGTTCTGTCTTCTAAAAGCTTTAGTTTCCCACTTCGATTCCGAGCTCTATCCTTTTGTGTGAAAGTGCGTTTTTCAATATGGTTTGCTGTATGGGATAGTGTCATACAATCCGACCCATTGGCTCATGAAACGCAACAGATAAATGCGTGGTCGATATCCAGTTACGTGCCGGGTTCTTTTTCATTTTGTACCGTCTCGATTCCTGGAGGTTGGGATGCCTGCCGCGGTAATGCATATTGAAAATCTATTATGGAATGATGTTAAAAATAATCGAGATATCATAACATAACCTCCTATCGAAGTCAAAGGTTTTCACATCTTATGTTCGTTTTAGTGTGACTGCTTCTGTGAATTATTTCTTACTGCATATTTATGTGGGACCCTCAGAAAGCGCAGTTATTTCAAAGGCACCTACGGCAATTTTGTAGTGTCAGATGCCGGACCTCCAAAGATGAGACCTAAGCACAGTGGGAACGAAATAGGCTGACGGGGACATCGTTATTGCTCAACCCGTTATAAGCAGCAGAACGAGTAGTCACAACAAGATTTATTACGTGTGGAAGAGACAAGTTTTTACGCCGGCTGCTTGTTAAATCTGTAATTTTGCTTTTTATTGCGTCTCCTTACCGTGGTATGCCATAGCTGCTAGAGAGTTATCAAGATTGTTTCTGCTTTGGTTTAGTTAGATTATTCTTGCCTTATTCCGTTTGGCTTTTTTCCTGTTTTGCAATCCCTGTTCTCTCCTTCATGTGTTTGATTTTTGTCGCCAGCCTTATCTTATTCCATATTGTACTGTTTTACAACAACAGTCCTTCTCTCTTTCGTCTATATTTTATTACCAGTGTACTCAATATTCAAATTGATTTCCGGTAGCAATTGATTTTCATCTAAAACAATTGCTAGAACAGAAAAATTGATCAGAACCTCCGATAAGATTAGAAGAAAGTCTTTATTACACTTGATCATGATCTCTGTATGATCATTAGTTACTGACACGATCGTAGGTAGTAGTATATTCAATTTGGGATTATGGAGTCGCCATCAATCATTTAAATCGATTACACCGCGGTACAGTACAAAAACGCTGGCATGTTGTTTAATGTTTCTTTCTTCCTACTTTACATTATTTAGAGAGACTTATAATATGAAACCGAATAGAAAATAGAATACAACAAACAAAAATATAGAAGAATAGAATAGAAAAAAATTATTTGGACACAGGTACACACAAATATAAAATAAAGCGGAAAACAAGAACAAGACTTGACTTTTCTTTGAAATTATATTACCTACCCTCTGAAAATTCCTCTATGTAACTACACAATGTTCCTTTGAAGTATTTAACGCAATTTAATACGACATATCTTCTTTGTCTGTTCCGTATTCTCAGTTAATACTAACTCGTTGCTCTGAAATGCGTTTGACGGCCACAACGACCGAACCCTTTAAACCAAAATTATCCTCAACAACCTCGACACAATTCTTCACTGTTTTAATTTGAACCCAAAAACCGCCGCAGCAACCGCTCCAAGCCCTTCTCTTAATACCTCAATAATACATATGATTTTCAAGCGTTAAAATTTTATTGTCCTGCGTAATTTTGCTCCTGTTACTGTATTTTTTATGAGTAAATTACAAACGTAATTTGCGTGATCGCAGGGTGCCTGTAGATCATTAAAGCTAAGCTGCGCCTGCGCCTGCCTGCTACCGGGTACGGTAGCGATTTGGCGCAAGTTATGATTGGTGGGCGGGGTTCGTAGTTTTATGTCCTATTTATGCGGAGTAAAGTCTGGTATGGGAGGAAAGTTTCTAATTTAAAAAGTCGTGTAGTATCTTGGGTAACAGATCCGGCTAAGAAAACTTTCCTTGTTTTATGAATAAAATAATTTAAATATTTTTAAACTTACGCGATCTGAACACATATTTATAAATACTATTTAACGGGTATTTATCGCGTTTAATTACCTTATTTTCCCGACGTTTCGACAGGTTTACACACTGCCGTGGTCACGGGATGACTGGCGTACTCGAGGTAATTAAACGCGATAAATACCCGTTAAATAGTATTTATAAAATAATTTATTTAGAGATGGATTCGACGCGTTTAATAAAACTGCTTATGTCCTTTAGCAGAATGCAATCTTGTTAGATCTTATTAGGATCCTTTCAGCTATTTCGTCGTGATAAGTTTATCGCATTCACTGCCCAGTATCCTTGTAGCGCGAGTCCGATTCGCACTTTACGTTTTATTTTATAATATCTTAGAATCAAGTTAAGCAAAGTTATAATCTGATTCCCGTACACCTTTCTCATCTACCGCTAAAGTAGTTTGATCAAACAGCATCGCGCATACAGTATCGCAACTATAAGAAAAGTATGATTAATGATGATCACCCGGGCATCTAGCAGGGAGATGACGTCCCAGGTCAATGACGCTACACTACTGTTGGATTACTGTTTAGTCATTTATATTGTGCTGATTTAGTATACTGTGAATTTTAAAATATGCTTAACTAAAAATCCAAATTGAATCTAATCCAAAAATGGCAATAGAGAGGAATCCATGAATCGAGCAGTGAATTTCAGACGAATTCAAAATAGTTTTCTGTGGTGCTATGCTACTTCTTAGTATATTGCTTTGTTTGTATAGCCTGTACTGAATTAGACCTCTATCAGAAACTAATTTCTGATAACACGAGGAAACTGATCATATGGTATAAAAGTACCTAGATAAGCGTTTTTTAAAGTACGAGCGTTTAAAAATGTTTATCATCATCAGCCTATGTTAGTCCACTGACATAGCAGGTCGTCATCTCATCTGGCTGGAGGGTGTCCTACACTATGTTTACCGAGTCGTGGTATCCAACTCTGAAACACGTTTACCCGAGCGGTTATCGATTCTTCGCGAGGTATGGCCGGCTGCCACTTCAGCTCGCTAATTCCTAGCCTGTCGATAACTTTGTCGGATGTATTCGTTACGAATCCTATCCTTCAAAGAAACTCCGAGCATATAACTCTTTCCATAGCTCGCTGAGCAACTTTGAACTGGTGGACCAGCCATACCGTTTTTTATATGTACAGCGTACCCATATTATTTGCTCTGAATGGGCTTACAATTACCGAAGCTCCTCAACACAATGCAAAAACTCGGATGGATAAATCTGTATGTTATTCCACTGCCCTATAATTACAAACGTTCGAAATCCTTACATATCGACTTCGTTTTATCCATTTACTTCTCCGAAGCCGCGGGTTCAAGCTGGTAATTTGCTGGTATATCACACATTCATAAACCCTGAGATATATAAATCTGTAAAAATCTGAATATTCTACGTTACAGTGCGACAAACTTATTTCGTATTTTGACCCCGTATTGTCGGAATCAGAGAGTAACTTCGACTCTCGACGTCTCAGCCAGTCGCAGCTTTAGTGCCTTTCTTGACCACCAGAACAGATAACTTTGTGGCATTTTACGACGTATCATTCACACAGCAATGTCAATATGACTGCAGAGCCCAATTTATTGGAACCCTTCGGTATTTACGACTCGAAACCTTTGGAAGTAACCGTGATGGCTATAGGTGATTCGAATATGCATAAAGTTTATTTTTATGTGGCACATAAAGTAGGAGAAACTAGTATGCCGTTGCTTTACAAACTTGGTAGAGAGGATTACCAATAGCTTTAACACGTCAGATAAAAATGACAAAGAAAAGTCTTCAAACCTTATGGTAGATACTAAAGTAATTTTTGGTAACGGTAACAAATGGATGACCCATCTGTTGTAAATTGGTAAAATAAAACCATCGCCTTTAAATCACAGTGCAATACCTCTAAGATGCCCTTTTTTTTATTATCCTGGGGGAAATGCGCACGCATATCGTACAGCCACGGGGAGGCAGTACGATTATGTGGGACTACAACCCACTAAAACCCTCAGGGTGTTTCAGCCTCTGCCGCTTGTGGTGGGAACATGGGGACGATTACTTCTAAGATGCCCTGCCTTCTTGCAAATAAAATTCGTCTTCGCTGCAGAAAAAAAATGCTGGTGATAGCAAGTACCTACTAGGAACTTTCCGGACCAAGCCTTTTCACAACAATAAATTACAATGTTTTCTTTGCACACTATCCCTAAGCAAAACTAACAGATCTTGATTCGGCGCACGCGCAAGTCACAGGTTACAAATCAGTTGCCTTAATTATCTAAGCCCTAGCCACCCCAGTTTCTAATAAATCTTAATAAACAGGGCCATTTGAATACGATTATCTGCGATTTAACCTTTACGCAATGTTCGGGGTTTGAAACTTAATTAGCTTTGTTCGAACGTGAATTGTAGATATTTTGCAATAATATTGGCACGATTAATTTGCTATAGAAACTTGCTAATTATTAGAAATGAACCTCAAATTAAAACCAAGTATTTAGAAACAGTTAGTCTTAAAATATATAATAAACAGGGGGTGAACCGATGTAGGGATTCCTGGAACTTATTAATGGTATCAATGTGATAATTTTAAACTACTTTTAAGTGTCATGGTTTCTGAGTTATAAAACAAAATAGCGGTGGTAATGCTGCTCAGATAACTTAAAATTCTAGTTTGGCTCGTGGCTTTTTCGTTAGATATTGTTAGATCACTTACGTATACTTGCGACTATGAACAAAAAAATGGGTTGTCGCGAGTGGGCCCGAAAAATACCGTATCAAAAGTAAAAACAAACTTGATACCAACTTAAAAATCATGACACTTTTCACCATGACAAATAAGGTTTAAAGTTATCACATTAGTATCCTTGATCAGCTCCTGAAGCTAGTGGCTGCATCGTTCCACCTCCAATAGAACCACGGAGTTAATGAAAGAAAGAATTCTGTGATAACTGTCCTTTTGCTTTCTTGAAACCGTTCTGAAGTGAAGTAAAGTAAAGAGCAATGATTTAATTTGGACTCTCATTAAGTAACCAGTAATTGAGAAAAAGCATTTGTTTCACGCTAAAGAGGGCTATTTAAAAAACCCTAAAATTCCTCATACTTTTTCGACGTGTCGGTTCTTCTGTATTATTTGTGCAGAATTTTGAGATTTTACGCTTGCTTTTTGCGTCGTCTGAAGAATTTAATTAGACGCCACTTATACGAGTCAAAAGTCCCTCGTTTGGTTTTTGCTGGTAAATGTAACAATTTGCCTTATTTTTTTTCAGTCCTTGAAACACCATAATAATCTACTGAATATTTAAATTAGTAATCTTGAACTTGATTCCTCGTTTCTTTTACTTACCTTGTCTTTCTTCTGGACGAGAGACATTTTTTTTATTAAAAAATGGAATGTCTCTATGGTCATTATTGTGACAGTCACCACGCCATTGCCACCATGCTAATATTTCTATTTTCTATTACTGATTATGGAATCAATCATGTTTCCTGCCAATTATCTCTATTTCTGCCATTTAATAATTTCTCAGGCTCGTCTACATGCCTCTAGTATTTTCTGTTGATATTTCTTTTACACTTCTATATTTCGTTCTTTCACCATTTACTAATCTCCCCTCTTTACCCATAGGCCTCTAGTCTGCCAGAATGGCGCGACCTGCACCAACTCCGTCGGCGGTTTCTCCTGCATCTGCGTCAACGGCTGGACCGGGCCGGAGTGCTCTGTCAACTTCGACGACTGCGCCGGCGCTGCTTGCTTCAACGGCGCCACTTGTATCGATAGGGTCGGAGCTTTCTACTGCAAGTGCACGCCTGGGAAGACTGGTAAGTGTTTATTTAGTTATTAACATCAGCATACCCACTGCTGGCCTCTTTTAAACACCAGTTTTATCTATCCCAGCTAGCCTTATTTAGACTTTCGGCCACTCCGGCGATACTACTATACTATCTTTCCATCTAGCAGGGTTTCTGTCTCAAATAAGCCCTATTTCTACCGGTTGATGATTTGATGATTTGTGGCTCATAGATTATCATTCCATCTAGCAACGTCTGCAACGTTCATCGACGTCCATCTTTACTTAAACTTCGAGATCCGAAAATTCATATCGAAAATCTGTACGTGAGCTTGGTTTATATAAACATTCACTTGATTCGACAAGTTATCATGGTTCAATAGTTCGACAATTCTACAAAAATGTAGCTATTTTGGACCTATAAAATTATCTATATTTAATATTCACTCGTTTCCACAGGTCTTCTCTGCCACCTAGACGACGCGTGCACGTCCAACCCTTGCCACGCCGATGCGATCTGTGACACCAGCCCTATCAACGGATCCTACACCTGCTCCTGCGCATCGGGCTACAAGGGGTTGGACTGCTCCGAGGATATCGACGAGTGTGAACAAGGTTTGTGTCTATACATCATTCTGTCCTGTGTGCCGAGTTGTAATAAGTTTTCTGGTTTCCTAATATAAAAGAAAATTAAGGAATCGATCTTTTTTGTTGGTTTTTATAGAGAATAAACCTTCGTTTGACCACAACCTCACCTGATGGTAAGTGACGATGTGGCCGATCTTTAAGAACATCAGCGCTTTTTGTTTAAAGAGACTGCTGACCAAAAAAGACACTACAATGAGTTCGATGCTCAATTAAGGACCATTGTCGATACTGATTCTACCCGGCCGTTAAAAAACAGTTTAGAAAACTTTTAGATCCATCCTGGAATGCGGCCCTAAGACATCATATTTTTTCCTCAGGGTCCCCTTGCGAACACGACGGTATCTGCGTCAACACTCCCGGCTCGTTCGCTTGCAACTGTTCTGTCGGCTTCACCGGACCTCGCTGTGAGACCAACGTCAACGAGTGCGAGAGTCATCCTTGCAGGAACGACGGCTCCTGCCTCGACGATCCCGGCACCTTCCGATGTGTCTGCATGCCTGGTAAGTTTCTCCACTTTGACACTTCGGTTGTTGTAGCTATTTCAGCGGAAAGGATAAACACAGGAATGATGATGATGGCCCCTGTCTAAACGATTCTGGCATCTTCAGATGTGTCTGCATGCCTGGTGGGTTTTGCTTCTGGTTATTGGTACACCCGGTTCGATCATTCGATGTCATTGACGATTTCAACTCCGTTCTAGAGCATTGTAAGGAATATTGGTCAGATTTTGACAGGATATTCAAAGCTAGTTTTGATTTAAAGACTTTCATGACACCTCTTGCTGCTTACCGAACACAAAGCTGCCAAGTCCCAAGGAACAAAATCTACAAATCGAAATTTTAAAACAACGCTGTATTCTGTCTATTTAATTTCATCACTGTAGGAATAAAGTACACGTAGAAAGTGCGTCAGGCAGGTACCCATTATATTAACGGTAAATGGCGCAAGACGTCGCGAAGTTACAATTTGCTTCTTGGGTGACGGCGCGGTGGCTTGATGATTGTGATTAGAAGAAAGAGATAGATGATAGGGTTGCCAGGTTTCAGTGTAACGGGACTTATTGTTCACTATAAATGTAAACGGGTTATCTACGAAACTAGTCTGTGTTGGAAACACACGTAACGTTTCATTTCATCCCGTAACGAGGGATTTTTACTGTTGCTTTTTGGGACTAAATTGTGCAATCAAATAAGTTCTTACTACTTTTGCAAAACAACCTAGGAAATTAAGTGCATTGGGCATAAAACCAGTCCCTCGGTATAATTTTTCAGATTTTCGTTCTACATTTGAATCGAACACCGTAATAAACCTAAGGCGTAGGTACTAGATATAGATACCTATGTATCTATATCTAGTACCTACGCCTACATATCCTATCTATGCAATATATTTAGATGACAACAAGTCTATGATAACAACTTCTATGCCTGCACGATAAGGTTCAAAATAATTACCTACTTGTAACAGCACACCACCTTATGAAATCTAATTACGTCATTGAAATGACAACCCTATCCAAACCGTTCCCATGGCGATGAGAGCGCATTGTCTTCTAACGCGGAACTACTGGTCACACCTATCTCTATTTGCATAAGGTCTATTTTATAACGAAAAATTATCGCAATAGTCTGCCTATAGGTAGCACAACCAGAGTTTGTGCGAACATTATTTTGTTTTTCGTATACTGTGCAGACAGATTTGTGACGTCGTCGTTAGCGTAATCAATTCATACATAGAAAAATACAGCTAGACCGAAAGAAGTCCATTGCTGGACATAGGCATCCCTAAACGTCAATGTTTGGGGATGTTGCTTTTACAGCCACGTTTGGCAGGCGGGTTAATACTTTCATGACCGACGCACATGTATACCTGGTGGTTCCCTTGGCTAGGCTTGGCAGTGAATGTGTTAACGATGGCAGTTCGGCAGTGAGTCGCTACCCGCTGGATATCCTTTAATTATTCATCTTTTACGATACCCGCGGTAGAATTGGGGGACATTTCAAGTCACTGGTCACACCACACGGCAACGTAGTCACTTCTATAAAACTTACTTACTTACTTACTCCTATGGCTCAGCGACTCGAAGTGAGTCTTGGCCTCCGATACGAGAAGTCGCCATTTTTCCCTGTCCTGCGCAGTTTTTCGCCAGTCTTCCGCTTGTAGCTCACGCAGGTCCGCTTCCACCACATCTTTCCAACGGGTCACTTCTATAAAAACAAAAGAAATTGCACCAGCTTTAAATAACTGAGCTGTACTTCAACTGTTATCATTATCACTGTATCATAGAGTTCATTTTGACTTGATATTTTCGTAACGTCCTAGCCAGAGGAATGCTAGATCTTGTTACGGTGGAGTAGGGTTCTGTTTGTGGTGAATTTGTAATTCAATATTTAAATAGACTTCCGTATTTGTTTAGTATGAAATATGGTTTAGTGCTACTGTTGTGATTTTTTTACTAGTCTTATGATTCGTTTGTTTCTTGATTTTCAATTGTTTTCATGTACGATAATTTGGTTACGAAATCTCATACAAAATGATATGAAAACTTGTTACAAAAAATAAATTTTCATCCTACCTCAGCGAGGAAAGAGTATTTTTGCTCTTCGATATCTGAGTGTAAAAGCCGTTTTTATCCGCTAGAGGATAAAGTAAATCGATGTTCTAAATTCAATTTACTTTATCTTGAAAAGTTACGTGTTGCACTCGAGTGCAAAGATTTTTTACCTCGTGCTCTTTTGATTCCCTCGCTAACGCTGGGAATTCTATTTTAAAAAAATAATAATTTAGAATCCTTTGCTTGCTCGGTCATCAAAATTGAGCACGCGGTTAAAAAGCAACTTTGCACTCTTGTATAACAAATAACATTTTTTTTTTGTAATGTTGAGTATTCGTGTAGGTATGTTTTTTTAAATTTTAGATTAGGTTCTAGGCTTAGATTTACTTTTATCAAAGGTTCTAGGTTTCTAGTTTAAGCTTCCTATGTTTTGTAGTTTATAAAGATTTTTTTTATGAAAATACCAAAAATATTAACCGAAAATTTACTCAATCAGCTTTCCGTGAGAGCTGTAAGACACACCACCAAACTTTCGCATTTACAAATAGGTTATAGTTCTTAATCCATCAGTAAATCCTATTAAGGCCAGGATATGCGCATTTAGCCAATTTTCGATTCAATTTTAAACGATCAAATATCCTTTGTTTTGATTGGACTAAAATTTATGTTGTAGTTGGATTAACATTATTGATTATTCTACGGTTCAAAACACGATATTTATCACTTCACCTGATGATAAAAATTACGAAGAAAGGATAGTTTTTTGTTGTTTTTGTTGTTGTACTTCTAGTGTATCCACGTTTTACTCTCAAAAAACATGTCAGAAAATAGGCAACGACGTTAAGAAGAATATTCTATGGTTAGTTTTTCTCAAAACCTTTTTTAATTTTGACAAAACCTTGATTTTTGGGCTTGCGTTGCTGTGCCCTATCTCACTCTTGTGAACACAAAATTCTATGCCTGTCCTTTTCACAAAATGGATATCGAATATCCTGCCCTTAACAGCTAGTTATGTGAGCTTTAAGTTTTTATTTGAGCCGCCATTTTACCTCCCATAAAACTATGGGATAAGCGCTCCGACCATAGAATCAGGGCATAAAACCATGGCTTCATGGCTTAAATTAATTTAATCAGAATCTTGTCATCAAGATTTAGTTTTTATTAATAAATTTAATAGTTAATTAATGATAATTGTAATTTTATAGATTTAACGGTTAGATTTTATAATCATATAAGCTAAAATCAGTAAGATTTGGTCATGGTAAGTAATTAACGAAGATTAGGTTTAATAAAAAAATGTATTGTTAATTCAACCCCTTCGGGTCGCTGCTAAGACTGTTGTTGGTAAGACTGCTGGCAGATGCTGGATGCGGCAAGATGAACACAGGGCGCTATGACGCTCATTAGGGGAGGCCTATGTCCAGCAGTGGACTGATATAGGCTGATGATGATGATAGGTTGCTGCTACTGCAAGCAGCTCAACAAAGATAAATGCGGCATGGGCACTGATATTGTTTTGTTCGTAAGTCGGTGTTCGGCTAAGCCATCATGTATGCAACAGAAGTAACATTAGTATCTATCCAAGTGCTAAAAGCTTCAGTCGCCTAATCTTATTAACACGAAGGTACTTACTATTTTATAGGGTTATTTAAATAAAATGGGATTAAAGATTCAGTTTATAGGCGCCGTGTGGGGTAACGTGATTGAAAACTTAATAGAATTAGTCATTCACGACTCATTTTAGCGATAACCTTTTTATGAAGGTATTCATGGTTGTGAATAAGTAGCGCTTACCAAGTTACCTACCTTAGCTTTTTGCTTTATAGTGCGTTACTCGCACTGGGTAAATCTTCTACGAAAACTTTTTAATAATATCCCAAAAAATTTCGATTTCGGCAGGATTCGAAGGTGAGGCGCGGGTTCGAATCCTGCCGAAATCGAAAAAATTTGGGATATTATATAAAAGTTTTCGTAGAAGTTACCTACCTATTTAGGTAGCTTTTATATGTACTAAGGTTGTTCGTCGCGGGTTGGCAAAAGTTTGATTTTTTGGGTTCCGTACCCAAAGGGTTAAACGGGACCCTATTACTAAGACTCCGCTATCCATCTGTCCGTCTGTCAACAGGCTGTATCTCATGAACCGTGATAGTTACAGTTGAATTTTTTTCAGATGATGTAGGTATTTCTGTTGTCGCTATAACAACAAATATTAAAAAACAGAATAAAATAAATATTTAAGGGGGCTCCCATGCTCCCTTGCTAATCCTCTGAGCTATGTCGATAACCTTGGCTCTCTGTTGGATGTATTCGTTACGAATTCTATCCTTCAGAAGCGTAGAGCTACAATAGCGGTGTAAAAAACAAGTGCAAAGACCCTAGTCCGCGTAAAAACTAAGTGCATGTCGTCATGCACCCTTATAGGACTAACCGGTAGGCTGGGTGTTGGAGCGTGGAGCTTCCACGCTACGAGATGGCTTTGTGAGGTTATTCATAAAATGCGGGTTATTAATAAATTGCCGGTTATTAATAAAAAGGTTTACTAGAAAGAAAATCAGTCTTCGGGACTGTAAGGAGTGCCACAAGGCTTTGGAGGCCTGTACCCAGTACCTAGTGGGTGATGTCAGTTTGTACGAATCCGTACTAATATTATACATTCTAAAGTAACTGTCTGTCTGTTACCTGTTCACGCTTCAACGGCTGAACGGATTTCAATGAAGTTTGGCAGGGAGGTAAATGGTATCCCGGGGACGCACATAGACTACTTTAAAAGCGCGTGCGAAGCCGATGGCAGAAGCTAGTAAAAAATATGTACAAATGTTTTTATTTCGTTCACAAAGTATCCATGACTATCTTGTGCAATATTTTGAAGACTCCTTCAAGTTAAAAATACTTGTGTGGTTTCGCTTTTCCTTATATAAATAATAATAAATTATGCTGGACAATTCACACAGCATTATCTAGCCCCAAGCTAAGCAGAGCTTGTGTTATGGGTACTAGATAACTTATATACATAATAGAATACAATACATAGATAGATATTTTTTATTACACATAGAAAACGACCAGAATACCCTGAACAAATATCTGCAGATCGTACACACATTTGTCCCGAGGTGGGAATCGAACCCGCAACCTCCTGCGCCGCAGACCTTCGCCCACCACACCACAGAGGTGGTCAAGATACGAGTACGTTAGGCCACGTTAAACCGTGTCAGTTCCTAAAGTTTAAGTAACTAAGAACCCCATATAAAATTGTTAATTGTAATTGTTGTTAAATTGTTTTGGACCAAGTAGTCTGTAAGTTAATTATTAAGCTTGAATAAATAAATAAATAAAAACACGCGATAGGTACTGAAAGATACGATACGATAAGATTTTCATCTTGAAATCACCATAAAATATATTTATCCGGTAAATCTGATACTAAAAGGCGAAGTACTTACATATGTGCAGGTTGAGTAAGACATCTAGGTACCTACTGAATCGGTACTTTAAGTGCTGACTGTACTTTGATTTGCATCAAGTACGAATGCTAGTGCTGAGAGAAACTCATTTACTTTTATGTCTTTACCTTATAAAGCTGTTCTAAAAAGTCTCCCCGTCCAGTACAATTATGTAAGAATGTTGCTATCGCCATCTTTGTTTTTACTATGCGACATTTTGCTGCCAGTTTTCATAACGTGTTCTTACATAATTACCAAACATTAAACTACTTATTTAGATATTAATAGATGGAAAGAAACATCGCACTGAGGCGCGGCACTGAGGTCACCATAGTACCTATTGAAATATAGGTAATAGAACTATCTTCTGCGCGGTTTCACGCGGGTACCTGGGAAAATCGTAGCCTTACAGAAATAATGAACTCCTGTCCCTTCATCACTCGGGAATAATGTAGGGTACATTAAAGTCAAAGAATTTATTTTAAACTATTGGTAAAATGGTTGCATTTCAAGTTTGTAATTTTTGTCGGACTACTATTATAATATCTCTTATACTTCACTTATACGTCTGGCAGAGATCGCTCTTAGCGATTAGGCCGCCCATTGTACATTATATGTTATTTTTTTTGTTTTCCGTGATATATATTTTTTAATTAATTGGTGTGCAATAAAGTACCTATATTGTATTGTATCTCTTCCCAAAAAGCTTTGTCAGAACATTATGAACCATAAGAAAACAAACGCAAGGAATATTACGAATATAAAAAAAAATCCAGTCAGTCCAGTCATAACATTCTCAAGCATTAGATTGTATTTAATTTGATTATTATTTATTTTGACTAATTAGCCAATCAACAGTAATTTTACAACAAAAGTCAACCAAAATTTACGATTACGGTGTTACCGTAGCCGTGTAGTGCCGGCTTAGAATTTGCACCACCCCAACTCTTGCGTCCAGCATTGGACCATTATAGGCTGTTGAGTTAACTTGAATGGATGAAACATCTAAGAGGTAGATGTGTCCCTGTAATGCCGGGTACAGACCAAGCGAGCGAAAGCGAGCGAAGGCTAACAAACCAGTGTGGACGTCATTGCGAAAGCAAGCGAGTCCAAACAAGGGCCTTCGTTCGTCTTCGGCCGTGCTCCGGCGGCTGTCGCTACATCAAAGCAATATGGAACGAACGTACCGATTGTCAAATCCCAATCGTTTGAATTCGCTCGCTCTCGCTCGCTTGATCTGTACCCGGCATAAGATAGCACGCTTATCTTGGTCTACAGAACCAGCTAAGGTTACTGGGCGGGCCCAATGTGCCCAGCCCCTACATTTGTGGCCATTTGATATCACTGCCGGCCACGAGCATAGGTTAGGTTAGAGAACAAGTGCTTGCGTAACACTGTATTACAGTGCCACGAGCTTAAAGCTTTGTAGATTTTGATTATCGTACGGGGTATGTAGTACAAAGCAGGGATGCATTTCTGATGACAGCACCCGCTGTTACACACCTACGAATTTTTGACAGTTTAAATAGGAAATCTCTACCGCGGGCATCGAAAGTTATTATTCGAAGATTAAAACTTTTGGAAACTATCATGTTTATTAACACTAAAGTGACTTATAAAACGGGCAACTTACCATGATTTGAGTTTTGAGCTTTCCAATATGCGTTATGATCACGGAATACGCCATGATCCCGCATTTCTGTTATTCCGTGTTCTTGGCGCATAAAACTGTGCCGAAATATCGGAAAGCTAAAATTTCAAATCATGGTAAATATCCCGTTATAAATGACTTAAGTATTCGGATATTCTTGCTTTGAAAACTGTTAAAATCTGCCGTCACTTCCGCACCTCACAAAAAAACCAACTATTGAAAGACAGTACCTACTATGTTGACATGTACAGTAAAGTTATTTGATAAGGCCTGTGTTTCTACAGAAAGAACAAATCTTAGTTAAAGATTCCAAGATCCACAGGCAATACTACTTTTCCAGCAAGAAGTCCTAATTCGCAATGAAAGGACATATTAAACCCTACACGATGAAGTAGTTAATTTCTAGGCACTTACTGCCCGTCAGCATCCCGACACGACTAGAGTACAATAGTTTATGTGGTACTAAAGATCTTTAAATTTGTAGCACTGTAACCCATTCGTATTGCTCCGTTTGGTTAATGGTAATTGTTAACATAATGGAAATTTATTTGAAACTCGTGAGAGATTACTCGCTGATTGCTAATATTGGCTTCGAAATATCGCTGTTATTGCAATTATAAAGATGTACAGATAGAACGATCATAAAGAGTGTGAAAATAATGAATTTTGGTGAGAATTTGCGAATTGTTTTATGAAATGTTCGATGAATAGTAGAATGGCTCGAAATGGAGTTAAACTTCTATTGAAGTCTAACCAAGATGTCCCTATTTAGAAATAAACGAAATCCATTGCATTCTATACCCTTACCACCAAACTTTAAAGTTTATTTCCACTCGAAACGCTTTGAGGTTGCTTGACCAGTTCCACTGGAAAACTCGAGCGTATTTGAATCTTTGATCGTTTAGTTCAGGGTTTATTTTAGAAAAGCAAACCAGTTGATACAATTTTTATGAGTCTGGATGGTCCCAATTAGCATTCCTGCACGAAGACAGCTTCTTCATTGGAATATAGAAAAACAAATCTGTTATTTTTGCCATAGATACGTCATGCCTCTTGGTATGTCGATGCACGAAACTTTAATGATGTGAAAATGTTTGCCTTGCACTAGGGAGGGAGTAAACTCGTTTCGTGCGCCCTTTGTAAATAAGTCGTATATTTATTGAGGATTATTTGGATTTTTCAGTAATTTTTATGCCACTACTTTAAATTACTGTAGCGTAAGAGTCAGGTGCAAAATAATTTGATGAACATACATAATTTTTCATCCCCCCATCTCGGAAAGAGTTTTTTTGCTCTTCGATATCTGAGTGTAAAAGCCGTTTTTATCCGCCAGATGATAAAGTAAATTGAATTAGGAACATCGTGCGCACGATGATCTAAAGTCAATTTACTTTATCCTCTAGCGGTTAAAAACGGCTTTTACACAGATATCGAAGAGCAAAAATACTCTTTCCTCGTTGAGGTGGGTTGAAAAGTTACGTGTTGCACTCAGTGCAAAGATTTTTACCTCTTGGTCTTTTGATTCCCTCGCTAACGCTCAGGATTCTAATTTATTTATTCAAAATTTAAAAATAAGTTTTATTAAGTTAAGAATCCTTCGCTAGCTCGGGTCATCAAAATTGAGCACGCGGTTAAAAAGCAACTTTGCACTTTTGTATAACAAATAACTAGTATCGTTGCATCAAATTTTTCTTGTTTGATTCAATATTCATTGGAATTTCAAGAGACAGTGATATAAAACTGCGTAAGTATTCGCAGGAGGCTTGTATCAAGTCTTTATTTTGCCACGGTTTACGCAATTTTACTTGAATCGTCATTACCTTTACTGACCAGCTGTATCTACCATTTTTGTAGATCTTGTTCCTAATTTTCCTTCATCTTTGCAGGTTTCACGGGAACCCAATGCGAGGTGGAGATCGACGAGTGCGCCAACAACCCCTGCCTCAACGGCGGCGTCTGCCACGACATGATCAACGCCTTTAGGTGCACCTGTGTTATCGGGTAAGAACATAACAGTTTTCATTATTAACATCTGTATGTGACGTTTCAAAGTATTTAATAAAAAAAATACACGTTAACTTTCTTATGGGAAATGGAGCTTTAGTTTTGTAGCGCGTGTTTTTCTTGTAAAACAGCGCGATTTTAATGAAATTAAGAGTAAGATCAAAACTTTGTATTTTTTTTTTGTTTTGGATAGTAAGTTTGCTGAGTGCTGATCCGAAAGTTTGCTTGACCAATTTAAATTTAGATTTATTTATTTTACCGTTTCGTTTCATACCATTACATTGGCAAGTCAGATTGACAATAATTTGATAAAACATAATAAAATAATATAAATTCTCACACAATAATCATAAAATTTTACTACGTATTTTGATTTCCTACAGATCAGAAAATGAACATTACATTAATTCGTTGGTGTGATAAAAAGGGTTACGTTCAGAGAAGGTTAAGCTTTTGAAATTGACTCGGAGGGAACTTCGTTAATTCTAACGGCAATTTATTATACATTTTAACATATGCATATTCCTAGGTTTTTAGTTTTTACAGCAACAATTGCTGTTCTTGCGTTAATATTTATCATTTTATTCTTCAGATTTACTGGCGCTCGTTGCCAAGTGAACATCGATGACTGCGCGTCCAGCCCGTGTCGAAACGGAGGCACCTGTCACGACTCCATCGCGGGATACACTTGCGAATGCCAACCGGGATACACTGGTCAGTTATAATTCATGTTAAAGCTATAGATGAAAGATTGAAAAAAACTAAAGCTGGAAAGAACCAGAAGTTCGCGCTAGGTATATTTTTATGGCGTATATAAACAACACTCACAGACACTCACAGTAGGGCTTTCCCACCAGTTAAAAGTCGCCCAGCGAGTTATGGAGAGAGCTATGCTCGGAGTTTCTCTGAAGGATAGGATTCGCAACGAGTACATCCGACAGAGAACCAAGGTTATCGACATAGCTGAAAGGATTAGCAAGCTGATGTGGCAGTGGGCTGGCCATATCTCGAGAAGAACCGATAACCGCTAGGTAAACGTGTTCTTGAGTGGCGACCGCGACTCGGCAAACGTAGTGTAGGACGCCCTTCAACCAGGTGAGATGACGATTTGCGAAAGACTGCTGGCAGATGCTGGATGCGGTAAGCTGAAGACACGGCGCTATGGCGCTCATTGGCCTATGTCCAGCTGTGCACTAATACAGGCTGATGATTATGATATAAGAGTCTGAGAAGTGAGTTCGATTATTGGTGTCGCTGTTAACTTAAAACGCAGCCTTATATCGCTGTGTAATGAAATGATTCCATCTTATTATTTTAATCCGGAAACTCTACTAGTTCCTTTATCTTCTATACCAATTTCTTCTTTCCACAGGAAACTCCTGCGAGACCAACATCAACGACTGCCTCTCAGCACCGTGCCACCGCGGCGAGTGTATCGACGGAGACAACAGCTTCACGTGCAACTGCCATCCCGGGTACACGGGCATTGTGTGCCAGACGCAGATCAACGAGTGCGAGAGTAACCCTTGTCAGTTTGGAGGTAAGGTTCAGTTTACTATTTTGTCTTTCTGAACAAAGCATAAGTTATACCTCGTATGTTTCTCTGTTCTGAGTGTCATCCTTTAGCAAGTTAAGGTGGCGTCTTCGTTGGCGTCAATAGTTCCTTCTACAGGGTGAGGCAAAAGTAATCACCCTATTGGAAAACGCTATAACTTTTGCAAATGGCGCCAAATGTCAATTTGGTTTTGACATTAATTGTGAAGTAAACAAACGCAGAATACAAATCGACAAGCCATGAATCGGTTTACTCCGCAAGAACGCGGAATATCTTATCTCTATTCGATGAAAAATCGTCCACCTCTTATGAAAACAATTTTCATAAGAGGTGGACGATTTTTCATCAAGATAAGATAAGATTCTTAATATTTTCATAATCCTTCCAAACGGTCCGAGCACTGCTAAGTAATTTTTTAATTTCTGGAATATCATGGTACGAGATTGTGAAGTCGAAACGAGATTTGTATTTTACTGTTAGATACTTGTATGTTTTTCATATGTTTTGTATATTATGTGTTTGGACCCTATCGTGTTCCTATATAGATTTAGAACCTTACACCTCACATATCTCTCATAAAATTTCCATCTGTCCCCACTTATCAAACTTTCCGCCCTCACAGGCCACTGCGAAGACCTGATCGGTGGCTACCAATGCCGCTGCAAGCCCGGCACTTCCGGCCGCAACTGCGAGATCAACGTAAACGAGTGCTATTCCAACCCCTGCAGGAACGGAGCCACTTGCATCGATGGTATCAACAGGTATGTCATCTTTAGCTATACTATCATCATCCATTACTTCATTCATTTCATCTTCGTATAATATACGAAGAATTATCATAACCGTCTTCATTAATGGTTCATTTATATCAACTTCTTTGTGTAGTTCTAGCGCTTTTTCACGTGTGTTTGTTTTGTTATCCCATTACTCAAGCTCTTTGGTTATCTCAAAACTCAAGTTCTGCTTACCTAGGTTATCATCTAATATGGGTTAATCTTCTCTATTATTAACTAAAAGATCTTCCTAGGAGTCAGTGTAGCTGTATGTATTAGTTATCTTTTGCTTATTTTATTACCTCATTTCTGGTTTACTTTAGTTGATATAATTTTCGCAAATATATTTTTATAATCATTGCATATTTTACTTATGCTTTGGTTAGCAAAATATATTGGGACCATTTCGGTGTTTATTTTATTGTTTTTGTGCACACTAATGTCTGCTTTTCTAATATCTTTATTCTTTCTTTTACACGCAGCAATAACTATTTTGAGTAAGTTTCATTCATTATTCGCACGTGCTTGATAGTTTTATTCGAAATTAACCAAATTGCTTACACAATAGGCTACTTGACTACTACTGGGAAATAATTCTAACGTATTGTCTGATAAAAATAATGCAAAGTGTAATTAATATTTCTTCAAGGCCAATATTAGTTATAAAATCTAATTTTAAAGTTTGAATAAAATAATGGCGCGCCAAAACGATAATCACTGTCATGGCTCCCGTGCTCTGAGGAATGACGTCACACGCCACACCACACCTAACAAGAACTCATTGACACTGTTATTTGTAATAGTGTGACGTCACCAGCAACCCAACCAAACGCAGAGCGTTTTCGCTCATGTGATCATATATCAAAAAATGTGTAATTTTAATCCCGAAGTTTGACCTAAATTATTGATATTTTAAATAAAAATCACCTGATTTGGTTACACTTTGATACGCTGTCACTGACTAGGATGAAAAGAATTGGAAACTTATTTTTAATGTAGTCAAATAGCCTATTTTATCTTTTGTCTGTTCATTTATTTTATCTATCTATCTCAATGCATCTTCTATATCATATTTTCAACCGTCTTACTTATTATGAATCCATATACTGATTCAACTAAACCTAAGTTTATTTCTATTCAAATATAACATATTTATTTATCAATATCAACTATTTTCACACCTACAATCATAATTTTTTTTAAAGATTTTATTGGCTTTAACGTTGATTCCAATACCTATTATTCCCTTGTCATCTCCTATCCACCCTATTTCAACAACCCCCCTCTCCTCAGGTACACCTGCGAATGCATCCCAGGCTTCACGGGCCAGCATTGCGAGACCAACATCAACGAGTGCCTGTCGAACCCCTGTGCGAACGGCGGCAAGTGCATCGATAAGATCAACGGGTTTCGATGCGACTGTCCTAGGGGATACTATGATGCTAGGTAATGAATTTGGATCTATAGACACTATTCAGTTTTTCTAAGCGCCTTGCAAAATACTCCTACAGAAATACTTAAAAGTGTATATACTGAAGGTGAGCTTAACTCGAGCTGTCTTACAGCACACATAAAAGCCAAAATACTTTAGGTTTTCTGACTTTTCTTTCTGGGCAGGAAATATAATAATTTTAGAATCTAGCTTCAACGCAAAAAAGTTCATTTCAGCTTGTACCTCTTCGTCAGAGCTCTATATGTCAAACAGTTTCTGCGTCCAAATAGAGAGCATCTTTTTCTGCACTATGCAAACTGAGCGAGACTTCAGACCCAAAAAGATAGAACGTAAAACACATTTGTCTCATGCGTCATAAATCCTATTGTATCTACGCTGTGAACTTTCAGTTCTTTCAAAGTCAAAACCTTTATTTATGCTTTACACGTACTAAATAAGCACGTGTACTTCCACTAGTGGACAAAAAATTTAAGCGAACAAAATCAATAACATTTTGTTTCTTAAATATTTTTAAGCTTACGCGATCTGAACACATAATTATTAATACTATTTAACGGGTATTTATCATTATATATATTATTTTATAAACGCGATAAATACCCGTTAAATAGTATTAATAATTATTTTGTTTCTTATTCGATAATAATTACTACTTATAAAACTGTTTATGTATAAAATTTGTTTATGTATGAAACTTGTCTAAGTGCTTATTATGTAAGCCTAAAAGAAATAAAGTTATTGAATTTTGAATTTTGATGAAATGAAAGTTTTTACGGTATTATCTGTGACTGACAAGACACTCCTGTTTCGCAGTGTGATGTACAAAATGCCCAGAATTATCAATGTACCTAATTAATACTGTTCCTTTTTTTCTACAGATGCCTTTCCGACGTCAACGAGTGCGCTTCGAATCCTTGCATCAACGGTGGGTCTTGTGAAGACGGTGTCAACCAGTTCATCTGCCATTGTCTACCTGGCTATGGAGGTAAGAAATGTGTCCCGACAGAAAATTTGTTTCATCAAGGTATTTTATGATTAGTTGTTATCTGCTTTTGCTTCAACTCGAAAAAAACTACTACGCTAAAGGTATCGTTTTCGCTTCATTACTTTTGTCTGCATATCGAAGCGGTTGAAATAAAAAATATTATTGTTTCACTATCTGGTTTAATTTGAAGACTTGTGAAAGTGCATCTTTTGTAGTATTTACGGAGGTAAAGAATTTTTGACTTTGATTCTGCAAAGTGCGAACTGTATAAGAGCATAGTATATTCTAAGGTTATTTTCGCGAGAACTCATAATAAAACACTGTTTTATTATGAGTTCAGGCAGACTCTGCCTGTGACCATGGAAGCTGAAAAGCCTCCGAAACGTCAGGTTATAAACAAAATATAAAATATACGCGATCAATCCGGTTAAAACAGTGTTGTATAAGAGCAGTCAGCAAATTGGCAGCTAACAGAATTAGGACGTAATAGTTATTTTAAGAAGCATTATTTTAAAGTACCTTTGCTATTTGAATTGTTATCATCTTAAATATCAACAATTTAAGTTGGTAGATATAATTGTTTGATATAATGGTTTGTAACTGTCAAATGTTTCTCAGGCCAACGTTGCGAGCGAGACATCGACGAGTGCAGTTCTAATCCCTGCCAGCACGGCGGCACCTGTCATGACAGGCTCAACGCTTACAAGTGCGACTGCGTTCTTGGATTCACTGGTTAGTTTATCATCTAACTTCATTATTACACTTTTCGACCATACAACTTCATCTTACACTTTTGTATCCAATTTTTAGTCGTGTAACGCCCTCGTTCATTTAAACCACTATCTTTAGGAGCAAAAAAAAGTAAAAATTAAAAAAAAAAAAAACAGCCCAGAAACGTCGACTTCGGAACATAGGCCTGTAACTGAAACCATGTATGGTTTCCGTTACAGGCCTAATAATATAGTCATAATTACAGGTTGTTGTTTTTTTTGTCATAAAACCAATTCTGAAATCCTGCACCTTGGTGATTTTGAGCCATACATAGCAATCCTATGCCGCCTCCATTTATCGACTCCCCGCAACTGCTATGATGTCTTGTGTGTTTAATGAGTGTTCTTCCAAGACCACATTTCAATGAACCACATCCTACTAAATGTTTAACCTTCAAGAACACGTTATATCCCAAATGCCAAATAACTTCGTCCATATCGGTGTTACAGAAATACGAACCTAATCCGATTGCAATTACAGGTGTTAACTGCGAAACAAACATCGACGACTGCGCCGGCAACCCGTGCCTGCACGGCGGTTCTTGCATCGACCTCGTGGATGGGTACCGCTGCGTCTGTGCACCGCCGCATTCCGGGCGGAACTGTGAAAACACGCTGGATCCTTGCATGCCTAACCAGTAAGTTCGTTTTCCTATTTTTTTTTCTTTTTCCTGGTAATTATCTAGCTTTTGGCCACTAATCTGAGTGAAGATGTGGCGTAAAACGAACCTCGCTTTTCAGCCCCCCTAGCACAGGGATTGTTGTCTAGGGTAGAATAGACAATAATGACATTGCATCGCTATACATTGCGTACATTATTGAAGTTGATGGAATGCTTTTCAAGTAATTTACGCATTGGATGACGAAGTGACGTAATTTTTCTCTATTCTACCCTAGACAACAATCCCCGTGCTAGGGGGGCTGAAGGAACTTGTTCACTCGCTATTTGAAGACTCCGAGATAACTTTACCGGGAAAATAGACGCGGGAATCATTCTACTCTCTCGGTGCTTTAATATCTAATTCTAAAATATGCACGAATACTTTCATTGGTGTCAATTCTTATGGCACAGAACTTGGATAGTAAATATACTTATTTCACTACACCGTTCTTATCGATCGAAGTAAAAAGGTTAGCATCTTTTTAAGTACAGTCAAATTAGGTTTAGTTGTTATGCCAATCTGCGTACACCACATGTAACAGTCTGATTCAACTCAGTTTAATTTATCTTTGCACTGTCGTCGTCCGCCATCTTTACCTTACCAAAAACGCAATATATTCGCTATTCGCAGGTTTTTATCTTCTTTCATTTTCTGCGATTTCACCACTTTCCTTTCCATAATTATCTTCGGAATCTAGAATGTAAATTCAAACCATTTTTTAATTTCGTTGTATCATCAACATCGTAATGTCTCTAATCTCTAATTTTACCCACTTTTCCTTCAGATGTCGCCACGGAGGTCGTTGCATGGCCGAAGCATCCTACGCCGAATTCACCTGCCAATGTCCCGTCGGCTGGACCGGAGCTCTTTGCGAACGTGACGTCAACGAGTGCGAGGTCACTGCCCCCTGCCACAACGACGCCACTTGTATCAACACCGACGGGTCCTACGCCTGTCGATGCGCCCCTGGGTACGAAGGGAAGGACTGCGCTATCAACATCGACGACTGTGCCTCTTGTAAGTACTCTATTCCCAAGCCATAGAGCTGATATTACACAGGTCCATGAACAGTGTGATGTCATAGAATGCGAGGTCATTACCCCCTGCCACAACGACGCTACTTAAGACCGACGGGTCCTACGCCAGTCGATGCGCCCCTGGGTACGGAGGGAAGGACTGTGTTATCAACATCGACGACTGTGCTTCTTGTAGATACTATAATCTCAAGACATTGGAGCTGATATTCCGATCTATACAGTTTCATCGATCTATTGGTCTTTCTGAAAAAAGACCTCAAAATGCTGACGTCTCAAAAGGCTGTCAATCTACTCTATTTTTATCGCATAAGATGTTATGAGTGTCTTAATTTTTTTTTTCTATCTATGTATTTTTATTTTTAAAGTTTAAAAATATTTATATTGAAATCATCAAATACTGCACTTAATATTAAATACGTGTAATACGTAATGTGTCTTAAATTGGGTTGAACAGTATCTTTCCGGACAGAAATATTCTGTGGTAGATGCAGTCAACGAAATTAATATGCAAGGTAATGCAAGGTTCTAACAATCAAAGCTTAAATTTTAACACTATATTTTTCGCACAGTCCCCTGCCAGAACGGAGCGACATGTCTGGACGGTATCGGCATCTACAACTGCGTGTGCGCACACGGTTTTGCGGGCAAGAACTGCGAGATAGACATCGACGAGTGTCTGTCGCGGCCTTGCATGAACGGCGCTACTTGTAACCAGGTGAGGGGAATTGTTTAGTTTATTGTTCTTTTCAAATTGTTTAAAACACCCTGGTGTACCAAGCAATAACGGATCAGTGAAGGAGTTCAAATGCAGAAACACAATATTCTTAATACAATATTCCCCGGTGTTGAATTAAAATGACTGTTTTAGAATCAAATTGCTGTCAAATTTACTAGTTCTGTACCAAATTTCTATAAATAATTTGCCAATTTGCCAGAATCACAATTTTCTCTTTAAACCTGCCGAATCCTGTATATTAAGCTTGAGTTTAGCGTTCAAAACTTATTGTATGTGTTCGTCAAAATTTTTGTTGTGCATGTTTCCATGTATAACAATATTTACCACAAGTTTCCTACAAGTTTCTCTTGCTACCTTCAAATATCTGTTCTAATATTTTTATCCTAATCCATCTTTTCTTGCAGTACGTGGCCTCCTACACCTGCACATGCCCGCTCGGTTTCTCCGGGATCAACTGCCAGACCAACGACGAAGACTGCACCGAGTCCAGCTGTATGAACGGAGGGACTTGCATCGATGGGATCAACTCTTACAACTGCTCTTGTCCTCCTGGGTAAGTAAAGATTTTATCTTCATCGAAAGCAAGTTACCAAATGTGAAATTGTTAATTGTTCATTAAATAATTTCATGTTTTGTGATATTTTCATCAACTGTTCTGGCAACTCTCCGTTGAGAATGACTATCGTATCCGAAAATGCGGCTAGGAGAACACATATTGACTGCTTTGATTTTGTATCTGTGATTTTTACAAAAACTTCCTCCTTCCATTCCTGTTTACTATTATCCACCCTTTTTAGGCGTCCAGTTCGTTTACACTGAGCGACTGCCATGTCCTTCCACATAGTCTTAACCCATGTGGAACCCAGACAACCCTCAGGGTGAGAACGACAACTTCCTAAAAATGTCAACTTTCGAAAACGACAACTTCCGAAGACGACAACTTTTTAGAATGTCAACTTTCAAAAACGACAACTTCCGAAAACGACAACTTTTTTAGAATGTCAACTTTCAAAAACGACAACATCTTAAATCGTCAGCTACCTAAATCCAGACAAGTCTAAATCTATATAAACATATCCTAAATGTTTATTCCTTTCATCAGGTACACGGGTTCAAACTGTCAGTTCCGCATCAACATGTGTGACAGCACGCCTTGCCAGCACGGAGCCACGTGCCACGACCACGTGACGCACTACAAATGTCACTGTCCACATGGGTACACTGGTAAACAGTGCGAGGATTATGTCAAATGGTAAGTGTTCTTTGTTACAAAAAAAAACTCATCAACATTATGTGATAGCATGCACGCCGAACCTGCACGGAAACAAAACTTTGCAATTGAAATTTGTTAGATACCTCCTGAGTATCTGTGTAAACTACACGCATAGAGAAAAAGTTCAGCTAGTTAGATTCTACAAACTACTGATAGCAATTTTTTTCAAGTAACTCAAAATGTTGCTATTAACCAATAGAAACTGAATTTTTCTTTTGTGTTCTCCTAATAGGTGTGACGACAGCCCATGTGAGAACGGCGCAACTTGTTCACAAAAGGGTCCACAATACACGTGCACCTGTGGCCCTGGCTGGTCCGGAAAACTCTGTGACGTAGAAATGGTGTCCTGCAAAGATGCCGCTCTCAGAAAAGGTATGCATCACCATCAAAGCTTGCAGCCAAAAGAGATTCTACCACTTAGCACTAAAGTCCGTTTTCTTCCCGCAGGAGTGAAACTGAAACAGCTGTGCAATAACGGTTCTTGCGAGAATATTGGCAACTCTCATAGATGTCATTGTCTTGAGGGTTATACTGGATCGTACTGTCAACAGGAGATAAACGAATGTGACTCCGCGCCGTGTCAAAATGGCGCGGTCTGCAAAGATCTAGTCGGTACATACCAGTGTCAGTGCGCCAAAGGTTTTCAAGGACAGAACTGTGAACTAAACGTAAATGACTGCCTACCGAACCCTTGCCAAAACGGAGGAACCTGCCACGATCTGATCAACAACTTCTCCTGCTCATGTCCCTTCGGAACCCTCGGAAAAATATGCGAGATAAACGTTAACGATTGCAAACAAGATGCCTGTCATAATAACGGAACTTGTATCGACAAAGTAGGAGGCTTTGAGTGCAAATGTCCACCTGGTTTTGTAGGACCGCGATGTGAGGGAGATATCAACGAATGTTTGTCCAACCCTTGCTCTACACCAGGGACTCAGGATTGCGTACAACTAGTCAATGACTACCACTGCAACTGCAAGCCAGGGTTTATGGGCAGGCATTGTGATGCCAAAGTCAACTTCTGTGCTAACTCACCCTGCCAGAGCGGAGGAATCTGCACGGCGATACAAGGAGGCCACGAATGCTTGTGCAGTGATGGATACTACGGCAAAAACTGCGAATATTCTGGCTACGCTTGCGATTCCAACCCTTGTTTGAATGGAGGATACTGCCGCACCTCTGAAATCAACGGATACGTCTGCGACTGTCCTTCTGGTCTCTCCGGAATAAACTGTGAGATTGACTCCATGAACGAATGCCTTAGCAATCCATGCAAGCACCCCGAAGCGAGATGCATTGACAAGCCTGGTGATTATCTCTGCTATTGCCCTCGACAATGGACCGCCAAGAACTGCGACATTCACGACCCTCATTCCAGAGGTGGATACGGAAGCCCGATCAACGGCGGTGGTTTCAGCAACGGAAACCCCAGCTTGACGCTACAAGAACTAGACCTAGCCTTCCAGAGAGAGCAGTGTGTCAAACTTGGATGTAAGGAGAAGCAAGGAGACCATCATTGCGATGAAGAATGTAACACTTACGCTTGCGAATTTGACGGCAACGACTGCTCTTTAGGCATCAACAACCCTTGGGCCAACTGCACCGCGCCTATAAAGTGCTGGGAGGTATTCATGGACGGAGAGTGTAATGAAGTCTGTAACACACAGGGTTGTCTCTTCGACGGACGGGATTGCCAAAAGTCTCTACAGAAATGCAACCCTATCTACGATGCTTACTGCCAGAAACATTACGCTAACGGCCATTGCGACTATGGATGCAACAACGCTGAGTGTAACTGGGACGGTTTAGACTGCGAGAACGAACCGCCGCATCTAGCCGACGGAGTCATGTCTGTCATCCTCCTTATGGACATCAGAACCTTCAAAGAAAACTCTGTCGCATTCCTCAGGGATTTAGGTCACCAATTGCGTACCACTGTGCTAATAAAGAAGGATCATATGGGCAACGATATGGTTTACCCTTGGAGCGGGTCTGCGAACCTCGGTCTTCAGGATACCGAGTTCGGAAAGAAGCACAACATTGTCGTAACAGAACGAGGCCAAACAGGGGTACACGTGTACCTTGAGATTGACAACAGGAAATGCACAACGATCTCCACTTCAGAATGCTTCTTCTCTGCGCAAGAAGCCGCAGAGTTCCTCGCAGCAACAGCTCAGAAGCACTCCCTGTCATCAGATTTCCCCATCTTCCAAGTCAAGGGAGAAAACCCCCCAATAATCGAGGATATACAAACCAACTCCAAATACGTGTTCATCGGCGTTATCCTCGTGCTTTTAGCTGGGCTTTTGATCGGGGTTCTAGTCACAGCGCAAAGAAAGCGCGCTGCGGGTATCACTTGGTTCCCTGAAGGATTTATTTCCAATAACTCATCGACCAGACGGCGGTCACGTCGCCGCGGTCCAGACGGTCAGGAAATGAGGAATCTGAACAAGGGGTCGATGGCTGGTATTGACATTGACGTGAACGGCGGTCACATGGGTCCTCCCCACTGGTCAGATGACGATGATGATGGAATAGCTCCGCCGAGAGCTAAGCGAGCTCGAGGTCCGGGCGATGCGAACGGAATGCCTGGAGGATATGCGTCGGATCATACGGCTATCACGGATTATGAGGAGGCGAATCATGACAGAAACAGTATTTGGACGCAGCGCCATCTTGAAGCGGCGGATATTAGAGTGCCGCCGAGTATGATGACGCCGCCTGCTATCGTGAGTACTTTTTATTTTGTTATTTATTGATTAAATTGTATGAAGGACATTTGAGAATTTGCATGTGATTTTTTTATCTCTACTTCCTTTGACTTGATTAAAACTCTAACTCCATGATCTCTACAGCACGATCACGTGGACGTAGACGCGCGAGGTCCCCTCGGCATGACGCCACTCATGGTGGCCGCGGTGCGGGGAGGCGGACTGGACACCGGGTCCGACGCCGAGGACGAACAGACGGCACACATCATATCGGAGCTGGTCGCGCAAGGGGCACAGCTCAACGCGGCCATGGACAAGACGGGCGAGACTAGCTTGCATCTCGCCGCTAGGTGAGTGACAGAACTTTAAAATACTGCAACGGTAAATTACAGGCGATTTAGAATACTTTCATCAAGTCACTATCCGAGCACATGAAGGAAACTCTTTGTCTCCCGAAGACAAATCACTGTTAGTGCCCGTGACGCACATGGATGTGGTCGGTGTGTTGTGAAGGTCGCATCGGTGAAGCTTATTGAACGCGTTAAAAAATTAAAAGAATCTGAGCTTTTGAGTTTGAGGTGCCTAGGTTTCATGGCAAAAATGCACATTCGATTTCTTTTGTTTTTCTATGACCTTGACGTGGCCACAGATGTCATGTCAAGGTCATAGAAACCACAGACTTTTGACAAAATGCAAAAAATCTTGATCTCGTTCATAACAAATGCTAATTTGTTCTTGCGTGACTTTCTCCCATCAGTTATTTACCACCACTAGAATTATTACAATAAGATAGGTACTAATTTGTACTATTTTCCACAGATACGCCCGAGCTGACGCAGCCAAACGCCTCCTAGACGCGGGTGCAGACGCAAACACTCAAGATAACACTGGACGAACGCCTCTCCACGCGGCTGTAGCAGCCGATGCAATGGGCGTCTTCCAAATACTGCTGAGGAATAGAGCAACTAACTTGAACGCGCGGATGCACGATGGAACGACACCGCTTATATTGGCTGCTAGGTAAGTGTAGTCATTGATTCAGGAAATCAGACTTTGACACAAACGGCAGCCGACATTTCGACATAAGGCATCTTCCAAATCCTTCCTCATCAGCACACATACTTCTACATCAGAGCCTCCCCTAAAAGTGGCGGACCAACTTCGCTCGAGGCGATTTTTATATAGAAGTACCTACTCGATTTCAATTCGATTATCGAAATTGCAACTGGAGTTGAGTCTGGAACTGTTTTGTAGAAAAGCACCCTGGGGAGTGAGTCTATTTGACGATAATAACGAGACGTGACCGTGAAGTCTCTTATTTGTATGAGATTTGTTTAGTTCCCTGTCAGCTCGATAGAGGCGCTGTACCAAAATCTATGGGAACATGACGTCACCATCACGCCGCGTTACTATCGTCAAATAGACTCACTCCTCTAACCCAGAACTTTAAATTTAGTAGAAGTGATAATTTAAACTTATCTTCTTTCCCCCAACAGGCTAGCCATAGAAGGCATGGTGGAAGACCTGATAAACGCAGACGCTGACATCAACGCAGCCGACAACAGCGGTAAGACCGCCTTGCACTGGGCGGCTGCCGTCAACAACGTCGACGCAGTCAATGTGTTGCTGGTTCATGGCGCTAATAGAGATGCTCAAGATGATAAGGTGAGGTCTAGCTTTTATGAAAGAACTTCTGAAAGAAAGAGACAAAAGAAGGCCGCTTATCAGTGAGAAACCTCGAGAATGCAGCGGCGTAGTGTAATCATTAGAAGCTTAACAAACCAGGCCAGGAGACTTCTTGTTTATAAATTCATCGTCGCGTGTATCACACACAATACAGACGTCTATGCAAAAATGTAAACGTCTTGTGCACAGACTTTTCTATATTCTGGTGGGAAATATTATGTATTCAGCCATGGTAGCCTGTAATTGCTATAATCCGAAAATATTACTCCTAATAACGCTCAACATCGTTGGACTGAGTTCCTTGTGTCCACTGAGCTAACACTATGTTTGAGAGGATTGTGATTATCATTGGTCAAATCGGCTTAAAACTGATTGGCGTAAACAAGTCGGTAAATCTATTTTATTCTATTCGTAGGATGAAACACCACTCTTCCTTGGCGCAAGAGAAGGCTCCTACGGAGCCTGTCGAGCGCTCCTCGACGCGATGGCGAACAGAGAGATAACCGACCACATGGACCGACTGCCCCGAGACGTGGCCCAGGAGAGAATGCATGACGACATTGTGCGACTGTTAGACGAGCACTGTCCGCGACCGCCGCAACATCACCACCTCATGTGTAAGTATCTAGAAAGTACCCCAGACGATGATGCAATATAGCAGGAACGCAGCTGAATATGCTTATTGGAGTAATCGATAGGGAGAGAACTCACAGACCCTAGTGGCGGTTACCCCTGATGCAATATGCAATGTAGGCCAAAGTTGTGATCTCTCAAAATTTCTATAAATAGAAATAAAGTCATATTTCATACAACCCACCTTTCTTAACTAAAAAATCGTTCTAAATAAAAACTTTAGCTGGCCGACCGTGGAGTCGTAAAACCAGAGACAGAGAAAAATGGAGAATATAATAAAAAATAGTAAAAAAATTCAATAAAAATCATTTATTCAGAACATTTTACATAAGGATCATTGATGCTTAATGAAACGATGACACTACCGAAGCTTAAAAAAAACTGGGTATTAGGTGAGGCATTTATCCGCTACCGGAGTAATAGATGCTGACAATGGTGATAATGACTCTTCTAAACAGATCTCTTGCTTGTGTATTTCTTTTAATCCGTATAATAACTTGTAAATTTGCCAACAGCGTCACCGAACCCTCACCCGCAACTGATAAGCCAACCGACTGTGATAGCGACGGCCGCGAAAGGCAAGCCGAAGAAATCGCGGGCGAAAGCCGGACCGGACAGTCCACAGGACCAGTACGACAACAACAATCTACATGCGCAGATTAGACGGTAAGTTGGTGATGATTGCAGATTATGTGTACGGCAAGCTGTAGCTGAAGTTATAGCGCTCGTTTGATGAGGCGTAATGTCCAGCTATGGACTAGCATTGAATGGAAATTATACTGTAATAAATGACAATGACATCATTGTCATTTATTGTTGTTGCTGTTATGATTTAAAAGGAAAACCAAACAGCCAGATTCTAGGGCAAATTTTATCAAAAACAAAACGAAGCTGCTCAAATATTCAAAGTTTGTCTTCATCGATAAAGCATATGTATTATCTTCACTAAATGTTTGGACTCGAGTTTTGAAAGAATTATCGATATGGTTGAGCTACCTGTAGATTGTTCGCAATAGTCTGCAGTTAGCTCAATGGTTTCAATTGTAAATACTAGTTTTAATTTAATTCTATTAATTGATTGTAATTTTCTTTGGTACTAAAGATTAATTTACTCGATATGGTCGCAATTTTTAAATTAGGTTTAGTCCGAATAGATTTTAAAGTAGGTTATTTAACAATTCATACACCAGTACGTCGAAATTAATCTTTTTTTTTATTTCAGGAAACCAAGTGTAAAAAAGAGCAATAAGAAGGTGGCGCAAGAGGTGCCGCAGAGCGTCGAGAGCCTCGGCTCCAGCCTCAGCCCAGTTGAATCTCCGCTCCAAAATTTACAGGTAAAAATATTTGTAAGTTCAACAGTCACACTTCCAATCTTGTATGCTATATGGAATAGATTTCTGGGGAAAGTACTATGATTAACAGAGACACAGCTAGTAAAATAGGCTCATATTCTATATTATATCATAACAAAAGTGTATCATACTTTATGGTTTGTATGTTTCTTCCTCTTTTACCCTCCGTCTAGCCAGATAGTTTTTCTTGTCCTATAGAAATAAATTGAGGAAAAACGTATCTTTCATTTGCAAAAGTGGCTCATTCTGGTTTTACGCAGTTTTTAAATTACTGCATTTGAGGAACTTTGTGTTTTCAATATTTGCATATATTTTCTGTCTCCAATACTCAAGCTTTTTGTAACGCTCATCAAATAACCAGCTATATATACTGTTTGCTGATCATAAATTTCTTGTCCAGGATTTGCCGTCGCCGTACGACGCGACCTCTTTGTACTCGAACGCAAATGCGATGGCGCAGTTTGTAGGCATGGAGCAGCTGATGACTCACAAGCAGCCGCCCAGCTATGAGGACTGCGTCAAGGTATGCCTTAACTCCACGTGTTATAGACCAAAGTCCTTTGAAGAACGTATAAATTCTTGATGAGTTGAGCTGTTCTGTCTATTCTTATTAATTCCTGTGTAAGTAAGTTTATTGTCGTTGGTTTCAGACGGGTCAGACGCTGCAACAATCGTACGGCGGCGGCGCAATGGGTGCCTCGTTGTCGCCGCCTTACTCCAACCACTCTCCTACGCATAGTGCGCATACCTATATTGGTAAGTTTTACCATACCGACGCGTACGTAGCAAGTACCTGTCCCATTTGTTTGATATAGTTTTTTATTAAATACTACCTGCTGACCAAGATTTTCATGTTAGCGGAGTAGAGATCACAGTCAATCACGATATGCATTCGTGATTCTTACATCTCCTCCGTAGGTAGGTACTTCTGTTGCCCGGACTCACATGGAGTCCAGTGTCCTCAGGAGTACCTAACCCAACACGTACACGCACTCTACTGAGATTGTCAAGCATAATGCAAGCAAACATAATGGTGTGCGAGAGAGAGAAGAGACGCCACGCCGCACGCGTGCGGCGTCGCGTGTCTCTCGCGACAAGCGACGACCCTCGTCTCCGTAAATGAAACCTGAATCTATTACCTATTTATATGTAAATGTTGTGTTTAATTTTAATAATAAATTTTGTTTGACAGGCTCTCCCTCGCCCGGTAAATCCCGGCCGTCTCTCCCCACGTCGCCGGCGCACATGGCGGCGCTCCGTCACTCGCACCAACATCAGCTCGACGCATACTCCGCACTTGCGCATCTAAGTAAGAACTTGTTTATCGGTTAAACTTTGTAAACAGCGTCATCAAAAGATAACCTCCTCTCTAGGTTTAAAGCGACTGCCCTATGTTTAAAGCCGGTTTATTAACAAAAAGATTCTGTTAATTGTATCTAGCACAGCTAGGCTTTGCCTCCTAAGTTTAATGACTCCTCTTTGAATGACGAACGTGACGTATCACTCGCATCAACACCAGTTCTATGCTTATATCTAACCAACTCTCTTGCAAATTTCATCATCATCAGCCTATATCAGTCCACTGCTGGACATAGGCCTCCCCTAATGAGCGCATTTTTCAAAATCGGTCCAGTAGTTTCGAAGCTTATTCTATTCAAACAAACAAATCTTTCCTCTTTAATATTAGTCTAAATAAAATAAGTAACTTTGAACCTTATTCCCAGGTGCAAACGGGCAACACAACGCGCAGCTACAAGCGGTGATGACGCACGCGGCTGCTCTGGGGCAGGTCCAGGGGCAGCAACACCCGATACTCACTAATATTATGCCAGGTAAGTCTACCGCAACACACTATGACTATAGGAATGAGAGGTATCTATAGGAATTAGAAGTATCTATGGGAATTAGAGGTATCTATGGGAATTAGAGGTATATATGGGAATTAGAGGTATCTATGGGAATTAGAGGTATCTATGGGAATTAGAGGTATCTATGGGAATTAGAGGTATCTGATGAAATTAGAGGTATCTATGGGAATTAAGAGGTATCTATGGGAATTAGAGGTATATATGGGAATTAGAAGTATCTATGGGAATTAGAGGTATCTATGGGAATTAGAGGTATCTATGGGAATAAGAGGTATCTATAGGAGTTAGAGGTATCTATGGGAATAAGAGGTATCTATGAGAATTAGAGGTATCTATGGGAATTAGAGGTATCGATGGGAATTAGAGGTATCTATGGGAATAAGAGGTATCTATGGGAATTAGAGGTATCAATAGGAATTAGAAGTATCTACAGGATTTGGATGCATATTTCTATGACAGAAGGCTGCATCGTCGTTGTTTGTTATTACAACAAAAAAGTGAGACGCGACGCTTCAAGATTTTTAACCGCCGGTTCTCTTTCACAGGTTTATACGGAGGCTGGGGTATCGGAGACACGTTCCCGACCCCCTCTCCTGAATCCCCGGACCATTGGTCTTCCCCCTCGCCACAGACACCCCAAGCCCAATCCCCCCACTCGGATTGGTCTGTCCTATCGCCCAACGATATGCAGCAGTCCAACAAGGGGGGTACCGAGGCCATTTATATATAGATCTTGTTATGTAGAGTTAAGGTCCTGTTTTGAACGCACGGAACCATATGTAAGGGGTGGATTTTAAACATCTTATGAAGGGATTGCTGGTTTTTTTGGTTTGTTTTCTTGATTTATTATGATTTCCTAGATAGATGTGAAAATCCTGTGTAAAATACCGTATTTCCTAGTACTGTAGTTATCTATATTTTACTATTGGGACATTTTAACTATTTTTGACGTTATTAGACCTAGAGCACAATAGGATTATACCTATTATAAAGGTCCACCCCTGTTAACACTAAGACCCTGGCCCTTTTAGGGCTTCCTAGGGCTTCCTAGGGCTTCTGTACAGATTCTGAAGAACATGCACCTTGTAAATGTTTTGAATGGATGATATTAACTCGAGGTGCTATCGTGCCGTAGATATAGACTGAATGTACAGCCATGACTTGATGTAAATTAATTAGCATAGTCCACGCACTCATTGACAATCTCAAGTGACATTGACATCTTTGACAAGTTCGGTGTTTTTAATGTCAGAGGCTTTTAGCCATAGGTCCATAGAGAAGAAGTTGAAGTTGTCTTTTTAAGGTTTAAAAAAGAAGTATCATAAAGATCTTTATTTTTTATATAATTTACTTGTAATATGCATGATATTTTCGTTTCGTTTTTTTTTTGAGTTCAATCCTTCAGATATTTATTTTTTGTAATTGAAATTTTAGTTAAGTTCAATACTTGCACCGAACTTTCAGATGGATCGTATAGGACAAAAATAGTAGAATTGTTGCGTTGTTGATTTTTAAATAATTGTTTTTAAGTCTGTTTTGAAGTAATTTTAATGAACAAGTAAATGAGATTGTTAACAGCCGCCAGAAACAAATCACAGTGAATTTTTATGGCGACTGTACTGTGAAGAAATTATTTATATTGTGTGATTCCGTAGCTTAGATTTTTGTATACTTTAGTGTATAGTTTTATATACATATTTAACTTAATTTTGATAAAGGTACAAAATAAAATTCCGATAATGTCAGAACATTCCGATTTGCTCGATATATGAAATTTGAATTTTTACTTTTTTGCAGTTTACCTTGGTATAAGGTACATTCTATAGTTTATAATATGTATGTATAAATAAGGTATTTGCTAAAATTGATCCCTGTCCGAGTTAAATTATCGAATATATTCCTATATTATTTTAATTGCAATAAGTTTATTTTATTCGAACAGGGACAGGTATCAATTTTATTTATTTAGTTTATTTTCTACGTTTTTTTCGTTCGCTTTTGTCATTCCATGATTGCTTCCAAAAGGCTTATGATAAAGAGGTCAATTTACTACTGCTCTAATTCACGAAATATACAAAATTGCTATATAAATTTTATAAAGGGCACATCGTACCTTTAATTTTTTTAGTAGGTGTCAAAATAACTCGGGAAAATCCGTTGATTTCAAATAATCTCTGTATAAAATAAAAATTTTATTAACAAAGAAAATTACAATCAAATAATAGAATTAAATTAAAACAAACAATCTCTTAGTATGTACCTTTAATTTTTTTGTAGGTATCAGTATAGGTCAGGAAAATCTATTGATTTCAAACAATCTTTGTATATAATAAAAAATTATTAACAAAGAAAATGACTATCAAATAATAGAATCAAATTAAAACAGAAATCTTTTAGTATTTTTTTTTATCGAAATTTAGGATTTTTGTAATTTTTTCTCCTGGAATCTACCTCTTTCGCAGCCTTTTCCATACTAGATCTCATCATTCCAATCGCTATAGTGCGAAATTGTTTCTCTTGGGACCAGAATGCTCAATCGTTGTTGCCTTATATCATAAGACAGTACTTTATTATATTCCATCTTAAAAACCTTCGACCATTAATAAAATCGAAACAAAATATTTAAAAAAAATAGTTTGGTTTAGGTACAAGCACTAGATTTGTGTACCTTAAATAGGTACCTTGTTATTATTAAAGAGAGCTTGTAAGCAGATTGAACGAACTTAGTTGTCTGATAAGTCAAATTTAAGGGTAAGCCCATAACACGAAACGCGTAGCGACGCTGTACGCACTTTCATTCAAAATACAACTTTTTTTGCTACGCAAAAGGGTACAAATTTGAATGACATTACGAAAACTCCCCGCGGCGCCGCGCTGCGCCACGCTTGCCCAATTTGTATCTTTTTGTCGCAGCGTCGCGTCTCGGTGTGATCTGACCCTAAAGCGACAAGGTTCTAAAGTGAGCAACATAGCAGTGACACCTGTACATAAAAAAAACATTCGTTTTTCGAAATTATAATTCGGTCGATGCGTTTCCAATTATGTAAATATATCTTTTATTTAAATGAGTAAAATGATCTTCGTAATTTAAGTTTTTCATTTAATTATTTGTGTCATTAATGTGCCAAGGAGCAAAATTTAAGTAGCGCCACGCCACATTCGCAAACGTTTCGTATTAAAAATCAGTTATAGTGACTATTATTGTGTATTACTAGTTGTAGATATAAGTTTACGAGTAAGCGAAACGCGTGCTTCCTTAATGCATTCTTTTATATAATTGTAAGTGAATTGAATTCATACATTGGTTCGAAGTACAAAAGCATAACGGAATTGGAATAATGTTGTAAACACGTAAATGAAATAGCCACTAAAGTGTACCGCATCGGGGGATTTGACACAAAATTTGTTAAATAAAATGTAAAAGGCACAAATTAAAGTTAAATTTATTACAAAAAGGTTCTACCACAGTCGAGTGTTTGATCTTAATGTAATGTGCCTTAGGTTTATATAACATTAATTTAAACTATCTAGTAATTGTAGTCTTAAGATTGTAAATATCTTTTATCCTTATTTTTATGAAATGCATTTCTTTATACGGAACGTAAAATTTTTGAGGAGAATGAAATTTTAAATAATTTTCCCCCTTAATTGACAATAAAGGAATAAATAAGATGACATCTTTTATTTGTAAGCTTTTCTATATCCTGTACCTGCAGGATCAACCTTACAACACAATATTTTTTTTCACTTCAAAGTGTCATTAGCGAAAATTCATTTTTATCCATTTTCAAGCGATTTTATTACTTTCGCTCTAATTTAATGATGATAAAGTATTTTGGAAAATTAAAACGATACAAACATAGCTATTACTTATCCAATTATGTATCATTAAAATCGGGGACACAGTTTCCAAACACTAGCGGCGTAAGGGGGGGGGCGGAGGGGCGGTCCGCCCCGGGTACCGAGCTCCAAGGGGTGCCATCTCGGCACCCCTCGGGGTGCGCCGTTGGCACTTCAAATCCGAATCCGAAGGGGTGATACCGAAAACTCACACGCAGACATATAAAAAAATTGCGGCTCGCTTCGCTCGCCGTTGTTTTTTTATTATAATTGCAAAATAAATACTTGAATAGGTACTTTAAAATCGGGTGTAGAAAGGTTGGCTAGCAGAGATCGCTCAAACCGATAAGACATTGTATATACAACTTTATCTGTATTATTCTTTCCCTGCCCTGTGTCACTATTTTATTTGATGTGCAATAATGAGTAATTGCTTTGTACTGTGCTTTATTTTGTTGTAAATCGTAAAAAAAATCTTTTCTCATTCATTGTCATAGCTTACTTTTTTTGCTAAGTATGCCTCACCAATTTCAAAACAGGTTGTGGCTCACTCCACTCGGTGATTTTTATTTTGTATTTGTTTCATAACAATCTTCGCAGCCGTTAGCTGTCATTAATTTTTTCATACTCTCCTTAACTTGTTTGTGATCACTCAAAGAAGTAACAAAAATTTTGGCGGCTCGCTACGCTCGCCGGTTTGTTTTTACCTTTGTTGTTGATCGCCAAAAAAAAATTCGTCGTGGTTTTAGAATACTTGTATTTTTGCTAACCTCATCGAACTCCAAAATTACCTATTGTGGTTCGCTCCGCTAGCCGTAGTTATTGATAAATTTATTATTTAAATTATAGGTCACCTTTAAATTCACATATTTAATATTAATAGGGACACAATTAAGTCAATTATTAAGGTCACATAAGACAAACTTAGTTACTTTTCACCTAACATCCGAAAATCCAAAAAAATATTGCGGCTCGCTTCGCTCGCCGTTACTTATAATTCCTGTTGTTAGAAATTGAGGGTGCGGATACCGCACCCTCAATTAACTCCCGCACTGCGGATAGTCAACCGACCCGCACTGCGGAAAGTCAACCGACCCCCAAGGGGGGTGGGGGGGGGGGGGGTGCTTGGTAGAAAAACGCCCCGGGTGCCAGCCCACGCTACGCCGCCACTGTTTCCAAATGAATCGAAAAGTACGTTTGTATGGGAGCTAAGAGGTTCAGGGCCTTCGTAAACGTCTTCTCAATACCTACTACTACAGGGTCAATTCTTTGGACGAGAAGTAGGTTTGGGGAGTTACTATAAACGGTGTGGATACCTACAGACAAATGGTTTTAGGAGACTTTGTAACTTTTTTAAATTTCATCCCCATTCTCAGATTTTCAAAAATTGTAGGTAGAGTTAGCAAAAAATAGGCATTGTAGACGAAAACTTTTTTGATGCGAATCGATGTTTTTTATAGCAGATATCTACAGATTAAAAACTTCTATTGGACCAACTGAGGTTAAATATGGCCGGTTTTATGAGGGTCTACAATAAAACCGGCCAAGTGCGAGTCGGACTCGCGCACGAAGGGTTCCGTACCATTATCTATAAAAACGCCAAAAAATTCACGTTCGTTGTATGGGAGGCCCCTTAAATATTTATTTAATTCTATTTTTTAGTATTTTTTGTTATAGCGGCAACAGAAATACATCATCTGTGAAAATTTCAACTGTCTAACTATCACGGTTCATGAGATACAACCTGGTGACAGACGGACAGCGAAGTCTTAGTAATAGGGTCCCGTTTTTACCCTTTGGGTACGGAACCCTAAAAATTAGATAGTCATTTGTGCATATGTTCGGTGCATCAATGTAAAACAGACTGAATTTGTTTTTACTGTTTCATACATAACATACAGTGAATATAGCTAGCATTAGTGAGACGTGTGGCTGAAGGAGGATATAAAAAATAACATTTATTCAAGAATTACTAATGAACGTAATGTTTATACAATTATACATTGCATAAGTTTCTCGTGTAAGTAAAATCTTTGTTATTATAAATGCGAAAGCTTGAATGGAACGCTAGATTTTTATCTCTTCTTCACATCAAAACTGAACAGATTGTGTTTAAATTTTGCATAGGTGTAGCTCAAGACCTGGAGTAACACATGGAGTACTTTTTACCCGACTACCAACAGGGGAGGGTTATGAGGTTAGCACCCTATGTTTGTATGTATGTAGCCGATTTCTTTATCCCATAAACTAGTTGCCACCTTTAAACGTTTCCTTAGACACAACGCGTGTGAAACCGTGGGCTGAAACTAGTGAAATAATAAAGACCGAAGATTTTTAATTTTAAAATTTAATTTTACTAAAGGTAAGTTTTGATAATTTATTTTCTCGTAATCGAAGTGAAAGGCATCGTTTTTCACTCGGGGGGTAAAACCACCCATTATAACTCGGGCTTGTCATCCTCATCCTCATAAACAACGACGTATTATAATGGGGTGGCTTAGTCCCTTGTTAAAAAAAATGTCAAGTGAGAGTTAGACTCGCGCATCAAGGGTTCCGTACAAACTAGTACTCGTAAGCAAAGAAACCAACCCAGACGCACAGTTCACGAAAAAAACTGATTTGGTCACAATTAGATGCATAAAGGATTTAAAAATAAAACCGGTCAAGTGCGAGTCGCACTCGCGCACGTAGGGTTTCGTACAATTATCTATAAAAACGGCAAAAAAAACACGTTTGTTGTAGGTCCTCTAAGATATTTGTTTTATTTTAATTTATTTATCTATTTTAAAAATGAATATGTAATAAATGATCTGTGAATATTACAAGCGTTACCTGTTGCCGTTATCAATATCAAGCAAAAACGAGCAAAAAAATCACGTTTGTTGTATGGGAGCCCCCGTAAATATTTATTTTATTCTGTTTTTTAGTATTTTTTACAGCGGCAACAGAATACCAGTGAGTAGTGTTGGTTTTATCATGAGTTCATAGAAAATGGTTTGCGATTTGCGGCAAATTACTTTTCCGCTAGTTTTATTGCTTGTGGAACGCAGAAAAAATTAGAAACACAAAATAAATTGAATCTCGCGCCAACCCGCGTCGAACGCGAACCACCTTAGTATTTCGCAAACAAAAAGCATGAAATGAAAAAAAAGCCTACCCATTGTATCTTTGATAGTTACAAGCTTTATGTACAGTCAGCTGCTCAGATATATATACACTCCCAAATATTCACTTTTATTTTACTCAAAACTTTTCAAATAAAAGTCGATGCACACATTTTACGTACAAAGTAGTCATCGTACTTGTCAATATGCGGTATTAGTAGATTATACACTAAGGGGATAAAGCACTGTTTTATGTCACGGGAGCGAATTGAATCCCGAACGTAACGAAGGACTCATAATTTAACTCCTGAGCGTAGCGAGGGAGTTATAAGTTAATTCCTGAGCGAAGCGAGGGAATTAAGACTGAGTCCTGAGTGCAGTGAGGGGTTCAACCGCCCAAGACTAAAACAGTCTTATCCCCGAGGTGTATACTCTACTTTTCACACCTTATGCGAGACAAAAAAACAGGCTCAGTAGATAAATAATGTTTTCCTTTGACTTCTCTGGCAGCAGATTGTTGACAATGCCTATGGCATCTAATTTGATAAACTCAGGAGTCAAAACACTTTCATCACTCGACATTTTCAATATTATTTTTGAAATTAAATCTTCTATAGGCACCTACAAGAACTCGATTTGTTCGTCACGCGTGAACAAATGAAGGCGCGCGACGTTCCAAATTCGAAAGCACAAGCCGTGGTCCTAGATTCGAAATTCGAATTTCGAACACCGCGCTCCTCCGGACCGGGGTTCACACGGAGGCAAACTTCATTTATTTTGTCAAATCAAGTAGGCCATGGCCTAGGACAAATTGTGTTTAGCAAAATTAAACTTTATGCATATAGTAATAAGAATTATGAAAAGTGAAATCATATTATTAACCAGCGGGTTATAATGAAATTCAGTACAACATTATAACCCGGCTAATACCAAGGGATTTAATGTCTTGCTTTCGGTAGGGTTTACATGACCTATAATTCGGCATTGTCGAGCATGTGGTTTGAAAAATACATTATCAAAATTACCATGCACTTACTATTCAGTCAAATTGAAAACATGACAGTGTATACATATTTTCGCAGCTGACTGTACCTACACCATGGGGTAGACATGAATTTGATTCTTGAGTAGGTAGGTAGGAGCTGCTACCCTGAACATCTGAACTATTGAACCCTAAACTATTTTTTTCAGGAAAAATCCTGAATCCGGCCAAATCGCAGTAAAAAAAAAACAACGACTTTACCGGCGAATAAACCGAGCAATCGATTAAATTAGGAATCGCATAAGTATTTCATTTTAATGACATTGAATAATATCAATGTCAGTAGACATAATGACATAATGTCCTACCCAGTATTACGTAAAAACTCGTTCCAAAAGGATTGATCATAACCCTCTTTTCCTTGTTCGACAGTGGGAATATCATATTAGTTTCTAAGTAGCAGCCATAAGGTGTATAATATGTACCTTATGGCATGTATTATATTATGCATATGTATGCATACCCATCTAATACGGGGTATTTGGGCAAAACCCCTATTTTACATCTTTAACTGTACTTTATAAAACTGTACTTTATAATTATATGAAAATGAAAAATGAAGAAACGTTTATTGCAGTAGGTATCTTTTTTACAAACATAAATTTGGATTTGGGAGCCTCCATTTAAGCAAACATTTGCTTGTGTTAGGGGACTCCGCTCTTGCCAGTGACATACATAAACTTAATTTTAAAAGATACAAAGACAGGATATTTTTCTTAATTACACACTAGATTATAGTAAAATTAAGAGTTATATAAAATAAACAAATCACCATTAAGTTAAATGCTAATTATTCATCCATATTCTCATCCTTTGTACTAAATTTTCTATTTCGTCATAATTTTTATTCATTAGAAACTCCATAATGATCTCTTTACAATGGAAATATGTGACCTGGTTGATACCTAATTCTTTATTTAGTTTATTGTAAAATATATGAGCTGGTTGATTATTGTATTGTCTCTTAGAAAATGGTGTTTTTGTGGATTTCACCGCTACTGGGTTTATATGTATGCTAATTGTGTAGATGACTGGATTAATTCTAGTTATCCTCATAGTAATTAATCAGTGCACCAAATATGTAGGTATAATACATTTGTATTAAACGTATACCTTGTTAAACAAGCGACTGATAGCATTCCGTGGTTAAAAATAAAATTAATTACTAATTGATTGAGGATTAACGTGTCTTACTTTAATCCTAAACTGTATTGGAATGCAGAATTGTTTATGCTAGTTTCGGTTTTTATTTTTTTTGGGTTTTTTTTTACATGAAATTAATATTTTCAAAAAAAAAAGGTCCATGTCCAGCTGTGGACTAATTAGGCTGATGATTATGATGTATATTAGCGGAAAAGCAATTTGCCGCAAAGGGTCTTCATCAAGTGGGTTATCACTAAATGAAATGTACCTGGTATCAGTTTGTGAATTTGGCATGTGGCAACAGAAATACATCATCTGTGAAAATTTCAACTGTCTAACTATAACGGTTCACGAGATACAGCCTGGTGACAGACGGACAGATGGACAGCGGAGTCTTAGTAATAGGGTCCCGTTTTGTGGGTCCCGTGGGTACGGACCCCTAAAAATAAAAATAAAATAATTGAAATTTTGAAAAAAGTCGAAAAATTGACCGTTGTTGTGTTATCAATATGTAATTTATTCTTTAGACTTAAGCACCTTTTGTTTACTTCTCTCATACTCTCTTAATTTATAAGCATAGATTAAGGATAAGCGATCAATTCTGTCTTCGAAAATAGCAAACTCTTTGTAAAAAAAATCCCTGGTAGGTTGCGTTTCGACCACTATAAAAAATAAGACTCCATAAAGTTTTTTTAAAGTGATTTGCAAAAAACCGTTCCCTCTAACTATTAGGTAGGTATAATATATTTGTATTACTGGCAAAAGTACGAAGCGCGCGAGTCACACTCGCACTTGGCGGTGTGACTCGCGCGGTTGCCTGGTTTTTTTTATTGGTGATGGTTAACCACCATTTCAAAATGTAACTCATGGAGCACTTTGAGTAAGTTATTTCTACTCGTAGGAAAGCCCTACAAATAACTTATTCATACTGGATTTTAAGACTCCAAGGTTGTTCTCCCACGTAAAGGCCGCTCTGAAGAAGTCCGAATAAAGAAAATTTAATGTAATTGGTTTCATTTACCGTTTCATTTAAATAAATAAATAAAGAAGACGAGTGGAGCCATTTGCAAACATAGCAGTAACATTTGTAGGTATATCTTTATCGGTTTCATCCCTTTTCTACCTGTCAGATCAACCTTACAAGCATAGAGATAAGATAGTTTATACAAGCTACTTCAAAAAACTTTTATTTTTATAAATTGAGGTAGGTAAGAATGGACGTATAATAGAAATGGGATGACAAAATCGTAACTACCTGCACAAAGCATTCGATTAATTCAAGCTCGGTTTTGGCTCAGTCAGTTTCAAAACAAAAGTCATGATGAAGAAGTATTATAATTTAGTTAATAATTTTATTGAACTGTGAGGTTGAATTTAGTGTTCCTACCTGTTGTATGGGTTTGTGTTATGTTGTGGTTGGTTTGTCAAAAGTTATTTGTGTAAGAACAGGATAATTTGCCATGTAAGTAGATATTTTCTTACGTCTGCAAGCTTCTCTTTCTTTTTTCTTCTACTTTTGGTGGTCTTCCTCCCTACTGACTCCTGGATGTTACAAACGCGCGTTATTTATAGGGCAACTACCCGGAATATTCAAGACAGAAAATTTTAAAGACAGGAAACATTCATTTTTTTGATAAGCTTAACTGTTTTCACAAAAAATTTAAAAACTACCTATCCGGCAATCGAAGTCACTAAAATCTAAAAAATAACACCCTGTATTTTTATGTCACCGATTGGTACAGTAAATCATAAAAATCAAATCTCTCAAATAAACATTGCACGTTAAATTAAAGAACCACTATGAAATCAGCCAAAAACGAAGACGAGACGGATCACCTTGTTCGGAGTCAAATATAACAGTACAATTATTTACTGAAGGAAAGATCACAAATCGACAAGTATCTAATATAAATTCTGTATAAAAGACGCGGCAACAAAGTGAATTTATGGGCGGTTTGATTACAAACTTCCACATCGAGTTTGAATATCGAGTTTGTATAATAAATAAGTTTCTAGTTTAACCCGCTTACATTCATCATGTTGAGAGTCCGCCTAATGCAAACATCAAGCAAAATGTGTATTTTGCTTTAGGTAACAAACGTAAACACCTAGATTCATGGTAATGAACGTAAATGTTCAGATTTAAAAAATACGATGCTGAAAAACCTGTAGAAGTCGAGCAATCGAAAAGAATTTATGAAAATAAAATACTATAAAAAAAAATCAAATATCACTTAAAAACGTTTTAATTGAAATGCTCTAAATTATCTTCGACAACACCACATTATGTTTTACGAATTAGGTACATAGCCCGACTAATGTTCTAGAAGAGTAATCGTTTAGTTTTTCTATTTCATCCATAAATTTATAGATAACAAGCAAAATCTTGATTTTTGCACTGACGCATGACGTTGCTTTGCTCTGTCTCGCTGCTATGAACGCGAAATCCTATACCTATCCTTTTTACAAAATGGCGTCATAGATCGCTCTTAATCTCTTTCAACCTCCAGAGTCTTAAATCCTTTAAGACGTCTTTTTCCTGGTGGCTTCGCGCGGTCAGCATGGTCGCCGTGGCCGTCGCGACGGCGGCGGGCAACACGGCCGTGCTGAACGCGCTGCGGCGGCTGCGGCGCGCGCCAGCACACTACCCCCTGGCGAGTCTCGCGGCCGCTGATCTGCTACTGGGGGTCATCGTGCTACCCCTGACGATCGCGAGGGAGCTGTTTGTGTTTCATTTGAGTGAGTTTTGACGTTTTTGTAACTTATAGGGTGGTTACTTTAGTGACATAACATGATTGCTTGTAGGTACTTATTTTGAGTAGCGTAATAAGTGTGTGCTAAGTCTGGGTATTTGGTGCAGCGCCTAAACGGCTGAAGGGATCTTAATGAAATTTAGGAGGGAGATAAATGGTATTCCGGGATCGGACACACTTTATACGCGCTTTTCAAGTAGCCAATACTTGAGAAGCGCGTGCGAGGCCGCAGGCAGCAACTAGTACATAATACAATTATGAGTAGCGCGCTGTTTTAGGTTCACAAAACTATTAATTAATCAAGGTGATATTATTATTATTAATTTATAAATATTAATTTGATTTCCAGTCCGGATTTTTTTGATGAACTTACGCAACTATGTAAGCACTTAACCTTGTATTGTATATCCTTCCAGATTGGTTCATCTGCTCGTTCTGGAGCACCCTCGACGTTCTCAGCTGCACGGCATCCATCCTTTCCATCTGCCTGCTCGGCTGGGAGCGATGGGGAGGCATCACGGCTCCCTTTACTCGCGCGCGCCGAGCGAAGCGAGCCCGGCTTTATGCGGCACTTGTGTGGCCCGTTGCGACCGCTGTGGCGTTGCCGACGGCGTTCGTGCCTCATGTGCATTATTTGGGGGAAGAGGCGCATAAAGCGTGCACTGTCAATACTAATGTCGGGTTAGTTGGTCAGAAAATATGACAAATTAAATGATTGGCTGGTTACGTGTGGCGTAGCAATGTAGCAGCAAATTCGTAGATTTAGATAGCAGTTTCGTAGATATATTGGTGTTTGATGTAGGTAGCAGTTTTGTAGAGGGAGTATAGCAATGCCGAGTATAATAAGTACACACACAGTTTTCATCCTCTCTATCTCCGCATCAAGGTTCCCTTCACTCGCGAACGCCGAGCGAAGCGAGCCCGGCGCGACGTTTACGCGACGCTTGTGTGACCGGTTGCAACCACTGCTGTGGTGTTGCCGACTGTGTTCGTGCTGTCTTAGGTACCTTATTTGGAAGGAGATGTGCCTGAAGAGTGTACTTTTTACACTAATGTCGCGTGAGTTAATCAGGAAAATTTTATTAATAGCTGGATAACCGGCCACTAGCAGGAAAGTGGCTAACCAGACACATGTTGCCATAAACGAAACTAAACCGTAAAGCAACTTCGTGGACCTGGCATAATAGTTTAGAAGATCTGGCGTAGGAATATCGTAGACAAAGAGTAGCAATTTCGTAGACCTGGCGTAGCAACTTCGTAGACCTAGCGTTATGCTTCCGTAGCCATTTCGTAGACCTGGCGTAGCAACTTCGTAGAACTAATGTAGACTTGGCTATTCGCGTAGCTTCGTAGGCTTAGGCGTAGCGATGTTGCTGACCCGATTCGTAGATCTGGCCAGCGATTTCTGACGGAGCGATGTCGTAGACCTTGACTCTCGTTCTATGTACATAAGTCCCTTGAGGTGCGTCATCACGAATACTCACAGTCCAAAATTGACATGGGTATCGACGATACACATACGAGTATAGTGTTAAACTTAACTTAGCAGCTTTAAAGACCTAATACTTATAACGTAGCAACTTCACAGGTGTGGTAAGTTAAGTTATCGTTGCAGCTACGTATTCGTGAGTACCTTCCTCTCGTTCTACCTGCCCGCTGGTGTGATGCTGGCTATGTACGTGCGCATCCTGCAGGCCCTGGCGGCGCCGCGGGAGATGCCCATGCGAGCGCACTGCGGACGGAGACCCACTATTAAGGTAAAGGCCTCTTTTAGTATATAAAGCTTTGACTTTGACGAATTCACTAAAAATGTAAGCAGGTTAAGGTTGTTCGTCGCGGGTTGGCGCGAGATTCAATTTTTAAGCGAAAAAGTAAATTGCCGCAAATCGTAAACCATTTTCTATGAACTCATGATAAAATCACAGGAACGATTTCAGTCTAAAATATGATTTTTCGTGTTTGTCTCACTAATTGAATTGAATTTTCCGGGTTCAGACCACTTTGGACTGAATACAAAGTGGTCTGAACTGAACCTGGAAAATTCAAAAGACGATCGCGACAGTTTTAAATATTCGAGCTATGTATAAGTAGGTATCGGAGTAATTTGATGTTTTTAATTTGTCGTCCTGGTCTAAGAGAAAATAATAAATTAAACGCACGATAATTTCACGGTAGTACTTACAAAAAAATGGTAGCTTCACTCTGTATATTATATTCAAAACCTTCACTGCGTTCACTAATCTGATGCCTGCCAAGCGTGATGATCGTGGTAAAACGTCATTTTGGAAGTAATCTTCAACGTACCTATGTGTGATGATGAAGACTTGCAAAATCTATACTATCTATACTAATATTATAAATGCGAAAGTGTGTTTGTTTGTTTGTCCTTCCTTCACGCCATAACTAAGCAACCAAACGGCCTGATTTTTGGCATAGAGTTGAAAGGATGGAGCGTAACATAGGCTACTTTTCATCCCATAAATCATTCCCCATGGGATAGAAATAACCTTAGCTAGTAGTTTAATAAAAATATTGTAATCTTTTTCAGGATATACTTAATTCAGAGAATGAAACAAAGGATAAGAAAATATCTTCACCTCTTAAGGACCAGATCCAGAAAGTAGCAGCGTGAGTAAATTTAGCACGAAAATTTTGCGGATTCCATAGACAGACCCAACGAATCTCCTGCCTTTAAAAATTGGGAGGAAATAGGAACGAATTCAGCATAAAGTTTCATTTTTTTAATTCGTCCCGATTTGGGCGAAGCTAGTGGGATGAACGTGGAACACCTACTTTTTACGATGACCTTACTATGTGTTTTTCTTTACAACAGTCTGCAGTCAGCTCAATGGTTTCAAATGTAAATACTAGTTGCTATTTGTTTCTACTATTCTATCTATGCTTATAATTAAAATGAACGTGTCTGCTTGTATTATAATTAAGTCTAAAAACAGCTTTTAAACCGACGACGAAAAACAAAAGACGCCTCTTTTGTTTTTCTATATTCGGCTGTATACAATATGTATATATACATGTATGTATGTTTTTTGTTATATACATTTGTCGATTTCTCCGTCAATTAATTGTTAACTTAGAAAATAATTTCGCTAAAACTTAAGAAACAGTGTACCTAATACCAAAGAATTAAAAGACGGCTTTCAATTTTTTCAAAACAATCAAAATTATTACAAAAATAGAACTTCTTGATACTTACGTGAAACCAAACTCTGTCTGTTATTTTTCAGGTTCTTATCTCCAAAGGGAAAACATCTGGATCGGCCCAGCGCATCTCCAAACAGAACTAAAATACAGCTGGATCTGCCCGGCGCTTCTCCAAACAGAACTCAAAAACAGCTCGATCTGCCTAGCGTGTCTCCAAACAGAACTCAAAAACAGCTCGATCTGCCTAGCGTGTCTCCAAACAGAACTCAAAAACAGCTCGATCTGCCTAGCGTGTCTCCAAACAGAACTCAAAAACAGCTCGATCTGCCTAGCGTGTCTCCAAACAGAACTCAAAAACAGCTGGATCTGCCTGTCGTTTCTCCAAACAGAACTCAAAAACAGCTGGATCTGCCCGTCGCGTTTCCAAACAGAACTCAAAAACAGCTGGACCTGCCTGACGCGTCTCCAAACAGAACTCAAAAACCGCTGGATCTGCCCGGCGCGTCTCCAAACAGAACTAAAACAACACGTGAAAAGCAAACATCTCCGTAAGTTCCTTCTTTTTAGGGTTCTGTACCCAAAGGGTAAAACGGGACCCTATTACTAAGACTCCGCTGTCCGTCTGTCCGACCAGGCTGTATCTCATGAACCGTGATAATCAGACAGTTGAAATTTTCACAGATGATGTATTTCTGTGGCCGCTATATGCTATAACAACAAATAACAAAAAAAAAAAATAGGTAATATTAAAGGAGGCACCCATACAAGAAACGTGATTTTTTTGCTCGGTATTGATAACGGCAACAGGTAGACGCTTGAAGTATTCACAGAATATTAAGTCATATATTCACTTTAAAATAAATAATTAAATTAAAATAAAACAAATATTCAAGGGGGGACTCTCATACAACAAACGTGATTTTTTTGCCGTATAGATAATGGTACGGAACCCTTCGACTCGCACTTGGCTGGTTTTATTTATAGATATTGTGCGGAACCCTGCGTGCGCGAATCCGACAAGACCTAGGCCGGTTTTATTTGGAGTTTTATTTCCTTTTTCAGTATTTTTAATTGCATTCATACAGTCATGGTCTAAGTGAATAGGCGAGTATTTATAAAATTTTCACAGAATTGAGGGTTTTGCAACGATTTTTTGCATGTCTAGGCTTTTGTTGACAATGAATTAGATCTTTAGTAAAATAGTAAAATATTTTATACTTCATTGTTTGTGGATCCCAAACTGTTCAATTGATTTTTGGAAATCCTTTTGGATACGTTATACTAAGAAAATACTTACTGGTGACGTTGCTACGACGCGCGACGTGACTTCTTAAAAATGGCGCTCACACGTCCAACGACGTATCACGATGAGCATTAAAAATGAGCTTAATTTAGATAGTAGGTACATTTTACTGTGACGCGATGGCTTAATATGTCAACTGCGCTCAGGCCACTTGAAGTTTGCGATAACCAACCGTAACAGTGTAAAATGTATCTACATGTTATGCGGCAGTAGGGTTGAACGTGTGAGCGACAACCTTTACCTTTCTATTTTTGTTTCCAGCGATTGTTTCCACTCCCGGCAGAGGCGTGCCACTCGAACTATAGTGCTGCTCATGGCTTTGTTCCTGTTTTGCTGGACGCCCTTCTTCATCATGCTTCCTCTTGGTAATTTTATTTTTATTATATCGAAGCAAAAAAAATTGTAATTTTTCTGATTTTTTTTCTGATTTGACTTCTTGCGTTTGAGTTGTAATAGCCAGTAATGAAAGTCGCTGCGTTTGTTTCAAATCATCAATCGCATGATTTCTCGACATAATGGAAATTCTGTATTATTAGGGAACAGGTACTTTCATAACATGCCTCTCACAACCACTCATAAATGAAAAACATACCTACGTATAGTCATTTTACTCAAACATAGCATGTAATGTAAGTTGATTATTTCGACAACCTTCTTTGAGCAAAATATTAGTCCGACTTTTCCGTAATATATTTCGAATTCTATTTTGTTTAGCTAGACGCATAAAGGTTTTATGCTTACGGAGCAGCACAAGCTTCACTGGCTGGTTAGAAGAAAAAAAAAACGTGGGAAACTGACAAAAGAGCATCGCGGTGATTTGATGATGATGATACCTCAGACTAAGTAGATTTCTTACTTAGTCTGAGGATGATACGTTATAATCAATATCCGTGAATAAATTGTGAAAATGAACTCTTCAAGCGACGAATTCTCCAGTTCAATTTAAATTACTCACATTGTTTTGAGTAAAACACAAGCCTCGGTTTGCAAGGCCTCGACCTTCAGTTTTGACCTTCATTCTATAGCCTGTCCATCAAGGGCTGCAATGCTGACCGCACTATGATGGCCTGGACCTGCGCTACGCATCACTTTCAGCCATCTTTAACAGCGGTCAGCAACCGTCCCATTACAGACCTCGGACGTAATGTACCTACTATTGGAAATCAATTTGTATTAGATTGTTTGCTCGCGTGACGACTTTAAGAAGAAGAAGAAAGAAGAAAAATATTTATTTTTCTTCTTTAAGTAGATAAAAGCTATTTTAGTATCGTGAATAAGTCTGACTAATTCATTATGAATGCGGGTTAACTATGAACCTTATTTGTGTTGGAAGAACACCAACGTTTCATCCCTTAACGAGGGACTTCTTCAGGGTGATTGAAGTTCTAGTCGCGCGCGTTCCACGTCCCTGCGTGCACTTTGTTAAATGAAACGTTGGTATACTTCCAACACAAACAAGGCTCATAGTTTACCCGCATTCATAATGAATTAGACTTATTTACTATAGTAAAATAGCTTTTATCTACTTAGTCTTTTTTTTGCGCGGAATTGTTACTAAATATTTTCATCCTTATATTTTGCAACGGATTTTTGCCGCTTAAATTCATAATGAATACTTTTCAACTTGTATCGTTGTAATTTCAGACTCCCTCTGTGAATGCGTGTCCGATGTCACACGGCAACTGTGCACATGGTTGGGCTTCGCGAACTCCGCGCTGAACCCCCTCGTGTACGCAGCCGCCTCGCCCTCCGTCAGGAGAGCCCTACGCGACTCCTTCACCAGCAGGAGTCGGACCACGGATCTTGCCATGACGACCCGAGCTTGTGTCTCTAGATAAAGTTTTTAAACCTAAGCGAACAAGACAATCTTCTGCTGTCGCAAATCAGAGGACACGCAGCACGGAGTTTGCATTCAAATGGAGCTTTAAGGTGGGTCTGAACCTCTAAGCTCCCATACAAACGTAGGTACTATGCGATTCATTTGGAAACTGCGTCCCCGATTTTAATGAAATTTTGCATACATAATCGGATAAGAAATAGCGAAAGTAATGAAATCGCTGAAAATGGATAAAAATGAATTTTCGCTCTCACTTTACGATGATTATATGTATTTTGAAAAATTAAATCGGTACAAACATAGCTAAGAAATGAAATAAGTTCCCAAAAATTTCAGGTTTCCCGCCGAAACCGGAAATTTTTGGGAACTTATTTCATTTCTTAGAGATACCCAAAGTGCGGGTAAGCACTATAACAAAAAAAACCTTACAAATATAGCTATTTCTTATCCGATTATTTATGCAAAATTTCATTAAAATCGGGGACGTAGTTTCCAAATGAATCGAATTATACGTTTGTATGGAAAGTATGTAAGTCCTAGTGATATTTTTATGTAAGTGATGTATTTTTTATTTTTATTAAGTGCCAAATATACAATCAAAAGTTTTAAGTTTTCAATAAGACGAGAAAAAAAAGATTTTGTAAGACTGATAAGTGTACCTACCGCTATCTTGGGAAAATTAAAAACATGAAATAAAATAAATAATGATTTTATTTACACAAGGTAAACCTAACATTTGTTTACACTTCTTTGGCTTGAAATCTACCCATTCAATAAAACCAGAAACAAATCGAATTTTAAGTGTTTTTGACTTACATTTACATATTCTCGCAACAAGTACCGAGGTAGCTGGCAGGCCTTTATTAACAAAGAAAATTACTATAAAATAATAGAATTAAATTAAAACTGGTATCTATTAACAATTGAAACAATTGAGCTAACTGCTGTTGCAAACAATCTACAGATAGCTCATCTCATCAATACCAGTCGGAAGCGTGCCCAAGACCCTAGCTGCATTGTCCCGCTGTATGTCAATGCTGAAGCGCTGTGCCAGATAGTCACCAGCTCTCGGGTCACGTGTCGCTTCGACCAACGCTCAGATAATTTACATGTAGGTAGCTACAGTTTAAGCCAAAATTGATAAACCTTTTAAAAAATCCTTTACGCTTCGCTTACTCCTAAAATTTCGTAGGTTGTCTCTTTTCTGATGGCTATAATTTGTCGTTGTTATTCGATTTGTCCTTAGGTTTTAAAAATAACAGAGGAATTGCACTCGGGAAATACTGTTGAAGATGTAACATCTATCTACGCTTAACATTAACAACAACAATAAGAATTTTATATACAACTTAAAAATATACTTTGAAAATAAACTACAAACAATATAACAACCTAAACTATTTTGTGCTGTTAGTTTTTTAAACTAAACAAATATCTTACTTACAGCTTAACAAGGCATTTCTTGGTATTCGGACCTTTATAAATAGGTAATAGCTTGTTAGGGTGTACCAGAAATCGTGTCCCAAAGTATAACAGATAAGCATTTCTAAGTTTTTATTTATTATAGTACTCTGGGTAATTTCTAAGAAATTAATAAATCCCAAAAATTTACGATCTCGACGGGATTTGAGCAGAATTGGATAACTTCATTGTTTCCTCTGTAGGTGGCGCTGACGGCGTAAGTGCCGAAAGAACTCCCAAAGATTTTCGGGTCGACTTGATAAGATCACGTAGCTTAGTTGGAAAAAGAGCAACCCTGCGCTGAAGGGGAAGGTGCGGGTTCGAATCCCGTCGAGATCGTAAATTTTTGGGATTTATTAATTTCTTAGAAATTACCCAGAGTACTATAATAAATAAAAACTTAGAATCAAGCAACGGCAAAACCTCTCGTCAAAGAACTAAATGTAAATTTGGTCTTTGAGCAGAATTGGATAACTTCATTGTTTCCTCTGTAGGTGGCGCTGACGGCGTAAGTGCCGAAAGAACTCCCAAAGATTTTCGGGTCGACTTGATAAGATCACGTAGCTTAGTTGGAAAAAGAGCAACCCTGCGCTGAAGGGGAAGGTGCGGGTTCGAATCCCGTCGAGATCGTAAATTTTTGGGATTTATTAATTTCTTAGATAAGCATTTATTAAATCAATTTATCTACATACCTACCTATAAAAGTATCCCGCATTTTCTGGTACACCGTGTATTATGATTTATATTATGCTTGTTCATCGATTTGAGATACAATGCTAACTATTTAACCAGATGCTAAATTTTAAGAACAGACTCATAGCCTCATCAGATTCCAATATGGCGTCTAAACTCGATGCCAACACAACAAACTCTACGCGTGGCCATAATCGGAACTAATGGTTTCAAATTCGCGTTTAAGAATTAATAATGACTAAAGTTACCTACGGTGTCGTCTAACCCGCGTGTTTTTGATGTAAACGGGCCCGTCACGGTTTAAAGTCAGAATTTCCACCACTAGCGCCAGTCTCGCGCAGTTTGGCGCAGCGTCTAATATCTCAAAATGGCGGCTATCGATAAGATGGCGGCTATGACAGGAGGTTGGAAGCGGCTCGCGCCTGATCCAAAGTCTCTTGCGTCTGGAGAGCAGGTCTTGCAGGTGCATCGGCCGGAGAGACAGTAACCGGGCTCGTCTTCTTCCGAAACGCATTCCTGGAAAGAGATGAAAATGATTTAGTCTGCTTGGCCATTATGATTCCACATAGGTATACCGTCGACAATACAGGGCACTTGGAACCGTCAAACTGATCAGTTCAGAACGTGTTTTCCACGTGGTTGGTTTTAGAACAATAATATAATGTTTTCATCTGTGGTCTTCATAAATCCGGTTTCTATACTAGAAAGGATAGACTTAAAAACAATCAAAAAGAATCTTTAATACAATGTCTTGCGTGATGATCATATGACACTCCTCATCTCTCCACATTGTTGGAGGCCTGAGATTGGCCTACTCCTGTGCGTCGTATTATGAATGTCATAGAGTCCAGTTTACTTACCCACTCCTGGTCAGGTCACCTGTACCAGCAGCGTGGTGGATTACCAGCTGAGTGCGGGATGTATGAACATACACACCGTCCGCCGACACAGAAAGTTGCACCGGGGATGGTCGATGTATTATGAAGGTCTTACAGTACTATAGATTACCTCATCCCGCTTGCACTCTTGGCCAGGTCGCCTCCTGTGCCAGCAGCGCGGTGGGTTGCCAGCTGTATGCGCACTGTATGAACAGACACACTGTCCACCGAGGCAGAGAGTCGCGCCAGGAGACTTAGCGTCGCCAGCGCCGGAGAGTGCGTCACATTGTACATCGTATTCGCAGCTGTCGTTTAGGGCTTTTACAGCTGGAAACAAAGAAGACATATTAACTTCAGTCTTCTTGGTAGGTAAGTAATATTAAGTATACTGCTAGAGTTATTTTTCTGTACCTACTGCCCAACTCCTGGAAAAAGACCTAACTCCGTTTACACCATGCTTTTTTGCGCTACTTAGGTCCAATCTTTCAAGTTAGCATCTATGCTTTGTCTCTTTCTACGTCTCTCTATCGACGTATTCGTCTGCCCCGCCACCGCTCAGTGCCACTTTTGTAGGTCAACATCTACGATTTGTGTTTTGGGGCTCAGATCACAGTTTAAATTAGAGAGTAACAATTTAAATTAATTCTTGAGGGTGCTGTTAGCCAACTTTTTATACTCTCCGAGTTGCCTTTAACGATAACGGACGGGCTGGTTGTATGAGCAGGTATAATCAGACACAGGCACAAACATTCTCAGCCTCAAATGAATCAGAGCACTTACATTCGACGCATGAGTTGGTATCATTATGCGCAACCCAGTTGTCGCGGCAGCGGCAGGTCCCGCGGCACTCAAGGCCCACTCCTGCGCATTGCAGCTCGTCCTCGCAGCGCTCACCGAGAGTGGCATCGCGGACACACCTGGAACATTCACAAGATTCTGTCAGCATTGAAAAAAGGTTCACAACTTAAATACCAAAACGACTTTGTTATGCTGTTTATGAAATTTCTTTTGGTTCGCAATTTTTGTAACAAAGATTGACCAGTGGGGACAAAAGAAGAGAAATCCCTAATGTTCTATTTCTGTCCCTCATTGGCCCTCATTTTAAAAAGTTTAACTTTACAAACTTCTAATAATTATTTTATTTTTGAAGAAAACTGGTTTTGACTTATAAAATATCATAAGAATCAACATCAATAGATGTTGATATTATTACAAATCTCCAACAGTGCATCGGCCTATTTCGGGCTGCACGTATTTCTTTTTGTGAGATCTGCACTACCCTCTCACGGAGAAGGCCTGTTGATTTAGTCCTTGTTCTCCCAAATAGCAGATCAATCTAAAATGAATCCTATGTGTACGTTACCTGGTGCCATTATCCCGTGGACTGAACTGGAGCTGACAGCTACAGTACCCCCGCACGCAGAAGGCCTGTCGTTCCAGCCCTTTCTCACCCAAGTAGCAGTTCATGTCGGTGTGACAGCGTTCACCGATTACTGGAAATAGAAAAAGTATTTCTTAAAAATTTACGAATATATAAATAAAATAAATAATGCTGGACAATTCACACAGCATTATCTAGCCCCAAGCTAAGCAGAGCTTGTGTTATGGGTAGGTACTAGATAGCTGATATTTTTTTCACTCACCAGCAGTCTCGTAGCAGCGATCGTCCTCCAAGTGAGCCATCGCCTGGCACGCGCAGACTCCGTTAGCGCATTCGGCGCGCACGCCCATGGTGGCGTGGCATTGGATGTGTTGAACACATTCGTCGCCGTCCTTAGCCTCTGGAAACGTCAGTATTATGTTAACTACCTATAAAAGGCAACTAAAAGAAAATTGCCATCGGCATAAAATTGATACTGGTACTACTACCTAATAAATGTCATCATCATCATCAGCCTATATTAGTCCACTGCTGGATATAGTGGACATAGGCCTCCCCTAATGAGCGCCATAGCACCCTGTCTGCAGCTTACCTTACCTTGAATCCGACCCAAGTAATTCGTGAAATTTGAATTGAGGTTGAAATTAGCTTTAACAGAAGATCCTCTTCTTAGATGGGGCCAGCCAGCTCTCCAGCGTACAGCCCTACTGTAAGCTGGAGAGCTGGCTGGTCCAAGCTAAGAATTTATGTGTCAAATTACCTACCTAGTTGTCTTCTCTCTCTCTCACCTTTCAAGCATCCTTTATGCGTGCTGTTGACAGCAGCATAGACGAACCCATCCTTGCAGACGCAGTAGCTGCCAAGCCGACAGAAGGCGTTGTCGGGACAGTCCATGTCCACCCCACAGACGTTGCCGGTTCTTCCTGGAAACAAGGTATGATGGTCACAGAACATCGGAAAAACTCTCCCGCTTGAAAATGGGCTGCGACATACGGCTGCAGCGCCCGAGCCTTTTGCATGAAGCGTGGTTGAAGCTTGTAGAAAGCGAGGCGTCGTCAATCAACGATTCGCTAGATTGTGACAAGCTTCGCTTAGAGCGCGCCGGCGCTGTTATTTTGGACTGTTACTGTAAAGAACTTAACCCACTTGTTACTAGCGTTTGATATACGGATCAATAGACAATAAAAATTATCAAACGAATTGTGGGTAGTTTCAAGTTTCATTGTTTATTGCATAAGTTAGTTGTATGATTTCTTTATAGCAAGACGTGGTTTATGCTAGAAACAGTTGGACGTATTCAATTGTACAAGTGTTTATAATTCATGAATTTATATCATGAGTGTGCCAAGGTAAGTAAATATTTTAAATTGCATTTATTTTTAAATTGTTTTTGTGAAAACATGACAGATTGCTTTACTTCTTTCGTAAAGAATAAAAATATAAAATCAATCAAACATCATTTTCCAGCATTTCCACGAGACATAGATTTTTTTTCTTATTTTTCTTTTTAATATTATAACTAAACATAATACAAAATATTATAGCAATCTATCGAAAAAAGGGATATCCGTAACAAGTGGGGTCCATTTATGTGTTGTGTGCCAGCGGTGTGGGGTGAGTCCTATTCCGGTTTATTCTAGTAAGCTGCCGCAGATGTATAGGTATGCGATATTGATTTGTGGTCCCAACGAACCTACATTTCCTTTCGAACCAGTCAAAACCACATCCTATTACGACGAAGGGCAAAGTCAACATGCGTCAGTAGTAGGAAGCCTTCAAGACAAAGTTGTATGAAGCCATTCAAGATCAAACAAGTAAAGAACCAATGACTCGAATGTATCTGTAAATATTGATGTTTTTTGTCTCAAGATAAATGTAGTCATGCGGAAAAATAAGAAAGATCTGCAAAGATAGGAGTATCTGTATGTCTATTTAGCAAAAGCCGTGAGCAAAGTTTGGCAACCTCAAGTACCTGTACAAAGTAGGTGAGATTTAGGCCCGTAGTATGAAGCTGGCTCTGTCATCGATATATGCTTGAGTAGTTCTTTTCTATGCCATAAACGATACTTAATCATAACCCTATGACTGAGTAAGCTTAATACATAATACGGGCCTATATGTGAGTAAAGTTTTTTGAACTTAAGCAATGCTGGTCAAAGGGTATGTGCAGTGCATGTGATTTAAAAAAGCTGATAATTTTTATTTGTTTTCTCTAATGGTAGAGATATATATACTAGATATAGGTATAGTAATGTATATAGGTACATATTTATGTTGGTATTGCCACCGTGGTCTCCTTATGAGATGGGGACTTTATACATTTTCTTAGTTACACTTTATACACTGTCAAAGTGAAGTTTCGTATCACAATAAATAAAAAAAAAAAAAAAAAATTTAGTTTTGCAATTAAGGTTATCAGAAGGACCTACATTTTCCTTGGCATTTCCTTAAGTGGGTTACCCTTATCTGTCTTTTAACTAAGGCACTAGGCTTTGACTGTTTGTTTACTAACGTTCTTGTTGTCTATGGTTTGTCTTTTATACCTACATATTTATTTCAAGTGTATCTAATGGTCTGTCCCTAACAATTCAAACCAGGTTCAGTTTAAGCCTGTTCAACGGTCTAGATCCCGGCTGGGCAGTGAACGCATTAATCAGCTGATTGTTAGTTAAAGAGTTTAGAAGCGGCAATAGTTAAACCTTTGAGTGCCCACGTCGCATGTCGTTCAACTCGTCCGTGTTGCTGCGGTCCTCCTTCAGGTTGTACCGCAGCACGACTGGGCAGTGAACGGTTTTATTTCAAGAAAACTGACCCGAGTGAAATAGCGTAGCATTAATTCAGTACATAGTAAATACTAGTAATAAAGAGAATTACAATCAAATAATAGCAACAAATTAGAAATTATTTATTAATTAATGCAGCTAGCGTCTTGGGCACGCTTCCGACTGGTATTGATATGGATCAGTTGAGCTACTTGTAGATTGTTTGCAACAGTCTGCAGTTAGCTCAATTGTTTCAGTTGTAAATACTAGTTTTAATTTAATTCTATTATTTGATTGTAATTTTCTTTGTTAATAAAGATTATAAATATATATTACAAATTAGAACTAGTATTTACAATTGAAACAATAGAGCTAACTGCAGACACTTGCAAGCAATCTACAGGTAGCTCAACTGATCCATATCAATACCAGTCGGAAGCGTGCCCAAGACGCTGTAGTAGTTAATACTAATCATTGTTATTGGAAGTTTAATTTAGGTAGGGAAATAAAGCATTTTTTTATGAATATGGTATGCATGGTAAGATTCGATAGTCATGGAATATTCCATGTCACCGTAGAGCCTACGAAATCTCAAGGCTAGAGATAAAAGGGCTCTTAAATAAAGATTTCTTAACCAGAACCTTGAGTCTTAAATAAATTTGCAGGCCATAAAGACAAGATGTATCGAGTCAAGCTCTGATTGCGTGGACAAACACTGATATCAAGTATGAAGTGATAAACTGATAAAGGAGTCCTATTACTATAGTCAACGAAAATAATTGTCAATTTAAAAAGTCGGTTTGTATTATCGTAAAAAATGATTTGCCATCGCCATACTAATAATGGTTTTGTAAACAGAAGTATCATAATGGTCATTCTTCTAAAATGATTAAATCTCACTATACTTAGTACTTACCTACAAGTTCTATCTAAATACCTATTTATCTTTGACCGAAGTTCCGCGCGTGTAACTTTGCCACCTTTGGAAGGTGTACGTAAAATCAAAGCATCCAAATACTTGGTAATAGGTACTTCAAAATTGTCCAATTCTGTTATCGCCGTTTCAAATATTTCTCTAAAATATATCTAATTTAAGTTATGAAATATGTCACAAAATATTATGATCAATATCTGATCTGCACGATAAAATATTTCATTTTACAATATTTAGTGTAGTTTTTTTTATAAATCACAGTAGAAAATACAAAATGGGAGCGCGGGGTTTTAATCCTCGCAGCGTACAGAAAACACCAAATTAATAATAAACATTGAAATTAATTCAATATCATATCTTTCCTATAAAATATAAAGATATTTGTACTGATTATTAGATTTACTGAAAAAATAATAAAAACACAAAAGACACACTTTTGTATTGCCTTATGATATGACATACTTTACGAAATAATTGGAGGAAAAGGAAATAAATCTAAATGTTTGTGCTGATGAGATTTTCTTGTTAATGAAAAAGGCTGCAAATTTCTGTAAATTTCAAAAAATTAAAAAAAAAAATTTAAAGCTTAAAAAAATTAACACGATTTAATCGAAAATTCACTTTATTCCGAATGAAAAGATGTCTTGGCAATCCGCAGTACTAATGCAAAACTTTGGTAGAGTCGGCGTTACTAGGTTATTTTTAGATAAGTAGGTAAAAGCAGTAGTTATATTTCTTCCGTCTAACATTGCTTAGTAGTGATGATGACAAAGAATTTCTCCGACAGGTGTGATCTCCAGTTTCGCCGTGAAATCGCAGTCGATCAGGCGAGACGAGTCGGACGCCCTAACGGTGTCTGTCATTGCAATGTCTGATGGTTATTATTTATTACTATTGTGCGATGGAATTCTGTATTACTATTGTCCGTTGGGATTATCTTGGACTGTGATTTGTTAACTCTTTTGAGGTCTTATTAGACCTCAAAAGAGGATTTGTAACATTTACTGCAAATTATAGTACCTAAGTAATTTACACGGAATGCATGTAATCTGTTATTCCTGTTGCTTGTTCCATTTTAAGGCTTGCACCAAACTTTTCAGTCATCTTACATGTTCTTTTTTTTTAAATGAGATGGTGGTCACTTTACCATACCTATTCAACCGAAAGTCGCGATTGACGCAAACCGCTATCAACGATAACTAAGTTCAAGCGTTAAACTGACAACAGCATACTAATTGTTAATTGTCATATTGATTGAATCAGATTGAAGTAGATTGTAATTGGGAACCGGGAGTGGTTCTTCTAATATATTTATATAAATGTTTGCAAAGAAGAAAGTCGAAGTTTTAATGTTCAATTAGTTTTTAGATTTCACTTAATTTATAAATTTTTGGTGTGCCTGAAAATATTAGGTAGGTACCCTTCAAAGAATCGGTATAGACTAAAACTAGTATAATTGTGATTTTTCGTATTGATTGAATCAGATTGAAGTTGATTAGATTAGTAAACGGAAACCACCCTAAACTAAATTTTATATTTCGTGAAAACATTGTTTAGGTAATAATAATATTTAAGATAGAACAAAAAACAAAATACGGTAAGTATTCGGACGCTCATTAAGGACGCTCAGATATTTTTTTGAAACTATGTAGTAAATTAGCTAATTTATATATCCTAAAAATTTCTCGATCGGGATTTTTCTTAGAGATTACCCCGATTACGAGGCCCTACGCACTTTAATAACAAAAACCTTACCTATATTCACTAGTATTTCTCGAACTTCACCCAGTAAGTAAGTACCTTAATAGATGTTTCTATGCGAGTCTCGCAACAAGGTAAATATGTCACGACCACCTTGACTCCGCGTACGCTATCCTCAATGTAGAACGTACGTAGGTACGTGCGGATAAGGCAATCAGTCACTCCACATCTCAACCATACACGACGTGTTCTTGGATCTGACCTTCAATTCTTATTTTTAAACCTCTAGAACAATTTAAGTACCGGCAGGCAAGACACATAAATTTATACATTTCAGGATATCTTTTTCCTTTGTACCACAAAGATGAATCAAAAGATGTTGTACTAAATGCTGTATTACTAATGCTGTATGCCGTTATACCAACTGTGGACAAAAAATTTAAGCGAACAAAATCAATAACATTTTGTTTCTTATTTGATAATAATTACTATTTATTACGGTGTTTATGCATAATATTTGACTTGTCTAAGTGCTTATTTAAGTTATTGACTTTTGACTTATGCTGTATGCCGTATGTTGTTTTGTTAATACCAAAACTAATCTATGTCCTCACACGAGACTTCATCACCGCTAATGCGTTAAAAGTTGGTATCGAACGGCGAGAGGAGGAAACGCATATCCGCTTTTACATTTAATCATAAAACATAATTTAACTTGGTAGCTTCCATTATTTTTATCTCTTTATTTTTTTGGTTTCCAGTTCGTATGCCCATTGTAGTACTTACCAATTTGTGGATTTAGTTTTTTTTTGCCTTATTTGTTACCTTTTTCCGATTATCATGGCAAACATACTATGTATTCGATACCCCGCGAAACAGGCCTAGCGCCTAGCCTAGTGCGGGGGTCGTGGTTAATCATTATATCCATCTACACTACACAGTCACTTACAGTCACACAGGTGGGTGCGAACCTCTGAGCTCCAACAAACGTACTTTCCTATTCATTTGGAAGCTACACTCTTTATTGCAATGAAATTTTGCATAAATAATCGGATAAGTAATAGCTATGTTTATACTGTTTTTAATTTTTCAAAATATATCATCATTAAATGAGATCAAAAATTTATTACAATTAGTTCAAGCGATTTTATGATTGTCGCTCTAGTTTGATGATGATTTTGTTTTCTGAAAAACTAAAACGGTGCAAACATAGCTATTTTTTATCCGATTATGATAACAAAATTACATTAAAATCGGGGACGTAGTTTCCTAATGAATCGGGAAGTACGTTTGTATGGAGGCTGAGAGGTTCGCACCTACCTTAAGTCAAAAACTTATGTAAAACTCATGTTTTATAAGCTTTCTTCAGAAATATTTTTTATGTTTAAAAAGTGTAAAAGACGAAAATTCAAGCGGAAGCAACTATTCTAATAGCAAAATTTCAGTCCAATCCGTTCTTCCGTTCCGCTTGGCGTGAATTAGTAACAAACATCCATCCATTCACACTTTCGCATTTTTAATATAAGTGTGATATTATTTACTTCAGAAAATCGTGCAACAGACAATAGTGTTTGATCTGGCAAAACCCATAGAATGTGAGATTTTATGACATTTCCGTGAACGATCGAAGAAGTGAAAATGATCGAAAGTAATTATTACTCTCACGATGCGATCATGTGCGTAAAAAGCTGCAACGGAAATAGGAAGTCAATAGAGCTTCTATAGAGCAAGTTATATGTTTGTATGAACGTGGGAAAGCTATGCTAACCCACTTGTATGAGTTGTAAGTGCGTGTATGAGGGAATGAAGGTATGGCGATATAGTTCTTAATTGATGGTTTAAGGTCAGTTTCTTTCATAATTACTGGGGACGTGGTATCTACAGCACAAGTCTTTGATATACCAAGCTAGTCTGTCTGTAATTGTAATATTTTTTGGTCAATAAAGTTATACTTGGGCACGCTTCCGACTGGTATTGATATGGATCAGTTGAGCTACTTGTAGATTGTTTGCAACAGTCTGCAGTTAGCTCAATTTTTTCAATTGTAAATACTAGTTTTATTTTAATTCTATTATTTGATTGTTATTTTCTTTGTTAATAAACTTTTGCTTAAAGTTGTTATTATTACTACATAGATACCCACGTCTTGGTACGCTGTAGGTCTCTATAAAAATAGTCTATCAAAAAGCCTGTGTTGTCGAAGACCAGGTTTACTTATGGCTAGACACACAACCTCGACCTCAACAGGCTATCATGGTAGACTGCTAGACGCAGGCCTCTCCATGATAATCGCCTTATGGGCTTTTAATCCCCACGCCGGTTGGGGATCGCAGCTCTGTGGTAGATCTATTCTGCAAGAGACGCTAAAGGCCACCCGTCGGTGTATGTTCCTTAGTCGCCTCTTACGACACCCACGGGTAAAGTTAGGATGGTGCAAATTCTAAGCTGGCACCACACGGAACAGACACTACTTGGTACCTAAATCCGTAAACAAAACTAACAAGATCGTGTCAGATTACGTCCTGTTGCAATTTGATTTTTGTCGACTAAAATTTTATTCCTATAGCATTGTTTTCCGGGTGGAATAGAAATAAATATTATGTAACTATATAATAAAATCTAAAATATGGGCACATGTGCAGGACGAAAAATAATCTTCCTGATTCTACTCTCCGTTGGGCCAAAAAATCACAGAGTGGATCCCAAGGAACAAGAAGAGACCCAGAGGTCGACCGAAGAAGAGATGGCAAGACATCTTTATGAATAGAGCTGGTGCTAACTGGATGACAAAAGCCAGAGACAGACAAACTTGGAAGGAGGTAGGGCCTACGCTAAAAACGGCGACTACTAACTAACTAACAATCAAATTCATTCACAAAGAAATGTAAATTTGTATATGACTAACAAGAGTTTGTTCTTCAGTAAATAGTTAAATAAGTTAGTAGGAAATAAAGGCTAATTTGATTTTATTTATTTTTTATAGAACCAAATATACAACTCAATTGTAATATGTAATAATACTAGTATGTAATTTTTTTTAAATACATTTTTGCCAACAATCTTTACCTTTTTGATTTTGAACTTAGCAACAGAAGGGTTGCCAAGTTTTCGGGTGCCATAAAAATATTACCACTTACGTTTTTCAGCGGACTGCGCGACCGCCAACCCCAGCACGGCCAGCTGCAGCAAACACACCCCCCAGGTTCCCATGACGTCACTCAACTCCTGCGCACGTCCACACTCTACAAGAAAAAACGTTAAATAAGAACTTGCTCGATAAGATAACGTGATTAATTAGATACCTACGGGGTGATAGGAAAATAACGAAGTCACGAGATGACTTTATCAGAGCTAGTTTTGCTCGCGGGCTTGGTTGGTAATAGACAGAAAAACTCTGGGTTAAGATTTAAGATATCAACAACTTTATTTCTTTAGGCTTATAAAATAAGCACTTACAAAGCTCAATTTTATACGTTAAACCGCTTTTTATAATATTTTGGTAAGTATATTCTTTAACCTATGTTGTATTATGTAGGTATATGTAATGTGTTCTAATAAGTATAACAGTGATCTAGTATCCTACCCATAACACAAGCTCTGCTTAGCTTGAGGCTAGATAATGCTGTGTGGATTATCAATAATTATTGTTTTTTATATTATTTATGACTTTCTCTTCACTTCAATGGTTATCAGAAATTAAATAAGTTCTTATAAAAACCATTTTTGCGGGACCCCTTTTTAAAAATTTTGGAAACATCATTTCTCAGACATTTTTTTATTGATGATAGTCAAGCGTTTGGCCACCATCTATCTAACTGGAATAAATGATGATGTGGCCTAAGATGGAGCACGCTATCCAACAAGGAACTTATTCACCCTGGATTTGAAGACTCCAAGATTATACTCAGACGGGAAAACAAACCCTGGAAGCTCATTCCACTCTCAAGATGACCCGAGTGCGAGTAGTTACGCACTGTAATAACAAAATCTTTCAATAGTTTTGTTCATAAGTGGAAGAAGATAGAGGCATAAAAAACTTTAGAAGACAAGAACAATTGAAATTGGAGCTGAGAAAGTCACAGATAACACAAAAACTCAACCTCAAAATACCGATTGACCGCAATGTTGACTCTACCAGTTACTTTAACTGCTAAAAAGTAGGAATAAGAAAAAGTTATTAATTGCAGCAACAAAGAGAAAAATAAAAAATCTGAGTTTTAAAAGTTTTTGGATTGCGAAAATATGTAAAAAAAGAAATGAAAAAATATGTAAAAAAAGTAAAAAAAAATATGGAAAATATGTGATGCCCACAGTAACTCTAATTCATATTAGTACTAGTTTCCGCTCGCGGCTTCGCACGCATTGTTTCTTTGGAAACATTTTATGGGAACTGATTTATGGGATTAAAAGTAGCTATCTGTTTGCCAAATTCCAGTCCGATCCGTTAAGGTGGGTCTGGACCTCTAAGCTCCCATACAAACATACTATTCGATTAATTTGGAAACTACGTCCCCGATTTCAATGCAATTTTGCATACATAATCGGATAAGAAATATGTAGCTATGCTTGTATCGTTTTAGTTTTTCAAAATACATCATTAAATTAGAGCGAAAGTAATAAAATCGCTTGAAAATGGATAAAAATGAATTTTCGCTCTCACTTTATGATGATTATGTATTTTGAAAAACTATTTACGTTTGTTTGCTTCGATAAAAGTAAAAATTGTTTTTAAGCTATTTGTACACCTGGTGACCGAACACGAGGGCATTATCGTGGTGTTTTAGTCGAAATCACACAAAATTATACGTCGTAGGAAGCACGCGCAACACAAACGCCACCGCCCGCGCCGCCGGTCCTACTATGACTGAGGTAAGGGAACATAGTTGAACCTAACTTGAGCAATACACTTTCGCGATGGTAATGCCTCATCTCCCTTTTTTACTTTTATCGAAGTTTGTATGGGAGTTTAGAGGTTCAGGTCCACCTTAAGTAGTTTTAGCGTGAAGAGGTAACCAACATTCAAACTACCGAAAATCCAAACTTTCGCATTTATACTTTATATTATTGGTCAAGATCTCAAGAGGCGCAAATATGCAGGTCTCGATAGAGCATACGCATTTACTCCCCTTGGAGTCGAGACCCTAGGTCCGTGGGGTACCGAGGCTCTCCGGGTTTTCAAAAAATTATCCGAGCGTCTGGTCGAAGCGACGCGACGCGTGACCCGAGAGCTGGTGAGTATCTGGCGCAGCGCATCAGCATTGCTATACAGCGAGCGGGGCAATGCAGCTAGCGTCTTGGGCACGCTTCCGACTGGTATTGATATGGATCAGTTGAGCTACTTGTAGATTGTTTGCAACAGTCTGCAGTTACCTCAATTGTTTAAATTGTAAATACTAGTTTTAATTAGTACACTTTGCCTTCTGGTGACGGCTTAGATTTTTAGAAAATAGATTTAAGTGTAAATATTAGTTGTAATTATTATTGTATTTTCTTTAGTAATAAAATACTGTAACGTTTTAATTTAATTCTATTATTCGATTGTAATTTTCTATGTTTATAAATGTCTTTTTATTATTGGTGTCATATTAGTTTCGACAACCATGATCGCCCAAAAAGTTTCATGGTATTTTTTTATTGATTTTTATTTCAAAACACAAGCAATCATTACCACCCATCAAATCAGAATTAGAGCACTCAAGATTAATATCTCTAAATGATACGTCGTTACAACAAATAACAATAAACGCAGGTCAACAAATTGATGTAAAACAAAGGGATTTGTATAATTTGTGGGTTTCGTCCACGGTTGGGTGGTTTCTCCGATTCCCACGTGGACTGGTCTAGCGTTGCGAATGTACAAAAGATGGTGCCTAGTAGAGAAATGAGACGGTAGGGTTACTGTTATTTACAGATCAAGTACCATTTTACCTAATACTATTGTTTTTATTTTGTTTTGATTTCACAAATTTACTGCCTAAAATAGAATAATATTCTATTATATTCTATATATATTCTATAGGAAAAATATTTCATATTATGTAATGTTTTTCCTGCAATACTGGTAACATAGTTAGAAAACCACTGTCGTACCTAAACGATTAGTTTCAAGATCCAACTGTACCCTATTGTATGTAATCCGTGGAGACTTTGCAACAGTTCATTTGTTTCAATTGTAAATACCCACTAGTTTTAATTTAATTATTAATTTAATTGTAATTTTCTTTCTTACTAAAGTTTTTTTTTTATAAACGTACTGATTATAAATAAATTGCAAGAAAATCAAACTAAAACATCAACATGTTCAAATTTTTAAACATCAAATTTTAAGTTCTATTATAATTAGCTAAGCTGATGGCAATCCGATATAAATAAAAAAATACCATCCCTAAGAAATGAAATAAGTCCCAAAAATTATCGGTTTCGGCGGGATAATTTTACTGATACATTTTGGGACTTATTTCATTTCTTAGAGATACCCAGAGTGCGGGTTAGCACTATAACAAAAAACCCCTGTTAAATCTAATATTTTGTCGACAGATTCCTCTGGACTAAGCTCATTGGGATCCTCCTGGCAGTTTACAGATTATGGCAGACTATCAAATCAAAAACACTGCGATGAAGTACACAGTCACAATGTTTTTGCTATTTTCTCGGAACTGGGCAGAATAATTTCTATTTCGACTCAGACGTGCGTGGCTAAACAAAACAACGACCTGATTTCCGACTAATCGTGCGTACGCTATCGGTTCACTGAGCTGGTTCATGCGTTTTGTACATCTTTTTAATGGACTACGAGGCAGTCGGTTCGAAATTCGCCATTTTATGACCCCTGAATTCCGTCATTAATTAAGTAACGCCTCCGATATTTCGTTAAGTTTACTGGTATTGATGTGGATAAGTTGAGCTACCTGTAGATTGTTTGCAACAGTTTGCATTTAGCTCAATCGTTTAAATAGTAAATACTAGTTCTAATTTGTTTCTAATGTTAAATATCAATTACAATAGAAACTAATTATGGTGAGTATCTGGCGCAGCGCATCAGCATTGCCATACAGCGGGGCAATGCAGCCAGCGTCTTAGGGACGCGCACGACTGGTATTGATATGGATCAGTTGAGCTACCTGTAGATTGTTTGCAACAGTCTACATTTAGCTCAATTGTTTCAATTGTAAATACTAGTTCTAATTTTATTATTTGACTGTAATTTTCTTAGCTAATTATGGTCTCGATCGAGTCAACTTTCAAGCGATTAAAAACGGTTCATTAATTTGAGAGCTACGATGCCACATAAAGATATAGTAATACAAAATATAGGTTTCATAAAGGATTTAAAAAGGTTTTTAGATAGTTAGTAGTCGTAAGAATAGAACCCATGGACTCAGCCCATGGATGTCGTAAGATTCGACTAAGGGGATCTACCAGAAGAAGGCCATCCATTTCTGTATTTTTAACGGTGATCACCAACCCGCCTAGCCTTTCTGGTTTGAGGAGCTATTGGGGTTTATTTTCAGCATATAATCGTATTAGATAGTATCCATACTAATGTTTATAAATTCGAATCTAACTCTGTCTGTATGTCCTGTTACTTTTTCACGCCTAAACGGCTGAACGGATCTCAATGAAATTTAGCAGGAAGGTAAATGGTATCCCGGGGACGGACATAGGCTACTCAAAAACCGCGTGCAAAGCCGCGGGCTGCAGCTAGTGTGTGATATAAAATATAAAAACACATTCACAGATCTAACAAAACTCCTAATAGAGTCCACAGGTGATCGGAATGTTGGCTTTTATTTCGGTCCACGAATTAGCATTGCCATTCAACGTGGCAATGCTGCCAGCATTCTGGGCACTCTGCCTTCTGGTGACAGCTTAGATTTTTATAAAATAGATTTAAGTGTAAGTATTAGATGTAATTATTATTGTATTCTATATTGTAATGAATAAAAAAATCCATAACAAAACACATTCTTAACAATCGAACAAGACAATTTCGCAAGTAGGTAATCCAGGTTAATGTTAATACCTACAGGTGTTGCGTTACATACTATAAATGCAAGAACATGCGATAGCTGGCAAATCGAATAACGGTGTTGAAATGATATGAAAGCACAATGCACTGTGATTGTGTTTTTATAATTAGGTACCTATATAAATGCGGACACAGAAAAAACACGCTGCTGTACAGCAGAGACAGTGTCAATCAATTGTTTTATTGATTTCGTAGCCAAAAACGAATCTATGTTTGAGTTGACAAGCATATATTATATAACTTCAGTGCTTTCACGCACACAAGCACACGTATACAAATAGGAAATTATGACAAATTTATCGCAATTTTTCGGTGACACCTTTTTTGTGTCGTCTTCTCAGGAACGCGTACGGTTCGTTTTTTCCTATTCAATTATGGAACCATAAAAAAAAGTAGGTTAGTAGAATTGTATTAAGTTGTAACATAAACGTGTAGGTATGTTCTCTAAGTAAAGCACCTTGAAGATTAAAATCTATGACCTTCGGTTCTATTGTACCTTAAAGATTTATGCTAGTTAAGTACCTTAATGTACCTACTTATTTAACTCTACAAAAACACGGAACTAGAGTCTCTACTCCTTTGCTTTTTGCCATTAAAAAACAACGCACTGTCAAAACGTAGGTACTCAATTACTCAAGGCTAAAGGATAATAGAGATCTTACTTAATAAGATCTCTATTATCTATTATCTAGAGATCTCTATTCTCTATTCTATTCTCTATTATCTCTATTATCTAGAGATGTTACTTAATAAGATCTCTATTATCTATTATCTAGAGATCTCTATTCTCTATTCTATTCTCTATTATCTCTATTCTCTATTATCTAGAGATCTTACTTAATAAGATCTCTACATTTTTGTACTTTACTCAAGGTTTCGTGCTTAACTTCCCGCGTCATAGTCACCTACCTAATAAATAGAAAAAGAAAATGATGATTTTCGTTTCAAAATATGTAATATGTATACAAAGTAGGTAGTAATAAAAGTTACAATCCAATTACGAAACAGTACGAAGCTTACAAAAATGCCTAGAATGAAATGATATTGCATCAAAACAAAAAAAAGTATTCGCCATCTACTGCTGGTCTGCTGGTAAGTCAAAATTGATCTGCAAAGAAGCAAGAAATCACTCGAAACCATTCGAAAAATATAATCGTGTTTGTATGTTTGATCGCTTTCATACCATGAAAAGTAAACTTCTATAGTTTTAGTTTACGTAAACGAGCAAACTCATCTAAGATAAACAAAGGCCGCTTGTGTGTGGCTAGGTGACATTTGTGATAGTTATGTTGTAAGTGATAATATTTCTATTGTGTTTACAGATGCTTTTCAGGCTTAGATAGTTCGTTCTGATTCTTTCTCGCCCGGTACTGGAGGACGAGTAAAGGTTGCGTATGATTTTTTCGATAGAGCATACGCATTTGCTCCCCTTGGAGTCGAGACCCTAAGTCCGTGGGGTACCGAGGCTCACCGGGTTTTAAAAAAATTGTCTGAGCGTCTGGTCCAAGCGACACGTGACCCGAAAGCTGGTGAGTATCTGGCGGTAGTATCAATTTTTAAAATACGTGAAAAACGGTAACAAATAATCGCAGCCACACACGGAGTCAACAACCGTACAAATAATTAAGTTAGGACTAAACCAACCATGGCCCGTCACGGTCGTTGGTACAGACAATATGTGACTGTCTGAGCTTGACTGCAGTGTGTGGAGCGCTTTATTGTGTGTGACCTGTGGTTTACCGGCTTAGAGCCTTGGCAGAGCAAAGATTATGGTTTATACTTCCAGTCTAGAGTATAATATTAAACTGTAGTATATCTTTAGTATAAGTATAACAATAAAATTCAAAAACACTTTATTGTACACAAGAAAAAGAACATTACAAAAAGACATTACATGAGACAAGTACATGCAATGGGCGGCCTTATCGCGTAGAAGCGATCTCTTCCAGGCAACCTTTGGATGGAAAGAATTATGTGAATTTAAGAAAGGCAGGGGGTGTACTAAAGATAAGCTAACACATAAGCTGGATATACACATAAAATATTTATAATATACTACTTAAATAAATAAATATTAAGTACCTACCAATACAGTTCACTATTCGAGAGTATCGGTGAAGGGTTTTACGGGTGTCTTAATATTTATCAGATTATTATTCAATAATTTCTTAATTTAAAACATTTATGACGTAGTAAGTGTTAAACGTCACGAATTAACAAATTAATTCTGAATCTTTATTCATTTGTAGAACAATAATTTATAATACTAATTTTTACAGCTTAAAAAAAAATGGGAGGCCATATTACCACCTTCTCCTCTAATGATAAGATAAACGATGAAATGGACTGTTGGTCTGCAGCGGGCTTCGCGCCCAACGCCGCATGGGCTCAAACATGCTGACATAAACACAAATCATCTACAACCGATGTTAAGGGCAAGTTACACGCTGTTCACGAAGTTAACCATTCCATGACCTCTCGGACCTAACCTTAAAGCTACGGCCGCATTGTAAGCGCGTACGATTGGCGGGTAGGTTAGCTTTACGATGATGGCGATGTAGAAACAAACAGCTCTCGTTCGGTTAAAGTCAGATTCTATCCTTGCTTCTTAAACTTCAATCGCTTCGAGTATCAGATCGTTAGCGACTCTGATATTTTTTTTAATTACATAAGGCCCAAAACGCTTACTATGAACAAAATAGGAACCTACATAAAATGATATTCAAAATTAATATCACGATTTTATCTTGCAAGCTCAGGGGAAAAAAACGCGAATGATAAGTTTCAAACAATAGAAATTATGGATTTCAAACCTGAACCAGGTTGGTAGCGGGGCGAGGTCTGTGTTTTATTTTTAACGACGAATAAAAAAGGGGGATGTTCTATGTTCAGCTGTATGCAGGTATCTAGCTCAATACGTAATTTTTATGTAGGTTCGTGGATTCGGTTTCGGTTTAAAGATTATAGGAGTGATTTGGAAAATTCTCAAAATTCGCTTTTGTAACAATATTGAGAGGTGGTTCCATACAATTTTAATTTCCGATGATTATTCATCGTAATATACGTAAGTACTTAATTATCCCTCAAAAGAGTGTAAAATGAAGGGATATGAAGAAGGTTTTTAGTTTTAAAATATCTCGATATGCGCCTTGCAAATATGGGTTTGTAGACGAAACCTTGACAGCCACCAGTGCGGACAGTCAAAGTAAATAACCTACGCGGCTTGCAGTGCGGCCGTAGTCTAACAGAGAGTCGGAGATGACAGTCGATTACTCCCGCCTTTTTGTCTGCGCCGGCGCATCCAGTCACGATCTCGATACGGTTACTTTTGTATCTCGATTGTTGTAATGTATTATTGCGCAAGTTTTGGAAAAGAAGCCAAAGAAGTATTTAGGTATTGGATTTTTGCTCCTATGTGGTCACTAATAAAACTTTTTCTTTTGCTCTACTTTGTTCTGATAAACACACTAATATTTAAATGCGAAAGTTTGGATGGAAGGGTTTTTGTTACTTCTTCACGCAAAACTGAATGCGTGAAAAAGACGCATCGTACATCTATGTGTCTTCAGCCTGGAGTCAAACATATGTAAATTTTTAACCTGTAAAACTGTTCCCATGGGATATTAATAACCTATAAACATTTCGATAAACAAAGCGTGCGAAACTGCGTTATATATATTTTTTCTCTTTTAAATGGATTTTAGTATCAACTTTTTCAATTTTCTAGTAGAATTGACATAGTATCCACTATGTCAATTCTACTAGAAAATTCAATCAAAAATTTTATTTTCATAAAAATTTATTGCTGCCGCGTTAAAAATATTTAATTTTGTTTACTTTAATGGTTAAATTTTCGATTGTCAATTGTTTCTCTTGGTCGTTCATAGTGTCGCAATGTACTTAGTTTGTTTTATCTGACTCATCGTGATTATGAGTCAATGTCGTGTATGCGTATTTGCAAGTGAAACCTGATTAAAATAAATAATTGTTTTCCTGCTATGTATTCCCATCGTATTTTCCAACCTTTAATCTACCCACAGAACTAGGTAGCATTGTTTTAGTGACATAGTTTTTACTGGTGGACGAATTAATTTAGATACCTTTGGCAAACGACATATCACTCGACTTATTCGTCAACTCACTTGAATGAAAATCGCGAGTTGGCGCCTTCCAATTTTAGGGGGCATCCAATAATTACGTGAGCGTTTAGGGGGGGTCGAACAAAATCTCACTAAATCTCACGTGGGGGAGAGGGGGACTCGGCAAATATCACGTAATTTTTTCTACGAATTTTAGCAGTTCCCACTAAAGGTTGTTGGTTTCGTGTTGGCGCGGGATTCAATTGTTGGTTGTTTTCCTGCTATGTATTTCTATTGTATTTTACAACCTTTAATTGACCCATAGACCCTAGTAGCATAGTTTTAGTAACATAGTTTTTACTGGTGGACGAATTATTTTAGATACCTTTGGCAAACGACATAGCACTTGACTTATTCGTCATCTCACTTGAATGAAAATCGCGAGTGCACGCGAGTTGGTGCCTTCCGATTTTATACTATTATTTTTGTCGCCAACTCGCGCGTACATTATAAACGTGGTTTTGTACAGTCAGATTAGAGATGTAAAAAAAACGGTTTTTTTTCTGAGACGAAAAAAAACAGTAAAAAAAAACATTTTAAAAAACGGTTTTTTTTCTAGAGCAGGTTTTTTTTCAAAAGTACGAAATTATATTGACTTGCACTTAAAAGCACTTAATATTTCTCAAACGGATCCCTAAATCGAAATATTGTTTTCAACTACCTATAAATGACTCAAAATAATGTTTCTTTACATTTGAAAGCAAATTTATACGACAAAAATAACGTAGCTGGGCAGCTAAGGTAGCTGTTAAATTCCTCTCGCTTCCTACCACATCGGCAGCGTGCGAGAGAACGTTTAGTACGTACAGTGACATTCACACCAAAAAACGTAATAGACTGACAAATGACAGGGCTAGGAAAATAGTTTACATTGCGCACAATTTAAGATTGCAATCAGTGCAGTCCTCTTCAAGGTCGTCACAGAACCAAGCCGAAGAGGTCGTTAGTGTTCCCTCTGATTCCGATGACGATGGAACAAGCACTAGCACTACCTGCACTACTGATGTGGATATAGATGATTCGTCAGAGGTAGTCTGAAGAAGAATAAAGACTTATTAACATATTATTGATTTAAAAGTAAACAGATTTAGATAATCAGATTTAGTGTTTTATTTCATTTCTGATATAGAATTTATTATATCCTGAAAAAAAACCTAATTTAGAAAAAAAACTATGGTGCCATGTTTTTTTTCATGTTTTTTTTCAAGATTTTACATCTCTAAGTCAGATAAATAAACTGAAACTGACAAATCGACACTATTGTAGCAGAGTTCATCCAAAGTACCAGGTCATCAGAATAATAATGGCGGGTGCGCAAGTGACCAAAATTGAACATAAAAATGTCCATTGATCTCTGTTAACGATAAATTTACTACCAACTGCATCATATTTTTCAGACCGGATCTCTTTACAGATGGTTAAATGGGTCACGCTTCCTTTCACTTTTGCAACTTTTGTCCTGTACTTCTCGCGTCCAAGTATGACCCGGCCCTGTGACTTCAATATTTTCAATGCGCTACCATGAAGTTGCGATGAAGGGCCAACTTTTAGTTTACCAAAGGGATTACCAGAGAGATGATATTTTTATTGCACAAAACCTGGTTGGTATACAAGGTGATTAATAGACTTCATTATGAGCTCATGTTTAACTATTCTGTAGCGTGCAATTCATTAATAATTCTAGGGTTTAAAATTAATAAATTCATTAATGTCATAAAAATTACATTAAAAAATTAGATAAGAGGGATTAAATAAAATAAATAAATTATGCTAGAAAATCCACCCAGCATCATCTAGTTAAGCTAAGTAGGGCTTGTGGTACGGGTACTCGATGACACGACTGATATACGTAATTAATAAAGTAAAAAAAAAAGATATTACAATTTGTAGATCGAATCTGCAACCTCCGTCGCAAGGCGGAAATCGAATCCGCAACCGTGTCGTCAAATTTAAAAAGTTGTTCTGGGTATTTTTCTATGAATAAAATTTATCTGTCCATGCCTTGTGTAGTGTTATATATTTATCAGTTATCTAGTGCCCATTCTGATCACTCTGCTTAGTTAGAGTGTGTACCTATATTACAGCCTCGTGAATTGTCCAGCATTTTTCTTAAGTCGAAGTCATAGAGTTATTATAGTACTAGCCATAACTTTGGTCGAACGAAGTGATGGATACTGTTATGCAAAGAAAGAAACATTTTAATTGATAGAAAGGAAATTCAATTAATATTCATATGAAACATGCAGAAAATTTTAAACGTCCAACTTTGTAAAATTGTCCAGTGTTAGAAAATGTAGAGTAGCAAAAGTTCATAAAACTATCTCAGAGATCATTCAAAAATCATTCGAATCATACTTTTTAATTGCCATCGCAAATCTTAATCGTCGACCGAAAAATTGCCACTTTCTAAACGAAACGTTCACTACGTGAGAGTTAGCATTAGGTAGGTTTAGTAATATTATATTCGCAAGATAATTGGATATAACTAATGAAATTACTGTAATATGAGTAGAGCGATGTGTGAATGGTAACATTGTGTTATTTTATCATTATTATTGACATAATTATTATTGATGAATCTGATAGAAATTGATTGATGATTGAAATTTATAATTTAAAAGTTGAAAAATATAATTAATTTATTTACTTGTCTATCCCAATACTTAATCCCATACCTCATAAATAGCTTGCCAACCGAACTTAAAAATAAAATATCTGAAAAGAATATTAAACCCATATTAATTAAACATTATTTATCGTAACATAATTTATTTTAAATGTCGTTGTTCACTAAGTAGTAATTTCCGTAAAATGTATATTTATTTTATTACTTTACTTTGCCATAAAAAGGAGCATCCTATAGCTAAGCTCAGGCGCAGCGTTGTCACTCATTGGTCGTTGGCTGCGCGTGATTGGCGGAGCGCTTGTGTGCTGCATGCCGCGACATACAACAAGACGGTGACACCGCTGTGTTTGTGTGCGTAACTGTCTAGCTTACCGTGTTTACAAAATATTTTTATTTATATTTTTAGAGAACCCTAGTGTCTAGTTAAACCTATCTTAGGATTTAAGATACTATGAACCAAAAATATGTAATCTTTCTTTCAATAAATAATATCTATCTATCTATCTATCTATGCTAGTACCTATCTATATACTTAGGTATATTTTTAAGTTGTACTGTGTTCCACTATTTGACGTGTATCTTTTACCAATAAATGAACCATTGAACCATTGAATGGCAAGTTTTACAGCAAGAACGCCAAGTTGGCATAACGATTTTGACTTTTTACCCGACTACCAACAGGGGAGGGTTATGAGGTTTGTATTTCTCGTATTTATTTAATTCAAACTTAATTGCACTAAGGTACAAAGGGTGGGCTTAATGCCAAGGCATTTTCTACCTGCCGCTGTATTGAGTAGAAGGTTTCGCGTTCAAGTCCCGTCAAGATCATTTTATGAATCTTCTGTTTAATCAATAGCTGTTCGTGAGACTAAAACTTGATGAGCTTAAGATTCTTTCCTTGTTGTTTATCGGTTGATTTTGAGATTTTTTGACCCTCGATGTATTTATATGTGTGCCGTAAAACGTATGTAAAACCTCATAAAATGATTCTAAGGTTTTTGTATTATAGTGCATAAGCCCTCATTTCATCTTATTTAATTTCTCATCACATGATAATTTTCACAATAACCATTTTCACAAAATGGTTTCCATGGCAACGAGCGTAAACAAACTAAATAAGACACAAATTTTAACTAGATATCGCTACTTACAAAGTTAGATCGCATTATCTAAGAGTTCCGGGTTTAAAACTAAGTACTACTTCCAAACCCATTGTAATTATTTTGGATTTTGAAGTCAGTTTATTGTTTCTTAAAACATGTCAAAGTTTTGTTTGGTTTGCTCTAATACAAAATAAGTAGTGGTAAGCTAGCATTATAAGTACATATAAATTCTTTGGATTTGGTCTGTAGAGTTGATCTATTTTCGGATTAGCTTCTACCCGTGGCTTTGCACGCAATCAACCAGTATAATAACCCAGATCTAGAACGAATCTATGCAAAATTTTAGCTCGATCTGTCTGGTAGTTTTGGCGTTACCCAAACGTCTTACAACGGCACATAGGAGTTCACATATTGTACTAACTTGGTAAAGTAAACTAAAAAAATATAACAAATTGAATTTTAAGGCATTTTTTTGTCATTTAAGGCAAATTGGGAAGTATCTAGCTCTACCTAGAGTTAAAGTAAAGCTGGAGTTATAGTCATTAAAGAGGTGGGAACCTAAAAGATATCGCTGTAAAATTATGGTTAAGAACCGCCAGGGATAGAAACGAGTGGAAGAAGCATATGTCAAACTAAGGCAAACCAGACAACATGTGCTAGAATACCTACGTTACATTTAATGAAAATTGAAAGATAACTGAATAAAGGCTTATATTATTATTTTTAATGCTGATAAGACAATTCACACAGCATTATCTAGCCCCAAGCTAAGCAGAGCTTGTGTTATGGGTACTAGATAACTGATATACATAATATAATACAATACATAGATAGACATTTTTTATAATACATAGAAAACGACCAGAACACCCTGAACAAATGTTTGCAGATCGTACACACATTTGTCCCGAGGCGGGAACAGAACCCGCAACCTCCTGCGTCGCAGGCAGACCTTCGCCCACCGCGCCACATCGGTCGTCCTCGTTATAATACGTTTCTGTAGTTAACTGGACTGGAGCTGAGTTTATGGGTATACCTATAATATTTAATGTTTAGGTACTTAAACACCTATACTAAAACGTTAAAGCGAGTCTACGTTAACAGAATCTAACCTCGTAGTATAGTGACCTTGACTTTCGCACACTTATTTAAATCATCGGACTTCCTACCAACAGGTTTAGAATGTACCTAACATTGGTGAGTAAAGGATGGAAAAACTATATGTATACTAACTCATACCAAGTTTTAATTTTCAATAGTATCCTGAAATAGGTTTCTGGAATACCTGATACGTGATAAGACCTAGCTATTTATCTGGAGTAGTGTCTGGATGTGTTACGTTACCTAACTTACACTTACCAAAATTTATCGACATGCTTTTAGCACCATAAGGGCTAATCAAGTACCTACCTGTAATACTCATAAAACACTCAAATGTCCATAAACGTGTGTGATATACAAATTATATTTCATTACAAATAAAATATTACCAAGAAGTTTCCAATCCTTTTCCGTAATATCAACAGTTTTCCGTGAAAAACAAAACAAACAAAGAAACACAAGTAATACACCGATGATGCCTACCTTGTCTAAATGATGTCACCCAAAAACTATGTCACTAATCGTAATCACATCACAATCACTATCGTATTGTTATCACTATTGTTATTGGAATATAATATAACACACAACCGCTCGATGCGGTGGTCAGCGTGAAACTAAAATGTTTTCTTTTGCCTTCCATTTGTAATCTGCAATTGTTTGTGTACGTACAATCAATGGAAATTGGATTTTCACGCGCGTTTGTTGCTCTAATTTATTTTATTTCTGGAGTTGATACGAATTGTGTGTAAGTTGGTAGAGCGGAACTTTTCTAAACTTGCGCGTAGCAAAAAAATATGGTGTCATTTAGACGATAATTTTATTTTACGATTATGAACATTAAATTGACCTTTTGATATATAGTAGGAGAAGCTGCTGATCATCCGATTAACTTTCAGAGAAATTAAGAGGAAAACTATTTGAGGTTTTAGTTTTTATTTTTCCGTAGTAAATACACGCTAAAACGTGAAAAAAAAAATCGAAAGAGCGTTGATTTTTTTCGTAACATTCTGTAATTCATTAAATTTTAATATGTGTTTTGGTTGGAATTGTAAACTCTACCCACCCAATTATTTGAGACCACCTTTATGAATAGGTCCACTTATGAGTCATAAGTACAATACAATACAAAAATTCTTTATTGCACACGAAAAAATAACATAACAAAGAGACATCACATAAGATAAGTACAATGGGCGGCCTTATCGCATAGAAGCGATCTCTTCCAGGCAACCCATGAGTGGACATATTCATAAAGTATCTAGGTTCTACAATGCCTTTTATAATATAAGTAAAATAATCTAATATTCATGTTCGAATTAGTTTAGTTTGTTTCTAAGTTAGTAGATAATAAGGTAGTTTAGTATTATAAATATGTAACTTTGTTTTGTATTAGTTCCGTTTGCACTATCAACCAACTTTTCTTGTATCTTTTTTTCCATTCCAAGGTTGCCTGGGAGAAATCGCTCTCAGCGATAAGGCCGCCTTTACATAAGATTGACATAAGATTATTTATTCATGTTTATTTTTATTGTACAATAAAGTGTTCATTCATTCATTCTTCTACTGGTTCATAGAACTATAAAAACACAACCTTGCCATACAAAGGCAAAAAGAAAATAATATAAACCCTCTAAGGGGAACACCCGTCCAGGGACCAAGGGAAATCATAGAAAGTACGGATGTCTGATGTCTACCACAAGGTTATATATACATAGGTACATAACCCTTTGTTACCTGGGGGCTTACGATCTACGATTTCATTGAAATGATATTTTTATTGGCTATATGGAAAATCTTTATTATCAAAGAAAATTACAATTAATTAATAGTAAAATGAATTAAATTAAAACTAGTATTTACAATTGAAACATTTGATCTAACTGCAGACTGTTGCAAACAATCTTCAGGTAGCTCAACTGATCCATATCAATACCAGTCGTGCGCGTCCCCATGACGCTGGCTGCATTGCCCCGCTGTATGGTAATGCTGATGCGGCTATACATATGTTTCTTTGTCTTACCATGGTGGCAAACGGTCAAGCGAGCCGCACCTGACATAAAGCGGTTACCGCAGCCTATGGATCCAACATCAGGGAAGTTAGACGCGCATTGCCAACCCTATAAATGTCTTAGATTAGAAGACTCTTTTTGAAGAACCCCAGTCTGCAGTCAGCTCCATTGTTGCAGTTGTAAATACTACTTCTAATTTGTTTCTATTATTGATTGTAATTTTCTTTGTAAATAAAGGGTTTTTTAAAGAACCCCGTGTTTTAGTTTGTAGTCTATGATGTTGTAATAGTGTTTTTGAAGGAACTGTGGACAACCTCTGTGGCGTAGCTGCTAATTAGCCGGAGACGCACAAGATGACGGGTACGATTCCCGATTTGCTAAAATTTTATCCGTTACTGGGTGTTTTTTACTGACGAAACGAAAAACAAAAGAGTAGTAATGTTCAGTCTTATGTATTTTTTATGTACCTACCTCATTCGTCGATTTCTCTGATAATTGGAGAGGCATGTTTAGCTGTGAACCATGTGGAGAAAAGAGTTACCTACGTCCTCAGAGACCAAAATCCATGCCTATAGGCACTATTTGATATCAAGAAGCATGTTCCTATAGTCCAACGGATATCTTGACCGACTGACCGATCGTTCGCTGACGGATATGATGCAGAGTTGAAAAACTCGTCCCTTCTACGTATGTAGAGAACTGGTTTATAAATAGTGCATCATATATAAATGTATGTTAATAAAGGTGTAATATTCAGTAGAAATTCGTCCGGATTATTAGTGTTTTTGTTATGGATTTCCATTATCAAATCGTGACCATTCTTTTGGTATTCGCTTTTGAACAAAAATTATTAAATGTATAATATATAATATAATATAATAAAATAATATACCCGTGCGAAGCCGGGGCGGACCGCTAGTGTATGTATAAAGTCTGAAATCAAAAGTAACTGTGAATGGAACCTAATGTCCTTCAAAATATAGTTAACATCCCTGGTGGGGATCGAACCCACGACCTTTGGATTAGAAGTCCAACGCGCTATCCTCTGCGCCACAGGGACTGTTTGAAGGGGACTCCAAATTAAAAACTATATTCCATAAAGCACTCACACATTGACGTTACTATAACGACGATGGTTATGTTAGTGTGGGTGGTGTTGTGACCATGACTTTGGAAATCGCGGCAATAATTTGCATTACATATACAACATAACAACGGTTTTATTATCTACCGTGGTGACTGACTATTTATTAGTTTAATGTTTCGTCTTCGTTACTTAAATTTAACAGCAGTTAATTTAAGTAACATAGATACGAACTGTATGTTAAACTACATTTAAAAAAAAAAAACCTGGTGGGTACTTTTCTAATTTAAAAGTACAAGCTAGTATATGATATACATGTATCAGTTAACAAAAAAAAACATATTTTTAATAAAACACTGTTTTATTATGAGTTCTCGCGAAAATAACCTTAGAATATACTACATATTTTTAACTTTACTATCATAGAGGTAAACACGCTGCTTACTTTACAAGTAAAAACGTGGCATTCGTGGCCTTATCGTACATATAAAGTGCCCCAAATATCAGCTTTCAAAAATGCACGCCCTTCAAACCCTTTTCGGTATCGACCTACTTATAAATTAATACTAACAAGCTAGGTACTTTTATAAGGCTTTAATTACACTCACCTGCCTAGTTAGTAAGTATTTATCATATGCAACCGGCCTTAACCCAGTATCCCATCTTGCCTCATTAGTGAGAACATACGAATTTACATCATCCGTGGTCTTAATGATGTGAAAATAAAATTTGTTAATGTTGTAGAGCAGAATGTGATGATAGGTTCTTTTGTGTTTTATTTAAGGTCTACTAGCTGCTGCCTGCGGTTTTGCCCGCGCTTTTTAAGTAGTCTATGTCCGTCCCCGGGATACGATTTAACTTCCTGCCAATTTTCATTGAGATCATTAGGCGTGAAAAGGTGACAGACAGATAGGTAAACAGAGAGAGTTACTTTCGAATTTATAATATTAGTGTGGATTGTTGAAAGAGAAAATTAGTAAGTACCTACTTGAGTGATGTTATGTAGGTACTTGTTTCAGAAATAAGTTATTGAGGTTTATCGTAAAAGGTGAAAAAAGTTCAACTTTTTTAAATATACTATAACTATTACATTATATGTAGTATATTTAAAAAAGTTGAACTGGAAATCTTGAGAAAAAATATAGGTAAATTTGAATATAGTTTTGATATATTCCCCAAATAAATAATACTATGTTTTACAAAAATACCTACTATTTGCTATTAAAGTATTTAATAACAGTCCATTAGAAATAAAACAATTGCAATAGCGTGCACTATAACTTAAAAGAGTTCTTTGAACTAGATAATAGATTCCCTATAATAGAATCCCGACTATGTAGGTTCAAAGGTATTCGATGTGTAGATAGACCCTTCCTGTTCAATTTCTTCTATTGAAATGTTAAAATATTGTATGTCGGAAATGGATAAACTGGTTAATAGATACCAAATAAAATTAGGTACCTTACTTGGTTGTTTTACAAAATTTAAAATAAATATATTCTTCTACGAAAACTTTTTTTTTTTAAGTTTTCGTAGAAGATTTTACCCAGTGCAAGTAACGCACTATAAAGCAAAAAGCTATAAATATATTCTTATTCAGAAATAAGTTATTTGTAGGTTGGTATCTTACTTTGGTACTTGCATAAGGGTTTCTATATTTTTTGCTAAACATATTTTGTGATGATCAAAAAAATATTAGGTGAAATAAGTACGACCTAAATTTTTATCGGTTTTCCTACGATTTACTAAATGAAAGATGACTAACAAAAAGAAATTTTATGGTTGTCGCATACTCGTGTCCATAGAAACTATTCAACAAACATACACCAGTTTCACTTTAAAATCCAAAACTAGGTTATAATAACAGACACACAAAACATTTTGCTTACCATGGTATTTTCCGATGACATCATAAAACTCAACAAAAAAATGTTTTGACACAAAACGTCACAAGTGTTATACCTACAAGGAAATTGTTTACGGTTTTAAATCGCGTTACCATAACAACCGCAAGATGGCTGCTTGACGCATGCGCTCTGCGTACAAGACACGCGAAGACTGGCGCAGGGCGCTTGCTTGCCGGTTTTGGCGCCATCTCATGCCGTCCCATAAACTTGAATTGAAAAGAAATAACAACAAACAGTTTTGATCGAGATATTGTTAAATTCCTTCGAACTTCGAATGGACTTCGGAGTGAAAGAAAACCCAATGATTTAATGATTTGATGTTTTGTTTTCTTTTATGAATCTTTTATCGTAAGTTCCTATAGCATAGTAGATTATTTTTCTTTAATTTCATTAAATTTTTAATAGGTTAGGTAACCAATTAAATGATACATAGGTATCAAAACTTATAAAAAAGTTAAATGTTGTAGGTACCTACTATTTATACCTGAAAAAACGTACGATGTCTCGGGCAGACCCGGGACCCTAGTTATCACAAATCACATCACACTAATAATAAAAATGCGAAAGTTTGGATGGATGTTTGTTACTTCTACGTGGCAAAACTACTGAACGGATTGGGCTGAAATATTGCGTATATCCTATAAATCAGTTCCTATGGGATAGAAAAAACGTTTCCATAGAAACAAAGAGTGCAAAGCCGCGGACAGCATCTAGTTAAAATAAATGAATAGAAATACAGAACTCTCTAGAATGTTACACTAAAAACTTAAACTTTGAAAACTACTCGATGGACAAGGTAGGTACCTACCTTTATATAAATCATACCAACCAACCAGTCTTCTCAAATCTCATATCATCTTAATAGAAGGTGATTGTTCTCCAACAGTTATTTTTCGAGTATATTCGAGTATCTATTGTTCGATACCGAACCGGATCAAATTCGTATGGTGGGTGTCCAAGTAGAGAGGTGGCAGCCTAACAAAATAAATTGTTATATTATATTATTAGATAATAATAATACTAAAAATTTAAAAAATATTAGGACGAAATAAAGATGCGCGACTGTGAATGATTTCAGTCGAATTATTCGACTTCACAAATCATTCGAACCATTCGAATCGGAGTTGATTCGACTCGGCAGTCGTCGAATAACGAATTGAGTCGACGACTGCACGACTGCGCCGAGTCGGTCCGACTCGGCAGTCATCGACTCCGACTCGGCAGTCGTCGACTTAGTCAGTCGGTATCAATTGTTAATCAACGACTGCCGAGTCGACTCGGCAGTCATCGACTCCGATTCGAACACTAACGAATTGAGTCCGACTGACTGAGTCGACGACTGCCGAGTCGGAGCGACTCGGCAGTCGTCGGTTATTTGACGTGGATAGTCAAGCTGGGGCGGGAGCGGCCTTAGTTAGAGAGAGATAGTATCATACCAACATTTCATTCGACTCCGGCACACTCCGGGTTTCTACGTCGCCGCCACACGATGCTTCACAGGTAAAAGTTCTAAGAGTACAAGTTAGTAAGTTTAAAAATAAAAAGGTGGATGTAACATCAGGAGTTTTAATAAAAAAAAACGAACATGAAGCAATCTTATCTTAACAATATGAATAGCTTGATAGAATAACAAAAAAAAGAACGAAACCCCTTGTTTTTGGAGTTACGTTTCGTTTTACGCAAAATATTATTTTATACTATTGTATAGGATCGGGTGGATGAAATCAATCGAAAACTCACAATCAGCGCCATCTAGCACGCCACGGCGGAACCACATCGCAACGCCGCGCGCAACATGGCTCACAAAATCACGGATCGACTAACAAATTCGGATGATCAATTCGTAGAGGCATTAGTAATTACTAATTAGTAGTTGTCATTCGACTTGGAAGATTAGTATATTACTAATATTCAAGTCGAATGAGTAAATTAGTAGTTGTAGATCATTCGACTTGTCAGATCATTCGCAGTCGCGCATCTTTAGGACGAAAATATTTAGTACCTAACAATTCCGCGAAAAAACTTTCTCCGATAAGCTCTAACAAAATGTAGTCCGCGTTGTAGAAGAAAAACGACGCTAACTACAAAATGAAAAAATACCTATCAAAGCAAGACGTCAACTAGTTTCCTTTCTCCACGAGACATCATCAGTACACCACAATACAAGTATAATACTAAAAATTTAACTAGCATTTAAATTGTATCCATTTTATCTGAAAATTTAGTTGCTTTGCCTGTAAATGCTGTATTATCTTTTCTTCATAAATACTAATAACGAAGTACTAAATAACCTAGTTCTAACAGCTTAGTATAAAAGAAGATAACTCAACCAAGTGACTAGGCAAAATGTAAAGTAAACATTAAAAAAGTTAAACTTACACTTTAACTTAAACTTACAAAATACAAAAATTCCTGGGGCACATGCAATATACAAAGATCTAACAAAACTCCTCTAATAGAGTCCACAGGTGATCTGAATGCTGGTTTTTATTTCCGTCAACGAATTAGCATTGCCATTTGCCATTCAACGTGGCAATGCTGCCAGCATTCTGGGCACTTTGCCTTCTGGTGACGGCTTAGATTTTTAGAAAATAGATTTAACTGTAAATATTAGTTTTAATTATTGTATTCTGTTAATGTAATTTTCTTGAAATAAATAGTTTTTTGATTATAGAAAAGTAGATATTGTGAGACTCAATCGCAAAATTTCGAAACATGACGTCACCATTAATTGTATTATCTATCATGACTAAATTTCTTACAAAATTGGTTGAATTGGTGTTGTCTTATCGACCTCACTAAATAATAACACCAAATATGTTCATAAGTTCAAATAGGTACTTAACTATAATAATATAACTTGATAAAAATGAACAATTATATTACAAAATTAAGATACATAAATAACTTATAAAATTAAACCTTTCGACCTCGTATTCTATACCACCTAGCCCGTCTCTAGTTCGTGTTATAGCCATCATGAAAGTAAAAGTGGGACAGACAGCTAATAGGAATGTATCGTTCAATTAACAAACGCTACAATGGCTCTTTGTAACGTCGAAGTTTTATAGTTTTAAGGTTATTTTGTGCGTTGAAATGAAGCTTGGAACAAGAATGGCTTGTTAGGATAAATTGGTTTAGCTACTAGGAAGCGATAACGTTACCACTTGACCTACATAGCTTTATAAATAAGAATACTTTCTTGTTCGGGGAATGGAAAAGACATTGAAATATTGTTACTCTTTGTAGGTAAAACTAGTTAACCAGATACTTACTTAGCTTAACATAATAAATACATAAATAAGGAATAATGCTGGACAATTCGGTCAGCATTATCTAGCCCCAAGTTAAGGAGAGCTTGTCTTATGGGTACCTACTAGATAACTGGTCTACATAATACAATAAAATACACAAATATATATGTTTTTGTATACATAGAAAACGACTAGAATACCCGGATCAAATGTCTGCAGTAATAACAAGTAGGTATTTTAAAAATGTATAGACAGATATACATTTTACTGACAAAAAATATTTACGAGTCATAAATTTATTTATAGGTAAAAATCTAAATTATCTAATTGTTTTCATAATCACAATACTATACTATACTTAAATGAATTCATTATTACAATCAAGCGCAAACACTGGTGCACTCTTTTTCTTATTATTTACCTACGTCTAAAAGGTTGTAGTCATCATCATCATCATCAGCCTGTATTAGTCCACTGCTGGACATAGGCCTCCCCTAATAACCGCCATAGCGCCTTGTCTTCAGCTTGCCGCATCCAGCATCTGCCAGCAGCCTTTCGCAAATCGTCATCCCACCTGGTCAGAGGGCGAACTACCCTACGTTTGCCGAGTCGCGGTCTCCACTCAAGAACACGTTTACCCCAGCGGTTGTCGGTTCTTCTCGAGATATGGCCGGCCCACTGCCACTTCAGCTTGCTAATCCTCATCATTGGTAACTAAAGGTTGTAGTAAATTAGTACTGTAGTAAATGTATATAATGTATTGTGTAAATATATATTTTATAATGTACTGTATGTTTAGGTTTATGTAATAAAGAATTGTCTATCTATCTATCTATCTAAATAATGTGCGAGGAATATCCCCAATTTACAACAACGTATTGTCACCCTTGCAAGTACACTCAATTTGATATTTTAGTACCAGTAACATGTGGGTAGTTGTTAAAAGAAAATGTCAATCACATCTACCTACTGGGTAGCAGATTCGAGTCCGATGTTAGCCTCCGTATGTAGACCTGTGGGATAAGCAGGTTCTTTGAGGGGAATAGAAAATAAATGCTTCCCTATTATTGTATGGAATTTAATTTTACCGTGTTAACATTGAATAGGCTCAGAAACTAACGAATTGGCTTCCAATAACACAGACTTGGATATTTTTAATCCTAATCAGCATAAGTTTAAGCAATGCGTAATCAGGTTGCTATATGGTTTTCCACATAAATGTTAATTAAGATTAATCCCTTTTGTTCATCATTTGTTATTATTTTGTTACTAATTTGTGTTTATTTTTCGTTTCAAGTTTCAAATTTTGTTTTGTTTTATGTATTAAGTTTAGTGAAATTTCACGTTTTTTTTGGTAAATTTTAATTTTAGCTTGCAACATTTTTTCTATAAGAACTTGTTATGTTTACATATTTGGGTAAAATCTAGTTCGTAACAACAATGTACCTACTGTATTTTCTATGGATCTTACTCTATTTTGTGAACTAATAAATAAATAAACTACTGGACCGATTTAAAAAATGCTTTCACCATTAGAATCCTACATTACATTAGAACCTTCGATCAAAAATAAGTAGTTCGCGGCCTCCTCGGCAAAGCCGTAAATTTTTGATCGAAGATTAGAACATAGGCAATAGAATATACCCGTGCGAAGCCGTGGCAGACCACTAGTTATAAATATGATGTAGGAAAGATAACTTATTAACGTTTACCACGTTAATAAAAAAAATACCTAAAGAACACTAGAACTACCTACTTCTCTAAGTCTAACCGACACGTGACCCGAGAGCTGATGAGTATCTGGTGCAGCACATCAGCATTGCCATACAGCGGGACAATGCAGCCAGCGTGGGCACGCTTCCGACTGGTATTTATATGGATCAGTTGAGCTACCTGTAGATTATTTGCAACAGTCTGTAAATACTAGTAGTAAATAAGTTGTAAATACTATTCTATTCTAATTTGTTTCTATTATTTGATTGTAATTTTCTGTTAATAGGTAACATTAATAAAACAGTTGAATTAATTTGAACTTATATTTATAATTGAAACAATTGAGCTAACTGCAGACTGTTGCTAACAAAAACCATTTTTTACCGTTTTAATAAATTTCACCGGCTTGTGAATATGTTGGAATACTGAAACAAGATAATCTTCATTAAAATCTTTAAAACAATATACAAATTGCCTCTCGGTAAGCGAGGCGAAATGTAACAGTCACGAATTTGGACGATAGAGATGGCATAATTTGAATAATTTCATGCGAGAGCGAGACAAAGCATAATACCTTTCGGCGTTCCCACGGCGGTTTGGATAATTCCATATTGTCTTGGGAACCTTTCGAGGCGTTTTGGCTCAAGGAAGAGAGAAGTTAACGATCTGACACGTGTAAAACGTAACGGGTTCGATTCTCACGCAATATTAAAGCAAAATAGATAGATAGATAGATAATTCTTTAATCACCTTAAATTAAAAGAAAAACAGATTGTGTAAAATTAAATATACAAACATACAAACATACAAACATACAAACATAGGGTGCTAACCTCATAACCCTCCCCTGTCGGTAGTCGGGTAAAAAAAGCAAAGGATTTGGCGGCCTTATTGCTTAAAGCGATTTCTTCCAGGCAACCAGAACAATTGAGAGACAAGGAAGGGATGGCGGTGCTTAACATTTAAAGTTACAACATCTAAATAAATAATGCTGGACAATTCACACAGCATTATCTAGCCCCAAGCAAAGCAGAGCTTGTGTTATGGGTACTAGATACTCGTAACTGATATACATAATTATTACAACGATACAATACAAAGAAAGATATTTTTATTTTACATAGAATACGACTAGAACACCAGGAAGTCCAGGAACGAATATGGGCAGATCGTACAAACATTTGTCCCGAGGCGGACATCGAACCCGCAACCTCCTGCGTCGCCTGCGGACCTTCTCCCACCGCGCCACAGAGTTCGCCAAATTTAAGATACAACACAATACAAGTTTGTTACACTTAGGTATATTTTCTGTCTCTATGATAAGAAAAAAGATAGCTAAGGTAGGTAATATAAAATGTACTTAGCAAATAAACCTGCCTTGTTTTTTTTTACGTAAAATAACGTAATGCTCGTATTAATCACTTCAAGCTTTCTCTGCCAGACAACATTAAATAGGTACCAACCTTGGCAGAGTCCGTTCGGTCCAGTCCAGTCGCGTGCTCTATCACAGAAATCACACAAGCTTAATTTTTTTGATGGAATCCGTGCGCGATGCTCCATACTATTGCGTATATAGATTTAGAAAATTTGATGATTGCAGGGAATGCCGCCCTGCCGCGCGGTCAGATGCGGCTTTTATGTACACTAATATTCTATAGAGGAAAGATTTGTTGGCTCCCAAAACTACTGGACCGATTTGAAAAGATAAAGATAAAGATGTTTTATTTGCCAAAACATGTGTTATGTAAGGTAATAAGTAAATACATTTTATGGATCAACATGCTTGACCGTCAATCGGCATGCAAAAATGTGTTTGAGAGAGAATGACGTGCAATAACTTATTATTTATGTACCTACTAAAGTTTATCATTGAAAAAATCGTCGATATTATTATAATAACACTTACAAACTAGTAACATTTTCAATTTCTGTCTAAAGAGTTCAACATTTGGTTCTTTCAACTGTTTTGGTAATTTTTGATAGATTTTAGGAGCCATACTAACAACACTTTTTTTTTCGCCGTACGCCACTCGCTGAAGCAACATTGGTGTGTTTGCTCCGTGATTTTAATTTGAAAAAGTGGAAAAAGTGACGTAACTCTGTTGTGAATTAGTGCAATTTGTGACCAGTGAAAACACCTTTCTGGTAACTGTTACTTTTTTCCAATTGACCCAGTGGTTTCCAAGTTATAAACAAAAACGAGATAAGAATCCTTAATTATCCCTGATGAACATAGGTGATAGAATATACCCGTGCAAAGCCGGGACGGACCGCTAGTGTTCCTATAAAATCGTTATTGCTTCTAATTCGCAGCAATTCATTTACTAAACAGTTTGATTTATACTTTGGTTCCAGACTCGAACCTGAACACCAGAAGATAACCTGTAGGTAGATGGATGGACGATGTGGGTCGTAGGTACTACAGGTTCTCACAAATAAATGGTAATGGTTGTAGGTAAACCATTACCATTTATTTGTGAGAACCTGTAGTACCTACGACCCACATCGTCCACCCATCTACAGGTTTTCACAAATAAATGGTAATGGTTGTAGGTAAACCATTACCATTTATTTGTGAGAACCTGTAGTACCTAGGACCCACATCGTCCATCCATCTACAGGTTTTCACAAATAAATGGTAATGGTTGTAGGTAAACCATTACCATTTATTTGTGAGAACCTGTAGTACCTACGACCCACATCGTCCATCCATCAGTCAAGTCAAGTAAGTACTAATGAATGGAAGACTCGAAGAAAAGAAAGATTTATACTACAAACAAATAAGCCAGTGTCATCGTTATGTAGAAGCACAATACATCTTGTACGATACAGACATTCGTCGGCGAAATACAAACAAACGGACAGACAACATTGAGCATGATTGATGCCCGGATTAGAGGCTCTCAAGTGCCGACAACACAACAAAACCAAACGTCAACAAAAGTTAAGTACCTGTTACTTAACTTTCATAGTTTTGAAACATTAAAAAAAGAACTCAAAAAAATTTCCATGCAATCCCCTATCTCCGAAGTTTGCGGAGCGATCCTTAAAAAATGTATGTATTGTGGATTTCCAAATCACTCAATAAGACTATTAAAGACCGATTTGGACTTATTTTTCGCGATTTTATGGATTTCGAGGTAGTTCCATAAATGTTATTCTTCCGGGATAGGTAAATATTTGTCCTGAAAAAAGCAATGATGATAAATTGTAAAAAGCAGTGTAATTATGTACTGAGGAATTTTATTCGGTTTTTTTTCAAGTGAATCAAATAAACAATTAACCATTCGCTGCCTCTTCACCTGTCCAACGACCAAGCTAAAGAGCCTCGTTGGTCGAACAAAGTAGGTTTAAGTATATTAACTTCTAACGTCTTAGTGTATTTAAATTGTCAGAGCATTTGCATAAAAAGAGTAAACGAAAGAAGGCCGAAAATGATGCTCTTCGAGAATTATATCTCGTCTCAAATGGGACCTCTGTAATTTGAGAGGAATGCGTGGAATGAGGCACGGTTTTTATAAAAGCAATGATTATAGGACAGACGGACAGACGCTGAATAGACTGATGTGTCGGTGTGCTTTGAACGAGGTATCTTGGTAATTAAGTAAAGCTTTACGCTCCTGGCGATGGCAGAGTACCTACAGATGGTCTGAAGTAGAGTCTTGAACTAATATTAAGTAGTTTACCTAACTACTACTATAAGTTCAAGACTCTATATTTTTTGTAGAAAAAATTACATCATACAAACTATCGTAGTTGGACGAATACAATGAAAAAAGAGTTTAAGCGGGTTCACTACGAACGACCCTTGTTTGTGTTGGACAGTCGAAGAACACTAAAGCCGCCCCGTCATCAGTATCGATCTACATACCTATCTATTCATAGTGAAAACAATTATAAGTACCTACAATGCAGTACTATAAAAATAATAAAATAGCTACATGGACTGCCCATCCATTCAAGCAGGCGGGTTAAACATTCAAGCGTATGCCGTAAATGGAATCGCCTTGCATTTACTGCCATCTTGTGAGTATTACGAGAACTATGTTGATACATTTCCCACAACCGTAACCGTGCGGTAGGAACGAGGGTAAAATGCAATGAAGTATTTTTTGTACTAAACAACTCGGTTGTTGTTGAAGTTCTGAGAGTTTCTAGTAGATGTCGCCAGGCTCAACAAAATTTTAAGTATAATACGTGTACAAAGAAAATAACAATCAAATCTAACTTATAATTGAAACAATTGAGCTAACTGCAGACTGTTTCAAACATAGTAACAAAGGTAGCTCAACTGATCCATATTAATACCAGTCGCTGGCTGCATTGCCCCGCTGTATGGCAATGCTGATGCGCTGCGCCAGATACTCACCAGTTCTCGGGTCACACGTCACATTCGACCACATACTCAGTTTTTTAAACCCAGTGTTCGTCGGTACTCCTCGGATGCGTAGGCTCTGTGAGTTGAGACCTGCATATTGGCGCCTCTTGAGATCTCCGGCAAAATTTACCGCCGCATCAAGCCTCACAGATATCCTTGGAAGATAGGAAGGCGTGACAGTGTGTCGACGCATGGTAGTGAAGCGTCTCACATGATGGCCTCCCCAACTCTCAAATAAACTTTAATGATTCCAGTATACATTGCTTTGTATCCAGGGATGCAGTGGCGGCGTAGCGTGGGCTGGCACCCGGGGCGTTTTTCTACCAAGCAACCCCCCCCCCCCCCTTGGGGGTCGGTTGACTATCCGCACCCTCAATTTCTAACAACAGGAATTATAAGTAACGGCGAGCGAAGCGAGCCGCGATATTTTTTTGGATTTTCGGATGTTTGGTGAAAAGTTTATAAGTTTGTCATAGGTGACTTTAATAATTGACTTAATTGTGACGGCTACGGCTAGCGGAGCGAGCCACAATAGGTAATTTCGGAGTTCGGTGAGGTTAGCAAAAATACAAGTATTCTAAAACCACGACGAAATTTTTTTTTTGGCGATCTACAACAAAGCTAAAAACGAACCGGCGAGCGTAGCGAGCCGCCGAAATTTTAGTTACTTTTTCGGGTGATCACAAACAAGTTATAAGTTACAAGTTATAAGAGTATGAAAAAATTCATAACAGCGAGCCCTGAAACGTTTGGAGAAATTGCGGCGGCTGCGAAGATTGTTATGAAGCAAATACAAAATAAAAATCACCGAGTGGGTGATGAGTGAGCCACAACCTGTTTTGAAATTGGTGAGGCATACTTAGCAAAAAAGTAAGCTATGACAATGAATGAGAAAATATTTTTTTTACGATTTACAACAAAATAAAGCACAGTACAAAGCAAATACTCATAATTGCACATCAAATAAAATAGTTACACAGGGCAGGGAAAGACTAATACCGATAAAGTTGTATGTATAATGCCTTATCGGTTTGAGCGATCTCTGCTAGGCAACCTTTCTACACCCAATTTTAAAGTATTCAAGTACTTATTTTGCAATCATAATAAAAAACAACGGCGAGCGAAGCGAGCCGCAATTTTTTTATATGTGTGCGTGTGAGTTTTCGGTGTCACCCCTTCGGATTCGGATTTGAAGTGCCATCTGCGCGCCCCGAGGGGTGCCGAGGTGGCACCCCTTGGAGCTCGGTACCCGGGGCGGACCGCCCCTCCGCCCCCCCCCCTTACGCCGCTAGTGCAGGGATGGTTACCGCATGATTGAGGGATAACTGATTTAAACAGTGTTAATGAAATCGTAATATAAATGCCTATTCAATACGGTGACCAGCTGAAATAAATACTCAATCGAAAAGCATTTAGATAGATATTTGCCGTAAAATAAAACGGTACCACCACTGGGAATGATGCATGTAACCCTGCAAAAAATATACAGGGTGTGCAAAATATTATACCGGGGCGACCTAGTATTTAGAGTTATTGTGGGCGGAATTAAAAAGGATTTTTGCACAAAGTTGCTACGCCGTAGAACTTGCTATGAGAAAGAAGAAAATTTGTGTATAAAGAGGGTATTTATACCACTGAAATGTATTAGATTAAGTAAAAGAAATACATATAATATATATTTTATTACAAGGTTGGTCATACGATGACACAGAAAATTTACTGACTGTTATAAAGTAGGCCACTAATTGCAAGCATTTTTATTATTAAAACTAGTCTAGCGTCGTAAGCGTAAGTAATTATAAAGTAAACATTGTTTTTGTAATAAATATGTCCAATGAATTTTATCATTTTGTTAATTGTCAGCACTTTCTTTGCCTGAAAAACAGGTATTTATTTACCTAGTTCAGGCACATGCATTATCTTATCCTTTATATAAATAATATTATATACACTCTGTTATCTCTCTAATCCTAAGTTATTTATGAATAAATTATTTGTTTTTTTTATTTTATTTATTTATTTTTATTTAAGGCTTAATAGCGCAAAAGGTTGCCTTAACTCCACATATTTTAATAATGGTAGTCGATGATAAATGTTAAAAGGATACAATGAGTTCCTCTTTATAATCATGGAGGCAATAGTGTGGTACAAATTAAGGTTTATTCAAGCAAAATCTTTAACAATAGAACCAACGATTCTTTTTAAATGTTTTTTATTAAGTTGTCATATTTATACGACAGCTTAATCTCACTATCTCACTAATATTATAAACGTGAAAGTTTAGATGGATGGATAGATGGATGGATGTTTGTTCCTTTATCACGCCAGAACGGCTGAACGGATCTGGATGAAATTTGGCACAGAGATTGATTATAGTCTGGAATAGGACATAGGCTACTTTTTATCCCGCAATTCCTACGGGAACGGGAACTACGCGGGTGAAACCGTGAGGCGCTGCTAGTAAGAAATAAAGCTTCTTTGAAACTTGAGACATAAGAACTTAGAATAGCGAATAAATGGCAACATTTAAAACCTTTGAACACCCTATAGAGCAGTATTTGCAGTATATCCAAAAGCCATCAACAATACCTTCTGATGACAATGCACCCTCTTGTAGTCCATCGGTCACGCCGTCGTGCTTCAATGGACCCACATTTTATATCTATTTAATTTACTATTTTGTCGATAACCCTGTATTGGTGTTTTGGGTAAATTTTAAATAGTTGATTTGGTAAGTGATCAGAATGCTGGCTTTTATTTCGGTTAACGAATTAGCATTGCCATTCAACGAGGCAATGCTGCATTCTGGGCGCTCTGCCTTCTGGTGGCAGCTTAGATTTTTGGAAATAGATATAGGTATAATTATTGCTTGTTAATTATTTTATATCCTACTGTTATTGTAATCTTATTCCATCAATAATATAGATATATATATTTGGTAACTATTTAGTGCAATGTGCAATATTATTAGTTGATTATGTAAATGAGATAATTTGATGAGGATTTGGTAAGTAAAATGTAAGCTTCTTATAATTTTTAGCCCAGGAATGAAATGCCTTAAAGCGGTAAGGCCGCCAATTCCATTGCTGATATCTTAAATTAAGTACGAGTATTTTTGCCGATGAAATAATAGAATATTATAGACCACCCAGGTGCACCAAGTCTACCGTGCGTAGCACTTAATGCACCCAGGTGATTTAGGTACTCCAGGTGACTTAAGTCTACCGGGTCCTATTTTTCTGTTAAAACCAATCCATTCATTATGTAAGAAAAGATTCTGTAGTCATAGCATAGATTCTTATGTTCATATTCGAGATAAACGTTTTTATAGGACATATTTTGTTTTATTTTGAGACTAGCGACCCGCCCCGTCTTCGCACGGGTAGATTCTATCGCCTATGTTCATCAGGGATAACGTAGGATTCTCAGAGCGTTTTCCCACGACGCACGACACCACACGACAAAATGCGGTGACGACTCCGGGCGTCACACATTTCTATGAACCGTGCTGTGCGGTGTCGTTGCGTGTGTAAACGGTTCATATAAATGTGTGACGCCCGGAGTCGTCACCGCATTTTGTCGTGCCTCGTGTGAAAACGCCGTAATGGTGAAAGATTTTTTCTAATCGGTCCAGTAGTTTCGGAGCCTATTCAATTCAAACAAACTAATCTTTCCTCTTTGTAAATTAATATAGATATTAGTATAGACAAGTAGGCATTTTGTTTTGACACGAGAGCAGGATTAATGAAATTTGATCAGTAAATAACTTCGATAAAAGTAAAAAAGGGAGATGAGGCATTACCGTCTCAAAAGTGTAAGGCTCAAGTTAGGTTCAACTATGTTCCCTTACCTCAGTCATAGTCGGACCGGCGGCGCGGGCGGTGGCGTTTGTGTTGCGCGTGCTTGCTAGGGCGTATAATTTGTTGTGATTTCGACTAAAACACCACGACAATGCGTGTTCGTTCACCAGGTGTACAAATAGCTCCAAAACAAAAAACAAAGCCCAAGGTATCACATATTTTCCCGCGTAAGTAGATACACCAGGCTTTAAATTTTCTGATCAATCGATACCTTATCATTATTTCATCTGTAACATAACACGGTACAGTTTTTGAGTGAGCGCTGGTAGAACGTACAGTATCTTCCTTTTTTACTTTTATCGAAGGTAAATAGGTAATTTTTCAAATTCAGTCCCTTAAATTCATGAAGGCATGATAACGCCCATAGCATGGCATAATTACAGACTGACGTTAACGACGCATCCTATCACAAAGTAGATATCTTATCGCACCGGTGATGCACGTGTGTTCTTAACCTTCTACTTTTCCCGTGACACTGAGTTTTTGGAGGTTAAATACTAAGTGTGTCTTTTTAAGTTACCAATTGTGAAGAGGAAATAAACAAATGTATTATTTAAAAAAGTATAATTATTTTTAAAAAAATGTCTGGACGATAAAATTTTAAACTTTCGTAAATCCCCATATTTTTCGAGTCGAGAGATTCGCATCTCTGTCTATGAAATACTTAATTCTGCGATTCAATATTCCTTCACTCACCTGTCAATAATTAGGTAACTACATAGTCGTGCATATGCCGAATATAAAATAAATTCGTGGACGGGGTATAAAACGGTGTCATTGGTCCGATATCACCGCCCAAGGCGCACATTGATATTTATTTACGTGAACCCATTTTTATACGAATAATAGTTTTTAAAATTCTATTCTATAGGGTTTAACTAAAAATTTGTCATTGGTGTACCCTCAGGCAATGCCTTTGTTATCATCTACTCTAGCTCAGAGGATTAGCAAGCTGAAGTGGCAGTGGGCTGGCTATATCGCGAGAAGAACCGACAACCGCTGCTGGGGTAAACGTGTTCTTGTGTGGAGACCGCGACTCGGCAAACGTAGTGTAGGACGCCCTCCGACCAGGTGGGATGAGGATTTGCGAAAGACTGCTGGCAGATGCTGGATGCGGCAAGCTGAAGACAGGGCGCGATGGCGCTCATTAGGGGAGGATAGGCCTCCCCTAATGAGCGCCATCGCGCTATTTTAATAACTCGATGATTATTCCATTATCATCACGCAATCATGCACATCATCCCTTATCCATCACTCAGTTGATATCAACCGGTAGTGACGTAACGGTATGACCCAGCAAAGTAATCCTGCGCACCCTATGCCCAGTCACGACTCATGATTTAGAGAAAAAAACAGGATAAATAGGGTAGTCGAGTTCGTTTATTTGTGGGCTCTTTAGGAAGACTGGGCCTCTGTAAATCTGAAATCAAAACTGAGAAATTCATAGAAGGTACCTACCCCACGTCATATTTATGTAAAATAGGTAAAAAATCGACTTATAAAATTTTACGCATAAAATAGATTATTCATCCTACATAAATAAAAAGAACTTCGACCCTCATTTTAATATTTTTGTTATTGTTACCTATAAGGAAAATAAAATCGTGTCCTCATGATTCTAGACGAGTAAAGAAGTGAGAAATAAACCTACTTAAGAATCCGGCGACAGCTGCTCGCAACTTCAATTCGTGAATTATTATGTTCCGTAATACCAAAAATGATGACTGAAAAGTTGTTGAATCTTCGACATTGTGTTGTTATTCTGTAACTAGACTATATAAGCTATGTTCCTTAACAAACAATTGCTTACAATTCATTATAGGTGTGTATTATTAAGAAAAAAAACCAACCAGGGACCTAGATATATACTTTTCAAATACAAAAAACAACATGATATAGTGGAAATATGCTCGAATTACAAATCATTTTGGTAGTACGTTTGTATGGGCAAATCATCATCCGCCGGCCTCTTAAGTACCTACTATTTCGAGTTCGAGACTTACCCTTTTTTATCAATAACGAAGTTATTATGATCTTTTTCCTTGTTCGTTGGACAATTTAATAAAGATCTGACCATTATATAAAAAGTACTAATAATTTTTGTTCTCCAGCGACTTTGTTGTAGAAGCGCGTGTGGAACCACTACGGTGTTGCCTGCCACAGAGTGGTGCGCAAATAAAGACCGCCGCTGTGCTTTTTATTAAAACGTATATGCATGATCTCTCTTTTGTTACAAGCTCACAAATCCCAATAAACAAAGATTAGAATGCATTTTTCTAAAACGATACATAAATTGGGGGTTTTATTGATATGTTGGAGATTAAAAATAAGCCTGAGTCAAATGCTTTGCAAATTTTCTTTTGTTCTACTTCGGAGCTGGTTTTATGCTAACATAAACTATTAAAACAAAGAGAAGCTTTTTCAAGTTTATTCCACCTCTTACACCGCTGCACGGTATTTTTAACCGAATTTGAAAAAAAGGAGGTGATTCTATGTTCGGCTGTTTTTTATGTATGTTCGTCGATTGTTCCGTAAATTATGGACCGATTTCGTCAATTCTCTTGCTGTCCATACTTTATTATAAATTTGAAAGTAACTCTGTCTGTCTGTTACCTTTTCCCGCCTAAACGGCTGAACGGATCTTAATGAAATTTGGCAGAGAGGTAAAGTATTCCAGGGACGGACATAGGCTGCTTGAACAGCGCGTGCGAAGCCGCGGGCAATAGTTATATAAATATATAATATATCTATATACATATAAACGATCCCAAATGGGGGTCCCATAAAAAAATATTCGAGAGGGTTTAGTATTTATCCCGTAAAACTTAAAAACGGTGTAGAATTTAGGGAGTCGAAGTTTTTTTTTCGAAACAATAGGTCATGTATCTTGGAATTTGATTGAACATTGTTTTTGATTTCAATATGCTATGTTTTATCCCGGAATTCTCGCGGGAACGGGAACTACGCAGGTGAAACCGCTAGGCGCTGCTAGTGTTTTTTTTTCGAAACAATGGATCATGTATTTTGGATTTTGATTGAACATTGTTTTTAATTTCAATATGCTATGTTTTATCCCGGAATTCCAGCGGGAACGGGAACTACGCGGGTGAAACCGCGAGGCGCTGGTAGTGTTGTATAAAGAAGTAAAAGAGACCGCATTAGAAAGACAAAAGTGGAGGAAATCGCATCATTGCAGCGACAACCAGGGTTGCCAGATAAAAGCTAATTCAATTTGCCTAATTTGCCTATCGAGTAGCCTTACATTTTGAGCTATGGAGTCCATATTTAGCACAAATATAGAAGACGTGAAAAAAGAGAACGTATAGCAAACATTTTTTTTTATTTATTTAATACTAGCAGCGCCTCACGGTTTCACCCGCGTAGCTCCCGTTCCTGTGGAATTCCGGGATAAAAAGTACCGTTCTATTCCAGACTATAATCTATCTCTGTGCCAAATTTCATTCAGATCCGTTCAGCCGTTCTGGCGTGATAAAGGAACAAACATCCATCTATCTATCCATCCATCCATCTAAACTTTCACGTTTATAATATTAGTGAGATGAGATAGGTAGAGAGTGTGATGGTGTCGGCGACAAGAGCTGGCTCTTTAATTTATAATTAATATTATTATCACAAAATTATGCGGCCATGTTGGAAAGAGATCCAGAGGATGCACAGGAACGCTTGGTAGATGAAATTTCAAAAACCGCCGGAAATTCATCATAATATCTATCATCATAGCCCTGGACAGACAAGAATGGAAAACCTTCGAGGACGCCTATAAACTGTTAGTGTTTATTTTATAAGTAAAATTAAGTAGCATTATTTATTTACAGATACTTACAATATACAATACAATAATAATTACAACTAATATTTACACTTAAATCTATTTTCTAAAAATCTAAGCCGTCACCAGAAGGCAAAGTGCCCAGAATGCTGGCAGCATTGCCACGTTGAATGGCAATGCTAATTCGTTGACCGAAATAAAAGACAGCATTCCGATCACCTGTGGACTCTATTAGGAGTTTTGTTAGATCTAAAAACTACTAGTAAAATTAAGTATATTAATGTAAAAATTGGTTAGGAAATAAAAGGCTTTATTATTATTACCTTCGTGTCGTTATTTCCTTGCATTTGACCGATCGTAAAGTCCGCACAACCTTCACAACACAAGATTGTGATGTTTGAACCTTATTACGGAGGTCGTAAAGGCGCTTATATCTACATATTGCGTGGTGGACTGTACAGCGCATACGTTCAACCCCTTTTGAATTCAAATTAGCCGGTGCGCTACTTGCATCTGTTCTCGAAGGTACAGTTGGAGAGGAAAGTGTCACGACAAGTTTGGAAGAAAGCTTTAGACAACTAAAAATATAGAGCGTCTTGTACTGTACATTTTAAGGTTATGGGTGAGTCCAATGTGTTGTTTAGGTTGGTCCACTGTATTGGTCTGACTAATGTGTTGACCCAATACGATTTATTAAATATTTGGGTAGATCACCTATCTAATTATTTTCTATACTAATATTATAAACAGGAAAGATTTGTTTGTTTGTTTGAATTGAATGCTACTGGACCGAAAAATTCTTTCACCATTCGAATCCTACATTACCTATCTCTAATATAACCCTATGCGGTGCCTAGCGGTCTGCTCCGGCATTGCACGGGTATATTCCATAGAATCTCTCTATCGAATACAGGTAATTATTCAGTTATTTTTTAAGCAAATTTCTAAACACTTTTCTACTCAAGCTCCCTTAACCCTGTAACAGCGGGAAGGGTATTTCGATCCCACTTAAGATATTTCTTATTTGCATACAAAATTATCGTTTACCATACGACCGTCTGTCTGTCACGCATTGAACGGTATTAGTTCGTGGTTGTTTTTGTTGTTAAATTTCAATTGACTGGTCGATTAATTTTACGAGTGTTTTCGGTGAATTTACATTTATTGTAAAGCTACTGAAATGGACAATAATATTAAATCGAGGACCCTCGATTCGTATGAGAAGAATTTATTGATAAATTCAAATCATAAGAATCACAGTAGGAACCTAACCTTACCTACCTACATGCCAAGGTACCTACGTGTTGCAACAAATGTGGATTTGGTTCAACTAAAATAAATTACATCGCAAACCACAAAAATAAAGTTAATTATTTCATCTTAGAAAAAATTAACTCATAAAAACTTATTGTATTTCATTGTTTCCATGAAATAAGAAATTTTACATTAAAACTCATTACGTTTTATTACGTTGCTGAACATATCGCAGTTAAATTAAAACGCATAAAAAATCATTATAAATGCTAAAAACATCAATAAAACTTAATCACGCCGTAATTTACAACATTTTATACAAAATCTGTTAACAAATGAGTTAATAATTTAAAAACTCTGACCAACTGGTCCAACCCAAACCCTCCGCTAAACTAACAATAAAAGGACTATAACTTAGCCATAATTACACCTCAGGATATTCTCCACCACGAATCCCATTGTCATAGCCATTGCATTATATCATTATTTTAACAAAATAATTAGGTTGTACTTAACACATGAATGGTCAAGCGTTTGTAGTCTATTGTTGTCGAAAAAATAAATTTAAATGGTTGACAATGGCGCGTGGCATAAAAAATGTGTGATTAGGACAAAAATGTCCGCGGCGGCGCGGGCAGGGTTGCATCTGCTTGTTTGGACTCTGATGTTAGAGATCAGTGGATTATAAAATCAAGTGTGGGTTATAATTCTACGTTGTGCTCGTTACCTTCTAAACAGAAGTTAAAAGAAAGCTGTACTCAAATTTGTACAGAATAAAGTGCATACTAAAGCATTTTTTAATTTTGTGACGGCGGCGCTAAGAACTCTGTAAGGTAAAGGAAATAAGGCACTTGATATTTGATGTTTCCTTTATATGTATCTAATCATTCATATAAATGTAGGTATATCAAACCTTTCGAATAAAAAGAAGCGTTTTAGAGCGTTTGGGAAAATACGAAATTTTGTGCTAAAAACCTACATTTTCCCAAATGCTTCTATAATACAAATGAATCAAAGTTGATTTTATCATAGGTTCATAGAAAATGGTTTACGATTTGCAGCAAATTATTTTTCGCTAGTTTTATTGCACGAACAAATTAAAAACTACAAAAAAAACTCAATTTAAAGTTTTTATCTGCACTCTGTTTTACCCACAGCAGCGACTTCAGTTAGGTTTCCCGCCCAAGCCAAAAAGACACACGGAACTATGAATTATTTATCCCTCAGACCTTTACGCTGTTTTCCCTCGGACGACTAATTTTCACGTAATTCCAGCCTAGATAGAATTTTGAATTATTTATGAAGAACCTTTCGGGATTAATGATTGAATCTTTCATCGAATCTTTCATCGTGGTATTTTGTATTGACGTCATCATGATAGAAAGGACCACGCGGACCACTCGTTTAAAGCTTGTAGGAAGCCATTTTGTCACTATAAAATGTATCTAAAGCCAACCTGTTTGAGCCCATTTTTGAGTGCAAATTTTTGTGCTGGGTGGTTGTTGTGCTCTGATCTGTGACAACACAGCCGACAGTCTTTTGTCAACTTGTCGTCGGCCCGTCGAAGGGTATTACCACCTCGCTCCAAGAATTCATTCCACCGGGCTCCAAATAAAAATAAGTAGAGTCATATGGTGTGTAGACTTGCTTAAGAGTTAGAGAAATACATACGTTATAATCTAAATTGAAATCAGTGTGATGTGAACCAATAAATAAATTAAACTAATTAATTATTAATAATTCCCTAGGTCCGTGTGGTACCGAGGCTCTCCGGGTTTTCAAAAAATTATCTGAGCCTCTGGCCGAAGCGACGCGTGACCCGAGAGCTGGTGAGTATCTGGCGCAGCGCATCAGCATTGCTATACAGCGGGGCAATGCAGCTAGCGTCTTGGGCACGCTTCCGACTGGTATTGATATGGATCAGTTGAACTACTTGTAGATTGTTTGCAACAGTCTGCAGTTAGCTCAATTGTTTCAATTGTAAATACTAGTTTTAATTTAATTCTATTATTTGATTGTAATTTTCTTTGTTAATAAAGGTATTGCAATAAATAAAATAAACAATTGAATTCGCTTATTCTGAAGCCTACCTCGAAAGAGAAGCCTATGAAGTATTTGGACTGTTATGAAAATCGTTAACCCTCAAGGGTTGGATTCAAGGCAAAGTTGTGTACAAAATTCTTCGAAACGAACAATACAAAACCGACCTAATTAATTTTAATTGTGTGGTTACAATAATCAGCTACCTCACAAACAAAACAATGAATCTGTAATCTTTTCTCATTCATTACACATACATTCTCGGTCAGGCGTGGTAAAGCCCGGATTATCATATAAAAACTTACTTTGTTGTTCATCTATTGTGGTTTTCTCGTCAATGGCGGCCTCCTATAATGTATCTATATACTACAGTCTCAAAGATCGTCCCTTTCATAATTTGAGAAGCTGGAACAGTATTGTTGGTTCATTTTCAATACTGTTCAATAGTTCCCACGTTGTTGGAACAATAGAGTCTAATTAAGTGTCGTTTCGGCCACCTTCTGTTCTTACACCAAAGTTGAAAAAAATCTGTAAAGGCAGAACTGTAAACGGCTTCCGTCTACGTAACTAACCAATAACATAGTTATTTGTTATATTATACTTGAGTCCAAAGTTGCTTTCTAACCGCGTGCTCAATTTTGATGACCGAGCCAGCGAAGGATTCTAAAATTGAATCACGAGCGTAGCGAGTGACTATAAAATTAGAATCCTGAGTGTTAGCGAGGAAATCAAAAGTGCACGAGCTAAAAAATCTTTGCACTCGAGTGCAACACGTAACTTTTCATCCCACCTCAGCGGGGAAAGAGTATTTTTGTTCTTTTCTAGCCTTTGACACTCAGATATCGAAGAGCAAAAATACTCTGTCCGAGATGGGGGAGATGAAAAATAATTTTTAAATTCAATTCAAAAATTTCCAGTATTTTATTTGTGTTTATACACTATGAAATAGTAGGCGCAATGTGATTATGTTACGTGTTACGCGCGCAACTTGAAAATGTAAATTTTAAATGCTTTTTAGGGCACGTATCGATTGAATAAAAAGTATGTAGTTTTTTAGTGGTTCATTAGTACTTACTATAGAGCGCTTAAAAATGGGTGTAATACCCTACTGTAATTCTAGGCAGGTATCTACCTATTTATTTGATGGAGTTTTTATGTTTCGACATGTTATTACCATAACATATCCATCAAAAACACCAAATATCGTTTCATCTCAATAAAGATTTATATTTTCCCTCTGCACATGTTTGAAGTTAAACTGATGAAAATTGCCAGAGCGGAAATTAAGCCGAAAAACCGGAACGAGTTTATATTGGCTTCCGATTGCATATTGCATTTTTGGAATACGCAGCGCCATTTCATTACCTACAATGTACAAGGTATATTGACAACTAAGCATGCTGTCATAAAACGGACCTTAGTAACTTTAGTCCCTGCTTTGCAAATCTAGCAAAATTATATACACCAAATAACCTTCCTATCTTAAACCCACATCCACAATACCCAATTTCCGTGTTACAAATTAACTCTTCCCTATAATTTTCTCCAAACAAATTACTGTAATAATTCTAACGAACAAATAAAATGACAGCTCATTATCGGTGACCACAACGAATTGCGAACAGTATCGCACCCTCCGCCTGACTGTACCACCATTGATCAATACTGTACCTACCCTATTGATCACAACTGTTTATGGAACAGTCTATATCAATAATATAAAAACCGGCCAAGGTAGAGTCGACTCGCACACGGAGGGTTCCGTTCCATCGTTGAAAACTATTCCGGAAAAAGAACCATAAAACTGATTTCTTGAAAGAAAAACAAAAAGTTAGATTAGCTATTTACTTAAGTGCATATATAGGTACACCCTATATTGGGCTCTGCAATAGAGATTGTTAATAATTTAAGTAATTACTTGTATTTCTAATTAAACATAATACTAACAGCCGGCTTTTTATCGATGTGTATCAATATATTAAACTAGAAGTAAACACACTAGAGGTTAACAATAATAAACGTACCTATCGAATTGAATTATTATGTATTGCCAGATTAATTCCAACCTTTTAATATGAGGTTATCATTAATAAAAGAAGTATGAGCCAGCATTCCTATCATGAACCCTCCAAACTTTCATGGAGTGCATACATTGTGTTTATTTTATTGAGTAGCTGGCAACACCATGATAGACACTTCAGTTTGTGAGGTGGGATGCCGATATGCGGGCTGCAGATGCACTAATGCGGACTGCGGTTTCTAACGCTTTTTAAAGAGTAGGTACCGACTTGTTTGTTAAATTGTTACACACTTATTTATGCAAAATATGTACTGGTTTTTTATTATAGTGCATAAGCTCTCGCTCTATAAGAAAATAAGTAATTAATAATAGGCTACTTGACTACTAAAATATTCATAATTCTAACGTATTGTCTAATAAAAATAATGCAAAATGTAATTAATATTTCTTTAAGGCCAGTCGTATTAGTTATAAAACAAATTTTAAAGTTTGAATAAAATAATGCGGCGCCAAAACTATAATCTCTGTCATGGCTCCCGTTTTTCAAGCTATGACGTCACCCCGCCATACCACACCTAACAAGAAGAACTCATTGACACTGTATTCTCTAAAAGTGTGACGTCACTTGCGTTCCAACCAAACACATCGCGTTTTCGGTCACGTGATCATATACTAAAAAACGTGTAATTTTAATCCCGTTTTTTTACCTAAAAAAGGCATATTTTTCATAAAAATAACCTGATTACGCTTTGTTACGTTGTCACTGACTAGGATGAAAACAATTTAGAACCTATTTTTAATGTAGTCAAATAGCCTATTATTACTTATTATTATTTGATTAATTAATAATTATTATCACATCACACTTACATAAGGTATAAACGCGAAAATAAATAGAAAATCTTTTTAGAAAATTGATTTAAGTGTAAATATTAGTTGTAATTGTATTCTGTTATTGTAATTTTCTTTTAATAAATATATGAACGCTGAAGTTTGGATGTTTATTACCTCTTCACGCCAAAACTATTGAACGATTCGGGCTGAAATTTTGCACAAAGGTAGTTCTAGGTTCTTCCTAGACTAAAACAGGGGCTTATACTTTTTATCCCATAAATCTCCATGGTATAGAAATAAACTTAAAGAACAGAAACTAGTTTCTTATAAATCATGTTGTACCTTAAGTTGTAGTTTCAGCCTGCGGCTTCGCACTCATTTTTGGTATAAAATGCCTGTAACTCCAGATCTTGAACTACATCTATGCAAAACTGCAGCCTGATCCATTCAGTTGTTTTGGCGTGAAGAGATTCCTAATCGAACCAAAAAGTAGGTCTATTCACAAAACTAAAAAAATACGTTATAGTTGAACATGATAAATGAATTATCATTTATCATGTTGAAGTAATCATAATCATGTTTTAGTAGATTTTCATCATAAAAAATACATTCGGGTTTTTTTTCGTGATCGATTTCGATTTTTCGATGACCTTTTTAGGTCAATAAATAGTATAGAAAATCTATATATTGATCTTAAAAGACCGCAATCTCACCTGATGGTAAATAACGAGGTGGTCGACGACAAAGACATAATACTATTCTAATACATGATAAATGAATTATCATTTATCAGTTTTTATCTTCGATAAAAGTAAAAAAGGAAGATACGGTACGTTCTACCAGCGCTCACTCAAAAATTGTACCGTGTCACAGATTAAATAATGATAAGGTATCGGATTATCAGAAAATTTTAAGTTTGGTGTATCTACATACGGGGGAAAATATGTGATGCCATGGGCTTTGTTTTTTGTTTTGGAGCTATTTGTACACCTGGTTAACGAGCACGAGAGCATTGTTGTGGTGATTTAGTCGAAATCACACAAAGTTATACGTCATAGCAAGCACGCGAAACACAAATGCCACCGCCCGCGCCGCCGCGCCGCCGGTCCGACTATGACTGAGGTAAGGGAACATATTTATGCATGTATACAAAATAATACAAATTCAAATTCATCAAAAAATTAAGCTTATTTTACGATATTTGTGATGTTCGCAAAAGTTCCAAGGATATATTTTATAAATATGACTTTTTTGCTACTTTTTCACGCATCACTGTCACCTCACAAAACACAAGATCTGATTACATTTTGAATATGAACAATTGAATAAACTGCCGGTAACCAGTTTGGACCCCACATCCATTGGACCCATTGGTCTATTTCTATTGCTGTTGGACTCGAGTGGCAATTGTGGAAATGCAAAATATATTATATAAAAAAAATCATCCTGTTATTTAACGCTTTAAGTCTAGATATATTCAACCGATAGAGTTTTCAAAAAGCTTTGCCACAAGGAAATGGTAAAACGTACAAATATAATAAATTATTTCCCTGCAAATAATCTGCAATAAAGTTGACATTAGAGATTTGCTCAAATTTAATACTCCTTATAAAAGACGAAAAAACTGGTAACACTTTTGTGTTACCAGTTTTTACGTCTTTTCGTCGGCAGATGAAAATTATGTATTATTGGATATATTTTTTGGCTAACGAACGCTGTTATAATATAATGTTAATTGTAACAAATAAATTGTTTATATTTATTTTTATGTCATCAGCTTGAAAGCTTTTGTTACATCAAATAATTGAATTGTTTCTTTTTTGCTTCAGTGCCTACAATCAGAGCAAAAAATAGACAGTAAACTGACCTATCTAAATATTAAGTAACCTAATAACGTAAACAGTGTCCCATCCTAACCCTTCAAACAGTATCGCACACGACATATGTCAAATTGTCCGTAATTTAATGACAATGCGCGCACGCACCGGTTTGATGCGTTTTTAAACGCTGGCACATGTATTTGTAATTATTGCAATTAGAAAATTTGTATTGGTTCGGCGGCAGACGAACAGAATTATATATATTTTACGGTGACATTGTTTTTGGCTAATTATGCTGTAATTGATAATGATCCATCTGTTAATAATCGTGGAATTCGAAATGGTGGAATTCTATCTACATCAAGAGGGCGACATAGGACAAGAAGAGGATAATATGTCTTGTATCATAGATTATTTTGTATTTTTTTCGAAGCTTTTTCGATAAAGATTACGAAGAAAAAAGGTTTTAATGTACCCTAAATTCGACAATTTACATTATATCACCGCCTCTGGAATATACCCGCGGTTTCGCATGCGTTTTAAAATCTGGATAAAAAGATAAACAATTTCAGCGCAGTCCATTTATATTTAGTTTTTATTAACTAATAAATTTTAACTAATATCTAGCCAAATAGGTATAATAAATTGGCCCTTTTTATTTTTACGTCAGTATGTCCGTTGATAAAAAATATTTTTACTTCCGTCATTAGAGCAATTAATTTTAGGGTCTTGCAAATTTTTTGCGATAAAATACAATCACGCAATGTTTTGCTGATTTCAGATAAAATTATTTCCTATTGTTGGCAATATTTTGATAAATTTTCATTTGTTGTCGAATAAACTCTAGGGTCGCCGTGTTATCGCAGATCTAGCACGCGCTGCCAATGTGCGCGTGCGATTGCAAATTATAGGTTTGATTGTTGCCATGGTTACGGAAATAGCAATCAAAAAATGTTTTTATCATAAAAAATACATTCGGTATTTTTTTCGTCAATAGACCTTTTTAGACCGCAACCTCACCTGATGGTAAGTGGTGGCCGACGACAAAGATAAAATTATAATACTATTCTTGTCTCGCAGAGACCCAGGTTTTTTGCTATTATAGTGCGTAACTCGCACACTGGGGCAAATTTCCGAACTAAGTCCCAGACTTTTTCGACTCACTCGTGGCGCAAATGGCAGCGTATCCCGTACTAAGGGTTGCGGATTCAAATCCCGTCGAATTAGAATTTTTTTTGAGACATTAATATATTTTCGTAGAGACCCAGGTTGTTGTGGGCCGGAAAAACAGAAGTAGACAGCGAGTCCGCAACCTTAGAACCGCTTGCACAATGAAGAGAAACATAATTAACTGGCTTAATTTTGATTAATGAGTTGGCAAACCATACAAATACGTCAGTTAATCACAATTAGACTTAAAATATTGTTGTACAAGTACAAGAATATTTTAAGTACAAGAAGGAATGTCCACAATACGAGTACAAAACGATTGGAAGGGTGACAATGCGCCGTACATCGTAGTCGCCGTGTTCGTATAGAAGTATAGATTAAAGAGCCTAGCTCTTGTCGGTACAATGATGCAATTTCCTCCACTTTTCTCTTTCCAGTGCGGTCTCTTTTGCTTCTTTATACTCTTTCTTACAGGCTTTCTCCTTGATCGAACTCATTATAGTCAATTCTTGGTATACCCCTTCCTCGTCTTCCTTCTACTTTTCCTTCTATGATGTTATTTATGAAGCTGTCATGTCGTAAAATATGTCCAATCATAAGAAATGAAATAAGTTCCCAAAAATTTTCGGTTTCGGCGGGACTCGAACCCGCGCCCCACCCTCAGTACGGGTGTGCTCTAACCAACTAAGCCACGAAACCCTAGTCGGTGCAACCAAAAATCTTTGGGACCTCTTACGGACTATAGCGCCGGTGGCTCCACCTCCAGGGGTAACATTACAGTTTAACCAAACCTGCTCAACGACCAAAGTTACAATTAGTTCGTTTGACGAGAGGTGTTGCCTTTGCTCAATTCTAAGGTTTTTTTTTGTTATAGTGCTTACCCGCACTTTAGGTATCTCTAAGAAATGAAATTCAATCATTTTCTCTCTTCCGGTTTTGAATGGTGTTCATCAAAAACCTTTTTTCCTGAACTCTTTTCAGCACCTCCTTATTAGTAACCTTCTTCGCCTAACTAACCCTTTCCATCCTTCTCCAGCACCACATTTCAAACGCCTTGATCCTCTCTCTATACCACCGCTTCATAGAGTTATGAACACTATTAGACCTGACGAAAATTCGCTGTTGCTATGTGCAGTGCTCATTGTTCAATAGGTGCATGATAGTAGGTTTGTTTACATTCAACAAGTAAAGCCCTCATGTAATAGAATGTGATAGATAATTATTTCACTATGCAGTGTAATTATAGATGTGAGATAGGGGCGGCAGATGGTACTCTTTCGTTACGGCCGCGAATACACTGAAATAGGGAATTTGTTATTGTGTTATTCAATAAAGAAATATTCATAATTCTTTATTGCACTAAAAATAACCAATTTTGAAACCTTAAACAAAGAGAAGTATCGCAAAGGCTAGCTTAACCCCAAAAAGAGTTCTAAATAGTGAATTTAATGGAGGTAGATAATTCAAAACGATATAGACATACGATCCCTTTATTAGTTTACTTACCCAGTGCAAAAATAATTAAAGTTAAAACACAGTTCAGTTCCGTTCAGTTCACAGTTCATCGCTAAACCAAAAAAATATTTATGAAGCGTGATGAAAACAACCTGCATTTTCATAAAAAATATTATAATTTTAAAGTATCTCTTGGTTTTCTAGGCTGAAATTCACTTAATAAATAACATCTCTCACCTAATAAATAACAAAAACACCTGCCAGCGTATAATTTTGTTCTACAAATTAACCATTTATCTTAACAATCTATTTTATTTGAATAACGTTTTATTAACTTCAAATGCAATAAAATTTACACCATCATTTCATCGAAGAAACTTAAACCTTAATGTGGTGATTATAGGTATTATTCTGATATTTGGTTCCGCTTCAGCAGATGCACTGAATTGACAGGTCAATTTTATGTTATTTTGTTTATACTAATCTTATTTTATTCTTTTATTGTTTAATGGAGTCGTAAACGTTAACTATTATTGTTGACAAATACATTTCATGTTTTAATAATTGGTGTTAGAGTTTTTAAATTTTTACCAGTGATTTTTTGGAATATCTTGTAAGATTCTGAGACCAAAATTATTCCTAAAGCTTTTTACTTTCGTCGCAGAACCGTTAAAATCCACTCTAATTTTTACATTATCTGCACAATGCCTACAATTTATTGCACAAATTCGTTCTATAACTCGACGACAAATAGCACAAAAACGCATTGAGAAACCTTTTCTACTGTCAGTTCTAAATCGTCTCGTTTTGCAAAAACCGTTCTTCAGTATATGGTCCAAAATTGTGACATATTTTTTTTAAACCTTAACAATATGTATTTCAAATGCAGAGCTTATTTGCTGGGGTGGATAAAATTAGAACCAATGTCTTTCAGGCTATAAGGTTGAAAATGGCGTGTACTCGTGTTGCAAAAGTCTCGAAATGTCATTTCTGCTAATGCTTAACGTCGTTCGAAACCCAAGTTTCTTCTACAGGTTTAGTTTGAACTTTCAAACTTTAAAGCATAAAATCATTTTGACAGATGCCGATACAGTTTTGCAGATATTTTTTGCTTCGTCAAGTAAATTGTAGTCAATAGTGGGTGTAAGCTTTGACAATAGAAACTGGAGCGACTCAGTTTATTTCTTGGGCACGTGGCAACAAAGGAATTGCATAAAAAATCACAGCTGCTGTTTTTTTACCGCTAAGAAAATACTAAAGTTACGCAAAAAGTCCGAACATAATGCATACAATACACTACAACACACGATCTGTGCACTTATTTATGCATCAAAAGATGCTAAACACAATCGATATTAAGAGTTTTATTATTACCAATTACTTTTTGACCTGGCTTTTTCTAAATAAATGGCTCTACCTTGTTTTAGCAGAACGACTTTTAATTAATATTGCTGCAAAATTACTTATGCTCAGAGTTATATCAGCATAGGTAGATAGATCATTGACCCTTACAATATTTATAGTTGTGTTTGCGCACACACTTGCGCACTATAATGTCCTGCGCGCGCACTTAGCTAATCCCGTTGAGACAGTCCGCACCTTGGCCGAATTTCGGCTAGAAGGGCATCATTATAAGTAGTTATGCCACCACCACACTGCATATAAATAATCAATACCTACGTAAGTAGTTATTTTATGGGTCCATTTTATTTAAATCGCGCTTGTTTGAAAAGATCTTAGGATTCCGCTGGGACATCAAAAAACGGTTGAAGATGCTCCGAATAACCATTGCAGAAGTTACAACACGAAAACATATTTGAGGAAAACGCTCAGACCCAGAAGAAAAGATTTTAGTTTAAAGATTTTTTCTTCCAGCGGCGGGAATCGAACTCACCACCTTTTACGTCACAGCAGATGGCCGACCTGTAGTTATTAGGTACCTACCTACTTATAAACATTACAAGATAAATTTCTTCACAAGCTTGTAAAACTCTTTCTATTCCAAGTATCTCTTTCTATTCCAAAACAAATCAAAATTCCGTCTACAAAATAAAAATTCGGAATCCATAAAAACTTCGATAAAAATAATCCCAGCTCTACCTCGCCAATGGAAGCCGACAAACAGACGTGTCCTTCGAACGCGTGCCGCACCTGGACAAAGTGATTTCACTGTATCGATAAACTTTATCGATAAGTGGTTAGGTCAATATTTGTGTCTGTGTTGGTAGGTACTTATCTGAAGATCAAGGCTGGTTTGACTGTAGTAAAGTTCTTAGTTCATACAAGAAGTCCAAACAGAAAAACTCAAAATTAGCAAATTTAAAGACAGAAAGAAAGAAACGGAAACCACGGAATATTATGCAAGATATTCAATTGTGTTTTGATTATATTAATTGTACAATAATATTTATTGTTATTAATATTTATGGCGCGAATTACTACTGCTGAAGAGCGAGATTTCATCATCATCAACATCAGCCTACAATAGTCCACAGCTGGAAATTGGTGGCTATTGAACGCCATACATACCTGTCTGTTGTTTGCCGCATCCAGCAGTCTTTCCGGTTGGAAATTTTATGCACCTCAATACGTTTTTCAAGAAGTTGTACCTACATTATTACAAGTGCTCGCACCGCTATAGCCTAATTCTTTGTTTTATTGTTTCATTGTGTAATGTTCTTGTAGTGAATTGTTTTTTAAAGATACCTTTATTCTACAGGTGCCTACTACACCTTTTGCGGTTAGCCACGGTGTGGGTAAGTAATTGTATTAAAAGCTGGTTAAATTGTAAAACAAGGTTAAATGCCAGAGAAAAATATGAGACCAAACTATTTGTTACTAACTTATGGCTGTGGCTTCGAATGCGTTTTTTTTAATTTAAAGTAGTATTATGTTATTTCAGGTCCAGATCATTACGTGTGAAAATTCAGCCCGATCCGTCTACTTTGAACAAACATATTTACAATATCAAAACACTCAAACTTTCACCTTTATAATATTAGTAGGATATTTAGGTACCTTCCAAGTATTAGAGGAAGAAATGAAAATGTCATTAGGAGTGCACATGAAAAAATTATCGATACTCATTTAGTCCCGAAATAGTTTGTCGAAAGCTTTCTATCGACTGATACACACCCCTAAATAATTCCTAACAAGCATTCAACCGCGTTTCTTCTTGCAAATTCTCTTCAAGACATTTTATTCTCGAACGAATGAAAGGAACGGCAGCTGATTCCGCTTTTTGTGTTAGAAATACAACATTATTTTTAACAGTCGCTCCGAAATTTCATTGGACTATCGACCTTATCCAGTCCACATAAAAGCGAGGAGTTAACCCTCGGTGTTAGGAATAGTGTTGTGAAACTCTCAAGACTATTAATTCAGAATTAGTACTCAAATTACTTGACTTGTACTTGAAAATCAGAGCTCGAGTTACGTAGGGTTAAGCTTTATTTGCGGTAGACTATAGAATTAAAAATAGTGTAAATTTCATAACAGAAGTAGGTGTTAATCAACTAATTCTTTATTTAATTAGAGGTATTAATTTCTAATAAGTTCTATGATATGTGAGTAGACGTAAAAAGTGTTGAACTTAAAAAATGCAAGGATTTTTTTTAAAAGCGAACTGTCATTGTATTCTTTTTAAAAAGTAGTTCTCATTTCACACCCTACTTTTGAAAAGTCACTGACATTTAAATGCCGTTTTTAGCGCATTATTTCGGCGCATACGCACCGATGGGCTTTTTGACACAATAAATGCACTCGCCGAGTCATGATGATGAGTGACAATTGGTGACACTGACTTGACAACTGTCAGTGAGGAGATGAGACGCCTTTATCATGTTTTCTGACTTACTTATATCATCGCACTATTATTTTAAATGCGAAAGTTTGGATGTTTGGAAATCTTTTCACGCCAAAACTACTGAACGGATCGGGCTTAAATTTTGCATACAGGTAAGCACGTTTATTACACGTTTTTATACCATGCAGAAACTAGTTTTTGATAAACAGTATTATTTGATAGACTGTGTAGGTCTATCAAAAATTATTGTTGGTATTGTAGGATACCTAGGTTTTTATTACTATGACTGTGAAAGTATTAATAACTATGCTGCTTGGTTTTTTAAAAACCTTAGGTGTACACTAAGGGTCCCGGGTGTTAACCAAGCTTTGTTATCTGCATACCGTACTCGGAAAAAATATTTTTCTTGAGGCAGGAATCGAACCTGCAACCTCCTGCTTTACAGGACCTTCGCCTGTGCCACAGAGGCAGTCAAATAGGTACCTATAGGGAATGGGAGAGCTGTTAGGTGTTAAGGCATACAAGGTGGCTTTTTGTGATGGAAGTGGATGACCCATGACTTTTCTCTAACCATATCATGGTTTCGCATTAGTGCATCTACTCCCATCTGAAATAGCCAACCTGTAGGTATATCTGGGTGTCCTAAGTAACGAACGCTAGCATTCTTATAACTACTTAGATCTTATTTTTATTCATAACCAATTTTAAAAGCGTAAGGCGTCCCAGTAGACCAAAGAAACGATGGCGGGACGTAATAGACACCTTTGATACCACGTGGGTCCAACTGGCTCAGAACCTTGAAACATGCGAGGCATCAAGTCTTTGAACCAAAGTGGGACATTAGCTAACTGTAACTGTAACCGATTTCAAGACTAGAGGAGGTTCTCTATTTGATTTTTTAATATCAGAACGTGGGTCCAACTGGCTCAGAACCGTGAAACATGCGAGGGATCAAGCCTTTGAACCAAAGTGGGACATTAGCTAACTGTAACTGTAACCGATTTCAAGACTAGAGGAGGTTCTCTATTTGATTTTTTAATATCAGAACGTGGGTCCAACTGGCTCAGAACCGTGATGCATGGAGGAATCAGGGGGCCTTTGAACCACAGTGGGACATTATAGGCTTACTGTAACTGTAACCGATTTCAAGACAAGAGGAGGTTCTCTTTTCGATTTTTCAATATCAATCTCGACGAAGTCTTACCTAATTATAAATAAGATGAATCAATTAGGACTTTTCAATGCAATCTTTAAAAGAAACAATTACGCTTTTTATTTTGACACTAGATGGCGCTGCACAAAAGTCAAGTGTCAATGTCAAGTATCATAAAATAAACAACGAATTATGTTCAAATGATTTTATTTTGGCAGATTTTTGACACTTGAGTTTCATACAGCACTATCTTAGTCTATGGCAACCACTTTTTATTTAAAGGTCGCATTGAAAACCCCTCATTATACCCCATGAGACGATATCGGTTACTTTATTCAAAGAGAAGGAAATAAGATTCTAATCAGAGCATCAAACGACCTTTTTTGCGTTGCTACATCCTTTATTCAGTTCACAGATAATACTAGATTCGATATTAGGGTAGGTGCACAAGAGTGGATCGACAAATTCAGATTTTTTTGCGTCATGGTTTTTCAAAGATTTCATCGTGCTAAACATGCCCATGTGTGTTGACTTTTCGGATTATGTTTTATGAAAGATAGAAATAAATATTCGGTGTTCACGTACCAATAGATGAAAATCTAGGGGGGTTAAAAAATCAATTAAAAAATTAAAAGTAGTCTCGATATTTATATTTGACTTACTGGTAGGTATCACACTTTATGGTATTTATAACGTCTTTAAATATCGTTTATAAGTTAACGACTTCTTAAAAAGGATAAAAAACTTTGATGCCTCAAAATAATATGACGCCAAGAGCTACCGGTATTTGACAAAAGTTATTGTCCATTTCGGCGAAAGTTATTAAAAGCTGTTAAAGATAACAAAAAGAAAGTGCCCGAAGCAAGTTTGCACTAGTATGACTGACCCCTGGCCCTTTTAGCAAAACATTTTTCTAGTGACAATAACTTCTAAAATTAAATCAAGTTTTTTTGCGAAATTTCCCACTTCATTCCACCTTATTGTCGCACCCATTATCTAAGAAATTTATTTAAATAATAACAATTCAAATCAAGTTACAACGCCCTTAGTAACAAACTAGCTCAAGTACCTAGCACACCGTAAATTCCCATACCAACGATGCATTGTTGACGAAAATAAATCAAAATTTACATGAAAAAAAACAAGTTTCGCGGACACTATGAAAAAAATAAGAAGGGCAACCTCTTTTGTCATCGTCTTCGTGCGTTTCGCACACGGAAGTTCCTGTTTGAATTTGGAATAAGCTGCAAGTTTGGGGTAACAATAGTTACAATGGTAACACTGACAATAGATGGTTCGAACGAGAGCATATGCTATTGTTTGAAGAGCAGCTGAGCAGATCTCTAAGATTGCGTATTCTTTTTGACAGTAACGGTTGTTTGAATTTTCCTGGATTCTTTTCTTTTTGCTCCAATTTTTGTTGAGTTATGTGTGTGCCCACCTTTAGTTGCATCTGCCTCATGCAAATACCTTTGGATGACCTCTACCAAAGTTATTTGGTCAATGTTTATTATTATTTCTTATTTTAAAATAATATGGGAAGCGTTTTCAAAATGATAAATAATTGGATGATTTTAAAACTTAAATTAATATCACAATAGTTAAAACTTTTTCATGCCTAAAATAAACACTACTAATATTTATTACAGCCGAAATGCGTTTAAATATTTGTACTAATACAAAAAACAGTAAATTCACCTTTATTCACCATTACATTATCACTAATTATTGGCCTACCAATTATATACTACATTACAAAGAATAATCGTGACTCTAATTTTTATTATAATTATGATTAGTATGTACAAAAATAAGCATTAAATATAAACAATAAAGTATCACAAATACATGGTTCTAGGTAATTTTTATGTTGCTTATTGCATAGCTACCTACTAACTTATCCTATAGTCAAATACATGTTTTTAGGTAGTTTTTATGTTGCTTATTGCATAGGTAGGTACCTACTAACCTAACCTAACCTATTTAGTTGTTTAAAAAAAATTTAATCTGTTCATACAAACATACAGTATTAAAAATGATCACTAAACATTTTGAATAGAAAATTAAGATTGTTCAAATCTGTCCCTATTTAATATTCAATTTATGAGATAAGGTCCTTGAGACATGACATTTATTGGCTATAATTTAAAAAATAATACGGAAAAGAATTAAGTGTCATCCGATGATCGTTAACGTGGGACCAAGAGACAATCCCCCAAACCTATGGTCCCAGTGGGTCCCCCAAGTCTATGAGGTTACAGGTCAAACAAAGTTGATTTATTTGAAAGCGTTGGACCCTAAGAAGACACTGGTTTTGTCGTGAAGCCAGTTTTTTGTCTGAATTTGGTTCGGTTAAAAATAGTTTTTTGAAAGTTTGTGCTATGGTAAATAATTAATAGGATAACGATGGAAACCTCAAACTGGTTTGACAGCTTTTATATTTTATGTCAATTAAAAAATTGGTAAAAAATGGTTAAAAAAAGCAGAAATGTGGTTAGACAGTTGAAATTTTCACAGATGATGTATTTCTGTTGCCGCTATAACAAAAAATAATAAAAAACAAATACTAAAGAATAAAATACATATCTAAGGGGGCTCCCATACAACAAACGTGATTTTTTTGGGGTTTTTATAGATAATGGTACGGAACCTTTCGTGCGCGAGTCAGACTCGCATTTGGCCGGTTTTATTTGTATTTGCAAGCAAATTGCAGTAGCTCTAAGTAAGCTGATGAGTTTTTTCAGTCCTAGGAAACCTAATAGCTGACCTAATAGGCATTGGCCGTTAGCAGCTGGTTGGCCTCACCGGGTTGGACGCGTGCCTGTTTTAACCTTTCGCTAAATGTCAAGTAGATATTAAAATGATAGGTTCTATGGATTGCAATTTTAAGTCATTTGATGTTACGATGGAAAAAAAACACGTTAGTAGTGGATAAGCGTCTAATTTTCGCGAGAGACACAATTTAGTGCACCTTTACTCCAGAGTGGCTGATGTTGATCTGGCACCCAATACCAAAACAAAAAAAAAACGTTTTTGTAGGTACTACGTACCGATGAATTGTGAAAACTGTTTTTTTTCTGCCGAAATACAACTAGCTATTAATTCATTCGAAAACGATAAGTAATCGACGACCTCTGTGGCGCGGTGGGCGAAGGTCCGCCTGCGATGCAAGAGGTTGCGGGTTCGATTCCCGCCTTGGGACATATATTTGTACGATCTGCAGTTATTTGTTCCGGGTGTTCTGGTCGTTTTCTATGTAAAGTAAAAAATATCTATCTCAGTAATGTATTGTATTATGTATATCAGTTATCTAGTACCCATAACACAAGCTCTGCGTAGCTTGGGGCTAGATAATGCTGTGTGAATTGTCCAGCATTTTTATTTTTTGTAATCAAGTTCGAATGAAACTATTGGATTGTTGCATTGCAAAGATAGTACGGAAAGGCTACTTCAATCTTTATTGCATAGGTACTATCAAAAGTAGTTCCTCTCAGTATCCGGTAGGGGCGCTGCAAGGCGCTAAGCTGAATGTGTGGAAGGAAACAACGACTTTTATAGATTTCCTATTTACTTATTTACTTTAGGGTCAAATAATTCTATGTGTAAATGTCCATTGTTAGTTATTATGTTTATTTCCTTTATTTTTTATGTTTAGGAATTGCTTCGTCTCGCGGCCTCGCACGCGATTTTCTGAGATAAAAAATAGCATATGTACCTACGTATACTATCTATAACCGGGATTGTTTTTATGCCAAAGATACGTTGAGCCGTATAGGCGTGAAAATGTAATAGGCAAACAGATAGAAAGATAGAATTTCTTTCGATAATTATATATTAGTAAGTTACAGATTTACGTATTTTCTGGGTCTCTTGAATTGGTCTTATTAAAGTTTAATATTTTAAGATAAATATTATAGTTTTTTATCGTTTTGGAACTTTCAATAACGTTTTGTGTGTTGGTAAGGATTTATTGGCATTCTGGCAACTGCGAACACAATGTCAAGCTTTTATTGGCGTAAAATTTATTCAAACCAAACCAATTATCACACTATAGCATTAATATTTATATCAATTATCTAATCACAAATAATCGTTCAAAATTCTTAAAAGCTTTTCAGCCCAACAAATCTTATAGTTCTTTGTTACAGGTCATTTTGTATTTTATTCCCTTGCCATAAAGATTAATAAAGAAACGATTGACAATTTAAATAAATTTGTAGATCTCTAACTCTTTTATGTAGTTTATTGCAAGGGCGTTCTCAAGACAGACACAATAGACAGAAGATCCTCGCCCTACATAGATAACTGCCACATTATTCATTTTTGTCAGAGTGTGTCTAAAAAATGCGAATCACCCCTCTAGATAAATGCTTTTTATCTTCTGAGAATAAAAAACGTGGGTAAAAGAAATAACTTTGGGTGAGAAGCAACTTAGTGAAAAAACAGTTTGGCATGATTTAGGATGTTAAAAAATGGTATGCAGGGTTTTGACAAGCTGGTACAGTATTCCGCCAAGAAATATGAAGATTTTTTTATGAGAGCATAGTTAAAAATTATAGCTACCGACAATAATGCTATATTTTTATAACAACAATCGTTCAATATTAAAGTCAAGGACAATAATTTTATTTCTTTATGCTTACAAAATAAGCACTTAGACAAGTCAAATCTTATACTATAAACAGCTTTATAAATAGTAATTATAATCAAATAAGAAATAAGGTGCTATTGATTCACTTAATTTCATTCACTTAATTGATATTCTGCCGAAACCACCATGATCACAAGACCCTGTGAGGCTTACTAAAGAGAGTAAGTAGTTTTATGTGATTAATAATAGATAGTTAAATATATATATATATATATACTATATGTCATATACTACAACATATACTATATGGTCAAGCATTAACATCATTAATTCTGTATTAAATCAGCTATCTCCAGAAAAAATGCAGTTCTCTAACATGTGTATTTCGTACTATTTATAAGTTTAAACTGAATTATTTGTGCATATTTATTAAGTACCTAACGATAATTACTTAAGTACAGTTACTCAAAAAAACATAGGAACTTAACTAGCAGTTTAGAAACGTGATATCTTCGTTTTTTTATTTTTAAATTTGCTTTTGGTGGCTTTCTTATCACTACGGCCATGATATTTATTGTGATCGCCACAAAAAGAAGAAGAAAAGATATCTACGATAGTGTTTCGTTGAATTTTATTCAAGTCATTGCAAATGTAATTCAATACCCTAGCGTGACTCAAACTTAAATAAACGAGCGCGTTTTTCTTTTAACCTTATAAAGAAATCAATAAACGGAAATTCTCATTGCTCCAGCAAAAAGCAAAGGTCAGGCGGGGAATGTAACGTCTGTTAGACCTTTGCGCACGCGCAGCGCCTGGGTATTACTTACATTTTTATGACCAAGTTCAGTCTAGGCTATAATCAGCAAAGTAAAACTTTAGTTGTACTTACGTACCCTTCCCTGTCAAACTAAAGAGAGATTAATGACAGACAGCGACAAAGACCTACTTTAAATAAAAGAAAATAGTGACAGACGAAACGCGTTTTTATTTATTTTATTTTAAATGTGTTAAGGAAGACTTACTGCTTAAATAATTAATTATTTTTCTTTTTTCATGATCTACAAATCAATATTTTAGATATAGCATAAACATATTTGAGTTTTTATTACTCTAGTAATTTTTCCCCATCTAGGGCCTTTCTTTTACTCTCACTCTGAGGAGTGGGAGGAATCTAAGGCCCGTATTACGAAAGCTCGCTCAGTCACCGATCTATGCTTGAGTGACGTTTATGCCATAGAAAAGCGTTACTCAAGCATCGATTGATAACTGAGGAAGCTTTTATAATACGGGCCTAAGATGGTACTTAAAATCTTTACTCATACCGTACGTATCCGTACTTAATATAATAAAATTAACCGGTACAAAATCATGTAGACAGCTTTTTTCAAAGCTTCCAATGACCAAACGATACACTCTTTTGAATATTTTTTTTATATTTTGACAGCATCCATTATGCAACAGCACTATTATTTCCTCACAGAATAATTACGCAACATCATTGTACTAAAATTAATCAAACTCATTAACATGTCCATTAAAATTAAAACTTCAAAAGTGAACGTCCATTCATACCACTTCACTAGTTTTATTTTAACCCTTTGTGCAAGGGTGTGGGTGCTGTGGGCCCAGCGTGTGGTCTCTTTTGTCCCACTTGAGGCTGGACAAAGGTGGTACTTGTAGGTTTACTGTGAGTTCTCGATTGTAACTCGATTCAGTTTAGTTGTTGTCATTTTAGAAAGGATGTTTCACCTCCGTCGTGTGTTCCTTCACCTAGAGTTTTGATATTTCCAAGTGACATAGATATACATTTATGATACTAATAATAAATTCTATAGTAAAATAACAGATTTGGCCGAAGATCTCGCAAATATGCAGGTCTCGATAGAGCATACACATTTGCTCCCCTTGGAGTCGACACCCTAGGTCCGTGGGGTACCGAGGCTCTCCGGGTTTCCAAAATATTATCTGAGCGTCTGGTCGAAGCGACGCGTGACCCGAGAGCTGGTGAGTATCTGGCGCAGCGCATCAGTATTGCTATACAGCGGGGCAATGCAGCTAGCGTCTTGGGCACGCTTCCGACTGGTATTGATATGGATTAGTTGAGCTACTTGTAAAATAACTATAAATCTAAAAATATAAATCTAAACCTAGTTATAAATGTATTCTTTTAAACAATAAAGAACAAGAATTACAATAAAAAAAAACAGGAGTTAAAACGAAAACGTAACACATGAAACTGATGATCTTAATTCATTCATTTAAAATGCTACATTTTTATTAGCGAACCTTGTGAAAAGTTCGTAGCCTTCAGCGTTGTGGCGTTAAAAAGTTAAGTCTGCCTGTAACTTCTTAACAATATTCTCATTTTGACAGCAGTTTCGTGAAACTATAGTACACGTATTTGACAATAGGGCTAAATGAATCAACGTGTAATGAGCACGTTGGAATTGCAGACACGCGTGTATTGTTACTTGTTTTCAGCCCCGGGGCTGTTTTGACCCCGGGGGCGATTTTTGCTATTTATACTACCAGCTGTCTATGATATTTTCACTTCAACCATAGGTATGGTAGCACATTTATGAAAAGACAAACTTCACCCACTCTACATATTATTATAGGATATAAGGCCTATAAACAGAGATGTTTCCAGTTTCCTATAATATTACTCATTCGACGACCTCTGTGGCGCGGTGGGTGAAGGTGCTGCAGCGCAGGGGGTGGCGGGTTCGTTTTCCATCTCGAGACAAATGTTCGGACGATCTGCAAATATTTGTTCAGGGTGTTCTGGTCGTTTTCTATGCATAAAAAATATCTATTTGTGTATTATGTAGGTAATCAGTGCATTATAGGTATCACCTAGCTTGGGGTGAGATAATGCTGTATGAATTATCCAACATTATTTATTTATTTTACAAATTCCATTTTTACTATAATCTTATTTATTCAAATGGTAATTTTTACGAATATTCGACGCACCATTACAGTTTAAAATCCAATGGGTTCCTTTACTTGTCTTTTTTTTTGTATAAGTAAAAAAACTGTATTTTTAAAAAACCCCGCCCGCCAATTTTATGATTAAACCATGAATTTCATGGGTTAATCCCATGGTCATACAGTGCACTTACTTTATGACCATGGGATTAACCCATGAAATTCTGAGTACACACAAACACATGGACATACGCTATAATACAAGTTTACACAACTGTCTGACCACATCTGTTGCTCAAAGATAATCTAATTTGTACAAATCGTCCGTAAACCAATAAAACTAAAGTGGATCTACAACCGTTGAAGCCATCGATAGAAAAACTTAAAGGATTATAGAATTACCGAAAAGCGTTAACAGTGTAATGAAACTGTTTGTTGATTGGTTGTTTCCGCTCTTTTGAAACTAACTTCTGCCCCCGGCTTCGCATGCGTTTAACGACACTACTATTATAAAGAGGAAAGATTTCTTTGTTTGAATTGAATAGGCTCTGAAACTACGGGACCGATTTGAAAAATTCTTTAACCATTTGAATCCTACATTATTCCTGATGAACATAGGCGATAGAATATACTCGTACGAAGCCGAGGCGGACCGCTAGTTATAATATAAATAAAGCTTTTATGATATTCCAAGCAAAATTTCATCTCGATTCATTCAGTAGTAGTATTCCCCCTTGAATATATTTTCTCAAGGAAAACTGGAATAAGAAAAAATGAGGTGGAATTCTGGATTCAAAAAAAAACCAGACCAAAACCAGATTTTTCAAGGGGGAACACTGGAATAAACCGTTTTGGCGTCTAAGGTTTTTATTTATTTTATTACTCTGGGTAATCTCTAAGAAACCCCTTACCTGAGGGACCTTAGAATCAAGCAACGGCAAAACCTCTCGTCAAACGAACTAAATGTAAATTGGGTCTTTGAGCAGAATTGGATAACTACATTGTTTCCTCTGTAGGCGGCGCTGACGGCGTATGTGCCGAAAGAACTCCCAAAGATTTACACCTCGGCGAGATAAGATCACGTAGCTTAGTTGGAAAAAGAGCAACCCTGCGCTGAAAGGGAAGGTGCGGGTTCGAATCCCGTCGAGATCGTAAACTTTTGGGATTTATTAATTCCGTTTTGGCGTCTTAATTTTTCAGTTTTCAAGTCTTAAGCCAAACATTCACAATGGCACATTTATGACTTTAAAATATAAGAAGGATCATATCCACAGACTCTATCTCTCTTCACTTATTCTTTCTCCTTGGTGACAGACTTGTCTTGCCAAAGAACTTTATCTGCGTCGCTTGACCACGCGAAGACACTCGTCCATGAAGGTAATCCTTTACGGCGTTTTCACACGAGGCACGACACCACACGACAAAATGCGGTGACGACTCCGGGCGTCATACATTTCTATGAACCGTTAACACACGCAACGACACCGCACAGCACGACAGGATAACAAAACTTGAAAAAAAATATACTTTTTTTTATTTTATTTATTCTTTATTGCACGAAAAAAATATATACAATAGTAAAACATTAAACTAGAAAAAATATGGCAAAGGCGAGCTTAACACTAAAAAGAGATATACTAAAAACGTGTTAGGTTAACATCTATTAGGTAAATTGTAAAGCGTTTATTTATCTTCTCACTAATCTCATCTCACTAATATTATAAACGTGAAAGTTTAGATTGATAGATGGATAGATAGATGGATGGATGTTTGTTCCTTTATCACGCCAGAACGGCAAAACGGATCTGGATGAAATTTGGCACAGAGATAGATTATAGTCTGGAATAGGACATAGGCTACTTTTTATCCCGAAATTCTTACGGAAACGGGAACTACGCGGGTGAAACCGCGAGGCGCTGCTAGTAGATTATATATTTAGCCATTTTGTCCCACTTCAAGGCATAAACCAGTAGGTAATTCAACGCTGTAACAAATGAAAGAACTAAAAGTAACTTTCTACAACACCGCTTATCGTATTTATGTCAAGTAGAATTAACCGGAATTGTAAATCAAATAACAAAGAGCTCTTTACTGTTACAAGAAGCTTGTTGGTTTCACACATTATTTGCAAAATTAAAAGAGTACGATTTAACGACAAGAAAGTGGCGCCATAACGTACTAATACTTAATTTCTGTAGGTCAAATCTTGTGAAGCACGTTCGAAGTTGGTACCGACCGATATCAAAGCAAGGTGCAATTGAAAGGAAAGAAATTGATCATCAAAATACTTTTAAAAAATCATCATCATCAGCCAATATTAGTCCACTGCTGGACGGACGTAGGCCTCCCCTAATGAGCGCCATAGCGCCCTGTCTTCAGCTTGCCGCATCCAGCATCTGCCAGCAGTGTTTTGCAAATCGTCGTCCCACCTACCTACTACTAAAAAATACTATATATATTTATAAAAAACTACAAAAAATACACAAATACACTAAAAAATACACAGACAATTCATAATTTCTCATTTTTTGGAATCGCAGTTATTCGGGGGCACCCTGTATGTGTATAGGTATATAAGGTACCTAAGATAAAGTAAACGTCATCTACGAGTATAGTAGAGCAATCGGGAACACAGAATCAACTTTCTAACACTATATTTAACGGATTTTCCGCTAAACAAATCCCCTCACGGATTTTCCGTTAAAGTGACAGAACAGGTGCCTTACTAATGGAAATCAGGTAGATGTTTATCTCCTAATTAAATTTTGGGGCCCATATCGCACGCAATATGTTAATTCAGTCACTCTATTAACTTTATACGTATGTCTGTCCGTTAGGATTATGTCATGGGAAGAGGTGGAAAGAGTTTGAATCATAGAGGAAAAACACGCTGCTGTACAGCAGAGGTATAGTGTCATTCAACTATTTTCTTGATTTCGTAGACAAAAACTAATCTATGTGTGAGTTAACAAGCATATATAACTTCTATGCTTTCACGCACACACGATACTCATTTATCGCATTTTTTTTGGTTACACATCGTTTGTGTCTACTACCATTCTTAGCTTTTTTCGTGAAAGAAATCAATGGTTCTCGATTACGGTTATCGAATGTTTTTTGTGTAAACTCAGACTGAGGCCTCTGTTCGATTCTACTGCTTATTATTGTAAGAGCTAAAAAAGAAAGTAATTAATACCGTAAGGAAAACTTTCAAAAAAAATTACTGAAAAATAAATTGCTAGGGAAAGTTAAGGTCTACATACATTTTTTTAAATAAAATACTAGAATAACGGGAAAATTAAAAAACTCAACAATTTAACCCTCTATCAGTCATTGACATTAAGTGTCAACCGCCAGCGCCGGTCACGGTGCGCAGTCGCAGGTGGCGCCTAATTAGTGCACGTGAGAATAGCACCAATTTACAGCTCTGTCCACTCATTACAACACTATGCACTCAAATTACAGCACTCTGCACTCAAATTACAGCACTCAGCTGCTTGCATTCAGCATAATGAATCCTTTTGCCCTTTACCTATGTTTAGTGTCCGACTTCGAAAAAAGGAGGAGTATCTATATTCGGCTTTATTTTTATGTATGTTCGTTGATTTCTCCGTCATTAATGGACCGATTTGGATGATTTTTTTGCAGTTGTATAGAAGATAATCACGAGGTAGTTTCATAAAAATATTATTCGCGTGGGATAAGTATTAGTCACGCAAAAAAAACGTAGTGAACAATGTTTATAGATTGCTTTATGTTATGAAATTTATAGGAATAGATACCGACTTCTAACGGGAATCACCTGTTAAAGGTTAAAACTACTACCAAAATACGTATTGAACAATCATTAATTATAATAAAACTATGTGTTTTGTTCGGTTGTTTATTTCTACCGACACGGATCGTATCGGAAGGATCGATGTAATTTGTTGAAGGATGTTTTATGTCAAAGTGGAGAGAAACTTGAACGCATGTTGTGCACCTGCCTTTAGCTCTGTGGTTCTCAAACTTTTATTACAAACCTGTTTCGGTTGGTTCTCTAAACATACTGAAAATTGACAGCTTTTAAGACTAAGTACCTACTAGATATAAAGTCTTACTTCGGTTCTTTGTGAGAAATCTCTATTTATTGTTCATTATACTGTTTATTGGAAAAAAGAAGGAAAATTGACATAACACACACATAAATAATCTTTTTTCAGTAGGATCTTTGAACAGCTGTTTGGTATGGAATTTAGTAAGTATGTCTTTGAATAATGTCAAAATAAAGTCAAACAATGTGAAAAACAATGCCTTGATCGCGGCTTTAGTAAAAAACAATCGCGAAAAGTCGTAGTAGACTAAAAATCTACGACTGGAAATCTTTGCAAGCCGGAAATAGTTTTAATTGTTTCTGTGAAAGAAATTTTTAATTTCGAGTAAAGTTTGAGATCCTCTGTCCGTCTACAACATACACAATGTCTTCCGAAAATGTTTTTACGAATTCCTAATTATAGAGGCGAAGACAGGTGTAAATGTTTCGCCTCATTTATAAAAATATAAAAAATATTCGGGTGTTACCTCGAAAAGTTGTAGAAACACAATAGTTATAATGATACTCTATTGTGACTAGGTTTTATGTATATAAACACTTGTAACAACTTGTAATTAGCCTTCAAGCAGCTGATCATGCATACCATGCATGATCAGCTGCTGCATGTTAGCATACTTATACTAACACCATAATGTAAAAAGCCTAGCTGTAAGTTTTCTTAAAATTGTAAAATAAATAAATAAATTAAATACAGTTATATAAAACGGTCAAATGCGAGACCTTCTCAAGCACTAGGGGTTCCGTACCACTTCAACATATTTTTCAGGTTGGTCAGATGTATTCTGTAAAAAAAATGGATAGCGACATGGTGACGGATGGACAGACAGAAGGCGGTATAGGTTTACTTAATAGAGTCCCTTCAGCATCATAAGTGAACAGAACCCTAAAAGAAGGTTAATAATATCCTAAAATGAACTCTGCACCACACATAATAAAGTTCTATTTCCAAGTCGCTAGCTGTTATAAATTCTTTACCATAAAGCTTAGTTACGAGAGGTCTTTCTTCGAAACCTACCAAGAAGTTTTTCATAGGCTTATAGCTAAGTAATTAATCAAATTGCACGTAATTGCATTAATTACCACCGTTTGAAATAGATCCACTACCAAACCAAGTAATGTTCCGCTATGGAGTGACAAGTAAGCAGATAGAAGTGAAACTCGCACTTTTTTTTTTTCAGCAGATCACTGAACTGGGATGATTGAGATAGATATAGATAGATAGATGGAATACTCTTTTTTGTACCACACAAACACAAAATACAACACAGAAGGAAATGCTGAGAATAGGGCGGCCTCACCTCACGCAATTAATGGATGCCCCCTCGGGCATCCATTAATTGCGTGAGGCGTTAAGGGGGGGTCGAGCAAAATCTCACCAAATCTCACGTCGAAAAATCGCCAAAATCACCTCACGTAATTTATGGATGCCCCCTTATGGTTTTGAGTGGTCTCTTCCAGGCAACCTTGAAATGGACTGGACATAAAAGAACATAGACGGTGACGTTTGAGTAATAGGAAAAGAAAAACAATTATAATTATACATACACTATTCATAATACCTGAGTTGCAACTCCGGTCATATTTCGGCCACGTCAGACCAGCCAGGTACGGAGGACATAATTATAGTGCACAAGTGCACGTACAAACACAGAAACACTCTCTCGTCATCATCATCATCAGCCTATATTAGTCTACTGCTGGACATAGGCCTCCCCTAATGAGCGCCATAGCGCCTTGTCTTCAGCCTGCCGCATCCAGTATCTGCTTGCAGTCGGTAATAGTTTAGTTTCGATAATAATTAATTGATAAAAATTCAAATAATATAATATAAAAATAGATACTAAAAAAACTTTAATAGATTTTTTATAAAAAAATATGTGAAATTAATAAATCCCAAAAATTTACGATCTCGACGGGATTCGAACCCGCACCTTCCCCTTCAGCGCAGGGTTGCTCTTTTTCCAACTAAGCTACGTGATCTTATCAAGTCGACCCGAAAATCTTTGGGAGTTCTTTCGGCACTTACGCCGTCAGCGCCACCTACAGAGGAAACAATGAAGTTATCCAATTCTGCTCAAAGACCAAATTTACATTTAGTTCTTTGACGAGAGGTTTTAGAATCAAACGGCAAAACCTCTCGTCAAAGAACTAAATGTAAATTTGGTCTTTGAGCAGAATTGGATAACTTCATTGTTTCCTCTGTAGGTGGCGCTGACGGCGTAAGTGCCGAAAGAACTCCCAAAGATTTTCGGGTCGACTTGATAAGATCACGTAGCTTAGTTGGAAAAAGAGCAACCCTGCGCTGAAGGGGAAGGTGCGGGTTCGAATCCCGTCGAGATCGTAAATTTTTGGGATTTATTAATTTCTTAGAAATTACCCAGAGTACTATAGTAAATAAAAACCTTAGAAATATGTGTTTTCGCTTCTATACTCCAAACTGAAACATTCACAGTACACTACCGGCATAGTGGCTGGTGCGGAATGTTGGTCAGTGGGTTCGAAGCTGTTTGCGGAGATCAAACATTGTTGACTGTGAATCTGGTGCAGTATGCCGGAGTGAGATGACAGTTTTAAGGAGCACCGTTAGGTTTTATTCACATAGAAGTAAAATCTGTGTGGAATATTTACTGATGGTAAGTTTTGATTGTTCTATTTTCTCACACTCGAAGTGAAAAGTATTGTTTTTCACGCGGGACAAAACCACCCAATATAACTCGCTCCTCCCTCGCTACGCTTGGGAGTATAAACAACCCCGTCTATTAATGAAGTGGTTTGGTCCCTTGTTAAAAAAATATAGGTAGTATTTTAAGGTAGTTCGACGCGGTTTGGCGCGAGATTAATTTTTTTGGGAATCGGCTTTGAATAGGTGGAAGCGCACTACGCGTCAGCGGAACTGCGCGGCCGCGGCACTGCCCGTCAAATTAGAACAAATGACGAAAAAGGCCGAGCGGCTTATTTGGTGATTTTGTTCTAATCTCATCTCACTATAATCTCACTAATATTATAAACGTGAAAGTTTAGATGGATGGATGGATGTTTGGTCCTTTATCACGCCAGAACGGCTGAACGGATCTGAATGAAATTTGGCACAGAGATAGATTATAGTCTGGAACAGAACATAGGCTACTTTTTATCCTGGAATTCCTCGGGAACGGGAACTACACGGGTGAAACCGCGAGGCGCTGCTAGTATTATAAACGTGAAAGTTTAGATGGATGGATGGATAGATAGATGGATGGATGTTTGTTCCCTTATCACGCCAGAACGGCAAAACGGATCTGGATGAAATTTGGCACAGAGATAGATTATAGTCTGGAATAGGACATAGGCTACTTTTTATCCCGAAATTCCTACGGGAACGGGAACTACGAGGGTGAAACCGCGAGGCGCTGCTAGTTTGACTAAGTGCCGCGGCCGCGCAATTCCGTTGTCGCGTAGTGCGTTTATTTTGGGATCATTCTTTATACCTACAAAATAGCAAAAGAATCATCCAAATCGGTTCATAGTTGGAGGAGAAATCGACGAGCATACATAAAACACATAACATAACATACATAAACAATAGGTGTATACCAAAAATAGAACGAACTCCTTTTTTTTAACTCGTTTAAAAAAGAAGCTTATATTTAGATAGGATACATTTTGTAAACCGTACCCTTTATAAAAATAATAGTTACCTGCTTCTCCCAGGTAACCATTATCAGGAATTTGACACAACGGGTCAGGAAGAGGCAACTTGCTAAATCCTGGGAAATGCGGGTTTGAATCCCTTTGATGTAAACGTCAACCCTTTTCACACTTTTTTCAGCAAATACTAGATAGGTACTACTTCCAGCATTGCCATACAGCTGGTAATGCAGACAGCGTCTTGGGAACGCTTCCGACTGGTATTGATATGGATCAGTGGAGCTACCTGTAGATTGTTTGCAACAGTCTGCAGTTAGCTCAATTGTTGCAATTGTAAAAACTAGTTTTAAACATCATTTTACAGTTGTGCTAAGTGCATACTGTTGCAAACAGAGGTGTTGTTTGCGACAGTATGCAGTTAGCTCAACTGTTTCAATTGTAAATCGGTAGGGCACCTACTGGTTTTAATTTTTGTCTATTATTTAGCTGTAAGTTTATTTGCCAATAGTAATTTCAAAGTTTCAGGTGACAACTAACTTCAGTGTTCAAAGCCCGCACTAACTTCAGAGCCCATTCAAAACATAATGGTTATTTTATCAATGAAACTTATCTTGCGTTTATCAGAGAACTAAAAAAGATAAGATAATGAAGAAAAAAATCGCCTGACCGTTCCTTCAATACAACTATTTACATCTCTCTCTAACTACACACTTTAATGTGTAAGAGTGAGATGTGAGACCATGTGGCAGGGACACCCCAGGTGGGACGAAGTTCTGCTCTATTCATTCGTCGACGTTTCGCGGGAAAGCACGTTCGTTGCGCGCGCGCTCCTCGTTTCGGCGGTTTTATTCGAAAATTCGATTTTCGATTAGTTTTTATTGAGAATTCGATTGTTTTACTTTTAAATTCCGAACGTTTTTGGATTGTTTTGTGCCAGTGAAATGACTTTGGCTTGTGATACGACTTTTAGTGCAATAAGGATTTCTTTTCTTCTGCTCAAAGAATACGGTAAGGGGTGCCTTTGAATGCAGTATTATATCTTTAGTGTAGAATGGATTTATCTCTGAGAAGATTTTTTGTCGAGATACGAATGGATACATTGACATTCTCGAAATGTCTGACTTTGCCCGCGGTTTCGTCCGACTTTGATAATAAGAAGAATTTTTGAATGGCGCTAAGAAAAACTTTTTATTTTTTGTTTGACTGAATACATTGAAAAATGCAGGTACCATAAAAAACCAAACATGTGTTCCTGAGAAGTACCTACTTTTGTAAATCAATATTTAAGTCATACCTACCCAAATCATTGATTTTGTCACTCAATCATTCAAAAACAGCTGTCCCGGCTGAGCCAATATCGATGAAACTTAACAAATAGACAGAGTTTAATCTAGACTGAGTATACAAACCGTTTTATTTTACTTTAGTTTCCGCTTTAGATCAACTAAAAAAAATACAAGAAGTACGTAGCCATGTGCTACGAGAGTCCAAGACGAGCGCGTTGATGTCTTTTGTTCGTGAGGAAGCAGAAAGAGCGGGATTTTGAAATTTTAGTAATTTCGACACTCTTTTTTTAAATTTTGAAATATTTTCGTTAATTTGTATTTATATTTAGAGACCGTACATATCTACATACTATGTATGACCTTATAACAAGTCCCTGATTAATTCTACCATCTAAAGTAATTTTAACGTCAGCTGGGTTTTCCCGTTTTACGAACCTATAGTCCTATACACATAGCCAAATTCGGTGTAGAATATTTATAAACAAGCCTCGACACAAAAAACTAAAACTCACTTGATTGCCGTAAATTGTCAGTTAAAATGTTTTAGCAATAGTTGATGATGGAAAAATCCTTCCTTTTTACGCCTGAACGGATCTCAGTGAAATTTGGCAGGTAGGTAAATCGTATCCCGGAGACGGGCATAGGATACTTGAAATGTGCGGATAAAGCCGCGGGCAGCTAGTTGTATATAAAAAGACGAAGCAACAAAGTGCATTTTAGGTGAAGTAGGGATAAAGACCAGCAAGGTGATGGTACGAGGATAACCACCCCAGCATTGCACAGGTCTCCAACAGGGCGGGACGCCCTAAATACTCCGGGACATGCCTCACCTTTTCAAGGGACAACCAGAAGGATCCGTCCAAGTCGGATGATCACCGACAGGGTAGCGGTCGAATCCGACGGGGAACCCGCAACCCTGTCAAGTGCCAGTGCGCCGTCGAACGAATCGAACGTCGTCTGGTGACGAGTGGTTCGACGATGCTCTGGCACTAAGGTGAGAGAGGAAGTATCGATGGGTTTTTAGTTGGTATGCCTACATAAATATTGATTAGGAATTAATTCTAAGTCATTTTTATGCTAACTTCATCAACCCTATATTTGTACTGAAGAAAATATTCTAAAGAATACATAAAAGTCCAAGTTGTATTATTTTCAAGATTTATTATTGACTTTTATTACAATTTTAAATGCTAAATATGTAGTTTAATCGTATTTAAACATAGGTAGGGTTAGCAAAACTGTTAAGGTCAGTTCTATTTTTTTTAAAGGAAATACAATTTTCTGTGTGCAATTTCTTGACGGAGAAATAGATTTAGGTAGGGATACTTAATAGACAAATTTGTAAAAAAAAATATATACCTACTTAGTTAAAAAGATAAGATTTTTTTCTGTGTGTTTCATGCTCATACTGCAGAAGTAGTTGCAATAATATGTATAATAATATAACTCAAAAATGTGGTCAGTTTCACATATTAGCTTCATAGTAAAAAACCGTATCTGATGTATCCAGTAAAATTATGATATATTAAAATAGACACTTTACACAGCGCAATCTACCCCGTAAGTAAGCAAAACTTAAAAAAATACCTGTAACCTTTAATCAATCTGTTTATTTTGCAAACTGTACAAAATTCACACTGCAAACTGCAATAAAGTCAAAAGCTATCGCGATCTAAAACCTCTTTACAGAGTCCTTACGAACCTTATAAGAGCACTTGTACCGACCTCTACCGACCAATAAAAAACAAAGGATCACAACAACCTCTTCAAACTTGGAATATCTACATAGAGGGTCCACGTTAATGCACTTAATTAAGGAAAGGGATAGCGGTATGTGTATTTGCAATGTGAGAGGGAAAAGGAAGGGGTTAGATGAAAATAAAGCACCCGTGAAGCTCAGTCGACCGTGTGCTGATTTTTTTGCGCAATTCATAACCTCTTTGGAGCTTTTAGGGTTCCTTGGTGGTATTTAGTTGCTGGATAAGGGTTTTCTATGAAACAATAAGTGAATAGTGGGATTTATTAAACCAAATAAATAAGTTCGTTGGTAAACATTCTTAGTCTGAGAAGGCAAAGCATTCAAATTTTATCATAGTCATATTTGCAAGAAACATTATGTGCATACAAAATAAGGTTTTAATCTAGATATACGTTCATTATGTTCTACCATTAATGATGGCATGCACAATTTTAAATTAAATATAATAATAAAACACTGTTTTTACCGGATTGATCGCGTATATTTTATATTTGTTTATAACCTGACGTTTCGGAGGCTTTTCAGCTTCCATGGTCACAGGCAGACTGTCTGCCTGTGACCATGGAAGCTGAAAAGCCTCCGAAACGTCAGGTTATAAACAAATATAAAATATACGCGATCAATCCGGTAAAAACAGTGTTTTATTATGAGTTCTCGCGAAAATAACCTTTTAAATATAATACTTATATTGAAAAAAATTATAAACAATCTAGACAATTGTTTTTCTAAATAGGTTTATACAGTGATCAAAATATTCACTAAGCGAGTAAAAGCTGCAGACAAGTAACCATTTATGTAACTTTGGTTGAAATGTATTTGATGGGTAGCTCCTTGAATCCATCAGGTAGAGCATTAAATATCTTAATACTTATGCAGAACCTTACCTTGAATATTATTCAAATCGAACCATGAAAGAGTATATCATATTTGTCAAAACATTAAATAGATAGTAATAACTTAATATACTAATTTAACTTTTTTTTTAATGTAACTGCTAACACACTCGGGTAAAAAAAACTTTTGCTTGTAATGATCAGTTTTTGATTTTCACTGTACCACTCGTGTGTATGCAACACCAATTTCAAAGAGTCTTTCTTATCAACCATATTTAACAAGTTTTTTATACGGAACTCTACTCAAACTTTTACTCAACCTTGCCATGCCATTTAGTTTTTGCATTGTGTGAGAACGGTTTACACTTCACTGATCAGAACCTAGGTTCTAAATGAATAGACATCTACAACGCCATGTGAATTGATCACATGATATTAATTCAGTCTATGCAGTCGTTTCAATGTAATATTTTACGGTCTAGTGATTGCATACTCCGCGGTAAGCGATAGTTCTAAGTTCAACTGTACCAATTAGTTCAAAAAGGTTATTTGACTACATTAAAAATAAGTTCCAAATTGTTTTCATCCTAGTCAGTGACAACGTAACAAAGCGTAATTAGGTGATTTTCATCAAAAATATGCCTTTTTTAGGTAAAAAAACGGGATTAAAGTTACACATTTTTGATATATGATCACGTGACTGTGTTTGGTTGGATCGCTAGTGACGTCACACTTTTACAGATTACAGTGTCAATGAGTTCTTATTGTTAGGTGTGGTGTGGTGGGGTGACGTCATAGCTCAGATCACGGGAGCCATGACAGAGATTATCGTTTTGGCGCGGCATTATTTTATTCAAACTTTGAAATTAGTTTTTATAACTAATACGACTGGCCTTGAAGAAATATTTTGCGTTATTTTTACACTTTGCGTTATTTTTATCAGACAATATCTTAGAATTATTTCCCAGTAGTAGTCAAGCAGCCTATTGAACTCGTTTTCATAAAAGGGATGATATTCAATTTAAAGTTATTGAAGGAAATCGGGACAATTCTCTTTTACATCGATACTAATATTATTCGAAAGTCTGTCTATCTATCTGTTACCTTTTTCACGACTAAACATCTGACGGACATAGGATACTTGAAAAGCGCGGGCGAAGCCTCGGGCAACAGCTAGTTATACATATTTAGTATAAAATGATTTCATAAATAGAATTCAGAATGTATTTTCATTTATAATACTGGCTGAAAAAAATCAAGAAGATTTAAGAATAAATTTAACCTTCTTGATTGAATAAAATCAACCCATTTCAACTGACACGAAAACAAATCGTTCCGGCTGTCAAGAAATAAAAAAGAAACAAAAGAACCGTCTTGCGGTAGTTCCGTAGACAAACTGTAAAATGTTTTATTGTGATTTTAATTTATTTGTTTGCTCAAACATTGGAGTGTGCATTTAATTACGGAAGCTGCAGGGGTCATTGGTTCTTCAAGATTTACTTTACAGTGTGTCAAATATGTGTTTAATAATGGCTACGTAACACACGGCACACGCTTTTAAAATTTTGAGACGTGATTTATAATTTTTCTTATACTGCTAGCGTTAATTATAAACACTTCAAATCTGCACTATACACACAAAAAGCCTTAGAAACAACTCATCATCAACATCGTGGTGTTAAAATATAAGGATCAAAATATTTGGTAACAATTTGAATGCAATGGATTTGTGGATGGAACTATTCCAATGCAATGGATTTCCACAAAATAACGCCTGAATCTATTATTTATCATCTTTTATACCTTCGTCGTGAACTCATGACACCGTCGGCAACATCATCACTTTCCATCAGGTGAGATTGTGGTCAAATGAACAAGAACACAAAAAACAAAAAGACATGTCTCCATCCATCGACTCTGAAAAATCACCTGTTGATCTGAATATTGTTTATTTTTATACGTACTTAATCATATTAAATAATAACTCTTTCATGGATTAAAAAAATAAACGCATCGTGACAGAATCTGAACAAAAAAATGTCTGTTATCCATTAGCAGAATTTTAAACACGGCGACAGTCAACGTAATTTTTCTCACGGAAATACCAGGCAGCGCAAACAAGTAAAAAAGTGTAACAAAATTAAAAGCAAAGGGGTGAGCAGCGATGCTAGAGATACCGGAGAAGTTACAATTATTTTAATGAGATTTAATGACATATTTGTTTCGTTGTTAAATTCTTACTTGGTTTCTGCAAAAGAAAAAAAATATAGTAAGTTAGATGTAATTTTTCATGCGACTGCCCCAAAAAAGGGTATGTTTTAAGGGTTCATTAATTTATGCGAGTTTCTTTATTCCAAAATACCCAACTTTTAAATGCCTGAAGCTGAACGTATAAAATTGCTTTTAAGGTGGTCCGACACGAGTTGCCGCGCGATTCGATTTTTGTGGTGTTAACTTTTTTGTAGTTAACCACAAAAAAATTAAGTATAAAAACCGAAACATCTTCCCGTCCATGCCTCGATCATTTCTACAGTTTTCACTATTAGACACTGATTTGACACCTGTCAATCTTCAGATCTCTTTTATGATATGTTTACGTCAAAGTTTACGACGTCCGTAACGTAAATAACCCCAACGGTTGACATAACAGTTATGTCCTGGGAACATGTATTCCCTAATCCTTAAAACCAGAGGTCAAGGGGGCAACGGGGTTGATTTATATTGATACGTGGCCCCACCTGGGCCCGGCGTGTCTATAACATTGTAGCGTCTTCGAAGTGTTCGTATTTTTTATTAAAACAAGACTTATAGATAAAACTTTTGAAACTGTCTTGGTTATTATCATAAAAGTCTACAAGTCGATATTCATATTTGAGAAGTTTCCAGTTTTCCAAGACATTTAAGTAGATACCTATAGATAAACTTAAATTTTTCAGTTAAGAATTGGAATTTTCAATAATAGAATCGTAAAGCTTTATTTAAGTGGTTATATAAGTGTATTTATTTGTATTTGTTTTTATTTATTTAGAGTGTTTGAGGAGCATCCTATTAAGTAAACACGATGTTAAAATTATTTTTGAAGATATTTTTAGTTTTCTAAACCTTTTAAAAATATACAATTTCTCACAAAATAAACCACAAAAAGAAAGAATAGTGGTGTGAAAAAAATCCAAGTTGTAATTACCTAAAACTGGCTCTATATTTCACATTAACCGTTGAAAATAGAACCAGTTTCAAAAAGAAAACCTAACCGTTAGGAAAAATTACAACGCATTCGAAACCTACAATAGTTCTTTTTTTGCAAATAATGGCCATGGAATAAGGCAGGTCAGGTTAACAATAAAATATTGGCTAAGGGAGTAAGAAGTACGGTACTATTTTTTTTTTATTTCTTGTTCCTGACAATGACACTGTTAGAGAAGTCGTAAAGAGGTTTTACTGCTCTATCATAGAGTCGGATGATTACTGTGGACATCGTAATTCTATTTTTAAGTGCAATAATGTTTATTGAGTGTGCTAGTCGTAAAATTGTTGATTTTGTAATACTAACGAGGTTTTGATTGTTGGAGTCATTTAATGACTTTTATGTCTGGTTGTACATAAACGTTTTTGAAATATATTATTATGATTTTTATTGTACTTACGATTTATTTTTGTTTATAATTTACTTGCTTCTTATTTACTATACCTTTTACGACAGACATAGCATAGCAGTAAGTTTATAAATGTAAAATTATATGGTTTTTATAATTTTTCAATAGACACCTATTAGTCACGACAATTCTTTTTAACCAATTTCAAAAAAAGAAGGTTTTTTTTTCTTGTTTTGTACCTTCCTGTGTTCGTCGAAGAAGATGAATATTTGTACTGTACCTATACCCAATTACTAATAGAAAAAAATCTTCAGTTCTCATGACTGCCTAAAAATTTGTTTCAAAAGTTACCTACCATCTGCTGTAGACATAAATTACTTCACAAAATAACCATAGGTACTACCAAATCAAATACTCAATACGTACGCCCCTTAGAATTAGATCGTAAATTTCCCACAAGTCGACTTCAAGGTACAATTGTTGTACAAATAAATCACATTATACAAGAATGAAAAAATAGATCGAACTTTCTTTCAAAACCCACGGGTTAATAAAAGCTTTACTTTAATAGAAATAAGGTTTAAAACGTATTGTAAAATTTAAGTTCCGTGAAGGGTGCATCTCTATTTTGCACACTTCCTTTAACAATAACTCAAGATACAAAAGAAGATGCAGAATCATTTTCTGCTCCAGATTGGATAACAATCAGTATTATTATTATTATTATGGAGAATTATTATTAATAATACTCTAGTTTAAAGAACGATTGTTGCGTTGACAATGCTTCCAATTTGGTAGGGTTCGGTTACCTTCTTACCTTTGACATAGCATCTGCCTTCATTTTTTTGGGACTACCGTCGCTTAAAACGAAATGCTTTATTTCTTAATTTAAAATTATGATTTTATCTAACCAATAACGCATTATAAAAAAAAATATCGAATGCGTAAAGCAAATCGCAAACTCCTTTTATTCGCACAGAGATGAACTGAGAAACAAAATAAAATTGTTTTGTTTTACTCATATGAAATCAACGGTTTCTGGCATGAAAACCGAGCCATTACTCACGACGTCACGACCTATTAATTTGAAACTTATCATTACAAGTCAAAGCTGTAAATGAATAAATTAAATAAATGACAGGCTCTGTTAATATTCAATTTGAAAATGATTGTTTCCTAATTGAAGAGAAGAGAACCTACAACTAGTCATGACCTACTAACCCCGGTAGCCGTTTGGGGTACTTTGTACCCTATTATTTCCGACTAGCTGCCACCAAAATTATCTGTTATAAAACATTTTCCCAGGATTCTAATATAAAATCTTGGGTTTAATTAGAGGTAAGCAAGAAGCAGTAATTTCATGGTGACTGATTCTCTTGGTTAAATATTTGGGGTACAATATACCCTTACTTTTACGATAGACGGAGGTCTTGCGGTATTGCGGCTATTTAAAACCATTAACGTTGGACCCTTCTTAAAAGAAACTGTATCTATCACTCCATTAACTTCTATAATAACACCTAAAATAGCCATGGGATATATAATTTACCCCGTTTTTTTTTCTACAATTTTTTTCTGTTTATTTCACGCCATGTTTTTGTTTCATTGATTGACCAATCAAATTAAATTCTGGCCGTGAAACATTGTGAATCCCAGCTGGTCATCTAATTTAGAAATCAATCCTTAATAATGATTAAATTAGAACGACCCCATACCGCTAGTCGACGCCATATGGCCAAAGATTGAAGATAACATTATAATAGCATGGTTGAACATATTGTTATGACGTTGGCTAGACACACATAAAGTAGTTTTTTGACCTCTTGAAGTTTTTTGGTAGTTCACTTCCGGGCTCCTCAAATAACTCTTAAGATATTTTTACTTTTCTTTACGCTAAAGGAAATGCCAAAAATATTTTTTTATTGCCAACAATAAAAATTTGCAAATGATATTATTTTACAACCATTAATTTAAAACTAGTTTCTGCCCCCCGCTTCGCACGCGTTGTTTAAGGTTATTTCTATTCCATGAGAATTGATTTGTGGGATAAAAAATAGCCTATGTTTTATTCCAGGCCTTGGAAAACCTGTATGCAAAATATCATCCAAAGAGGTAACAAACATCCATCCAAACATCTAAACATCCAAACTTTCGCATTTATAATATTAATGTGGCGTAAAAAGGCTTACTTAATAATATTTTTACTGAATATCATGAAAGAAAAACTAAAGTTAGAGTCAGGTCAATACTTCAGTTTTACTAAACGGGGGACGTTCCTGTCTTAACTTTAAACTGAATACAAAATGGCTTCTAAATATATAATGAACGTGTTTCTAGAATACCTAATTGCAGCCCTGGCTGTATGTACCTACTCTTGTAAACAATTCCTATTTCGAACACATTTCGAATTTTAAACTCACCAAATGCTCAGAGTTTGTGGTTCCAAATTTGAACGAAGAAATACGCATAATTACGTTCAGTTTCTTAAAAATCTACCCAGACATCCTGCGTTAGCATTTATAGACCAGGACTTAGAACTTTTTTTTCTATAGGACTAATAGTTATGCCGGAAATCAAGATAAACCGTTTTTTCTCATAAAAACTCACACCCTTCACTTCCCGACCTCAGATAACCCGTAAATGGTTTTTCCTTTCATTTTTGTTATCTTCTCTTCCTTGTCCAATCGGTTTCATCCTTGTTTTTGTTTCAAAAATTATCGACCCTGGTCTAGTAGGCTAGCAAGGCATTCATGATTTGCAAACTCTACAAAATCGAGTTCAGAATTGAAATTGATTTTGAAACTTCTCGAGAGTACTCGACCTTACTGGTCTAAATATTTAATAGGTACTGCCTACGCCATGGGAACCAGCCAGGTTCTAGCTAAGGTCAGACTAACAAATTAAAGACCTATAGAAATAACCTTGTCTTTGGTGACCGGAAATCAGAAATCGATAGTTTCATTTCTTTAGACTTAGGAAGACAAAATAATCTGTTAGAAGCGACGCGTGACCCGAGAGCTGGTGAGTATCTGGCGCAGCGCATCAGCATTGCTATACAGCGGGGCAATGCAGCTAGCGTCTTGGGCACCGACTGGTATTGATATGGATCAGTTGAGCTACTTGTAGATTGTTTGCAACAGTTTGCAGTTAGCTCAATTGTTTCAATTGTAAATACTAGTTTTAATTTAATTCTATTATTTGATTGTAATTTTCTTTGTTAATAAAGAATGTTTAGTTGCAAAAAAAAAGCTGTTAGACAAGTCAAATTATAAACTTTAAAATTAAAATCACGCTTTTATTTATAAATGCGAAAGTTTGGAGGTCTAGATGTTTGGATGTTTGTTCCCTCTTCACGCCAAACCTACTGAACGGATCGGGCTGAAATTTTGCTTACAGGTAGTTCTAGGCCTGGAATAAAATAGGTTACTTTGTATCCCATAAATAGATAGATAGATAGGGATAGATATAACCCTAAACAACGCGTGCGAAGTCACGGACAGAAACTAGTAAGAAATAAAGTATTGATTGATTTTCTCTTCACTTACTACGCTACACGCTACGCACGCTACACTTATTGTGTCTTGAAACGATTGACGTTTCAAGACACAATAATAATAAACCAAGTAAACCTTTTTTGGACACAGTATCAAAAAAACCTTATATTCACAATACTACGTACGTAGCGGCTCTATTTTAGTGCGACAAAAGTATTACAGAGGTTTGGGATTTCGTTTCTTTCTTGACATTAGCCTTAGTGCCTTGTAGTGACTCTACCGGATACTTTGATTAACTACTTTTAATAGTAATCCTATCAGCAATCCGAATTCAATAAAATTACTCAAAATCATAATGAAAAGACAGCGTTAGTAAACGAAAACTTTTCCGTTTTGGTAGGTATTATATTAAAATTCAATACAGTGCGGTACTTATTTTGCCAATTCTACTCTATAATAATTACCAACTTTAATACGTCTAAATTTAAATCTACGTAACTATTTTCTAGCTAAAAACCCAGGGCAAATTATTTTTGTAACACCTCAGGTTACAAAATTGGAACCAAGTCCCCAAATCTCTTATGATTTTATAGAAACCAACTATTCTTAACCAAACAGGCCTCCTAATACCTAGCATTATAACCTAACAGGGCTCCTGTTAGGTTAAGAATAGCTAGCTTCTATTAGGTTAAGAATAGTTAGCTTCTATCTAATACCTAGCTTAAGTGAATTTTGTAAGATCTCTCAACCTGTATTATAGGTTTGCAAAAAAAAAATTACTTTAAAAAAAAAACTTTAAAAAAACCCTGTCAATCGAACAGATAAGTCGGATGCACTGTAACACAAATAATCGTGCACTTATCAAACGATACAAATTATAGCCCTTTAACAGAATAAATTAGAGTTACTATACTAGTGCGGGGGCGACAGCTGCGCAGGGTTAAATGCATCCGAATTATTTGATAGCACACTTATTATAGCTGTATTTGAAACTAGCTGTTCCCCGCGGTTTCATCCGCGTTCAATTCGAATTTCACATTTCTAGGGGGATATTCCCGTAAATCTCCCATGGGAATTTGAGACGCCAGACTGAGACGACCAGGGAGAGGTTAGACGCAGGACCAACAGCTCAACGTGCTTTCTGAGGTACGAGGGTGAAACACCGCTTCCTGACTCCGGGCTGCTTCTGTTAATTTTACAATCTTGATAGAAAGGAGTTAGGTATTATATTATTGTTATTCTTGGCATCTTGTTTAGGAGATAATAATTAATCTCCTATCTTTGAAAGTACTGTTTAAAGCTTTTAGAACTTCAGATTATTTCTGGATGTGTCAAAAATTTACAAAAGTATTCACCAAACATACATTTTTATGAAGACAGTAAAATCAATAAAACTCCGGGTGCCCTACGTATCGCCATAACCGTGACAAAACGCCATAAGTTCAAAATAAATTATTCCATAACTTCAATATTATGCAACCACCGTCCACAAGCATGAAATGTCACCAATCGGTATGCCATTAATTTACCATAAAGCCACGTGGTAGGTACCGTAGCTACGGCAAACAGTACCGACGAAACTATTTGAATTATTTATGAGTACAGCGCCACCTGCCGTTTAACCGACAAACTACCATTTGGCATCGTAAATAACTGTCTAATAAATATTTCAGCTATCCTTGTAGGAAAATTGCCCTTGGAGTGTAGAGCACAGAACATATTAATCGGAATAGCCTCGAAAAAAGTATTTTTGTCTCTCCGTTTCTAAGCCTTAACCCACATCTTCACTCACTGGCTAATTGAGAAGGCGGTTTTTGAAAATTAGCAGTTGCAAACTTTACCTACCTACACACCGTATAAAATTCTTGAACGCTCTTTTGTATGAATGAAAGAAGTTCTATGACTTAGAAAGATATTTGGATGAAAAATATTTCGTAACAATTCCGAAATCAATCTGATTGCATGACAATTTGTGGATGGGCAGACGTTGCACGCAAATTGCAGTTTTTTTGGTTCTTATCAGAGAATATTTAACGCTGAATTACCAATATTTCGCAAAGTAACGCCTGAATTTATAATTCAACTCGGAAAGAATTCAACATTCTCAGCATATTTTATTCGCATCACATGACTCATAGAAGTTCAAGAAACTCAAAAAATAACAAGCAAGCTCTTTCAATGATACCATTCAAAACAGTTCACGTGTTACTAATCCAAATCTGTCTCAGACCGTACCAGCAAATGTAAACGCGACCAAGTCTTGACCGGACATAAGACGGTTGATAACTGGTCTGTATATCATTTTGTTTGTATACCTTGTGTCTCGACAGTTAAACAAAGACCTTTCCCCTTTAAATTAATCAAAAACCTTTAAGAAACGGCAAAAAGATTCCTCGAACTTGTTCTATTCAGAGAGATTCGTCGTTTAGCACGTACCATGGGATATCGTCCCGAATCTAGACTTTATTCTCGAAACCCTTCGGGATCGTTTCGCGGTCTTGGAATTCATTGAATTGAAACTTTTGTTCGCGACCCTAACGTGTTTCAATGCTCCAGAAATCTTAAATTCAATAGTAATTTGGTATAAATAGGGAGAGGATGTATAGAAACGTACGCCTTAGCCGCGGTGTTGTATGCTTGCGAATTTTCGCGGGCTCGTATTGTGCTATACTGGTTTCAAGCTCAGCGTGAGCCTGTCTGCGTTGCGTGTATGAATGAAATCCAAGTTTGTAATTACACACTCAATTTGATGTAAAGCGAGGAATATGAATTATTGCAATGGCCGTAACGGAGATGAAATCGGCCATTTTTAACCTGGCAACAAAGCTCGTGCTGGAGTTAGCATTACAATTGGTAATTTTGATTATATTTTACAAGTGATTAGTTAATGTGATTAGGATTATAATGAGTTTGAAGGGTTAATTCGATGCCTATGCAGGGCAACCACGGGTGGAAAAAAGTTAATCATAGAGTAACAAAACATACCTTTATAATTAAAACGATCTCTTTAACGCTGTGAGCAAATTTCCAACATAAAACAGTTGGTTCTAATCCAGCCGCTCGAAAAATATTTGATAAGATCTGCGTGAACAATAGGAATGATTATGTCAAAATTTAACCTACTGCTTCTAACAAAAACGAACTTATCTCCACATAACTATTACCCGTCGATATCAATTTCCCATAAAACAAGTTCTGCTTAAATAATAGTCTATGGTGCTGTATCAAATGTCCAGCATATAAAAATCGGTCAATAGTCGGTTATAAATACCAAGGTATAACCGACTTCAAAAATTCCAAAAAGGAAGAGGTTCTATATTCGGCTGTATGTATGTTCGTCGATGTCTCCTTCAATTATTTAGTTTCTATCGTTAACTAACACGTAACACGAATTTTACTTCCCATTTTTTCCCGCGATGCTCTGCATTTCCTTCTATATTTTTTCGTTTCGTCTTTGTGTGGTGCACATAAGTTTTCTATCTATTTCATCTTCGCTGAGCTAGATCACAGATCTCGATAAATCAAAGGGAAATAAGCTGGACCATCCACACAGCATCATTTAGCTTCAAAGTAGAGCTTGTGTTATAGTGAATAAGTGGTTTGTAAATGTACTTGTGGTTTCTTCATCACTTCTTCCCCAAGTGGACAAAAAATTGAAGTGAAGTGAAAATCATTAACCCCTCTTTTTCTTGACAGTAATTGCTATATAAAAAGTTAGGTATATTTATAGTATAAAATTTGACTTGTTATGTGCATAGTTTGGAAGTCTAAAGAAGTAAAGTTATTGATTCTGATTTTGATAATTGTATTTACTATTTGTTTGTTTGTTTGTCCTTCCTTCACGCCCTAACTAAGCAACCCATCGGCTTGATTTTTGGTATAGAGTTGGTTGAAAGGACGGAGAGTAACATAGGTTACTTTTTGTTCTGGTAAAACATCAAATTCCCATCGGAGATTTACGGGAATATTCCCCCTAAAAATGTGAAATTCGAGTTTCGAGTGACCACGGGGAACAGCTATAATTTCTACTACACATAGAGAACACAAAGAGTAAAAACGAATACCAGCAGATCGTACAAGCATTTGTCCCGTGGCGGGAATGAAACTCGCAACCTCGCGTTGCAGGCGGACTAAATAGATCGGTCGCAGCATTGTTTGACCTTCGTTTCCAAGGGTTAGTAGTACGTCCCCAATCTTGAGCTGTAAACTTGTGAACGTGCCCAAGTCACATGTCAAACGATGAAAGGCGAAAATAACCTCTCGTCGTAAACATATTTACCGTGGGCATAAATCCTAACCATTGAATATGCAACGTCGCGTAGGATGAAACGTAAAAATCAGAGAGTCAAAAGAATATACAATACAATACAAAAATTCTTTATTTTACACGAGAAAATAACATAACAAAGAGACATCACATAAGATAAGTACAATGGGCGGCCTTATCGCTTAGAAGTGATCTTTTCCAGGCAACCTTGGGATGGAAAGAATTGTGCATTTAAGAAAGGCAGGGGGTGTACCTAAGATTATCTAAAATACATATGTATTTAACACTAAAAAGACCTTACTTAGATAAATAACATAATATACTAACTACTTAAATAAATAAATAAATAGTCAAAGTAAAATACCATTATTCACTTTTCTGAAGGAAAAATTCCTTGACACGAGCTTTAAAAACTGGCAAGGATTGGACTTTTCTAGTGGAATATAATACTTTGAAAACCTTTAAAACATTGTAAACGGGATATTTACCATGATTTGATTTTTGAGCTTTCCAATATTTCGGCACAGAAGGTAATATCAGATAAGCTGACAGGAGTTTATTCATTCATTCTGACAGTTTGTAGGTACGCTAATAATCTCTGATTTGGTCAGATATACGAACGCGCTGTTCACGAACAAAGTGGCTGTGAATTTGCAAAAATCTTAAGCCGTACCTATGCACTGGACGTTGCGCGTTGTTTGTGTTATTTCGTTGTTTGAAGTATTTCTCTTAGGTTCATATTGTTCAAGTCTTCAAGTATTTATTTTACAGTCCAATTCTAATACAATGTTCAATTTTATCCTATGCGACGTCGAATAATGTTTAGAATGTAGGTCCCTGGTAAATATGTTTACGACGAGAGGTTATTTTCGCCTTTGATCGTCGTTTTGACCTTAACGGCCGTGGCTTTAGCACGTTCTATAGGTCTTAAAAGTTTCACTTCTGCTAGGAGCCCTGTGAGGGCGCCATGCATCTTGAGAGGTTGAGAGGTTGATAAACATAACAAAATAAAAACCTGAACCTTCGATCAAAACCGGCGAAATTTCTTGTTACAAAATCGTAGAGAAAGAACCAAGGATGTTGCACCAACAAATTATTTCCTAGAATTGATTCTTGTAAGTATTTTGCAAGTATTGTTGTTCTTCACTGTACAACTAACGGACAATCTAATCTAATCTTGACCGAGGTTACCTATTCGAGCCGTTTGGGGTGGAAACCCTAGGTCCTTGGGGTCCTGGGGCACATGGAATATACAAAGATCTAGCAAAACTCCTAATAGAGTCCACAGGTGATCGGAATGCTGGCTTTTATTTCGGTCAACGAATTAGCATTGCCATTCAACGTGGCAATGCTGCCAGCATTCTGGGCACTTTGCCTTCTGGTGACGGCTTAGATTTTTAGAAAATAGATTTAAGTGTAAATATTAGTTGTAATTATTATTGTATTTTCTTTAGTAATAAAATTTTATCACTAAGACTTGTAATAAGGTGGTCAAGAAAAAAAAAAAAAAAACTAACGGACTAGCACTGTTGTAATGTCCAACTTATTTATGGTTCATTGAGTCCCCTTGACAGGTACTGATGGAAAGCAATTACTACATAAACGTGTGATCTCATACAATTAAATTTTCAGTTATAGAGTGAATTTGCTTGTCCCTAGGGACCATTTTGGTATGGACAGAGGGGAGTGCTTAAATAGTTAATTATTAATAGTTTTTGATGGAAGGATTGCGCTCGGTTGACAAACGCAGTTCCTGAAACAAGAATCAAAAGTCTGCTCCTGTTATTGCAGAGTTTGTGAGGTATTGTTGTGTTTTGTCGTCCCTGAGTGGTTTTGTTTTTATGTTGACCCCTTGCATGGAGACATCATGACAGGTGGACTGATGCGCAAATTGAATAGAGTGTACTGTAGGTACATTCTGTATCCCACACAAGTACAGAAGCATCCAGTGGTGAAATAGCTAAACCAATGGTCATTGGTTAATTAAACTCTAACTCAACTCACTCAATCACTTATTTTAGGCGCAAAATAAGCACTTAGACGAGTCAAATTTTACACGATAAACATCTTTATAGATAGCTTTTTAAATATTATTTATTATCAATAAGAAATATATAATAACTATTGATTTCATTCACTTAAATTTTTGTCGACTTGTGCAAGAAATGAAAAATAAACCACTAGTAAGTTTATATATCACACGTACTTTGATTATATTTTTTACTTTTTACAATATTTCAGCATAGGAGGTAATATCAGATAAGCTGACAGGTATTCATTCATTCTGACAGGTTGTTCGTACGCTAATAATCTCACTAAATTGGTTAGTTGATGATCAGCGCGTACGAACATTATTATACGTTATTGTAATTTTCTTGAAATAAATATGTTCACTCACTTATAAACTAATCCACGTTTATTTTGCCTATCTAAGTCTAAATATATAGTTATAAGATACATGTCAATCTCACTAATATATTTATATAAAACTAACTAAACTTGACATTAATTTTCTTCCATACCTACTACTATCAGCGCGGAACTGGATTAACCCATTTCGTCACTAGAAGACTCAGAATTTAAAGTCACTGTAATACTTCATTTGGGCAAAATAACCACAGAACAATCCTAAGATGAGTCTAGAGCAGGGACTGAAGGGAGTGGCATAATAGTCATAATAATAGTCATAATAGTCATTTATTGATAATAATTATTATAAGTCAATATTTGTGTAATTTGACCACAGCTGGAATACATTTTATTAAATACAATCCATTTAAAATTAATGAAATATAATAAATTCAATATCAATTCATACATTAAAAAATAAAATAAATTAGGCAACTGCTAATTAATATCTATTTAGATGAATAAATAAGAGAAATTTTTGTATAATTTAATTCTTAATCTTATAAGCTACGAATTCATCGTAGCTATAAAAAGTTTGCTCAATAAGCCAGCGTTTAAGCTTAATCTTAAATGTAGATAGACTGTGGGTTTCTGTGACATAACTAGGAAGCCTATTGTACACATCTGGGCCCATGACATGTGTCAGTTGCTTAGACGACTTACTCAATGTGCGAGGCACGGCGGCAAGTCTGTCGCGGGCGCGCGTGGCGTACGAGTGAGTGCTGCCTAGCGTCGCGTATATGTCATGGTTCTGCCGCACGTACATTGCCACCTGGTAAATAACCAAACATGGCAATGTGAGAATCCCGAGGGATTTGAAGTGAGGCCTCGCCGAGTGGTCGCTTGGGATCCTTACAATTGCTCGTACGGCCCTTTTCTGCATCCGGAACGCGCGTTCCCAGTCGGCCGCGCGTGCCCATAGCTCGGTGCCGTACTGGAGCAGCGACTGCACTGTAGCAAAGAAACAAGCACGAACCACATCGGCGGACACCACACACGCCATCCGACTGAGCGCATAACATGCGCCCGCCAACCTCCCACACAGCTTGTGGATATGACTCGCCCACTGCAGCCCTCGGTCTATCTGGAAGCCTAGGAATGTGGTGTTCTCAACTTGCTCGATATAGTTTCCATTGACTACCACTGTTAGTGGCCTAGGTGCACGGCCTGACAGGGAGAAATGGATGAAATGGGTTTTGCTCAGATTAAGGGCAAGCCCATTCAACCCAAACCATTCCGCCAGTAGTGCCACCGTGCCATTGAGCTTGGCCTCCAGCAGATCCACAGTGGGCGCAGTGACGATAGCGGCCACGTCGTCGGCGTACATGTACACCTCAGCACTTGTTACAAATTCGGGTAAGTCATTTAGCAGTAAAGAAAACAATATATTTGAAACCGAAGATCCTTGGGCGACGCCCATCCTCGATTTCAGTGGATCGGATACTGTCTCGCCACCGCTGCCCGTCACTACTTGCGATCGGTCCGTCATGAGGTCGCACAATAACTCGTGAGCCTTACCAGTGATTCCGTAGTGATGTAGTTTGACTCCCAGTACTTTGTGATCGGCTACATCAAAAGATTTATTAAGCATAACAGTTTAGAAGTCATAGAGGCTGAAATTTTAGATGATGTTGAGAGCCCAGATTCGATCTCGTACCATCACTAATCGATAACCGACCATCTCTAAAGCCATACTGCTAGGAATGTAGGAATAGGTACACTAACGGTGGCTGATCGTGCGCGATTCGATACAACACGCGGCGAATCCGAGATTAGCTATGGACCAAATGTGAACAAGGTAATGCACCAAGAGTCGTGCTGTAGAGCAGAAATTCTGGTACCTAGAAAAACCCTTTTTACAAACCTAACACTGATCTATCGGGAATTTCAGCATATAACTAGAAGTACTAGAAAACGTACCTACTTCAAATTGGAGAAACCGAACCGAACTCGTCAAATGCTGAGCTGTGTAATACTAGCTTCTGCCGACGGCTTCGCCCGTGTCCTTTCATAGGATGCAATCATCTCCATGACAAATTTCATCTCCATGTCAAATTTCAGGCAGAGTTTCCTTAGCATCACACTAATAATATATATGGGAAAGTTTAGATTTTTGGATATTTGTTACCTCTTCACACCAAGACTACTCAACAGATTGGGCTGAAATTTGGCATACAGGTAGTTTCAAGCCTTTTGCACATGGTACTTTGGTCAGCAGCAATTAAAGGCTATTTTTATTTAGGTTTTATTTTTATCTAGGCCTGTAATAAAACTTACTTTTTATCCCATAAATCAGTTCCCATAGCATAGAAATAACATTAAATCTTTTCCATAGAAAAAACGCATCAGAAGCCACAGGCAGAATCTAGTTTTTTTAGCATGGAAGTATGGATAAGGATTCACCGGATTTAGGTACAAAAAGTTCAAAAATCTCAAGAACATAATGCGACACAAACAGGTACGCTGATAATCGAAATTCAATTACCTTTTGACATTGGTATGTATTGTTACCTTCTCTCTACCGTATAAAAATAAAAACCTGCAGAACAGGCAAATTGGCTGAGCCGTTTTCCTCCCAAAAGATTAACCCAGCGAGAGATCCTCAAACCGATTACTTATCCTCAATAGAAAACGTCCCTTTGATGCTAAGCTCCCGTCTCCAGACGAATCAATATTTGCAAAACGAGAACGCATACAAAACGAAACAATGATTGAAACCGTATTTTGGGTGCTATAGAGTCGAAATTGGGTGAAATGATAATATACATGGAAAAATACACGTGGAAAGGGCACAGATGCTGATTGGAACCGTATTAGGATGAGATAAAGTTGACGATTGGATGATAGTGGTTTACGCTGTGATAGTGAGTAATGAGATAGTGGACGTGAGAATAACAGTATAGTGATAAATTTAGCGTCGTTTGTCATGACATGACAAATTATCATAATTGCATAGCTGTGTGACTTACTGATTGAGTGCGAGATTGCTTACTGTACAAGGTGTCACGGGACAGTAGGCTGAGACTTGTTCCTAATCACTACCTTGATGTAATTGAATTGATATAAGAGTGGTCTAACTAAGCAACCTGTCCTACGTAAAGTTTACATTTTAATTGTATGTTTTTTTTTGTGTACGCGTTATTTATTTTGAAAATAATATCTAATAAACAAAACTTTAGAGATCCATGCATTTCAATTGTAGATGTAACACATTTCGTTAATGTATTATTCTCCCTTTTGTTTCAGAATCAAAATGCTGAAGTGGGCGGTGTACGGTAAAAAGAACCAAGACAATCTGGCTGATAACTTTGAAGATGAAAATTATGAGCAATGCAGAAAAGTAGCCTTTGACAGCACTGCTAGAAGATCGCTTGATGCTGAAGCGGTCAAGAAGAGTAAAAAACCTAGCAGATACCAGAGAAGATCCCTGGGTGCCAACGCAAGAAAGAACAACGCGTTCAATGCTGACAAAGAGAATCTAAACTATATTGGATGCACACCAAATTACTTCAAGGAAGGTTTCATTAAAAAGTCTGAAGGGCTTGCTCTCAAAGACGTTAGCAACATAACGCCAACTTCGGTCACTCCTGTCAAAAGCTATGAGAGGCGAAAGTTCTATTTCAATAGCCCAATGGAAGATATTCCTCCAGATATACCTGCAACACCACCAACATACAGCAGAAAAGTTAGAGAGGCGAAGAAAAGGAAACTAGAAATGACGAGTGTAAATAATAATGATATATTTAATAGAGATAATAGTATTTATAGATCAGAAAGAAGAATAAGTGTAGATAGAAACTCATTAAGCTCACCGAGACTTAGTCACAGTACGTCTGAACCATCATTAAATGATTTGTCAGACAGGCTTAGTGCAGTAACAACTAATAATAGACACTCTATTGCTTTGAGCAAACAAATAAAAAATACTAAACCAGTGTGCACGACCAAAACGATGAGTGAGGGTCTAGTGGAAATTGAATATGATACGGATGTTGTGATAAACTGTACAGAAAAACCTATTCAAATCGATAAAACTAGCGAAGGTAAGACTTTGCCGATTTTTGGTCATCACATCTTTATGGATAACCCTCTCTATTTCAACAAACAAGAGAACGGAGTTCGCGATATCCGCCCACTCAAAAGAACAAGAAAGAAATCGAATGAATTTCAAAGTTGCTTCAAATCACCGTCTGTAGATAAGAGAGACACCCATACGTTAGTAAGGGATGCTTGCTCACCGATGTCTATAACACCACTATCTATAAAGTTAGCGGAATTAAGGTTTAGCACCATGAGCACACACACCAAGTCACAAAGAGTGCCTTTCACTAACGACGTATCGGAGTATTTTCCAAAAATCGAGATGCCTTTCAGTGTCCCAATGAGAGATGAGGAAGTATCTGCTGAAATGGAAAATAAATTTATCCTTGGAAAAGATTCAATAGCCCACGATACGGAATCAACCGTTTCCACGACCGAAATGGGTGATGTTACATTAGAACGAATGATCGAAGACATCATTAAAAGCACAAAGATAGTAAAAACAAAACGACGAATGCTGAATGGGCTTCCAGCCAACAGAATACCTATAGAAGAAGAAATTCCCACTCTTGAAGCTGTCAAAGATTTATTTGTCAACCCCCAAGCTGAAAACAAAGCTAACCTTATCAAAGAAGCTAAATACGTTAACTTGTCCAGAGAAAATTCCGTATCTCCCAGAAACACTCCAGTAAAGAAGATGAAACCCGTACACAGAGTAAACGAGAAATTGTTGAAAAATCTTCCAATAGGGTGCTTTATTTTAGATGATGGTGACGGCTACAATGAGAGGGAAGTTTGTACACCAGAAAACCTCATTTCTTCAAAATCGAGGATAGCTCCTGAAGTGCCCAATACAATATCGCTGATCAGGTCTAGATCGATGTGTTCTTCAATAAACAAGAGCAGCATAGAAAATCTTACAGAATCTACTCCAGATTTATACTCAGCAGCAAACAACCGCGCCAGCTTAAGATTGAAAAGGCAAAGATGCATAAGAAGAAAAAAATCAACAGTCAGCAACGAAAGCCAATGGAAATTAAAAGATCCTAAAACATCAATTCTTACACTAGACATCGGTCTGCCAAGTCCTGCTTGTGAAATGCCAAGCACTTCTGTATGTGAGCCTCTGAGCTCTCCACTATGCTATCCGATGGTAAATGACGATGACTTCTTACAATTTCCCAACAACTCAATAAGATCGAATGTGTCACACAGCAGCTTGATGCCGAACAAAGAACCAGGAACTCGAGAACACTTCGGATTAACTTTGCTGAATGGCATTCCAAGTCCAATCACTCCAGTGCCAAATCTCAAGAGACCTGGCAAAGAACTGAGTGAAGAGCGTGCACACAAGACGAGCAAATTAGATAAAGAAATGCTCACAGATGCATGTACTCCTGTCATTGAGCATAAATCAATAAGGAGATGCCTGACGTATTCTCCAGAAGAGACCAGCATATCCAGCAGTGAGGAGAAGCGCAGCAGCGTTGCTAGCAATCGGATGGATAACTTAGATCAAAGCAGCGATCGCTTTCAAGCGCTGAAAGGGACAATCGATTTAGAAATCATAACGAGGAATGACGTCATAGACGTTCACGGTGAGTGGTGACTATCGAACTCCATTTAATACTTAATTTAATATATTCTTGGTTACATTTTATTTCATTGTTCGTTTATTTTGCAGTGATTCGATGCCGAGATTTGCAACGGCCTTCTGGAACTGGGAAGACAGACGACATCAACGCTTACGCTAAGGTTAGTTTCGTTTGAGGTCTCTACATTTTAAACAAGTTTCGTTGTTCGATACCTAGACATGTCTACATACACAGTAAATTGAATACGCTTATTCCCAGAAGTTTTGCACAGAACAACTAAAGAGAGTAGGTTAAGTAGCTAACTTTAGACACCTTTTATACTGAGATACTACTACTACTTAGTGACTTACTTAAATTGTTTAGAATAATTTCTTTCAGCACAGCGTAAAATTTTATGTTAATTGTTTTTTTCTGTTAATTTTTAGGTGGTCATAAGTGGCATGACAGAAACCCAATCGCTTCCATCTCAAAGGTCGATCTTCCAAAGAACTTCGGTGCTGTACGGTAAACGGGAGCCCGAGTTCCAGAGGCACCTGAGGCTGCCTCTACCCATGGCGGTTTACGATCATCAAATGATCCACATATCGGTGTGGCATCGGGATAAAAAATACAGGTATGTTGATGTATGATATAAAAACAGGTACTTATGCTGGGTTCTCAGGAAGACGACCTTGGCGGCTTTGGCTGAGACGTTGACTGCTGATAGAGTTCAAGCTGAAATAAATTTGCAAAATTATTACCGTTGTCATTATGTCATATGCTTATCGTAATCGTCGTTGTGTTTTGTTTTAAAGTCCAAGCAATAAAGCTGTGTTTGGGTTTGAAAGGCAATTTCCGGTAAAATAACATTCACATGACGCTTATTATCTATGCCACTTGGTTGATAGGTGCAAGTCAGTGCATTACTTGTAAGGCACATGTGATTCCTGTTGTTTTTGCACAGAATGGTACTTTGTTTATAGCACTGAACATCAGAGCAGCCATCAGAAGTTTTTTAAAGGAGCTCCAGAATTTAGCACGTATCCACAGTCTCCTATGTAGATTTAATGTACCTGTTTTTGATTACCGTGTTCTCTACGTCAATGTTATGACGTCAAAGCTAACCTAACCAGGGTATCGATACGGACTCCATTATTCATTAATAAAGTTTTAAAAGCTTTCTGTAATACGCCATCACAGGTGAAACAAAACTATTGAAAAGAGACCGTATTCTGACGTTCCTAAGATCGAACTGAAGGCATCAGACATATTTTATGGCTGGAAGATCCATAAAAATCATATCAAGTTGAACTTGCCAACATGAAACCTTAAAACCTAGTACTTATTCATAATACCTAGGTGGGATGAGACTCGTTATCTCTGTTACCTACTTAAACTGTAAGCTCTGAAGAGTGAAACCGGGAAAAGTGGCGCTTTAGAATTATGCATGCATCATCCAAATGAGTAGTTTTAAGGTTAATGGAGATGCCCTAGAAACTTTGTGAAATGTAGAAAGAGCGTTTCGAGTGCAATGTTGTCTACTGAACGTTAATAGCACTTAAAGTATGTAATCTTATTATTACTTTAAATCCAAAGCATTTTTAGTATAATTTAAACTTATTCCAAACATAGAAAAACTTAACCCCGTAAGAAAAAATTAAATAAAATTACTTCATCATCATCATCAGCCTATATCAGTCCACTGCTGGACATAGGCCTCCCCTATTGAGCGCCATCTTATTTAAAATTACTTACTTACTTTAAATTGGTTTGAATAATTTAATGCCGAATTAAACTTCTATATTTTACTATCTTTTTAGTTGTACAATTATTTAGTGATACCTTCTATGTTTGGGAGGTCATCACGTACGCTCTCAAATTCTCAATAGACAATCATAAAAGACACGTAAAGCGCTACAAAACCCCTGGGTCCAACATCATAGTTAGCGGAACATTGGCAAAGAGAGCCTTTTTTTCACTTTTTCCTCCGTATCTCACTCATACATAAGATATTGAGGGTTGGCACGCCGCGGGCCGCTACGCGCAGGCGCAGAGCCATCGATCTGGCCCGGCGAGGTACCCGGGCAGTTGCGCGTAAGAATTACACGGAACCGCTGTCGTTTTGCCCCAGCTCACCCTAGCAAAAAATACGCATTGGAAATTACGATTTGAAAAGAAAAGTGCTAGTGATTGTGTGTTGCTTGAGAAAGTGGACCCTTGTGTTTTAGGTAAGGCTGGATGTGTTCTTCTTATCTTTTGATCTGAACGCAATTCATACAAACTAGTCGGAAATGATCTCACGATTTTAAAATGGTCGACGTTTCCGCCACCTCCTTACCCAATGACATATTTTATTAGTTTTGTAGATACCTACTCTACCCTAGTACTTATTGGAGTCGTTGTATCCGCCCTCATGAAGGATAACGTTTCCTGAAGGTACCTATTACTGCAGATCGGGTCACAGATTACGATCTAGTAGATGTTTCTACAGAGGTACTGGTAGTAGGTACGTAGGTATAACTAGTAAACAACTACCCTATTACAAATTGTCGACGTTTGTGGTTTGAAAAAACAAAAGAACCGAATAATAACAATGATAAATTATGCGTTTTTACGTTAGGGACAAAACATCAAGGCATGGCATTAATAGGTTCATGAGATTCCCCATGAACTTATTAATGACCATGAAAATACCTACTAGTTTGTATCGTTAAAATACCTACTGTTACTTAATCGTTTTTGAAATTTACGTATTTTTGGCGTTGCTGGTAGACGATGCTATTTTGTTGATTCTCATTATTACAACCAGCGTCGATCGACGTTTTACCTAACCTGCTGGATAAAACGTCGACGCTGGATACCTACGGTACATTTCCTAGAATTTGTATGTTTCGTTTTTGTAAATATTACAACAAATGATCGAGTTCAGTCTATTGGATCCAATTCCATGAACATCCAGCCTCTCTACTTCGTCTAATTCTCTGAATGTTCTTTCCCCGAATGTCCAACTCTCCAGATAATCGTCAGTCATTTACTTCTTTTTTCCACAAAATTATGACAACATAGCTCGGCCATGTCAAGCTAGCTTGAAGTCTGGCCTAGTTTCAAACTAGTCTGTAAGAGTAGGTTAGGTTCTAGGTATTACTTATGTTATGTGCAACATAAATGATACGTTTGAATCGAACTACATTGAACTGTTGCAATTTAAAAAGGAGTTGAACAGTTGACTCGATACTTACTGATAATGAACAACCTTTTCTTAATAACCTTTTTTGATAGTTAATAACCGTGTGCTGATCTATATAAAATATCAAATTATGCTTCTGAAATTCAGGCTCTTAACCTTACAAACAAAACAGATTCTAAAACAATACCTAGGTACCTTCACAACCGCCTTGTATTCCCTCGCTTTACTGTATTGAACACTCCGTAGATAAATGCGTTATAAATTAACGATCTTCCCATTGTATCGCTTCCTCTTCCAGCCTTGAAAAATCCGGCCAAATTTCGTAGAAATAGGTCATAATGTCCCATACCGGTACCAACCTATCTTATTATCTATACTCTACCAGTATCCAGATACGTTGGCGGAAAGCCAATATGATGATGCTGGATTTTCCGTGGTTTGCAGGAGGTGGAGAGCATTTTTGTTGGTTATAAAAAAGGTATCGCGGCGTAAAATTCTATTATTTGATAAACATATAACTAAAATTTACAATTTTCGGATCTTGGATGCCGCGCGATGCAGATCGAATTGCCAGATTTCTTAGATTTTTACGATCTGCAGAGATTTGTGCCTGGTATTTTATTTTAATATAATTTTGAATATCTGTTCTAGATATTTTCTATGTATATTAAAATAAAATATATGTATACGATTTTAGGGTATTGTATTAGTATATGTCTGTAGGTACTAAATATGATATGGATCTATGTCTGAAGATGTCGTCAGAAGATGATGACTGTGAAGTGGCGATCACAATAGGCCTATCATGGCCGCAGTGATACGAAAGCCACCATGAGCACATAAAAATATGTCTGAAATAAAAAACATTTTATTTATTTCACATTTATATAGTACACAAAACACAATTTCTGTAGCTTGGGGCTAGATAATGCTGTGTGAATTATCCAGCATATCTGTTTATTGCTGATAACTAAGTTATCATGTGTAACGAAAGAAAACAATCACGCGTATACGTTTTATTTCGTTATCAGCTTCATTCAAGACCAACCTTTTAAAAATAGGGGTTTCATTTTTACTCAACTCCTACATTCGTTTGTAGCCAGATCAGGGCTCGCATTTACCACTACGGTAGATCTCGCGTAAGCCCTGATCAGGGTCTACCATAGTCGTAAAATCGACCTCTGATTTGGTCCAAACGTAACGTAGCGTGTAGCGATCAACTAACCTAAATAGACTTCAATTTTCTAATCGTTACGTATATATAGGCTTGTGTGAACGTTAGGTAAGCCAAATAATCGATAAAACAAATATGGATCCTATTCTAGGTAAAGGCCAACTCGTTCATTTTCCGTTGTAGAATAACAAATGAAACAAGCTAACAAATGTACATATCAAATGGACATTGGACGTGGTGACCTGGTTCTGTTATAATATTATGACTATTAAAGATCATTTCAACCGACTTCAAAAAAGAAGGTGTTTACTGTAGTATATTCTAAGGTTATTTTCGCGAGAACTCATAATAAAACACTGTTTTTACCGGATTGATCGCGTATATTTTATATTTATATTATTATAGTCTGCCTGTGACCATGGAAGCTGAAAAGCCTCCGAAACGTCAGGTTATAAACAAATATAAAATATACGCGATCAATCCGGTAAAAACAGTGTTTTATTGTGTTTACTGTAGTTATATTTTTATTCGGTATGTTCACCAATTAATGTTATCTGATTTCGTAAATTCTTTGCTTGTGTTTCCCAAGTGTTCCTCGAAAAAATTTGTTGAAGCATCATTAATATCTGATCTGACCATAAAACTTAAAAAAGATACCTAAATAAATATTTAGGTACTTGAATTTTAGTTTTTGTAAGAAATTTCTACTTTTATTTAACCCGCTAAGAAGTAGGTTTCTAAAATACGGGTCTAAGAAACTCAGAAGCTGAATTCCTGCTGTTAACCGTAAATCAATAAGAGATAGTAAACTTTAACGTTCGTTTTACGTTCTTTGAGCGATGGACAGTGGCCCCATTGGGGCCGTTTGCTTGTTTAGGACCTATCGTTACGACCTCTTGTCTTTTGGGGTTGGAAAAAAGGGTAAAACAACAAGAGGAATTGGCCAGTATCGCTAATATTTTTATAGTGTTGTTTTTTTAGGCCCTACGCATTATACCACGTGCTTTTATAAACCGACTGGCGACTAATCTAATTGGGATTAAGTGTAATAAAATTATGATAATGAAACTTAGATACTGGCACTTTTTATGCTCACCTATAACTAGGTATTAGGTATAGACATAAATTAATATATATTTGTTAAAACAAATAAAAAACATTTATTAGGAAAATTACAATAACGGAATAAAACTAATATTTACACTTAAATCTATTTTCTAAAAATCTAAACCGTCACCAAAAGGCAGAGTGCCCAGAATGCTGGCAGCATTGCCACGTTGAATGGCAATGCTGCCAGCATTCTGGGCACTCTGCCTTTTGGTGACGGTTTAGATAAACTCATTCTCCGAAAAAAAGCCAGCATTCCGATCACCTGTGGACCTGTAGAGTTTTTTCAAAACTACCTATATCTAATTCATTCGTTTATTGTGTAGGTTGTGCATTCCCAATTTTTCCGAATACTAACCATGAAACGTAAAATTTACTGTGAAGTAGCATAATATTTGTCCACAACTGCTGGACAGTGGACATATACAGTAGCCTGTGGCTCATTTACGTTTTACGAGCGGCCATCACAGCTCACGTAACACCCGGGATTATTTTACCTACCCCAAACGGGGTCTGTCGTGCCTCAAATAGAGTTTATTTTACCCCAACGGTGTTCGACAATGAAAAATGTTGCGGCTATGAATTTCGGGACGTGATAGATTAATCCAATAGGTTTGTAAAGCCAGATAAAAATTGATATTGGTGATGCCGATATTTTTTACTTTACTTTTAATCAATCAATTGTTTGATCCGAGTTTGCAATCACTTTACAATATAAGAACAACGTTATAAATGTGAAAGTTTAGATGTTTGTTACCTCCTCACGCCAATACTACTGAACGAATCGGGCTGAAATTCATGTATACAGGTAGTTTTAGGCCTGGAATAAAACATAGGCTACTTTTATCCCATAAATCAGTTCCCATGGAATGGAAATAAACTTAAGCAACGCGTGCGCCACGGGCAGAAACTAGTATAGAATTAAATGTTCGTTTTGAACTTTGAAAAAAATACCTCGACTCCCGACTGTTAAACATACAATTAATATGTACACAGACATTGTCTAGGTACATGTTTTACTATAAAAACTATCGTAGTTTGACGAATTCATTACGGATGTAAGCAGGTTAACTATGAACCTTATTTGTGTTGGAAGAACATGTCCACATGTGTCTAAAATCACAAAATATTCATGTGCAAAATTAATAACACAAGTTAAGCCCTGTGTTAACTTTCAAAATAAACTCGATGAAGACGCTGTAAATTACAATATTAATTCATTGTAGCTAAATTTATTATTACTCGTAAAGTTTGCGAAAAGAGGTAAAAATCCCGCAAACCCGCTTACCTAATTTTCGCTCCCGTCAAAAAATAAACAAAATCTCTAAAACGCAAATTCACAACACCGTGAAAAGTTTTAAAACTCTTTGGAGCCCTTCATGTTTAGGGTTGCCCCCTCGCGTTCGTAAATATTCCTGTAGCATCATAATTACCTACTTTGTAGGAACGTAAATCATTTTTGGGTTCATAAATATTGTAATGCACAGTAAGAATGCTTTCTCTCCAACAGGGCTATGTGAAATATGTAGAACAAATCCCTACTCTATTTCTATCGTGCTTTGAAGCACTTCTTATCTAAATATTTTTAAATTTACGCGATCTGAACACATATTTATAAATATTATATAAGAAGTGTTTATAAATAAACACTTCTTATCTATTTTTGGTTCTTTAATTCGAATTATTGTGATGAGGAAAAACTAAATCTAAATAAATAATGCTGGACAATCTTCACAGCATCAGACATCAAACATCAAAGTCCTTTATTTCCTTTAGACCTTACAGGAATCTTGGACACGTCACAAAATTCAAATTACATAAGCAAAACTAGGAAATAAAGTGATCACTTTGATTTTTTGTTCACTTCAATCTTTTTTTCATCATGTAGCCCCAAAGTAAGCAGAGCTTTTGTTTAGTACTAGATAACTGGGCTTATAATAGCTACGTATAATCTCACTAATATTATAAACGTGAAAGTTTAGATGGATGGATGGATGTTTGTTCCTTTATCACGCCACAACGGCTGAACGGATCTGAATGAAATTTGGCACAGAGATAGATTATAGTCTGGAATAGGACATAGGCTACTTTTTATCCCGGAATTCCCACGGGAACGGGAACTACGCGGGTGAAACCGCGAGGCGCTGCTAGTAATCTATAAAAATAAAAATGAATTGCCGAAATGTATGTACGCGAATAACTTCCGAACAACTGCACCAAATTGGATAATTCCTCTTTTGGTGTTCGTTATTCATCGTGTCAGGACAATGTTTATATTAAAGAAAATCTAAAAGAAATGGCTGAACATATCTTTATGAATTTTGGCAGGGAGGTAAATGGTATCCCGGGAAAAACTACCTTAAAAAGGACATGCAAAGCCTCTGGCACCAGCTAGTTATAGTTTTCTATTATTTGAAGAAAAAAAAAACTATCTATGTATTGTATTATATCAGTTATCTAGTACCCATAACACAAGCACTGCTTAGTTTGGGGCTAGATAATGCTATGTGAATTGTCCAATATTTATTTATTTATTGATAATGTAGGTATGCAGAACACCCGGACCAAATATCTTCTGAGTATTGGTACTTGTAATATTGTTTAGGAGAGTATTCACGCAAGTAGCAATATTGCAAACTTGCTATATTTAATTTTAGAACAGGTTCCTACAAAAGCGTTTTTTTTTTTAATCAGAATCTGTAAACCTGTCACCCCTACCGGCCGTTCCCTAATCATAAACAAGGGAGCTTAGCCACATTTCCGCATTTCCGTCACAAATTACTTTTATGGTCGCTCTACATTGTTAATGGTCGCCTCGCGATCATCAACCTTTATGAAAGGGACGCTATAAAACGTAATGACTTTAAATATTGAACTGTATCAGCTATATGAAAGGGTATGGATTAGATTGACTCTAATCTCCATCAATATTGATGACAAAATTTGAACAAATAAATCCCGTTGAATTTAATTGCTAAATATGACGAAGCAATGTGAAAGGATGGACATAAATAATGTTTGTTTCTATTGATCACACGTCAAGCCAGCGTCTTGGAGGCGCTTGACGCGCCCACTGGTATTGATATGGATTAGTTGAGCTACCTGTAGATTGTTTGCAACAGTCTGCAGTCAGCTCAATTGTTTCAATTGTAAATGCTAGTTCTAATTTGTTTCTATGATAAAGTAGCATTTTTAATATTAAAAATGCCTAAATAGTCTTCACGTCTAAACTACTGAAAAAATTTGGCTGAAATTTTGCAGAGATGTAGGTCTAAACAACCTGGAATAAAACACTAGCTTCTTTTTATCCCTGTAATCAATTCCCATGGGTAGAAAAAATAGCAAATCCTTTAAGCGTTTCCAAAGAAAAAAGGCGTGCGAAACCGCGGGCAGAAACAAACTTTTATAAAATATTTTTTTTAGACGGAATAATTTTTATGGGATAATAATAATTTTGTTTTAATTACTGTTGTAGTAGGTATCTTATAAAATTAAGTTTTTTTGTGTAAATTAGTTATAATGTCAGCAAATTTAAGAGTGCAAACGCACTACGCGACAGCGCAACTGCGCGGCCGCTGCACTTTATGTCAAATAAGAACAAATCACCAAATAAGCCACGCGGTTTTTTTCGTCATTTGTTCTAATTAGACGGGCAGTGCCACGGTAGCGTAGTTCCGCTGACGCGTAGTGCGCTTCCACCTAAACAGAGGAAGCGTGCTACGGTGATTTGTTCCAATTTGACTTATAGTTCCGCAGCCGCGCAGTTCCGCTGTCGCGTAGTGCGTAGTGCGTAGCGCGTACTCATAATGTAATCAGTCAGCAACCTGTAGCCATAGGTATTATTAAGCTTTTAATCATATTTGGAGACGAAATTAGTTTTAAGCTAATATACCTAGAATGTAATAAAAACGCAAATGAGAATTTCATTTTTCTTTAAAAAGCTGACACATACATTTTAATCATTTATGCTGCCCGAGCATATGATTAAAATGTATGGTCAAAAAAGTTTAGTGAATGTTTATGTTGAGTTCATACTTTTTTTGCTTTTAAACATTTACTAAACAACCCACATTCTGAAAGCTAACAGTGATGCGTAAAAAGTTAAAAACGTGATATGAGCTGCTGACGTCAGCGAGGTTTCCGGCAGAAAAGTTGGAAACGTATCTGTGTTTTGGTTTTATGTTGCACGATTCACATTTTACAGTATTATTATAAAAAACTACATTAAACTGTTTGGCGTAACATGACACGAGTATAATTTATTTGAAACTAGCTCAGCACCCAGCTTCTCACGTGATTTTCAAGAAGCTTAAGTCCGTCTCCGGGATTTCAAATGACATGAAGATCCGTTCAGTCGTATAGACGTCAAAAGGTACCACACAGGTGAACAATGATTTGTCCAGGAAAACCGCTAACTCCCGTCTCCCTGAAGCTACACTCGCCTCCATGTAAAGCTATGAAACTAATAAAATCCTAAGCTATTCATGTCTCACGATGACTGGGACAAGATGTGGATGCGCTATTTATAGTCCTCAAACGAGAGCTATAGTCACCCCCTATGCGTAAAAATTATGCGAATGACGCAAGGTGAGTGGACAAGGAAGGGAAAAAGTACTAGCCGATATCACGGCCTTAGGACGACTACTAGTAATTGTAATTTTCTTTGTTATTATTAATTTTATTTTAGGCGGTTGCGGCGCAAGAATCGTACCCTCCGAAGCTAACTCAGCCGAAGAGTCAACCAGAGAAAACTACCAGAGGAAAGACAGTACTTTCCTTCTGCGTATTTTTAACACCTTTACTGCGATCATCAATACGCCTGGCGCCAAGCGTGGTGATTGTAGCAGATTAAAAGTGGCATGTTTACTAGTAAACGTATGTACCTACCTATGCCACAGAATAACTATATAAGTACTGGAAACCTCAATTAAATTTATCAATCTCTCAGAAGTGGCACCTACACTTGTCTACTGCCACTCTAGAATCCCATTTCCCTTGAAAGAGCTTTGGCTGTCAACTCCTCAAAGGCTATCCGTAATTAAACTTCACTAGTGTATTAAACGAACGGTTAACTGTCTTGGCATGTTGCCAGAGCCTACTCGTTTGCGAGTTTTATTCTGTCGGGGTACTAATGACACTAATAGGGACATCTACTATGAATAACTTATTTTTAATGGTTCAGCTTCTGTTTTTGGAACTTCTGTTCTTTTTTGTATCGAACGTTGGGCGCAAAAAACTTAGATCGGCAGAGAAGTAGCTAAAATTTCTGTCGACCTTTTGTGCTCATGCAAGAGTCACTTGGTATGCAAGCGTCCTAAGGCGGTGATAACAGCCAGTAGTTGTTTCCCTTCCTGGTCCACCCCTTTGCGCCAATCCCATATTTTTTACGCATAGGGTACAAGAAAGAAAGAAGAAGAAGATTTTTTTTAATTTTTATATTGGGTAGGGGGTGACTATAGCTCTCGTTTTAGGACTATAAATAGCGCATCCACATCTTGCCCGAGTCTTAGCGAGACGTAATTTGGCTGAGTAGTTTACAGGCTGTCAAATTCAGCCATAACAAGGACGGACTTTTCCGTGTTCGAACTACTTTCCGATGTGAGTGAGACGAACGCGGAACACCTCGGTCAAAAGCTTTCCCATCGAATGTCAATTGTTTCTTTGTTCAAGCGCGAGTTTGAAAGTACTCGGTAAGCACTTCTTACTTTCATGTTCAAGCGATATACGTCAAAATCTTTTGCCGAAGTAAACTTTATACGCCTGGGAGGTACCTAAATGCCTTTTTCAATACAAAATAGAATAAAATAAAATAATAATTTTAATAATACCATTTAATTTGATTTTTTATAAATTTTTTATTTTTTTATTTATTTTATTTGGAGACATAGAATAGGCAAAACTTACAGGGAGCGGACCAAATTACTAAAAAATTTATATACATTTTCTTCTTCATTGTTTTATTTTTCTTATAAAAAACACTTATTTAGTTCAGTTATATGTTTTCACATTGTCAAGTTGTTGTCCTCAGCATTTCATGAATATCTATTGCCCTTCGCCATTATAGTCTTTATCTAAAAATAGTTGGAAACGGTCCCCGAACACGCGAGTTTACGACGACGACGTCCAGACTGACGTAGGTAAATGGATTGATACAAAAACCGGCCAAGTGCGAGTCGGACTCGCGCACGAAGGGTTCCGTACCATTATGTTTAAAAACGGCAAAAAAATCATGTTTACTCTATGGGAGCCTACTTAAATATTTGTTTTATTTTAATTTCATTATTTAGTTTTAAAGTGACCTATATTTAACTAAATATTCTGTGAATTTTTCAAGCGTTTACCTGTTGCCGTTATCAATATTGAGTAAAAACGAGCAAAAAAATCACGTTTGTTGTATGGGAGCTCTCTTTTATTCCGTTTTTTTAGTTTTTGTTGTTATATCGGCAACAGAAATACATCATCTGTGAAAATTTCAATTGTCTAACTATCACGGTTCATGAGATAGGATATACAGCCTGGTGAAAGACGGACAGACGGACAGCGGAGTCTTAGTAATAGGGTCCCGTTTTACCCTTTCAAATATCAAATATCAATAACGTTTATTTCTACAAGCTTATAAAATAAGCACTTATACCCCAAAGATCCTTAGGTAGTGGTTTTGATGTTAATAGACTCTAATGTTTTCACTATATAATTATCATAATTTAACTGCCATTGAATGTGAGGAGTTTAGAGAACATGTAACAACTTTTGAAATATCAGAAAAGAATGCATCAAAAGCATCGGCAATATCTTTATCGCGTATATTATTTATTTTTTTCCCTCAAGAACAGGCATTAGGCAGTGTTGCAGACTCTCTTAAATGTTTTCGAGTAGTTGGTAACATACAAAATAAATGTTTCATAATCCTGGTTAAAGGTTTAAGCGACTTCGACGCTCATAATTTTACGTAATATTAATTTCTGATCCGATATCTTGCAATCACATGAACAAAATGTTCGGGAACGCTATCTCCATATCGATTGGATAATATTTCTGCGCTATATGAAATACACAGCTTTTCCTATCAGGATAAATTGCAGAAAACTCGAGATAAACTAAGAAGTATAGAGTACCTACAACATAGTCGTGTTTATAGCAGGGGCGTAACTGGCATCGGGCCAAGTTCTACTATTCCGTCAATAGTCATTGCAGTTCCGAGTAAAGTTGGGTTGAAGTGGGGAGCATGTAGTTTAGGGTTAGAAAACTTTTCAACCCGACATTCTGTGGAAACGTCTTACAAAAGCGTCTATACCCGTTTTTTAATTATTTGTAAAAAGATAAGCAATCCGGCAGTACTTATCCTAAAGTTAACTTTCTTGTTGTTAATTTTTAATCACCTTTCATCATTATTATTCTCAGTTGATATTGTTAACAATATTACGGTTTTTGATAGTATAGTCCGTAAACTCTCTCACTCGGGGTAACCTTTAATAAATTATTGGGATTAAAGTATATCTCTCGACTCCAAGCATGTTAATTTTAGTTTTTTTGTTCGGATTTTTTGCTGAGTTTGCTAACTCTAAGCTCGACCATATCGTCTTCTCGAACTTTTCTATGTAACATGTCAGGGGGACCACAGCTGCCTATCTTACTAACTAGACTTTCATTCTTATTTTGGTTAAGTTTTGGGAACTGAGGAGGTGTTTATCTAAATAATTTTCTTGGTTTTATTTGATGGAGTAGTCTCTTCTTGAGTATTTCTTTCGTTCTCTATGTAGTTCATAATGTCCGACAAAAGTAAAATAAAAAGTGATTCTGGCAACAAAGTTTAGTTATTTTTATTAACAAAGCATCTCTATTGGTCTTTTGATGTTTGCTACAAAAATAGGGAACGCTTATTGATCGATTTTGCGAGAGAATAATTGTGTTTTCCTTATACGCTCTCAGGAACTTCTTGCTTAAGCCCTTGAGCCTCTATATCTTGCATCTATCCAACCAACTCAATCCACCTGTTAAGTTCATCAGTTAACGTAACATACCTTTGTTTTATCAGTAGGTTCTTCCAAAATTAGACCTATCGTTCTGAATTTCAGTCCGATTCGTTACTCCAACTTGCGTGACTGGGGAAATGCTTCTAATAATTTATGTGCTGTTTCCCTTCAACTTCTATCAGTATAATGCTACACACTTTTAATGCCTTGTTCGATATTAGTTCCACACGATCTAAACATGTCTGTTGTATATCACTATTGAGAAAGTTCGAAAAAAATTCTACATTATAGGTACACACCTACATAATGCTTCGTTTTGTAATTTTGACTTAAGACCACTCTCCTGTAAAATTTGTACAATAGCAGTTACCCCTTTTTAGCTGTTACTTATCGACATATTGTGTAATGCGAAACGACGTGTATTCTGGGGACACTACGATACACGGAAATATTCCCATGACGTCAAAAGCTCATAACATGTTGACGGAAACTTGGGTTACGTCATCTTTATGGGATAGTTTCGTTTCCATTATTAGAAAATTAGTGACACACTTTAATAACTAACGGCTGGTATAAACACTGCAAGAAGACAGTGGAAAGTAGACAGCACTTGTGTACTCAGATGACAGTTTACTCGGTCATATTGTGATAGTGATACGCACATGACATGAGGTACTCGCATTAAGTAGGCAAAACTGTGTGAATAAAAACCTAACTGCTAAACTACAGTTAATGTCACACCAGCAGCTTGCACTGTGTGAACTACCTAGTCATAGGACTTAGAATATCTAACTAAGTACAAATTTATCAAATCATAGTCTGAAGATTGTAAGCCTACGGGTTATCTGTCAACATACCAAGGCACAAAAAAACTTAGACATCGTAAACGTATACAAGGTGTAATCATGTCTAATTTTCCAGTCAAAAACTAACGATGTCGTTCGTATCACAAACTGTGGCGGGACTGAGCCAGACCCGGCGCGAGGACCCGGCGGTCCCGCCTCGCCAGCACTGCTCTCATCAGCACACCACCCGCTTCCAACTCAGCCGCAAGAATAGCCTCCCAGAATGGGACCCGCCAGAGCCACGCACCCGCAAAAACAGCCTTCCAGCCGATATAACCGATGACAAACCATCGCCGATTATAGAAGAGTGACAATCACCCTTGTAAGTCTCTTGGTGTCCCCCATCACTCTAGTCGCATGGACGCACCAGAGGCTTCTTGGAACAGGCCCTTGCATGTTTAGTGGCTTCTGTGACCGGCGAAGCACGAATCCTATAGATGTTTGTATCGATGTTACCATAAGAACCTTATTTGGAGAGTTTAATGTTTTATTTGAGGAAGATAAATGTTGTCCTTTGTGATCCCTTGAGAATGTGTGTGGATGTACCCGAGAAATGCTTTCTGATGTTGTTTCGCGCCCAAGGTCGTGGCATTACTCGCTGTTGCAAGAAAGGCGAGACCAGTTTGGAGCCTAATCAAGGTCACTGCGGAGCTTCCCAGTTTTATTGTACCCTTTTCAAGATAAGAAGAGTTCGGCGGTGGAAGATACATTTAGATTTTGCCAAGGAACAACGAGTACAAAAAATCAGAAGAAAGCCACGTTTATTTTTATACAAACCAGAAACCTAATGCTTAATACTGTTATGTTTGCATACCAATAATCCTTAGTACCACCAACACCACTTAGCAATATCCTAAGCAATTAAGAAGTCCATTAATCTAGATTAAACCTGAATAAATCCAATTTATGGGCTAATATAGACCGTCCGCAAGGAAATTAGACGATTTCACTCTATTAGAAGCAATGCAAAGTGATTTCCGTACCTACACATGCTCATAAATAAGTTTTAATGACAAATTTATAAAATTAATAGATATGCGATTTAGATTAAATTCATTTGAATATTTAGACGGTACTTATTCAATGTTTTGTCCCACATTATTTAGAGAAAAGTAGTTAACATTTTGAATGTTGTAAAAATAATGATTATGATAATAATAAAAGTGGTAATAAAAATAAATCCTATAATCAAAGTGAATAAATATACTACATTAAATCACAGAAATCTGTATACCTTCATATAGGTATGGGAAGATCAAAAAGGAATAGGAAGAGCAATTGAATTTTCCCATTACATCGAGCACCAATATCAGAGTTGCTCAAATTTCTGAAATATTCCACTGGGAATCGACGATGCTTGCGAGGATATTAAAAGTAGGACCAATGAAATACCAGCCTTGTGTCGACGAACATAAAGCTCAATATTAAGCGGCTTGGAAGAAAGCTACCTTTAATGGGGTAATTTTGCAATTAAGCTCGATAGCAAATGGTTGGGGACAAGTTACCTAGGATAGGGTAATTTTGAAATCAATAAATAAATAATTGAAGGAAAGTGACAAACTTGTTCTGCATCAACAATTTTCTTTCAAGATCTAAGGACCTACTGGGTTGATAGAAACCTCATCATCATCATATCAGCCCACACACGTCCACTGCTGGACATAGGCCTTCCCCTTGCGACGCCACAAAGAGCGGTCCTGAGCCGCTTTCATCCATCGACTCCCTGCGACCGCTACGATGTCGTCAGTCCATCGAGTTGATGGTCTCCTATCACTCCGTTTCGCGTTGCATCGCGGCCGCCACTCGAGAACCTTTACTCCCCAGCGGTTATCAGTTCTGCGAGCTAAATGACCTGCCCACTGCCACTTCAGCTTACTAATTCTGAGAGTTACGTCGGTGACTTTAGGTCTTCTACGGATTTCCGTATTCCAGATAGAAACCTACAACCGAATATTTTCAAGGTTTTGAAACACCTGTTAAAGAAATAAAAATAAATATGACAAGAAAGTTTATTTATTAAAATTAAAAATAGACAACAATGCAAAAGCAAAGAAGGATACAAATAAAGATTATTCTGATTAAATCCACAAACATAACTGAAGAAATGTTGTTACCTACATAAATGGGCTTGGGATATTAAAAATAAGAAAGCTTACTTTTAACACTAGAGAAAAATTTAAATGAATTATACAAATGCAAAGAACACAGAGAGAAAGAAGTTCGTACACCTCATGAAAGAGCTAAGATATGGCGGGATATAAAATGAAATTGTCATCTCGGCTCCGACGAAGTCTGCAGGGCATCGTATCAAAAGATAAAGCAAATTATAGTCCCGAAGGATACCCACATTTCACAAATAAAGAAAACTTCGCAAGAGACAAAACTTCTGAAGTGGGCTGGATGCGGCAAATGTGGTGCTTAGTAAAGTTTTCTGTGTTACTCAACTTTTTATCTACAAATTGTACATTTTCAGCGTCCTCTGTAAAAGGAAAATGTTAATTATGCGACTTTGTATTACGATAACTTTGAACGACCTTGAGCAAATAAGCTGTTCAGCTAGTGGTCGACTAGAAGTCAGACTTCGTTTGAAAAGTTTCCATATGTTCAGTTATGAACACTTAGGGTGTGGACTATGAATTAGCACCTCGTTTTTAAGCTACAAAATTTGTTATTCAGAGTGCACCACCCATATCATTATAATGACATGAACTGTGTACAAAATAGAACTTTAGTATCTTTAAAACTTTTGAAACTATCATGGTTATTTACATAGAAATCATTTAGAACGGGATATTTACCATGATTAAATTTTTGAGTTTACAAAGAATGAGGGTAGATCGGTATGTATGCCAATAAAAACCAACTTGCAGTGACTTTAGTTCTTCCGTGATCATGGCGCATGAAACTGTGCCGAAATATTGGAAAACTCAAAAATTGAATCATGGTAAATATCCCGTTCTAAATGATTTCTACTTTAGTACCTATCTTTATTGAATGTAACACTCATAAGTGGAGTTGTTGCTTGAGTTCTCAAATCAATATCGAACCTTGGCCTGCTTCAATACAAAGGCTCTATTTCAAATAATAAGACAAACTAGACATTCATATTAAGCTTCACTATTTCACACTCGTAAATATTAACAGGACTGAAAAGTCTTGGCAAGCTGCTAACCCTAGATCAAGGTCGGGCTAACTTTCCCCTTAGCATAAAACACGCGAGGGACTTAGTACATTTCCAAGTGTAAAATACTTTCACCTTTCTTCGCGTGGATGATCTGATAACGGTGGTATGTTGCTCGTAAACAACTAAGCAGGCGTAGACAAGTTGCCAAATAAACTGCGAAACCAGGTGTAATATAATGTACTTTTTATGAAATAGTGAATAGAACTCCTTTTTGTTACGCAAACAAGGACCTAGCGATCATTATAATTACATACATTATTACCAAAAAATGTGCAAAGAAAAACTTTGTTTCATTGCACATTTTTAAATCTCTGATTACCTTTCGTTTGAAACAGTTGAGAAACTTGGTTGTTCAAAGTTGATTGATGATAATCTGACGAACAACCATACATTTCGTGGATAAAGAAGTAAACGTATTATCATAGCTACGTAAGAATTTGGGTCAAACGCTCTGTCCTAGTTTGTACTTCAGCCTTCACGAAAATGCATTCGTTTAGTCAAACTAAATTGGAAGTTGTAGATCTCTATGAAGTTGCCGCCAGTTTTCTGACTTCAAATTGAAGCTGTTCGAAAATGGTTAAGCTTTTAGCTCGTAGATTTAAGACTAAAAAGACTAAAGACAAAATGTTTATTTACCAGAATATATGTAACAAGTAGGTCTTAAAATTATGATACATCCAATTATATTCTACCTAATATAGGCATGCAAATATATTTTTCAATTAGGTACACAATATTAACATCTACCAAGCCACAGTTTTAGAAAGTTATATATAAAGTTACATGTTCTTAGAAACAGAGATGAGACTTTTTAAGAGCATTTGAAGTGATTTCTGAAGTTTATATTGACGATGATGATGATGATGGCAAAGATAGTCATAATGATTGTACACAAATATAGAACCGAAAGAATAATGATATATTAATATCATGCATGAATAATGATTCCTTCAGACAATTTAATGTGTGAATTCCATTAATCTTATGTAAAAGTCTGTCTGAAAGAACACCGTAGCAAACATATTAGGTATATGGCTACAAAAGACCCCATTAGGGTCACCCATCATCTGACAAGTCATGCTACCTACTGTTTGAATACCATAATAATGGAACGATAATGGGTGATGTTAGAGTAACATTTTCATTACTTCGATCGTTATACCACTTTATGTCTTTGATGACAAGTTTTATCCCCAGTTCTTACTACCATATCGCATAAATACTTGAGCCAAAACATAATGAACTTTTTTTAGAGCTCATGATATTCAAAAGATAGTACAAAACAAGTCCTCATCTCGAAGCTAATCTAACAATTTATTCTAAAGTGCCTTTCTCTTCTTTTCAGGCGGAGCGAGTTCCTAGGATGTGTCTCGTTTCCGCTAAAAGATGCGACTAAAGCCGACATCACTGGCACCTACTTTCTGCAGTCGAACGGAAGGCTGGCCCATGAGAAGGCCAGAGTGAGTGACCGAAAGATGGCCACTGACAACACCGAGACTAGCACCAACGATGGCACTAAGGAGAACAATGAGAAAGGTAAATTAATACAACATTTTAGAACCTTTTGTTTCTGACAAAGGTCGTAATTGCCAAAACATTTTCCGGTTATGACGTCACTTAAAATCTGACCCATTTCACGTTACCGTTGTCACCAGTTTAAATCTGACCCGACATTCAACGTTTTATTTAATTGCTCTCTTGTAGGTCCTCAAAACTTGACACGACGAAAGTTTAGACAAAATAAAGTATAATATATCACGATTCGTATAATAGAGTATGTGCCGAAGAGCTACAGATATATTATATTCAATGATCTCATAAGAATGTCGTAAATTACAAATAGGTATAACACTTAAAATTTTAGAGTGTTGCTTGATTGTTTTACAAAAAATAATAATTAAAATGGTGTTTTTGTTTCCTTCTAGGAGTAGCAAGTAACGGTCCCTCCACAGCCAACAATGCCGCGGCGGTGGCCGCCGCACTGCAACGCGAGGCAGACGAGCACCTGTTCCTACGGTACTTGGAGCTGGACCCGCCAGATGACCCTGAGAAGGCACCGAAGAAAACTCAGAGAAGTGGACGGACACCCTTCACTACTACCAGAAAGTAAGTGCCTTGATAGTTGATATATCCCCATTTATAAGTCGCAGATGAGTTGTCCGCTTCACTTTTGGAGTTGGGTACAACTCATTCGAATCAAAAACCGAGTGAATTTTCATTCGGATGAGTTGTACTCTTAACAAAAAGTGAAGTGGACAACTCATCCGCGGATGAGTTGTAACCCTAACCCATTTAAACATTGTATTTAGTTCATTTCATACGAAATGTTTCAATATTGAATGTGTTCATGTGAAATCTTCTTTTACAGACTGGTCAGAGGAACCGGAGGAGGATTTGGCTTTACAGTGGTGTGGACTCGACCGCCGAGAGTGGAGAGAGTCGCGCAAGGAGGCTCCGCCGAGAGGGCGGGACTTCGCGCCGGGGATTACATAGTCTTCGTCGGTAACAAGAATGTTGTCACTGTTTCCGAGGAGGATGTTAGGGGTCTCGTCAAGTAAGTCACCAAGAGTGCCATTATTTACAACACAAATAGCTAAAAGCTTTTATTGTATTTAAAAACGTTTTTGTTATAAGGAGATTCAAGATAGAGCACAGTAAATGATTCTAAAATTTTGCGTTAACTGAAAATCGGTGGGTTCATAATTTAAATGGGATAATAACATTCAAACAACACTCTGGTCCATCATTAACGAGTTTTTTTTTCTTTGTAGATCTGCCGGCCAAATGCTAACACTGGAAACCTTCAGACGGATCCCTGGTAACGCTCCCCCTGCCGCCTCAATGCGCCCTCGTGTCTCCCAAGTGGTCACCAGCTTTCCCCTGGAGTCGACACCTCCGCCCGCGCCCCGCTCCCCGCGGACCACGGCCGTGGCCTCCCCCGCTGCGGTCGCCAGGCCTCCCACAGCCTGCTCCTCCACCAGCCAGTCCCTCGATAGACGCAAGCTGCACCTCCCCCAAGTCACATTCTCCAAAGAGGTCGGTAACGGCATCATAGTCTGAGAACTCCAAATTCAAAACTAGTCACGCGTCTTTCGAATTTACAAACTTTTGAACAAAAAGTGGTGCTAGCATTAGACCTAGTGGGACCCTTTAAATTATATCGTTTAGATTTTAGTATCAAAATTGGATATTTGTTTAGTTTTATAGAATTATTTGGCACTAAGTTCTTTCGATAAAATAAGTAAGTTTTTATTTATTTCAACGATAGCTAAATTTGACGTGGGAGAAGTTGATTATAGATTTTTATTTGATAAGTTTTTAGAACCTAGTAACTGAATGTACGTGTTTACGTATTTAAAGCTTCTTTTGTTAGTTTAACTTTTTTGATATGTTTTGCTTTCTTTATCTTTTATAAAAGTAGTAGAATTTTAACATAGTTTCTCGTGTTATCTTTTTATATAGACTTCATCATACATTCCATTTAGTTGTTAAATGTGTGTTTAGTTTTATTTATTTTACTTTTATTTATATGCTTTTATGGTCAGTAAGATAGATTAGGTATTTAAAGGACACGTTAGGCGCAGTCTATAACAAATACATTAAATGGGGAATCGTTACGTTTAAGCTTACTGTTTTCGTTATTATTTATTTTGTTACAATGTTTTCTTTTCTATTTATTTTCTTTAGATTTTGTGTGTTGACTTTTTTATTTTGTATCAATTTCATGAATCATAGTTTAGTTTTATTGTAATTTGTTTTCTTAGCCGACATGATTGTGTGTTTTAATTTATTTCCTGTATTCGAACAAAAAATTGGTTCCTGTTGTTTTTATTTCGTTTCTAATTTATGCTTAGTGAATTTACGTGCAAATAAATTTATTGCTTTTATTTTTTGTTTGTTTATATTTTACGACTTTACTTTTAGTTTTTTAGTTAATTTCATTTAAACAAAGCTGCACAGACACCTTTCCGAACCAAACGAACCAAATTCGAGTCAAACGCGTAGCTAAAATCCCATTTAAACATGAATCATTAAATAAGAAATTAAATGATTATTATAATGTTTGATAGCAATCATATTATAATATTTATCTTCTTCAATTGAAGATATATTATTCAGAGTGCTAGTTTGATTCCTATAAAAATCGCGTGTCGCTGCAACATTACAACATCCGGTTCACGATTAGACTACGTATTTAACGAATCGTTTTGGTAAACGTTCACTTCTATACTATCGTTAATGACTTGAAGGGTATCCATACAACTGAAGAAGAATTACGAGACATTATGTAAATCAAATCAAATATGTATTTTGTCTCTTGGCCTAGCTATTGATTAAAGTCGGAATTAAAGCCCTACGTTGAAGGAGCAACAAATCCCGCAACCAAGAAAAACCACACATCTAATACCTAACAAATAAATAATTTGTCATCGCGTGTCACGTTTTTTGCTGCACCCGCTATTTTAGGGTTTTGAGATCGGTTTCGAAACCCTTGTGGTCTCGCTCTGTTCGTTCTACTTCTTTTTTGAATTTCTCAGTAACTGCCATCAACTTGAAATTTGAAATTATAATGCATTTGTATCTTTGGATGGATCTTTCTGCAAATTTAGGAGATTTCATGCGCCATTACTGATATATTTAAGAAGGATCTATCTGAAAGGTATCAACTATTTTTCGGTATTAATTATTTAGCTAAGTCTCTAACCGGTAGCTATAGTACGTACATATTTGTGTAATTTACAAATGTTCTAAATCTTTGGTGAACGATTTATACTCGCACTTGACGGATCTTGTTTTAGTTAGCACAGACAAAACCGTTAATATATTATCCAGTCAACAACGAGCAAAAAGCGGACATTTTTTTTTCCAGAGCAGATGAAATGTCATTTTATTAAATAATGTAAGCACAATCAGCTTAACTTCGATCATCTGACGAAAGAAATGAAGTTCAAAATTTTCCACTAGACCCCAGGATTGGCCGCCGACGGGCGCAAGCGCGCTCTCCTAGCAGTGGTGGCTAGGGAGCAACATTACGCGACCTGCCTACAGTTTGGGCTGGTGAGGTTCGTCTCACCACTTGCTGAGAGAGCTGACCTGATCGCGCCGAGCGATCACCAGCTGCTGTTCCAGAATCTAGAGGAAGTATGTATTCCAGTCGGTAAAATAACTTTAATGACTGCGTTGTCCGCAGCAATGATGATGCTGAAAGAGCAATGTAGCGCAGGTCCAGGCAATCACAACGTGGTGAGCATTGCAGCCCTTGATAAACAAGCTGAAATAAAGGCTAGGACACCAGAGTTCAATGCACAAAGCAGAAAATATTTTTTCTGACACCATGCCAAAGAATTTTTTTGATTTTTGTGTTCTGTTGTTTACAAACATTGTACATCGTTACTCAAAAAATGCAATCGTTAACTTCATATTTACTCTCGCAGATCTTCAGGATATCAGAAGAGATCCTAGAACAGACAGTGCAGGAGGACGGAGAGATCCAAACCTCGACCGTCGTGGCTGTGTATCTACAGAAGACGCAGCTGTTCCTCAGTCTCTATAAGAAGTACTGTCTGGGATTGAAGAGAGCTGATTGTGTCTTGGTAAGGATTTTTAATTGAATGTCTAATCTAATAAATAACGGACTGATAATAATTTAAATTGGATTAAAACAGAAAGGCCACTGAATCACTTAAGTTTACCTTTACGCAAACACAAACACACAAATAATACTCTAATTATACTTTATCTAGCGGGGCAATGCAGCTAGCGTCTTGGGAACGCTTCCGACTGGTATTGATATGGATCAGTTGAGCTACTTGTAGATTGTTTGCAACAGTCTGCAGTTAGTTCAATTGTTTCAATTGTAAATACTAGTTTTATTTTAATTATTTGATTGTATATCTGTTAATAAAGATACATGGTAGGTAATTAAAAAAAACTGAAATAAGATGAAAAGTCAGATTAATGCTTCTGAGATCGACTTTATCTAAGTTAGATACGTGAGATATTCTTGTAGATTTTTGCAAAGATATTGTATCCTCAACTCTCATTGAACTCTATACTGCTCAGGTCAAGAAATCAAAAGATCCAAGCGGCGCGTTCTCCAGATTCTGCACAAGTCCACCAATCCCCCGTCGGAGGCCGGACATAACGTCACTGGTCCACAAACCCTTGGAGCAGTTCCGAGAACTGTTAAGGTTGATGAGAACAGCTGCGTCCGCGACCGGCGCTGGACCGTACGACCAGCTGGAGAAGAAACAGCTTCAAGTCATCGTTGAGCAGTTGCAGGTGAGTAACATAACATACCTACTTAACCTTCTGAATTGCAATAAACAAAGTAAGCTCATTAGCAACGCCGGCCAAGCCAAGACGAAATAAAAGACACAAAATAAACATAGAAATCGGCCACATACATACAAACATACAAATATACAAACATACAAACATAGGGTGCTAACCTCATAACCCTCCCCTGTCGGTAGTCGGGTAAAAATTAATAACATTTTTCCGGTCGCACTCATCGAAATACGTCATTGGTAAAAAGAGGAAGAATAACATATGTAGCCAAAGAAGTCGTGGATGTCAAAGAGCGTTATATAATAAGTAGTATTTTGTACACTATCTGTCCCTCGGCTGTGGTTCGGGGCACACATTCCCTCGTAGTGATAGGATCTACATAGTGATTTATTACTACTACCTACGTTTTAAGATCTTCAAAATCACTCGACGATATTCTCAGGAGGATCAAATTGTAACGCAAATTAAAAATTGGAAGTGTATTGGAAGCCATACCATTACTCTTTGCATCACGCACGCGCGTTTTACAATTAGTTCTTTTTTAAAATTGTTGTTCCGGAAATGGAAGAGGCTTATATTATTCGGCGGACCTGGAGGAATAACTTATTGTTTTTTTTACTTTAAATGATTATAACCATAGCTGGACTGATATTTCACAATATTAAAAAAAACTCTCCGTACAGTTTTCACTCCCGCTCAGCGTTAGAAATGGAATTCCATAGCGTTTTCCGCCCCGCTTTAGTTATGACGTACTTTCGTTAGACGGTTATGACGTATACACATCATGGTTCGAAAAGGAATAGACTACTTTCGGAGCAGGCGTAGCATAATAGTAGCTGGCTACGCCTTGACGTGAAAAACAAAGGATCTACCAGCCTACCACAATCATAGGCTGGGATGTATAGAATAGAAGATATTTTTTTTACCTTAAAACTACTATACCTACACAATAAATAACCTTAAAAACTATGTAAATTAATACTACTGATGATACTGATACGGATGTGTAATGATGATGCAAATAAAAAGCTAATGCGTTTTTCTTCGTGCAGGTTGCTTACCAAGACGTGACCGCTGGTTCTGGCCTCATGGGCCTAGCTGGTGATGGAAAACCCTTGCTATCTGTTTCTGATTTGGAGAGTCGACTCGTGTTCACTAGATGTAAGGTAAGCATCCATTGACAGTCACACCATTTAATTTGCTGTGGGTGGCGACCTGACTTCTGTCAAGAATCTAATAGGCATAGTTATTTGGACACCAAACAGTCCAGTTGGTGCATATTATATCATCAATATATATTTTCTTATCCAATGCGTAAATTAAAGGTAGTAAGATTGAAAATCAGCTTTAATTACGCGATAATAAGAAATTATTCTGTACTCTTGTCTACACAACCCTCGGTTTTTATTAGGTATTAATTGAAAGTAAGCAAGTGCATGTAAATCATAGTCACTTTTTTGCAAGAAAAGTGTTTTTATACAGTCATAAGCTTAAAGTTAGGTCCACATAATTCACCGATTAATTCGGCATTTGTTCCAGCCCTTTGTCCTAAGTACACCCGGCCGACAATGGATTTTCGGCGGAGAGCTCTCAAGAGTCGAAGGTCGTTCAGTCAGACCCTACTGGGCCCTTCTGTTCAGCGACCTGCTGCTATTCGCCACCGTCTCCAGGGATAGGGTGCTGTTTGTCACTGAAGAACCGGTCGCGTTGGGTACAATCTCAGAGGCCCAATTTAATGTCAGGAAGAAAGGTACCTACTAAATATTGTTTTTTTTTATCATACTAGCTTCGGCTTACTGTCTCGCTCGCGTTTCCCGGGATGAAAAGCCGTAGCCTATATGTTAGTCTATACACTAGCCAAACTCTATGTAAAATCTTTATAAACATACGAAGACACAAAAAACTAAAACTCGACGCCAAGCAAGTGTAACTTATTGAAGGAAGGATCTCAAATCGACATATTATAAATTCACACAAGACATGATTGTAGAATACATTCACATCTATGTAAGGTTCAGACCGATCTGTTTAGTAGTCTGTGCGTTAAGGGGGGATACATCTAAACACCTGAAGAAACCAAATGTTTGTATTTATAATATTAGTGTGACGTGATTTTTGTAAGAGTTAGATATTCTGCTTTATTCCCTTTTTTGATTAACGTATAAGAACTGAACGACAGCAATTTTTGTCTTTACAGTTACGGAATTCCGACTAATCCTGGGCAGAAATGGTGGAGAATCTCCCCTTGTCTCTTGTTCTCCAAGAACGCCGGGACGGAGACAAACTATAGCCCTGAGAGCTCCCTCGATCGACCTCAAGGCAGTTTGGCAGAGTCTTCTGCAGAGGCAGATGTAAGTACGCACTGGATATTGAACTTTCTGAAACCGTAACGTATTATAGGAATATTTATGTGAGTTTGAACTTAACGTATAGCTGTAATCTTTATTTTTAGATATTTTAGCACACAACGTGGTTCTGGTGACCTGTAAAGATTTTTGTAAAATAATAATAATAATCATTCATTTTATTTATATTTATTTATTGGAGAACCAGAAGCTTATATAAACATAGTAATATGGAGAAAATATATCCTAGAAAGCTTAAATTAAGGTTTTCACGGGTAAAATTTATTCAGACAACTTAGTCTATTTTGTTAGTAAACTTAGGGCTAGGGGGTTAATACTTAATGCTTAACACGGATTTTGCTCTCTGACGTAGGGTATACCTAAAAAGGTACCAGTCTTTCACAATGTTAGTTATAATATACGTACAATAATTAACGTATTCTAGCTACTAAGCTTAGAAAAAAATATTTTAACTTGCACTTGTCTTTCCAGATACCGAGCGCACACGATGTCCGGCACCCCACTGGGCTCACCACTCGACTCCCCAGATCCTCAGCTGACGTTTTCCTTGGCCACCCTCGACTCACAGCAGCGCCAGGTATCCGCGTCTAGCATCCAACGACACTCGAGCCTGGCTCTTCTACCAGCCAGCTCGTATAGATCCCATCTCAACATGCTGGTCGAAGAACGGCCAGAGAAAGAAGTTAGGGTCAGCTTCAATATGAGACCTAACTCGGCTAGTTCTATACCGCAACCCTGCAGGGGTCCATTAAGCTCAGTGTGGAGAACGGCCCCTACTCCGGAGACACCATCTGCAAACCTCTCACCAGCGGAGTCACAGACTTTCTCTTCCCACTTTGTCTCGTCTTCCAGCATCGAGAAAAACGATGAGCGTCCGACCTCCCCAAGCGCGCTTCTGACCCCAGACGGTGGGGAGAATTACTCTGAAATTTCTCCTTGTAGATGGGAATCTTTCGAAGCTGATTTAGCTCTGGCAGATTTAGATGTGGATCCGTCATACAAACATGCTGTTGAGGAGCGTATATTCCTGCCAGAAGATCTGATACCGAGGGTGGCTCTGCCGGAAAGGCCGACGCCACCGGCGTATTTAGAGCTCTGATCAGCAGAGTCCGACCCAGAGCTGGCGAACGCTTGCTTCCCTCGCTCGGGTCGGACATGGCGTTGAATTGAAGCTCATTGGAGAGTGAACAAAACCACGTAGTGTGGGTTCCCGTAGTGCTATACATGTGACGTATGTATAACCCTCGATGTCTAGATTGGCAAAGCTTTTGTTATGTAGACTGGCCGGCCACGGCACGGGCTAAGTTGTTGGATTGTTATGAAATTCGCTTATAGTCGAAGATAAGGTTGTGGTAAACAAAATTTTGAGAGACATATTTTCGAACATTAGCAGTATTAAAACTTCGTATTTTGATTATGATAGAAAATCTAATTTATAAGTCTGATACCCACTTATGAATGATGAGTTTAGAGAAATTAAAATGGAATATTCTGAATATTTTAACAAACTTTTTACAGAACTGACTCGAATGGGGTAATTTGCTTAATCTGAAACGTGCATGCCAAAATGCTAATGTATTATATTATACAATACTAGAAACTCAGTGTCAAAATTTAACGATAGGGTATCCATAGGAAAAAATATATGTGTACCTACCTTACTTACAGAAATCTTTATCTTTTTTGTATTCTTCGATTTGCTTCATGTCTTCCGTCCTTCATTAAGACGAAATTCCAAAAGCTTTTCTTATTTTTGGTATGGATTTCGATAAAAACAATTTTTACGCTGATTTTGCTGCTACTACTAACTCTACTAAACTTTCTAATGGAGCAATTAGTGTTATCTATGAGTATCTTACCGATGTTAAATGTTAACTAGTGATGGTACCTAGTGATGTACAAACCATAGATGTAAACCTGTGCGATCGGATAGGGTATGAAACAACTGCGGGGCACGTAGAGGCTACGCACGGTGATGTCATAAATACTAATCATCAGCAGCATCTGAAAATGGTTGATTGTGTGTGACTTACGCATAATGATCGAGCATTGCCATAACTATCTGCGCGTAGCGTCTGCGTGCTAACAGCCTTACTTGTACAGGTCATGTGGATATTTGGCGATCAGCTTCGCAAAATCAATCACGTAGAGTTCATTGTAGACCTAGAGCCTATTGATTTAAAGCTTGTTATACTTTAAAATATAAAAGCATCTGTCGTCTTTATATAATATGGAAAATGGTAGAATTTGATTGTGATATTGTAAGTACCGCTTGATGTATACCTAGAAGATTGTCATAATGTAAATGTAATCCGATGTTCTGGATGTCGTGTTTCATCGTCGCTAGCATCGCAAAATGTTCACATAGCCTACCCTCAGGGTTATTTGTGTGTATGACCTCCTTTTTTACCAAAATCAAATTCGTAGTTAGAATCAGTAATTTTCGATGTCTTTGGCTGTGTGTAAATTTTAATATAGTCGTAATTATTGTATGAGGGAAAACCGTAATTTTGAGAAAACATTTTACTAATAATTCAGGATTCTTTGTGGCGTAAATTTAATGGATGTAATAAATAATATTTGGATGTTTGTGTTTAGACCGGAACAGTATATTTCCAATATCCGTAAATAAAGTGAATTTGTCGATGACTATCAATATTTTTATTTTATTATATTAGGTCCAGTTTTGCGACGCTAACGATAATGAAATTTCTACCATTTTTCTTTACCATTTTTTTCTAATTTATTTTATTTTAATAACCCCTCTTGAACAATTTACTAAACCAAACATCATAATAAACAAAATACGAGTACCTATCTGCAAAATGGTGAGTGTTCACAAATATCCACATGATCTGAATACATTAATACTTTTGATTCTTTATGCAAGTAAATTAATAAACACAAAACTAATTCTAGACAAGAAGAAGTTCCCAAGAAACCCAAACGGGAGCTGGAGGAAGAGCTACAGAAGGAGGACGAAGCACTAAGAGCAAAGGCTCTACCATGCATCTTCAGAGGTGGATGACGCAGCTTCCGGAAGCTGAAGAAATGGACCCTCCTGAACCTGACATGGAGGTATAAATTGACAGATATCAATAACTTTTATTTCTTTAGGTTTAAGAATAATGTGTTAGTAATTTTCATTTTCTAAATTATTATCAATTAAGATATAAAAGTTTGATTACCTCCACTTCAATTTTTTTTCTAGAAGAAATGAAAGATAAAGTAGATTCGCATTAGAAGTATAATATAGTAATGAAATATATCTGGTATCTTACAGATGTGGAGTATAGAAGAACTAAGAAAAAGGTCAAGAGAACTAAACCTCTTAGAAGTGGCAGAGCTTGTGCTTAACCACGAAAACAAAAATGCTACAACAAACGAAAAGAAAGAAAGTGAACGTAGTCCGTCTAAAAGTAGTAACTCTGGAAGCCAAGTAAGTATCCTTTCATAAGCTTAAAGTTCCATCTGATGAAGATGTATATAAGATTATGGGTTGCTTTCAGATCACCGTCCGCACCAGTCCAGTCGTAGTTGACACAATACCCGTCTGTAGACAATGCCATAAGAAATGCTTGTCCAAACCAAACAGTCCACTAATATCACAAAAAGAACCTCCAATCATTCCTGCCAAGCCTAAAACAGAAGCATCGCCACAAACCACTAATTCAACCAAAAGCTCACCAAGCACCTGCAGTGCAAACTGTGACAACAGAAAACCAAAGTTTTTCTGTCATTTAGAACGTAAGAATGCCATGAAGCTTCGTCCAGAAGATGCGCCACAGGCCGCAGCGAAAGTCATAGACTCTATTGAACAAAGTCAAAAGATGCTCAAATCAACGTCTTACGAACTAAAAACTGATTCACCGATACTAAACAGGAGCATGTCAAGAAGTCATACAAAGAGCCAACTGGAACTGAGGAAAGAAAATTCAATTAGATCACCGAGTCCTTCATCTAGCAGTAGGAATAGTCCACTCTCCACAAGCCATACAACCTGTAGCTCAATGGTTTTCAATTCTAGTTCTAACGACCTAAGAATGTCCAATTCCAACATCGCAAATCCAGTCCAATATGTGATTGCTCAAGAAAAATACATAAATGAAGTAAAATGTGTTGAAAATATTACTCTCTCGAAAACAAAGACTGTAACGTCCAGTTATTCGCCAGCGACAGCCAGAAAAGAACAAATAACTCGACAAAAAGCAGAAAATGTCCTAAATAAAGTTTTAGGCATGAACATCATCACGAAAAGAGAAAATATCGGTGCGTGTTTGAAAACATCGTCGGTCTTCTTAGAGGACGATTCAATACACGAAGATGAACCTGACTTCAGAATCGAAAGAGGGATGAGAAGATCTCCTAGAATGGGCATCTCAGCTGTGAGCAAAATGAATGGAGACATAAGTAAAAAGACTGAAAAAACAGAAGATCATAATGCTAATGATGTTTCCGATGACGATTTAGAATTAGGGCCTCTGATGCTAATGGGTTTATCTGCTATAAACCCAGCTGCTCATTTGATGAGAGTAGAGCCTTTTAAGAGATCTTCAGCATCTAGTTTGAACCATCCAATCTCTAGACCTGCTAGCTTAGGATCTGTTAATTGTGAATCGCCTGTTCCTAATATATCTGTAGTGCCCCCTACTCCTGACTACAATACCACTAATAAGACTGTAAGTAAAGTTGAAAATGATTTATCTGTTGACAAAATAGATGTAACAGATTACGTATTAATAACTTTGTTCTAGGATGACCTTCTAGATGACTCTCCTGATTCCCCCGATGTCCCTGATGACCTTCCTTACGTATCGCTCAAAAGGTATACTATGTCATACACTTCCCTTATAGGTAACAATTTAGCGTTATCTGTTCAGTGACAAATCTTAACGATTATAGGTATGGCACAATGTCAAGCCTCGAAAGACTACCGTCCGATGAGACTGACGATGGGAACGTAAGACTGACTGAGCCAGATACTTCTAAAAATTATAATCCAGGTAAAGACGTTTCATAAACTACCATAAATTTAGATTTACATTTATTTAAGCTAGAGAAAGACAACGCATCTTCACATGTCATAAATAAGAAGTAAAGTATAAATGCTGAACATTTTGATGAGCACAGAGGAAAAAGCGCAAACATTAGGAAACTAAACAATAATGAACGTCAGATACTGCACCTTAGAAGAAAAACGTTGTAACCATTCTTAAGTGTAATGGGAAATACTAATTGTATCAATGTATCGGTTACAGTGGCCGGTGCTGCTGGTGGAATAATGGGCTGGACTGCAAGAGCAGGTTCTTTTGTAGTCGAGAAGATGAATATATTCAGCTACACTGAAAACGTACCTAGTACAGCCATAGCGCACAAGCAGCCTTCGTTTTTGGAAAGGTAAACGTTTGAGAAATCCAAACAATCTCATTCTAACACTTTTATACTTTTATGGCCGCCGACGACGCTCATGTCCGTCTTCGAGTTCCTCGAGCTACGGCAGTGAATGCGTAATTCATTTTTTTCTAGTATTATTTACATAAGTTTTCAGATTACTCATTTTTCTCTCAACTTCTTATGCGTTCTCTATCCCAATTTCTACATTTGCAATCCAAATTTCTATATTTCCATTTTTTTAACTATGTTCTCAAGACTTGTTTTCACATGATAGATGGCAGCACCATCGATGGACAAGGGAGTGATAAGTATGAGTATAACGATTTGTTGCGTAGCTTTTGGGTCTGCTAATTATTTAAGAAAAATGTTGGTAGGTATTGTACTTGTCTCGTAGACTTTTTCAGCTACTAAATAGACCAGCCAGACAATAGATATTAACAAGTTTATCTTTCCTACTAGTTTAAAAAAATGGTTCCTCTGAGTGTATGTGTGTTACATTGACTAGTTTTTAATAGTTTTACGTCATATGAAATAGAATTCTACTCTAGGTAGATCTTAATAGAATAGCTCTCAAATTGTTAAACCGCGTGCCAGAATCTAAAATTTATAATAAAAGAACTAAAATAGTGTACGTATTCGTAATCACTAACAAAAAAAAACATTAGCATTTTCATAGATTCATAGATTCATAAATTAAGTAGTATTTTGCAGAAATACCAATTAATCCATATTTTATAGGTCTTTAAGATAAAAAAAACGTTATTGTGTGTAGACATTTATCACATATTCTGTAACTGAATAGTTTTATTAATTTGTTTTTAATCTCTTTTGATAAAACCAAAGTATATTTAGCTATAACTACAACGTTTCTAAAAACAGATGTCTCGGTGTGAGCGATTGGAAAACCAACATTGGTACAGATGATGGAGCGGGTGACCCTGGGGAAGGCAGCGGTGCCAGCGGCGAAGAAGCCTGGGGCACTCCATCATCAGGAGACTTGTCGGACAACCTGCCCGACTCAGAGCATGGTACTCTATCGGTAAGAGATAACAAAACCGTCAAACAAATACTTTGTGAAACTTTATTCAAGGATAGAAAATAAGATTAGCTTCTGCCAAGCGTGACATTGATTTAACACAACAGTAGTGAAAGAAACTTTTACTTAAAACAAAGAAAATTAAAATTACTATTTACAATTGCGCTAACTGCAGACTGTTGCAAACAATCTACAGGTAGCTCAACTGATTCATACAAAAAATAAGTATTTTATTTTAATTATTCAAGATGATTCAAAATAACAACGAAATAGAAATACGATCAGAATATTCCTTGAGAAATTAGAGAACTTAGTGAAATGCACAGGGCATCATAAAGCATCGAAGATAATTTTACGACACGCTGTGCTACGATAAATCTGTGTTCATTCCAGTCTCCTACAAAATCATCGTCATCGTACGCCGGTGATGATGATACGGAACTAATGATGGATGAACTTCTAATGGCACCTACAATAACTGGACCCACAACGTTGAGGCCACTACTTCCAAGGTACCTAATCTACATCTTTATTAACTTGTACATATATACATCTTTTATCTACATATAAACGCAGTATTTCGGCAACTGGCTTAGTAATGCTTTCACTTTCACTGAGCATTGTTCTATACTTAGTCGTTTGTATTAGCTTTAACACATAAAATTTTGTCGGTTACATACTAATATTACGTCGAAATGTAGGGATGTTTTCAGACGACGACTGGAACCACTCCTTGAAGAAGACGGATCTGATAGTGGAAGTGAAGACAACAAAGCAACGCCTACCAACTCTGATGACCAGGTGAATACCTAGGCTAATCTTGATGATTATGAAAAAAATATGAATATTGCTCCTTGTAAACACCTAGCTCCAATGTGTCTATTGATAGCAGGCATTGTAATTATTTATTGCAACGAATCCCTTGTTATGAATGTATCTAACCTTTGAGACCAAAAAACTTGCAGTTATGATAATAATGTTTAGCTAAGACATATTTAAGAGTTTTAATGAATGCTTTAGAACTTAGATAAATGATAAATATAAATAAGAAAGCATGCAATATAACCATAGCTCAGAAATTAATGCATGTTTATTGCATGAATGAATATTGAAATGTACTGATTAACTAGGTTGTAAAATCGCCTTAGCCACAGTAACAGCTTAACAATTGGCGATCACAACACTCAAAATTCTAAAATCTGCCTGAACCAACCAGGCCTTGCATTCAAATTATATTTGAACTTAGTAAAACGGACACAGTAGTCTAGACTCCAAACAAAGCTCATAGACATGACAATTTGAATGTATTAACAAGCGTCCGTGATAAATACGTCCGTGTCGAAAACGTAGAAAAGACATTTACGATTTTTAAAGTTATGACAAGTAGTAATGGACCTGATAGTGTTGGTAGTTCTGTGTAGTGTCGTAGAGAGTAGCTAGGTGTAATCTCACATTGTGACTGGTCCGCTGGTGCGGCGATTGGCGCAGGACAGCGAGCGTGGCCCAGATGCTGACGACTGCTGCGACGTGCCGCACCTGCCGCCCTCTGCTTCAGTATCAGGTGAGTCAAAAACTAAAACATTTTGTCATATTTTACCTAAGAGTAAGAGATTTCTAAGGGTTGCATTCTGAAACGAAGTAATTCAGAGAAAACACATAATTTATATAACATTAGAAGCTGAAACTGCCAATGCAAACGAGGACGATTTAGAGTTCTTTCTAGAATGCGGCACAAAAAGTAACGAAATCGATAAAAAAAATACTTCTGCCTAGTAGTGGTTAAAACTATACTAGTCTATATTAACACGAACAAACATAAAAGTATACTACTAATATCAAATAGAGAGATTGAATAATCAAAGAATAGGATAGGTACCTATAGCTAAAAAGACGTCATGTCAAAATGTAAGCACTACTAAACATGAACATTTTAAAACACATCTGATAGGCAACAATGCACAAACTTATTTTCAGCAGTACCATACAGTTACAAGAAAGTGATATATCATAAATTTTGACAGAAAGGACCTCTTGACTATTCGAAGGTGGGTGACAAGGACACAGTTCAGAGACACTGAAGATCCGTATCATGTTTATGCACGTTGCATGCATGTGTCATGGAATAATTATTATAATGGGGCAGACAAAACACGAAGCTGGCATACTACGTTTCTTTTTATATATCTTTTTTGTTCTTTTTCAGTTTACTGGCTATAATTATTTAGTTTAGATAATACTTTTTATATTAAGGTTCCTCTTATATTCCCCAGTAGGTACTTGTTAGACCCTTTCACTATTTACAACCCCAAGATCTCAGAAGTAGAGTTTGCACTTCACTTTTTCTCTATTGTGTATCATTAACTCTAACTCATTTCGTATTGCTTCTATATTTTATTTGAACGCTGTTTCAATTATTTCAATTAAAAATACGGTTAACAGAAAAAATTATGATATGTTTATGGCTAGCCTAATGCTTATGACATCTTTTCTGATCATTATTGATGGTGTTATATTCATCTTTAAAAATTAAAAAAGATATTAATTCAAAATGTTTTGATACGCAAGTCATTGCGAGCCTTGACTTAGAGAGTGAAACTTTTTACAGAGTATCAAATCAAATTCAGTAAATAAATGTTTATGGCTCATAAATAAAGTTTAATACAACAAACAAAGAACGTTCGTGAGAACTTGGCCAATATGTATCTGCACCGTAAAATTGACGATGCAAGAGCAGTGGACGATAATTCGAAAACGTTGCAATTGAAATAAGAGCTTTAAAAAGTTGAGTTAAGACTGCTTGTTCTGCAGAAGCTGTAGATGACAATACTAAAAACGTTGCCATTAAAATGTAAGCTGTAGACAGTTATGTTAAAGCTGCTTGTTCTGCAGAAGCAGGGGACGGGGGTGCGGGCGCCGCACAACATGCTGGAGAGGAGGACGATGGTGGCGCCGCGTCCGATCTGAGCCCAGAGCGGACGCCCACCAACGAGGCACCTTCGATGCCCTTACCATATGGTGAGATGATCACTCCACTTTTAAAGATTTACCAGTTGCCTTTTAAAACGTCACTATAGATAACGTTTGACTAAGAGTTTAAAACAGACACTTTAGACTATACGATTCAGAATGAGGAATCAGGTTATTACGTTAGACAATGGGTATAATATAAACATAAAAAAGTGGGATGGTAAAAATAAACCTTTAAAAGCCTGTTTAAAAGCACCTCTGTGTGGTACACGAAGCGACACAGAGACGTCGAATCTGAAACTAACGCTATGGAGCCGAAGAGAGATCTGGAACTGAGGTTCATTCCGTATCGCCCTTCGTACTACAAAATCTAAAATATAATTCCTCCACTCCAATCTTTATACTCGTATTTTACCAGTTTCAAGAGAGTTTGCGGAGGCCCGTGCCGCGCTGTACAGTGCTGCCCCTCGTCCGGGCTCAGCGAGCTCGGCCAGCACGCCCTCCACACTCGAGCGTACTGCCATCCACGTCTCGAGCACGAGCGTGCTGCCTTTAGAACCAAGTAAGAACAGCCAGCGTCTTGGTGGAAGCATCCGACTGGTATTGATATGGATCAGTCAAGCTAATAACTGTAGATTGTCTACAACAGTCTCCAGTTAGCTCAATTGTTTCAATGTGTAAATAGTAGTGTAGTACTAGTTCTGACTTGTTTATATTATTAGATTGTAATTTTCTTTGTTAAAGTAGATTTAGTTACAACAAAAACCATAAAGGACAGCCTACAGAGCTGGCAATAACGTGACAGTGCTGAGCCGTTAAGGCGCACGTCCTCCACACTTGCACGTAATGTCATTCTACGTCTCGACAACGAGCGTGCTGTCTTTAGAACTTAGTAAAAAGGACAACTACGTAGCGTTACCTACTAGAACTTTCTCCATAGTCAAATGACCTCCTGTATTGAGGTTCCTTACAAAGATCGCAGCACTACACCTTCTAAGTAATTTTTCAATTAGATCCATACCTCGTAAGGTAGGTACTTATGGATTAGATCCATCATAAAAGAACTCACAGATTAGGTATTTTGTGTCTATAAATTATTATTTGATTGATCTGAAATCCAATAGGTTCAGAAATCAAAGCTCCATTCATACCCCACGACTAGCAATCAATCGTTCCTTTGTTCTAACTGTCATCATATCACAAAACCTTGTAGGTGCACCCTTTTAGGTTTTGATCGTTCGCATCCTTTGCTTACATTATGTAAAATATTTTCTTCCACCAGCCTCGGAGCAAGCACAAGCAGCGGAAGGATTTACACAACTGGCGGCACCGAAACCAGCGACGCCGGAAGAACGACTGAGTCCTCGAGCGGAGATGAGGCTGGCCCTCGATCAGGGGAAGGACATGCTGGCAGACCAGGAGGTACCTTGGGTGAGAGTGACACTTCTACTGACCTAGGTAAAGACCAACCAGTGGTGTCGGAAGAACAACTGAGATGAGGCTGGCGTTCGACCAAGAGAAGGACATGTGAAAAATATATTACTATCTAAAGCAGGCTGGCCGACCCTTGTTCATTTCGCGCAGTGTGCCAGCGGTTGCTTCTTGCTCAATTCCTCTACTTCCCGTAAACCTAATTCTTATAGTGTAAATGGTTGTCTGCAGCAGGCTGGCGCGTCCGACCCCTGGTCGTTTCGCGCAGCGTGCCAGCGGTCGCTCCTGGGCCGCGTGGCGAGCGCCGACGCAGTGACCATGTGCCGCGCGCTGCCACGCCGCACCGCCCCTCGTACTACTTCGCGCAGTTCTGTATATGCTTGGAAACGTACGTACTTATTAAAGCTATGCAAAACCATCAATTACCTACTAAACCAACGAAAGATTCACAAAATGCGTTCTACGATCTCAAACTCAGATTGCTGATGTGGTAACTATAAAAGTTGGACTGGCTAAGTCATTGCCAGAGACATGTGGGTGGCCAGGAGATCAGGGGAGGTACTTGCCCAACAGTTGTATAGTGGGATATTTTAAGGGGTATATGCCACCGGCCTATGCCCCCCATTGGGATAAGTATATTAAAAACTATTCACATATTCTCGTGTTTTCAGTTCCAGAAAGCGAGAAACCTATGGAGATGGAACAACTGGCACGAGCGGAAGTTCAGACGATGCGTTCGCGGACGCGGTCTCTATGCCAGAACGGGAAGATGTGAGTCTTAAATGTTTTCAACTTCATTTTTATACCTGACTCTCTTGGTATTTTCAAAACTAGGTTTTACTTAACCAACAAATAACACGAATTTAACGCGAGTGAAACCGCGGGGAACAGCTTGTTTTTAAATAAGTACATCTAACAGTGACACAATGGCTTACCAAAGGCTGCAAGTGGCCCCCGAGAAAAAAAAGCTATCTGATGCCATCACTTTTAAATGTATCGTAATATTACGAGTAAAAGTCGATATTAAAATGTACAGTTTTTATTGTTGTGACGCAACTCTCTTAGAAAACTTCGCACGTGTTACAGAATGGGCTTCCTCCGACGACGCGCCTCTTCCGATAGCCCCCGCCGGGAGCCCTTCATCATCAGCTCCATGACCTCCAAGCCGTTCTCCCCTCGCCGGACGACTGTGAGCAACAACCTTGAGAACGGCTATTACAAGATTTGCTTTGTCAATGGCTCTGTGTGAACGCACTGCTGTTCGCTTGCCAATGCCATCAGCTGGATTTAAACCTTGGTGATACCTACTGGCTCACTTGAGTCCGATTTGTTAAAATTCGAAACTATTAAATTATCTCATTTCTTTAGATTTTTCGACGTCTTTTGATGATGGTGAAAATATTTGTACCTATGAAAGTTAACAGTTTTTGAAACTAGTCGGTTGAGAGTTAATGTTAAAATTTTAATATCTTATTTGTGAAAATCACTTAAAATTTAATTATTTTGAGCTAATAATAATAATTATGTATGTATCTTGACATAATTAAACAACTTTAGAAAACTGTTAGCCATTCTTGACTTGAATGAAGTTGTCTAGGTGTAGGACGTTTACACAAACCTATTATTTTGACATATTGAAGTCCAAAACAATTTTGGAAATTTAAAATCTTACAAATTTTCAGCTGCCTACCTTTATAACTCGAAATAATGTAGTTTATTAAAATAATTATAAGAATTTGGGAAGTAAACAATAGTAATTTTCATTTTAACATATAAATATTGTAAAATGAATCAAATCCGAATTCCATGGAAGCATTTACTGGTTTATTTAGAGTTGTGGTCTTATTGTGTTAAATATTTATAAGAATATAAACAAAATGGGTAGATCAGATATTATTAAAAATCTGATGAAAGCTTTTCCAAATTATTATAACGTAATAAATATAATTGGTACCTACTTAAGTAAATTATCTTAGATAGATATTGAAATAGTGTGTGTTGAAAATGTTTGATGAAAATTAGTGAACCGAGAAAATGTAGAAAGAATGTAAGTCAAATTTTTAGTCAATATTGCCAATAAAATGCCTTTAAATTTTTAAAATTAATAGGTTAGTAACCATTAGATAGTATATTCTTGATTTAATGATATATATCTTTGCTTGGGTCAATCGCCAATTGTTTTCTGTTATCTTTATCTCCTACTTTTGTAAGATGTGTTGGTACTAATCTCTTGTCAATTCAAACTGTCACTTGAATAATGTTTAAATCCAGCTTCAATGACGCTATTTTTGTTTAGTTTGTTGTTATCGATCTGTCCATCTCTATTGGAACGAAATTCTTGAAAATATATTTTATTAAAATATAGTTGCGCTTTTCATTCTTTCATCCTGCAGCTTAGCTGGTCCTTCCTGTACTTTATCCTCACCTTCAATGGAACTTGCTATTTCACTGTCCTTTATCTTTCTTACTTTTATAGTTTTCAATTAAACTTCACTAGTTTTAATTAGAATATAACAATATTTTTGACAATTAGATACCCACTTAAAAATTAAGCTCTAGTGTTTCTTATAATCACGAACAGCACGAACTATGAACACAACCACATTTTACTCGGTACCAAAACCAAATGGTTACTTTTAAACATTTTTGCAGGAAAAACAATTCGAGAAAAGATTTTGGAAACAGGTGTCAAGAAGACGTCAGTCGTTTGGTTCCACCAGCCAAATATAAAGACATATAGTGACAAAGTTTAAATTAGTGAAATTGAAACAATTGAGAAAAGTGGTGAAAACAATGCAGATGCTCAATTCTGCATAGATTTTATTTAAGTAATTTTATTAAATATAAATATATAAATAATAAACTACTTTTCTTCTGAATACGCTGAAACGCGAAAACGACTGTAGTTGTTTATAAGTGCGGGTTGGTCTTGTGGGATGAATGCCAAAGGTGCCAGAATGGTAATTGCCAAACTGTTAGGGACCTGTTAACTTTGTTCATATCTTAGCTAGATACCAGTGTACAAAGGTATACCAAAATGTATAGTTTTTGGTCCATATGGGCATGTAAATAATTCTAAAGAGCGGTCTAAAGTTTCTTGTAATAGATGTACAGTTTTGAATATATTTACTGAGCTTGTAGATGTAATATAGTTAAGCGTATTGTTGGTTATTAAAAGTGTGTATTTTAATAATAACAGTTGTAGATAGAACCTTTTCTCATTGTTATACGTGATTCGATCGAATCGTCTACAATTTTTCAAGCTTTGTTCTTTTATTGGCACAATTATATAACTTACTTACGTAGATAGGTGTTTTAGAAAAAAATGTCTGACTTTAATGTGCAAAATATGATGCTTGATAAATGGTGAATAATATTTTATGAATTTGTAGAACCTTTTAAAGTTGTCGAATTTAACTTCAATGATTCGGCAAGTTTCACTTGTTTGTTTTTAAAATAAAGAAATTTCGAAATCATTGTATGGATATTTATGTATTATTTCATACCGAAATGATATATTTTAGGGTTCTTTTTAATTTTTATCATCATCGTCATCAGCCTATATCAGTCCACTGCTGGACATAGGCCTCCCCTAATGAGCGCCATAGCGCCCTGTCTTCAGCTTGCCGCATCCAGCATCTGCCAGCAGTCTTTCGCAAATCGTCATCCCATCCGTAATTTTTATGCCCTCAAATAAACTTCAAATCGTATAATCGCTTAGAACATTTTTGTTTGAGATAAATAATACAGATCGTAGTTCTCACCATTAATGTTTCACTAACTCTTGGATTTTATCGTTACTGACACCTTATACATCTACATAATAATGTGGTTTATTGGGTGTATTACTATGCTATGTTTAATATTCTGTGGACTATTACTCGTGACGCGACGGGTTCTGACTGAAAACCAGCGTCGTTATCGTCCTCGGACGATAACGACGCTGGTTACGCTGACAATAAGCTGAGGCAGGACCTGATAAACCGCGCACATAGGGAAAGACCAATTTTTCCTACTCTTGGGACTCTACTACATGCTTATTTTTTATTATATGTTTATTTAAATCTCAAAGGATTGTGTTAATGTTTACCACGTATGTTTTTGTATTTCCCTTTTTAAGGTTCCGTACCCAAAGGGTAAAAACGGGAATACTATACAAATACCTTTATTATGAACAGAACATCGTATGGTACAAATGTGGGCTGATGACCGCAAAAGTTGAAACTGTTTAGCGAAGTCAGCGCCCTCCTCCGCGGACAAAATAATTAGGTAGGTTGGTAGGTATGTTCCGTCTTAAAATATAAACAAAACGTCAAGAGCGAGATGGACTCGCGCATCAAGCATTCCGTACAAACTGCTGCTGTGCTAATAAGTAATCAAACTTTTTTTTGTGAATTAATAACTTTACGGTTTTTAGATTTTTCCTTCTATTTGTGTCTCGCTTCTCGCCAAATTTCATGTTTTGTGAGCATGTGATTCCCTTGGAAAATTCAATAAAATTGGACATAAACGGATGTAACTTTTGATTGCGTTGACTTAGAAGTTTGATTCATATCGAGGCTCCAAGAGGATACGAACCGTAATATGGGCATGTCCTATGTCTTCTGTGTGTCTCCTATGTACCTATGCCTTCTTTTGGTAAGGTTTGAGTAGGAGATGGAGATGATGGGTAATAGAGGAGATTGGAAGAGAAATGTACCGGAAGAAGAAGACTCGATCACAGTTGACATGACACACCGACACGAAAGGTTTGGTATAAATAAACACAAAAAATGTTAAGGTACGTTTATTGATAAAAATAGGTACAATATTTATTCATTATTGTAAATAAAAATTTACAGTAGTACCTACATTTAAGTACGAATTAATCATTTTAATGATAAGATAAGTAAATACAAAATATAGTTTTCTCTTAGCACCAAATCTCTATATGATAAATGTTGATTTCATCCTAAAAAATTACGAACATAAAAATATTGCCCTGTCAATAAAAACACAAAAGTGTTGTGTTTCTATTTTTTTTAGGATAGAAGTTTTACCCGAAAATGAGGCGATTTGCATTTATTGGTTTTTCTACCAACTTAGGTGCTTGAATGTATCAAATGACATGGAAATATTCATTTAATTATTATCAGAAAAAATTTACTACGCTTTCATTGAGCACAACTTGTATACCCTTTGCCCTAAAATCCCACACACACACATAGCAATCAAGGCAAGGAAAGGGCATCATTACCCAGCTTTTACAAAGTCGGGTAAAGCCACCTTGCCTCCACTGCTAGGTTTCTCGTAATTTTATTATTTACAAACTAAAATTATAAAATATTCTAAAAAAGTTAATGTACACAAAAAAAAGAAAAATACTTGAAGCATTGTTAACTTGGCACTAGTAAGTCAAAATTAAATGAAAAAGTTTGATCTATAATAAACCCAAAATAATAAAAAACTTTACACGTCTCGTTTAGTAGTATTTATATTAATATATTAAAAACCTATATCCAACTATTCATATAATTTTCAAGCAGAGATTCTTTACTTTATTATTAATATTAGTATGTCACTTTATCAGGTTTATGCCACAAATGGACATAGTAATATATAAGTTTATAACTTAATATTCTTGGAATGCAATAAAATCAAAGGCAGTGAAAATTATCACTAAACATTTTGAGCATACAATTCTTACGTGTCGAAACTGTTCACAAAAAGTACATGTAAATATATCAAATAAAAATATAATGAATAGGATTGTTATATCGCAATTTCAGATTTCATTTATTCTTTTTTTTTTAAATTAAATATTGTTTCATAATTGAGTGTCAATAAAGTATTTGTTTTTTATATTTTTCTCATCTCCACTATCTCTAAGAGACCCGGTTGGAAGTGGAGTCTTCTTACTGTTATAAGGCCCGTCATCCAATTGCTGGGACATTTATTAATGAATTTAAACTATTTTTATATTTTGTCACTGGTACTGGTGTTTGATTTCTGATCGTTACTCTCTCCATTCCCTCGAAGAAGCCTGGAATGTCCTGACTTCAGATGACGAGAACGTAGACAGGCCTTGTGGTCCTAAAACAAAAAACAAAAATAAATTGAAGATAGCTCTTAGATATTAATTACGACATTTAAGAATTTGTAGTAACTTTACAAGGCCCGCAATATGAAAGCTTACTCAGTCATTGATGTGTGCTTGAGTAACGCTACGACTTTGTAGCATTATCCTACCACTTTGTAGTACTTTGCTGCGTCTTTGTAGCATTATGCTACGATTTTGTAGCATTATGCTACGACTTTGTAGCATTATGCTTCGACATAATAATACTTTGTAGCTGTAAAATTTATTTAAAAATAATATTTGAATACACGTTTTTGTGCCGGGTCGCGTTCAATTTACATACCTCTGACCCTGCGGCCGGGGGTAGGCGTAACGTCACCCTCCGGGGAAGTCCACTGCTCCACCACCTCGCCAGCAGAGCGCGCTAGTGACGGCTGGCTCGCCGAGCGGTGCAGTGAGTTGTGGGACCAGGATCTGGAGACAGAAATTGTATATGTTTTACATAGAATATTCATAATATACTAATAATAATAATCATTTATTTCAGACCATAGAACAGTTACAGATCTTATTTTAACTTATTCTACGGTCCATAGTAATATATACCTTAAAACTAACATAGGTACATACAATATTAAAAACTAAAATTAAAGATGCGTTATTTGACGGCGAGATGTGACGCAATCAGGGTGTCAGCTGACGACGGTGCACGGCGGTGTTTCCTTGCAGGCGGCCAGTGAACCGTCGGAACTTAACACCTTTCGGCCAAAACTCTGCGCTTCAAAACACAGAACACAGAAACGAACAAGAAACTCGACACCTATACAGTGGGTCCAGTTGACTCAGGTTTCAGACCAGTAGGATAAACTAAGCTCATTGTTAAAAGTCATTGGTTACTAGCGTCATCTAGTGACAAGACCGCACGCTAGAGGTGCTACTACTACTAGAGGTACCCAATGCCATACAAAAATTTACTGCTTCGGCTTTTTTGGTTTCAATTTTCAGATTTAATTGTTGGCAATATTTTATTAAAGAAAAGATCTCAAATCGTCAAGGAGAGTAAATTTCGTATAAAAATGCGTAAAGAGGTAGGATAGGTAATAAATACGTGGTAACAAAGTGAACTATTAGGTAAAGTGTGGGTGATTCGTCCAAACAAATCACATCAAATTTGGCTGGAGTATAGTAAAGTTCCCTAGCTTTGGTTGTATCAATAAAGAACTGCAACTCACTGGTTCTGATGGAAGGGATGTTCCGAATCGCTGTCATCGTCGTAGTACCTCCCGAGCTGAGTCCCCGCGGACACCTCCGAGTGGGAGTCTGCTTGCTCACGCGCATAATCCACCATCATCTCTGACATGGATCTGTGGAAGAGAGTTTAGGATAGTGCCATCTATCGATAACGGAGAAAAATAAACCATAAGTTACTTTGCAAGATGGCGGATATACATAGAAATCAGTTTCAATTTGTGCATCTAGGATCCGAGTTGCTTAATAAAAGCACAAAAGATTCTTGCCAAGAACAACATCAGGAGCGGTTTATTCCATAATTCCGCCGCGGAGGGGAATTTTGAACTTTACCAACTAACGTGAAACGTACCTACTGAATTAGGTATTCTGAACTGTCGAAGTTTCCTATTTGGTTCAGGAAGTAACACATAATTAGTAACATACTGAAGCACTCAACAATAACAAACCTCATGTCAACATGGTCGCTGCGGTACGACGACCGGCGAGAACGCTGAGGGTCGCGTAAGGAGGTGGCATCACTGTCGTACTCGTACAGGGTAGGCAGGGAGCTGCGACGGGAACGAGAGTCCCATTCCGACTTCTTGCGGTAGCGGTTCTGAAAGGAGTTTTAAATGCCAATGGTTACACCGATGAAAACTCTTTTTTTCAATTCTCTTACTGGTTTAGGTAGTAGCACAGACCAGTGTGGTAAGTTTAGTTTTGATTGTTTTATATTCTCGAAATCGAAGTGAAATGTAGAGTTTTTCACTCGGGCCAAAACCACCCATTATAACTCTGTCTGTCATTCTCCCTCGCTACGCTCAGGAGTATAACAACGTCGTATATGAGGTGGTTTGGTCCCTTGTTAAAAAATACACTATTCATTATGCCCTGAAGCTAATGAAGAGTATGAACGCTAGAGGCAGGGACGAGAGAAATTTCATTCTCTCGTCCCTGGCTAGAGGGATAATTTTATGGTAATTAGCTAATTAGCTTCGCAAAGTATTGATATTTGATTTGTTGTTATGGTGTCGAACAAAATTATTTATAGAGATTAGGTATTCGTTCACGGGGTCTTGATAACTCCCATTTGCGTCTAACATACAATAGCGAGAAATGCTTGAAAGCGGCAAAAAAAAAAAAAAAAACCTGGCATTTTATGATCTAAAACCCTGCACATCTCATAAAATCTTCTGAAAATGTCTGGTCGCAGTTATACCTACTTAGAATCTTACCTTGGGTTTATCTGGTGGTGGAGCCAAGATCCTAATAATAACCTCCCACTTGGGCGGCTCATACAGCGGCGCGAAGCGATGGTCGTGCGCCACTCGATAGAACTCCTCGCGGGTCGATGACCTCGCCAGCTCTCGGCGCAGGGTGCTCTCGTGAGTGATCAGCTCGCGCCAGCGGAGGCGCTCCTCACGAGTCAGGCGGTATTGGCGCTCGGTTTCTGATAGGACCTGGGAGGAAGTTGAAAATTTAATTAATGTAAATTTGATCTGGACAGTACTTCTGCATAATTTAATTCGTTATTATTTGATAGCTCTACTAACCGAGGCATCCTTTGGTAGTGATAGTCATCGCTATGTTCTGTGTTCTGAACCTCAGTGGTTTTGACCCTTTAGGAGTAGGTTTGCACAGCTTATGTGTCCAAATAAGTATCTATTATCTAAAGGTTTGTCTGTCATACTTGTGTTTTTAACAAGTCTAGCATGCCAGTGTCCTGTCTAGTCCACTCATGTCAGTTCAGTATTTATAAGCCATACCTCATCCTGTGCTTCCGTCTTCAGCACCCTGGTCAGCACGCTCCAGTTGACCGGCACGGGCGGCGCGGGGGTCGGCTCCGGCACATCCTCGTCGTCTTCCTCGCGGTAGAGCGGGTTGCGTGCTGGTGGTAACTCCGGCAGTAAAGGCAGTTCGGTTGGAGACTGGTGGTAGGATTGGTAGGTGGAAGTTGATGCGGTTTGTTTGATGAGTTCGGGGGAGAAGAGGTCTGGACCGCCTTTACCTGTTGATGTCAAATTTGAATTTAATTTTAACCTAGTAGGAGGAGCGAAAGAATAACGCAATTTTTCAAACACATTTACGGATGAAGGTGAATTCCGTAACACAGGCGTGCGCAAAATGATACCAAATTTTTTAAATTATTAGAGATCTTATGACATTATTTTCATTTCATTACAATTAGCAGTCAAAAGTTTTGCTATACCAAAAGGAAACAAACATTATCCGATGACATACAAATTATAATCGCTGTTCAAAAAAAATCTGTAGAACCGTATATTCGCAAAAATTCAACTTGTAAAAAGACTTACCAATAAACTTCTGCGGCGGCAGCGACAACGGCACCCTCTCCATCTTAGGCGTTAGCGTCATTCCGGACGCACTGCTGATGTCCGAGAAGTTCTCCCACTGCGCGTCAGGCATCGTATGGTTCCGGATGGTGACGTCAAACTGTGGCGGTGGCGCTGGTACTTGCTTGTACTCCGTGACGAGGCGCTTGTGACGCTCTATGTCCTCGATTGTCTTTTTTTCGGTGATGGTTCGGAGGAATACATCGTCGACTACGTGGGAGGTTATTTCTGGTTTCCTGATGTAGATATTTAGCATGAGTTTATTTTTGTTTATATAAAATTTTTGTTTTTTGTTTATCTTCATTGCACTAGAGAAAAGTACTAAGGGTGGACTCAATGCCGAGGCATTCTCTACGTAGTTTACGGTTCAAGTTATGAGGTATATAGAATATAGGTTTGAAATACAGTCATCTTCATTATGAACAAAAATAAAGGGTCATGGTTTCGGTCTTGTATTTATCATTCGTAAATGTATATTTTACTTTACAAAACGGATAAGTAGTCTCAATCTCGACAAAGAAATCTCATGTTCACAACTATTAAAGCGATGGTAAGTTCAAGCACTGAGCTTACCTGGCCGGCATGATAGGTGTCTCCGGCATGGGTTCAAGACTCTCCAACAGCATCTCCGACTCCTGGGTCTGAAGACGTTCCGTCATCACGGGAGGAGGTGGAGGAGGCTTCTGTAGGAGCAAAGGAATTTGATCAGAAAGAGAATGCAATAGTTGCGTTCAAATAAGAAGCTTAACCACATACATTGAGGTTCGTAGCGGAAAAGCATGCATGGGAATACATCGGTACACAAATATTTACATGATTCGTAATTTCATTTCCACACTGATAAGCGGTAAATTTTACAAGGCTGCAATCTTTTATTATGCACCTGATCTCTTGGATGCTATTCGAGTGCTCAGAACAGCTTTGCTAAAGGATAAGGTAGGACGCACTAAAGGGCAATGTGCCCAAAGTCATCATTGCTTCCATCAGGAGTCTTAAGGCTCTTTCTATTTATATAATACTGCTTGGTAATCAGAAGCAAATTCAAATTAAACATCCTTTTACAAAGATTATAAACCACATCCTGAAACATGAAGCAGTTAGTAGTGCTGATGAAATGAAAGTGACATACCTTGAGATGGAACATCCTCGCGTGCGACATATCAGTGACCTCGGTGACTGAGTGCGTGTCTGTCATCTCAGTGTTCAGAGAGACGATGGAGCGTGGCCGACGCGACCACTCCTGGTTAGTGATGAGATGGGAGAATGAGATTATGACATTTTAACCAACGTTTTTGTTGTTAAACGTAAAACGTTTGGAACTATTGTTATAGACACTAAAAACACCTCTATCGGGATGCTTTTATTGTCAAATATAATATAAAGATCTGCCCTTATTTCCAAAGTGAAATTAGTGAAGGGAAATGTTATCATCAGAGACAGCTATTTATTAACGTTAAGATGAGGTTTATTATAACTAAGTGATAGTGAAATAAGTGGTCGAAGACGATCCTAGTGGTATATTAATATGTGTGCAGACAGGACTAATTATCTAGCTAACCGATGCAGACAAAATAACTTAGGTAGGATCCCAAAATAAAAAATATGAAACAGAATAGGTACTAAAAAAACATGATCAAAATTAGTCTGGATATTATGTCCGTGAATGTTGTAATGTGTGCTTTGTTAAACATGAACCTATAAGGTACTAACAATTTGATAAGAATTAGCTGTTTAGTGAACATCTTTGGCCATTTGGCTTTCTTGGCACCGTTTGCTCCTTTTGATTTTTTTTCATCTCAGCTTAAATAGTATATGCTCTTTTTAAGCTGCTGCACATCTTACTGTATGTTAATCCCAAGAGATCTGTCGTAAGAGAGTTTGTTGTCCGAAATGTGGTCCATGTGTCATATGGTTATGATGTGTGTAGGTACTCTTATATCCGCACTGCGACTCGGGTTGGTCCATTGAGCATGGTTTTGTTTTGCTAGTTTAACCAGCCTAACTCCGTCGAGTAAGTGGGCGCCCCTCGCTGATAGCGGCAAGGCCACGGGGAGACTGTTCGGTCGGACTATTGGATAAGATGTATTACCTGTCTCTCTCTGTTGACTTGAGAGTAAAGAGCGGGACGCGGCGGTCTCTCCGGCGGCGGGAGGTGGGCAGCTCTCGCTGGTAGCGGCAAGGCTACGGGGGAGACTGTTCGGACGGACTCTTGGCGCTCATGCTCTTCTTGCATCATGTGCCTGTAAAGGATACAAACAATAGTTTTTGATAGTAAACACAGAAATTTGATAAAACTATTGCTATTAGCAGCGTTTTCGGTACTAGTTTTGTTGATAGTATTTATTTAAGTATTTTCCTCGTTACAAAATTATCATCAACCGTTCCGTGACCGTTCTTTGCTTGGTACAGTGCGCGTCACAATTAAGTATCCCCCTATCTCAATGTATGTGGGTTCAAATCCTGTCAGCGATCGTTGGGGATTGGGTGATCAAAACTACATGTTTTTTATAATTTTCCATTTTCTTTTCATATTTTTGACGTTTCTATCAAAAATTTTATGTTCTGTATCATTAAAATGTAATTTTTGTATAAATTGTTACATTTTAATTTCATTTTCATTTGGTAACCTTACTTAAAATTCGATGGATTCTCTAAGTATCAACTTGGCCTTGCGGTAGTAACCGGCAAATTAATGCAAGACAAGATAAGAGTGACAAGGTTCGAATCTCGTGAGCGGTGTTTCGTTTTTTTAATCAATTGTTATCTTTTTTTCTTTGCAATATGTAAGATTTTTAATTGATATTATTCTTTATGGGCTTAATTGCAAGTAAATGAAAAAAAATTACAAAAAATAATATTCTATAAATGTCTACAATATTATACAATAACTACTACGTATAAATCTATGATATTATAACGAAATAATTGTTTTGATAAACCATAATAACAAATAATATCCGTAAACAGTGAAAGGTTTTTTATAATAGATTGTGATAATTTATTCAAAAATAAGTTGTTTACAACGAAAGAACATTGGTAACAATATTTCGATCTCTCGCAAAATATGCACAAAGCAAACCACACGAAATAAGACGAGTGACAATTACTTTGTTCGCTACAAACGACAAAGTCAAACCCTACCCGCATCCATTAAAAAAATGTAAGACTTGGCATTAAAAATGGGGACTAATAAGACCGATAGACAAAATTGGACCCGTTGTTCCATCAGCTAAATAGCTCAGTTGATCTAATGCCGAGAATTCGAGTCTCCATATAAAGGGTGGGTGGTTCGATCCTTAGCGGCTTGATAAGTTTTTGCTTTGAAAATTAGTCACAAGCGAATAGAAGTTAGAAAATATTTTGTAGACAAGGGGGATACTTAATTGTGACGCGCACTGTACCTGTAGCCAACCCAAAACCGGATGCTGCCATTTTTACTTCCAGCAGGCTTTCTTACTTAGTAGTAGTTAAGGAGAGGCTTACATTTCCTAGCCTGGAACTACAATTTGCAGAGGAAGGGCCTTCCTTCAGTTTTCTCACTAAGGTATTTAAATGATAACTCAGGCTAGGCTACACTAACAATCATGAAATTCTGCTCTATCCGTATTGTTATAGAATTGTATCTCACCTAACACTCCCTCCGTTCGTCTCGGTCGCCGTGACGGTGGACAGCGGCGAGGGGGGCACGGGAGGTTACTCTCTTGAATGAAGTTCTACTCTATGCGTATTGTTATAGAATTGTATCTCACCTGACACTCCCTCCGTCCGTCTCGGTCGCCGTGATGGTGGACAGCGGCGAGGGCGGCGCGGGGGGCCGCTGCACGCGCACGCGTACGTCGAACGCCGGCGCCACGCCTGCGCGCAAACGCCCGTTAGACGCCATCGTTTCGCGGTTCTCGCCGTACCCTGTTAGTGGTTAGGACGATAGGTGGGTAGTTAGAAATGAACAATGAAAAATATTGTGCTTTATTAGAAATTTGTGAAATGAACAATGAAAAATTTTAGTTCAAACCAAACATTAATACTTACTTTTGGACTATCAGAGGTTTTAGTGGTGAGACATAAAAACCTCTGATAAATATATTTAATCCTCTTTTCATGCTTAATATTTTTCATCCTAATATTTATAAAATAATAATTTATTTATTTATTTAGAACCACCAACAGAGGATACACTCATAGACACAGTAAAAATCACAAAAGGCATCACTAGTTGTGACCCCCCAATTACAGGTAGTTACAGCTTACACAAAATAGATTCCAGTTGACAACAAGACTTAATGTATTAGAATAATAATTAATGCACAGACTAGGTAGATGATACTAACATATCATTATAAAGTAGGTACATTTGAACATATCTTAGTTAAAATAGATATAATAAATTATATATATAGGTTGTCTAAAGGTATGGGTATAATAGGATTTTAAGTTTATACTATAGTGTTACATTCTTGTAGAGCAAAGTTGACTTTTTTCTTAAACTTATGTAAAGGTTCACCTAAATCAAATCACATCTGTTATTACAATTATATCATAATCATTAAGGATTAAATTTGGTATAAGTAGAGCGTTTTAGTCTTTAGACCTCTAGCATTCTGGTAATATATATGTAAGGAAGACACACTCATAAGATTCTTAAAGATAAAAAAAATAAATTCAAAACTTAAATAACCTACAAAAAATGTTACAGGTCAGACTCTGTGGCCTTTCTACTCAGTTACTCAGTTTAATTTCTTATGCTTAGTTTACATCTTACTAACTCACCACTAAGGATGTTTAAAACACACCAATATTTACAATTTATTCAGTTTATCAAGGCTATCAATTGTAAACCGCTCAGACTCAGCAGTTTCTTTCATGAATATTTGGCCGTTGCGAACCCAAACAAACTTGTAGTTTAGCTCTTTAGCTTTAGCACGTGCAGCAGCGTGGAGAATCTTGTTTTCAACTGAAAGGTGCTCAGCAACATAGATGGGTATGGGTTGGCCCTTGTCTCCAGAGGCGGCGGCTCCCAGATGTTGTGTGTTCAGTCGATCCTTGGGGTTGTTACGGTTATGTTTGATGGCAGCTGCAAGGAATGTGTCTCTCAGTCGGGTGGTGATAAATTTGACCAGAATGGATCTTGGACGTTCACTGTCCTGGTTTCTTTTTGCTACTCTTGTACAGAGCACTAAGTCGGAGCTCTTTATATCACTCTTTATAGCTTTGCCTAATTGTAATATCGACTTGGTTAAGTCTTCAGCTTTGTTTTCCGGTACACACTGGATCTCCAAGTTAGATGATCTGGATTGCTGTTCTATGATGTTCAATCGCTTGGTTAAACTCTGTACAGTTTCTTTCAAGGTTGTGTTATCACTTTCAAGACCTTTGATCTTGGTATTTGTCTCTTCCATAGATACTTGTATCTCTTCGTACTTTTTGCTGAAGAAGTTAATGGTTTGGTTGAAGCTATCCAGCAAGTCACGTTGCTGTTTTTGTTCTACAGCAAGGTTCTTTAGGACCAGTCCTATTTCTTGTGCAATAATATTCCTAAACTCCTGCTTGGTAATGGGGCTGGAATCATCGGAGTCTTCCTGGAGTTGGGATGGCACCATTTGACTAGTGCTGGGAGAATCTGGACTGATAGATGACGCATGTGATTTGCTGTTGGTGGATGCAGAGCAAGGCTGAGACGGGGCTGTCTTCTGAGGATTCTCTGGCGTGCGTTTATTACGGCAGTCAGTACAAGCCCAGGTGTTACGGCCCTCGCTACTCATCAGCTTAAACTGCTTGGGCGCTAAGTTAGCACAGTCCAAATCAAACCACTTCATGCATTTACAGCAGTTTAAGCGGTCCCGACTTTCGATAGGCTTGTGGCATCCAAAACATGCTTTATTAGACATGTTTACTTTCGTATCACCTACTGGATTCGTAAGTAGGTAGGTGTGCTTGTATCAAAAAACAGCAGGTAAGGTAAAGTGTTCGTAATTGTGCGGCTAGTAGGCAATTAGTAGGTAAGCAAAGCCTCAAACAAACAAACCGACCACGAAGAGTCAGAACCACGAGGCCCGCACCGATCTTTAGAGGTTATGTTGGTCTACGAAAAGTTTTGATCACTGAAGAAAGTGGTTCACTGTACCTAATCAACTTGTTAGTCTTTATTTAGAGAAATAATCTTAACACTTTACATGCAAAAACTTAGAAAAGTAAATAATTTCCGCAATGGATTACAAAAAGACGTGTTTCGTGTTAAATAACTAGCTAGGTTTAGTGGTAATATTATCATCGTCATCATAAACCACTTTTGCCCAATGCTGGAACATACATGAGTGAATAGTATTGGTATAAAGAACTTAGTTCAAGTCTTTTCAGGTATTACTTTTTTATCGTAGTAAGTAGGTAGTTCCTTTGAAAAATCGAATGGAATGGTTGCAAATACCAATACTTTCAATATAATACTTATTATATTACAATAGTAGTGATAACAATTTGTATGGTAAAACATGTTATAATTATCAAATGATAATTGTTAACACAGGTTATTATTGTGAAATGATTTTATGATGATGAATGGCCCTGGATTAATGTATCTTAACCTTGAGACAAACCGACCCCTATTTCGACGTTATCCTATTGAGAGAAACGGGTTCTTCCCCTTATATTATTGCTTCCCGTTTTTCGATCAACTCGTCTCAAAACCTACCACATACAAATGGTTGGATGAAAAGAAACTGGAATACCTGTTTCTTTTGAATTAAATCGTATTTTGTTCGACCCTCTTGTTGGATAGGTATTTAAATAATCAAAACAAATAAACTAACAGAGGGATTTGTATTTATTTTGTCTCCGTTAGCTAAATGACCAAGGAAACCAAGTAGCTACTACTAAACACTATAGTCCGTTTTGATAGTACCTACTACTATCAAAACGGACAATTCATACAAACTCTTTGTCCGATGCGACAAACGGAGCCGCTACATTCAACATCTTAGGCGGGGCGCCACGGAGGTCAAAAAGAGTGGTCTTTGAAATAACTACCGTTTTTACTATTTTCATAGATCGTCAGTGAGTATTCGAAAATTTTCGTTGACCCCTTGGCGCTCGAGGTCACAAACTTGGCTAATTCCTTGATACAAATCATAAACTAGTCTGCAAAAACTCAGAACTACCGGATTTGACGCAAGGTCTGATGTATAAAGACTAATAATCAACGTGTTTCAATTTCAAACCTTACCTTCACTATGATAAGCCTCATCCATCATGAACGCCTGGTTGACCTGAGCATGTTCAGCCTCGCTCGGCGTCTCCGAAGGGTAGTCGGAGGGAATGGTGTCGGACGCTTCGGACGCAGCCTCCGCTGTGACAGGGTAGACGGGGTGGGCGCGGGGGATTTTCACCTCTGTGGACAGATAGTTAAGGCTTACATTGGATTACTTTAGTTAGTATGTCGAAGTTTTGTGAATTGGAATTTCTGAAGTGTAACACTAGATCAAAGAAGTTGTAATTAAGCTTTGTTGTAATTGGAATTCTGTAGTTGTAAAAGTCCACTACATAATGCAAAAGGCCAGTTTGATAAAATGAAATTAATTTGCAATAATTTGTTCTTTTTTTTTACTTTAAACATAATTCAAATTCCGTATTAACACTGTTTTTTAGGTCATTCGGGTCAAATACTTATCCCTCGGGATAATTTTTTATGGGTCCACCTCGGGTTCATTCCCCAGCGAAAGAATTTTACAAATCGGTTCATAATTGACGAAGATTCCGCGAACATAACATAAAAAATCTACAGCCGAACGTAGACCCCCTCTTCTTTTGTTTTTCGTCGGTTAAATATAAAAAGCACGATAGGATAGTAGTTTTCAGCAGAATAAAAAACAAAAATAATCTCTCCGGCGGGGAATCGAACCCCGGTCTCCCGCGTGACAGGCGGGGATACTTACCACTATACTACCGAAGACTTATTAATATTCTCAAAATTACAATACCTAAGTAACATTGCTTTGTTTAGTTCGAATGGAAACCTCTTCTACATCTATTCTCCTCCACCAATAAAACCCGATGCATTTTTATAACAATAGGACAAAGTTTATCAAAAAAGTTCAAGAAAGCACAACACAACTTATGAATAAACTGTTTCAAGGAACCAAATAATTAGTAATACAGACTCCTGAGATCTCGACCAAATTATGTACAAAACAGTGCACTTTTATGATTTTTTTATCGTAACTTTTAAGGCCAGGATATTCGAATTTAGCCCATTTTCGATGCAATTTTAAGACTAAAATTTATGTTGTAGTTGGATTAACATTATTGATTATTCTACGGTTCAAAACACGATATTTATCACTTCACCTGATGATAAAAATTACGGAGAAAGGATAGTTTTTTGTTCTTTTTGTTGTTGTACTTCCAGTGTATCAACGTTTTACTCTCAAAAAACATGTCAGAAAATAGGCAACGACGTTTAGAAAAATATTCTACGGTTATTAGATAATAAATTCTACGGTTAGTTTTTCTCAAAACCTTTTTTAATTTTGATAATAAGCAAAAACTTGATTTTTGGGCTTGCGTTGCTGTGCCCTATCTCACTCTTGTGAACACTAAATTCTATGCCTGTCCTTTTCACAAAATGGATCGAATATCCTGCCCTTAACATCGCAGCAAATTAAATGTTTGTCTACATATATCTCACTATTGAGTTGTGGAAGAAGTTGCATAAAAGTAGTTGCCATGCCTAAAATAATAACATTGTGATTGTTTATATATGATATTAATTTATAAACTATCATAATTTAGCCCCAACCTTAGCAGAGCTGGCTTCTTAATCGACATAATGAACCAAGGAGCAGGCAGGTATTTTCGGTCTGTATTTGTATGATTGCACATAAGTCTACCTTGTATGGTGTCTCTGCTGATGATAGAAGCCGATGAGTCATCAATGAGTCGCCTGGGTGGTGGGAGGGCGCGTCTCCTCAGACAGAGGTAGGATACTCCCAGACCCAGGAGTAAGAGAGTCAGGAACAGGATCGCACAGATTATCATTAGGATATGTGTGCCGGCGAGGGGGGCGGTTGCTGGCAGGGGGCCTTTTTCTGGGGGGCTGGAAAGGAAAAATATGCGTATCAAGTTACTGAAAAAACTTCAATGAAAAAAAAGCAAACAAAACACCAAACAAATGTCATTTTTAATTTTTTATCAACCGATTCTAGGCACAAAGCGTAGAAAGCTGAAGCTGAATGAAAAGTCTTTTAACGCATTCACTGCCCAGTCTCGGCGGTGCTACTCGCAAGGGTGCGCCGCAGTTACACTAGGAGCTCAAGACGAACGAGTGCGTCGAGGGTCATTAAAGTGTTAAAACCAAATCATAACACCTAACAATTCGACAAAAAATTTACGATTTATCTGCCAAACTCATTCTAGATTTCAAACTTGCTTTAACGGATCAAGTCGTGCATTATTAACAGGGTTCAGGGTTGCATTCTTAAGGTCTGATTGTCATGACCGCCATAACTTTTACCTTCAGAACAGGCCTGCAACAACCCTTCATCACTGGAAACTTACGTACTTTCCGCTCTTAACGCTTTACTACCTTACTATATTAATTAAACATTATTTATCGTAACATAATTTATTTTAAATGTCGTTGTTCACTAAGTAGTAATTTCCGTAAAATGTATATTTATTTTATTACTTTACTTTGCCATAAAAAGGAGCATTCTATAGCTAAGCTCAGGCGCAGCGTTGTCACTCATTGGCCGCTGGCTGCGCGTGATTGGCGGAGCGCTTGTGTGCTGCATGCCGCGACATACTACAAGACGGTGACACCACTGTGTTTTTGTGCGTAACTGTCTAGCTTACCGTGTTTACAAAATATTTTTATTGCTATTTTTAGAGAACCCTAGTGTCTAGTTAAACCTATCTTAGGATTTAAGATACTATGAACCAAAAATATGTCATCATTCTTTCAATAAATAATATCTATCTATCTATCTACGACTTTGACGTGCTCGCACGAGAATGGATGACGTTCCAACATACATGTTTGGAATTCGCTGAAGGACTCTGATCTTAAATTGTTTTTTTTAGTACTTAATTAAATAGTTAGAAACTTACGTAAATATAAGTGGGTTGAAGACCGGCTTAGGCACGATAGGCGGAGGGTATCTGCAGACGATGGTGATGACCTCGTCTCCGTCCATCTCCAGTCCAGGGTGGAACCGCACTACGATGTTGTTGGTGAACACGCGAAGAGGATCCTGGGAAATAGACAACATTTATTTTATTTATTTATTTACTAGCAGTGCCTTGCGGTTTCACCCGCGTAGTTCCCGTGGGAATTCCGGGATAATAAGTAGCCTATGTTCTATTCCAGACTATAATCTATCTCTGTGCCAAATTTCAACCAGATCCGTTCAGCCGTTCTGGCGTGATAAAGGAACAAACATCCATCCATCCATCTAAACTTTCACGTTTATAATATTAGTGAGATTAAAGGTACACCAACAGTATAGATATTGTGCTGTTGTATAATAAATTTTAACATGAGGCAGGTTTTATTAAGTATACCTATAAAAGGTAGACACAAAATTAAATATACTTAGGTATATACTAATAATTACCTAATCATTTGTAGTCAGTTTTACTAAAAATTACAATAATTATAGGTAGGTAGGTAAGCATACTTAACTACTACTAAGCATATTTTTAAATATTGCTAAGGATTTTAGTAAGTATTATTATGTACTAGCAGCGCCTCGCGGTTTCACCCGCGTAGTTCCCGTTCCCGTGGGAATTCCGGTATAAAAAGTAGCCTATGTCCTATTCCAGACTATAATCTATCTCTGTGCCAAATTTCATTCAGATCCGTTCAGCCATTCTGGCGTGATAAAGTAACAAACATCCATCCATCTATCTATCCATCCATCCATCCATCTATCCATCTAAACTTTCACGTTTATAATATTGACTATTATGACTATTAATATGATATGACTAAGATATGAACACATCTTAATTTATAAATCATTTAGAACGGGATATTTACCATGATTCAATTTTTGAGTTTTCCAATATTTCAGCAAAAGACAAAGAATGAGGGTAGATCGGTATGTCTGCCAATAAAAACCAACTCGCAGTGACTTTAGTTCTTCCGTGATCATGGCGCATCAAACTGTGCCAAAATAGGTATTGGAAAACTCAAAAATGGAATCATGGTAAATATCCCGTTCTAAATGATTTACATAGTAATAACCATGATAGTTTCAAAAGTTTCACATCTTACTTATTTATCTTCTGTCGGTCAAGACATAGGGCAAAGCTACAAAACTTAAAAATCTTGGTGCTTACATCCTTAATAATAAAGATTATGTTTTTTGTTTTGTTTTGTATTGCCTTTATAATAAAAATAATGTTCTTGTGTTTTAAGTAGATGCTGGTATAAAATAAAATACAGGTATTCCTAATCTATTTTACAGGTCCCATAATAGGTACTTAATCATTACAAGTTGGTACATTTTTATAGCCCTCGACGGTATCAGTATAACAATCTACTAACAATACCAAATAGAAAGGAAACCACCTTGTAAACAAAGCTATGAACTTGAAGGTCTAGGCAGTAACATTATTTTATCTGTGGTCTGGGCTAAAAATACTCGTAATAAAAACTCCTTTCAAACAAAATTCGAAAATTAAAAACAAATCCGAAAATTATCCAAATGAGACTAGAAGTTTGATAGCTACGATGCCCGAGGTAGACATCATTTTAACACTCCTCTTAGAGCCATACGCAATGTCAACTAGTCGCCAGCGACTCAGTCCCTCGGCGACCAAAATACAGGCCGAGTCGCCCGGGTGACCGACGACCAAGTGCGTAAAAACCTATTTAAACTATAGTAAGTCACAGTCGCCGTCGACCGAGTTGCCGGCGACCAGTCGAAAGTGCGTAATGGCTTTTAGTGCGTCTGATCTTAGTGAACAAAACAAACAAACAAGAAACGTCTAAAAGTTTTGCTGTTCTGGAATCAAACCCGCAACTTCCTGCATCATTACCTGTTTGGTGCCACATCCTTTCAACGGCAGCTCGAGCTTGTAACTCAGGGCTCCCTTGCCGGCCACCTGACATGCCGAGTGCCTGTCGAAGTCTGCGTACGCGATGCCGTAGAATTTCTCATTGAATTTCAGCTCGATCTGAAAGTTTACAGTTAGGTTACAAGTGTTACAACGTTGTCATGGATGAAAAATACCTACGTGTAGAGTCGGTAGCGCAGCTAGAGTTGACTCATAGAAATGTCATTGAAATTTTATGTTTATTTCTGCTAAATTAAAGGAGCTAACACACCTAAGTCGCCAACTTGCCGATAGAATGACAAAACATTGTCGGTTGCCTACAATATTCATACACTGAAATGTTTGACTTATCTGCCGAGCTGCGTCGTCGGCGGGTTCGGCGTGTAGGTTCGTTACGATCTGATAGGCTAAGAACTTCAGGACTGGTAGGAGAATGTTATATTTCAACCATAGAGTTTATATAAGTACTATAATAACTCTATGATTTCATCCTTATCAAAAGCTTGTCTATTCTGCTCAAACCCAAACTAGGAAGGAGGGAATAAGAGTCAATGCGGCCGACTTTTTTTGACATTACTACTTAAATAATACTAATATAAATTATTGCTGTACTTTTTTCAAATATTGAGAAATGTAGTTATAATTTTACCTTCGATAATAAAAAATAAACGAAATTAAACGTACAGTCTTCTAAGTATAAAACCTTTTTACTACAAAACTACAAAAGAAAAGATAGCATGGCGACCTCATTCGGCATCATACTACCTACTTCATAAACGTTAAATTTCGCCACTCCCAGTATTATACGTAACCCCTCCTTTACTTATAATACAGGGAGTGGCAAAATTGAGGGTAAAATAACATGAAGCACTACATTAGTAAGAATTTTACCTGCATAGACCCAGCCGCGCAATTAAGGGCTGCCTTGGTCCGGTTCAAGAAGATAACTGGACTGAGGTCGTCTAGTTTCGTAACCTGAAAGAAAAGAAAAAAAGCTTTCAAAAACATCAGCAATGTAAACACTGTAAAATCTGCTGAACATTAATTGAATACGATTTGTACTCCATTTTGAAAACACTGGTTAGCTTTTCATCGTCGTCATGTCCATATGAGTGCATTGCTTGACATGCACGGCACGGCTTCCTCTACTACCTCTACGGGCGTCCTACACTACGCTTTCCGAATCGCGATCTCCACTCAAGAACCCGTTTCATCCAGCGGTTGTCGGCTCTTCGCGATGTATAGTCGAACCACTCCACTTCAGCTTGCTTATTCTTAGAGCTTTGTCGATAACTTCGGTTCTCTGTCGAAGGTATTCGTTACGAATCCTATGCTTCAAAGATACTCCGGGCATAGCTCTTTACATAGCTCGCTGAACGACTATGAACTACGACGGTTAACTTTTACTATGTAATAATAATAACTTGAGGTAATTTGTTAAGACTGACTCGCAGAAAGTTATAGGAAACATAAAGAACTGTACGCCTGAAGCCAAAATGTTGTAACACTATATTTAGATAAGCCGAGCCTTCACATAAATCTATATTGCTAATTATTGTCCGTGGGCAGGGTTTAGCTGCGTTCTGCGTGTGTGTTTCCATTGTAGGCCAGTCATCTAAAACATTCTAGGTCGCAAAAATTTCACGGTACTGTTTTTAGGGTGCCGAGATCGGTTTATAAACCCTTATAGCCAGTCTTTCTTGAATATCTCAGTAACTACTGCAGCTATTAGCTTGAAATTTGAAATAATAATACATTTCGTGCGCCATTACTGATTTCAAGGAAAAAAATATAAATACATAAAAAATTAAAATTTTCAGTACAAGTTTGCAGTGCATGTATGTGGCGTTTGTGGATATAGATCTATATTTTACAGGAAAAATTTAGAGAAGTCTGTAAAAATATTATATATTTTTGAAAAATGGACTAACAGGGGAGTAAATTTTTTTTTTTTTAAAGAGGAGGCTCGCGTAACCATGCGACCCGAGTGGGGTATCAAATGAAAGGTATCAGTTTGAACAATTTAAACCAGTTTTTGAAATTACCGTACATTTCATACTTTTCGAAATATATAAGTTTGTAAAAATAACCCTTTTTGAGAAATGGTCAAAAAGGTTTTTGACCATTTAGTTGACCGAAGACTGCATAGATTTGCAGTAGAAAACTTTGTAAATGGTAAACGCGTTGATCGGTTACCGTACCGTATCCTTCAATGGAAACGCGCTCTCGTCCTGTCTACAGGCTATCTATTCGTAATAACCGCTGCAATGTTCACAATATCTCATGCACCCCCGCCCCCGCAGCGCACTGGCAGCAGCGATGAAATGAATTACTTTTCTATGCACAGTACAAGGCAACTGGCCATCAGAATTCATAGGGACGTGAATTCACTTGAACATTTCGCGAAACGCCAAATGGCACTTTGCGAATATGACATTATCTCACTATCTCACTAATATTATAAACGTGAAAGTTTAGATGGATGGATGGATAGATAGATGGATGGATGTTTGTTCCTTTATCACGCCAGAACGGCTGAACGGATCTGGATGAAATTTGGCACAGAGATAGATTATAGTCTGGAATAGGACATAAGCTACTTTTTATCCCGAAATTCCTACGGGAACGGGAACTACGCGGTTGAAACCGCGAGGCGCTGCTAGTGCCTAATAATTGGTAAATTAGTGACAATACGTGAACTGCAGGTTCAGTCCATCATCACAAACACGTGTGTGAAGGCCCCAAGTACTTGATTTATTAAGCAAGGTCCCCAGGTTGGGTAAACTAACTAAAACATTCTAAGAAATTAATAAATCCCAAAAATTTACGATCTCGACGGGATTCGAACCCGCACCTTCCCCTTCAGCGCAGGGTTGCTCTTTTTCCAACTAAGCTACGTGATCTTCTTAGTTGGAAAAAGAGCAACCCTGCGCTGAAGGGGAAGGTGCGGGTTCGAATCCCGTCGAGATCGTAAATTTTTGGGATTTATTAATTTCTTAGAAATTACCCAGAGTACTATAATAAATAAAAACCTTAGAATAAAACATTCTAGGTAACATTCTAGCGCCTTTACTCAAAGTTACTCGCACGCAAAGTACTTGTACGCAAAGAAACTCGATTTACAAGTACCTAACAGAGAGAAAATCTTGCTCTATTTACTCATTTACCCCTAGTCTAGCCTAAAACTTTGTAAAGTACAAATAAAAATTCCTGTTGACTTCACTGTAACAAGCCCATACTTAACCAACACCTGACGAACGTAATGAGTATTTTAAAGACGTCATAAATGTTTACGATCCCTCTATAAACACTGTTAGCTCCTGTTTTGAACTGTTTATGACTACAGCAGTTCTCAGACTAAAAACAGGATCTGGTATTATAAGAAAAGTCGCTATAGATAATCAGCAAAAACTTGATTTTTGCGCTTACGTCGCTCTGCTCTGTCCCGCTCCTATAAACACGAAATCCTATGCCTGTCCTTTTCACAAAATGGCATCATAAATATCGTCCCCTTAAAAATATATCGCACTAGAATATTGTGGACATAAGGTTTAAGTACTTTCTTCAAATTCAATTCAAAACTCTGTTTTTGGCGTAGTTTTAGGAAAAATATTTTTCCAAACACTACGCCAAAAACAGAATTGTGTAGAGCAAATTGTGACTTAAAATCGACAACATGATAGTAATTTTTAGGTTAAATACGGAGCAATTGTTTACAACATTGTATATTCAGTTTGGCCAAGTATTTAACCTATATAATTAAGGCATCAAATTAAAAAATAAATAATGCTGGACAATCCAAACAGCAGCTCTCTGTCTCTATCTAGCCTCAAGATAAGCAGAGCGTGTTTTTTGATACTAGATTACTAATGTACTTAATATAAAACAGTACATAATGTAGATAGATTATTTTAATTATACATAGAAAATACCCAGAACATACGCAACAAATGTTTGCAGATCGTACAAACATTAGTCACAAGACGGGCATCGAACCCGCAACCTGCTGCGTCGCAGGCGGACCTTCGCCCGCCGCGCCGCCACAGCGGTCGTCAAAACTATTGGTTATCTACGTCGTCCGCGCGGGTATAGCAGGTTTTAGATAATGATATATGAATAACACACTAATGGACATATACTATGTATATGATGTCCAGCAGTGGACCAACATTTGTTGATGATGACGATAATGGTTTATACCAATTTCCTCTCAATAGCACCTTTGTCTTCAGTACCTAATAAGAGCGCAGCCTACATTTCGGTCACGTCCAAACCCATTTATATCTCCGCTGCGGTTTGGCCCACTGACGCCGCACAAAAAGCACTTGACCTTCAATGTTTTGTTTTTTTAACAACCTGCTACTTGAATTCTTCGGAGAATTGAATACTGTGCAGCGTAATTTTTTTTTTTTTTTTTCTGTTGTGTATTCTTTTCAAACAGTTGAAATTTTTAGGTATTTTTTTATTACTGTCTGTTCAATTTTGACTCCGTCTAACTTCTGTTTTATGTTAATTTATTTTGTTATTTGTTTAACACTTGTTACATTTTATATGACTCTGTATTATACTATTAGATAATCAACATTCTAACTTCATTTTTAAAATCATAATATCGTTGCATCACTGCTCTATATTAAATCATGTATGCAATACATGATTTTTGCAAGTTTAGGAATTCAATCTTGTTTAATAAGCTTAGTTATAATTTTTACTTACATATCATGTTTTGATTGTTTTCTGTTTTGAATGCCAATAAGATCGAGATCAAAGAGACTTTTTTGATTGACATTTTTGAAGCGTAATCGGATGATTACGCTTCAAAAATGCCTCTCTTTTTCATAAAAATTATCTGATTTTTATGAAAAAATATGCCTATTTTCGGTAGAAAAATGGGATACACACATTTACACATTTTTTATAAATAGCCACGTAACCGAAAACACTCTGGGTTTGGTTGCATCGCTGATAACGTCACACGATGTTGTTCTTCTTGTTAGGTGTGGTACAAAGTGTGATGTCATCGAGTCATGTCACCGCAGCCATGACAGAAGTTATTGTTTTTCTTTAAAATTAGTTTTTTATAACTAATACGAACTACGAGTAATACGCCTTGAAAAAATATTAATTACACTTTGCATTATTTTTATCAGACAATACGTTAGAATTATTTCCCAGTAGTAGTCAAGTAGCCTATTTTCTAACTCTGGCGAAGAAATCGATGAACATACAAAAGAAACACACCCGAACATAGTATCTCCTTTTTTGTTTTTCGTTTCGTCGGCTAAAAGTACTGAAAACGAAGCTGCTGCCTTTTCCCTGGTATGTTTCTATAGAGTTATGTCATCCACGGGCTGAGTCGCCGGGGTCGATTCTTTCACCCCAACCAGCACGGCGAAACGGTTTGAAGCTCTACCATGTCCGAACTCACCTTTCCATCAAGTACCGTCTGCTCCGGCAGCCCCTCCCCCTGGTACTCGATGTCGTTGGCTTGCGAGCCGTAGTTGGACTGCGCACGCGCACAGGCCAGTGCGCACGCTACCACGCACCATAGCAGCGCCATCTCTGTTCTGGAACAAGGAGAGTAAGGGGTTCATTGGTTGGTTGGTGATGTTTTCGTGACACTAATAAAATCATATCCTAAGAGCGCTCTCATACTACCGCGACGTACCGTAGATGCGGTGCCACAAGAATTTCGCAATGACGTTGTCCGTTGTACGAGATGCGGAACACATGCGAAACTGCCGCGGATGCGCTGTGGGCCTTGAGTCACGACTCCGCAAATTCGATTCCGCGCGGTAATGTGAAACGGGCGTAATGGTACTAATATTTTAAAGGTGAAAGATTTTGGATATGTTATGTTATCACTATGAAGGCCTCTGACAACGCACTTAGGCCTCGTGTACGGTGACACGGGGCGAAATGATATTCCGGGAACGGACATTGGCTACTTGAAAAGCGCGTGCGGAGCCACGGGCAGCAAGTAGTTTATTAAAATTTAATTAATTTCTTTAAATTTATTGATAAATAATGTATTTCTGTATGTGATGTTTGATTGTCGTTATGTATACTGTACCTACTTTGTCTGAAATAATTGATTTGATTAAAACCTGCACCTATCGGTTTGGTTTGGTAACTTTACAACTCGCTAGTGAGTAAAAGGTAAAAGGCTCTAATTCTTGGTGTGACTTGGAGGCGTTGTGGGAGTTTTATAACAGTGTTAATTGAATCACTTTGTCTGCTTCCAGTTTTGATTCACACTGAGATGAACCGTGTGAAGGTTATGTAAAAGTTTCGTCAGAATATACGTGTATAGTTCCTAAAGTCATTAAAAATGATAAATGTAACGATGATTTGTGATTTTTTTGAGTCTAGCAATTTTTCGGGACAGTAACATGCGCCATGGTCACGGAATAACTTGAAGCAAGGAATTTATCTACTCCAAGGAAAAAGCTTCGAGTTCCAAAACACTAAACTTTAGGTTCAAAGTGCTGCTTGCAGTTCACTGCAAGTCGCTGTGAGCGAGTTTTAATGGCAGGTATACCGATCTACCCTCATCTTTTGCTACGAAAATAACACAAATCATAGTAAATATACTGTTATTAATGATTGTGTAGTGCTAAGAGTCTATACCACCTCAAATCAACTCCGCCGAATGTCCATATCTTCCTACTGTGTATAGTAAAGTTCAGAACTTAGTACTCTATCTATCCTTCATATCTTTCGAAAACACGATTCCATAAAATTTTGCTCGATAGAAAAAAATCGCAGTTAAGTACCTCTAAATTTTACGGAATAATTATAATTATTACCTATAATTTTACCTCATTTCTCAATAAATACAGAAATGAAGATCTTGAGAATAATTATGGTAATTGAACAAGGTATACAGGACAATTTATATATTGCGTCTTTTTTTTTTAAATAATGTCCTAATTAATAGGTAAAAGCAAAAACTTGATTTTTGGGCTTGCGCTGCTCTGCTCTGTCCCGCTCCTATGAACACGAAATCCTATGCCTACCCTTTTCACAAAATGGCGTCGTAGTATAGCCTCTTAACAACTATGTCAGTTATATTTTTTTTGATTAATATTCTTAAATTATGAATTGCAGAAGATTTGAGTAAAACACTTAATTCAACTTGATGTGAAATCGCAGTATGTGGCAAACAAGCGCCATAAAATACCATTAAAGTATTGCCATTACGAAAATTATCTCGAATAATATTATTTGCATAAAAAGCAGGTTCGATGCCCGGGGCTGGACTGTTTTATTTGTGCATAAATTTGGAGTTAATGTGTTTTTGAGATATCATTTTGGCTGGGTTTTGTGGAAATTTTTAAAAGAGGATCAAGTTTTTTGTGGCTTTTGAGAAATTATGGAGTTTTTTTGCAAATGACGTAATCTCACAGGAAAAGGAGTCGGAGATTCGGATTGGCCTTGAAGGATCAAAACATTAAAATATAAATGAGATATAATCAGCACCAAGGAGCAGCAAGGAGATATAATCAGACCGAGCGTTTTTTGCTAGAAAAAATGCTTTTTCATTCCCCCATCTCGGAAAGAGTATTTTTGCTTTTCGATATCTGTGTAAAAGCCGTTTTTATCCGCTAGAGGATAAAAACGGCTTTTACACTCAAATATCGTAGAGCAAAAATACTTTTTCCTCGCTGAGGTGGGATGAAAAGTTACGTGGTGCACACGAGTGCAAAGATTTTTTACCTCGTCCTCGCTAACGGTCAGGATTCTAATTTTTGAATTTTAGAATCCTTCGCTTGCTCAGTCATTAAAATTGAGCACGCCGTTAAAAGCAACTTTGCACTCTTGTATAACAAATAACTATTATCCCTCGAAGTTGAAACATAAAAGTAAGTATTTGATGTTTCTTGTTTTTTTTCTTTCTCTGTCTCAGCAAAAATAAGTATCTCTATTGAAAACACAAAATTGTACAATGATTGGTTACATTACAAAACTTGTATCTAAATGTTATATAGAAAACTTTATGAAAGGAATTAGTTAATGAAATGCCTATCAAAAAATCCTCAATGCATGAAAAATACCAAAATCCCCTTCACATTGGTCATCAAAAGCCTCAAGAAGTTATCTTGTAACCACACCCTCGGCATTAAAAAAGGCACGATACCTTCAAATTAAATGTTTTACGTAACTTATGATACCCGGTATTACAGGATGAATAGCAGTTATCATTTATACACTTCAATTGATCTGTATCGGAACAGGAAAGATTTGGGTGTGAATTAAATTGAATTATCGTCAGAAAACTTCTTGGGATGATGATTTGCGAAAGACTGCTGGCAGATGCTGGATGCGTCAAGCTGAAGACAGGGCGCTGTGGTGCTCATTAGGGGAGGCCTATGTCCAACAGTGGACTACTATAGGCTGATGATGATCTTCAGAAAGTTATTGAAACTGCATTCAATTTTAAAAGGTTGTCAAATGTTCTATGCATAACCAACACAGTATCACATCAGAGCACCGAGTCCATTTGACGATAGTACCTATCGAGACGTGATCGTGACGTCTGTTTCGTATTGATTGTTAAGGAATTGACCTGATGTGATAGATATGTTCGTTTTGATCGAGATAAATAAAAAAAAATACATCATCTGGTCACAAAGTAAGCAAAGCAGAGCTTATGTTATGGGTGAGTACTAGATAAGTATAATAAACTAACCCCCTTACCTTACTTATTCATAATGGTCCGCTAACTTAAAACAGTTGCTAAGCTGCTTTATTTCTCACTCTGACTTATGTCAATAGAACAAGACAGAGCGAGAAATAGCAATACTTTAAGTTAGCAGACTATTATGAATAAAGAGGTAAGTATTTAATAAAATACAAATTATACTAGGAAAACACCGAGACCCTGAACGCTTTTATGTATCTTCTGTATCACTATTGTCATAAATGTTTGTATCACATGTCTGTGTCAGTCACTGTCACAGATCACATCAACTCTAATAATGACGACCCCTAAATTAAATTAAATTAAATAATGCAACACAGTATCATCTAGCCCCAAGCTAAGCAGAGTTTGTGTTATGGATACAATACAATACATAGATAGATTTCTTTTAATACATAGAAAACGACCAGAACACTCGAAACAAATATCTGCAGATCGTAGAAACATTTGTTCCGAGGCGGGAATCGAACCCGCAACCTGCCCTGCAGGCGGACCTTCGCCCACCGCGCCACAGAGGTCGTCATCATGTAAAATTAACATAGGTACTCTAACATTTTTGGGACCATATTAAATTTTCGTAGGATTCTTTAACAAGATAACCATTACAAAATTTACCTATTGATGTCGTGCAAGTTAAAAGGACATCGAGAAAGACAGAAGGCACCATAAAAGGTTCAAATAACTCCATAGATTAGTATTCCAGCCCCGTGGAACTGGTTGGAGCGCCATGGGAATCATAATGTACTGTTACGAGAACCGTAGCGCTGTGAATGTGTGATCTATGTGAGAATTGTTCGATGCTAGCTTTTACGAGGGCTATGTGAAGGTAGTAAAATGTATCTGTACCTATCGTATTAGGAATAAAAGCGTTTAGAATCTGGATGTAGAATACCTACATAATATTTATGTTGACACAAGTATGTGAATTATGTTTGTTTAATTATTCTACTGTTACTCTTCTTAGGGTTAAGCTCGCTTTTGACATGTTTTTCTAGGATTTATTATTGTATTTCTTTCTTTCTTTCTTTCTTATACACTATTTTCGTGTACCCTAGTTGTGGGTACATCAAGTTTATTCTTATTTCTAGTATTTAAATTATGTAATATCACTATTTTTTTATCTCTCACTGTCCATCAAAATCAAAGCCTAATCTCCGACTGAGCTGATGATAATGGTGCCTGCCTACCAACTTGACATGCCACTTGCTCCTGTGGGCGGCGCCTACAGCTGCATTGTTCAGCTAAATATTAAGTATGCGGACTGTCTGTTTGTCCTTTATTAATGTATATTGTGATTTTATGGTAATATGGACGGGAGCTGTTCGTCTTGTGTGTTGAATGTCGGAGGCTAGAGGTCAGAGACTCTACCGGATCGTTGTTTTGAGTTATGGAGAACTTGTATAATAAAACACACAAATAAATTCATGGCAGGTATCACCCACCCACAACTTTTGTCCTTTTGAATCTTCGATAAAAGTAAAAAAGGAAGATACGGTACGTTCTACCAGCGCTCACTCAAAAACTGTACCGTGTTACAGATGAAATAATGATAAGGTATCGGATTATCAGAAAATTTAAAGTTTGGTGTACTTACGCGGGAAAATATGTGATGCTTTGGGCTTTGTTTTTTGTTTTGGAGCTATTTGTAGCTAGCACCAGGTGAACGAACACGAGGGCATTGTCGTGGTGTTTTAGTCGAAATCACACAAAATTATACGTCGTAGCAAGCACGCGCAACACAAACGCCACCGCCCGCACCGCCGCCGGTCCGACTACGACTGAGGTAAGGGAACATAGTTGAACCTAACTCGAGCCATACACTTTCGGGATGGTAATGCCTCATCTCCCTTTTTTACTTTTATCGAAGTTTTGAATAGATGTTTTGGTTAACAGTACAATCTTTAAAATTACTTACTTTTCTCAACTATGTCTATACAGGGTCCAATCGTGTACCCCGTTAGAGTGGCCTAAAATTTGTTATTAGGAATAAACTGTCCAAACTGTTTCAATTGGTAATACCTAGTTGTAAATTTATTTTTAAATGCTATTTATTAGACAAGTTTAACAAATAATTGTTAATACTTACTATCAAACACGTTTTTATCGCGTTTATTTAACTATTTTTCCCGACTTTTCGACAGGCTTACACACTGTCGTGGTCACGGGATGACCCGTAAAATAGTATTAATAATTATTTGTTCAGATCGCGTTAGTTTAAAAATATACGTAATACATATTAACAAATGATAGCTGACATGCATTATTTTATCTGCCAGGTTTGTCTTTTTCCCGATAATTGTAGTCCGGTTTTTTTTAATAGCGATACGCAATCCGCTATGTTCTTAAATGAAATAGATAGATATATTATAGATATATAATTTATTCATAAAAACATTGGTTACATAACTTGGTTAGTAGTTATGTTAGGTTTGTCTAGGCACTGAGTTCTCCTTAACATTTAATGCACCTTGACTACTGTAGTTTACATATAATAATAATGACATTAAACTAGCATTGAAGCAGCATAGCTGTACGGAAATTGTTTTAATCCATTTATATCATGCTATTTTAACGGTTTGATGTCAGTTCTTTAGCTACCTTATTGTTTATCCAATTCCGTTCAAACGTTATAAAAGTTCAGTAAACGCTAACGGTCCCCTCGTGAGAGATTATATCATCTAGCGACCAAAACCGGAATTCTAGGTTTGGTTGAAGTCTCCATCCATTCCGTCAAGCACATGCATAATTAGAAACAGAAATTAAAGAAACAATATTCAATCTTATAATGAGGAGCGAAGATTGAAAGTCGAGAGGTCGAGATTTCTAGCGCTGACTTCTTATTGTGATAAAAATATGATTTGTATATTATAAATGATATTTTTATTGCACAAAACATTTAAATATAAATAAATAATGTTGGACAATCCACACAGCATTATCTAGCCCCAAGCTAAGCAGAGCTTGTGTTTGGGTACTAGATAACTGATATACATAATATAATACAATACCTACATAGATATTTTTTATTATACATAGAAAACGACCAGAACACCCTGAACAAATGTCTGCAGATCGTACACACATTTGTCCCGAGGCGGGAATCGAACCCGCAACCTCCTGCGTCGCAGGCAGACCTTCGTCCACCGCGCCACAGAGGTCGTCATTTGAATGTTTGATATGTTTTGCTTCCTAGGACCTAGTTTAAATAATCATTGTAACCTTTCAATTCATTTCATACCTATTTACTTAACGAGGAGAGCGGTTGATTGTTTTTTTTTTAAATTTTGAATGTAGTTTTTTTTAGATTATTTAATTACCTATTTTTTAATCTCAGCCATTTTCAAATCTTTTAACTTTTACCTACAAAATAATTATTATCAGCTAACCTTTATGCCTGTAATGTAATAACGGTACAAAAGTCTTCTTTTCTAACATACTAATAATACTAATGCAGCTAGCGTCTTTGGCACGCTTCCGACTGCTATTGATATGGATCAGTTGAGCTACTTGTAGATTGTTTGCAACAGTCTGCAGTTAGCTCAATTGTTTCAATTGTAAATACTAGTTTTAATTTAACTCTATTATTTGATTGTAATTTTCTACATACTAATATTATAAACAGGAAAGATTTCTTTGTTTGTTTGAATTGAACAGGCTCCGAAACTACTGAACCGTTCTGAAAAATTCTTTCACCATTAGAATCCTACATTATCCCTGATGAACATAGGCGATAGAATCTACCCGTGCGAAGCCGGGGCGGGCCACTAGTAATAGTATTATAAAGAGGAAAGTTTGTATGTGTGAATTGAATAGGCTCCGAAACTACTGGACCGTTTTGAAAAAATCTTTCACAATTGAAATCCTACAATATCCCTGATGAACAAACGCGATAGAATCTACCCGTGCGAAGCCGGGGCGGACCACAAGTCTCAAATAATCTCAATAAATATCACTTGTCCATACAACCTTTTGTCTCGCTCCGATTATTACGCAAACCTTACGCACATGCCTGTACCTGTATGTAAATAAATGTACTTGCACTGCCAAAAGTGAAAGTAGGCAGCCAAAAACGAATGGGTGAGGTCGTCTCGCGTTACATCATAAGAACTTCCATCAACTCTATTACTTGTACGTAGAGTTGAAATTAGCTTCGACGGGTTTGAGATATACTGGCCAGATCTGCGAGGTTTTTGCAATAAGATATATTTCGGTAGAAAGGTATTCGGTATGTTTCTTGGTTGTTTCAGGTTCACTTTTGTTGGATTGGAACCGGTTTTTAAAATAATTAAATTGACTTTAATGTTGTTGGTGGAAAAGTTTTAATATTTTTAATTATATAAAGAACCAAATTACCTACTTTATTTAACAAAGAAAATTACAATTACGTATAAAAATATAGAGTAGAATGAAATATTAACAAATTTTTTGTTATCGTATTGCGTAGGTAAGCCGTCAAACTCGGGGTGATTTCTAAGAAACTGTGAATTTTTGGGATATTTTTTGATTTCTAAAATAATAAGTTTACTATAAACAAAAAGATTTGAGCTTACTGCATACTGTGTACTACTATTCTGTACTACTGAAGAAGTCCCTCGATAAGGGATGAAACGTTGGTGTTCTTCTAACACAAATCGTAGTTAACTCTCACTCTCTCGTCTCACTTTTAAACTGGAATTATTACAAATACTCAGCAAATCTTAAACATTTATATAGAGTCGCAACGAGATCAAAGTTTTTTGTACAGTCTGAAAAACTTTATAAACAGTTTGAATAATGCTCAATGCACAGACTTAGATACATTGAACTTGGCTTAATTAAGGTTTGGCACCCTGGAGGATTCAGGTAAATTTAACCAGAAAGCTCTCCTAGTTGAGGGCATTAAAGGTACCAAATCTGCTATGATCCTATCTTTGCGCTCCTTGGTTATACCTCTTTCAAAACTTTTACTTGCAGCAATTTGGAATAGTTTATTTTTACTTGAAGGAAATCCAATTCTTCCAGTCACAACTGCCATGTTTCTCCTTGTGTTTTAATAAGAAAGACCCCCTTTCGATCTTGACCACCATGATGTTTTTTAAATAAACCCTTGGATTAATGTTTTTTATCTTATGCTGAGATTAAAGGTCTTCCTATAAAATCATACCTATAAAAATCAGATGATGTAATTTTTTTGGAATTGGTCATTTTCAAAGAATCGACGAAGTCATCATAGTCGTAAACTTTCTTTTTCTTCTTTAGAGCCATTTCAACTTGGTGGTGAAAATGATCAGCGGACATAAAAGTATGTCCAGCCTCAAAGTATTTAACTGTTTTTGAATCAGCAGAAATCAGCTGGCTATTTATTATATCTACCAGAAAACACATAAGCGCCCAGTTCTTATTTTGGGCAGCACAGTTATCAACCCAGAAGACGATATGTTTAACGTCACGTTTATGTACCAAAAAGGATCTAAATGTTAAAATCTTCTTGGCTACGTCCAGAGACAGTTTCGTTCCAGAGGGCTGCGTAAGGTACGTTCGTATCGTTTGTTTTTTCTAGTGGAACGAAACTTTCATTAAACGTAATTATACGTGGACAAAAAATAGCACATTTAAACTGCTCCATTCTCAACTTATTGCAATGTTGATTAGTAGAAAGGGCTCACAAAATATATTGTGCTAAGTAAAAATGCAATGAGTCATAGTTATTGCTCTTATGTCTAGTAAAAGAAGCAATCAAATTTTAAAATTACTTAAAAAAAGAAAATAACTTTACTTATTGCAGTTATCACAAGTAATTATAACGTATTATTTTAGCTTACCTTGCCACTACTCAAGTTATTTCACTCTTGTTATGTATCCAAAAACAAATCTCATATATATTGCGGTTATGCATATAAATAAAACTGGATCGGCAATAGATACGTAAAAACCGTCTAAGAAGAAAATATAGAACTCATTTCACTGATCACGAATATGTATATAACTCTGTTAAGCCCAAAACCCGAGTTATTGCACTTTTGATAAGGACGGCAGAGCTGGACATAGGCCTCCCCTCATGAGCGCCATAGCGCCCTGTCTCCAGCTTGCCGGATCCAGCATCTGCCAGCAGTCTCTCACAAATCGTCATCCCATCTGATCGAATAGGTGTCCTACACTACGTTTGCCGATTTTTCAGATATATTTTTCTAATAAAACACTGTTTTTACCGGATTGATCGCGTATATTTTATATTTTGTTTATAACCTGACGTTTCGTGACGTACGTAAGTGTTTTATTATGAGTTCTCGCGAAAATAACCTTAGAATATACTATATATTTTTCTAATAGCTAAGTAATTGAATCCTAAATAACACTTCATTTCATTCTGCCAAATATTTTGGCACTTTATTGAAATGACCCTGTACGATATATTTGTATAGCACCTTGAATGCCTTGACATTTCGTCAGATGTCTAAAGACGATCGTCAATGTCTCTGCGGACTGTAGGCGTCTCTTCACTTGCCTCATGCGTGCCACTAGGTCGAAGTCAACATCTATTGTTGTTGTTACGTTATGTCAGTAAATTTGAATCTCCAAATCAAGTCCAAATCTATTATACAATACAATACAAACATGCTGGTTGTTTCCTAAATTGTTATTTATTATAGTATTATACTGAAAATCGATAAACAAATCATAAACACATTATGCATACACACACACACACACACTGGTAACTCCTGTTGCCCGGACTCTTAAGAGACCGGTGTCCTCAGGAGCACCACTCACACACATACACACCCTCACACACCCACACACACACACACACACACACACACACACACACACACAAATAAATCACAACACACACTTTCCGGTTGAGGACTCCAGTTGCCCGGACTCTCACGAGACCGGTGTCCTCAGGAGCACCACACACATACACCCACAAACATACAGGTACTCTACTAAAACACATATTAGACACACTGAACAGAACATAAGGACGTAGATTATTTAAAAATTATTTTAAACTAGTTTCTCAATTTTTCTATTAAACGCTTTGAGTTTTTAAATTGGACCATACAACGTCGAGAACTCGAACAATAGAACTCAACGCTATGCTTTTATCTAGGTACCCTCAACTTTTAACTTGTCTTTGATTATTTTAATAATTTTTATTTTCTTGTACTGACCAAATTGTTTTACCGTAAAAAATATTTTGTTAAGTTTTGGCTAATGTAACGAAGGAAGAGCGAAACCTCCTAGCACAAGTATTTTATACTTAAAAGGAGGCTTCAAAATATTATGTTAGATAAAAATGTACATTGTAAACGAAATAAAACATTTTGTATTGTATTGTATTGTATTGTACTTACCTAACTCATATTATTCAACTGTATCTCCTAAAAATAAAAAAACAGGCACGTATCGTTGTCTCGCAAGAGTTCATAAAAACGGTTTACAAAAGTCGTTGACATTTCCAAAAGCCAAAAAGCCGACACTAAACGGATAAACATTAAACATAAATAATCCCAAATCCAATACGAAAGGCTTCGAAATGACATCACCTCGCTGGAACCAAAGCTTCCAAGGTCGCCCAGGTACCCCATCAGGCTTGTCAGGTTATTTGAGTTCATTAGTGAACCCCAATTTGGACATGCCACAGACAATAAAAAACTTTGGAAGGAGTAAATAAACTTTACTCCTTCCATAGTTGGAAAGCTGGCCAGTCCAAGTCAAGCGCGGTGAAAAAAGAAAAAAGTTTAGAACTGTAAACAAAATATTGATAATCGAACTGTCAATTTTGAAATTCAAATGGCGTGGAATTGACAGAACGTTAATGGTTTTCAAAACAAAAAAGGTTGCTTGTTATTTTGACACGTTTGAAATTGGAACATGTTCAGAAGCGAACATGAAGATAAGCTTTTGTTTTATAATCAAAGCAATGACAGAGCAATTATACAAAAAGGCGGGTTAAATTGTCTAAGGAAAAGGAATACACAAATAAATAAATTTATTTCCTTTTTTAGCCTGATCTAAGAAAAACAAGGTTTATCCCCCCACAAACCATTCTTCGAAAAGATACTATTAGGTACATTTGTACAATATGTTTATATGAATTATGTAGGTTACAAAATGTATCGTTTATCTGCACAGTGACTCAAGACTGTAACACCTATTGCAATTGCGATCAGATAGAGTTGTACTTATAGTGGAAACTAGTTTGTGAACTGGTATATCCTGATTATTAGCATTTAAGGCTCTGCCTCGCATTTCTATGCGCTAGACTCGCTGATTTTGTAATGAATATTACTAATATCATAAATGTTTATGTTATGTGCGGGGTTGCCAACTCAGGTTTATGGTTATGTGGTTATCGTTCTATTTTTACCCTCCTACTTATTGACGCAATAGGTAATATTCGTTTGTTTTCTGTTGGCATAAGTGTATAAGTGAGAAAATTTGTATTTCAAGTTGACAGATTTTTGTAAGGTAAGTATTTACTTTAAAGGACCAATTTATGTCAATTTAGATCACCCAACACGACACAACAGGACACAAAAGTAAAAATAAGTTGCAGTTGGAAACATTTAACCTTAACTAGGGACTTGTGTTTCCAATGATATTGTAAGACTGCATCTCATATTCATAATCTGGTCTTACAACATTGTAACTTGTAAGCAGCATTAAGTACACGCAATTTCATCCAACTCTAAGGCAAAGTAGGTAATTGTCCACTGACTATATATAATTTTCGTTGAATCTATCTTAAAAAGATAAAGAGGTTTGAAGTTTTTAACCCTTAGTTTTAGTAGGTATATAAGTTTACCACATTATTTTGATAAATTATTATCTGAGCATTATCTATCGACATGACTCTACTGTATTTTATGTATTTGTTAAGTTTATATGCGTAATTATTAGTATTTGTTATTTTTTTATGTATTTTAATGTATTATAGTATGGTAGTAGTCTATTTACAATACAATACAAAATTCTTTATTGTACACCACAAAATAAAACTAAAAGAAACAGATATAAACATTTAACATAACAGTACAATGGGCGGCCTTATAAGTACGTAAAATTTTTGCTTTTGTCCTCCATTTATAATAATAATAACACATTTATTCAGGCAACACTAGACTAGTACAGGATGTAAAATACTTAAAAACTAAAAAATATTTACTATTTATGCACATGTACCCACATTTTATGACTGTCTTTCTCTCCCAATAAGGTTTGCTGGAAGAGAACTCTCCTTAGGGTTAAGCTCGCCTTTGACGTTGATGATTTTTCTTGTTTAATGTTTTTTTATTATATATTTTTATCGTGCAAAAAGAATATTACTTAATTGTATTTTTTTTTCAAAATCCCGGCGCACAGTGAACTTTATATATTTATTTGGAAAGAGGATACGTATAGAAATAAAATTGTCCTATACCTACATCATTTCCTAAAGCGTCAGGTTTCTGAGAAATTCGTATATGAAAAAAAACATTACAGTAATAAATATTTTTACCTGTAAATATCAAAAATCAAACCTAACTCTACAAATATCAAATATCCACCATCCTCCATAATTCTTCATACCCTTAAACTGGCTTTAATTATTGAACCTGACGTAACTTGCGGTAATTTTTATTCTGCACTGTGCGACCATGTAACATTATGCACTTTAATATTATTATAGGCTCCGCTCGTTAGGGAACCCTAATTATGTATGCCTTGTTGCATCAATGAAGCCTGGTGCCTGAATCAATTTACTTTTTTGAAATTTTAATAATTTAAAACTTAATTCATACTTTTTTAATGACATAAATAAGGTAAAACATCACTGTTCGCTCACAAAAATGTACTTTGTACGAGCAATATAATATATGTATATTATGCTTACGCATTTACGCAACTAAACAGGGTTATTTGAAAAACAAGTTTTGAAAATACTATAATTAAAGTACGTAATATAGTAAAGATTTCCTTTTTTGATGTTTTTTTTTCTATTGCTTGTTAAACGTAATGAAGACATGAAGCCGGTGCATTATTTATGTAAGTTATACACTAGACACAAACTACTCTACCAAAAACACGAACGGTAAAAAAGATATAGGTACTTACATTAGTCCTTATTTGAGTAAAGTATTTACCGCACAAAACTACAAAACGGGCAAAAACTACGAACCTAGTTGTAGGTACCGAGAATAGTAAATAATACACGCCAATTATACGTTATTTATCTTTGATGAAACCTACGTCTGTTACTTTTTATCCCTGTCAATTATACAGACGCAAAAGAATTTTAACAACGAATGCAGTGGATATTTTTATTGGATATTCTTTTTACGGCGACGTAAACTTATGTATTCTTATCAAATACCAGAGCCTGGTCTATTGAAGTGTCTGCTAGGCTGGCTGTAACGAGCTGATTGCAGATAGTGCCAGGAGGGATGGGGAATGTTCTGCTTTTTCGGTCGCCGGACCGACTTTTGCTTTGTTGTTCTTTAGGGGGTTCAGTTCAATTAATCTAGAGCCTTTTTTTAAATATTTATGTGCTTTTATGAGCTTTTATTTATTGAAGATGGTAAAAATCCTATCACGTTAACGCTATCAACTGAAAAGGCAATGTATTTTGTGGTATCATGATTTGAAGCCTCAACTCAACAGCCTATCATGGTCCACAGCTGGACGCAGGCCTCCCTCTGATAATCGCCAATTGACTCTTATATCATGAAGGGTAATGCCTATAATCCCCACGCCACGCCGGGCATGCGTGAGAATCGCAATTCGTTGGTAGATCTATTCTACAAGAGTCGCTGCTGCCCCCCTCCGGTATATGTCCCTTAGTCGCCTCTACGACACCCACGGGAAGAGTTGCTGGTGCAAATTCTAAGCCAGCACCACTCATCAAATTAGATTTTGACGCTTGTTGGTCTATTTTTGGTTCATTAGTCCGACTTTTCAGTCAAGGAATCGCCGACTTTTATCCGACTAAACGTAAGTGGTTTTTCATGGTTTTCGTGTAGATAAAACGACAGCTTGTTAGGACTAGACATAACAATAAAAATAAAGGCAGAACTGATCATCACGGTGTCATGATTATTAAGCCAGATACCACAATAAGTCTATATCTTGTAACAACCCTGTATATGGTATAAAGGTAAATTTAAAGGTTTTTACAAGTGATTGAAATGGGAGATGCTATTTTTATTGAATTTGCTAGAACTTTACTGATCCTCACTCATATGTCAATCAAAATTTTACATCTGTGCCTAAACGCTTTTTTTAAGATCTTACCTTGTGTCGAATGTCGATCAAGATGGCTCAGTTGTACGCCGCGTCACCTCACATCTCGGGCCGCTAGAACAAAGGAACACCAGTTGATGACATCGGTAGGTATTTGTAGTAGGTACAGTCGCTTGCAAAAGAGCTCATAGTGAACATAATTATCTTTTATTTAAATACCTTGTCCTAGCGGAGCGACAAACGCGATGTGACGTGCGGGTCGACGCCAACGTTTTTTGATATTAGATTCCAATTTAAAAAAATGTGGGCGTCGCGTTGGTCATGGTGCGTTTTCGCTCAGCTGGAACACCCCTTGTAAGCGAACATAACCGAAGGAAGCCGAATAAATTGAATTGAAATACCTAAATGACATTTCAAGATTCCACTCCAAGTGGATTAGTGTGCGACGTATTGAATACTACTGAATTTTCATATAACATTTTTTCGGCATTTTGGTGGGTTTGTCATGAAAACTACGCGTTTAACTCTATAAAAATACGTAGTGTTTGCTAATTTAAATACCAACAAATATGGTTAGTGGTCGGTGACCTCAATTTGATATCATATTAAGGCTCACCGGGGGTTTAGCAGTAATCATCCTCCAGTCAATCAATCAAAATCAATCCATCAGTAAATAGTAATAATGGTACAAGAAACTCCCATGTATTATAAGTGATATTCAACTATAAAACATTGGATAAAACTCGCTCCCAGTGACATACAGCGAGTTTTTCTTTCATCAATTTATGTCAAACATTATTATGTAAAAAACTTCATTATGGATGTAAGCGGGTTAACCACGAAGCTTATTTGTGTTGGAAGAACACCAACGTTTACGTTACATCCGCAATGAATTTGTCACACTACGACTAATTTTTCTCATATAGAGTAACATACCCTATTAGGTACGTAGTCAGGTACAAATTGTAAAAGCCGCCTACTTATCAAACCCAACCTACCCTAGGTTGGGTTTTGTGGGGGTGTTACTAATAATTCTACACAGTTACTAATGATTAACTAAGGTTAAACTAAATACTACTAGTTTGCTAACTCTGTGAACCTAATATAAACAGAATAGTGATTTTACTATAAAAACTATAGTAGTTTGCCGAATTCATTACGGATGTAAGCGGGTTAACTACGAACCTTATTTGTGTTGGAAGAACACCAACGTTTTATCCCTTAACGAGGGACCTTAACGTTGGTGTTCTTCTAACTCTGTGAACCTAATATAAACAGAATAGTGATTTTACTATAAAAACTATCGTAGTTTGACGAATTCATTACGGATGTAAGCAGGTTAATTACGAACCTTATTTGTGTTGGTAGAACACCAACATTAAGGTCCCTCGTTAAGGGATGAAACGTTGGTGTTCTTCCAACCCGCTTACATCCGTAAAGAATAGTGATTTTTAATGGCCAATGATCGTCTAGTAGTGGTAGGACTCTATGTTGTGTAGTAATTAATAACTAATAACTCAAGATTATTTTAAGAGCTTTAGAAAAACGAACTAATTTAAAAAAATACACTTTAAATTATATTTTTTATATTTATACTTTTTTTAAGTGATATATTCCAATGGCTGTTTGCTTAAGTAGGTATAACGTTGCTGTACTCGATTGTACCTACTTAAATTAATTCGCGTCCTTTGCAAGCCAGATGCAGTAATGTGGAACGGGTAGGTATTATGTTATCTGTGGAGTAGGTACACTGGCTATTCTTGTGTCGAGATTCAAGATAATAATGTAGAGAAACAATTACATTTGCGGATATGTAGGTAATTATAATTGATAACTTGCTCAGTAGAGGATAAGCAATGTGACCTACCTATGGGTAAAAACCACAGAACTAAATAAAACACAGATGTAGTAAGAAGTATGATATGGTTTTTTGTTATAGTGCTAACCCGCACTCTGGGTATCTCTAAGAAATGAAATAAGTCCCAAAAATTATCGGTTTCTTTTATCCCGGTTTTTTTAATCCCGCCGAAATCGATAATTTTTGGGACTTATTTCATTTCTTAGAAGTATGATAATTTAGGAAAGGAAAACCAAATTAATGTAGTCATGAAAACAACATAGGTAACACAATAACTGGGTGTTTCTCGCTTGTTCTATAACTGTGACTGTTGCAAACACAATCTACAGGTAGCTCAACTGATCCATAGCAAATAATTACCATCAATAAAAAAGCTATTGCCACATCTTAACCAACACCAAATAAAAAGTTCACAAAATAAAACAAAAAATTTCCTAATAACGATTGCCTCCTTAAAAAAAACATAGATCGGTAAGTACAACCTCTTTCTCCACAAAAAAATGCTCCATTCCAAAGACAGGTAGGCGTTCGTGACAGGCTAACAAACTGACATTATTGTGGACCTGTCAACATCTGCATACAAAAGGAGTTAGCCGGCTTTTGTAAACAACTTGGCGCACAAAACGCAGGCTACCTAAACTATATCTCCATCCACGCATTTATTTTCTTTGACTGAATGAAATAATGCAATATTTCGTTATCTGTCAGCTCTATAAATATCGAATCTCTCGTTAGTTCCGATATTTTTGAATCGACGTATTTTTCGAATCGGTCCAGTAGTTTCGGAACTTATTCAATTCAAACAAACAAATCTTTCCTTTTTATAATATTAAATCACAATAACAAAATTCGAAAGTTTGATTGTTTAGATGTTTGTCACCATTAGAATCCTACATTATCCTAGGCGATAGAATATAGTGTGCGAAGCCGAGGCAGACCGCTAGTGATAAATAAATAGAAGGATACATAATGACTCAGTCAAATGACAGTATTGTCAAGCATGCGTGCTTGTGGCAATACCTGGCAGGTACTGTGTGGAATTATAATGAACATCATGAATCATGGATATTTCTAGATAAGTGCCATGTATCGGAAATAAGATGGACTTAAAGTTCAAATGCTGTAGAACACTGAAGAGGTTATACTACCTCAAATCAACTCCGCCGGATGTCCATATCTTCCTAACTGAATGAATATTTAACTTCGTAATTTATGTGTGGTAAAGTTCAGGACTTACTCTATTCATGATATGTTTCGAAAACACGATTTCATTAAAAAAATCTGTAGAAAAAAAACGCAGTTACCTCTAAATTTTAACTAAAACCTTAATTTTACAATAAATACATAAGTTCAGATCTTGAGAATAAGCATGGTGATTGAACTAAGTATAAAGAACATTTTTACGTTGCTTTTCTTTCAAATAATGTCCTAAATAATAGATAATAAGCAAAAACTTTAACAAATAAATTGAATTGAAATACCTAAATGACATTTCAAGATTCCACTCCAAGTGGATTAGTGTGCGACGTATTGAATACTACTGAATTTTCATATAACATTTTTTCGGCATTTTGGTGGGTTTGTCATGAAAACTACGCGTTTAACTCTATAAAAATACGTAGTGTTTGCTAATTTAAATACCAACAAATATGGTTAGTGGTCGGTGACCTCAATTTGATATCATATTAAGGCTCACCGGGGGTTTAGCAGTAATCATCCTCCAGTCAATCAATCAAAATCAATCCATCAGTAAATAGAAATAATGGTACAAGAAACTCCCATGTATTATAAGTGATATTCAACTATAAAACATTGGATAAAACTCGCTCCCAGTGACATACAGCGAGTTTTTCTTTCATCAATTTATGTCAAACATTATTATGTAAAAAACTTCATTATGGATGTAAGCGGGTTAACCACGAAGCTTATTTGTGTTGGAAGAACACCAACGTTTACGTTACATCCGCAATGAATTTGTCACACTACGACTAATTTTTCTCATATAGAGTAACATACCCTATTAGGTACGTAGTCAGGTACAAATTGTAAAAGCCGCCTACTTATCAAACCCAACCTACCCTAGGTTGGGTTTTGTGGGGGTGTTACTAATAATTCTACACAGTTACTAATGATTAACTAAGGTTAAACTAAATACTACTAGTTTGCTAACTCTGTGAACCTAATATAAACAGAATAGTGATTTTACTATAAAAACTATAGTAGTTTGACGAATTCATTACGGATGTAAGCGGGTTAACTACGAACCTTATTTGTGTTGGAAGAACACCAACGTTTTATCCCTTAACGAGGGACCTTAACGTTGGTGTTCTTCTAACTCTGTGAACCTAATATAAACAGAATAGTGATTTTACTATAAAAACTATCGTAGTTTGACGAATTCATTACGGATGTAAGCAGGTTAATTACGAACCTTATTTGTGTTGGTAGAACACCAACATTAAGGTCCCTCGTTAAGGGATGAAACGTTGGTGTTCTTCCAACCCGCTTACATCCGTAAAGAATAGTGATTTTTAATGGCCAATGATCGTCTAGTAGTGGTAGGACTCTATGTTGTGTAGTAATTAATAACTAATAACTCAAGATTATTTTAAGAGCTTTAGAAAAACGAACTAATTTAAAAAAATACACTTTAAATTATATTTTTTATATTTATACTTTTTTTAAGTGATATATTCCAATGGCTGTTTGCTTAAGTAGGTATAACGTTGCTGTACTCGATTGTACCTACTTAAATTAATTCGCGTCCTTTGCAAGCCAGATGCAGTAATGTGGAACGGGTAGGTATTATGTTATCTGTGGAGTAGGTACACTGGCTATTCTTGTGTCGAGATTCAAGATAATAATGTAGAGAAACAATTACATTTGCGCATATGTAGGTAATTATAATTGATAACTTGCTCAGTAGAGGATAAGCAATGTGACCTACCTATGGGTAAAAACCACAGAACTAAATAAAACACAGATGTAGTAAGAAGTATGATATGGTTTTTTGTTATAGTGCTAACCCGCACTCTGGGTATCTCTAAGAAATGAAATAAGTCCCAAAAATTATCGGTTTCTTTTATCCCGGTTTTTTTAATCCCGCCGAAATCGATAATTTTTGGGACTTATTTCATTTCTTAGAAGTATGATAATTTAGGAAAGGAAAACCAAATTAATGTAGTCATGAAAACAACATAGGTAACACAATAACTGGGTGTTTCTCGCTTGTTCTATAACTGTGACTGTTGCAAACACAATCTACAGGTAGCTCAACTGATCCATAGCAAATAATTACCATCAATAAAAAAGCTATTGCCACATCTTAACCAACACCAAATAAAAAGTTCACAAAATAAAACAAAAAATTTCCTAATAACGATTGCCTCCTTAAAAAAAACATAGATCGGTAAGTACAACCTCTTTCTCCACAAAAAAATGCTCCATTCCAAAGACAGGTAGGCGTTCGTGACAGGCTAACAAACTGACATTATTGTGGACCTGTCAACATCTGCATACAAAAGGAGTTAGCCGGCTTTTGTAAACAACTTGGCGCACAAAACGCAGGCTACCTAAACTATATCTCCATCCACGCATTTATTTTCTTTGACTGAATGAAATAATGCAATATTTCGTTATCTGTCAGCTCTATAAATATCGAATCTCTCGTTAGTTCCGATATTTTTGAATCGACGTATTTTTCGAATCGGTCCAGTAGTTTCGGAACTTATTCAATTCAAACAAACAAATCTTTCCTTTTTATAATATTAGATCACAATAACAAAATTCGAAAGTTTGATTGTTTAGATGTTTGTCACCATTAGAATCCTACATTATCCTAGGCGATAGAATATAGTGTGCGAAGCCGAGGCAGACCGCTAGTGATAAATAAATAGAAGGATACATAATGACTCAGTCAAATGACAGTATTGTCAAGCATGCGTGCTTGTGGCAATACCTGGCAGGTACTGTGTGGAATTATAATGAACATCATGAATCATGGATATTTCTAGATAAGTGCCATGTATCGGAAATAAGATGGACTTAAAGTTCAAATGCTGTAGAACACTGAAGAGGTTATACTACCTCAAATCAACTCCGCCGGATGTCCATATCTTCCTAACTGAATGAATATTTAACTTCGTAATTTATGTGTGGTAAAGTTCAGGACTTACTCTATTCATGATATGTTTCGAAAACACGATTTCATTAAAAAAATCTGTAGAAAAAAAACGCAGTTACCTCTAAATTTTAACTAAAACCTTAATTTTACAATAAATACATAAGTTCAGATCTTGAGAATAAGCATGGTGATTGAACTAAGTATAAAGAACATTTTTACGTTGCTTTTCTTTCAAATAATGTCCTAAATAATAGATAATAAGCAAAAACTTGATTTCTTAGTATGCGTTGCTCTGCCCAGTCCCACTCCTATGAACACGAAATCTTAAGCCAATCCTTTTCACAAAATGGCGTCGTGGTATAGCCCCTGAATGACTTATTATTATAAGAAAGCTAAATATTTATTATTCGCCATTTTTAATTTTTCTGCCGTTTCGAAAGGCGCGATATCTACTGTCGTCACGGGAATACAACCCGGAAAAATACCCGCTAAATAAGATACTTATACTGAATCTGTATTTTCGCGTAAGTTATTTATTTTTGTGTTTTAACAATAGATAATTATGACGCTTGAATGAAAGGCTTATTATTTAATTCGAAGAAATTTCTATACATTAAAAAGTAATAATTTAGTATTTATTGTATGGTAAGGTAATTAAAAGAATGTAATTTTTTTTGTAATAATTACCAACCTAAAATAATAATACAAAGAAATGACGCTAAACCACAGAGGTTTGTAAAGGAGGGTTGTCTGCGAGTCAGACTCAACTCTTGAGGTTTCCGAAAACATAATTTTCTGTCATAAACAATCGAAGCGAATCCCAGGATATTGCTCCAACCGTGAATAAAAACATCGGAAACAGATGAAAAACAATCAATTTCCGGCTAATCGACTATCGTAGGAAAATCGATGCTTAATCGATAATGTTTCACAAGACCACGAAATGCGACGGTTAGCCAGCAACAATATTTGCAATTTTACGTACTAAGGCAATGTAATTTTATGATTTATTATAATTTTTTGATGATTTTTTTATGATAAAGATTTTAATAAAACTAGGAAAGTTTTTATGTGGGTACTCCCGTAAAATATGTGAAAATTTTCATGAATAAAACTACTAAAAAAGCTTTTGCAAATAGATATACAAATTAACATACATTTTTCGTGAATTTCAGTTGCAGTTATTGTTACGTTTTTTATGAGATCACATGGAGGAACTCCTTTTCAAGCTAAAGAAAATCATGGATACGACAAATTGAGAACAAACTCTTTTTTAAATGCTTAAGGGTTTCCCTTAAGCATTTAAAAAAGAGTTTGTGTTGTTTGAGTATCGCAATAAAAATTAGAATAGAAATAAAAAGTAATACTCAAAAAAGTATCAAACTGCTCACTCTTTTTCAGTAAAACGAAACGTCTGACTTGAACGAACGTTCATTCTGTGTCAAAGTCATTATCTATTGTTGTCTGAAATAAAGTTTACATAGGTACATTGCATTGTAAATAATGTACCTATTCATATATTATTAGTAAAATACCTAAACCAGCAGTCACTCACGCGGAATCATTCGAATTCCGAACGCGTGCCGTCCGTCATAAGCATGCGTGTTGCCTGCGCATGAGTTGACAAAGTGTTGCTGTTGGCTGGGTGATGCTGATGGATCAATGATAAAACAATGAAATGAATGCAATTACATAAAACGTTTGTATTATTAATTTTTCCTGCCCTCCTTCAAGCTTCACGTGATCAATGGACGACCCATTGCCATCCTGACGATGTATAAATTCAATTCGGCTACTCCCCATCTGGCAACCTCTAAATAGCTGTGTAGAGATTAGTGTGGTGAAAACCTTCATAGTGTGGTGTGGAGCATGTCGATGATTTGTATAATTAATCTGAGGTGCTGCCAGCTCTCTCCCATAAAAAGGTCATTACGAGCATGGGCTTGAGTGTCAAGGCCATAAGACCACCCTTTCGACAATAAATAAGGAATGGTCTTGGAGTGGTCCTTCGAGCTTTCACATTCTGTGTCCGATTGTAGCGTTGTTTGTATTTTTTTATGTCTTTAACCTTCTATGGATCTTTACTTTTTTAGGGTTTCGTACCCAAAGGGTAAAACGGGACCCTATTTCTAAGACTTCGCTGTCAGTCCTTCTGTCTGTCTATCCGTCTATCACCAGGCTGTATCAAAGCTACAGTTGTGCAATAATATAATTAAAATAAAACAAACCTGTATGGGGGACTCCCATACCCAAACGTGATTATTTGCCGTTTTTATAGATAATCGTACCCACCTACTCTTCGTGCGCGAGTCCGACTCGCACTTAGCCGGTTTTATTTTTAATCGTGAATAGAAGACTACTTTGAACACAATCTCACTTGATGGTAAGTAACCCGACCGACGTATGACCCGTATGACCGACGATGTATCAAGGAGCGAAGCATTATGTTTTAAGTTTGTTTGTATTTTTTATAACACAGTAATGTTATTTCCTCCATCTAATAACACAGTTAATCTTAAAAGCCCTGCCATATCGGACAGCGTTTACAAGAACAGCTAAAGCAGCCATTGACAGGTTCTAGGAACGACGCGGGCGCACCCCACGCGCTGTCGTTCAACGTGATACGCGCGTCGCAAGCAAGTGGCCAAGATTATTAGTTGTTTTATAAGTTTTAGTTTCGATCTGCGGCTACTCACGCTTAGTCCTTACTTATATTATAGATGCGAAAGTATGTTTGTTTGTTTGTCCTTCCTTCACGCCTTAACTAAGCAACCAATCGACTTGATTTTTGGCATAGAGTTAGTTGAAAGGATGGAGAGTAACATAGACTTTTTGTCTTGGGAAATCATCAAATTCCCATGTGAGATTTACGGGAATAATCCCCTAGAAATTTGAAATTCGAATTTAACGTGGGTGAAACCGCGGGGAACAGCTAGTTTGCAGATAAGTAAATAGTACATACTGGATTTTCACACTACGTCATCCAAAAAGCGTGCGCGCCTTTTCCACAATAGAATCTTTCTCCTTGCCTTCCATGAATCTAAAAAACTGAACGTATCTTGGACTAAGATAAATTCAGTTTCTTAGATAAATAAACAATGGTGGACAATCCACACAGCATCATCTAGCCCCAAAGTAAGCAGAGCTTGCGTCATGCGTACTAGATAATAAATAAGAATTGCATACATTTATTATATTCTAGCAGCGCCTTGCGGTTTCACCCGCGTAGTTCCCGTTCCCGTGGGAATTCCGGGATAAAAAGTAGCCTATGTTCTATTACAGAGACAGATAATCTATCTCTGTGCCAAATTTCATCCAGATCCGTTCAGCCGTTCTGGCGTGATAAAGGAACAAACATCCATCCATCTATCCATCCATCTAAACTTTCACGTTTATAATATTAGTGAGATTTTTCTAAAGTTTATAAAACACCCAGAACGGGTAATTCCGCAGATAGTAGGTACAAACATTTGTCCCAGACGGGAATCGAATCCGCAACCTCCGCTTAGATGAAAAAAGTGGCTAAGTTATTCGAGCAACTACATCCTATAAAAATTTATATCAGACAAACTAAAGTTTTGCCGTAATAAATTATATAACAAACATCCTCTCTGACGACCTCTATGGCGCGGTAGGCGAAGGTCCGTGCAATGTATTGTATTATGTATATCAGTTATCTAGTACCCATAACACAAGATCTGCTTAGCTTGGGGCTAGATAATACTGTGTGAATTGTCCAGCATTATTATTATTATCCACTCAAACCTTCGCATTGCACCATACGTAGGTACTGTAAAAATAAAACGTTAGTGTTTAGTAAAACATAAAAGTTTTCGATTAAAACGTTTCATTTAATTTTATGTGCCTCCAAGATCGAATTTATATCAAGAGCGAGAAAATAAAGAATGGCGTCCACACCACTCCATCAATTGGAGCCGCCATTAAATTAATTGGACTCGAATAGAAGTATCTTTCCAACACTTTTAGTAATCGTGTTTTAGTTTTATTAGTAGTTTGAGCTTTTATTAGTACTCCAGAAAATTTAAAGCTTAATTGGTAGAGGAATAAAGTACAATTGTGTACTGTTTTATTTTAGGAGATAATATAATTTAGTGCAAATTTAAAAGCCACTTATTTGACTTTTTACCTTTGTTCGACTAACTTCTAATTATCTTAGAGTGGTATGAAATTGATAAGAGCAGTTGGTAGAAGAATGATATTTTTGGGGGTGACAGTGGAATTTCCCCCAAATAGGAACAGAGGAAGATCTCCTCTCAACCAGGCCGACCCAGCTGGTCCACTTGCCTGGCTGTCTATCTATCGACAATTCATGTCTATGTCGAATAGTTGTACCTACATGATCAGTTGACAGTTCGGTACACATTATTTTATTTGTAAATAACTCAAACAAAAATAAACATGATTATTATTGCATTAAGTCTCAAAACGGTGTCTGTCTCAGCTTAAGTTAGTTGAAAACTTCCTGGCTGCGCAACATTAGGCAATGGACTGGCTCAAAAAAGACCGAAGACCTGTTTATACTACCCCTGGATGATGGTGATGATGTCCTCCCAGCCGAATCTTCGACCTATTATGCTACATATATACTACTTTCGGCAAATTACAGTGCCCAAGTGTGTGCAAACACAGGTGCTCTCTATTCCTTCACTCTCATTATCCGATGGGACGGTAGACCGACACGACACCACTCCTTGGGAGGGGCAGGATAGGATCACAGCAACAGTCATACGATCGTCCTCTTGAACTTTCCATTCTGGATGAACCGTTCGGCCTTCAGTCATGGAGAGGCAGGAACTATAAGAAAAAGAACTACCAATTGTAGTGTTACCTAGATAACGAAGGTTGTTGTTACAGCGAGACAGATAAATGGAAACAATTAGGAAAAAATTCTCGACTTTGACCTGTTCCAAAGCTACTATTAATTCGAAGCCATATTGTTTGAGCATTTGTATTGTACATTTATTTTTAATTATTATTGATAAGTTAAATCCAGGTGAAACTTACCACTACCGCTTTGGGTAGCGGGTACCGCGTAGATCTGAAAAAGCCCTAACAAGTAATAAATAGTCGAACATAAACTTCGGCCGTAAAACAAAATGGAAATTGTCCACTACACTACAGCTGTCATGTCACAGACCTGTCCAAGACAAAAAATCTCGGCTATCCATACATATCCAAGGCCAACCATTAAAATATACAACCGTATCCACGAGCGGATACTGACTCATTACATGACGCCATGTTGTGGAAAAAATAAGTTATAACTTAAATAGATAGGTTCCTTTACGTTTCTGAGAATAATGCTCAGAGGTTTATGTTGAATCATAAAGAGTAAATTTTGAAAAACATAATGAAATACAAGTTAAATATGTTGATAATAAATTAAAGCTACTTTTTGTATTATTTATTTAACAAGACCATACAATTAATGCGATAGAACTTTAAAATTTGCGCAACAATAGTAACAAAACGTACCTATCTATTTTAGATACCTACAGATATTAAAATACTATCCATAACTACGCACCTATCTCCTATCATCTATTACGCCTTAAGAAATTCGTAAAAAAATAATTGGTTTCAAACTTATAAAGATCTAAGCTCAATATTTCATTAAAAATCTAATCACGACACAAAAGGCGTTCATTTTTATCAAACTACAGAACTACCTACCCATGAGTCCATTTAAGGGTACTCACGTATCATCCAAATAACTAAATTTATGTTTTTTGTATTTCGGATTACAAGAAGATGCCATTATATATGTATATCATACTATGATTATAGAAAACTAGCTTCCGCCCGGCTCTGCACGCCTATTTGCGGAATCAAAAGCTTATAGGATAATCCCAGTCTAGAACTATCTGTATGCAAAATTTCAGGATATCCGTTCAGTAGTTTTGACGAGAAGAGATAACAAACATCCAAAACATCCATAATGGTAGTTGGATTTTTCAACTTTTTATTACTTGGTCATCATCAGTCTATGTCATTCCACTACAGGACAATGGCTTCCACTAATGAACGCCATAACGACCTGTCTTCAGTTTGACGCATCCAGCATCTGCCTGCAGTCTCTCGCAGGTCCTCTTAGCACCTGGCGGAAGGTATCCTAAACTACGTTTGCCGAGTCGTGATCTCTACCCAATAACATGTTTACCCCAGCTATTGTCGGTTCTTCGCAAAATATGGCCGGCCCACTGCTACTTGCTAACTCTTAGAGCACTTTCGAACTGAGAAATTTGGTTCTCTGTCGGATGTATTCATTACGAATCCTATACTTCAGAGAAACTCCGAGTACAACTCTTTCCATAGCTCACTGACCGACTTTGAACAGGAATTAATGTATCTTGTATGGACAAAAAGGTTTTTTACAATTTTGTGCTAGCTAATAACACATCTTAAGGCTGAGTGCACAAGCAGCCTTGCTCAGACCTTCGAGGATACAAGTAAAGTAAATAAAGCGTAAGGTCACACCCATTCGAGGTATCGATATCATCTTTACGGACGTTCAAGTTATCACTTCCACCAAACAACGATAAAACCAGTTACGAATTCTATGAAAAAATGAACTCTTTGTTTTTTGAAGAACCATTGTCCAAAAAATCCAAAGCAATACAACACTAAAATGAAAATAATTTTGCGGGTTTCAAGAAAACTATAAGCCGGTTTCAAATTCCTGAATACTGATAAAATACAGCCCGCTATCCTTTGTTTTAGGGGATCCGCCATCCGTCAACTTTGTGAAACCTCTTGTTTATGCACGTTACCATGGTAACCAATAGAAAAGTGAGTGAAAATTATAACGTGATGATGTTTTAGATAAGTTTTACGGCGCACGTGTAAATTCCTCGAGAATCTAACTTTTACGGGACCACCTCGAAATCAACCAAAACCTAATATCATAATAATGAAAAAACCAATGAAAAATGAGATCCCTCATAAGATCAATGTAATACATACTACTCACGCGTCGAAGGTTAAGAAAGTTCAGAAACTGAAATATCCATCCACTTGTTTGTTGTCAAAGAAATATGTGTGTATGTTTGTTGTGGTTTTGTGAACTTGTTTTCTTTGATGTTATTGTATTATTGTAAGTATTTTCTTTTTAGTTTTAGATTTAATTTTGCACGCCTTGACGAGGCAGAATGTATAGGATAAGCTACTTAATCATAAGACCTCATGTACCTACATTCCTGCAAAATAAATGATTATTATTATTATAACTTTCTATAAATAAAAATTTAGTTTGAAAATCTAACAACACAAACTTCCATACAAAAGACTTCAACGCGCTTTTAGCTACCAAGTGCTACGCCCTTAGACCATTTAACCCGGCTGTCAAGCTACGCCAAAATAATTCGTTACTTGGATTGATTTAAATTTTAAACAAACACATTGCTACGAAAAGAAAACGAATATTTTACCATTGTTTCAGAAATAAAAGAACAATTTTATAATGCACACAGCAATCGTCAAACCTCAAAGCTCATGTTGTCAGCTTTAATTGTTGCAAACAGAAAACAAACAAAAAACATTTATCATTTCAAACAACATTTTCGTTTTATCAAATCGATTGTTAGTATGAACAATGCCATCTTTGTGTGTTTCATTGTGTGTGTTTATTATTAGACCCAGCATTTGCATAACTACGAGCCCAGTTATTTTCTTTTTAAAAACTAGTATTGGAATGCAGAATCAACAAATCGAATGCTAACATTTGCTCTGTCGGCGTAGAAGCTACAAAAAACTGTCGAGAGCGAACAAGGCATGGATGTTTATAGAGAGATCGGGTTCCGTACACTAGGAAAAAAACTATTTTATCATAGATATTTGGAGAAGGCCTTTGCCCAAAAGAAAAATCTGAATAGAGTAGGGGTAGGTAGTAATGAAACGTATAAGTAATAAGCACCATTTTGAAATAAATAGAAATAAGAATAAACTCGCTGTGCCCACAACTAGGCTACACAAGATAAATGCATTTACAACAAAACTCCAAATGAGTTGCAAAAATTATCAATAAATAAATTCAAACAAATTGTTAAAATGTCCTTTGTAAAAAGGATTACTTATTATAAAATATCAGATTATCTAGAGGTTAAAAAAGCTTGGGACGAGTATTGCTCTTACTCGAAAACTAAAATTCTAACAAGGTAAAGGTTTCTTGTTCGCTTCTTTACTTTACATAAGAAGATTGAAGTGGACAAAAGATCAAAGTGATCACTTTATTTCCTAGTTTTTCTTATGTAATCTGAGTTTTTCAACGTGTCCAAGAGTTCTGTAGGGTAGGAAGGAAATAAGGCACTTTGAGTTTTGAGTTTTGAAAAGAGAAGTCTTACGTCAGGTGTCTAATGAAATATTAGTTCCGTTTCTTTACTCATGTGTATTATAATACCACATGAAACACTGTAGTGCTTCATTGTTATGATGAATGAAGTAAAACTTTTTCAATGTTTCATTAGTGTAATAACCAGATTTTACTATTTTTGTTGTACTGTACCATAATCACATTGATTAAATTTTATTATTATCAACAGTTTAATATTGGTACCAATAATTTTTTGTTTTTTGGTAATGTTATTTTTAGTAATGAATGCACACTTTATTGTACTAAAACTTAACTAGTACTAAAAAACTTATATTTCAATAAAAATGGACAGTACAAAAGTTAGTATTTTTGAAGTAGTGTGTTTTTGAAATGTGAGTGGATGGCCAAATTTGAATCTATGAGAATCAGGGAAAAGTTGTGACTCATGTCATGAGCTCAATTTTTGAGAAAATAAAAACGACTTACCTCCTTTTTTTCTTAATTTTTTTTGGCATTATTTTTATTATACCTACCACCGGAAACAGCTCATGGGCCTCAAACAAAACAACATAAAAACGTTTTTTCTTTCATTAAAAATCCGTTATTAATTAAAAAACGTTACCTACTATCTATTTCATTGCTGGCTTTTATAGGTTTATTAGTATTTTACAGAACCCCAAAAGTGATAGGTGCAACAAACTTTAGCCCGCTATTGCTAATTGTCACGGAACGCGACGATTCCACAGATAACGTAAAAACCTGTAACATCGTAGAAATAACACATTGAAGAAACAATTCTCAACAAAATGCCAGATAAAAAATGTGCCGCCGTTTTTATTGTTGTATCTTTATTACTTGAATCCCAGAATAACGACTCTACGGTTCAACGTTTGCAGATTTTGCTAAAAATTCGTTTTACATCTCAGACAATTGAGTGAACACTTTATTGTGTGCTTATCGAAATAATTAAGAAATGGAAAAGTAATACATATAATCGGTCAAGCGCGTGTCAGGCCAAGCCCACATTGAACTTCCATAGTTGCAGGTTATATTATGACGACCTCTGTGGCGCGGTGGGCGCGAAGGAATCGAACCCACAACCTGGCAGGTCTGCCTGCGACGCAGGAGGTTGTGGGTTCGATTCCTGCCTCAGGACAAATGTTTGTACGATCTGCATATATTTGTTCCGAGTGTTCTGCTCGTTTTCTATGTACCTACAGTAAAACTATCTATGTATGTATTATATTAATGTATATCAGTTATCTAGTACCCATAACACAAGCTCTGCTTAGCTTGGGGCTAGATAATGCTGTTTATTGTCCAGGTATTATTTTTTATTTATCCTTTTTGCACAACTAACAACTAGATTATCCTCCGCCTTTAAAAACCATTTCCATTTTTTTTTCATTTCTTTTTTCATTTTATATGTTTTATTTGGTAATCATATAAATAAAAATTCAAAGCAAACAGTAGGTAATAGAACAAAATGCTGACAAACAGAGAATTTGTTACTATGGTATGTAGTACGTTAAGTTTCATGTTTTTTTTGTTTTAATGAGCTCTAATTCATTGTTTGAACTTAGTGCATCATTTTGTAAGTCAGTACTTGTTAGTTTTAACCTTTTTGACATAATAAACATGAATATAGAACGCAGTTCAGTCTGTACTGCGCAATCTACAAGTTCTGTGCAGTTATGTAAACGAGTTGGTGAGGTTAGGTCCCGTTATTCCACTTCTATGAACGCTTTCGACCATTATGACCATGCAAAGAAAATTACGTCATTTTAAACTTTAAATTCTTAACAGGTTGATTGAATTTATGGAGGTTAATGTCTTTGGAGTTATCATTTAGGATACTAAATGATAGATAGGTAGATAGGTACCTAAATTTACTGTTTTTTATTTTTAGTTTTTTAAGTAGTCATTTTTAGTTTGTTTCCTTTATAAATTGTTGTATCTGATACTGTAACTAAACCTGTTTAAATTGCCTATCTGGCTATTTGCCGAGAGGTAGAGATCCCTCGCGTCTATTCCACAAGTTTCCTAAACTTAGTTAGAGCGAGGAGTTGAACCAAAAATGGTGAATTAGGTGTTACGCACAATATTATACTTATAATGTAATAATGTAAGACCTACAGAAATAAACGATTTTATTATTATTACAATAGGGATTACCGTTGGTAAGTTTTTTAATGCTAGGTACCTACTACACATACCTGCCATGAATTTTAAACAGTTTTTTTTCCTTAAATTTTAATAGTAAGTAAACTATTTTTATTAACAAAGAAAATTTAAATCAAATAATAGAATTAAATTAAAACTAGTATTTACAATTGAAACAATTGAACTCACTGCTAACTGCAGCAGACTGTTGCAAACAATCTACAGGTAGCTCAACTGATCCATATTAATACCAGTCGGAAGCGGTTTTTTTATATCTATTTATAACTATTACATGAAATAATAAGTTAACTATACATTTTATTATCTGCATGTTATTTTCTTCTATTTTAATTTAAAAACTAAAGACACTATACTATGTTTTGTTATGAATTTTAAAGCTGTATCTAACAAATTTTATTTTTAAGACGTAAATATTAAAAATAAAAGACTTATGTCTTGTACAATAACTAGACGTAATTATTGCAAGGAGAAGCACTCACTGCCAAACCACAAACTATTTTCAAAATAACTTATATTGTTAATGAGAGCCCTAAATTAAGGCCATGTACTTTATTATGCAAAGGATATTTTTTTTTAATTTAAAAGTCAGCGCTAAAATTTATTGAGCGTTTGACTTGATTTTATTGACGCAGTTTTTCTTTTCTCTATTTATTTAGAAACCCAATAAGATAGTTCTGCTTGTCATCATAAAAATATTAACATGAGAGTATTCAGTATGAGAATGAATAAATAATAAAACCCGTGTTGATCATAAAGTTGCACATTCTGCTGATTCAATAAAACTGCAGGAGATCGGTTACGATTGTCATCGCCATAGCCATTGAATATAAAATTCAATTCAAAACCAAAGTAAAATAAACCGTACTAACCATAAAATAGAGTCAAAAACTAAGAAACTATATTCGCTTGTTATTCAAAAAATGTGGGCCAGAGACAAAATAGAATGGGCGGCCATGTTCGTTGTCTATGGTGGCGAATTTATAGTGCGCGCTGTGTTTTCGCGGTATATTTTTCAAGTTTTTATGATTTTATTATCACTGTCATTTTTGCAATGGTGTTTATGGTATGAGGTTGAAATAAAGTTAGCTATTTACTTCGTTCAAAAGATACAATGTAAGTGCCTTAGGGCACAGAATAAATTGGTGTAAATAATTTGTATTTTTAGTGCAGATTTCATCACTCTACCACGAGTTTACTTCTAATGAGTGACGTAGGTACTTCGTACCTAACCTTTACTTTCGTGTGCGAATCCTCTTTTATGGAATTCCACAATCAAGATATTCTTGGGCATTTCTGCCATATCTCCATAATTCTGCGCTCTATGAATAGATTCCATGTTTTTGTGTAAACGCTCAAGCGTGCCGACCGCGCGCAAAAACGTAATGAGAACCAAGTGAGCACAGAATGACCACGTGTAATTGTGCGCAGGCGCTTGCGCAGCGTTTGCGGCAGATTTGTGGTCTATTTTTGAATCTGAGAGTTATACCTACAATGGCTCTTTTTTCAATGGTAGAGTAGGGATGCGAAAAAAGCTTAAAATAAAATATGTCTACCTTTTCATTTAAGAAACCATGAGATGCATAATTTACGCCAAGAAGGTTGGTAAGCTTGCTGGTAAGGGAAAACCATAGATATCCTTGGTAAAACCGTCTATTCACAATTGCCACCACCATCTTCGTCACCACTGATGGCAATCGAGAAATAAAATTCCAGTCGCCACCAGTGGTGGCAATCGGTAATTTCATATTCTCAGTCACCACCTGTGGTAGCCATCGGTAAATTTATATTTCCAGTGACCACCAGAGGTAGCAATCGATACGTATGCCCGTCTTCCTAGATGATTATTTCTCGAGAGCCTTTTCTGAATAAACTAAATCGTAACTTTATGTCAATAAGATGATAAAACACGTGCACTAAAATGCTCAAAAGGACCCGAAAACTATTGTTCCTTCGTTACAACAAGATCATAACCTCAAATATCCTCAAATATCAGAATTTGAGGTTCTAAACCTCTAATTACTAGGACTACCAACTGGAAAATGTGTTATGTAAGTGTTTTGCTGTTTCTGATGTTTCCGGGCCTGTACCTTCGACCAAATGATATTTTTCTTTTGTAACCGCGAGTGTTTCTTTCATTAAAATTACACCCAAATTACACCAACGAGGTGGCATCGCGTGTACCGATGCAAGTTCACCAACGTACGATAATTCAACGCAACGGCGGCGTAATACCCTGTAATACTATAATTGTAGCGTAATTTGTGGATAGGGTACAAAACGGTCGGAAATATAGTCCCGGCCATTGGCTTTGTACGGATAAGCCAGGTGATGATCAAGTTCCAGCTGTGTCATCGGGAAGGTCACACTTCCAATACCTTAGAATTCTTAGGATTCTTCCAGCAGATCGATTCAGACTCATTCGAAACAATCTGGACGATGGTAGATCCCATATGCTGACGACCTCGTTAGCCAAGTCAAGATATTTGTTCATAAGTTATTATTTTAATTATTATTAGTCGCGCAGAAATCGATTGTATTTTTTTTAGATAAATATAATTTTTTACAGGAGAGTTGCTTGGACCGTCCTTTCGACCGTGTATCCAGCAACACGGCTGTAACACTCATTGGTAATCGCTCTCCTGTGGGTTGACTGACGCTGTAACAGACGGTGGTGTTTGACAGTGATTGGGGAAAATATGATTCGTTCTGATTGTAACTGTCCATACAGTCACGACACAGTTATTGTAAAGGAATATTGTAAAAAGAGAATTTGATATAATGATTATAGGTATATTTTGTTTCCGGTGTACGATAGTGGGAGCGGAAGATGTTTTTTTTTCAACTCTAGCTCAAAAATGAGGCGTTTCTCAATACTGGTGCTGGCTGTAAGCTTTTTTATTACGTACTTATCTTTGGTAGCCAATTTGTGACCTATCTAATTTTGATAATTTTACTCTTTTGTGTATCGGACCGGAAAAAAGAGTTTAAATATTTCGGTATTAAAAGTAGATTTTAATAAGAAAAGACATCAAATTATTCAACGAAGCTTTTACCTGCCGCGATGAAAATGCTACCGAAATTTTAAAAAGCTGACGTGATTCACTTTTTTTCAGTCCACCAACGAGATCTTTACCTCCTTACGGAAACAGAGAAGAAAATAATAGTGCTATTCAAACCTCGGTCGTCGAGACGTCGGATGTACAGACCTTGAATAAAATCTGCATGTAGTTCTGACGTTTAAATCTGAAACAAAAACAATTGAATTACTTAGATGTAGAAAAACTTACTCATTAGCGCAGCGACGCTAACATTTTAATGGAGTTAATTAGCTCGACTTTGAGTTTGTGTGGTCTAAAAAATGAGACACAGTGCAAAATAAATGTCTGCGAGGCTAGATTATTTGAGTTTTATTTATTTGACTCCACATGTAAATTATTTGAGGAAAAAGTGTCCACCTGACGAAATACTAAGGAGGCCTATGTCCAGCGAGTGGACTATGTGGACTAGTATAGGTATACACTAATAATTTTGCTTTAGTTTAACTTGTATTTATATTGAAACTTTTATGTCAACTTTTTCTTTGGCTTTATCATTTCATTTTAGCTATTTTGCCCTTTTTGTGTTTTGCTAATTCCAGCCTAATTCTAAGGTTTATACGTGACCTTTACGTACATAAAAAAGGAGCTCATGTTTTTTATAGAAATCATTTAGAACGGGATATTTACCATGATTTGATTTTTGAGTTTTGAAATATTTCGGCACAGTTTCATGCGCTATGATCACTCAAAAATCGAATCATGGTAAATATCCAGTTCTAAATGATTTCTATGTTAATAACCATGATATTTTCAAAAGTTTTATCATGTTTTTAGTTTTAAGATCCGGGAATCTGATCGAATTTTTTAAGAGACACCTGTCCATGTATCCTGTGTTTCCACTGTCTGTGGTCCAATAAAAACAGGTGATTAGGTACTAGGATAATCATTGGGATGGTGTTTTAAAGTAGAATGCCATAGTAAAATCGGTTTCACTTAGCGCTATGCAAGTAAAGAAGAATAAAGAATTTATTTATAGCCACACACATATTTTACAAAAAAGGGAAACACAAAAACATACGTGATAAACAGAAACATAATACCTACTTCGAGATTTAAATTTATAACATATAGTAAAAAAATAAGCATGTAGTAGAGTCCCAAGAGTAGGAAAAAATGGTCTTTCCCTATGTGCGCGGTTTATCAGGTCCTGCCTCAGCTTATTGTCGTTATCATCCGAGGGCGATAACGACGCTGGTTTTCAGTCAGAACCTATTTGGGTAAGAAGTATTACTAAGTAGGTACCTACTTAGTAAGATTTTTAATCTAGCCTTCCCAAACCTGCATCTAAAAACCATCCCACAAAATAATAACATACCCAAGTCTTTTGCAATCAGGCAAGCAATCTTTCTTGCCCCAAAATACCAGTTCCTAAAGGTCTTCGGGGTGACCTTTTTGACACTGAAATCCGGTTACGAACCTATCCTGTACAAAATTCGAACGTATACAATTAAAGAGAAGGTTTATTTTTATTTGTAGTCTTGGGTGCATCTTGAGAGGGAAAGCAAAAGCCTGACCTTGGGGTTTTATTTTGTTTTTGTGGCATTGGTTAATCAATCTTGTTAAATCATTCTCGTCCTGTTTGTACACAAGTGTACTAATTGAGTTTTTTTTCACATTCCATGCTTGAAAAAGGTAGTTTGTACGCCATGTAACCGAAAGGAAGTGATAAAAGTCATGTTGATAGGTTTTTTTTTGACCGTTTTTTTTTTACCGAAAATCTTTGGGACCTCTTACGGACTATAGCGCCGGTGGCTCCAGAGTTTGAATCTGACACTAGGCCGAATGGCTTAGGTAGGTACTAAAATGACTCAATAAAATATCTGTGGAAATGTTACCAAAAAGGTCAGCTTAACCAATCAAAATACCCACTTACTTCCAAAATGGTCTGAAGTGATCTATTACGAAAGCATTCGTGCCAAATATGGCACTGGTCCTGCCGAGCCTTTGCCACAGATCAACTAGGTAGGTAGGTTACTACATATTTGGTCAACTCGTCCCACGTCTCTCGATGTATTAAAAAAAATTACTACCTTTTTTTAAGTTCGTAATGTGTATGGGTCGATAATATCCTGAATCTCGCTAATCTCACTAATATTATAAACGTGAAAGTTTAGATGGATGGATAGATGGATGGATGTTTGTTCCTTTACCACGCCAGAAAGGCAGAACGGATCTGGATGAAATTTGGCACAGAGATAGATTATAGTCTGGAATAGAACATAGGCTACTTTTTATCCCGAAATTCCCACGGGAACGGGAACTACGCGGGTGAAACCGCAAGGCGCTGCTAGTTTATTATAAATATATAGTTATGATTTTCTTCATAATTAATCATAACTATATTAATTAAATAAATCAATTATTCATAGGTAGAAAGGAAAGAAAAACAACGTCTTAATCCATACCTACTAATATTATAAAGTCGAAAGTTACCATATCTGTTTGTCTAACTGTTAATTTTCACGCCTAAACAGCTGAACGGATCTGAATGAAATTTCGCAGGGAAGTAGATAGTATCCCGGGGGACGGATATAGAGTTCTTCTAGTTTCTTTTTATGAAAGCAGGTGCGCGTTGGAATCTTTTTTAGCTACGCAGGTCCAGCGTAGCGTCGCAGCACGTGCTACGAAGTTCTACAATAAAATAATATTGATCCATTGAGGTGTAGGGAAATGCAAGATAATTGGAATTAAAGAAAAAGAACTCTTCTATCTGTACTTATAATGAATCTAGGTAGGGACCGTCTTCTAATTTCGGAGCTATAAGGAATTTAGTTTGTTGTGAAAAAGTGGGTGCGCGTTGATGTCTTTTGTTCCTCTGCTACGCGTACGTAGCATTGTAGTAGATGATAAGTTGTACAAAAAATTAGTAATGACGATAAAAAAGGAGAATGAATGGAGAACGTTTGGGAAAAGGTGAAAAGAAAAGAGGAAGGATAGCAAACTCACTCACACAATTGTGAAATTGTGTGAATGAGTTTCTGTGTTTGTGATTTTTCGTTCCAGAGAGTTTTGTGATTATTTCGCGCAAGTGTTTACTCACACTTTATGGTCATTTGCACATGTATAAAATGTTGTTTAATATAAAAATGTCCGTCGCGCATGTGTCACTCACGGAAATACCATCTCGAGCAAATGTACGTTACCACTTTAAATATTAAGATCATTTTTTGAAGAGTAACCAACCAAACTAACATCTTCAGAAGAAACAAATTAATTACACATAATTACACAATCAATCTAACCTTTGAACAGCCTCAACTTCGACCATCCATACAAATGTTATCAATCCGAAGTTACCTATATCTATCTCTGTCTGTGCGTTACCTTGCCTACGTACCCTTTCACGTCTAAAAGGTCAAATTTGGCAGGGAGTTAGACGGTATACCAGGAACAGACTTTTTATCCCGGTAAAGTGCGTGCGAACTCGCGCAGAAGCCAATCTCACTAATATTATAAACGTGAAAGTTTAGATGGATGGATGGATAGATAGATGGATGGACGTTTGTTCCTTTATCACGCCAGAACGGCAAAACGGATCTGGATGAAATTTGGCACAGAGATAGATTATAGTCTGGAATAGGACATAGGCTACTTTGTATCTCGAAATTCCTACGGAAACGGGAACTACACGGGTGAAACCGCAAGGCGCTGCTAGTACTCTATATTCCGGCATTGTTACTTGACTGTCGGTGAAAACGGCACTTCACGTCATAAAAATCATCCGCAAGTCAAAAGTAAATGTAACAATAGAAAGCAGAACTCATCGAGTTATGAAATGAGTTCCCATGAGATATGAACGTAGCTCACTGAGAACGTAGGCATCATTTCTTTGCACTTATTGTGTCGTTTTCACAAGAAAGTCGCTGGCATTCGCGAGAATCGAAGGCTTTCTCACATCAACAATTCCAATATTCAATACAGGCATAGGTAATTATAAATATCTGATGAAGTAATGTTAGATATTTATAAATACTATTTAACGGGTATTTATCGCGTTTAATTACCTTATTTTCCCGACTTTTCGACAGGCTTACACACTGCCGTGGTCACGGGAAAAAGTATTAAATAGTTAAATAGTATTTATAAATATGTGTTCAGATCGCGTAAGTTTAAAAATATGTAATGTTAGATGTTGGGCTTAGCCGAAGAAAACGCAAAAACTACTGAATGGATCAAGCTGAAATTATGTACACAAAGATCTGGAATTTCTTCCCGAAAATACGTGTGCGTAAATACGCATGGTAGATAGGTAAGTTACTCTCTGCATCGATATTGATTCAGCATAGTTACCTACCTAGGTATCTCCTGTTCCTCCGCCTAGAGTCCACAGCTGGACGCAGGCCTCCACCTGATAATCGCCTTATTGGCTTTTATCTCTTGGTTTGGGTGGGTATATACAAACTATAAAATCTGGGTATATACAAACTATAAAATCAAAATCAATCAATAATGATATTCTAAAAGTTGCAAGGAAGTCCCCAAGACATAGGCCCGTATTATGAAAACTTGCTCAGTGATAGATCTATACTTGAGTGAGTTTTCATATGAAAACTCGCTCAGTCATGGATCGATGCTTGAGTATCGCTTTTCTATGGCATAAACGTCACTCAAGTATAGATCTATCACTGAGCAAGTTTTCATAATACGGGCTATAGGTTCATCCTTTTTGGAGACCGATGATGTATTCATTTTATGCCACAGAGCACCGGGTTATTGCTACGATCCCGCTGGTACGAGTCCCGTAGAGCCCCGATTTCGATAAATTTTATTACTTACATGTTCTTTTCTTATTTTTTCTATTGTTTACAACTTATATACTGTTGATATAAAAAATGCTTACATGTATGATTTTGTGTTTGATTACCGCGGACCTACAGTAGTTCCAAATGTGGGGAATATGTCTACAGAAGTATAATTCAATTCAATTCAATTTATTTTATTTCGGTTCTTCACCATAATTGTTAGTAGAAACTACCTATACACTATGTTAGTAACCATAAAAACAGATTTCAATTATTTATGTAGGTTCATTATGTAGGTACTAAATTAGATTAGGGTCCAAACCCCACTTTGCTAACAAATTCACACAAAAGCACAATTGTTTGGCAAGCGCTTTTCAGTTAAGGTAGGTTCTTAAAAGTACCTACTTACCTAGAGCCCGCCTCATTCCTCAGCTCAGCACTAGGTACCTAAATTCAGATTTTTGCAGCAACTACCTATATATAATACCTACCTACTTCATTGTGTGCAGCTGTAACAACCTACGTGCCTACTACATAACTTAGGATAAATCCATAAGAAAATGTCCAGTCGAAATTGGAAATCAGTCTAGGCAAGGAAGACAATCCCGGAAAGGTAGCATCTGAATACAAAAGTGGACGGTTTCTAATGTCCACTTAGTGAACAGACGGATCAGGAAGCCAAACTAGTCTGACTAGTTTTCAATCTGGTCTAGGAATGCCTGGGTATCTACAGGTGGCTTCAAAATCCCGTCCAATTCCGTGGCTTGAAAACTCTTTTAGACGGGTCAGAAGGGAGGGCTTGAAATGTTCACATTCGTTCACAAATAGAGCCTTAGAAATTAGAATGGAAAACGTTCCGTTTTCCATTTCACTTGCCTTAAATATGGTTCTATTTGTACAGCTGGGCTCTGTTAGCCATATACCATTGTACAAGATGAAACTAACAAATAAATCATTCTTACTTTCCAAACTAAGCCACATTTTTGAAGGACTTTTACTTCAATAAGTCAACAATTACTTACCTACTCCTACATTCCTCCTTTGACCTCTGTGGCGCAGCGGGTGAAGGTCCGCCTGCGACGCAAGAGGTTGCGGGTTAGATTCCCGCTTTGTGCCAAATGTTTGTACGATCCGCAAATATATGTTACGGTTGTTCTATGTATAGTAAAAATATCATGTATGTACTACTAATGTATTCTCTTAAGTAGGTATATCAGTCATCTAGTGCTAGTGCCCATAACACAAGCTCTGCTTAGCTTAAGGCTAGGTGATGCTGTGTGGATTATTCAGCATTATTTATTTATTTACTTTACTTGTTTAAATTAACCTAGACTAATTCAAAACGAAAATTCGTAACAGAAAATGTGACTTTGCTATAGCACTACCCTGACGAAGAAATATGAGCAAAATCATATTAGTTTCCTATTTCATAGCAGCCCCCTTATTTCGCAGCACCCTGTATCAGTTCCCTCACAGGTCGTAAATAGAACACTGGTTTCGTAACGCCACGTGAAGTCTTCACATGACGATAGGAGGCAGGTATTTAAACGTTTTTTTAAGAGCCTGTCCTGTCCCACGGCTGAGCAAAGACCTTATGAAAGTTACTATACATACATATGTAGGTATACAGTGTGTCCATGGATAAAGTGCAACCTCGAAAGGGGGTGAAACTAGGTCTAAAGTTATCGACAAAAAATTTAAATAAAAAATACTTGACTATTTTCTGTGAGGTGTCATGAAATAATGAGTCTACAGAACGACCATAAACACCGAGGCAGAGTTAGTGATGACGTAATCAGTAGTCAACTTTAAAAGCTCCTAGCCCAGAGGCGGATTAATTGTCGACAGCGCCCTAGGCAAGCACCTCATTGGCGCCCCTCTGTGAACGAGCCGCGACAAAGCTCAGTATTGGGGGTGGTGTTAGTAACATAACAACGACAAAGTTCCTCAGTAGTTGACAATAAAGTATATAAGGCAGGTAAGGAAGTAGAAGTGTGGGAAGCGAGCCGCAATTATTTTCATGCTTTTGGTATAGCATGATAGAGGTTGTCAATTGTCAGAGTTAGAGCCAAGACCCAGTGGCGGCGTAGCGTGGGCTGGCACCTGGGGCGATTTTCCACCAAGCACCCCCCATCCCAAAAAAACAGGAAACAAAAATACTGAACCACCTTAGGGGTAGGTCAACTATCCGAACCCGCAACTTCTAACAACAGGAATTATATGTAACGGCGAGCGGAGCGAGCCGCGATATTTTTTGTTATTTATCAAATTTTCGGATGTTTGACAAAATAAATAAACAGATATGAATATCAATATCGGCTAGCGGAGCGAGCTGGTAATCTTGGAGTTCAGCAGGGTTAACAAAAATGCAAGTAAGACCACGGCGAAAGATTTTTTTGGGCAATCTACAGCAAATTTATGTAAAACCGGCGAGCGCAG